>OU342972.1:7557500-8807500 GCA_910592155.1 Ypsolopha scabrella | reverse complement strand
CATGCATGAAACGCATGTAGCGTTGTTCGATAATACATGACACGCATCGGTGAAAAGCGTGATACGATGATTCTCAAGACGAGTCTATTTTACCATTGTCCAGGTCCGCCTCTTTGTGAACGATCTGCAAGACCAGGAGCTCAGTCAAGCTCGGTACCGCCCGGCGCGCGCTGATGATACAGCTGAAGGTGACAGAAGTGTCGTCAAATACCTTAAAGAGCTCATTAAAAATCTCGGTTGAAGGTATTGCGAGTTTTAATTTGTCCTGGTGAGGTTCGATTAGAGGTGTCAGTGCTGACCACTGCTGGATAGAAACATCTTCCGAAATAGTATGGTTTGCCCTGATCACCCGCGGGCCTATTATGTAAGTTTGTATCGGTTGCCAACTGGTTGCTAAACTCTAAAAACATTGATAAAAACCGGCCAAGCGCAGTGTAGGGTTCTGTAGTTGCCCAGTACATTGTATAAGTTGGTCTATTAATATAGATCGCGCTAAACTTCTAGTCTGCTCGGAAGTTGCTCTCCCGAAGAACGGCCCATACATTATCGTGTTTAGAGTGGACTAAAAGTTTGGCGCGACCTGTACTCGTAAACCAGTAAAGCCTGCTTAGCTGTGAAGTTTTTAACTTCAGTATATTTAGTACTTCTATGAATTTTACCACACATTAGCCGGCAGCGAGGGAGGGGGGGGGGACACACTTGAGTCTAACAAAAATTATCACTTTAAAGCTTCATATTTCGCCAACGGATCCTTAATTCGCAAAATGGTTTTCACACATCCATAATGTTTTTTTGAACGACCTATCCACCGATACCCCACACTATGGGATAGACGAGAAAAAAAAATCATCCCCAATTTACGTGTATAAAAAAAATAAAAAATATATTTTCCACCTTTTTATCGGCTTGATTAATATGTGTGTACCCATACCAAATTACAGCTTTCTAGTACTAATAGTCTCTGAGCTAAGCCGCGGACAGACGGACATGGCGAAACTATAAGGGTTCCTTGTCGGACTACGGAATCCTAAAAACGGAACTTTTAAAACTGATTTCAGTGTGTACAGAACTGTTCACGAACTGTTCACGAATTGTTCACGAACTGTTCACGAAATGTTCACGAACTGTTCACGAACT
Organism: Ypsolopha scabrella; assembly: GCA_910592155.1. NCBI lineage: Eukaryota > Metazoa > Arthropoda > Insecta > Lepidoptera > Ypsolophidae > Ypsolopha > Ypsolopha scabrella. Next base: position 8,806,363 of record OU342972.1, on the reverse strand, counting down.
GTTACGAACTGTTACGAACGTTTCCTTAGATAATCGGAATTCGATAGTATATCTATGTTTTCGATGTTTCGCAACCAGTTGACAACCGACCTAAAGATAGATACATAATCTAGGGGCTGTCAGCTAGACGGCAGGGTGCTTATCGAGCAGGTGTAAGTGACGGTTTTTTTTTTACTTTGTAACAAGTTTTTTCTTGTCTACGGAGGCATAGCTTCATCATGGCTTCATCCATCATACGTAGATTCGTACAGTAGTACCACAAAAATAAGTTACAATACATCGATGTATCTGCGCAGTACGCACTTTTTTGAAAGGCGCCATTTTTTATAGACCAATTAAAAGGCAGAACGTTTGCGCGGGTAAATTCTTCATCGATCATTGGTCGAATTTATTTGCGCCATTTTGACGTCCGCCATTGCTTAGCAGAACGTCAGTTGTCATTCGTACAAATGCTGAGATATACGTTTCAGTACACTTGAGGACGAATTAAGTGCATTATTAGTCGATATATTTTTAGATTTCTTTAAAAGGTCAATCTAGGCAAACTAGGTTTAGTAATACTTTTGGCCAATTTTGAAAAATATATATTTTTGCTCCCTTACTGGTTGGACTACTATAAGTACAATTCCTAGTGCAGGCACTATGGGGCAAACAATTTTTTTTTAATTCACCTGGAGGGTCATTAAACCTTGTTCCTGATGACTAACCGAGTCTCCAGTATGAATTTGGTCGGTTGATTTAATTTCACCTAGTATATGTGCGTCAATTTATGCAAAATTAAGGAATATTTCCCTTAGATCAAACACACATACCCTCTCACACAAACACACACACCCTAGTCACACAAACATTTTTCATTGTTCCGCCCGCGTTTTTTCAATATTTGCCCCGTTTTCGGCTTGAGCGTTATTCTATGAACATCCCATATTTAGTCTATGTTACTACGATGATAATTTAAAAAAAAACGCAAAAGTCCGTTGGATCCAAATCCGTTGAGTGATTTTCGAGTTAAAACGGAATATACATACAGACAGACGAAAATTCGAAAAATTGTGGTTTGATTTAAAAAATATTTTTTTTTCTTTTTTATTTATTTATACTAATAACCTATTTCATTTAAAATTTCGGTAAACTACTCAATCAATGTACAGATACGACCTTTTTACTGCTTGTTATTACTATAGAGCAGCATTTCATTTAATTGATGGCTTGTAAGTCTTTTTCGTTGCCACGCATATTTCACAGGCGAGATAGCATGAGTTCATCTGCTGTTAGATTTTTATCCGTATACGTAGTGTAACAAGATCTTTATTGAATTGGTGCCTTTCGGTTTTAATCGGAATTCGTTGCCACCCTTCTGCGTCGACGAAGAATGCTAATGTAAACTGTGGTTTACCTGTAAACGTCATTATACGCTTACGTGTTTACTTTGTCACAGGATAATCGATAATCGAAAAAAAACAGATCAATGTAAGCAGCAAGCAAGCGTTTACTGAGCGTAAAATAAAGGATTGTGCGTCTATGAAGCTAACTTCAGATCAGAACTGGGCCTATTAGAAATTATAATACCTAACCTAAACCATAGACTAAATAATTATTTAGTCTATATATTATATAGACTAAATAATTATTTAGTCTATGCCTAAACGAAGGCGAACCTAAGACATTATATAGCTTTGAGGCGAACTTAGCCGGTCTAACCGTGCCTATCGAAGTCGAATACCTGAAAAGTTGTAGCGAAGCTACTTTAAGAAAACGCAATTACCTACAGAATATTACAGTCTGAATAATTCCCATCTACCTCCTCCGCTTCACAATTTCCTGAAACTCCGCCTCGGAGTGTCATAATTAAAACAACAAGTAATATTTTGCTGCAACGAAGAAATTTTAAACCTACTTTGATGTTCGTGTTTCGAGGAACAGTTAAATTAGTTCTCAACTTGGCCGTGATTCCCTGATCTTGCTCGGAACTATCTGTCTGTCTTTAATAGGGAATCTTTTGTGTAAGTTCCTATTGTTTTCAGAATAATGTTTCATGATTCAACATAAAGATTTTGATGTCAACATCTAATGTTCTAAACTTGCACCCTGATTCTGTATCATAAACTCAGTTGCCAAACCGAGTGCCTATCGTCAAAAACATACATATCCGCTTATCTAAGGATATGATCGCACTTGAAATGACGTCACAATTCGTAACTAGTTCAATACCCATTTAAGGTTACTTTGAAAGTCCTTTTTAACTGTTTTTGGTGAATAGCAAATTTTAAAGTTTAATTTAGTTAACGTCTTTTCTTTTCACCCAAAGGTTGCCTGGGAGATATTGCTAAAAGCAATAAGTGCCGCCTTTGTACACAATGTCTGTTCTGTTTGTTAAAATGTGTTGTTAAATATGTGTGTAAATGTACAAAAAGTGTAATAAATAAAAATAAAAATAAAAATAAAATAAATAAAAAGCAACCATAGTGGGCAACCGATTCAAACCTAATAGCTCCGCGTCCATATAAAGATTAAAAAGACTAGGCACAGTTCGTCTAAGACTGAATTTAAGCAATTAAGAGTATGGCATACCCTAGGAAAAAATGTTATTACCCGTCCGACACAAAAAGGCCAATGTCAAATACTTTATTAACTTTTGATAGAGGCGATTATTGGTTAGCTAATCGACCTATTTGTCTAGGACGCGTAATACTAACGATTCTAATACTTGATTACGCGCGAAACAGCAGCTCTTAGCAAATACTGAAATATTTTGTAGGGAAAGAAATACTGGATTTAAGTAGAAAACCTTTATATTTTTATAGTAGAAAACCTATTTTATAAAAAAAATCAAGTTGATCTCTTAAACGCGTTCTTGAAACGAACGTTTGAAAACCAAAAAAAGAGGATGGAAAACATTTTTTTTTTGACAAAAGTATAAATCTTAGTACATTGTTAATAAGTAGATCCCCTAGATAAAAGATCAATAAATCAAATATATTTTTTCCAATATTAAGATAGTCCTAATTTCGCTAAAAGAACCCTCGAAAATCTGGCTTTTTTCATATTCTAGAGTCAGGTATACCCTTAAATTTTTATTTTATAAATGGTTATTAATTATATTTTATTCAGCCGGCCGTGATATAAAATTTAAACAAACCATAAATAAAGTGTTTTTTGGGTTCCGTACGCGACAGGTGGCAAACAGGACCCTTTTAATAAGCCTCCGCTGCCTGTCTGTCTATCTGTCACAGGGTCTACAACCTCACGATAGAAAGTTGAAATTTTCACAGAATACGTTTTACTATTTCTACCACGACAAATAAAAAAAAAAACATAAAAGTTGGGTCTCCATTCAAGAAACCTCGAAAAAGTTGCATTATTTAACCGTTATTGGTTTTAGCTCTTACTTAAGGCTGTCGAACCAAATCTCGGTGCAAAATGCACATCATAATATTGTTTTCAACACACTTGCTTATAAAGTGGCCATTATTGCAGCGTTCTTAGGGTCATAATGTAGCATATTAAACACGTGTGCTTTTTACTTTACATTATCGCACTAGTGTTTTTTATATTACAGATTTTTTAAATCATATAATAGAGTTTTGATGTCTTGAGAAATAGTAAAGTTTTTGCGAATAAACAGACTGTCTCAGCTGAAATATAATAAATAATCATTAATTTTCATAAAATTATTTATTTTGTCAACAAATTAACTAAAATTTTTGTTATAAATACAAAAATATTCAGTTTGTTAATATTTAATATTTGGCTATTTGGCAATATTTGGCTGTTTGTCTTTTTGCGTCAGTGCCTCTATTGTGCAGATGGGCGCAAAAAACAAAATCTCCGCCGCCATTTTTCAAAGAAAATTGTTAGTTCATAGCTATATTTTCGATTATGTGGAAAAAAAGACAGTGAATTTTTATTATTTTTCCTCGCAAGTGTGTTGAAAAACGTCATATGAAACGCGTGAGCATTAGACATTACTATAATATTAATATTAGACATTACATTAGTATAGGTCTTCGAACAACATAATGCTATAAAAAATCTTTTTCTGAGATTACAGTACATGTGATACTAACTAGGAAGGCAAAGAGAACTTAGCCCAAACAACCATGTCTGAGGTTTAATATCAAATACCAATGAGATTATCATATAATATTCTCTAACACGTACTAAATAATATTGCGGCGTGACAAAGGAGGTCACAATTTAATTTAATTTTCGGCCTGCATTAGTCTATGGCTGCCGGCGCGCGCAACGCGTATACATGCGTGGTGGACTGGACTGTTGGATTTTGGCACCATAGCTTACGTGGAAATTATTATTTACTGTGGTTTTATGGGTCAAACCAAAAGTATCATTTTGCCCTAAAATTACTAACATCAGTGATGGTGATGATAATTTGACTCAACCTGATATTCTGGAAATAACGACGGAAATTACGAACACTTTTAGAACGAGCTTTTACAAGAAAAATCAAAAATGGCTAACGACAAATTTTATCAAGATTATGAAAACAGGTTGTTAGGCATGAGTTTAGATAACGTAGTGTATGAAACTATACATAACCAGCTATTAAAACACTCGTGTTTTTAATAACCTTTTTATGTACCAGTTTCATAAACTACAATTTCCTTACTATTGAATAAAAAGTGTGCAAAGATTTCGTTTTAAAGCAATTTGCGGAACATTTTTTGTTTGATAAACACTTGTACTTGTCCACTTATTTATATTAATTTCCCTTACCGGTTTCGCTGTTAAAGCATTAGGTTTCAAAATTAATATAAATAAGTGGACAAGTACAAGTGTTCAAAAGTTCCACCAAGTGCCAACAATCACGAGCATCAACTCCAATTTGCGGAAATTTATTAGTAATAATAAAATCATTTTATGATTTACATTTTGATTGCATTCGGTTAACAAACTTAAAGGCGTATTTATCGTTGTAATCGAATGTAATCAAAATGTCAGGCATAAAATAACATAATTTTAATGCGAAAACCCTATTCTTAGTAATCAATTTCCACCAATTGCTTTAAAGCGCAATTTTTGCTTACTGTTTATTCAAAAGCAAGGAAAACAATGTTATGATGTGCATTTTGCACCGAGATTTGGTTCGACCACCTTAAAGACTATAACACACACAAGAGGTCATACTCTTTATACTTTAGGTCATACTCTAAAGCCCGCACTCCCGCTTGTCGTGAAATATATATTGTTGTTATTTACCACAATATTTTTAGGGTTCCACAACCGTACTGTGTGGTGGTACCCTTTGTACGCGAGTCCGACTCGCACTTGGCCATATTAATTGTGTCACCATGTTTGATAAGGTGAAAAAAACAATCTAAGCACTTATAAAATATGTTTTTTTTTATGTATTTCACATCTTAAAACTACATAGTTCCGAGATGAAATTTTACGAGCAAGGACGCAAAATTTTATAGTTTAGTATATAATTCGGAAATACGACACTATTTAATTCCTAAGAATATACAGGTGATTGGTAATTAGATGCAATCCTTTGAAGGGGTTGTAGAGGAGAACAATTCCAGTCGATTTGACTATTTAATGCCTTATGCAAAAGTGAAGCATTTCTGAGATATTTTGAATTTAAGATTTTTTTCTAAAGTAAACTTTAAAAAAACATATTAAAAAAACCAGCCAATATGTTAGATTTCTTTTTTGTTCCGCTTTTGTGTCATCCCAGCCAATAAACAATAACCCTAAAATACACATTATTGACGTAAACCTTGACACTGTGCACCAAAACAATTAAAAACTCTTGAAAATCGCAAAAGATTTACACAAAAAAGCTAGGTTAAACCAAAAAGTTTCTATGCAATTTTTTGTGCGTATTAGCTTGAAAACATCTGCATTTTACTAGCTTTCGAATGAGGTACAAAAATCTTAAATTGACAGAGGAATGATAAAAATATGGCCAAAAAAATAGGAGCAGGTAGAAAAAAATCATTAACGGTTAAATTAGAAAACAATGGAGTATAAACTTACATATCGACCTGATGATTTTTTATATGACGGATATTTATATTTCAAGTGACAAATACTGATTGGTAAATTTCTGCAAAAGTGATAATTTTCGAGATAAAAATAAAAAACTTTTGTTTTTGTATCGAGAAAAACCCTTTTTTTTTTCAAAATGTTGTAAGGTGTCGAAGGTTTGGCTTCCATATTATGAATAATCAAGTGCTGTTAACGACTTACGGAAAATAAATTAAAAAAACGACCGTAATAAATCCTGATATTTGACCGCAAATTTCTCGTGCGGCCGCAAGTGACCGCAAACGTTATAAATACTTTTAAGTAGAGGACCACTTGATTATTCATAATATGGAAGCCAAACCCGTGACAGCTTACAACATTTTGAGAAAAAAAAAAATGTGTTTTTCTCCATACAAAATTTATTTTTATCTCGAAAACTATCACTTTTACAGAAATTTACCAATCAGTACTTGTCACTTGATCACAATATCCGTCATATAAAAAATCATCAGCTCGATATTTTGTCTTGAGGACCTAAGTTCACAAAATTTCAAATCGGGATCACTGTGGGGCTGGCGGCATTCTGGATAGCTGATTTGGCTTGGGCAGCAGCGCCAGATGGGTCACCACCATTTGCGATAGCTCTCAGAAACTAAAAAAAAAAGTTTTTTTCTATCCGAAAATTTTGGTCAAGAAGCTGCTTTCTTTACTTGCTTTTGAATTGAAAACGTATAATCCTGAAACTAAATAACAATCAACGGTTTGGGTGTTTCAAGATGAGCCGAACCAAAACAAAAGTCATACGTTCAAAAAGCACTTTGAAGCAAATGGTTGCTTGTTTTCTTGGTATAAATTGACATGTCGCTACAGTACCACTAGAGGATCATAAAACGGTTAATTCTGAATCGTACACGACCATTTGAAGAAATAAGAAAGAACAACTGACAACGCCGAATCCTAGCTGCCAGACATCGGCTGAAACAACTAGGTATTTGAAAAGTCAAAAGATCGAATTAACGGGTCATCCTCCGTAAAGCCCTGACTTGGCCCCCAACAACTTCTATTTATTCCCAACCGTGAAGAATAAATTACGTGGTCAACGTTTTTCGAGTTGTGAAGAGGCCGTTGATGCGTTCAAAAGGCACGTTTTGGAGATACCTCAATCCGAATGGAAAAAGTGCTACGAAAATCGGTTCCAACGTATGCAAAAGTGCATCGATCATCATGGCGAATATTTTGAAAAGAATAAAACCATAGTAAATGCTATATGTTTAAATAAATAAATAGCAGCCCCCACAGTTGAGCCACGATGACCTCCCCAAAATCTTAACCTGCGACCGTGCCTGGTTCTCAGAAAATGCATTTTTTAAAAATCATTACATTACGTACAATTGTACAACTATTTATTAAAATTTACACTTTAATTACTCGAAAAACGTAAGATTCCATGTGACATTGATAAACAAAAAAATTGCAAACCGAAATATACTACTATAATTAACAACCGAATAAGTTAATAAAGTTAATATTTAATTATACATCTACAATAATTTGAGAAAGTTGTAGAATCTTCTTTAAATTATAAGCGTAGATGCCTATTTATTGCTATTTTAAGACAACTTTAACTTATTACTACGGAAAATTTTAGCCCATCAAAAGGTATTTCATAGAAAAGTGGGGAAGGGGCCAGGAGGGTCTTGGCCTTACTACCTGTTATTTCGTAGCATTTTCTGTGAACATTTACTATAGAAATGTGTTTTTTTACACCATCAGAAAGTAGAGATTTCAACGAACAAAAAGCACCCCGACTTTTTAAAAAAAAGCTGATTATTTTCGATGGAAAATTAGGTGCTTTTTAGATATTGAGTCAAAATAAGGTGAAAAAATAAATATTTTAAATAAAAAATATTACAGTGTGTTTGGGACATAAAAGTGATAAGTTTTTATCAAATTTCGTGAAAAAAAATGTAAAAGATAAAAATAAAAAACCAAAAACATTGTTATTTCAATTTTTCACATTAATTTTGAGGTTATGTGAAAAAAGTGTAAATGCAAAAGCTATAGATCTTTTTATTATATACAACTTTGCTATTTAACTTTTTTCCATAGGACTTGTAGTTTTACCGGAAATGGAGATAAACCGTTTTTTACCCTTAAAAACTCACCCCTTAACACTTCCCGGCCTCAGATCGCCCGTTAATTATTTTTCCTTTCATTTTTATTTCTCTTCATTTTCCAATTGATTTCATCCTACTTTTTTGGTTTCAAAAATTATCGACCCTGGTCTAACATCTTTGTTTACTTAAAAAAGTTAGTAAAGAAGCTGAGATTCGTCAATCGTAAAGAAAAGCCGGTCGTTGTTGTTCAGAATAAAACGAATATTAACATTCATCATATTTATTTTTGTTAATCGAATAAATCGATTCTTATATCAAACAGATAGAAAGGAATAAAATATCTGACAGGGATCCAAGCTATTTTGGATCGCCGATCAAGTCTAGTGTTATTGCGCTTTATTCATGTTTATGTATGAGTAGTGATAGTATGGATAGTTACTGCGTTGCCTTGAATGAATCCTCGATGGCTGCTTGCACAGCTGCTGCTTTGGCAGCAGTGGCTTCATCACCACTTTCGATGCCAGCCAGAATCTTGACAAAAACAATTGTTTTAGCCCAAAAATGTTGGTCAAGAAACCGAAGAAGATAATGATGTGGCGAAGATACGGCTTGTCAGACGATAACACAATTCCTTACTTTCTTTTGAATTGAAAATTGCTAAGAGGTAGCTTATATTTTCATGCAAAACTCTAAAAGTTCCAGCGCCTAATTTACCATCTTAGAAGACTTTATGCTTGTTGAATACATGTTAAATATAGACCAATCTTTCACTATGAACATTAATGTATCACATTTGAAAACTTTACATTATATTTTTTGTAGTGATTAATCTCCTACGCCTCGTTTACAGAAATATAATTACATTGTCAATTTCGAAGACTAAAATATTTCATACAAGTTCAATAACTTTGCTGACAAAAATTGCCAAAATATCAGACATTGTAGGTAAATTAGTTGGAACATAATGTACCAGAATTTTCATTATTTATTGATCACATTAACTGTTGGAAAAAAAATACTTCCGTAAATTTTTCTGATTAATGAGGCCAGTATACCGCGATTTCTTAATTTGAAAAATACTTAATTAGGATTAATAGTTTATTTCACAATAACCTATGATCTTTAACCAATCGAATTCTGCAATCATATTGGTAATCTTTTTATTTTCCCTAGATTGTAAAACATAATTAACATCACTCCAAATTCCAAGAAAATTGTATGATCCACAAACGCTCTCCATGATCCACAAACGCTCTCCATAAAAAAGCGTGATTTGGTGAGTAGACCGAATCTTTGCAGAAGCATCGCAGCCATCACCATAAATTCTACCCCACGTATGATCGATATCGTACCCTTTTAATAAGGATAATTGATTTGTATTAGGTCAGAAACACGAAACTGAAAGAAGTTTCTTTCTGGAAGAACTATAAAATATAATTTATTCAAAATATATCCCGTTACGTCCTTATTTTACTATACTTCGGCCTCTCTCCGATTTCTTCCACACGCAAAAAACTTCAGGGCTTTTTTTTATATATAGCCCTTGGCTAGTTACAATTTACCCAAGTTAATTAAGGTGAATTAAAAAAACAGCACTTTATTACGACCTATAGATAGCTCGTTGGCTATGTCTCGCTGCGTCTGCGACAGCAGTGGCACGTTGAAAGCTTCTTTCTTTTAAATAAACGAGCTCTGTTAGTCGTTTGTCCTCTGCGTGTACTTACCTTTCTAAACAGTCTATTGCTGGGTTAGACAGAGATAACAGATTTTCATCTCCCACGAGGCATTTAACTGAATCTCTTCCTTCTGTCGCCAATTTTACATTTACGTCCTTCCACGTAGGGCAGCCCGCTAAAACTCTAACTCCGACTTGCGCTCTACACAGCTACAGCCAAATTCAAACCAGGCCATTAACAATTTCATTAATAGAAATAAAAAGAAAAAGCTTGCGTGATATTGCCGCCACTTGTTATGCACGGGGCTCTGAGTCCACTCGGTGCAGCTACGTAAGATGTCAAATGTGACATATGATTTATTTTTCATACAGCTGTCAAAAGTGACGGATGTCAAATGTGACAGATGATTTATTTTTCATACAGCTGTCAAAAGTGAAAGATGTCAAATGTGACACATGATTTATTTTTCCTACAGCTGTCAAATGTGACATTTGATAGATTTTTTTACAGATTTTGTGACAGATGTTTCATTTTTATACAGCTATCAAAAGTGAGAGATGTCAAGTATGACAATCATCTGTCACGTTTGACGTTTGTCACTTTTGACAGCTATACGAAAAATAAAACATCTGTCACATTTGACATCTTTCACTTTTGACATCTGTATAAAAAATAAATCATCCGTTACTTGTAGTACATTGATAAAAAAATCTGTGAAATTTTAAATTCAACATTTTGGGATTCAATATTTAGCGAATTCAGCATTTTGGGATTCAACATTTTGCGAATTCAACATTTTGGGCTTGAACGGTCAGTAATACGAGTATGAATGTAACTTCAAGAAAGATGAAAATTTTGCGTCCTTACTCGTAAAACTATGTTTATGAAATCTTAATCACAGTTTTACGAGCAAGGACGCAAAATTGTATAAGTTTGTTTGCAATTCGGAAATAAGACACTTTTTAATTCCGAAGATTATATATTAATATTTACTACTAGGTTATATATTTACATAACATTAAAATAATGATTAGACAATTATATCAAATTGCCAGCTCAAATCATCATCGATTCGGACAAACTTATAAACGGCTGAAACCATGCGCAATTAGTTGATATCTTCTCCAGTAGTCAAAATGCATAAATATAATAAAAAATAAAATACTAAATAATAAAACAGCTATACGGATACATCTTTGTTTATTTAGAAAAGATACTAAAAGAAGCTAAGATTCGTCAATCGCAAAGAAAAGCCGGTCGTCGTCGTTTGTATAGAATAAAACGTAATATTTAAAATTTCAAATACATTATATTTATTTTTTGTTGATCGAATAAATCGATACGTATATCAAACAGATAGAAACGAATAAAATATCTGACAGGGATGCCAAGCTATGTTGGATCGCCGATCAAGTCTAGTGTTATTGCGCTTTACTAATGTTTATGTATGAATAGTGATACTTTAAGGATAGTTATTGCCATGGGCGTCGGAAGACGAAAGTCTAGGGTGGAGCGACCTCTTTCAAATATCAACGGGATTTCTAGTTTAAATAGAAAAAAACGTACTTTTGGGCAAACAAAAACTGCCGATCGGTCTTGTCTCTCGTATGTCTGCTGTATGTGTACATTTTTTACTGTCCCATTCCGTTCACATGGAGGGGGGGGGGGCTGCCCCACCCTTCCGACGCCCATGGTTATTGCGTTGCCTTATTTCGTAATTTACATGCGGCTAACGGCATTCTGGATGTTTGCTAAGGCTTGGGCAGCAGCATCAGATGGGTCAGCACCACTTGCGATAGCTGTCTGAAGCTGAAAATGAATAAACAAACATTTATTTTACTCTGAAAAAGTTGGTCAAAAGCCGCTTTCTTTACTTGCTTTTGAATTGAAAACTGTCAAAACGTAATTGCCATTATTAGTGGGCAACACAGAGGTTGGCTACTTTCCTCTGTGGTGGGCAATCACAGACCAAATCTTTGCCGAAGAGTAGCCCAAAGATATAGAATGGTACCTGCAGATGGATCACAAAAAAATGAACGATTCCTTCGATACTCGATACTTGTCATTCTAATGACCATATGTCGTGTGTTAAAATGAGATAACATTAGCCGAATGTGAACGTCTTGAAACGCTGCGCGCCACTAAATAGACAACGCTATATTTGTTTGGTATCTGCTGGTTATCAAATGCGTTTAGAGAGAAAAGCTTTATTTGGTATAAATTACTTGGAAATTCAACTGTGGTACCGTAAATCCGTTGTTTGCCAAAAATGACTTGTACTGTTCCCGGTTAAACAAGCAGAGCAGGTGTTTTGAAACAGAAAATTGGAATATATCATTCCACCGGTAAGTCGTACTCATTGTTTTTGTGTTTTTGTGACCAAATTTTGTAATAACAGATCCTTATATTTACAAAAAGTAAATCATTGTACGTGCATACCCAGTTTACTGTAGATTTATCTTTAGAAAAGCGGACGTTCATAGCGTAAATATATTAAAATAAAATCCAATCCAATTTGACTTACAATATAGTGTTGTAGTCTTATCTCATTAAGTATATCGATAATTTTTTTTGGAATGTTTTGTAAGTTTTGTTTACAAACAAGCATTAACTACAGGTTGGGAGTAATTTGTCGCAATTTTAAACAGATTTCCCACCGACATCAACGTAAAAGAAACGTGGATTAAAAATAGAAGAAAATGTGACAATTGGAGACCCACGCAACAAACAAAAATGTGCTCGATGCACTCCGAAGATTCTTGCTTTCGCAAGGGGTATGGGCGTAAAATTCTACACTCTTATGCAGTGCCAACAATATTTGCAAATTTACCATAGTCGTGCAAGCCTGTAAGTGCAAAATCTCTAAGTGACTTGTATAGAAATTATGCTTTAATAACACTGATAATCTTTTGAAAACAATGAACACTGTATTTAATTTTATCATTATAGGGTTTGGTCTCATAGAAATACGAAAATTAATCATCAAAGTTACCATAAATCTTGTGATGAACTAACCAAAAACCGTTTATTTTCAGGAAATACCCGGAAATATTACATAGCGTGGTATATTTTACATTTATTACCCAATGTTACGACAATTGCGTGTTATTCAATCATCTACATACGTTTATTTACTAAAACAATTAAGGATTTGTACTTAAAATTTTGTATACATCATGAGTGTAAAAAAACTTCAGTACCAGAAAGAGAGAACGTCAGATAGTCTTTAAGAAACTTGTTTTATTTAAAGGTCTTTAAAATGTTATTCTTTGATACCTATTGGTCTTTAAAATGAAATTACCTTCATTTTTAGTCTTCATTCTTTTTTCACTATATATGTCATTCAACAGATTAAATAAACTATCACTGTTCTGTAATAGATGTCGTCTCTAAAAATAAAACTCAAGATTATTAAGTCTTTTATTTCATTTCTGAATTTTAAATACCTATTCATTTGAAACATTTTACTGAAATAAGTGCGCGAGGCTGCATAAAATTTTACAAAACTGGTTAGCAATGCGGTGAGTACCAGTACGCATCTACCTTTTATTTTCATTGAAAAACCAAGCAGTACACGGAAACGCATATAGCCATATATTTTTGTGTGCCATCATATTCATATTATTTTTTAAATCAATGTTATCGATAACTAGTTATCGACAAAAATGTACAGAACTATTGTACGCTATAGCTTTAGCTAGCATTCTGCAATCAAAATGGAGACATTCACTCAATTTCGACCGAACAGATTATGTATGTATGTCTCTTTCTATCTTAAGACAATTTGAAGGTGGTAGAAAGGATAAAATATGGCTGTTGTTTGTGCTCCATCTACAGGTACCATTCTATATCTTTGGAGTAGCCACATCATGACTGATATCGAAGAATTCTACCCTTATGGCCTTTTAAATAAGGAGTATGATTTTTATTAGGTCAGAAACTTGGGCAAAAAGAAGTTTTTTCTGAAAGAAAACATATCCCATGATATCCTTATAAACACAACTTTCCCTCACTATACTCCGACCACTTTACGATTTTTCTTACACGAAGAGAACAGCACCGGATGTTTTTAAATATAGCCCTCGGCGAGTTACAATTAACCCAAATTAATTATGGTGAAATTAGCAAAACAGCACTTTATTACTACATCGTAGCGGCTGCGACAACAATGGGAATTTGAAAATTTATTAATTAACATTTTATTACTTCTTTCTTTTAACCAAGCTCTGTTAGTCTTCCGTTCTCTGCGTTTCCTTAGTCAGAATTATCTTTTTAAGCACTACTATATGGCAGGAAGAAGGCCTCTTTTAAACTGTACCATAGCACAGGGCTGTTTTCCAAAGGGGTAGAGCTTCATCTCCTAAGATCCTTTAAAATGTTCATTCCATCCTTCAATGAGCTCTAGAAGCTCTTCTATTGTTGAAGGTGACACACTTACAGCCGAAACCTGGGTTTCTATATTCTGCACGAGTACTTCGAATTGGGCAGCATCGCTAGCTAGATTAACACCACTTGCGACAGCATCCACAAACTGAAAATAAAAAAACGTATGTTGGTCAGGACGCTGCCGCCGCGCCGCTTCGCATCGGCTAAGACGCGGCTTGTCGGATGATAACTCGATTCTTTACCTGCTTTTGAATTGAAAATTGTTAGGAGGCGGCTTACATTTTCATGCGAAACTCTATAATTTATATAGATTACTAGCTTTTGCCCGCGGCTCCGCCCGCGTGTTATTCGGTTTAACGACATGCTTTTTTCCGGGATAAAAAGTAGCCTATGTGTTAAGTTAGGGTATTTTATTTTTATTTATTTTATTCATTCATTGAAAAAAAAGCTTAGCCTATTATACAAAAATCTTACTTCTATGGACTAACACAATATAGGTACCCAATATACACAAAGTGAACAAACAATAATCCAACACATGAAAAAAAGTACAAAATTAAGCTTATATGTAGCTTAAAATATATGAGCCCTGGACCCTACGCTAGTATAAACTGTTATGTAGGTTCCAGTCGCCCCCGTGTTAATGATACTACGAGATTGTTTTTGATTACAATATTGAAAACAATTTTTGTTAATCAGAGATAGAAGATTTAATTTTTTAAGTTAGGGTATAAGCTACATCCATTCTAAATTTGATTCAAATCCGTTCAGCCGTTTCAGCGTGAAAGAGTAACAAACATACACACACACACACAACCTTTCGCATTTATAATATTAGTGTGATAGTATGAATAGAGACCAATTTTTCGTAATGAACACTAATGTATCACATTTGGAAATACTACTTTTTTGTAGTGATAAATCTCCTATACTACAGTCATTATTGTCTGGAAAGGGGCCTGGGAGTGTATTTTTGAATCATTCGAATTTCAATTCGCATACGAATCCGCATGATTCGCATACGAAAACTTGAAATTGGTATTGTACTCGTATGCGAATCATGCGGATGCGTATGCGAATTGAAATTCGAATGATTCAAAAATACACTCCCTGACCTTTAAGGAAGTGATACAAACAAGTCACTCACCTCAAATGTTATTTGGGTAATTTTTAGTAGATTCAGTCCGGGAAACGTGAAAACGCACTACTATTTTGGGGGGTACAGGGGTCCAAAGGGGGGGAGCGCCCGCGTTTACTTGGAGCTCATTTACCTTTACTCTGAACCCAATATCCCATGTTTGGTGTCGATTTCAGATAAATAAGGAACGGAGAATTCAGTTTTGCTATAATATTTGAAAATTATAAAAAAGGCAAATTCATTGAGACATTTTGTACTGTAATGGACATAACTTGAAAATACTGCAAAAAGGACAGAAAAAAAAACTAGAATATAGTCGGTTTTATGCAGATTACAAAAATATTAACTTTGTAGCATGTTACCTCACAAGAAGTTGACAACAAAATCTTTATTGTCAAGTGGCGGTTGGTTTTGATTGCTAGTGCCTAGTCAGTTTAAAAACTAAGCGCCATTACTGTTGCTATGCGGCTATTATACCATGCTTGGTATCGGTTTCTTATATAATAAGGATTAATAATTTTGTTTTTATATCATATTTTGCTACATATACATCAACGTGAGTACAAGAATCAATCAAAATAAACACTGCAAAAAAGACAAAAAGTTGGAAAAAAAACCAATTTCAATCAAAATCCAAGAAAGTTATGATGCACAAAGGCTCTCCATACAAAAAACATAATTTGGTAGAAGGGCTCTTAAAACATAATAGCCATTATTGGTGAGCAATCATAGATCGTGAACTGGACCCTTAGTAGTCCAGTTTCTGAGTAGCTAGTCCACGTCCCCTGTCCCACAATAATTTCTTGTAAAGATGTGTTCGAGATGAACGTGTATTGACTACTATAGGCTGTCCGAGATATCATGATATGGGTGACAGTTCGTAATTTTCCGTTTCACCTATACTACTCACACCATACTACATACACCCAGGCACAAAAGAAAATAATAGGTTTTAGAAATAATGTAAATAATTATTGAAAAAATACAATAAATAATGCCTCTATAAATCGGAACCAAAATCTCAGTGTATTCGTTAAATTTAACGAAGAAAAGATTCAGTAAATAATGATGTCTTTTTGCTACGTGATGCGTGGATCGGAACGCTAACCCATAGGTACGGATACTACATAATCGAAAATATATCGATGAATCGGTGCAGCCATCATATAGGATCGCGTCAGTATGAGTACATCTTGTATGCGATTTGTGATTTCGTTGCGGTTGCTTTACATGCTATTTTTTTTGACGTTTGGTACAGTTTTTGTTGATTTTTTTGGTGAAATTCCGAGAAAAACAAAAAAAATCTTTGAACTCTCAAGCTTTGGAGTTATTGGTTCGTTTAATTTAACTAATTTAATTAATTGAAATAGGCGTTACCTTGCGGAAGTCCATCACTAAGTAAAGGATATATGAATATAATTTGCAATATTCCGCTAAACAATTCTTGTCGTGCTATTCAAAATGCAGACTCGTGCACCGCCCGCCCGCCCGCATAAAAACATGCAACAAGCAAGCAATACAAGCAAAGCAATCTTAAATAACAAGCAAGAAAACTTATCGACACGTGTTTCGCCTCTGAACGAGGCATCCTCGGGATGTGTTGCTAGCCCGGCTTCTCCGCAGCAACTGATGTGTTGCTCGCCCAGCCGCTCCGCAGCAACTGATGTTGTTCGCCCGACAGCTCAGCAGCTAGTGACGAGCCGCCGACCAAAACTCGCCTTTTATACACCGGCCTGACTAGTTGTTTGGTGGGGAAAATGGGGAGACGAAAACATGCGTAACAGTGGGGTAGTGGTAAAGTTAGTTTGTTCGTTTAGTAAATCAGGGTTATTCTTGTTTTTTAGTATTTCTAATTGTTCTAACACACACATTCTTAAACCTTTTTTACAAATATGTTTTACTTCAAATGAATGGTTATCAGGCAAACTATGACCGGACTCTAATAGATGTTTTGCAAAGTGTGATTTTTCAGGATGATTATTTCTATGGGCTGAGATATGTTCTTTGTACCTAGTTTCAAAACTGCGACCTGTTTGACCTACATAGACACCGTTACAATCATTGCAAGGCAATTTGTAAATACCAGACTGTTGTTTTTTATCTAATTTGTCCTTACCATTGCAAATACGCTTTATCTTATTTTTGGTTCTGAATGCAACGCGAACACCACAACGCCGAAAAATCTTCGCAACCCGTTCAGAAATTGGACCTAGATAAGTTATGCTTGTTTTATATTTCTGAACACTCGTACTTTCAGGCTGTAAAGCAGACAAACTGTTTCTAATAATGATATTCTGTTTTTTGTGGACTAATCTATCAACCATTTTTGCACTATACCCGTTATTCACAGCAATCTGATATATTATGTTGAGTTCTTTTTCAAAGTTGTCAGGACTTAGAGGCACCGTCATCAATCTGTGAACATAACAACGAAATGCTGCAAGCTTATGTTCCCAAGGGTGACAAGATGAAGAAGGTATTACAGTATCGGTGTGTGTTGGCTTGCGGTATATTTGAAATTCATGTTTATTCTGTGCCCGAGTAATCGTTAAATCTAGAAAATTAAGGGAGTTTTCTTGTTCGACTTCTAATTTAAATTTTATTTTGGGGTGAATTTTGTTCAATTTGTCAACAAATACATCGAGCTGTCTACCAGTACCAGTCCAGCAAATAATGATGTCATCAACGTATCTGTAATAATACAAAATATTCGAACTACTGGCAATGTGTTTGTTCTCAAAACTATCCATGAAAATATCGGCCATTAATGGACTTAAGGGTGAACCCATCGCTAAACCTTCTTTCTGCATATAGAATCTATCATTGAATTTGAAATAATTTTGACGCATGCAAACTGATGCAAGGCTAATGAGGTCATCAATTTCGTTAGTGTGGAGACGTTGTTTTTCTAGTAAATTTCTAATAACAATCAAACACTCATCGGAAGGAACATTGGTAAACAAGCTATCTACATCTAAAGATATCAACTTCGCATTAGAGGGCAAATGGACATTCTGAATTTTTGATATTAAGTCATCTTTGTTCCTAAGACAATAAATGGGCTTGAAGGCAGTTTTTTCTATCAAAATATGATTTAACCGTTTTGACAAATCATAAGCTGGAGCACCTATATAAGAGACAACCGGACGAACTGGAATATTATCTTTATGAATTTTTGGCAAACCGTACAAAGCTGGAGCTACAGGGTTCATAGGAAGTAATTTTGCTTTATAGTGAGAATTGTCTGGAAAAACAAAGGAGGTGTTGTTGACGGCTAATTTTAACTCTGCTTGAAATTTCTTAGTTGGATCTGAATTAAGAGGAACAAAGGCGTCACCCTGAATAACATCATTTACCTTTATATTATAGTCATCACGATTCATTATTACTACTGTGTTGCCCTTATCGGCCTTGGAAATCACTAAGTTATTTTCGTTGACCCTACTCTGAACAGATTTAAATATTGCTAGTTCCGGATTAATTTTGAGACTTGATGAGACAACGGACTCTTGAATTTCATGCGTAACCAAACTCTTCACAATATTGTCTTGCTTAGAAACAATTGCAGTAATCTCAGCATCAACAGCTAAATTTTCTAATGAATTTTGGGACAAACTAGAAGGAATATTATATTTTAAACCCTTTTCTAAAAGAGACATCTCAATATTAGGAAAAACAACATTAGTTAAATTTTTTACTCGAGGGTAGAATGAAGAAGTTGATGAATTTTGCACGGGCTGTCGACTAAAATCGTTATTACACTGTATTAATCTATCTAACTTACTTTTCTGAATGAGATACTTCTCGTGCACAACCTTCGATGCCAAATCTCTAGCCTTTCTATCCAAGCTGTCAAATTCAGTGCTGTGTAAAGAAAAAGTTAATTCAGTATGGAGAACTTTGAGATGAGTTTTAAGGTTATTTCTTACCGAAAACCAATACCTTATTTCTTCATTCAACCAAGCCAATTGTGCTCTTCTAATAGCTAAAAATGAAGACTTAGTGTGTGTGTTACAACGAATATTAAGTTTTATGTAGTTGGGGATAACTTTATTTTTCTTACATTGTTGATTAAACCAAACATTCTGTGCGGCTACTCTGTGTAATTTGGTAAGTTTAACATACAATTTCGCCTGTTCAGCTATGCTTGCTGACCTAAGATGATTAATTGAAATAGGCGTTACCTTGCGGAAATCCATCACTAAGTAAAGGATATATGAATATAATTTGCAATATTCCGCTAAACAATTCTTGTCGTGCTATTCAAAATGCAGACTCGTGCACCGCCCGCCCGCCCGCATAAAAACATGCAACAAGCAAGCAATACAAGCAAAGCAATCTTAAATAACAAGCAAGAAAACTTATCGACACGTGTTTCGCCTCTGAACGAGGCATCCTCGGGATGTGTTGCTAGCCCGGCTTCTCCGCAGCAACTGATGTGTTGCTCGCCCAGCCGCTCCGCAGCAACTGATGTTGTTCGCCCGACAGCTCAGCAGCTAGTGACGAGCCGCCGACCAAAACTCGCCTTTTATACACCGGCCTGACTAGTTGTTTGGTGGGGAAAATGGGGAGACGAAAACATGCGTAACAGTGGGGTAGCGGTAAAGTTAGTTTGTTCGTTTAGTAAATCAGGGTTATTCTTGTTTTTTAGTATTTCTAATTGTTCTAACACACACATTCTTAAACCTTTTTTACAAATATGTTTTACTTCAAATGAATGGTTATCAGGCAAACTATGACCGGACTCTAATAGATGTTTTGCAAAGTGTGATTTTTCAGGATGATTATTTCTATGGGCTGAGATATGTTCTTTGTACCTAGTTTCAAAACTGCGACCTGTTTGACCTACATAGACACCGTTACAATCATTGCAAGACAATTTGTAAATACCAGACTGTTGTTTTTTATCTAATTTGTCCTTACCATTGCAAATACGCTTTATCTTATTTTTGGTTCTGAATGCAACGCGAACACCACAACGCCGAAAAATCTTCGCAACCCGTTCAGAAATTGGACCTAGATAAGTTATGCTTGTTTTATATTTCTGAACACTCGTACTTTCAGGCTGTAAAGCAGACAAACTGTTTCTAATAATGATATTCTGTTTTTTGTGGACTAATCTATCAACCATTTTTGCACTATACCCGTTATTCACAGCAATCTGATATATTATGTTGAGTTCTTTTTCAAAGTTGTCAGGACTTAGAGGCACCGTCATCAATCTGTGAACATAACAACGAAATGCTGCAAGCTTATGTTCCCAAGGGTGACAAGATGAAGAAGGTATTACAGTATCGGTGTGTGTTGGCTTGCGGTATATTTGAAATTCATGTTTATTCTGTGCCCGAGTAATCGTTAAATCTAGAAAATTAAGGGAGTTTTCTTGTTCGACTTCTAATTTAAATTTTATTTTGGGGTGAATTTTGTTCAATTTGTCAACAAATACATCGAGCTGTCTACCAGTACCAGTCCAGCAAATAATGATGTCATCAACGTATCTGTAATAATACAAAATATTCGAACTACTGGCAATGTGTTTGTTCTCAAAACTATCCATGAAAATATCGGCCATTAATGGACTTAAGGGTGAACCCATCGCTAAACCTTCTTTCTGCATATAGAATCTATCATTGAATTTGAAATAATTTTGACGCATGCAAACTGATGCAAGGCTAATGAGGTCATCAATTTCGTTAGTGTGGAGACGTTGTTTTTCTAGTAAATTTCTAATAACAATCAAACACTCATCGGAAGGAACATTGGTAAACAAGCTATCTACATCTAAAGATATCAACTTCGCATTAGAGGGCAAATGGACATTCTGAATTTTTGATATTAAGTCATCTTTGTTCCTAAGACAATAAATGGGCTTGAAGGCAGTTTTTTCTATCAAAATATGATTTAACCGTTTTGACAAATCATAAGCTGGAGCACCTATATAAGAGACAACCGGACGAACTGGAATATTATCTTTATGAATTTTTGGCAAACCGTACAAAGCTGGAGCTACAGGGTTCATAGGAAGTAATTTTGCTTTATAGTGAGAATTGTCTGGAAAAACAAAGGAGGTGTTGTTGACGGCTAATTTTAACTCTGCTTGAAATTTCTTAGTTGGATCTGAATTAAGAGGAACAAAGGCGTCACCCTGAATAACATCATTTACCTTTATATTATAGTCATCACGATTCATTATTACTACTGTGTTGCCCTTATCGGCCTTGGAAATCACTAAGTTATTTTCGTTGACCCTACTCTGAACAGATTTAAATATTGCTAGTTCCGGATTAATTTTGAGACTTGATGAGACAACGGACTCTTGAATTTCATGCGTAACCAAACTCTTCACAATATTGTCTTGCTTAGAAACAATTGCAGTAATCTCAGCATCAACAGCTAAATTTTCTAATGAATTTTGGGACAAACTAGAAGGAATATTATATTTTAAACCCTTTTCTAAAAGAGACATCTCAATATTAGGAAAAACAACATTAGTTAAATTTTTTACTCGAGGGTAGAATGAAGAAGTTGATGAATTTTGCACGGGCTGTCGACTAAAATCGTTATTACACTGTATTAATCTATCTAACTTACTTTTCTGAATGAGATACTTCTCGTGCACAACCTTCGATGCCAAATCTCTAGCCTTTCTATCCAAGCTGTCAAATTCAGTGCTGTGTAAAGAAAAAGTTAATTCAGTATGGAGAACTTTGAGATGAGTTTTAAGGTTATTTCTTACCGAAAACCAATACCTTATTTCTTCATTCAACCAAGCCAATTGTGCTCTTCTAATAGCTAAAAATGAAGACCTAGTGTGTGTGTTACAACGAATATTAAGTTTTATGTAGTTGGGGATAACTTTATTTTTCTTACATTGTTGATTAAACCAAACATTCTGTGCGGCTACTCTGTGTAATTTGGTAAGTTTAACATACAATTTCGCCTGTTCAGCTATGCTTGCTGACCTAAGATGATTAATTGAAATAGGCGTTACCTTGCGGAAATCCATCACTAAGTAAAGGATATATGAATATAATTTGCAATATTCCGCTAAACAATTCTTGTCGTGCTATTCAAAATGCAGACTCGTGCACCGCCCGCCCGCCCGCATAAAAACATGCAACAAGCAAGCAATACAAGCAAAGCAATCTTAAATAACAAGCAAGAAAACTTATCGACACGTGTTTCGCCTCTGAACGAGGCATCCTCGGGATGTGTTGCTAGCCCGGCTTCTCCGCAGCAACTGATGTGTTGCTCGCCCAGCCGCTCCGCAGCAACTGATGTTGTTCGCCCGACAGCTCAGCAGCTAGTGACGAGCCGCCGACCAAAACTCGCCTTTTATACACCGGCCTGACTAGTTGTTTGGTGGGGAAAATGGGGAGACGAAAACATGCGTAACAGTGGGGTAGCGGTAAAGTTAGTTTGTTCGTTTAGTAAATCAGGGTTATTCTTGTTTTTTAGTATTTCTAATTGTTCTAACACACACATTCTTAAACCTTTTTTACAAATATGTTTTACTTCAAATGAATGGTTATCAGGCAAACTATGACCGGACTCTAATAGATGTTTTGCAAAGTGTGATTTTTCAGGATGATTATTTCTATGGGCTGAGATATGTTCTTTGTACCTAGTTTCAAAACTGCGACCTGTTTGACCTACATAGACACCGTTACAATCATTGCAAGACAATTTGTAAATACCAGACTGTTGTTTTTTATCTAATTTGTCCTTACCATTGCAAATACGCTTTATCTTATTTTTGGTTCTGAATGCAACGCGAACACCACAACGCCGAAAAATCTTCGCAACCCGTTCAGAAATTGGACCTAGATAAGTTATGCTTGTTTTATATTTCTGAACACTCGTACTTTCAGGCTGTAAAGCAGACAAACTGTTTCTAATAATGATATTCTGTTTTTTGTGGACTAATCTATCAACGATTTTTGCACTATACCCGTTATTCACAGCAATCTGATATATTATGTTGAGTTCTTTTTCAAAGTTGTCAGGACTTAGAGGCACCGTCATCAATCTGTGAACATAACAACGAAATGCTGCAAGCTTATGTTCCCAAGGGTGACAAGATGAAGAAGGTATTACAGTATCGGTGTGTGTTGGCTTGCGGTATATTTGAAATTCATGTTTATTCTGTGCCCGAGTAATCGTTAAATCTAGAAAATTAAGGGAGTTTTCTTGTTCGACTTCTAATTTAAATTTTATTTTGGGGTGAATTTTGTTCAATTTGTCAACAAATACATCGAGCTGTCTACCAGTACCAGTCCAGCAAATAATGATGTCATCAACGTATCTGTAATAATACAAAATATTCGAACTACTGGCAATGTGTTTGTTCTCAAAACTATCCATGAAAATATCGGCCATTAATGGACTTAAGGGTGAACCCATCGCTAAACCTTCTTTCTGCATATAGAATCTATCATTGAATTTGAAATAATTTTGACGCATGCAAACTGATGCAAGGCTAATGAGGTCATCAATTTCGTTAGTGTGGAGACGTTGTTTTTCTAGTAAATTTCTAATAACAATCAAACACTCATCGGAAGGAACATTGGTAAACAAGCTATCTACATCTAAAGATATCAACTTCGCATTAGAGGGCAAATGGACATTCTGAATTTTTGATATTAAGTCATCTTTGTTCCTAAGACAATAAATGGGCTTGAAGGCAGTTTTTTCTATCAAAATATGATTTAACCGTTTTGACAAATCATAAGCTGGAGCACCTATATAAGAGACAACCGGACGAACTGGAATATTATCTTTATGAATTTTTGGCAAACCGTACAAAGCTGGAGCTACAGGGTTCATAGGAAGTAATTTTGCTTTATAGTGAGAATTGTCTGGAAAAACAAAGGAGGTGTTGTTGACGGCTAATTTTAACTCTGCTTGAAATTTCTTAGTTGGATCTGAATTAAGAGGAACAAAGGCGTCACCCTGAATAACATCATTTACCTTTATATTATAGTCATCACGATTCATTATTACTACTGTGTTGCCCTTATCGGCCTTGGAAATCACTAAGTTATTTTCGTTGACCCTACTCTGAACAGATTTAAATATTGCTAGTTCCGGATTAATTTTGAGACTTGATGAGACAACGGACTCTTGAATTTCATGCGTAACCAAACTCTTCACAATATTGTCTTGCTTAGAAACAATTGCAGTAATCTCAGCATCAACAGCTAAATTTTCTAATGAATTTTGGGACAAACTAGAAGGAATATTATATTTTAAACCCTTTTCTAAAAGAGACATCTCAATATTAGGAAAAACAACATTAGTTAAATTTTTTACTCGAGGGTAGAATGAAGAAGTTGATGAATTTTGCACGGGCTGTCGACTAAAATCGTTATTACACTGTATTAATCTATCTAACTTACTTTTCTGAATGAGATACTTCTCGTGCACAACCTTCGATGCCAAATCTCTAGCCTTTCTATCCAAGCTGTCAAATTCAGTGCTGTGTAAAGAAAAAGTTAATTCAGTATGGAGAACTTTGAGATGAGTTTTAAGGTTATTTCTTACCGAAAACCAATACCTTATTTCTTCATTCAACCAAGCCAATTGTGCTCTTCTAATAGCTAAAAATGAAGACCTAGTGTGTGTGTTACAACGAATATTAAGTTTTATGTAGTTGGGGATAACTTTACTTTTCTTACATTGTTGATTAAACCAAACATTCTGTGCGGCTACTCTGTGTAATTTGGTAAGTTTAACATACAATTTCGCCTGTTCAGCTATGCTTGCTGACCTAAGATGATTAATTGAAATAGGCGTTACCTTGCGGAAGTCCATCACTAAGTAAAGGATATATGAATATAATTTGCAATATTCCGCTAAACAATTCTTGTCGTGCTATTCAAAATGCAGACTCGTGCACCGCCCGCCCGCCCGCATAAAAACATGCAACAAGCAAGCAATACAAGCAAAGCAATCTTAAATAACAAGCAAGAAAACTTATCGACACGTGTTTCGCCTCTGAACGAGGCATCCTCGGGATGTGTTGCTAGCCCGGCTTCTCCGCAGCAACTGATGTGTTGCTCGCCCAGCCGCTCCGCAGCAACTGATGTTGTTCGCCCGACAGCTCAGCAGCTAGTGACGAGCCGCCGACCAAAACTCACACTTTGCAAAACATCTATTAGAGTCCGGTCATAGTTTGCCTGATAACCATTCATTTGAAGTAAAACATATTTGTAAAAAAGGTTTAAGAATGTGTGTGTTAGAACAATTAGAAATACTAAAAAACAAGAATAACCCTGATTTACTAAACGAACAAACTAACTTTACCACTACCCCACTGTTACGCATGTTTTCGTCTCCCCATTTTCCCCACCAAACAACTAGTCAGGCCGGTGTATAAAAGGCGAGTTTTGGTCGGCGGCTCGTCACTAGCTGCTGAGCTGTCGGGCGAACAACATCAGTTGCTGCGGAGCGGCTGGGCGAGCAACACATCAGTTGCTGCGGAGAAGCCGGGCTAGCAACACATCCCGAGGATGCCTCGTTCAGAGGCGAAACACGTGTCGATAAGTTTTCTTGCTTGTTATTTAAGATTGCTTTGCTTGTATTGCTTGCTTGTTGCATGTTTTTATGCGGGCGGGCGGGCGGTGCACGAGTCTGCATTTTGAATAGCACGACAAGAATTGTTTAGCGGAATATTGCAAATTATATTCATATATCCTTTACTTAGTGATGGACTTCCGCAAGGTAACGCCTATTTCAATTAATCATCTTAGGTCAGCAAGCATAGCTGAACAGGCGAAATTGTATGTTAAACTTACCAAATTACACAGAGTAGCCGCACAGAATGTTTGGTTTAATCAACAATGTAAGAAAAATAAAGTTATCCCCAACTACATAAAACTTAATATTCGTTGTAACACACACACTAGGTCTTCATTTTTAGCTATTAGAAGAGCACAATTGGCTTGGTTGAATGAAGAAATAAGGTATTGGTTTTCGGTAAGAAATAACCTTAAAACTCATCTCAAAGTTCTCCATACTGAATTAACTTTTTCTTTACACAGCACTGAATTTGACAGCTTGGATAGAAAGGCTAGAGATTTGGCATCGAAGGTTGTGCACGAGAAGTATCTCATTCAGAAAAGTAAGTTAGATAGATTAATACAGTGTAATAACGATTTTAGTCGACAGCCCGTGCAAAATTCATCAACTTCTTCATTCTACCCTCGAGTAAAAAATTTAACTAATGTTGTTTTTCCTAATATTGAGATGTCTCTTTTAGAAAAGGGTTTAAAATATAATATTCCTTCTAGTTTGTCCCAAAATTCATTAGAAAATTTAGCTGTTGATGCTGAGATTACTGCAATTGTTTCTAAGCAAGACAATATTGTGAAGAGTTTGGTTACGCATGAAATTCAAGAGTCCGTTGTCTCATCAAGTCTCAAAATTAATCCGGAACTAGCAATATTTAAATCTGTTCAGAGTAGGGTCAACGAAAATAACTTAGTGATTTCCAAGGCCGATAAGGGCAACACAGTAGTAATAATGAATCGTGATGACTATAATATAAAGGTAAATGATGTTATTCAGGGTGACGCCTTTGTTCCTCTTAATTCAGATCCAACTAAGAAATTTCAAGCAGAGTTAAAATTAGCCGTCAACAACACCTCCTTTGTTTTTCCAGACAATTCTCACTATAAAGCAAAATTACTTCCTATGAACCCTGTAGCTCCAGCTTTGTACGGTTTGCCAAAAATTCATAAAGATAATATTCCAGTTCGTCCGGTTGTCTCTTATATAGGTGCTCCAGCTTATGATTTGTCAAAACGGTTAAATCATATTTTGATAGAAAAAACTGCCTTCAAGCCCATTTATTGTCTTAGGAACAAAGATGACTTAATATCAAAAATTCAGAATGTCCATTTGCCCTCTAATGCGAAGTTGATATCTTTAGATGTAGATAGCTTGTTTACCAATGTTCCTTCCGATGAGTGTTTGATTGTTATTAGAAATTTACTAGAAAAACAACGTCTCCACACTAACGAAATTGATGACCTCATTAGCCTTGCATCAGTTTGCATGCGTCAAAATTATTTCAAATTCAATGATAGATTCTATATGCAGAAAGAAGGTTTAGCGATGGGTTCACCCTTAAGTCCATTAATGGCCGATATTTTCATGGATAGTTTTGAGAACAAACACATTGCCAGTAGTTCGAATATTTTGTATTATTACAGATACGTTGATGACATCATTATTTGCTGGACTGGTACTGGTAGACAGCTCGATGTATTTGTTGACAAATTGAACAAAATTCACCCCAAAATAAAATTTAAATTAGAAGTCGAACAAGAAAACTCCCTTAATTTTCTAGATTTAACGATTACTCGGGCACAGAATAAACATGAATTTCAAATATACCGCAAGCCAACACACACCGATACTGTAATACCTTCTTCATCTTGTCACCCTTGGGAACATAAGCTTGCAGCATTTCGTTGTTATGTTCACAGATTGATGACGGTGCCTCTAAGTCCTGACAACTTTGAAAAAGAACTCAACATAATATATCAGATTGCTGTGAATAACGGGTATAGTGCAAAAATGGTTGATAGATTAGTCCACAAAAAACAGAATATCATTATTAGAAACAGTTTGTCTGCTTTACAGCCTGAAAGTACGAGTGTTCAGAAATATAAAACAAGCATAACTTATCTAGGTCCAATTTCTGAACGGGTTGCGAAGATTTTTCGGCGTTGTGGTGTTCGCGTTGCATTCAGAACCAAAAATAAGATAAAGCGTATTTGCAATGGTAAGGACAAATTAGATAAAAAACAACAGTCTGGTATTTACAAATTGTCTTGCAATGATTGTAACGGTGTCTATGTAGGTCAAACAGGTCGCAGTTTTGAAACTAGGTACAAAGAACATATCTCAGCCCATAGAAATAATCATCCTGAAAAATCACACTTTGCAAAACATCTATTAGAGTCCGGTCATAGTTTGCCTGATAACCATTCATTTGAAGTAAAACATATTTGTAAAAAAGGTTTAAGAATGTGTGTGTTAGAACAATTAGAAATACTAAAAAACAAGAATAACCCTGATTTACTAAACGAACAAACTAACTTTACCACTACCCCACTGTTACGCATGTTTTCGTCTCCCCATTTTCCCCACCAAACAACTAGTCAGGCCGGTGTATAAAAGGCGAGTTTTGGTCGGCGGCTCGTCACTAGCTGCTGAGCTGTCGGGCGAACAACATCAGTTGCTGCGGAGCGGCTGGGCAAGCAACACATCAGTTGCTGCGGAGAAGCCGGGCTAGCAACACATCCCGAGGATGCCTCGTTCAGAGGCGAAACACGTGTCGATAAGTTTTCTTGCTTGTTATTTAAGATTGCTTTGCTTGTATTGCTTGCTTGTTGCATGTTTTTATGCGGGCGGGCGGGCGGTGCACGAGTCTGCATTTTGAATAGCACGACAAGAATTGTTTAGCGGAATATTGCAAATTATATTCATATATCCTTTACTTAGTGATGGACTTCCGCAAGGTAACGCCTATTTCAATTAATCATCTTAGGTCAGCAAGCATAGCTGAACAGGCGAAATTGTATGTTAAACTTACCAAATTACACAGAGTAGCCGCACAGAATGTTTGGTTTAATCAACAATGTAAGAAAAATAAAGTTATCCCCAACTACATAAAACTTAATATTCGTTGTAACACACACACTGGGTCTTCATTTTTAGCTATTAGAAGAGCACAATTGGCTTGGTTGAATGAAGAAATAAGGTATTGGTTTTCGGTAAGAAATAACCTTAAAACTCATCTCAAAGTTCTCCATACTGAATTAACTTTTTCTTTACACAGCACTGAATTTGACAGCTTGGATAGAAAGGCTAGAGATTTGGCATCGAAGGTTGTGCACGAGAAGTATCTCATTCAGAAAAGTAAGTTAGATAGATTAATACAGTGTAATAACGATTTTAGTCGACAGCCCGTGCAAAATTCATCAACTTCTTCATTCTACCCTCGAGTAAAAAATTTAACTAATGTTGTTTTTCCTAATATTGAGATGTCTCTTTTAGAAAAGGGTTTAAAATATAATATTCCTTCTAGTTTGTCCCAAAATTCATTAGAAAATTTAGCTGTTGATGCTGAGATTACTGCAATTGTTTCTAAGCAAGACAATATTGTGAAGAGTTTGGTTACGCATGAAATTCAAGAGTCCGTTGTCTCATCAAGTCTCAAAATTAATCCGGAACTAGCAATATTTAAATCTGTTCAGAGTAGGGTCAACGAAAATAACTTAGTGATTTCCAAGGCCGATAAGGGCAACACAGTAGTAATAATGAATCGTGATGACTATAATATAAAGGTAAATGATGTTATTCAGGGTGACGCCTTTGTTCCTCTTAATTCAGATCCAACTAAGAAATTTCAAGCAGAGTTAAAATTAGCCGTCAACAACACCTCCTTTGTTTTTCCAGACAATTCTCACTATAAAGCAAAATTACTTCCTATGAACCCTGTAGCTCCAGCTTTGTACGGTTTGCCAAAAATTCATAAAGATAATATTCCAGTTCGTCCGGTTGTCTCTTATATAGGTGCTCCAGCTTATGATTTGTCAAAACGGTTAAATCATATTTTGATAGAAAAAACTGCCTTCAAGCCCATTTATTGTCTTAGGAACAAAGATGACTTAATATCAAAAATTCAGAATGTCCATTTGCCCTCTAATGCGAAGTTGATATCTTTAGATGTAGATAGCTTGTTTACCAATGTTCCTTCCGATGAGTGTTTGATTGTTATTAGAAATTTACTAGAAAAACAACGTCTCCACACTAACGAAATTGATGACCTCATTAGCCTTGCATCAGTTTGCATGCGTCAAAATTATTTCAAATTCAATGATAGATTCTATATGCAGAAAGAAGGTTTAGCGATGGGTTCACCCTTAAGTCCATTAATGGCCGATATTTTCATGGATAGTTTTGAGAACAAACACATTGCCAGTAGTTCGAATATTTTGTATTATTACAGATACGTTGATGACATCATTATTTGCTGGACTGGTACTGGTAGACAGCTCGATGTATTTGTTGACAAATTGAACAAAATTCACCCCAAAATAAAATTTAAATTAGAAGTCGAACAAGAAAACTCCCTTAATTTTCTAGATTTAACGATTACTCGGGCACAGAATAAACATGAATTTCAAATATACCGCAAGCCAACACACACCGATACTGTAATACCTTCTTCATCTTGTCACCCTTGGGAACATAAGCTTGCAGCATTTCGTTGTTATGTTCACAGATTGATGACGGTGCCTCTAAGTCCTGACAACTTTGAAAAAGAACTCAACATAATATATCAGATTGCTGTGAATAACGGGTATAGTGCAAAAATGGTTGATAGATTAGTCCACAAAAAACAGAATATCATTATTAGAAACAGTTTGTCTGCTTTACAGCCTGAAAGTACGAGTGTTCAGAAATATAAAACAAGCATAACTTATCTAGGTCCAATTTCTGAACGGGTTGCGAAGATTTTTCGGCGTTGTGGTGTTCGCGTTGCATTCAGAACCAAAAATAAGATAAAGCGTATTTGCAATGGTAAGGACAAATTAGATAAAAAACAACAGTCTGGTATTTACAAATTGTCTTGCAATGATTGTAACGGTGTCTATGTAGGTCAAACAGGTCGCAGTTTTGAAACTAGGTACAAAGAACATATCTCAGCCCATAGAAATAATCATCCTGAAAAATCACACTTTGCAAAACATCTATTAGAGTCCGGTCATAGTTTGCCTGATAACCATTCATTTGAAGTAAAACATATTTGTAAAAAAGGTTTAAGAATGTGTGTGTTAGAACAATTAGAAATACTAAAAAACAAGAATAACCCTGATTTACTAAACGAACAAACTAACTTTACCACTACCCCACTGTTACGCATGTTTTCGTCTCCCCATTTTCCCCACCAAACAACTAGTCAGGCCGGTGTATAAAAGGCGAGTTTTGGTCGGCGGCTCGTCACTAGCTGCTGAGCTGTCGGGCGAACAACATCAGTTGCTGCGGAGCGGCTGGGCAAGCAACACATCAGTTGCTGCGGAGAAGCCGGGCTAGCAACACATCCCGAGGATGCCTCGTTCAGAGGCGAAACACGTGTCGATAAGTTTTCTTGCTTGTTATTTAAGATTGCTTTGCTTGTATTGCTTGCTTGTTGCATGTTTTTATGCGGGCGGGCGGGCGGTGCACGAGTCTGCATTTTGAATAGCACGACAAGAATTGTTTAGCGGAATATTGCAAATTATATTCATATATCCTTTACTTAGTGATGGACTTCCGCAAGGTAACGCCTATTTCAATTAATCATCTTAGGTCAGCAAGCATAGCTGAACAGGCGAAATTGTATGTTAAACTTACCAAATTACACAGAGTAGCCGCACAGAATGTTTGGTTTAATCAACAATGTAAGAAAAATAAAGTTATCCCCAACTACATAAAACTTAATATTCGTTGTAACACACACACTAGGTCTTCATTTTTAGCTATTAGAAGAGCACAATTGGCTTGGTAGAATGAAGAAATAAGGTATTGGTTTTCGGTAAGAAATAACCTTAAAACTCATCTCAAAGTTCTCCATACTGAATTAACTTTTTCTTTACACAGCACTGAATTTGACAGCTTGGATAGAAAGGCTAGAGATTTGGCATCGAAGGTTGTGCACGAGAAGTATCTCATTCAGAAAAGTAAGTTAGATAGATTAATACAGTGTAATAACGATTTTAGTCGACAGCCCGTGCAAAATTCATCAACTTCTTCATTCTACCCTCGAGTAAAAAATTTAACTAATGTTGTTTTTCCTAATATTGAGATGTCTCTTTTAGAAAAGGGTTTAAAATATAATATTCCTTCTAGTTTGTCCCAAAATTCATTAGAAAATTTAGCTGTTGATGCTGAGATTACTGCAATTGTTTCTAAGCAAGACAATATTGTGAAGAGTTTGGTTACGCATGAAATTCAAGAGTCCGTTGTCTCATCAAGTCTCAAAATTAATCCGGAACTAGCAATATTTAAATCTGTTCAGAGTAGGGTCAACGAAAATAACTTAGTGATTTCCAAGGCCGATAAGGGCAACACAGTAGTAATAATGAATCGTGATGACTATAATATAAAGGTAAATGATGTTATTCAGGGTGACGCCTTTGTTCCTCTTAATTCAGATCCAACTAAGAAATTTCAAGCAGAGTTAAAATTAGCCGTCAACAACACCTCCTTTGTTTTTCCAGACAATTCTCACTATAAAGCAAAATTACTTCCTATGAACCCTGTAGCTCCAGCTTTGTACGGTTTGCCAAAAATTCATAAAGATAATATTCCAGTTCGTCCGGTTGTCTCTTATATAGGTGCTCCAGCTTATGATTTGTCAAAACGGTTAAATCATATTTTGATAGAAAAAACTGCCTTCAAGCCCATTTATTGTCTTAGGAACAAAGATGACTTAATATCAAAAATTCAGAATGTCCATTTGCCCTCTAATGCGAAGTTGATATCTTTAGATGTAGATAGCTTGTTTACCAATGTTCCTTCCGATGAGTGTTTGATTGTTATTAGAAATTTACTAGAAAAACAACGTCTCCACACTAACGAAATTGATGACCTCATTAGCCTTGCATCAGTTTGCATGCGTCAAAATTATTTCAAATTCAATGATAGATTCTATATGCAGAAAGAAGGTTTAGCGATGGGTTCACCCTTAAGTCCATTAATGGCCGATATTTTCATGGATAGTTTTGAGAACAAACACATTGCCAGTAGTTCGAATATTTTGTATTATTACAGATACGTTGATGACATCATTATTTGCTGGACTGGTACTGGTAGACAGCTCGATGTATTTGTTGACAAATTGAACAAAATTCACCCCAAAATAAAATTTAAATTAGAAGTCGAACAAGAAAACTCCCTTAATTTTCTAGATTTAACGATTACTCGGGCACAGAATAAACATGAATTTCAAATATACCGCAAGCCAACACACACCGATACTGTAATACCTTCTTCATCTTGTCACCCTTGGGAACATAAGCTTGCAGCATTTCGTTGTTATGTTCACAGATTGATGACGGTGCCTCTAAGTCCTGACAACTTTGAAAAAGAACTCAACATAATATATCAGATTGCTGTGAATAACGGGTATAGTGCAAAAATGGTTGATAGATTAGTCCACAAAAAACAGAATATCATTATTAGAAACAGTTTGTCTGCTTTACAGCCTGAAAGTACGAGTGTTCAGAAATATAAAACAAGCATAACTTATCTAGGTCCAATTTCTGAACGGGTTGCGAAGATTTTTCGGCGTTGTGGTGTTCGCGTTGCATTCAGAACCAAAAATAAGATAAAGCGTATTTGCAATGGTAAGGACAAATTAGATAAAAAACAACAGTCTGGTATTTACAAATTGTCTTGCAATGATTGTAACGGTGTCTATGTAGGTCAAACAGGTCGCAGTTTTGAAACTAGGTACAAAGAACATATCTCAGCCCATAGAAATAATCATCCTGAAAAATCACACTTTGCAAAACATCTATTAGAGTCCGGTCATAGTTTGCCTGATAACCATTCATTTGAAGTAAAACATATTTGTAAAAAAGGTTTAAGAATGTGTGTGTTAGAACAATTAGAAATACTAAAAAACAAGAATAACCCTGATTTACTAAACGAACAAACTAACTTTACCACTACCCCACTGTTACGCATGTTTTCGTCTCCCCATTTTCCCCACCAAACAACTAGTCAGGCCGGTGTATAAAAGGCGAGTTTTGGTCGGCGGCTCGTCACTAGCTGCTGAGCTGTCGGGCGAACAACATCAGTTGCTGCGGAGCGGCTGGGCGAGCAACACATCAGTTGCTGCGGAGAAGCCGGGCTAGCAACACATCCCGAGGATGCCTCGTTCAGAGGCGAAACACGTGTCGATAAGTTTTCTTGCTTGTTATTTAAGATTGCTTTGCTTGTATTGCTTGCTTGTTGCATGTTTTTATGCGGGCGGGCGGGCGGTGCACGAGTCTGCATTTTGAATAGCACGACAAGAATTGTTTACCGGAATATTGCAAATTATATTCATATATCCTTTACTTAGTGATGGACTTCCGCAAGGTAACGCCTATTTCAATTAATCATCTTAGGTCAGCAAGCATAGCTGAACAGGCGAAATTGTATGTTAAACTTACCAAATTACACAGAGTAGCCGCACAGAATGTTTGGTTTAATCAACAATGTAAGAAAAATAAAGTTATCCCCAACTACATAAAACATAATATTCGTTGTAACACACACACTAGGTCTTCATTTTTAGCTATTAGAAGAGCACAATTGGCTTGGTTGAATGAAGAAATAAGGTATTGGTTTTCGGTAAGAAATAACCTTAAAACTCATCTCAAAGTTCTCCATACTGAATTAACTTTTTCTTTACACAGCACTGAATTTGACAGCTTGGATAGAAAGGCTAGAGATTTGGCATCGAAGGTTGTGCACGAGAAGTATCTCATTCAGAAAAGTAAGTTAGATAGATTAATACAGTGTAATAACGATTTTAGTCGACAGCCCGTGCAAAATTCATCAACTTCTTCATTCTACCCTCGAGTAAAAAATTTAACTAATGTTGTTTTTCCTAATATTGAGATGTCTCTTTTAGAAAAAGGGTTTAAAATATAATATTCCTTCTAGTTTGTCCCAAAATTCATTAGAAAATTTAGCTGTTGATGCTGAGATTACTGCAATTGTTTCTAAGCAAGACAATATTGTGAAGAGTTTGGTTACGCATGAAATTCAAGAGTCCGTTGTCTCATCAAGTCTCAAAATTAATCCGGAACTAGCAATATTTAAATCTGTTCAGAGTAGGGTCAACGAAAATAACTTAGTGATTTCCAAGGCCGATAAGGGCAACACAGTAGTAATAATGAATCGTGATGACTATAATATAAAGGTAAATGATGTTATTCAGGGTGACGCCTTTGTTCCTCTTAATTCAGATCCAACTAAGAAATTTCAAGCAGAGTTAAAATTAGCCGTCAACAACACCTCCTTTGTTTTTCCAGACAATTCTCACTATAAAGCAAAATTACTTCCTATGAACCCTGTAGCTCCAGCTTTGTACGGTTTGCCAAAAATTCATAAAGATAATATTCCAGTTCGTCCGGTTGTCTCTTATATAGGTGCTCCAGCTTATGATTTGTCAAAACGGTTAAATCATATTTTGATAGAAAAAACTGCCTTCAAGCCCATTTATTGTCTTAGGAACAAAGATGACTTAATATCAAAAATTCAGAATGTCCATTTGCCCTCTAATGCGAAGTTGATATCTTTAGATGTAGATAGCTTGTTTACCAATGTTCCTTCCGATGAGTGTTTGATTGTTATTAGAAATTTACTAGAAAAACAACGTCTCCACACTAACGAAATTGATGACCTCATTAGCCTTGCATCAGTTTGCATGCGTCAAAATTATTTCAAATTCAATGATAGATTCTATATGCAGAAAGAAGGTTTAGCGATGGGTTCACCCTTAAGTCCATTAATGGCCGATATTTTCATGGATAGTTTTGAGAACAAACACATTGCCAGTAGTTCGAATATTTTGTATTATTACAGATACGTTGATGACATCATTATTTGCTGGACTGGTACTGGTAGACAGCTCGATGTATTTGTTGACAAATTGAACAAAATTCACCCCAAAATAAAATTTAAATTAGAAGTCGAACAAGAAAACTCCCTTAATTTTCTAGATTTAACGATTACTCGGGCACAGAATAAACATGAATTTCAAATATACCGCAAGCCAACACACACCGATACTGTAATACCTTCTTCATCTTGTCACCCTTGGGAACATAAGCTTGCAGCATTTCGTTGTTATGTTCACAGATTGATGACGGTGCCTCTAAGTCCTGACAACTTTGAAAAAGAACTCAACATAATATATCAGATTGCTGTGAATAACGGGTATAGTGCAAAAATGGTTGATAGATTAGTCCACAAAAAACAGAATATCATTATTAGAAACAGTTTGTCTGCTTTACAGCCTGAAAGTACGAGTGTTCAGAAATATAAAACAAGCATAACTTATCTAGGTCCAATTTCTGAACGGGTTGCGAAGATTTTTCGGCGTTGTGGTGTTCGCGTTGCATTCAGAACCAAAAATAAGATAAAGCGTATTTGCAATGGTAAGGACAAATTAGATAAAAAACAACAGTCTGGTATTTACAAATTGTCTTGCAATGATTGTAACGGTGTCTATGTAGGTCAAACAGGTCGCAGTTTTGAAACTAGGTACAAAGAACATATCTCAGCCCATAGAAATAATCATCCTGAAAAATCACACTTTGCAAAACATCTATTAGAGTCCGGTCATAGTTTGCCTGATAACCATTCATTTGAAGTAAAACATATTTGTAAAAAAGGTTTAAGAATGTCTGTGTTAGAACAATTAGAAATACTAAAAAACAAGAATAACCCTGATTTACTAAACGAACAAACTAACTTTACCACTACCCCACTGTTACGCATGTTTTCGTCTCCCCATTTTCCCCACCAAACAACTAGTCAGGCCGGTGTATAAAAGGCGAGTTTTGGTCGGCGGCTCGTCACTAGCTGCTGAGCTGTCGGGCGAACAACATCAGTTGCTGCGGAGCGGCTGGGCGAGCAACACATCAGTTGCTGCGGAGAAGCCGGGCTAGCAACACATCCCGAGGATGCCTCGTTCAGAGGCGAAACACGTGTCGATAAGTTTTCTTGCTTGTTATTTAAGATTGCTTTGCTTGTATTGCTTGCTTGTTGCATGTTTTTATGCGGGCGGGCGGGCGGTGCACGAGTCTGCATTTTGAATAGCACGACAAGAATTGTTTAGCGGAATATTGCAAATTATATTCATATATCCTTTACTTAACTAATTTAGTAATTAACAAAAAATAGTTTGGATAATTAGATCAATCAAATAAAAAATCGATTTGATAGCCCTTGTTAACTTTCTCGATACTAAAAAAAAACCATTATATTTAGTTAGGGTACATCACTGTAACTGTCAACTTTAAACTGCCACCCATATCATGATATCTCGGACAGCCTATACTTCATTAATATAATAGGAAACTTGTATAGTTTACATGTTTTTCATGTACAGTTAATAAATCACGTAAAATAAATACATAATTAGCATGTACGAGGAGACTGCATAAATTGATATAAGCTAAATTATGAAATTAGAAAAATGTGTGGGTTGGCCCGTACATACTGCGGACTCAAAGAAAGAATTGCATTTAATTCCTAAACAGCTTATGCAAAAATATGTTCTTTCATGATTTGCAGTTTGAAATTATATTTTTTCGTGTAATTTTACATCGCATCAGCAAAACATGGAGAAGGCAGTGGCGTGCATAGGACTTTTTGCTGGAAATACAAAAAGAAGGTAAAGTTTGACAATAAAAAAAAGATTAAAAAAATTAAATGTCACTTTGGAAAATCATTTTTTGTATGACGCCAGCCTACAGAGACCCAGAGTACATTGACTTCATAAAAATTTTTTTTCAAGTTCATTTTAATTTTGTTTAGATTATTTTTATCGTCAAGCTTGACCTTCTCATTGTTTTTCAGCAAAAAGTTCTATGCACGCCACTGGGAGAAGGTACCAAGTAAAATGTGCTGCTTTCTTAAGGGTTCCGTAACCAAAATCTATTATTGTTTATAAACTCCGCACAATTTAGGTTGATTAGAATGACGGGTGGTTAGAAAAGAATGACAGGTGTCTGAATTTGCGTCGGCATAATTTTGTACAATTGTCGCAAAATTTAATAATTACTCAAACAGCAAACATGATCTCTCACTGTCTTTATTGCAAGTAAATAAACAGAAGTTCAACTAAAATTGTACGTAAATAAATAAATTTGGCATAGCTGAGAAATTAAAACCAGAATTTATTAATGCTAAATAACGGGCGCCGCCGGTGCGTGTCATCGTCCTGTTATATGTATGACATAGAGGAAAATAAAATCAATGTTATATGACTAATTATGATGAGTGATAGACAACTAGAAACATGAAATTTGGAACAATTATGGGCATTTGTCCCAAACACACACTGGATGAACAAACAAGATTATAATGATGATGATGATGATGATGATGATGATGATGATGATGATGATGATGATGATGATGATGATGATGATGATGATGATGATGATGATGATGATGATGATGATGATGATGATGATGATGATGATGATGATGATGATGATGATGATGATGATGATGATGATGATGATGATGATGATGATGATGATGATGATGATGATGATGATGATGATGATGATGATGATGATGATGATGATGATGATGATGACGATGAGGATGACGATGACGATGACGATGGCAAAGATAATGATGAAGATATCGTCTTTTCATAACGCATAAGCACTCACAGCTTGTCCGGCTGCGTTGGGGTTGGCAGCCAGCTGGACAATAGTGTCAATGTTCTGGAGGAAACGGTTCACGTTCATTCCGAGAGTAGCGCGACCGTTGTTTGCTCTGGCAGGGTTCAGGTACTGGTAAACATAAGAGGAAGGAATTAAATTACCTGTCTTCTGCAATATATTTAAATATAAAACTAAATACCACGCACTCATTGAGTCATCAAATCATTACGAAATCTTCGAAGCCTAGATACAATGACAATGATATTTATCTGAAATCTTGCAAGATTTTAATGGATTTTCACTTTTCAAATTGGGGACAGTTGTTCCACACGAGATTTCCTTTGAGTCTTGCACGCGTCTCCAAAATGGGGGTCAGTTAAAAAGAACTCTGTTTGGTTTACTGTCTCTTAGGAGTCCTCAGAGAGCAATACAAAAATCCATATACTTAATATACCGCATTGAATCCTTGGGTCGTGGTTTTAATTAATATTCCCACTGTCCCCGTTGGTCCCGTGTTCGATTAATATAAAATTACTCTGCAATTAAATAAAAACTTGTGCAAAATAATGATATTTAACAAAATGCAATAAACATTAAATTTAAATAGCATTATAAGTATTATAACAATTATTTGAAAGCAATTTGTAAAAATACGTAACTTTAAAACAAAGAAAATAAAAATTTGTACAGTATTAAAAGGAAGTGTCTGTAACTTCAAATTTTATATCATCAATATGATAACGATAACTTTTGCCCTTATCAACCTCACTGTAATTATCCTCTAAATTAACCTCTATTGTGTAATTATCTCTCTAAATTAACTCTCCTTCTTGTCATATAAATAGTCACCGCAATAAGGATAATAATACATGTAATTGGTAAACTTAGAGTGATATACATAATTGGAAAATACTGTGGACGTTGGCCAGCTTGCTAACAATTTCACGAATATCGTGCGCGAGGTAGGCAGGGCTTATTTTAAGCCGGAGCGAAGGCTAAGGAGTCCAAAATTTCGAGTAGAACTTTGGACCTGATGAGGCAGAGACAGGAAATGTCTTTAGATTCTGCACGCGTCAAAAGGCAAATTCGTTTTGACCTGCACCAGCATAACACTCGCGTCATTAAAGACGCGATCCAGCGAAACAAAGGCTTGAAAGTTTTTGCCCAGCAGTTAGGGAGGACCAATCTGACGAAGCTGAAGACATCTGACAATAGAACCGTTACCTCTTGGCCAGCTGTTGAACTAATGTAGTCGGTGTCAGGTTCGGTTGCGTCTTGTGCAGACGGGTCGATGTCAGCGGAGCGCACAGACCTCGATAGCCGCTGGGCAGCGTAGTATTGCTCGTTGATGAGACTGAAACATTATTGAGATGCTAGAAATAGAAAATAAATATACGGTGTATGGTCAGTGATCAGGCCTGATCGTATGGTGGTGGTGTAATAAGTATTTTGTTTAGTAGATATAGCCTGGTAGTTTAGTGCTTTATTGCAGAGAAAGTGGTTGTCTTTTAGCCGCGATCTCTAGGTGGCTCAGTAGGTAGTCAATATATAGGTATAAATTAAAGGTAACAAGTAAAATAATTAATGAGGCACGCGCTGGGCATTAACTAGGCCAGAACACAGCAAAATGGACTGTGTTGATTGACCGTACTGCTGTTGCTCGTGCGTGTCTATACTACTCACTACGGCTGACGGAGTATTTCCTAGTTTCAGACTACGCTATACTATAGTGCTATATAGTATAGCAAAGAAGGACCTAATATAGTAAGCGTGTAGTAAGCCAATAATATATAGTATAGTACAGTGTGAAGGTGTCCAAAACAATGTACCCTAGTAGCATTTATGGTTGGCGCACGGCTGGCCCACATAGCTATCGTTGGCCAACAGTTAGGTTTGGCCACTGGTTGTTTTGCATTGTAGGGCCTACGTATGTTACTGACAGTTACCCAACAATGGGTTCTGGTAATGTTAGCCTTTCTTGCTCTTAATGCCTCAAATATTGTTTACGT
This sequence comes from Ypsolopha scabrella, assembly GCA_910592155.1. Classification (NCBI taxonomy): domain Eukaryota; kingdom Metazoa; phylum Arthropoda; class Insecta; order Lepidoptera; family Ypsolophidae; genus Ypsolopha; species Ypsolopha scabrella. Next base: position 8,765,587 of record OU342972.1, on the reverse strand, counting down.
AATAGGTCACTCGGGGTTATTTAATAATAACTTACATTGTAATTTTAATACAACAGTGACCAATGCCGTGACTCTTTGACTTCGACATCCCATAGTTAGACAGTGATAAAACTATATTGCGATGTAACTACCATCAGCGCCATCTAATTGTGAGTTTTTGAAATTTTTACATGAACAACCTATATGACTAGATACAAAAAATTGTATTTGTATGTAATCACATAATATGTATAATTGTATATCACTAATTATATAAATACAATAGAATTTATTGTAATTACTAAGAACTAACCCAGGGTTGGAATAGCACCGAATGACTCACTAAATGGGTACTTAATTAATGATAACAGATAGAACGTGGCACTGTAACGCTTGCTTAAGCACACGCGCGCGCGCTGCCTATCTCCTCTATCCCCCGCATTTGTCCCGCTAAATATTGTACATTCTGTGACCATAGGGCCTACATAGTGTTGCCAGCTATTTTTATCGTATTGAACTGAGGAAGTGTATAAAATCATACATCTAAACAAAACGATAAAAGTGCTTTAAAAATGTGTCCCTATTTCTATTTAAATTGGTCAATATTTCATACGTACAGTTTATAAAATAGTCATGTTAATACAAATAAAATCATACGGTTTACGACATTGCGCCTACATCGTGAACAATGTTTTATCCCAATATTGTTCACCCAACGGTAGCAGAAGTTGCGGTTGGCGCATTGTTAGTTATCGGGTGCCTATATAGCTTATTAGTATCATTTGGCCAATGTTGGCTCTATGATGGCCAACTAATTAACTATAACCCAACGGTTTGCCGATCGTTGGCGAATGAAGGCCAACGGAAAATGCTATACTAATTACAATTTCGACTTTGTATCATGGAAGTACGCGTTCCCATGCGGGTTAGTTATGATAACGTGATGATAATCGTAGTGATGAAGAAGACTCATTTTTTAAAGCCCATTAAAAAGACGACTCATTTTTAATGCCTCACGCCGCGCCGCGCCGCCCGCCACTAGAAACAGTAGTCCGGGCGGCTACTGAAAGCAATCCTCACAATATAATTGAACCCTCTGTGGGGACGACGGACGGCCGGCCTTTATTAACTTCAAAAACACCTGGTCTGCCGCGTTGTAACTTAGCACGTTTTGCATGATAGGAAAAAAAAAGTGCATTCGTTTGACTTCCTAAAACACCTTATTATATTTTTTGTTTGATAAACACTTTTACTTGTCCACTTATTTGTATTAATTTCCCTTACCGGTTTCGCTGTTAAAGCATTATCAAAGGTTTGTTTGGTTGTTTACCTTATTAAATAAAAGAACTAGATCGGACTAGTGGACTGTTGGGCTAGAAACCGTATAAATAATAATATGATAAATAATACAATTTCTTTATTTCAGCCAGATCTACACAAAACAATAAAAACAAGCCATATTACACAATAATAAAATACAATAACAAACCAAACAATAACGAACAACACAATAAGAATTAAAAAGAATTTTTAAATAATGAAACTTTATACACCAAAACATACGAGATATTGCCGCCACTTGTTGTTATGCACGGGGCTGGTGGTGTAGCGTCCCAGGCGCCACCGGTGCTTGATGTCACTGGACCTACTTATAGTGGAGACGACCAAGTGCGAGACCTCCCAACGAAAGAACTGCCAGAGGATGTGCCGAAGAAAGATGAGGGTGCTCAGGGCGGCATGGGGGGAGGTGACGTTGTGGGGGAAGTTGGCTATGGGGTGGCATCGCCTGCCAACGGGGCGGAACGAATCGCAAGACAGAATTCCGCTTTGGGGGTAGGTGGGCCAAGGAAAGCCAAACGCCGCAATAGACTGACGGGAGGCCAACGAAAAGTAAGAGCGAGGGCCTTCCGTAGACAAGAACAAGAGCGGCTACAAGCCGTCTACGAATTAAAAGAGGCGGGGGCTGTCATGTTGCCTGGCGCGGAGGCACTTGTGCCTTCTGCAGCCAGGGCAACGTGCTCAGCTACAAGTGGAGAGGGTGGATCAGGGCGCGCAGCAATGAAAGCGGGCCCTGATCAACTCACTCTGATGGCGCGAAGTCTGGGGGTGTCCGTACCAAAAATACATACACACACACAACACAAAACACTGGAAAAAAGTGCAGATGCTACAGTCGAGATCCCGGTTGCTATGGACGTGGTGGCCCACGAGACCGCCCTGTCATCCAAGCCCACTGCCACTGCCGCCGCACCTCCCATCAAAAAAGGTGGGAAACGTGGTGGTAGAGGTAAGGGCAAGGGCAAAAGAGCCATGGATGACAATCAGGGCACCCTCGATGATCGGCTGCTACAACCTGTCACACCTCTGACAACAGGTGAACGGGTCTCGACGGTGGTGGCTGACACATCACCTAAAAATACACATACACAACCACATTTCACCCAAACATCAAACAAGCAACACCACACAATAAACAGGAATCAGAAGAGACAGCGCAGCACGGACACTACCTCTCCGACCACTACCGTTGCGGGAAAAAAGGTCCGACTTACAGAGGGTGCCAGAAGCGCTGACTCTTCTGAAAGAAACGATACGGACACGTACGCGACAGCAGTCGCTACCCATCTGAAAGTGGTTGTACTGCAAAAAGATCAGTCCGAGATGGACGAGCTCCGGGCCAGCGTCCTGCGGCGTAGCCTCGAATCCCTGGTGTTCGCCAAGTTTATGGAAGCCCAGGGAGAGCAATCGCTGTGGATGCCAGCCTTTAAGGTGTTTCCTCGTCTGGCAAGCGGGGGTCTGAGAATTCTGTGTCAAGATGACCAGACCCTCGAATGGCTGACATCTCAGGTCGGCCAATTAAAAGGTTTATGGGAAGGTTGCCCGGGGTACTACCTCGTGCAGGAGAACCTCATACCCAAATACACACGGGGTATTGTCTGGGTTCCTGACTTCATGGAGGGGGACGCACGACTCCTCAAAGATTTCTTGGCTGCCATGAACAAAAGGAATCTAGACATGAACTCGTGGAGCCTCATTACGTCCGAGGTGCAAAAAGAAGGCCACACACAGAACATCACACTTATGATGGGTATTCCTCCGGCCGAAGTCAAAAAGCTCAAAGAGATAAGCTGTCGTTTATTTTATAAAATGGCGACAGTCTATGTCAATTTAAGGGGCGACAAAGACAACCAGCCTAAGGGGTCGGAAACACGTGGAAGTGCTAAGTCTGCCTCCAACGCTACAATTGGCAACACGCCAACAGTGGTGTCAGGGGGCGACGGTAACCCAAAAGTTTCCGACACACCCAACCTGGATGGTGCAACTCAGAGCACGGTTATGCCCGAGAGCACGCAGGTCGGAAAGACAATGGAGGACGAGGAAAGAGTCCTAGATCTGTTATCAGGTCTGGACGTCGCCTCGTCCCCTATGTCCCGGTTAGAGGACGACTTGCTGCTCTCTGAGGCTGATTAGCTCGGAGACACCTCAAAAGCCAAACCTACCACATGATTTATAGCCATGCTTTCACACAAGAATATCATGTCATTTGTTACAAAACCTACAATCCCCTCCTCTCACAAAATGGGAGAAGTTTTAGATAGGGAACCAAAAATCACTTCCTGCATAAACATACTTCAAGTCAACCTTCAACACAGCGTCACTGGGTTTGCCGCCCTAAGGAGGACATTGGAAGAGGAACCCAATACCATAGCACTTGTCCAAGAACCGTACTTAACTCGGGGAAGGGTGAGTGGCTATGGAAATCTAAAGGGAACTATCTTTACCTCACCCCTACAATCAAAAACTAGAACGTGTATTTATGTTCCAGCACTCTACAAAGCATCTCTCGTAACCCATTTGTGCTCTGATGACCTCACAGTCATCAAGCTACGGACGGGCCTGGGAGGGGAGCTTGAAGAACTATACTTGGCATCTGCATATCTTGACGGGGAGCTAGAAATCCCAAGACCTGAAATGGAGACGCTGGCGAAACACTGCGCCCAACAGAAGACCCAGCTCATCATAGGATGCGACGCAAACGCCCACTGCACAGTCTGGGGGTGCCCAGACACAAACACGAGAGGTAAGGACTTCCTTGACTTTGCTCTATCTCATGAACTAAACATCTTAAATAGGGGCTCTGAGCCAACCTTTGTAACGAGACGAAGTCAAACAATCATAGACTTAACGTTAGCAACAAACTTAGTAACAGAATACATCAGCGGATGGCATGTTGCGAGCAAGGATACATCTGGATCTGATCATAAAAGGTTAAGGTACGTACTAAAAGTAGGAAGACATGAACCTCGTAAATATAGAAACCCGAGGAAAACAAATAAAACAAAATTCTCTACACTTGTAGAGAAAGGCATAAAGACACTTCCTGAACCTACAGGATCCAAGAGACTCACTGTGGAAGAGATAGAAACACAAGTTAATGCCATCACAAAGTGCATTATCAACAGTTACGAATCGTCATGCCCACTAATCAAGGAAAAGGGTAAGTTTGACGAGAAAAAACATGGGTGGTGGAGCAAGAAACTTCATAAGTTAAGAAAGAAAATGCGACACCATTTCAACAGAGCTATGAACACTAAGCTTGACAATGACTGGGACGACTACAAGAAAGCACGCCTAGCATTCAACAAAGAGGTACGTTTTAGACAAAGCGAAAGCTGGAACAATTTTTGCAGCAGCATTCAAACACAAAGTGAAACTTCACGCCTGAGAAAAATCTTAGCGAGTGATAACCACACTAAGCTTGGGACACTGAAAAAACCCGATGGCAGCTATACAGCAAATGAACAAGAACAGCATGCTTTGCTACTGGAAACCCACTTCCCGGGTTGTCAGGTAAGCAATAACTCTGTATGGATGGACTCGCCGTGCCCATGCCCCTCGGAAGAGGACTGGCAGCTAGCGGAATCCATAGTTACGGAGGAAAGAATTAAGTGGGCGGTAAACACATTCCTTCCATACAAATCACCAGGAGGTGACGGTATCCTTCCCGCTTTACTGCAATGGCCTCTAGACCACATCGTAAAACACCTTGTTGTAATATTCAGGAGCTGTTTGGCGTGGAAACATATCCCAGTCTCCTGGAGGGAAGTTAAAGTAGTCTTTCTCCCTAAGCCTGGCAAGGACGACTACACACAACCCAAAGCATACAGACCGATCAGTCTCTCACCATTTCTACTTAAAACACTAGAGAGACTCTGTGACAGATACGTTAGAGGAGGACCGCTGAAAGAGCGGCCACCTCACCCGAACCAGCACGCCTACCTACCAGGTAAGTCTACAGAAACTGCGTTACACCAGGTTGTACACAAAGCAGAAATGGCTATAGAAGCGAAGCAATCCTGCCTTGCAACCTTCATAGATATAGAAGGAGCCTTTGATAAAACCACGTTCCCCAGCATAGTGCACGGGCTCGAAAACCACGGTGTACACGAGCTTGTTATCAAATGGGTCACCAATATGCTGAGCAAGCGCGCTGCATACATTGAAACATCAGAGCGGACACGCTGCCAGGTAACAAAGGGATGCCCTCAAGGAGGAGTCTTGTCACCACTGCTCTGGGTAGCTGTTATCAATGACCTCCTCATAGAACTGAACAAGGATGGTTTTTGCACGGTAGGTTATGCAGATGACTTAGTTATCATGATATCAGGACTTTTCGAAGGAACGCTGTGCAGTAAGATGCAGTTGGCGTTACGGAAAGTCGAGGACTGGTGTGGCAAGCATAACCTATCCGTAAATCCACAGAAGACTGAACTTATTTTATTCACCAAGAAGAAGAAGTTAAGTCAACTAAAACTTCCTAAATTATTTGGTACCCAGCTAGCTCTCAGTAAGGAGGTAAAATACCTTGGTGTCTGGCTTGACGACAAGTTACTGTGGGGTAAGCAGGTAGAACACATAATAAAAAAGGCAACGAACACACTATGGCAGTGCAGGCGAGCAGTGGGCAGGGACTGGGGACTTACACCCAAACTCTGCAAATGGCTGTACACAGTAGTGGTAAGACCGGTACTAACTTATGGAGCATTGGTGTGGTGGCCAAGAACAGAGTTAATTACAGCCGAGAACAAACTACAGCAACTCCAAAGACTGGCATGTACACTGATTAGCGGATGCATGAGATCAACACCCTCCGCAGCACTGGACATCCTACTAGGGCTCACACCGCCATATCTGCATATACAGCAGGAGGCGATGGTTGCAGCCCTTCGGGTGAAGTCCACTGGTCAATGGAAAGGTAACAATATAAAAACCAATCACTGTCGAATCCTGGAACGAGCTTTAGAGATTGTACCAGAGGCAGTCACAGGAACGGATAGGATACCGAAATCCTACATAATGGACCATAGATACGAGATACACTCTCAGGGAGAACCAAGCTCCAATCGAAAGGTACTGGCTTTTTACACTGACGGCTGCAAAAGGAAGGATGGCAGTGCTGGTTGCAGCTACGTGTCTCCGGAACTAGGGCTCAGTAAAGCAGTTCCACTCAACAGCTTAACAACGGTGTTTCAAACCGAGACGGCAAGTATACTCCTAGCAGCTAAGGCAGCGACCGCAATTTGCACAAGTAGGCCTTTCGACATACAGGAGGTCACAATCACTACAGACAGCATGGCTACATTAACAGCGCTAAGCAAACCTGTAAGTAGATCCAAAATCATAGTAGATTGTCATGGGGAACTACAAAACCTATCAACGATGTGCAAGGTAAATATATACTGGACCAGGGCACACAACGGAAATGAAGGTAACGAACAAGCAGATTCTCTTGCTAAATTAGCATCCCACATGGAAGTAACGGCACATGGCATTAACCTGTGTCGACCATCGGCGGAAGCAATCAGAGGGGAACTCAGAAAACACACACTGACCATACACAACAAAAAGTGGGCGGAACGAAACGACTGCCGTCTATCAAGAAGAATGGTACCGCAGTCAAATGGTAAAGTAACACGATACTTACTAAAATTAAAAAGGTCCGATCTACGTGAAATGGTAGGTATCATAACTGGACACTGGAACCTGAATAAGCACCTTTTCACTACAGGTGGCACCGATAGCCCTCTATGTAGAGGGTGCCTTCTAGAGGACGAGACAGTGGAACATGTGCTACTCCACTGCTCTGCAACCGAAGACATAAGACGAAAAGCAGGGATCGCGACGAACTCCACCTTCCCTTCACTGGACCAGTTTTTGTGTCAGCATGCTGAAGCTGTTCGGCTCTACTTCAAGGAGCTGTCCTGGCTGGGCTGACTGACCGGGGGGAAGTGCACAATACTCACGATCACGGAGAGTCAGTGCAGGACTCATCGCCCCCGCTACGAATTTAGAATTTAGAATTTAGGGGCTTTGAGTCCACTCGGTGCAGCTAATACGTAAGATAGTGTAATCATTGGCTTGGAGACGCGCGCGCACAATGCTGACCGCGCACGCTGCAGCGCGGGGAATGTTGGCGTGCGGCCCGTGGCGTGCACAGCGCTCGCACTGCAACGCCAAGGAAATATTGCGCGGTAGGCGTTAATATACTGAACGCGTATCGCACTCAGTGCAGCTTTGGTGAAATTCGTCCAGAGTTCTACCGTGTATACATTGGCGCAGTAAGTCATAAATAGCAGGCGTTTGACCTCTGCGCTACATCTGTATAACCTCCGGGCGATCATATTAGCCCGCACGCTCGTTGCTCGACGTTGACGTTCAATGTCATCGCTGTCAGACAGGTCACTTCGCAGTGTGTGTCCGAGATATGTCACCTTATTGACTCTTTGTAAGATCCTTCCGTTCAGTACTAGATTTGGGACCATACTTGGAGTGTGAGCCGATTCAAACACCATGAAGAAAAATTTGTCAGCATTATAATTCACGTGCATAGTTTTCACGTACTGTGAGCAAGTTAACTGCCTACAAAGATCGTCCATGTATAAATTGAAGAGGGCTCTCTATCTCAGAGGAACTGGTCGAGAGTAGCCAGTATTCCATTGTACATAGCTTTTCTAGACTAGTGAAACAGCCCGCTTTAAAGCCCATCTGTTCATCAGTACTAAGAGATCCCCAGTTAAGCAAAGCAAAATCTTCTCAAATATTCTGTCTGTAATTGTGGCAAAAGAAATCGGCCTGTAGTTTTTAGAGCAGCATTGGTCAACCGTTTTGTTCTTTGGTATCGGTGATACAAGGTGTGCGTGTTCATTCCTTGGGCAGATACGATAATTTTAACATAACTGTGATGTGAACAGTTAGGATAGGTACGAGGCTATGTGTGGAGGGAGCAGCATGTAGAATATGCTCAATACTAAGCCCGTCGTGACCAGGTGACTTGCCTCTGTTGTCAAGTCTGCCAAGTGTTGGCGTGGTTTGACTCATACTCGTGCTGCACCGCAGTAGTGTTCGGTGCTTGTAATAAAGTCGCTATTTCTTCATTGTCAGTTTTTACCGTCCATGTGTCCGGGACGTGAGCTCCTGGCATTGGTTATTTGTCTTGTATGGACCAAAATTTGGTAAAGTTTTTTGTTCTCAAGGAAGTTGCTATTCTGTCCATCGCAACTTTATCTGCCTTACGCTGACATGTTTTTAAGTCACGTTGAAACAGTCTTTGGCAATGCTCTCTGTGGTCTGCCACCGGCCCATCGATGGATTGCCTCTGCTCTTGCCACAGCTTTAACGCGTCTTGCAAAACGGCGTAGGGTCGTTGTGCCAACAGTGAATCACAGGTTTTTCAAAACCACGTAGACAAGTCATTTTATGACTCTTGACTTTTATAGTGAAAACCTAGACAACTACACTACTAAACTACAGTTTTTTCTTAGATACCACCTGTTTATTTTTAACCGTTTAATAGTTATAAGGGTTTTTAAAAAAAAAAGAATTTGATCCACTGTGTACACATAGGGGTACACAGTGAAACATAGTATGTGTACACAGTGAATTGAGGGTGTACACAGTGAATAAAAATCAATAAATTAGAAGAAAAAAGTAGAATATTACATTTTTTTATTATTTAAGTATCAATATTGAATATGGAACATATTAATATTAAATGTGAACAACAACAATTATAAATCATCAACATTTATTATAACTATAATAGGAGAGTTGAAAAACTTAACTAAAAGTTATTTCTAACGAACATCAATTTGGGAAAATGCAACCTCGAAGTAATAGTAAGATTGCTGGCGTAAGGTGCTACCCCCAACATTTGGCTTAGGTAGTATCAATTTTATATCATGTTCCTTCACGTAGGCTAAATCAGGAACATTTGGCATGTTAAACTGATATTTACGGTTCCCACGCAAAAAACTGACATAGTATTCTAAGTTTTCATTACGATTTTGCAATATTTTGCCAACATAATACACGCATCTTCGCTTAGTATCAAAGCGAACGAGGACATAATCATAATCATACATGCAACAGTACAAAAAAAACAAAAACAATCTCCACTAAAAATTGTTATCGTATCTATTAAAGACCATCGAGTCGAAAGTATTCATATTCAAACTTGGTGGAAGTTGGTTGAAGCATCTAGAACACAACTCGGTGTAATGAAATACGTTGCGAGGTGCGCGTGGTTTCCATGAAAATGCATTTAACTTGTCTTCTGAATTACATGCGATTTTTATCAATTCAACCAAGTCCAAGGTCAAATATATAGGGCGGTGATCTGTCCATGCCACAGTGTAATCAACCTCTACTCCAGTTACAAGTTTTTCAAGTGACTCAGAGCATAGCACGTGATCTAACCATGATGTAGTGTTATGGGCGTCGCTCACATAATATGCAGACGTTTCTGGAGGCAATAATTTGTTATCTATACATTGATAATTATATTCGCCACAAAGGTCAACCAGCTATCGTCACCGAAATCCGTCCGCCAATTTGCATTGAAGTCCCCGGCTACTATAAAGTTGCTACGAGGGGTGATTGACAAGTACCTGCTTAAGGCACGAAAAAAAATTTTTGAGACAATTTCTGTTTATTTTTCGACATAGTCTCCTTTTATATCAACACACTTAGCCCAACGATATTCCAACCTTTTCAAGCCCTCCAAAAAATAAGACTTGAAATATGCCTCAGTTTCGGTAACGACCTCCTCGTTCGTTGCGAATCTTTTTCCGCCGAGCCATTTTTTCATGGGTATCATTTAAGCTATCACCAATTTAATTAGTTTTGTGTTTCTTAAATAATAGGGTTTGTCCTCAAAATAGTAGATCTGTCACCAAAATGTAGTCACCAAACAATGCAAAATCAGTTCCACAATAAATCACCTAAAATCCTGAGATATAAGGTCTAGTACCAAATAAATGTTTTTGTATGTATTATAATAGGTGTGTCCTAATAAGTATTTAAACAAACTAATTTAAAGAGATCACCAATAAATCATATTATGTTACTAGAAAATTGCATTAAGTTCAAATAAAAAATTAGGGTTGTCATCATCGTTTCAACCAAAAGATTCTGCTACTTAACTAGACTCCCAAGGTTCTTAATTTCCACTGGTAGTATAAATTATATTTAAATAAAATTTTTAGCAGAGTAGTAAATAAAACAATTAAAGTCAAAATAATCAATATTTATTGTTTAAAATAATTACCACTGAACAATCAGCGCTGGTTTAAAATAGCTGGCTTATGGCTAGCAGATAAAACACTTAATTAAAGTTAAAATAATCAATATTTATTCTTAAAAAACAATAATCACTGAATAATCAGCGCTGGTTTGGATTTCGAAGGGCGCCCCCTTTTTCTTTTCTGGCCGATGAGCACATTTTTTGCTTCTGGTGGGGGGTTGGCCAGCTTTAAGCGTATGGCTAATCCGATAATATGTTTGCACATATATTTCTTGTAAAACGCAGGGCAGTTGCATTTCCCATGCATCCAATCAATATTGTGCGGTAGATCCACTCTCCATTTGCTGAACCATTGGACTTTGTATTCATCAAAATCAGTCCATGTATTTTCAAAGTTTTGTATTTTGTTTGCCTTACCAGCCGGTACTTCGTAGTGTTTAAAAGCATCGTCACTATACGTCAGTATTACTTCTTTAGGCAACTTAGCCCATTGGTAGGCTTCTGTCCAGTCTTTCAGAGTCATAGTTGGTAATGTCGCAAATACTTCATCGACAGCTAACGACCATCCATTTACAAACTCTGAAGCAACTGTCAAAAAACGAGACAGTGGCAAACGTTCACGGAGCGTGTATTCATCTTTGATTACTCGGTTATGTGATTCTAGTGCATTATTAGTTGCTGGTGAACCCATGTGAGCCCCCAAATACCAGTTACGGTTTTGTATGAGCCATTGCTCCTTAAAATACTGGATGAAAGTTGTCTCATCCTCCCATTTCTTTAAGAATGCTTGTGAAGCTAACTCGAACGTTTCTGAATCAGTCACTGCTTGGAGAGAATCCACATCTGTCAACAAATCTTTGTGAACATTTTTTCGCGTATCTTTCTCTACATGAGCTTGAATTTTTTTTTTAGCATGTGCCCAACACATTCGAATTGTGACATCTTCACCAAATACCTCTATAAATGCATTTTGTATTGCTTTCGCTGCGTCACATACTAGAACTTCTGGTTTGATGGTTTGTGAGTACAAGTTAAAGATATTAGTCTTGATGGCATCGAACAACAACTTAAAGTCTTCTTTTGCCTCATTAGTGGCAACCCCAAGCCCGAATGGATGAAATCGTTTATTTTTGTCTGTACTTCCAACGACAAGAACGGGGAATCCTTGCCACACCAACTTGTATGTAGCATCAGCATGAATAACTTTTACGTCACGTGCTTTTTGCAGCAAATATTTTGTTGATAGTACAAATCTAAAGCGTGGTGAACTAGTTTCTTCAATCACTTCATACCCAATAACATAAACTTCATGTTCGTTGTCAGGAATTGGTGAATGAGACCTTAGCCAAGCTTCCAATTCGCCTAGGCTGATCGTGGGCTGTCCGTATTTACAACGGCGTCTGTCAATTAAATACGTCCTTACTTGCGACAATTTTGGCACTTTAATACCATCAATTTTAGTCAAATTTGCAAGTATGGCTTTTGGTTTGAGATGTAAGTCGTATAATTTGTTTATTTCTTCCTTTACTCTGTCACTAAGCCCATAACAAGCGAGCGTTTTTGAATCGTGGTCTTGATCCGAATCTGTCCGAAACAACAATACTTCATCCGAGAATGAGTACATGAGTAAATACAACTGAGCTGAACACTGTGGTCCCTTCCGCACCACTTTATTACATCTAAAGTACTTTTTTCTCCCTTCCTCTACATCATGCGTTCGCAGAAAAGACCAAATTTTTTCAGCCTTTATATACTCCTCAGCACTTTGTTTGTCTTCAAATTTTTTAACGAAAATCCAATCCTTGCTTTGCGACCGTTTCTTCTTTGGTATGGTGCCTTCATCAGTGTCAGTACCTTGCTCATTTTCCTCATCAGACTCCAATATCGGCACTTTCTCCACGAATGATTGCTCGACAAACGACGATAAACTTTTTGAATGACTTGCATTACCTTCACCACTACTTGATGCCATAATCAAAAATAAACATTTAAGAAATTAACTAAAACAACAAATTATCCACAACGATAATAAAATGCACCTACAACAGTGAACGTGAAATCGCGAATGAAGTAAACTTGCATCTCTTTCGCACGCCGCCCGCGTCGCGCATCGTGTGATCGAACCTAGTTACCTACTACCCATCGTTGAGGCCGGATTGGTCAATTTTTAAAGCGCGCCAATTTGTCTCCGCCCCTTTGATCATTTTTTCATTAAAATTATAAATTGATGTATTAAATTGGTAACGAATACTATTAATTTAATATCTGAACGAAATAAAATGTTACTACTGTATTGGTGACAAAATATCAAATAAAAAGGAGTCGCAGTCAGGGATCGATAATCGATTTATTTGGTGACAGATCTACCATTCTGAGCACAGAGCTATTATTTAAGTAACAAAACTGTTATTATAAGAACGAAGTTTATATTCATGTAATGCAATATAATTTTATTGGTTATCGATCTCTTATTTTACACATATATTAACATTAATTTGATAATTCATACCTGGGAACAATTTTTGTTTATCTGAGAACGAAAATATTTCGTGGCGATAGATCTATTTATTAGGTGATACAACTTGATGACAAATATAAATTTTGGTGATAGAAAATATAGTCCCCTTTTTTCATGTTTAGAAACAGAAAGAAGTCAGAGGGGGCAAAATCTGGAGAATACGGTCGATGCGTCAGCAATTCGTAGCCCAATTCCAACAATTTGCCACGGTGTCGTGGCATGAGTGAACCGGCGCGTTATCGTGGAACAGCACTTTTTTCCTTGCCAAGTGGGGCCGTTTTGTCTTTAATGCGTCGTCAAATTTCCCCAATAGTTCAGCATAATACTATTTTGTAATCGTTTTTCCCTTTTGCATATAATCGATGAAGATTATGCCCTTAGAATCCCCAAAAACGGTGGCCATAACCTTTCCAGCCGATCGAACTGTTTTCGCCTTCTTTGAAGCATGTTCTTCATGTGAAGTCCACTGTTTTGACTGTTCCTTCATTTCTGTTGAATAGTGATGGATCCAGGTTTCATCAATAGTCACATAACAGCGCAGAAATTCTTTCGGATTGCGTTTAAAGAGGTCTAAATTCTGCTGTGAAGTGATCATTCGAATCCGCTTGTTTTCCACAGTGAGTAAAAGCGGCACCCATCTTGCTGACAGCTTTGTCATACCCAATGTTCATGCAATATATTCTGCACACGTTCAAATGAGATGCCTACGATCTCAACAATCTCTCTGATCTTCACTCGCCAATCTGCCAGTACAATGTTATGATTTTTTTGACCATTTCATCCGTGGACGCTCTTCGTTTACGACGGATATACGACCACGCTTAAATTCATTCAACCAATATCGGAAGGTTGTCATCGAAGGAAAAAGTTCTCCATGAACGGCATTTAACTTTTCTTTGATTTCCCCACACGTCTTCCCACCCAAAAACAAGAATCTTATCACCGATCGGTACTGCACTTTTTACATAATTAGAAAAAGTTTATACACTTGATCACTTACTAGAGCTACTATGACAAAATTAATCAATGAATTTATGAGAAATTTAGGTTCAAGAGATGACAGTAAACAATGGCATACAGATCTTACGTTAGTGTCGTCATTTGTCTTCAAACACGGGTACTTCTCGTAGTTTCACTTTCCTCTATGATTGAGTTAATCGTGTTAAGACAGTCGCAAAACTCAGGCAGTTTCTCTTCCAGATTCTCTGGATCGTACGTTGGCATGTATACGCATGTTACAAGTAGTTGGCTTGTAGCAGATAAGGGTATGTTCATAGCTGCTATTCGTGGATTGTCACAATGTACGCGGAAAACCCGTGGGTATTTACGGTATAAAATTCTACAGATTCCATATGGAGCTTAAAAAACTTGGTCGGTCGAGTACTATCTTGGCAGGTTCCTATGTCTGATCAATTCTGACCTCTCCCTGGCCGACGCGATTTGCACCCCGAATCGTGTTGCTTGGAAAAGGAAGGACTGGCTGCTCCACCAAGGCCATCATTCTAATCTCCTCGGCTGACGCGGTTCGCACCCCGAATGCATGTTGCTGAGAAGGGGAAGGATTGGCAGCCCTAGGGGAACCTTTAGTTCCAACCCCGAGCGGTGTAGCGGCTATCCGTAAGGCAGCAGCCACAGATCTATAAACCCTAATAAGGAGCAGTTAGGCTACCGCCACCGATTTACTTCGCTTAGTCCATTCATTAATTTAAACAGAAAACATTGTACATAGATGACGTGACGTCTATATTAATTGTTCAGTTTACTTGAACAATATACTGACAACAAACTGTTTTGTTTTAGATAATTGAAGTAAACTTCTGTTTTTATTAACCAGGATGTTATTTACAATACGATCTGGTAATATTCTAAGAATATTTTTTCTCTCTTATTAATTTATCTTAACTTACTACTATTCTTACAGGCTTAAACCTAATGCGATAGAGTAGTGACAAATTAGCATAATGAAATTAATAGAATGAAATAAACACTTTAAAAATTATCCAATATAAATTTAAACTTACGTTTGACCAATCAAGGACTTTCTTATTTCGCTCGCGGTTTCCCGTACCGTCTTAATGCCCTCGGGCCAAAACTTTGGATCCAGGAAAATATCTTTGTGCCGCGCTAGAAGACGGAGCACGAAGAACCTGAAGTTTGTCGTCCTCGGTGACTGCAGCCCTTCCAGCCTCACTTGGGATAAATCCTGGACTCGTTCACAGCACTTCTCTTCAATAAAGTTCAATATATCGAACAATATCTTGTCCCGATGTATTCTGGTCAAATCGGGACAAGTACATCGCTGAAAAAGGCACAGCCGTACGGACAATAGTTGTTGTGGCGGCAGCGGGAGCGGTGCTGCGTTGGTTGCGGGCCGCCCGAGGTCGACGTTTCTTCTCCATTAGGGTGAATCCGTCTTTGTCGACCGTATTCCTTTTTTGAACGGGCGGTAGCGGGCGCGATGTCTGGTAGACCCGGGATACCTTCGCGTACGTCTTCTGGCGTTGAGATGGAACTTCCAGCACAGCTGAAGTAAATTCAGAATTCGCACGTTGAGTGAGACAAAGACGTGTTTTCGGCGGTTAAAACCAAAGAAATAGGGTGGTCAAGAGTGGCGTGCATTGGACTTTTTGCTGGAAATGCAACGAGAAGGTCAAGTTTGACAATAAAGAAGAATTAAAAAATTCATGTTACTTTGAAAAATCATTATTTGTATGGCGCCACTGCCTACCCTAGAATACATGATTTCATACAATTATTATTTTTTTCAAATTGTTTTTTTATATTTTTTCATGTTATTTTTATTGTCAAACTTGACCTTCTCATTGCTTTTCCAGCAAAAAGTCCAATGCACAACCTACGGCGAAACGGGGTCGGATGACGGTGACACTATAATAACTTGCTGAGCGGTGCAGATGGATTTTTGCCGCGTCGATGCACTGTAATGTTTTGCGCGGACTTCGGCGAAATTTTCGGCGCAGCATTTTTGTTGCGCAACTCGGCTGCTTTCATCTTCAAATTGGCCACGATTTGTTCTGAAATGGCCAACCTGGAGCAGATTTCAGTGATGTATTTCAGCAACCTCGTAACATCGAGTTGATCAAATGTCACGGGAGCCAGTTTATGGAGCTTACGCGCCACAAAATTCGGGACGTTGTCGGGATCTGTCTCTTTTTGGACACGAAAGATACCCTGCAGGTACTTCTTGCCACACCCATTCTTCTGCCGCATCACTAGGCGGATGTTGGTCACGGCGGTGTTGGCTAGCGCCTTCCAAGCTGGCACGATTTCATCCTTCGAGTAGCTGGAGATACAGATTTGCTCAAGGCTGAGCTCATTCATAATGTCCAGCTAGTGCTGCACGAAAGCAAGCAGCTCGTGGAAGATCACACTGTCGAAGCGTTTCGGTTTAATTTTTAACGCGTTATTTTGTGAACACAGAAAAATCTGGGTCAACGTTGGAGCAGCTGCTCTGTACGAAACGACTGCTCTAGTCATAGTCAGTAATACGAGTATGAATGCAACTTCAAGAAAGATGAAAATTTTGCGTCCTCACTCGTAAAACTGTGTTTATGAAATCTTAATCACAGTTTTACGAGCAAGGACGCAAAATTTTATAAGTTTGTTTGCAATTCGGAAATAAGACACTTTTTAATTCCGAAGATTATATATTAATATTTACTACTAGGTTATATATTTACATAACATTAAAATAATGACTAGACAATTATATCAAATTGCCAGCTCAAATCATCATCGATTCGGACAAACTTATAAACGGCCGAAACCATGCGCAATTAGTTGATATCTTCTCCAGTAGTCAAAATGCATAAATATAATAAAAAATAAAATACTAAATAATAAAACAGCTATACGGATACATCTTTGTTTATTTAGAAAAGATACTAAAAGAAGCTAAGATTCGTCAATCGTAAAGAAAAGCCGGTCGTCGTCGTTTGTATAGAATAAAACGTAATATTTAAAATTTTAAATACATTATATTTATTTTTTGTTGATCGAATAAATCGATACGTATATCAAACAGATAGAAACGAATAAAATATCTGACAGGGATGCCAAGCTATGTTGGATCGCCGATCAAGTCTAGTGTTATTGCGCTTTACTAATGTTTATGTATAAATAATTATACTATATGGATAGTTATTGCGTTGCCTTAGGTCATAATTTACAGGCGGCTGACGGCATTCTGGATGGCTGCTTTGGCTTGGGCAGCAGCGCCAGATGGGTCACCACCACTTGCGATAGCACTCAGCAGCTGAAAATAAAAAAAAACGTTTATTATAATCTGAAAAAGTTGGTCAAAAGCCGCTTAGCATCGGCGAAGATGCGGCTTGACGGCCGATGACCCGATTATCTAATATTTTACCTGCTTTTGAATTGAAAACTGTCAAAACATAATGTCCATTTTAGTGGGCAACACAGAGGTTGTTTACTTACCTCTGTGGTGGGCACAGAGGAAATTTTCCCGTGTGGGGGTGGGCAATCGCAGACCGAATCTTTGCCGAAGAGTAGCCACAGCATGACTGATATTGAAGAATTCTACCCTATGTATGGTCTTTTAAATAAGGATTATGATGTGTAATAGGTCAGAAACATGGGACTGAAAGAAGCTTCTTATAATTCTTATAACATATCACGTTATATATATTTTTTAAATGCACCAAAACAAAACTTTGCCTCACTAATTCACTACGGCCACTCTCAAATTTTTCCTATACGCTAAAAAACAGCACCGTATTTTTTAAAAGTATAAGTAGCCCTCGGCTAGTTACAATTTAACCAAGTTAATTACCCCGAAATAAGCAAAACAGCACTTTATTACTATATCGTAGTAGCTGTGACAGCAATGGGAATTTGAAAACTTCTTTTAACCGAGCTCTGTTAGTCGATAGCCGTCTATGGTTGGAAGAAGATCTCTTTCAAATTGTCCCATAGCACAGAGCTGTCTTCCAAAGGGGTAGATAAACGTATCTCCATCTCTTACGATACTTTAGAAGCTCTCCTATTCCAGAGGCATTCAACTTGATCTTTCTTCCTTCTGTTGCTATTTTAGTTCATATTTACGTTCTTCCACGTAGGTTGGCCCGCTGAAACTCCATCTTAGACTTGCGCTCTACATGTAAGGTGACACAGCTACAGCCAATTTCATGCTCTTGTTAGGCGATCAAAAACCAGGCCCGATGCATTATTATGCCCGATTTGAGAGAATAGGATACCAAAAATTAAATCTGCCACGCTGAGAGTTGGCAGACCTTGTTTCTGATCACATAATCGCCTTATAATATTTCGTCCATCTTCCGTGAATGTCTAATTGTACAATAATCTTCGAGTTTGCCCTGACTGCCCAGGCCGTGCAATGCCAGCTGTTGAACTTACGTTGGTGATAGGTCCGAGGGAGAGCTCTACGACCTGTACACCTGGCCCGATGGAGGCGGCGGTGATACCGGCTCCGACGTTGCTATCACGGGCGCGCACAGAGTTCGCTAGCCGCTTGGCAGCGCAGTATTGCTCGTTGAGGAGACTGAAACATATTGAGATGTTAGAAATAGAAAAATAGATGATGTATGGCAGTCATTACGCCTGGCCGTAGTTTGTAGGTGCTTTATTGTAGAAAAGTTTTATCTAGCTGTGATCTTTTGGTTGCTCAGTAGGTACTAACATTGGCGTAATTAGGATTTTAAGCTGGGAGGGGCCTGGCCCCAGGCTCTATCTTTCTCATGTCATAAAGCCATCAAGTATCTGTTCTCTATTATGTAATAGGATAAATGGAGATAATCCTTAATTCAGCCGCATACGCTGCAAGAATGATGAGGATACTGCTAGGTTGGTGTGCTTTAGTTATTTTCATAGCATTATGTCATATGGTATGTTGCCGTGGGGTAGAGCCACAGATATAAACGCAGTCTTTG
The DNA here is from genome assembly GCA_910592155.1 of Ypsolopha scabrella. Lineage (NCBI taxonomy): Eukaryota > Metazoa > Arthropoda > Insecta > Lepidoptera > Ypsolophidae > Ypsolopha > Ypsolopha scabrella. Next base: position 8,746,581 of record OU342972.1, on the reverse strand, counting down.
TTTTGCAGAAGAGAGCAATTCGGACTATTTATAATATGAAGCATCGGGATAAGAGAAAAATTCAAAGAAATTAATATTTTAACAGTTCCTTGTGAAAGTTTATCAAAAAAAATATCGATACTTTCCCGAGGCTCGGTGAGCATCATTCTATAGAAACAAGGAAGAACCATAAACTGGCTTAACCAAAAAATAGACTTGCAAAAGTATAGGCACCTCTTTTCTAGGACATTGTATAAGATTTTACAATAAACTTCCAAGGGTCCTTAGTTTTCCAGATAATAAGTTTAAATTATATATTAAGCAGGGATTCTTGATCATATTATGAAATCAATGAATATTTGGACGATAGTGACGCTGGTGTCGTGAGAATATTGATCATGGCCATAATAATACTGTTAGTTTATTTTCTAACTGATTTACGATTTGTGTATTCATATCATTTGTTCTGATGTAGACTAATATACTTATATTGTTTTTTTATTATTTTGACATTTATTTTTACATATTGACATAAACATTTTAATAAAACATCTAAACTATATGGGACAGGTAGATGATGTTTTGCTTAGTATTTTAACCTTCTACCTCATTACTCACTAGACAGGTAGACTAAGATTTTTTTTTCCTCATGACATAATTTCTTGCTATCTTGTATTTTTTTTATCCCTTTACCTAATGTTAATTAAGCCTTCAAAGTCAGAAATAAATGATTTTATTTTTATAAATACATACCATGGTTAGAATAATAATTTTATGTAAGTTAAAATCACTGTAAATAGCATAAGCGGTTTGATAAAAAAAATTAAACAATATAAGATCTTGCTAAGTTTCTAGCCCTTATTCTTCTTAGCAAGACTAACCGAATGGGCGAATTTAGGCATTATATCTACCTATATTTATTTATCTATCAACTTATTTATTATTATATTTATTAATTGATGTTATGAGTCGGTATTATATACAATATTTTAATTTTATACTTATGTTTGTAAGCATTTTTGAAGCATGGCATGGTTAGGCATTATATTAATTTATCAACTATTTACTCATTGCATTATGTATGTTATTACTATCCTATACTTGTTTATTTTATGCAGGTGTATAATTTTATCAGCCCAACTTAAATATAGATTTTTTAATGCATTTCCGGTACTTATTATATCTGTTCCAATTATATTATTCTATTGTTTTTATAAAGATTAGGTTTTACCTGTATACTTTATGTAGGTATCTATTTTACGAAATTTGAATACCTCCATGCTGTTTTTTTATTATCATCGTAGTGACCCTGTTCAACATAAATAGGCTATAGAGCCTCCGTTCTCTGTCTGTCCGTCTGTCACAGGAATCAACAGCTTCAACCGAATAGGTAGCCAATTGAAACTTTCACCTAATACGTGTACTTATGGCCCTTAATACAATAAAAAAAATATGTTGAAAAAAATAAAGTCAAACTCCCCATACAATAAACCTCGAAAAATTTGCATTTTTTCAATGTTATTTGTTTCAGTTCTATCATAAAGACGATGATACACACAAGTTTTAAATTGTGGTAAAATTGTTGTACATACTCTTAAGTATAGGTATATAGGTTTATAGGTGGTAGAGCTGATGCCGGGCTCGACTGTGGACGTACCACCATCTTACTCGCAAATCCTCATTTACCATTAATTATTACCATTGCCTGGACCCGATGGATGGCGGTTTATCCATCCCCAATTGCCGGGCCTTATATAAAACAGACTGGTGACGGGCAGCGGCGTCACTGGTGCAAGGGTTTCGGCACCGCGCTCACCAACCCGCCTGCCCAGCGTGTGTGAGTATGGGCATTTCTTCCAGGAGGACAGCCAACAGTGGCGAAATCCTGGAAAGGCCTATGTCCAGCAGTGGACGAAACAGGCTGCTGATGGATGGATGGATGACACTTAAGTCAAATTATAAACATTATGGTTCTGAGCTCAAAGAGTACTGCATTGTTTGTCAGGCGCTGCTATTTTAGCGCCTTGTTTTTTGTCGCTGTAATATTCCTATGGCATCTATTTTGTCGTTATATACCATGTTTTTAAGGTTCCGTTCCCGATTACGTGATGGTACGGAACCCTTTGTGCATGAATCGGACTCGCACTTGGCCAAATTAGTTTTTCTACTGTACAAATTGGTCTGGAAGCTGAATATTACAAAAAGAAATGAATTCGTTCATTCGTTCGGTCGAAATTCGTTTTACAGCTAATAAACTAAGTTTTTGTTTTTATAGCGAAAGAAATCTATCGCTTTGGAATACTTTAAGTAAGTACATTACAAGAAAAACAAACTAGAAAAGATAAATTAGAATCAAATTTACCCGTAGAGTCACAGTCGTGACGATCGTCACGCCTAGGCCGAATTGTAAATAAAAAATTATTATTGTTAGTTAATATATTATAAACCTAGTGATATGGGTATTTTTCGAAAGCTATTAAGATGAGCAAAAAAAAAAAAAAAAATTATAATAATATAAAAAAAGTTGTGGATTGTTATTCTAGGCCCAAATCTTCTTTTTTTTTTTAATATATGTACAGAGTTATATTTTTTTTATTATTCTTTATATTTTTTTACAATATTATAAAATTTGAATAGACATATATATATAGTATACATACATATATTTATATATATAACTAAGATTTTTTCAAGGAGAAAGCCTCCCCCAAACAACTTACCCAAAGAAAAAAAAAAAAATGTTTTCTTTTAGGAAATTTTATCTTGTTTTAGAAAAACAAAACTGCATTAGAATTGGACAACTAGTTCCGGAGATATAGCCAAAAACAAAATTGGCGGGAAAATTTGCAAAAATGCACGTTTACCGGACGGGTAGACATGCGCTGTGGTAATTAAAATTGCCTTTTTTGAAATAACTCGTAACAATTTACATAATAAAATGCAAATTAATTTAAAATTTATATGGTGCATTCTCAATGTATTATTTTAATTTTATATAATTGAATTTTGCTTCCCTTCTATATTGAGTTGAATTGTTTAGTTGATATTGCTAATAAATCTAATTCCATTTATATTTCTGGTAGATGAAGAGAACTTACCCAAGAGTGTCGATGTCGGCGTCTTCAAGCACTTGTTCCCATGCACCCTCGAAGTTGTAAGACCTTCCGCCCCCGGAGCAGCCTCCAGTTGGACCACGCTGGAACAATAAAGATTGATCACCGACGTTTGAAAACCAAAAATTACTTCTGATCCAACTATTATTTCAATAATTTCTGTTCCAACCAGTTAAGAACTTACTTTTCATATCGATGGCGAGAAAAATATACAGTAATGTTGCGAAACTGGCTCGATACGATAGTACTTGTCCATATGAACAACTTTCCCCGAAAAGAATCGAGAAATCGTGAAAAAGTAAAGAGCTGTTTCATTTCAAAGGTCGAGTAGGTATCTAGCTTTATATTCCCGCTCCCACGCGCAACCATTAAGGCGACTCTATTCGCCCGAACTCCCATACTAGCGCAGTTCGCAGATCATATCCTTGTTTATGGGTACTTGCTTATTATTTTTTCTTTTCAACATATCCCATACAATATCCAAACTAAAACATTTACCAAAATCAAATACATACAAAAGTTACAAGCGTATAAAAGTCATGGATTTTACACATATTTTGATGAATGTTTATTGTTCATCCATGATGTTTATGTACCGTAATGTCCTAGAAGAAATACAACAAATCAAATAATTTTAGTTTCACAGCATAGTTCGATTTTCGATTCGATTTTCAGTACATGAACCATTGTACTATGATTCATGTACTTAAAAATAAAAATATGTAAATATAGGATTATGTTATTATGTTACTAACAATAGGTTAAGCAGTTTTCAATTTTAGATATATTTTTATTACTAACATTATTGTAGATACTGTGTGTGTTATATGGCTTTTTGCTGGCCGAAATAAATGAAATGAATTGAATTGAATAGTATATTTTATACTATCCAAAATAAATTTTTTTCATTTCGATTTTTGGGATATTTCTCCTGAAATCATAGGAACCACCGAAACCATTCACGAGTTTTTTCAAGACATGAATGTTGTCTCGCGTTAGCTTGCCTCTCACACCGTGTTCGGTTAGTTCCGTACGAGCTCGGGAAATGAACAGTCAGTCAGTGCTCTATAATCCGAAGTTGAATGTAGAATGAATAGTGCACCCCGTGCGCGACTGACTTCAAGCCGCCGCGCCGACTACAGGCTTCTTAAGATTAACGGCCGCTACACTTATCTTGATTGCCGCGTGGCGGGCGCGCCACTTAATATCTACACTCATGGTTTTTTATCCTATGAAACCATAATAAACTTATTACAGACTTATTGTGTCAATGGATTGGAGTTGTAGATTTTTTTTAGTAACTTGAGAAATATGACCTCTTTGTATGTATGTTTAATATGCCCACTTAGAATTGAAATACGTATGGTACAATATTTTCAAAGAGGGTTTTTAATTATTTTCTAATAGCATGCAAGAATCATTCCTTAGCTTTGGATTCCAACCATGAAATCAAAAATCCGTTTTGAATTTGTTATAAAAACATACCATTATACCAAAAAGGTAGCAAAAAATAGTAGCGTAATTTTTGCCGCGTTGGTGTGGAAAGGCAAATATAAACAAATAATTAGCCAAAAGTATCGAATTTTAGCATTTATTTTGGTTTTAGATGCTTTGTTTATTGCTATGTAATGTATTTTCACCAAACAAGGCACATGGCAACACATTCACAAATCTACAAAATGTATTTTTTTTTGTACATAAACTTACAGATATTGCATATTTTTATTATACACATCAACAGTTGGGATGGACATACTGTTTGGACTAAATTTTAGATAAAAATAACCAAAACCCACACACTTGCCATATGTGTAAAACAACCAAAACCGAAAGATTTTCCCCTTTCTCACACACAGAAAGAAACAATTGTCAAATACCATTTAAGACGTCAATATGGTCTACGCACAATCTGACTAAAGTGGCAAGCACGCACAACCGATACATTCAATACATAGACTAAAATGTTATGACGCGCCGCAAAGCCACTTTCGTGGCTCTTGCGTATTCAAGGCTTTTAAAAAAGGACACTTTTAAGCTATGCGTGGGTGGATTGCTGATTTTTTTCGCGATGATGAATATTTCCACAGCAATAGTTATTCTTATGGACGTGAACTGTCTCCCAGTAATTCCGTCTTGGTATTGTATTGAACAAATTAGAAACTTTTTGGGTACGCTACGGCTAAAACACAAAATTCTTCATGTGTAAAAGTACTGTTCAAAATTCCTTTCCATGGACACCGCGCAAAATTTCGAAAACATTTCTGAAATGTGATTTGACGTCGATGAATATGATTTTTCACCTATATCGTAAATTCCAGCTCAACAGACTCGAGAGGACAAAAAGACAGACGGACAGAGAGACACCGAACCCTAAATTGCTGTCTAAAATCTCTAAAACAGCAGTCCCCTTCGCAAGTACCTAACCTTAAAAGCGAATATTTATACTGCTACATACATTGAAAGATTAAATTAACCAAGAACATTTTTCACAATACTACTATTAGTTTTCTGTTCAAACTTGTATAGTGAAACCGTTCGCTAAAACTGCTATCAATCTTCATAGAGAGACGGGTTTCGTATGTGAAAAATCATCAATACTAATAAAAAGAGCAAAGAACAGTGCACTGTTCAAAACGGATTAGGTAAGCAGGGATTTAACACCAAACATGCGTTGTCTAAAACAATTTTAGGGCGCTTACACGTAGGAAGCAGGTAGCCGGCGCGGCGCCACGATCAACCAGCTTGCCGGTTGCGTAAACCCAATATCTGTGTATGAATTAGGCGTTGAATCGCAATAGACATGAGTAAAAACTGTAGAAACTTGATGAGTACTTATAAACATAATTGCGACGTTTCGGTCTGCATAGTAAAAGAGACTAGGCAGTAGGATAACTCCCGCGACTCTCAAATCTTAAATGCTCCTAATTTTGTAGCGAAGTCTCCTATAGTTTTATAGCTGTTTCAAAATCAGAACATAATGATGCGTATGTAACTTGCTTGTTAATAATTTCTTTAGTTCCCTGTCCAAGAATCAATGTTTTCATGACAACAAACTCCAAACAACTCAATGAGCAGTTCCAATTTGTACCGGCAAAACAAGCATAAATTTTGCCGTTGTGTGCGTGTTGTGGTTCGTGCATTCTGGCACGCACACATATTAGCCACACCCGGTACCATTAAGTGAAGATAGCTTACTATTCTGTTTTTACTAAGCTATCTGTGTATGGAGCAAAACTCTTAAATAAATGTCTATGCTTAAATACAACATAACCAAGGTGCTGACTCAAAACAGATTTTTATGTTTTGTTTACAGACGAGTGCACAACATTGTCTGTGTACAGCACTTCCCAGCATTGACTCATACATACTTAGATATTTTATTTACGCGACCCGGTTAACCGGTACAGCCTGCGGCACCAAAGTCTAGCGGCTGTACATGAGCCTAGAACATGAACCAAGCCAGATTTTCGAGGGTTCTTGTGAATAATTCTTAATATTGAAAAAAATATATTAGATTTACTGATCTTTTATCTAGGTGATCTACTTATAAACATTGTACTAAGATTCATCCTTTTGTCAAAAAAATATGTTTTCCACTCTCTTTTTTTTGGTTTTCGAACGTCCTTTTCAAGAACGCGGCTAAGAGATCGACTTGATTTTTTTTCATAAAATATCTAATAGAAATATAAAGGTTTTCTACTTAGATCCAATATTTTTTTCCCTACAAAATATTTCAGTATTAGCTAAAAACCCACCGATCTGCTGCTTTTCGCGTAATTATTAGTATTAAGTGTCCTAGACAAATAGGTTGAGTAGCTAACCAATAATCGCCTCTATCAAAAGGTAATAAAGTATTTGACATTGGCCTTTTTGTGTGGGACGTGTAATAACACTTTTTCCTAGCCTATGCCATACTCTTAATGAAGTCAAAAATAAGGTGTCGTGGCGGAGGAAGCGGGGTGCGGGGCGGGTACTCATGCGTAAGCGCTGATTGGCTCCTCAATTGTATCCATGCGCAGCCATCCCATCCACGTTTGGTTCACCGCTAGACTTTCGTGCCGCAGCCTGTATAGTAGCTACGATTGTATAGTAGGCACCTGTTTTATGCGTGTTTAAGCGCATTTTAGTTGATATCTTTAAGACGAATATCAAGTTGTGTGCATGTAACGTTTGATAGTAGAAAGTTATAAGATTTGATTTATCACACTAATATTATATTATAAATAATATTATAAACGCGAAAGGGTGTGTGTGTGTGTGTATGTTTGTTACTCTTTCACGCTGAAACGGCTGGACGGATTTGGATGAAATTTAGAATAGATATAGCTTATACCCCAACTTAACACATAGGTTACTTTTTATCCCGGTAAAAAGCGTGTCGTTAAATCGAATAACACGCCACGCGGGTAAAAGCTAGTATACTATATAACGTCTTTTGTTGAACTAACACTAACAAATTGGTATTTAATTACATCTTTCATTTTTAGGGTTTCGTACCCGAATAGGGTAAGCCTCCACTGTCTGTCTGTCCGTCTGTCACAGGCAGTGCCAGATTTGCGCCTGGGCCCACAAGGCCCGGGCCTAGGGGCCCAGCCAGCTTAGGGGCCCTACCTACCCAGCTACCCCGACTAGGTACTGTAGTAATTTACATAGCATAGACTGGATTAATTTTGATGTTTATTTTTAAAAATAAGTCTGTTTAAAATTATATTTTTTGTACCAGTGCATTTTATTTGCAAAATTTCTGAAATAGCTCCGGGATGAGGGGCCCCAAATGTCAAGTGCCTAGGGGCCCTGGGTCTTTAAGTTCGGGCCTGGTCACAGGGGTCTGCAGCTTCAACCGTAATAGGTAGAAAGTTCAAATTTTCGCAGAATACGTGTTACTATGGCCTCTATCGCAACAAACAACAAAATATTTCCAAAAAAAATGGGAGGGTCCCCATGCAAAAAACCTCGAAAAAGTTGCATTATTTAAACGTTATTGGTTTTGGCTCTTACTTAAAAATGGTAACACATAAAAGTTTTAAATTTTTTCAGATTGTAGGATATAATCTAAAGTATAACAAAAAATTATAAAAAGTTGGGTTTGTTACGTTGCCAAATTTTTTGTCAGGCACTACCATTTTACTGGTTTGTGTTTTGTAGCCTTGTTGTTACTTTGGCATGTATATTGTTGCATTATACAATGTTTTTAGGGTTCCGCACCCGCAATTGTGGGGTAGTACGGAGCCCTTTGTGCGCGAGTCCGAGTCGCACTTGGCCAAATAATTTACGTGTCTCTGTCTGTCTTGTAATTTACCAGCTAATAATAAAAACTGTGGCAGAGCTTTCTAGTCTTCAAACGTATCTAAAAGTAGAACATGTCCCGCACAACAATAGTTGAGAGTGAGACAGAACGAATGGAATCCAGATGATAAATGGCGTTCCGAAATATGATTAATGTTGTACACTAAATACAGTCCACGTGGATGTGTGCGGCGGCTTCGAGGACGTATTCATAATACTTCTGCAATTCAATTTAAGGGGGGGTTATCCTGACTTTGCTTCTTGTCAAATTAATTTTAAACCAATAAAAAGCGACGATTAAATTTTGCAAAAAATATATGTCATATTTCACTCTTTGATCTTAATATTTCGGTTATTCGATACACGATTGCTAACAATTTCCTCGATCCGATTAAATCGCAAAGATAGGTCTAAACTATGATCTAAATATCATTTCATTTGAGCTATATTAAGTTTTGGACAATACTAAAATAAACGTCGTAAAAAATGTAATATAAAACGGTCATTATCTTCATTTATTATAATTACTACTGGTGAACCCAATTACAGCAATTATTTAATACTTATTATTAAATAAAAGTTTAGTTTACATTAAAAACCCATCCCTCTAATCCCAAAATAATAAATAATAAAGTCTCAAAACCGCGAGTTTTCTGAGCGGCCTGCTCCCGCTGAGCAGGATAAACAAGTGAAAAATGAAAGCGTTGGAGCAGGACAGATTTCTCTGGATAACCTCGCCTTAAGGGGAACAGTTTCGTTCTCGGTGCAAAATGCACAACTTACGATTGTTTATCCTATTTATAAATGTACTATAAAATGTATAAAATAAAAATAGATTCATCTTAGTTCGCAAGTTTTGTTTAATAAAATTATCAGAGGTTTTTAGCAGAATCGCGTCATTTTATCGATTAAAGTTCCATAAACCGTTTAACACGGGACAGGGCAAAGCGCGACTCTTAGTACTGAAATTATTCTGCCGTTTTCCACGGGAGGGGAGGTAAACACGCACAGCACACATATACTCATTCACGCACACTCCTGCAAAAAATTGATATGTCACACTAAATCAAAAGCTGCAACACAAACACAAAACACGCACACAAGCAAACTTACATGAACAAATTGTTCATGTACTTCGGCAGAGGGGGATAAGTGTGCTTGCCTAGTCCCGTGTTATATACTCTAAGTATAGTTCGCATGTTTTAAATTCTTGTGGACAGAAATTTATAACGTAATTCATAAATATACACAACTTTGATGGAAAAGCCCAATTGACATTAAACCCGTCGCGAAATTCCATAAATCACATTTACTTTTTATTAAATAATAAGAAGCACAAGCATTTTGCAACGAGATCGAAGCGTTTCTTTATACGAGAGATTTTTATGGTTCTGTAGTCCGACAAGGAACCGTTACAGTTTCGCCATGTCCGTTTATCTGTCCGCGGCTTAGCTCAGAGACTATTAGTACCAGAAAGCTGTAATTTGGTATGTGTATACAGACACATTAATCACGCCAACAAAATGGTAAAACTCAGGAAAAAAAAATCTCGTCTATCGCATAGTGTGGGGTATCGTTAGATAGGTAGTTTAAAAACATTGTGGGTGTGTGAAAACTATTGTTCGATTTAGGGATCCGTTGGCGAAATATTAAGCTTTAAAGAGCTCATTTTTGTTAGAGTCAAGTGTCCCCCTGTCGGCTAAACGGTTGTTTATGAATATGTGAAAAAATTCACAGAAGTAGTAATATGATGAAGTTAAAAGGAAAACTATCACAGCTAAGTAGGATTTACAGGTTTACGAGAACAGGTCGCGCCAAACTTTTAATCCCCTCCAAACACGACAATGTTCTTGGGGAGAGCAACTTCCGAGCGGACTAGAAGTTTGGCACGATCTGTATTAGTAGACCAACTTATACAATGTACTGGGCAACTACGGAACCATACACTGCGCATGGCCCGACACGCACTTGGCCGGTTTTATATAAATATTTCTTGCATGATTGGCAAATTTAAAATTATAATTTGGTTGCGTAATTTTGAATCGCATCAGCAAAACATAGAGAAGGTACCAAGTAAAATTGGCTGCTTTTATGAGGGTTTCCTATCAAAAATTATTATTCTTTATAAACTCTTAAATGCCGGGTGTCTGAATTTCCGTCGGCACAACTTTGTAAAATCGTCACAAAATTAAAAGGCTGTGTAAATTTTATTTTTGTCACTCTCACTCCAAGCGAAAAAACGCGTAGTGCGAGAGGGGCAGATTCAGCGCTAAAGAGAAAAAAGTATGTTTTTTAATTTTATTTTAAAAAGTAAAATAGCCAGCAAAATTTTCAAAATTGAAAATCTAGATATTTGTAAAACCCATCTAATAGAATACGTTTGAGCTCTGTACTTGATTCCTATTTGTCAAATGAGGAGAAAAAGTGCGTTTGAAGACCTCATTTCAATAATTATGTCTATCGAGGAAAATTTATCCAAACGTGTTTTCCGAAATCAAAACCCTAGATTATATAGTCAAAATGCATATACCAGAAATTTATCAAAAAATTCCATGTACTTCATGAAATGCACAGAAACAAAGCATCCATATATTATTTACATAGCGTCTTAAATAATTACTCAAAGAGCAAACATGATTTCTCAGTGTTTTTATTGCAAGTAAATATAAATATAAGATAAACTTAAAACCAGAGACGTCGGAACTGCGGTTACCGGTGCGTGTGTCATCGTACTGTTATGATAATTATGTATGACACAGAGGAAAATGACGATGAGCGATGACGATGATGATGATAATGATGATGATGATGATGATGATGCTGATGATGATGGTGATGATATCGTCTTTTTATAACGCATAAGCACTCACAGCGTATCTGGCACCGTTGGGGTTGACAGCCAGCTGCACGATGTTGTCGATGTTCTGGAGTAGACGGTTCACGTACACTCCGAGAGCAGCGCGGCCGTTTTCTGCTACGACAGCGTTCACGTACTGGGGAACGTAGGACCAAGGAATGTTATTACCTGTCTTCTACATAGTTCAATACAAGAGCAAAATACCACGCCCTCTGAGTCATTGAGTCATCGCGAAATCTCCGGAGCCTACAAACATTGACATATAATTCAATGCCTACAAATCTGAAATCTTGCAAGATTTTGATGGATTTTCGCAAGTCAAATTGCATTCGTGAAAAGGGACACATAAAGAGGGGACGATTGTTGCGCAGGACATTTCCTTCGAGTCTTGGACGCGTCTCCAGAATAGGGGTAAATTGAAAAGAACGCTGCTTGGTGTACTGTCTCTTCGGAGTTCTCAAAGAGCAATACAAAAATCCACAGGATAAATAATAATTAAAAACCCGCCAAGCACCCCATATACTTAATATATGAACTCTTTGGTCGTGGTTTTAATTAGGTTTGTTGTGATGAAAACACTTGTACTTTTCCACCATTATACTTAAAATTACACTACCCAACCGGTCTAAATTAAATGACAACTAAAGGATCGACGTGTCCGATATCCGTTTATTGCACGGACATCTAGCAATGCAAACATTGGTTACTAGTAGTTCGCCCCGAACTTTGAACTCGCGCTCGCCCGATTCGCGCTTAACCGACTTGGATCATGGTCGAACTTAAAAATTCTATTTGCCTTATTTACTCGCTTGCCAAATTTCATGGCATTCCGATCAACGATATTCCAGTTATCGTCGAACATACATCCATACATACATACAAACGCCGGATTGTTCTAGTAGGCTCGGAGAACTCGCTCACTTCGCTCGCTCGTTCAATACTTGATGATGCTTATGTAGCGAAACCGGTTGGGTAGTGAACATGGGCGTCGGAAGACGAAAGTCTAGGGGGCAATCTTTTTCAAATATCAACGGGATTTATAGTTGAAAAATATAATAAAAAACGTACTTTTTTGCAAACAAAAACTGCCGATCGGTCTTTTCCATAGTCTCGTCTCTCGTTGTCCGCTTGTCCGCTGTATGCTTTACTATCCCATTCCGACGCCCATGGTAGTGAAATTTACAAGTGTTTTCATCACAACAATGTGTGATAAGTTCCGCCAAGTGCCGACAATCCTCAACAATCAACTTCGTTAAGTAATATTCCCATTGTCCCCCGGGCTACGTGTGGTTGTTCCACGTAGACCATAGATGGCATCAGTAGGTAAGGTTGGACTCACGGTAGCGTAGTCACACGAGTCACCGGCGGATCCGACGGAGTATTCACCCAGCAAGTTAATGGCCTGGCCGGCGGCGGTCGCCTTATAATAATTGTCGTTGGAGTTGAAGATGTCGTTGATGATCTTCTGGGCATTAATGTTGTAGAAGCTACTTCCTCCATTGTCGAGGAGATCGAAGGCACCGTCCGTGACGGAGCTGGAAGAAAAGGTCCTATTTACAATTTATTCTGCCCGTCTAGATTTTAAGAGTCAAAATATGATAAAAAGTTTCCGTTTTTTTTCGATCGAGTTAAGTTTAAATTATCGCAAATTAAACAGTAAAACAATAAGTAAAAAGGATGTATTTAAAACATATTTTATTTTTCTCAGACTTAAATATCATAATTTTAAGGTTTGAAATGAATTTGAAAAAAGACAAAATCGGAACACGTACGTGGATCAAAGGAACAAATGCAATAAAAAAAAGTAAATATCAAGCAATGAAAAAAAATGCCTGCCTAAGTCTATTAATGTTAATGATAGATGATATGTATAAGCATGAAAAGATACATGCAGACTGCATGCAAATTATTACAAAAATGGAGCAATTGATCGAACCTGCACGTATAGTGTCTTGGTGATTTCGTAAATAAAAAGACTTACGTGACTCCAACTTCGTTGATGTTCCTACCAGTAACCTGGATAACTGGAACGCTTAGGGCGCTCTGCAAAATACAAATCACCTTAATTATCAAAGAAATAAAATTATAATTATGACCTTTGGTCAACATGGCAAAAGTTGGCATAAATACTTTGTTGTTTTTCAAAATTTCAGATTTTCTATATTTCTTATTAAAATGGATTGCGAACATCAGTATAAAAAATACGGTCTTCAACGTTAATAAAACGTTATTAGAGATAGAGCTACTAATACTACAGAGTGCGGAATTTTCCTCTCACTAAAACGATTCCGGTAAAACTTTGGTTGCTTATTATCTTCAAAATGTAACATTTTACGAGCTTTTGTCAAAGAATATTTTTTGTTTTTATATCAACTATCGATTATTAAAAAAATGATTTGTGATCGCAAATAAAAAACAAAACATTGCGGGCGTTGCGGGAGGAAGCCTCCAAACACTGTTATACTGCTACTACTGTTATACTCGTTCCTGGTTTGCGTTTTAAAATAAGTAGATTTATTTGTCGTTGTAACATATATAAGTTAATAAATAGATAAAAAAACAGATATTGGCTTTAAATTTATGGTAAATTGTGTTTATTAATAAAAGCAAAGAAAATTACGGTAAAATGCGCTATATTTTAACCCCTCAGTGGTAATATACAGGGTGTAAATGCAAAGTCAAGAATCCCTTTAGGGTATGAAAGTATACACGATTCTGATGTCATTACGAGAAAAAAAATATACCTTGTATTTTCACCAAAAATTCCATCATTTTTCTAAGCTATGGCTACGCAGCTCACCGGTCTGCCCACACACCTAATTGCGCCCCGCAACCCGCACCCCTCATCCGAGTGGCCAGCGACCAGTGAGGGTGTCCACGCGATTAGTGTATTTTGAGTAAATAAAATCGACTTGTTATGAGGTACTGGTACTTTATTTAGAAATCTCAGTATTAAAAAAAATATCTTCGCCGATCATACTAACACACCCTTAAAGGATTCTTGACTTTGCTTTTACACCCGATATAAGGTGAATTTTAGTTATACTGTCAAATTCACACTGGAGACTCGGTAGGTGGTCAGAACCGAGGTTCAATGACCTTTTCTGTGAAAAACGCAAAATAAAATACTAATATACTATATACTAATATTACTATACTAATTGACTCGGGAGTTGTTCGTAATTAAAGAGGCACAAATTTTATTTTGCGTTTTTCACAAAAAGTGCCATTGAACCGTGGTACTGACCATTCAACGAGTCTCCAGTGTGAATTTAGCTACATAATTAGAACTCACATTATACGTTTTATTACGAGTACATGCTATAGTTGTACAGTTGTTTAACTGATTGATCATACTCATAGCAAACATTGCCCTTGTAGCACTTCACTGACACATATTTTTATTTCTTTGAGTATTGGAAAGGAATTATGTCTGCCTTCTGCTACGCAGTGAAGCCCAAAGAGTATAGTAACTAGTACAGTGAAGCCTTAAAATCTTAACTGAAAGTTCAGTATTGATGAAACTATGTCTGTAAGGTGTCTTTGGTTCGTATAGCTAAATTCATACTGAGTCTTGATAAGTGGCCAGAAACTATTTGTATAAATAAAGGATCAAACGCCAAAGAAAACAAGTAAAACAAAACTTACCTGCGCGACTAACAATACCAAAACGAGAGGCAGCATTGTGTACTGATTGGTCTTTTCACGACCAAACGGTATAAACTATACACGACCACGGCTGTATTCGACATCTATATATACAAAACTAAACAATGAGACAAATTAACGACAGCTGTATAAAATCCAACAACATCTTCGCCGACGAAAACAAACAAAATCAACCTCAAGAATAAAGGGGCCTTAATTATTTTATTTGTTCACAATAAAAGTTTGAGTATTCACACAAATCGTATTGTTTAAAAGTCACACAGCTATTGAGATTGTATTTTTCAGGTGCCATGGACTGACGTCATAAGTTTTGCCTTTTCTCCAAAAAAACAAGGGCGCAGCCGCTACAGCTCAGCAAAGACCCGAAATGTTTACCTAAGAACGCTATAATTGGTACGATCTTCATTCATAATCATAAGTTAAATAAAGGTAAAGTGAAATAATATTAATAAATAAATATATTGTCACGACATGAAACCCCGAAAGGGGCGTCAGAGATCTTAATGGTAAAATGAAAACGTTTCAAATTAAAAAAATTGGTTCAAACACGCAAAGATCAGAATAGAAAAATTGGTATTTTCATAAGTATAAAGAATTTTAATGGAGACTATAATAAAAAAGACAAAGACAACTGTGACATCGAAAGGGGACGTAGGTCGCTGTCTGTCCGATGTAACATGCTGGCTCGCAGGTTCTCGCGTTGTACTACACCAGTCAAGATCGCGCTTTTAAAAGCCTACTGTCAGACATTCTGCACGTGTAGCCTGTGGGTTAGTTTAACTCAGAGGGCATACAGCGACCTACGGGTCCAATATAATAATGCGTTTAGGGCACTGCTGGGGCTGCCGTGGCGATGCAGCGCGTCAGAAATGTTTGCGGAGCTGCAGACCGATGGCTTCGCCGCGATCATGAGAAAGAGGTGCGCCTCTGCACTTGCCCACCTCCGCGGCAGCACCAACAGCATCCTGAAAGTATTTTCAGATCGGTGGGACTCTCCTCTCTTACAGAGATGGATGCAGCTCCACACGGAAATGTAATTAATTAGGTTGTTTTTTTTAAATACTAACATACCACTTAAGTTACTGTTACTAATCCTTTATGTCCGAAATATTTTTTTTGAATTGAATTGAATTGAATACGATTATGCGCCAAATGATTGATTGGCTTCAGCCGGGTCAAGTAAAAAGGGTATGAGAGTAACAATAACTTTTAACAGTGCAAAAATACGTATGTGATTGTTTGATGACACTACAATACATTCGGAAATATTTTGCTTTACTGTGCTTAATGTTCATAGAAAATACTCTCCTGATTCTTTTTTTATACTAACAATAATTAATTTATGTACGAGCAATAGACGATCAAAAAATGTATCGAATATGAAACTAATAATCAACTGTAACAAATTATTTAGTATCTTTTGAAATCGTTTACTTTTCTTCAAGTGGCGAAACGTCACATGTCAAACTACCTACTTACTTATCAACATTCGAGTAATTAGTCTTATAAAGTAGGCAAGCAAAAAATTACCAAAGCAACCATTGACCTCTCATAAACAACAAGACACACAGTCTCTAAGAAAAGTTCATAGTACCAAAAATGCTTCAACGTCGTTAATATAAGATGCAATTTCAGTTGTACGAATTCGTCATTCGAATTTGTCACCCCATAGCGGTGGCAAGATGCATCGCGGACACTTTTTGAGCGAGACTGTGAGTCTACTTGATTATGAGAAGTCAGTGAAAGCAACACCTAAATATAATCACAATTTAGCTTAATTCCCAACTAGCAAAGTTTATTGTTTAGGACCATATATTTTTATTCTTATAGTATGTGTGGTATTGGGCGTACTTTGTAAGAGAAATGGCCCTTACAATAATAATTGCTGTAATTGACCTTAAGGCCTTACCCCTGGTGCACGATAATCTTACGAGCGATTTTGAACTTCAGTATGTTGTCAGAAAGTCTACATTAGAATGCTCGCTTCGCGCGCTGGCAGCACGCAAAATCATTGAATTTTAGAGGTTTTTCTGGATTTTACGAAAAAGTATTTGATGTAGGAGTTTTTCCACCTGACATCGGAAAATAAACCATGTTTTCTTGTTATAGCAGTAATTTCAGACATAAAACTCAAGCCGTGGAGACATAAAACGAAATAATAACTTAAAAATAATACAACATATTAAAACAAAAACCGTTGAAAGACCAAAGGCAAGCCCTTAAGTAAAAAGACAAACAAGCGCAGTGTAGAAGTTATTGTTATCCAAATACATAATTTATACAGATAATTTATATTAGCTACTCCAAAAGAATTGGCCAATATTTGGTTTGAACATAGTGTTAAATTCTTATTAATTTACAATTGCTTAGACAATTTATGAATTTTATGATAATAATAACGATTCACGGAAGCACATATTATGTACATCTTTCTTTTATAAAATATCTTCTAAGACCTACCTATCCTTTAATCCACAAGTACGTAGCTGGTCCAAAAAATACTGGCTGAAACATTTTAATGAAATTCGAAAGTTCGAATCCTTCGCGTTAATTTGAAAAACCGTCCAAGTGCGAGTCGGACTCGCGCACGAAGGGTTCCGTACCATTATCTATAAAACGGTAAAAAAATCATGTCTGTTGTATGGGAGTGCCCAGGTCCGACTCGCACTTGGCCGGTTTTAGTATTTATTGTTATAGCGGCAACAGAAATACATCATCTGTGAAAATTTTAACTGTCTAACTATCACGGTTCATGAGATACAGCCTGCAGACAGACGGACAGACAGACAGACAGACGGACAGCGGAGTCTTAGTAATAGGGTCCCGTTGGTTATCCTTTGGGTACGGAACCCTAAAAAACAGAACAAGTAATGTTGTATAAAATAAGGTAGGTACAAAATGTGCCCATATCACAACAACAAAACGGCTCCGACTCGGCATTTACTGCAAAAATAGTTAATGCAACACTGATATTCTGCCGGCACCGATAAAGAGCGACGTGCTGAACTTTAAAAGGTAATAAATTTAATTAATTAAGAGTCCATTACGAATTTTCTTATTTTAAAAGTAAATACCTATGTATATAATAAAAATATGTTGGTATGGTTAATTATCTATATGTCTGTAATACTTGTAAGAGAATAATGTAGCCTTAGTGTAAATTATATATTTAATGAGAATAAAAAAAATGTACTACTGACGACTATTCTCGTGTAGCAAATCTTAGATTTAGAGCTGCCATAACCTAAAACTTTTCATTGCAAAATAGACTTTAACGCAGATGGATAAAAGTTAAATGAGCTTGTATTATTTCAGGTTTTTCAACTCTAAATTTAAGGTTTGCTGCACGAGAATAGGTCACATTGCCTGCTTAAATCGGACTTTGCTACAGTTCTTTCTGCATGGCCAGCAAATGCGACCGATATTTCGCTTTAAGGCGACTCTATTCGCCTGAACTCCCATACTAGCGCAGTTCGCTGATCATATCCTTATTTATAGGTACTTTTTTCTTTTTCAACATATCCCATACAATATCCATGACGTGAAACTAAAACATTTATCAAAATCAAATACATACAAAAGTTACAAGCGTATAAAAGTCCTGGATTTTACACATATTTTGATGAATGTTTATGTACCGTAATGTCCTAGAAGGAATACAACAAACCAAATAAATTTTAATTTCACAGCATAGTATATTTTATACTATTCAAAAACATTTTTGTTTCATATCGATTTTTGGGATATATCTCCTGAAATCATAGGAACCACCAAAACCATTCTCGAGTTTTTTCAAAACGCGTTAGCTTGCCTCTCACACCGTGTTCGGTTAGTTCCGTACGAGCTCGGGAAATGAACGTTCGGGCCAACCAATAACAGTCAGTCAGTTGAATGTAGAATGAAATTGAAATAGCAAGAACAGCGACCCCGTGCGCGACTGGCTTCTTAAAACTAGATTTTATTGTAAGATCACGAAGGGGTGGTAGTGGAATATAGTTCCAACATTTGGTGGCCATGAAAGAAAAACTGCCTCAGCAATGTTGTACACCTGGATGTAACCTAGCTCATCTGTGATTGCGAATCATGGAGCATCATTAAACAAGCCCGACACTGGGCCCTGAAAGGGCCAAGCCAAGCCCGAACTGGGCCTGGTCGGTGAAAATTGGGCCTTTATTTAGACTCGACACAGTTCAAGTTGTAATGATATTTACAGTGTAAACAGTTCATACACAGTCATCCTGAGCGGCAACACATTACAGACAAGAAATCTCCTCAAGTCTGCGTGACTTAATAATTATTAAATGTTTATTCCAATTAATAAATAAATAAATGATACAAATAACAAGTTAATACTCTCGATTATCGGTACTTGGTGAAACATCATCATGGATGAAGAAAACACTTGTACTGTTTCACAAATTATTGTTATTTCCGACTAGTTTTCTCAGGGATTTCATGTATCTTACACAAAAGCTGTTTATTTATGTAACAACAGGATGACAATCCCCGAGAAGTCGGAGATAACAATAATTTGTTTATTTTTCATTTATTAACTTTTAATTAAATATTTAAATGGACCAGTGCTGCTGTAAAATCACATGTGATCTATCCCAGCATCACAATACGTTATACAGAGAAATTAGCCAATAACCCTACGAATAACGATGCTTATTCGTAGCAATAACCAGTGTGCTAACTAAAGTACAAAAACTTTAACACCTATTTAATTTACTCAAATAAACCAACTTAAGCAATAAAGTTCAAGAGCATTAAAATAGATATAACCACCAATCAGTGCTACTAGGTACTCAGCATTCGACAGACGAAATCACGCAGGCTTTTCTCTCTCTGTGTAACAGAAGGTTTTTCTGTCTTTGTGTAACCAAAGTAACCAATATTGGTCTTCCTTCGGTGGCTACAAAATAATCATTGTGGCGCATAGCGAGCACACACAGAGAAAAATAAATAAAAGAATAAAACGCAATCAGTCAATTATGCTATAATATACTAACCACAGAAACCGTGATGGTATCGCTCACTTTTACTTTTTCATAACTTTTGAAACAGTACAAGTGTTTTCTTCAGCCACGATACAAATGACATATGTATCAAAACCACAGAACATAAAAATATTTTATGTTCTGTGATCAAAACTTGTGTCATAGTATCAATCGGCGTTAACCTCCACCCGCCGATATGGTAACATGATAGGAGAAGTAAATTAAAGACTTGTCTGTAGGATAATGAACCACGTTTATTGATACATTATTTGTATTTATAGAATCATACGCTTAGGTGTCTAAACTAAGTAAGTCAACGAACTCTTGAATGTGCGACCTCATTTATTGCCATCATCATCATCATCAATCAGCCTGTTTTGTCCACTGCTGGACATAGGCCTTTTCAGGATTTCGCCACTCTTGGCGGTCCTCCTGTAAGAAATGCCCATACTCACACACGCTGGACAGGCGGGTTGGTGAGCGCGGTGCCGAAGCCCTTGCACCTGTGACGCCGCTGCCCGTCACCAGTCTAAATTATTGCGCAATGTGGTTATTTGTAACATACGCTACACTGGCGCCGATCACTTTCCTTACTAAGATCTCATGTAGATATACGACCAAATACTTCTTCTTCGAGTGGAAACTAGATTATATTTTTCCAGTAAGTAGCCACCGTAATGGCCTTTGTCATTTGCCTGCATCAGGTTTAAGTGAGTGCGGGAAGCCGGACACAGTGGGCACGACTTGAGATGGTCTGTCGTTTGTGGAACACCGGAAAGGCAGTTCGTGCCATCCTTTTCCTTGGAAATTCCCCAGCGTTTGAGATTATCCTTGGACCGACCAACACGAGATCTAAGCTGATTCAAGGATTCCCACACTAGCCAGTCTTGATTTTGACCCAGTGGGAGACGCTAAATATACTATAATATGCTAAGTATGCTACAAGATGATGAAGACTGCTACAGGACTTAGTGTCAAGTGACTAAGCAGTGTTCTAAGTGTTATGCAGTGTTTCCCAATCTTTTGACGTTACGGTAATAAAAGATGTCCCGGACTTGGTTTATTGTACAAATTATTTTATTATACCATAGTAATATCAGTAATATACATATTTTATTCGTTTATATAGATCAAATTTTTACACTGACACCTGTCCACCAAAGCCTAGAGGAAAAATAAACAAATACCTCCTGGCTTACGAAATACCTACATATATTATTGCGCCTGGAAAGGGAACTACCTATATTTTTCCACTCCAATTTTTCCATCCCAATTGCAGTATAAATTATGTATAGATAATATAAATTAAATGCAACCAACATTTCAAAATCTTTCACAACTAGGTCAGGTAAAGCTAAATCCCACCAAAAACATAAATGTGAAAAAGGGGCCGAGTTCAATTCAAAGGCAGTGCAGGTTGTCGGTTTCGCACGAAAATAAAATTGAGATCAAATTGAGTGCCGAGGTACGTAGATTCCTTTAATCAATAATGTAAAACGTTCTTTACTTGTTTAAAAAAAAAAGTTTGTTAGAGTCCTTGCTACTGAATATGTATAACTTGGCAAGTTTTCACAGCTAAAGTTTAAACGTTTTAAAGTTACGTCATATGCAAATAATTGACTATGAAAACGCGAGCGAAGGCGGAAGTAGCTCGAAATGGTTCGTGTAATACCACACACGTAGGGTTGCCAACCCTCCCGGAATTCCGGGATTCTCCCGAAAAACAGGCATTAGATTTTAAAATCTCCCGGCTCCAGGAACGCAGCTAAAATCTCCCGGAATCGCGACTGGCGACCTGAAGAAATTAACTTGAATGAATGAAATTAACTGGAATGAATTAAAAGAGCTGCGTGATTCCCTGAATATACCCATAAATGAAGACAAATTATATGATGATTACTGTTTATTGCGAGAAGTTCGTGAAGTTTTGGCGAGTAAAACAAAGAGAGTAGACTTACGTTGGGTTCATTTTTTTGAAAAATGTAAAGAAGAATCTGGCAAATAAATAAAAAAACTTGCTACATTCATTCTATCAATCCCTATTTCAAACGCCGCTGCTGAACGGGTTTTTAGCGTAGTAAATGAACTGTGGTCAAAAAGTCGCAATCGGCTGAACGAAACACATGTAAAATCTGAAATACAAGTTTGCACGAATTTCAATTACACATGTAAAGAATTCTATGATTTTATTGTTTGTAATCAAAAGGCACTACAAGCTGCTCGCAGTGTAAAAAAATACAACTTTAAATAAAAGTAGTTTTTTTTTTATTTTCATTCTTTTTTATTACCTCCCGGATTTCTGATCAACTGAGTTGGCAACCCTACACACACGGCTGGCGCGCCAGCCTTTTCTTTTAGAACTCGGCAGGACACGCTGCCGCGTAATACAGAGCCAAGTGAAGCGGAGCGGTCATTAATGCGTTCTTTGTTGAAACGAAATATGTAGCATAGGCAACATTAAACACATTATTATTCATCAGGCGAAAACAACATTTAATTCGTTGTATTTTAGTCTACAATCGCACGCTCTTCGTCCTGGCAGTTACGACGACAGAAATGCCTCGCGTTCGTGAAAAAAACACATTATTTAGATTTCTTTATCTATGCGAGTCTGTTGAATAATACAGGAGAAATGAATGTCTTAAACATGAAATATCATGAAAACTGAGGCTTACAATTTTTTTTTCTGGATTGATTATTAGATCAATTTAATTATAATTAGGTAACTGCACTTCACAAAAGATCACTCAACGTCGTATATTTTTTTCAAAGGATGGACCTTATTGCTTCTTCAGAAAACTACAATCGAAAAACATTAACACTTTTTTCTTGCGTCATGCTCTTAAGATAAACTTTAGTTTGCCATAGAAAACCAGGCTAGGTCGGTTACATAGCCTAGCCCCCAAAATGAAAGGCTCACATGTTGAGAACCCCTGCAGTAGACGGAGGAATATGACGACTAATTGGGTCCCAACTTACTGGACCGACTAGAGCAGTCGAACTACACGAGACCCTTATTTGTAGTCCAGGGTATTATACTCCATTCGAGGTACTTGGGAACATTGGCGTAACAACCGAGGGGCCCGGAGGGGGTACTTGAATTTTCTATGGGAGGCAGACCCCCTTTCAACAAAAAGTCAAAGATAAATGCGATAAGAAGCGAAGTGAGAAGAAATGAGCTAGGTTACTATGTAAATAAATTTGCAAGCCGAGGAGTGGAGTGGAGCGAGGCGACCTCTGTAGTTTAAACAGAATTCATGAAAAACGCAAAAATCGGTCTCGTTTTTAAATCCCTTAGTGGATTTTGCTGGAAAACTCTGACAAATTCCACTCCGGGAGTTTTCCTACCAATCAGAAATCGCATTCAAATACATAATATGGGTATTATACGGAATCCTGAAAACGTTGTGAATTAAGGCGAAGGAAGCTACTAAAATGGTAGGGCATGCATGACAAACAATTCGGTTTCCACTGAGTACAGAACCCAAATTTTTATTGCGTGTTGTTTTACTTTAGACTACGACGAAATTGAGAGTAAGTACAACAATTTGCCAAATTTTAAACAAGGCAAGACAAGACAAATACCTCACACCACCTGCTCGACAATGTCCAATTACAAATCGTGCAATCTCAACGTAACACATGGAAAAAGATATACAGGCCCTATCTAACAACGAGAATAAAGAAACCCTTACTAACAATGATAATGCAGATTTTTTTCGTGAACAATAAATTACGTGTACTTCATCAGAATATTGATGGACTTATCAATAAGTCGAGTTATTTGTCAGTAAATTTGGATAACTTGTCTGATAATAATAAACCTATAGATATATTGTGTATTACCGAGCATAACATGACAGAAGATGACACCAGTATACTAAATATACCCAATTTCACACTTTCTTCATTTTCCAGTAGGAACAAAAGAGAAGGTGGTACTTGCATTCTAGTAAGAAATGGACATAAATATAAAGTTTTGAAGGACATAGATAAATATAATATTGTTAATGTAATAGAGTGCTGCGCAACAGAATTGGTAGAACACAATACTATAATAGTATGCATTTACCGAAAATGCAAATACAACACAGATATTTTAACAACTTTCTTTGAAAACTTAACGGGAATTCTAGCATTGTATTGCCATAAAAAGTCCAAAAGGGTAATTCTCTGCGGGGATTTTAACATCAATATCTTAGAGAACACTACTGAAACTAATGACTTCATTGAAACTCTAAGGACTTTTAATATTAAAATATCAATTAAAGAGCCTACTAGAATAAACAGTGGCACATGTTTGGACAACATTGCACACAATATCCGTGGTAGTAAAGGAGAAGTTATTGAATTAGCACTTTCTGACCACAATGCCCAATTGTTGACATTTCCAGTAAAAAAGAAGTGCTTTATTCCATATTGGTTTATTCATAGAAGGGACTACTCTGAGGAAAACCTGTTAAAATTCAAGGAGCATTTAAGTCAATTAACCTTTAGCAGTTCGTTTAACACACAAGACCCAAATAATGCATACAATGAATTCATAGATATATTCATCACGATGTATGAGCTATGCTTTCCTATAAAAAAGGTAAAGATATATAGTATAAGGAGACCCAAATGGATCTCAAAAGGCATAAAGATTTCTAGTAAACGAAAAAGACAATTACTATGGCGCTATAGAATGTCTCCTAATTCAAAGACTAAAACTGTGTTCAAGACTTATACAAAAAGACTAAACAAAATAATTTATTTAACACAAAAATCACAGAACAACTTTTATATTAATACAGCAGAAAACAAAACCAAGGCGTCATGGGATATAATTAATAATTATAAAGCAAAGGCACCAAAAGGTAATATTGATGAAGTTAAAGTTAATGGTCGTCTAATAAAAGACCCAAAGGAAATAGCTCAATCTTTCAATGAATATTTTGTTAATAAGGTCTCCACATGTCATAATTTAAACTCTATCATTTACAAAGTAAAAAATGCTCAAAAATCTCTCTTTTTAAGCCCAACCACTCCTTTTGATATAGAATTAATTATACGATCACTTAGGAATACCAATAGCGTAGGCCCAGATGGCATCTCAACTAAAGTAATCAAATTTACGGCAAAAATTGTAGCTCCAGTATTGAGTCATATTTTAAATATATGCATAGAAAATGGTACTTTCCCCGAAAAACTTAAATATTCCATAATAAAACCTATGTTTAAGAAGGATGATAAAAGTAATGTGGATTTTTACAGACCGGTGGCATTAATATGCGTATTCGCAAAAATTTTTGAAAAGGCTTTGTACAACGGCATATATCCTTTTAATGAAAAAAATAACATCCTTGCTCCTGAGCAAAAAGGATTCAGGAAACAGATTAGTATAGATCGAGCAATCTTTGACTTCCTTCATAAGGTAATTACGGGTATGAATGACCAAAAAATTGTGACAGCTCTATTTATGGATATGTCAAAAGCCTTTGACCACGTTAACCATAATATTTTATTGAATAAATTAAGAAACTATGGCATCAGAGGCATAAATAGTGATCTCATTGAAACATACTTAACGAATAGATATCAAACAACAGAAGTGTGTAAAATAAATAGGCATACAAAAAGTGAAGAAATTTTCTCATCAAACCTTTGTAAAGTAGTAAATGGTGTACCGCAGGGAAGTGTCTTGGGTCCATTATTGTTTTTATTATATATAAACGACCTCCCTAGTGTCATAAATCACCCAATGGTTCTTTTTGCAGATGACAGTACAGCAATCTTTATCAATAATGACATTAAAACTCAGGAAGCTGAAATAAATGACTCTTTGAATAATATAATTAACTGGTTGACATGTAATAATTTACTCATTAACTTGAGCAAGACTAAAATTATGACATTCAGACAAAGGTTACACCCCGAAAACATCGACATAATACATAATAACACCAAAATTGAAGAAACGGAAGTTGCCAAGTTTCTAGGAATACATATAGATTGTCATTTAACATGGAAGGCTCAAGTTGATCACATATGCAAAAAAATAAACAAGTTTTCGTACGCACTACATATGTTATCAAAAATAGTCAGTCGGAATACCGTATTGAAAGCGTACCATGGATTTGTCGCATCAACGTTGAGATTTGGTATTATCTTCTGGGGCAATTCAACAAATAAAGAAGCCGCGTTCAAATCTCAGAAGAAGTGCATACGGGCTATTTGTCATATAAAAATAAGAGATACCTGCAAACCTCATTTCAAAGAGTTAAAAATACTAACGCTGCCATCACTTTACATATATGAGACTGCCTGTTTTGTAAAACAAAATCCGCATCTCTTTAACAAATTCAGAAGTAAGCGTCTACAACAAATGTTTGCGGCATTTCCATCAAACACAGCTCTATTACATAAAAGTATTTTGGGTATGGCTCCTAAAATTTATAACAACATACCAAGTTCTATTCGTGACATTAAAGCCTTTCATACATTTAAGAAAACATTAAAAAAGTTATTAATTGACAAAGCCTATTATAGTACTCAAGATTTTCTTTTGGACAATTTTCAATGATACGTGTACACAGTTATTATGGCTTTACCTTAGATTATATAGATATGACATTATTCTGATTCAAATTAAACTTTTAATTGTATGAAACATTGAAATATCATGACATGACATGACTTACCTCCAAAACTATCCCTGACGAAGTCGGCAATACACAGTGTTTTATGGTTTTTGAACGCAAGCTGGCTCGATTTGTTGATTTGTTTATTAGAATTGATAGGTTAAGATTGTGTTTGTATTGTATTATGTTTGCAAAAATTGACCCTTAATGCCATACTTGTCTTTTGTTTGAATTATAATTTGTTTGCGTTGTGTTTTGACATTTATTTAGTTTTGTATATTAATTTGATTTGACCACCAGTGTATCATGTCTGCAGGTCAAAGTTGCATGATAGATCTTTGCTTGTTAGCTTTTCATTTATGTTTTTTTTTATTGCATGTGTAAAATATTTGTACGCCCTGCTGGGCAGAGCTGAGAGGAGACATAATATTGTTATTTACACCTACCTTTATACCCTTGGTTCACAAATAAATAATCTTGAATCTTGAATCTTGAAAGTAAAGCATTATATCTTAAGGAATATAAAAATGTATGAAACTCCGTAGGGAGGGAATAAAGTGATTTGAATTTGGAACGTCAAATTCGTGTGGAAACTCGTGGAAAACTCTAAGTAAAAAAATGCTTGTATGGCATTGTAAAGAGGTTTGTTCGAAAATCGAACTGGCCACAATAAACAGAATAAAAAAAAGAAAGAGGTGCGTTTACAAAGAATGTGAAACAAAAGACGGTGTTTGGTGCTGGCTGTGATTGTCCGTGAATTTTATTGCAATATTCATGTTAATAAAAAAATGTCCAGCGATAGTAATTCTACTCCAGAGTTTATCAAAACAGACGCTTTAGAGATTATTAATAATCTACTGCCGGAAAAATCAAAACACATAATATACGAAGAAGCATGTGACGAAAATACTTAATTTATAGAGCACTGGCTTTTTATTGTCTCGCAGAAGGTGTGAAAAGTGGAGTATGCTCCTCTGGAATAAAGCCTGTCTTCGTCTTGTGCAGCTTGAACCCCTCGCTTCACTGAGGACTCTATACAACTCCCTCGTTACGCTCAGGGTTCAATATGCCGCCCGCGACATAAGACACTGCTTTATTTCCTTAGTGCATGATCTACTATTATTATGCAACAAATACAAATAATCAAAAGAACAATACAGCTTAAGAGAAGGTAACAAATGGCGGTCTTATCGCTTATAGCGATTTCTTCCAGACAACGGGCATAAGATAGAGCTGAAATAAATACTTAACGTAAAACAGGCTTTCTTAAACTTATAGCCCCACGTACCTCTATGAATTTTCCCAAACAATGGGGAACCCCTACAAAACTGCCTATAAAAGAAAATAAGATATAAAAAAATATATACAGCCATAAATAATAATGTGCCTTTAATTTGTGAGATGTATAAGCTTTATTGTCACAAATTGAGTCTATTTTAGGGGCATTTTTCCTCAGTTTTAAACTTCATTCAGATTTAACATTCAGTAGATTCATGTACTCCGATGTTACTTTGAGATGTGAAAACTCACTCTCACATAAGTAGTCACGAAAGGCAAAAGGAATTCACCGCTCTGCGTGGGGGTCCGAATATTCTTCCTGTATTGCAGTCCATTCATGAGAAATTATCCTGAACAGTCTACGTCTACTTAAATTTTATCGCGTACTCCCTAAGATCAACTGGCGTACCCCTAGGGGTACGCGTACCCTACTTTGAGAAACCCTGACGTGAAATATTGGATGGATTCGATTGATGGTTCTTGGTGGAACATCATCTTCAATAAATAGTGGAACAAAAAAAGTTAGAAGAATTTGTGTATAATTTATTGAATAACGTAAAAAAACTCTTCCCGGTTCGCAAAGTTGAATTCCTAAATTGTTGAGTTCCCAAAATGTTGAATTTGCAGCATGTTGAATGTCAAAATGTTAAATTTGTATTTTTTCATGTATCTCTCCCATGAAATATGGGTTCATGGACCCTTTTGGGTAATAATTTTATGAAATTTTTAATATTTGTGATGTTAGAGGCCATAGTTACAAGTATTCTGTGATAATTTCAACTGTCTATCTATCTATTACGGTTGAAGCTGTAGAACCCCGAGTCTGACAGACAGATGGACAGCGGAGGCTTAGTAATAGGGTCCCGTTTGGCACGCTTCGGGTACGGAATCCTCATTGGATCACTTTGTTGTCCGTCTGTCTGTCTGTCAAGAAGAGCCTCTTTCTCGGGCCTTGTAGAGATATCAAGTTGAAACTAATACCTCCTACAGGTCGGTACGGCTATATAAGGTGCTCTAAAAATATCTGCCACGGCTGCAATGGAAGAATTGTGTGTATATAGATTACAATAGTGAAGAAATTTTGAACCTCGAAACAGTTGTATAAATTTAATAAAATAAAGTAAATAAATAAATATTTACTTTATTCTGCATAACGTGGTTCACAAACTACGCACGAACCCGCACGAGTGAACGATGTGTCGTTTCGTCACAGACAAGTCTGTTAGTTTCGTCACTTAAAACCATAGACTTAGGATATACAGTATACAGTATATCCTAAGTCTATGTTAAAAACAATTGCTATCTCTTTTTAACTGATTTGTATTACTACGGGACGGTTTCATACAACTAAATCAATTCTAATTTATACACACATTTTTTGTATGAAAAAATGTATGACGTTAGATCAATAAAATATCGTTACTATTGTAATTTATAAACACAATACAGTCTCCTATTGCAGCCGTGGCAGATATTTTGATAGTACTTTACCTTATATAATAGGGTACTTCCAGTTGACTTGGAAACTGGAAATTCCGTTGACAATTAGGTATTTTTAGCACACGATTGATAAAACAGTATTTTTCATTTAAAATTACAACTATAAGTAATTTAATAAATCCAATCGGCCATATTGAAGTGTCTTTGTAGACTAATTTATATGTATAAAAAACTAAGAGGCTTCATTCGCTCCCGTTTGTCAGTAAAATAGAAATCTCTGTCTTAAAAGAGGTTTTCTAAATATTTTTTCTCTGCTATGAAAATTAATCAATCAACTAAATCATCGGGCAAATGATGTCAATGAAATGCTTGAAATGAAATCTAGTATGTAAATTGGTAATTACATATGTTTTTTATTGCTGAGAAAAATGGAGATCCATGTCGCCAAAATTTCCAATGCGTAGCCTTAAATGGATACTGAGTGTCATGTTTATTTGGTTCTTAATAACTGCTCGTGGAATAAGTTTGTGTTTTAAACGGTATGTACGGAACTCGTGGGCACAAGTCCTTGACCAGTTTTTTTCATTTTTTGATCATCTCTTGTACGGTGGCATACTATGAATAGGGAGTAGTTAAATGAACTTTAAACGAAGTTAAGTTATTGCTTTTAGAAATGCAGCGACCAACTTAGGACAGCAGCTAATTTACTTATTTATATAATAATATACACATTTTACGACCAACTAGCTTATGTCCGCAGCTTCGCTCGCGTGGATGTCTTTCAATCATTAGATATTTTATTTGCGCATAAGATAAAAACTATTGTCAATACTTTTCGGCTTAGCGGTTATTTTATAAACATCTTTTATGTTGACTAGGGTCACTACGATAATAATAAAGAAAATTGCATCCAAATCCGTTTAGTAGTTCTCCAGTTAAAACGGAACAGACAGGCAACCCACTCAAAGTCGCTTCCTTTTTGGGGGCCTAGCACAGAAGATCATATCGAGCTATAAGGGCACTCCATTTGCCCTAACTCCCATACTAGCGCAGTTCGCCGATATTATCCTTATTTATAAGTAATTACTTATTATTTTTTCTTTTTCAACATATCCCATACAATATCCATCACTTGAACCTAAAACATTTATCAAAGTCAAATACATACAAAAGTTAGAAGCGTATAAAAGTCCTGGATTTTACACGTATTTTGATGAATGTTTATGTACCGTAATGTCCTAGAAGCGATACAACAAATCAAATAATTATATATTCACAGCATAGTATATTTTATACTATTCAAAAATATTTTTGTTTCATTTCGATTTTGGGGATATTTCTCCTGAAATCATGGGAACCACCAAAACCATTCTCGAGTTTTTTCAAAACATGAATGTTGTCTCGCGTTAGCTTGCCTCTCACACCGTGTTCGGTTAGTTCCGTACGAGCTCGGTAAATGAACGTTCGGGCCAACCAATAACAGTCAGTCAGTGCTCTATAATCCGAACTTGAATGTAGAATGAAATAGCAAGCATAGCGACCCCGTGCGCGACTGACTTCAAGCCACCGACTACAGGCTTCATAACCGCTCGATACAGAATGTCTATCCCCTCTCGAGGGATATCAACAGAGTGAGTATCAAGCTATGGTAAGCTAGATATGGTTTGCTATGCTAGACTAGCTGGCAATAGTTTGGCAACTTTGGGACTGTCCGTTAGTATCTCAATGACACCTGGATGCATCCATCTTATCTTTAAATTAATTGGTACCAAAGGCCTCTTCAATGTTGGCTTCGGTCCCACAAATGCCTTTCAAATGACCGGGGGCCTTATTGTCTACCTTCAACATCTAACGCAGTCGCTTTCAAATGTAACGTGAATGGCTAAAAATGATGTGTGATGTCATTTCTAGACAATCACGATACATTTGAAAGAGATAGATGCTAAAGTTATACAATAAGGGGGAGGCCCCTAAGGAAAGTGTTGCCACCTTGAAATTTTTTTTGTCGCTAGATCTGGTGTGAAATGTCACCAGATTTCGAAAATTTCAATGGAAAAATATTCACCAGAAATCGCTAACCTTGAAAAACATCCATCCATCCATCAGCCTGTTTCATCCACTGCTGGACATAGGCCTTTCCAGGATTTCGCCACTCTTGGCAGTCCTCCTGGAAGAAATGCCCAGACTCACACACGCTGGGCAGGCGGGTTAGTGAGCGCGGTGCCGAAACCATTGCACCAGTGACGCCGCTGCCCGTCACCGGTCTATTTTATCTAAGCCTCAGCAATTGGGGATGGATAAACCGCCATCCATCGGTCCCAGGCAATGGTGGGCCGCCTGGTTTTGCCTGAGAGCTGTTCTCTTACTCTCCCCCGAATAACTTCGGGAGGATTTGCGAGTAAGATGGTGGTACCTCCACAGTCGAGCCCGGCATCAGCTCTACCACCTATATATTATATATTGCTATACCAAGTGTAAATAAATAGACTGCTACCATTAAATGAAACCACATATTCTACGAACCATACTGAACCACTTTTCCCAAGAAACACACCCGCGCTAACTATTTATAAGTTTAGGAAATATTTGAGTTGCAAACAAAAATGCGTAAACTCTAACGCACCGATATAACGGCGTTTTTTGAAAACAGAGTCTTCGGTGAAACAGCTATTACGGTGCAGCGTTCTAAAATAGACCTTCTTCCTACGAAATAAAGTCTTTAAGTTACAGTTGAATATCTTCTTCTCTGAAGATTTGTGGGGGCATTTTTCTTCAGAAAGTTGTTTAGTATGATCAGTAGAGTATGTGGTTTTATTTATAGATGAGTGCAATCTTTACACCCGGTATAAGATGAAAATAAAGTAATAAAACAATAATCAAGTGTACGTTGTAAAAGATTCACGGATTCCGTCAATCTAGATGTGATCTACTGGCGCCCCATAAATTCCAAAATGTTCTGTCATTAATATAATTTTAATTATTTACTTTCTTTGTCCGCTGCTCTGCCCGCATTTATTCAATCTCTGCCTCGTTTTCGGCTTGGAAGTTATTTATGAACACTTCTTATCTTAATGTTGACTACGGTCATTACAACGATGATAAAAAACCGCATCTAAATCCGTTGAATGGTTCTCTAGTTAAAATACGGAACATACACAAGCAGACATAAAAAAAACAAAAAAATTTAGTTTTGGGTTCAGTACAATACTACATAATAGTATAATAAATATAATTAATTAATATAATCTATATACAAATAATAAATTAGTAAAAATGTCGTGTCTGTACATTGAATATTTTCGCGAAATTTTAAATGAAATGGGTTATTGGTACTGTCCTGAGGCCGAAACAACAATTTTTAGATTTTTTGTCTGTCTGTCTGTATGTTCCGTTTTAACTCGAGAACCCAACAACGGATTTGAATGCGGTTTTCTTTATTACCATTGTAGTCACCTTTTTTAACACATCGACTATAGGGTGTGTTCATAAAATAATGCCCAAGCCGGAAACGGGGCAAAGATTGAATTAATGCTTACATCAACGAAGGACTTAGACAGCTGACGGACCCGACATTTTACTCTCCAGAACCAAGTGATCCGTGCGACCAGATTGTGGAACTTATCGAGACTACCCTTCACACAAGTGGTGTAGCAGAAGGTCTCTCCGAGGCTGATATGAAACTTATGTTACCAAATCATCCCAAGACACCCCATTTTTACATGCTGCCCAAAATTCACAAACAAAATAACCCAGGACGACCCATCGTAGCATCATATAACTCACCGACAGAACATATATCAGCATTTGACGATTTTCACCTTCAGCCAATAGTTAAAAGCACACCATCTTACATCAAAGACACCAATCACTTCCTAGAAATCATCCACTCTTTACAACTGCCTGCCAACGCAAATCTAATGTTAGTGACCATAGACGTCGTCTCCCTCTATACCAATATCCCACACGACGCTGGCCTTTCCTCTCTTCGTACCTTTCTAAATAACCGCACATTACCCCATCAACCATCCACAAATTTCATAATCACACTTTCGGAAATAATACTAAACAACAACTTTTTTAGCTTTGAAAATAAATTCTATCATCAGATAAAAGGCACAGCCATGGGGACTCGAATGGCACCAAGTTACGCCAACATTTTCATGGCGTCCATTGAAAACGACTTCTTAGCCTCGGAGCCTCTGAAGCCACTTGTGTGGAGGAGATTTATCGACGATATTTTCTTGATCTGGCCGCACAGCCGAGACTCACTTACAACATTTCTAAACGGACTAAACAGCCATAGCTCATTGAAGTTCACTCACAACATCTCCATTGACAAAATCACATTTCTTGACGTAGATTTATTCATTGATCGCAAAAACCACATTCACACCCCCGTACATTTCAAACCGACAAACAAACTTCAATACCTGCACTTTCACAGCTGTCATCCGGCACATATCAAAAAATCCACACCGTACTCACTCTCATTACGTGGCCGCCGTATTTGCAGCAAACAACACACACTTGACAATTACCACGCCAAAATTCACAACGCACTCTCCAAAAGAAACTATCCAACCAACTTCCTTGAAAAACACCTGCACCACAGACCAAATTTTCACAGACATAACAGGAACACAAACAAACTCCACCAAACACGTCTAATCACCACTGACTTTCACGGCAGCCACAAACTAAAGAACCTTATCAAACAATCCCTACCCATTCTCCGACAAAATAACGAAACGAAAGACTTACTCCCTCCTAACCCACAAATATGCTACCGACAAAACCGAAATCTGAGACACACGCTTAGCAAAACAAAAACGACACAACATACCGACCTTACCAACTTCTCACCCAGTACATCTCCCTGTCGACGGCGTTGATGTAAAACCTGCCCCATCATTAATAGAGCTACAGACATCAACACTCATCACACGACAAACATATACAAAACACATCCTAACACATCATGCAAAACGAGCAACTGCATTTACCTACTAGAATGCCGTCATTGCCCGGCATTCTATGTAGGTGAAACCAAGAATCCAGTACACATCCGAATAAATCAACATCGACACACATCAGATCGCATGCCAAACAACATTCTTCCTATCCCTACACACACCCGCCTCCACAATTCAACTTTCAACGACTGTTTCACCTTACGCATCATCAAAGCATTCACCCCTCCACTGACCGATATTGAATTAAGGACCTGGGAAACATCATACATATGGTCACTTGGTGCTCACTATGGACCAGGACTTAACAGACAGCACTAACTGACAGACATGACGTCACTCACCATTAAATAACGAAATACTGACTACTAAATATAAATATTGTCATCACCGCCGTCATCATCATTATCACTACCACCATCATCATCATAATCACCATCATCACCATCATCATCATCATCATCATCATCATCATCATCATCATCATCATCATCATCATCATCATCATCATCATCATCATCATCATCATCATCATCATCATCATCATCATCATCATCATCCTCATCATCATCATCATCGTCATTATCATCGTCATCATCATCTTCAAGTAGTATTTATTATCTAGTATCTCCAAAAAGTTTCTGTTTTCCTCCTTCAACTGGTACAGACGTCACCTTTTATCTTTTTATACTCTTATGTCATTAATTTTATTTTATTTTATTCGACTGATGACGACTCCACTGAAGGAGTCGAAATATTTCGATAATTTTTGTAATTTTTTAGTAACTGTGTTTTAAATATAATAAGACTACAATATTTTAACTCAAGAACCACACCACGGATTTGCATGCGGTTTTCATTCCTATCATCGTAGTTACCCTGGTCTACACATAGAGTACAAGGGGTGTTCATAAAATAACGCCGAAGCCGAAAACGAGGCAAATATTGAATAGACGCAAACGATGAGAATTCCAATGTATATCCGAAACCCACGCGAACGAAGTCGCGGGCAAAAGCTAGTTAATATTATAATTAATACATAAGTTACTAACAATAGCATAAGTTGTTTCATTACTAAATGTTTATATGGATCTTTGATCTGAAATAAATACATTTGATTTTGAATACTAATATAATAACCATATCATTAAAAATGTTGAAAAATATTCAATGTACAGACACGGATTTTTACTGCTTTATTATTAGTAAAATTTGACATTCATGCGAGTATTAGATACATAATACTCGCATGAATGTCAAATTTGACGTTTCTTAGAGAATATAAGGTGCTACCAAAATATCTGCCACGGCCGCAATAGGACAGTGTATTGTGTATTCTATATGTTACTATAGTAACGATATTTTATTGATCTAACGTGATGCATTTTTTCATACAGAAAATGGACGCTCGAGTTATAATTGATTTAATTGTATGAAACCGTCCCGTAGTAACACAAACAAAACAGTTGTAAAGACATAGCAATTGTTTTCATTGGCGAAACGACCACCTGCGTGAAGTTGGACACCACTTTTCATGGATTTTCAAAAAAGTAGTCTCATTCGTTAGTTTTGCGTTAGTTTCGTTTGTTTTGCGTATAAAATTCGTTTGTTTCGATTTCTTTCCACCATTTTTTTCAAATTCAAAATTCGGCAAAATTCGGCCGTGAAGTTGGACACCACTTGGCACCGATTTCAAAAATAATGATGCCATTCGTTAGTTTTGCGTTAGTTTCGTTTGTTTTATCCATAAAATTCGTTTGTTTCGTCCTGCAACTATTTTTTTTTTCTAATTCAAATTTTGTATGGAATTTCAAATATGCTCGGGTCGACCTGAAACAAAAGCCATTCGTTTGTTTTGCGTTAGTTTCGTTTGTTTTATCCATAGAAATTGTTTGTTTCGACCTGCAACTATTTTTTTTTTCAAATTCAAATTTTGTATGGGAATTCAAATATGCTCGGATCGACCTGAAACAAAAGCCATTCGTTTGTTTTGCGTTAGTTTCGTTTGTTTTATCCATAAAATTCGTTTGTTTCGGCCCACAACTATTTTTTTTTTAATTCAAATTTCGACCACCGTGAAGTTGGACACCACTTGTCATGGATTTTCAAAAAAGTAGTCTCATTCGTTAGTTTTGTGTTAGTTTCGTTTGTTTTACGTATAAAATTCGTTTGTTTCGACTTCCGTCCACAATTTTTTTCAAATTCAAAAATTCGGCCGTGAAGTTGGACACCACTTGGCACCGATTTCAAAAATAATGATGCCATTCGTTTGTTTTCCGTTAGTTTCGTTTGTTTTATCCATAAAATTCGTTTGTTTCGTCCTGCAACAATTTTTTTTTTCAAATTCAAATTTTGTATGGGATTTCAAATATGCTCGGATTGACCTGAAACAAAATCCATTCGTTTGTTTTGCGTTAGTTTCGTTTGTTTTATCCATAGAAATTGTTTGTTTCGACCTGCAACTATTTTTTTTTTCAAATTCAAATTTTGTATGTGAATTCAAATATGCTCGGATCGACCTAAAACAAAAGCCATTCGTTTGTTTTGCGTTAGTTTCGTTTGTTTTATCCATAAAATTCGTTTGTTTCGGCCCACAAGTATTTTTTTTTTAATTCAAATTTCGACCACCGTGAAGTTGGACACCACTTGTCATGGATTTTCAAAAAAGTAGTTTCATTCGTTAGTTTTGTGTTAGTTTCGTTTGTTTTACGTATAAAATTCGTTTGTTTCGACTTCCGCCCACGATTTTTTTCAAATTCAAAAATTCGGCCGTGATGTTGGACACCACTTGGCACCGATTTCAAAAATAATGATGCCATTCGTTAGTTTTGCGTTAGTTTCGTTTGTTTTGACCCATTGCGCGTAGTTTGTGAACCACGTTATGCAGAATAAAGTACATATTTATTTATTTACTTTATTTTCTTAAATTTATAAAACTATTCCGAGGTACAAAATTACTTCACTATTGTAATCTATAAACACAATACTGTCTCCCATTGCGGCCGTGGCAGATATTTTTGAGCACCTTATATATTATATCAAGGATATGTACTTAGGAAGCAGACGAGAAGCGGGGTTACTACAATTAAAATCACTGTAATAAGTATTTTCATTTCTTGGCGAAGCCTTCATAATTTGGCCAAGTGCGAGAATCTCACACAAAGGGACACAATACAGGAACGGAACCCTAAAAACGTTATGGTACAACAAGAACATACCTACATGCCATAGAAACAATGAGGTGTCATTTTTGTCAGGCGCTGCCATTTTAACGCCTTGTAAAAACAAGGCAGCGCCTGACAAAAAAATTCGGCACTCTCTGAGTACTGAACCCATTTTTTTAGGTTTCCGTACCCAAAGGGTAAGCCAGCCACCAACGGGACTCTATTACTAAGACTCCGCTGTCCGTCTGTCACCAGGCTGTATCTCATGAACCGTGATAGTTAGACAGTTGAAATTTTCACAGATGATGTATTTCTGTTGCAGCTATAAGAACAAATACTAAAAAACATAATAAAATAAATATTAAACGGGACTCCCATACAACAAACGTAATTTTTTTGCTCGTTTTTGCTCGATATTGATAACGGCAACAGGTAGACGCTTGAAACATTCACAGAATATTTAGTCATACCGGGTGTACATAGACTGCTACCATTAAATGAAACCACATATTCTACCGACCCTACTGAACCACTTCTCCCAAGAGTCATACCCGCGGACACCCTTAGTTTAGTAAATAATTGAGTTCCAAACAAAAATGCGTGAACCCTAGCGCACCGACATACCGGCGAGTTTAGAGAGAGCGTCGTCCGTGAAACCTGAAGCTGTCAAATTATCGCATTTCATGGAACAGTCAAACGTCGCTGACCAAATCGTTAAACGTTGAATTTAATGATCTGGTCAGAGAGAGTTGACTATTTCATGAAATGCGATAATTTAATGAAATGGTCGACTATTTCATGGAATGTTCAATTCTATGATCTGGTCACGACATATACATAAATGTTATTTATTTCACCTCTGTCTTACAAACGGTGATACGCACAAGTTTCAAATATGGTCAGATTGTTTCACATCAACGACGGTACGTGTATATACACTAAAGTAAAACGACAAATAATAAAATAAACCGGCCAAGTGCGAGTCGGACTCGCGCACAAAGCGTTTCATGCCAAAAAAGAATATTACATTCATTCATTTTTTACGATGGAGAGTGGACTCGCAAAGAGGACCGAGTAGCAGTAATTGCATTGCATCGTTGCGGCCATCCACCGAAGACGATATTCAACTTGCTTCAAAAATTAAAAATCACGAAGAGGTTCGTGTACCGTACCATCAAGAGGTACAATGAAACCTCTAGTGTCGACGACGAGAAAAGAACTGGCAGACCTCGTTCCGTTAGGACTCCAGGGGTCATCAAAGCAATCAAGGCGCGTATTGCAAGAAATCCCGTCCGCAAGCAGAAACTGATGGCTTTGGAGATGGGATTAACCAGAAGTACCGTAAAAAAAGTACTCAATGAAGACCTGGGACTACGAGCTTACCGAAAAAAGAGTGGACATCTTCTGGACGCGCGTCTGATAGCTATGAGAGCCAAAAAATGCAAAATTTTGCTAAAGCGGTACGAAAGAAACAGACACCACGATATCCTGTTTACAGACGAGAAAATGTTTAATATCGAAGAGAAGTACAACAAACAAAATGACAGGGTGTACGCTACCAGCTCTGCGGCCGCTGGAAATGCCATTCCTAGAGCGCAGCACGGCCATCATCCATCATCAGTCATGATTTGGTTGGGAGTGTCCTACTATGGCCCTACTGAAGTGCATTTTTGTGAAAAAGGTGTCAAAACTAGTGCAAAAGTATACCAAGACACGGTTTTAGATCGCATAGTAAAAGATCTGCCCCAGACACTCTTTGGAGGACGGCCATTTGTGTTTCAACAGGACTCCGCACCTGCTCATAAGGCCAAAACAACTCAGGAGTGGTTCGAGCGCCAGAATATCGAGCTAATAAGGCATCAAGATTGGCCCTCATCTAGCCCTGACCTCAATCCACTGGATTACAAAATTTGGCAGGAATTGGAGGAGAAGGTCTGTTCTAAACCTCACCAAAATTTGAGCAGCCTAAAGTCATCATTGATTAAATAATAATAATAATAATAATAAATCATTTATTTCGGACAGGATCCATA
Source organism: Ypsolopha scabrella (assembly GCA_910592155.1). Classification (NCBI taxonomy): domain Eukaryota; kingdom Metazoa; phylum Arthropoda; class Insecta; order Lepidoptera; family Ypsolophidae; genus Ypsolopha; species Ypsolopha scabrella. The sequence goes on along the minus strand of OU342972.1, from coordinate 8,707,172 downwards.
AAGTGTTAGTAATACAATATAACTTATAAACTAGTGTTAGTAAGAGATCAGGCGAGTAAAAGTTGAATTAGAATTAAATTGACTTGTGGAGCTCTATCCACTTTTTAAGAAGGGGCGAGTCCCACCTGTCAGATAATACCTTCAGGACACTATTGGGGCTGGCCCGAGTTCGACTGAGCAACGACGCACAGCGCTTTCGCATGATTGCCGCGAAACCATCTGTGTGTGCTTCCGCGAACATGACAGAGGCGCTGCAATATCGCGGTAACCCCAACAGCATCCTGAAAGCATTATTATACTGGACACGCAGGTCGCTGTATGCCCGCTGCGTGTAGTCCACCCAAAGACTGCACGTGTAAAAGGACTGGCAATATGCTTTGAAGAGCGTCACCTTTACCTGATTCGTACACCGTGCAAATCTGCGGGCAAGCATATTACATCGGACAGCCAGCGACCTGCGCTCCCTCTCTATATCCATACAATCACTGAGGTCCTCTCGAACCCAGTGCCCCAAGTATTTGAAGTGCTTGACCCTGGACAACGAGGTACCGCTGAGTTTGACTTCAGGCACAATAGGATAAGTTTTAGACCCTGCCTTGAATACTAAAAACTCGCTCTTTTTTGCATTGTACTTAAGGCCATGCGCCTCAACATACGATTGGCATATGGAAAGAAGCCTCCTCAACGCGCCTACCGATGGACTGAGCAGCACCATATCGTCAACGTAGCTTATGTTATTGACGCTGACTCCGTCTACATGACAGCCGACGTTGGTGCCGCTGAGCTCATCGAGTAGCTTATTGATATACAGGTTAAAAAGACGGGGAGAGGATAACCCACCCTGCCTGACCCCGCATTCCAACCCATATTCATCCGAGAAGGCTCCTCCCCACATAACTTTGTTTTTCTGGTTGTTATACCAATGTTTAAACAGACATATTATCTCGTCTGGTACAGTGGTCTCTCTTCTTAGTTTGTCCCATAACACATCATACGATACAAGATCAAATGCTTTAGAGAGATCTAAAAAGCATGCAAACACTGGGGTATTCCTGGCTGTATAGTACTCGACAGTCCGCTTGAGACAAAAGATAGCATTCTCCGTGGAGAGACCTGAACGAAATCCGAACTGCGCATCATTAAGAAAAATATGCTTATTCAAATGTTAATCAAGCAGACTGTCCAGAACCTTAGCGATTACAGAAGCTAGAGATATTGGTCTATAGTCTATTAAAGCAGTGGCCGATATCGACATGAATATGGTCCGTGCTGCTATTGATGATTGGCCGCGAAGATTGAAGGCTTGTGTGAAAAATGGTGGCAATCATTTTGAATAAATTTTGTGTTTAATGTAAGGTAATTAAATTACCTTTTTAAAAAAAAACTTTTTTTGAATATCATGACTAGTTTTCATTTTATAGCCAATTTTGTTTGTGACAGAATTTAAGCACCGACTAGGTATATTATACGTAGCGTCGCGCGTCGTTGATGTGGGTTGGGGAATATTCGTCGTCAAGGATTCGTATTCTTTTCTATTTTTGGTAAAATCCGCGTTTCTTATCTCAAGCATTCGTCCCTCAATTCATAACATACATAACCGTTATGTACTTCAAAATTGTATTTTTCTTTGATTGTACAATGAGAGTGAAAAGTGAAATCGGAACAAAATAAAAGTAAATTTGCAATCAACATTATTTATTAAAAATCAACGATTTATATACTTCAACTAAAGTATACCTAAAAATAGTCACATATATATAAAAATAAAAATGCTACAATATTCATTTTAAAAATAAAAAAATGTTCCAAATACATTCTAAACAAAAAAAAATACATAAAAATTCCTACAATTTATAATCAACAAAATATTTTCAAACCAAAGAGTAGTAAAATATTTTTTTTATATAGTGAATACTCCTTTCAACTTTAGTGAAATAGACTAAATAGAAAAACCTAGGTATAAAATCCATTGTAAGGACGAGGGGGACGAATCGACACCCAAAAAGAGGACGAATTTTCACATAATAAATATATTTTTTGAAAAGGGACGAATTTACACCAAAAATAAATACTTTTTGGCACAAATTTACGCGGTACGAATTTTAAGAGGACGAATGTACCTCGACCCGTTGATGTAAAACAATTTGAACATATTTGATAGTTGTGTGTATCATCGTCTGTATAGGTAAGAAAGATCTGAAATAAACAAATTTAATTTCTTCGAGGTTTATTGTATGGGGACTCCACCTAGGTTTTTTTTAAATTTTTATTATTCGTTGTGGTAGAGGCCATAGTAACCGGTATTCTGTGAATATTTCAACCGGCTACCTATACGGTTGAAGTTATAGACTGCGGAGGCTTAGTAATCGGGTTCCGTTTGGCAACCTTCGGTTACGGAACCCTAATAAATGCGATAACAAAACAAAAGAAATTCCTACATATTTCTGTACTCAAATGTATCGTTTAACATTTAATTGCCGCGACGAGGCGACGGTCTAAGCAGGTTATAAATACTTACAAATACAAGAACATTTATCATTTGAATTCCTAAAACGTTACGGAACTACCTATAGTTAGCAGCTGTTTTCGTGAAATTGCTTTCCTAAGATGAAAACGTGTTTTTTTGTGTTGTTTCTTCTGGTATGTAAGAGTATAAAATAAAATACTTCAGTTTTTTTAAATACAAGTTACTTTACTGAGCTTATTGGGCGCTAAAGTTTACTGAAACCATTCTGATCATACTGCAAAATACTCCAAAGAAAACATATGAAGGGTACAGGAAAATAATTTGGCCAAGTGCGAATCGGACTCGCGCACAAAGGGTTCCGTACCAACGGGTGCGGAATCCTAAAAAGATATGGTAAATAACAACAATACACATGCCAAAGCAACATCAAGGCTACAAAAAGTCGCTAAAATAGTAGCGCCTGACAAAAACTTTTACTTTAGAACCCTATTTTTTATTTCGAGGAGCCCAAACTTTGTATGTTTTGAAAATTATTTTCATTTTATAAGAATAAGAATAAGATATTTATCGACCATATTTTATAACAGAGCACGTTATAAAAGATTTGTCAATAATAAGAAAAATGAATGAAATCTAATGACGTGATATATTTTTAGAATGGGCTCAGAAAGCCCTTTCATTTGATACCACAAACAGTAGGTTCCGAAACAAAAAAACTTTTTTCCCACCCAAAAAAAAGATGACGTCATAACATCTCTCCCCTTTTTCGTGCTACGGTTCAAATCGTTTCATATGGCCTAAAGATCAGTGTTTCCACAATGAGGGGAAGTTCCCCTTTTGAGGGGAAATTAGACTCTTGATGGGAAGAAAAAGGGGAAAGAGCTAGAAAAGGGAAGTCGAGGGGAAATCATAGGTAAATCATAATGTGGATTGTGAAAAGGCTACCATAGTCCCATATACCTTTGCCTGTTTCACAAGGGGATTTAAAAAAAACAAAACAATAATTGATTAAGTATTACGTTACGAACAGAAGCCAAATTACTTTGGAAAAATGTAAGTTTCATCAAAATTAAATTAAAGCATTCAGAATTGCCCGTAATAAATAACTTTTCATACCATACTATCCTACATAACATATAATGTTTTAATCTATTTCTTTAAAAAAATCACATAGAAAAAGAAAAATTTACTCACCAATTTTTTACGAATTTATTTTAATCTTATTTAAATTTTATTGTGATTTACTTTTTATATGATATTACTCGTGTAAAGATTCATTATTATTAGAAGCCGGTTTTTCAACTACCGATAAATTTTTCTTGAACTACATTAATAACTAAACAAATCAGTAACTTTAGTAAAGATCCATTGTTCCGAATTTCATATTTTTAACACCATTTGCAGCCATTGTGGGCGTACCGCTAGCACTAAAAGTAGACTATGCGATGTTTTCACTGATTTTATTTATCTTTCAACAAGACTCTACCCCAATCGAAGAAAAGGAACTTTAAAGTAACTCTTCCAATACACGAATTTACGTTCTCGGCAAAAATTTTCATTCATTTTATTTTTCAGGTCATAGTTGCAACAACGCTTGCCGTGCGTCAACAGAAAAGTAAATAAATATTTTATTATTAGTCGGTCGGTATTGAATAGGTGGTAGAGCTGATGCCGGGCTCTCGACTGTGGAGGTACCACCATCTTACTCGCAAATCCTCCCGAAGTTATTCGGGGGAGAGTAAGAGAACAGCTCTCAGGCAATACCAGGCGGCCCACCATTGCCTGGGACCGATGGATGGCGGTATATCCATCCCCAATTGCCCAGCCTTATATAGGGTGAAATTTAATCAACCGACCAAATTCATACTAGAGACTCAGTTAGTGATCAAGAACTAGGTTCAGTAATCCTTTTGAGCAATTTCGAAAAATATTTTTTTTTTGCTCTCGTCCTGGTTGGACTAGTTTAAGTACAATTCCTAGTGCAGGCTCAAAAAATTTTTTTTTCGAATTTCACCTTTAGGGTCATTAAACTTTGTTCCTGATGACTAACCGAGTCTTCAGTATGAATTTGGTCGGTTGATTTAATTTCACCTTGTATAAAACAAACTGATGACGGGCAGCGGCGTCACTGGTGCAAGGGTTTCGGCACCGCGCTCACCAACCCGCCTGCCCAGCGTGTATGGGCATTTCTTCCAGGAGGACTGCCAAGAGTGGCGAAATCCTGGAAAGGCCTATGTCCAGCAGTGGACGAAACAGGCTGATGGATGGATGGATTGAATAGGGGGATTTTCGGAAAATCTACACGGGATATTGTAATTAAATAGTTTTGAAAAATCATTCTGAGATATCCAACAATATGTTGTTTAAATAGATTAATATCGAACACGTTTATTTAGAAAGCTTGATGGTATTTTTATGTTTTAGATAGAATGCATTTTGGGTAACAAAACTATTTTTTTAATTTTCCTTCTGCGGGTAAGTGAGCTCATACCATATCAGGTTCCATACCAAAGGTTCTACGTTTCAAAAATCTATAAGCTAATTTCTATCAAAAGCGAACGAAAAAGAAACTGACATATGTACGTCTTTTATTTGAAAAGAAAAGAGATTCTGCATTACTTATATAGCTCAGGCAGTAGAACGCTGGCCTCTCAATCTTGAGACCCAGGTTCGATCCCCGGTCGGGCATGGAGCAATGAGTTTTTCGGAATTTGTGTGCATAGTATTTGTGTTCTTACCTAATACTGTTACTCACCACTTGCTGAACGGTGAAGGAAAACATCGTGAGGAAACCTGGAACACTGTAACTAGTTTTATCTATAGGTCGTTGGTTCAAAGTCAGAGATTTTAATCTTAAATCTCTTTGAAGTTGTGCCTTGGAACTGTTCATGAGCCTACATAACCCATTTCAATTGTAAAATACCTATAATAATGTAATTAAGAAATATGTCTTTTTGTCTAAATATTTATAAACAAGTGCTGCCATCTGTTGGAGTAATTAAAAGCGACAAGGCCCGGACTTAGAGATACAGGCCCCTAGGCACTTTATAGAGCGGCGCAACCATACAAAAATTTATGTTTGTGTATGTCCCATCGAACACTCGAATGCTAAACTACCCGCATTTAGTAAGTACTTATTGGATTTTAGTACTACAGGTATAAATATTTACCTGTATTATTTTAAATTTACATACTACTAACCACTAACAAACCGCACTTCTGATGCCAAAAATGTATGTTAATCCCATAAAATATATATAACAAAAATATATATTAACATCATAGATCTAATAATAATAATATAAGATTAAAATAGTAATTAACTCCTTGTATAAAGTTTTAACAGGCGAATTTCAGCCTTCCAAACAACTGATTACCTCATGTTGTTGTTACTTAAGTATTTATTAAGGAAACAACTTTAAAATCTCAAACTCAATCGCCGCTGGTGCAGTATTGCCAGATTGGACGACAGCACGGTAAATGGGCGCAATTATAATTTTTTCTTTTTATATTTATAATTTCCGTCTCTGCCATGGCCTGGGCACCCTCGTCGGCTGGGCCCCTTGTGGGCCTGAGCGGAAATCCGGGCCTGAATTTATTTTTATAATTTTATAATAAGGCGGTAGATTTGCTATGACAGTTGCTTGGTAGACTTCAACGGAAGCTCATTGTCTTTGTTGCAACCTAAAATTTCGGCAGTTTTATTAATCTATCCCTTACAACCACCCTCAAATCTTAATTCCCGCTTATTTGTCCGACTCGCGGTTACTCCGTCCGGAAATTCCGATTCGTGAGTCACCGCGCTTGAGCTGTAACCGTACATACACATTCCGTTTCAGTATTCGGAGGATGCGGCGCTTGTATACTGGAGCAGTGTTTGGCAGACTGCCAACGGCGTGAACATCGCCACGGAAAATGTGTCCACTACGGTTTGAGGTGCAAGTGTTATTGAAGTTGTAGAACAGTATATATTCAATTATCCTTATTTATAAATAGACAGACATTTTTTTATGTAACCACATACTGATCATAGTAAACAAGTTTCAGAAATTAATATTAACCGCGCAAATTAAATAATTTGGCCAAGTGCGAAAAGGACTCGCGGACAAAGATTTCCGTGCCACATACAATACGGGCGGGGAACTCTAAAAACATTATGGTAAATAACAACAGTATATACATGCCAAAGCAAAATGAGGGCTACAAAAAAACAAGCTGCTAAAATGGTAGCGCCCGACAAAAAATTTCGATAAAAATGGCACTTTTGTTGTTGTATACCTGCTTTTCAGATGAAGCCACTAATTTGATAAGTCAGTACATAAATTTCGTTAACTTTTTCTAGTTTTGTACAGTACAGAAACGCGATTGCGTAACTTTCGCTCGATAGAAATAATTATTGAAATGTGGTCTTTTACTACACTTTTTTTTTATAGTATGACAAACAGGAATGACATACAGACCTGAAATGTATTTTATTAGATAGATTTTAACGATATCTAAATTTTCTCAGTTGGAAATTTTGATAGCTATTTTAGTTCATTTTATATTAATTTAAAACCGACATTTTGCTATTTTTTCCGGAATCCGTCCCTCTCGCACTGCGGGGCGTTCCGCATGGAGTAACAGTGACCTTTGCAAGCGCGACATATCCTCTTACACATATTAATTCTATCTCGCACTGCGGGGCGTTCCGCATGGAGTAACAGTGACCTTTGCAAGCGCGACATATCCTCTTACATATATTAATTCTATCTCGCACTGCGGGGCGTTCCGCATGGAGTAACAGTGACCTTTGCAAGCGCGACATATCCTCTTACATATATTAATTCTATCTCGCACTGCGGGGCGTTCCGCATGGAGTAACAGTGACCTTTGCAAGCGCGACATATCCTCTTACATATATTAATTCTATCTCGCACTGCGGGGCGTTCCGCATGGAGTAACAGTGACCTTTGCAAGCGCGACATATCCTCTTACATATATTAATTCTATCTCGCATTGCGGGGCGTTCCGCATGGAGTAACAGTGACCTTTGCAAGCGCGACATATCCTCTTACATATATTAATTCTATCTCGCACTGCGGGGCGTTCCGCATGGAGTAACAGTGACCTTTGCAAGCGCGACATATCCTCTTACATATATTAATTCTATCTCGCACTGCGGGGCGTTCCGCATGGAGTAACAGTGACCTTTGCAAGCGCGACATATCCTCTTACATATATTAATTCTATCTCGCACTGCGGGGCGTTCCGCATGGAGTAACAGTGACCTTTGCAAGCGCGACATATCCTCTTACATATATTAATTCTATCTCGCACTGCGGGGCGTTCCGCATGGAGTAACAGTGACCTTTGCAAGCGCGACATATCCTCTTACATATATTAATTCTATCTCGCACTGCGGGGCGTTCCGCATGGAGTAACAGTGACCTTTGCAAGCGCGACATATCCTCTTACATATATTAATTCTATCTCGCACTGCGGGGCGTTCCGCATGGAGTAACAGTGACCTTTGCAAGCGCGACATATCCTCTTACATATATTAATTCTATCTCGCACTGCGGGGCGTTCCGCATGGAGTAACAGTGACCTTTGCAAGCGCGACATATCCTCTTACATATATTAATTCTATCTCGCACTGCGGGGCGTTCCGCATGGAGTAACAGTGACCTTTGCAAGCGCGACATATCCTCTTACATATATTAATTCTATCTCGCACTGCGGGGCGTTCCGCATGGAGTAACAGTGACCTTTGCAAGCGCGACATATCCTCTTACATATATTAATTCTATCTCGCACTGCGGGGCGTTCCGCATGGAGTAACAGTGACCTTTGCAAGCGCGACATATCCTCTTACATATATTAATTCTATCTCGCACTGCGGGGCGTTCCGCATGGAGTAACAGTGACCTTTGCAAGCGCGACATATCCTCTTACATATATTAATTCTATCTCGCACTGCGGGGCGTTCCGCATGGAGTAACAGTGACCTTTGCAAGCGCGACATATCCTCTTACATATATTAATTCTATCTCGCACTGCGGGGCGTTCCGCATGGAGTAACAGTGACCTTTGCAAGCGCGACATATCCTCTTACATATATTAATTCTATCTCGCACTGCGGGGCGTTCCGCATGGAGTAACAGTGACCTTTGCAAGCGCGACATATCCTCTTACATATATTAATTCTATCTCGCACTGCGGGGCGTTCCGCATGGAGTAACAGTGACCTTTGCAAGTGCGACATATCCTCTTACATATATTAATTCTATCTCGCACTGCGGGGCGTTCCGCATGGAGTAACAGTGACCTTTGCAAGCGCGACATATCCTCTTACATATATTAATTCTATCTCGCACTGCGGGGCGTTCCGCATGGAGTAACAGTGACCTTTGCAAGCGCGACATATCCTCTTACATATATTAATTCTATCTCGCACTGCGGGGCGTTCCGCATGGAGTAACAGTGACCTTTGCAAGCGCGACATATCCTCTTACATATATTAATTCTATCTCGCACTGCGGGGCGTTCCGCATGGAGTAACAGTGACCTTTGCAAGCGCGACATATCCTCTTACATATATTAATTCTATCTCGCACTGCGGGGCGTTCCGCATGGAGGAACAGTGACCTTTGCAAGCGCGACATATCCTCTTACATATATTAATTCTATCTCGCACTGCGGGGCGTTCCGCATGGAGTAACAGTGACCTTTGCAAGCGCGACATATCCTCTTACATATATTAATTCTATCTCGCACTGCGGGGCGTTCCGCATGGAGTAACAGTGACCTTTGCAAGCGCGACATATCCTCTTACATATATTAATTCTATCTCGCACTGCGGGGCGTTCCGCATGGAGTAACAGTGACCTTTGCAAGCGCGACATATCCTCTTACATATATTAATTCTATCTCGCACTGCGGGGCGTTCCGCATGGAGTAACAGTGACCTTTGCAAGCGCGACATATCCTCTTACATATATTAATTCTATCTCGCACTGCGGGGCGTTCCGCATGGAGTAACAGTGACCTTTGCAAGCGCGACATATCCTCTTACATATATTAATTCTATCTCGCACTGCGGGGCGTTCCGCATGGAGTAACAGTGACCTTTGCAAGCGTGACATATCCTCTTGATTATCCCCTCCTGTTAATTATTGTTTGTTTTACTTTAGAGTATGTCCTACAATATAACCTTTTCAAAGTTTATTGGATGGGGACCAATGGTCTAAGTTATATGTCATGATAGAGGCCACGGTAATACGTATTCTGTCAAAATTTCAACTTTCTACCTATTACGATTGAAGCTGTGACAAACGGACAGACAGACATACAGCGGAGGCTTAGTAATAGGGTCCCGTTTGGCACCCTTCGGGTACGGAACCCTAAAAAGTGCTCCACCGAAAAACTTTGGCTGCTCTTGTATAAACGGAATAAAAATTAATGTTTAATTTCTTTTGACTGCAGTGAAACGAATGCGCTAGATGCAACAAATGTAATTTTTTTGTGACCCACCGTTTGTACACGTTGACGGGTTGTTCCTCATTGATGCAGAGTCCAGAAATCAGTTGCTAAACCAATTGGCTATCGTCGAAAACATACATATCCGCTTATCTAAGGATACGTCCGCACTTGAAATGACGTCACAATTCGTAAATAGTTCAATACCCATTGAAGGTTATTTTTATCATTTTTTATCTGGTTTCGGTGAATAGCAACCATAGATGGCAACCCACACTGAGTTACATAGTAGGCCCGCTGAACGGCGATTTTGACACACGTGACAATTCGCGAAGGCCGAAAGCGGGTGATATTTACAAGCTCTTAATGAAGAAACGTATCAAACTTTTAAAATATAAACCTTTTGTCCGTATTCATAACATGCTTTACGTGTCTTTTTAAGAGTTATACTCAATAGAATAGGCATGATGACTAAAAAAATTTCATTAGTCCGTCAGTTAGATTATCAGAAAATATTGGACACGTATTTTTTCTTTTTTCAATTAAACAAACAATGATGAAGATATAGCCCGCTGAAGTTCCGCGTGACGTCACTTCTAGGTACAATTTTACTTAGAAGTGACGTCATTTTCCCCCACTCCCAAACTTTGACGCGCTTTTTGTTTGATTGACAAAAGATAAATACGTGTCCAATATTTTTTGATAATCTAAATGACGAACTAAATAGAATAATATTTTGTTTACCCTGTGTACAACATACTAAAGGCGTATGAAAAGCAAAGCGTGTGGAAAGTTTTTCCGGAATAGCGGCCCTAGGGCCTTACCCACTTCAACAAATATCGATTGTCGTAATTTTTGTCTCACAAATGAAGAGTCTATCAATTGCAGACAGTAAAAAAAAATTCAAATTCGGTTTTATAGTTCCAGAGATCGCCCACGCGAATGTTATTAATGGAAATGTATAGGAAACTGCCAAGTCCAAGGAAACAAACTATAGCTAAGGAAAGAATCTAACCATTGTACCTAACCGGCAAAAAACCGCTGATTGTGACAGATAAAGAATTTCTTAAATCAGTTCAGGAGTTCCACAAATTATGCCCTACATACAAACTGTAAACTACAAAAGTGTCGATAAGAATGCATTGCAAGATAGAAAAGCCGGCCAATTGTGAATAAGACCCGTGCCCTGAGAGTTCCGTACACACCTTTTCAATCACAAAAATCCACGGTTAACTTAACTTGATACTCCATCCATCCATCAGCCTGTTTCGTTCACTGCTGGACATAGGCCTTTCCAGGATTTCGCCACTCTTGGCGGTCCTCCTGGAATAAATGCCCACGCTGGGCAGGCGGGTTAGTGAGCGCAGTGCCGAAACCCTCGCAGCAGTGACGCCGCTGCCCGTCACCAGTCTGTTTTATATAAGGCCCGGAAGTTGATACTCATGATCCATTAAATTCTATGTATTCAAAGGGTCTAATTAAGTTGGACATTCTAGAGTAATTAAATATAAGTAATAACTGATTTTCTTCTTTGTATACGCTAAGAACGACCTACCTTTATGATAAAATCCAAGTTTATTAATCCTCTGGAAGTTGTTTAAGTTTTATATGAGTGAGTGAGTGAATGAATCAGTCAGTCAGTGATAAAACGAGTGATTTTGGTACGTAAGGGCTGTGGTAAAGGTTGCTTCTAATTTTCACTTTTTTCTGTTTTACTACGGGTCACCCCCTCAATGTGTTCGATAAAACCATCCGTAATAAAGCGGAAAAAAGTTAAAATTAGAACCACCTGAGTATCTCAAGCACTGTTAAAGTTTCATTGATAAAATTAAGGATTTTAGATACTTACGGGACCTTAACGGATACGCGAAGTTGCAACATGTAGGTCGACATGAGGTATGGGGGTCAAAAGTAGCTCGAAATGTTTCCGGCGTTTTCTTTTTCGAACTCGGCCCTGGTCACACTGCCGCATGTCCAAATACATGCAAAGTTCCTTGATCAGTGCGGTAGGGACCGACTGCAGAGTAACGCATTGCAGAGCACATGAATATTTCCTGACATCCACGTTTGAGCATTTCGTCGCCGAAACCTATAGTGAGGATTAATGGGATGCCAATGAAACGTTGGCGATTTCCTCAAATAGCAAAAATAGCTGAAAATGAAAATTGAAAATGTGAAATTGCCATGCTCTGGCCCAAGAGGGGAGGAGAGTATATCGCGACTGTAAAGGTCTATTTAGCAAAATATTTAAAATAGTATAATTTATACTAGAGACTCGGTAAGTGGTAAGGACTAAGTTTAAAAGACCCTTTTTCTGAAATACGCAAAATAAAATTTAGACTTCCTATACTAATTGAGTCGAGGTTGTTCTTGAACACGCATAGAGGGACAAAAAATTTTTTTCTTATTTCGCAAACAGGTTCATCGAACGTTGGTCTTGACTACTTACCGAGCCTCCAGTATGAATATGGCTATGTAAATAAAGATCACCTTGCATATTTATTCCCGGATTTAAGGAAGTTTAAAAACTGGTCGCGTCCATGTGTGGAGGATTCTTCATTTCTAAACTGGGCGTGAAAACTCGCAGAAAACGATTTTTCACAGAGATAAGATAAGATATCATTTATTCGCTGCCAACAAACATGCACTTAAAAATAAAAACAAAATATAAAAAGAAAGTAAATTAAAAGATAACACACACAGCTTAAATAAAACAACTTCAAAAATGGTTTTTAGTTGAAGCAGCGAAAAGGTCCAACTCAGCATAAGCATTGCGATGACAACCACAACGCGCTGTTTTTCAGTCAGGCCTATATGATCATCACAGACCAATTATAAAAAAAATTATGCAATGCAATTCATAGGCTCATAGTCCCCGAGCTAAGCCGCGGACAGACGGACATGGCGAAACTATAAGGTTTCCTTGTCGAACTACGGAACCCTAAAAAGGGCCGAGTTCAATACAAAAGCAGTGCAGGATCGTCGGCTTAGCCAAAAAAATAATTGAAATCAAAATGGAGGTTCCTTTATTCACAACTGCGATAATGTACAACGTTATTCACTTGTTTTAAAAGAAAGTTTGTCAGGGTCCTTGCTACTGAATATGTATACCTTGGCAAGTTTTCACAGCTATAATTTAAACGTTTTAAAGTTACATCATACAAATAATTGACCATATAAAAACTTGCCAAGTTCTATGTATACCTATATAATAGGTTGGGGAAAAACTCTTTTCGCAAATAGTATGTATGAACTTATAATAAAATCTCTTTGGCTATATAATTTGTATCTGGCTGGTTTCGGTATTGTTAAAAAGTTAAAATATAAAAAAAAGGTAGTTCCAAATTCAAATTAAGTAAAATGTGTGATTTTCATTTGTTTTTCTTACTGTTAAGATGAGTGAATCTAATGAAGAAATTCGATACATTTTAAAATTTTACTACAAAAAAGGTAAAATTGCAACGCAAGCCGCGAAAAAATTTATGATGTTTATGGACCTAGTACAGTGTCTGTGAGAGCAGCACAAATTCGGTTTAAGCGTTTTCAATCCGGAAATTTTGATGTCAAAGATGCACCTCGCTCTAGGCGCCCTGTTACGGATAAAATGGATGGCATTTTTGAAAAAGTGGAGCAAGATCGGCATATCAGTAGTTATGATGTAGCTGAAGGACTGGGGATTGACCACAAAACAGATTTGGCGCATTTGAAAAAAGCTGGGTACACAAAAAATCTCGATATTTGGGTGCCTTATCAGCTCACTGAAAGAAACTTAATGACCCGTGTACTCATTTGTGATTCTTTATTACGACGTAATGAAACCGAACCATTTTTGAAAAACCTGATAACTGGTGATGAAAAGTGGATCACGTACGACAAGAACGTGCGAAAAAGGTCGTGGTCAAAGGCTGATCAGGCTTCACAGACTCGGGTTATCTCGCAACAAGGTAATGCTGTGTGTATGGTAGGATTGGAAGGGCATTATTCATTATGAGCTGTTACCGCCAGGTAGGACCATCGATTCTGAACTCTACTGGGAACAACTGATGAGATTAAAGCAAGAAGTTGAGAGAAAGCGGCCGGAATTAGTCAACAGAAGGGGTGTGGTTTTTCATCATGATAACGCTAGACCTCACACATCTTTAGCCACTCAGCAAAAATTAAGAGAGTTTAGCTGGGACGTATTAATGCATCCGCCGTATAGTCCTGACCTTGCACCTTCAGATTTCCACTTTTTTCGGTCTCTTCAGAATTCTTTAGGCAGTGTCAGGTTAACATCACGAGAGGACTGCCAAAACCACGTGTCGCGTTGATCAGAAGCCCCAGAATTTCTATAGCAATGGGATCATGTCATGTCCCTACCTACAAGATGGCAGAAAGTTATCGAACAAAGTAGCACCTACATACTTTAGTTAAATGTAAATAAAGTTTATTAAAAAATGTTTTGAATTTTCATATTAAATGCGAAGAAACTTTTTCCTTCACAGTACGGTCCGAAATAGAATAACATCGCTAAAATCGATTAGAAATGAATGAGGTGAATGGCAAATAATCGATGTGTGAAGCAAATGTCTTCATTCATTCGTATGACTTTTGTGGCTCACGCATTGGAGGTGAGGCTATGAGAGCGTTGAACGGAATGAAATGTCAAAAATTATTTTCACTCCATAATTTCAGACAAAATTTTGAAAAGTCTTGTGGAACATCTCGAAATGGAAGAATTTATATTTGTGAATGTGTTTGTGGGTCTGTGGAGTCAATAAAAAAATATATTTATTCTGTGTTAAATTAAGAGGTTATGAGGTATCTTTTATAAATCGGTCCGAATCATGAGCTATCTTTCACATCGTTTGCTAGCTCACAAATTACGAACCAGTCATCACTCACACTCTAAATCATTCATGGCTTTCAGCGATGTAATTCTATTTCGGACTGTACGGTCAGTAGCAAGGACCTTAACAAACGTTTTTTTAAAACAATTAAGATGATGGATGTGGAAACGTGCAAAGAGGCATGTCGGAATTCAGAAGACGTTTTGGTTAGTTAACCTACGAGCAAGTCTTTCCTCTATGGGTACGACAGACGTTTGCGTATATGCCTATTTATTTTTAGGGAACCCTTATATACGATCACTTTGTTGTCCGTCTGTCCATCTGTCAAGACCCGTTTTCTCGGGCCCGTTAAAGATATCAAGTTGAAACTAATACCTCCTACAGCAGTCTACGGCCCCATTGTGTTGATAAAAAATCAGGCTTCCATCTAACTTGAGGCGCATATATATTTCACTATTAGGCACGCCACGGTTTTAGTGCAAAATTTGATAACCCGTTTCTCTGTTGTTTATCGTTATAGACCAAAGTATAAGACCTCTATCATCTGGTACTGATATTTTAAAAGGCAACATTTTACCAAAATTTTGTACCTATACGGGTGTAAATAGAGTGCGACCATTAAATGAGACCACATATTCTACCGACCCTACTGAACCACTTTTCCGCGGACACCCTTAGTTTAGGAAATAATTGAGTTCCAAACAAAAACGCGTGAACCCTAACGCACCGACATACGGGCGAGTTTAGAGAGAGCGTCGTCCGTGAAACCTCCAGCTGATTGAGTTCAACACTCTCTCTAACCTCGCCCGTATGTCGGTGCGTTAGGGTTCAAGCATTTTTGTTTGGAACTCAATTATTTCCTAAACTAAGGGTGTCCGCGGAAAAGCGGTTCAGTAGGGTCGGTAGAATATGTGGTCGCACTCTATTTACATCCGGTATATTGATCTTGTTTTAAGGATATCAAGCTGGACAGATTTTAATACAAAGTTCTTTTCTTGCCTTAAATTGTACCTAAACCAAAATTTTAAATTTCAGCCAGATAGTGACTTTGTAAATGTATTTATTAAACTAGAGATGTGTCAAAGTAACGTTTTTAATTTAAAGATATTTAATTATTTAAAATGAAAATTCTATCCGAAAAAAGAACTATATCGGAATATCCGTTAGCATAGTTATGCAGATGTATTAAACTTACTTAGGTACTCGTAAGTATCGACAGCTTTGTGGTTTACGGACCCGGTGACCAAAGACAGATGGCGCTGTAGGGCGGGGTCACCGCGGTCCGTACTATGTTTACTGCAAACAAGACATGTCATTTAATTTCAACAAACATATACACAATAATCATTAAGTCGAAAAGAAATATACTTAGCATAATGCTGTTAAGACGAGGCATTGATGAACTTTTAATTTCAAATCGGCGCCTTAGGGGAGTGGAGTGAGGGGGACTTACTCCATACAAATATGCGCTCACAAACTAGCTTATGCCGTAAGGTCGTATGCGGAAAAACAGTATTTTTCATTTAAAATGACAACTATAAGTAATTTAATAAATCCAATCGGCCACATTGAAGTGTATTTGTAGACTAATTTAAATACAAAACTTAGAGGCTTCATTCGCTCCCGTTTGTCAGTAAAATAGAAATCTCTGTTTTTCTTAATATTTTTTTCTCTGCTATGAAAATTAATCAATCAACTAAATCTTCGGGCAAAATGATGTCAATGAAATGCTTAAATCTAGTATATAAATTGGTAATTACATATGGTTTTTTATTGCTGAGAAAAATGGAGATCCATGTCGCCAAAATTTCGTCTTAATAGCAAAACAACAGGTTCTCAGTTTATCTTATTATCATCAATCAATCAATATATATTATTATGAGACATATTATAAATTAAAGTTCTTTAATATTTAGATAATATATAAAGGAAAAAATTGCTTGAGATGTGTAGGGCTGTATGGCCCGAAATATATCTTGAGCATTTTTTTTCCTTTTTTCCTATTCATTATTTTTATTAAGTTTATAAATTACACAACAATAGGTTTTTGAAAGAGCATTTATTATTTATTTATTAAAAAGTTAAGTAATTAAGTACATGTAATTTTTAGCATTTATTTCTAGATGTGTGCCATTAGACCTATATTTATTTTGCGGGATAAAAAGTAGTCTATGTGTTAAGTTACGGTATAAGATATTTCCATTCTAAATTCCATCTAGATCTGTCCAGCCGTTTCAGCATGAAAGAGTAACAAACATACCTATACACACACACACAAACACCCTCGCACAAAATTTTGCATTTATAATATTAGTGTGAAGTGTGATTCCATTCCGTTCCTATAGAATATATTCCGTTCCTATAGAATATATTCCGTTCCTATAGGTTTTCATGGTTTCAAATTGATTACGTAAAGGATAATAACTTTATTGAGTTTGCCTCATTTTTTGCAGCACTCTAAGTCCGTAGACATCTATGGAAGGTATTATTCTACGTAATATCTCTAACAGGCCCGCAAAAAGGGTCTTTACAAACGGACAGACACACAGCAAAGACGGACAATAAAGTGATCTATTAGGGTTCCGTTTTTTTATTTTGAGGTAGGTACGGATCCCTAAAAATATGGTTAATTGCTCCTATCAAAAAATAAAAGTTAGGTACCCCTGCCGTCACAGCTTGTCACTTTATATCGATCAGAAAACTTTGGAGCTGTGTAACAAGTTCCAAGGTAGCAATCATTTAAAATTGGTGTACAGATACACCCGGTGTAAAGATTTATGCATTCCGAGCACAGACATAGATCTAAATTTACAATGAAAACAGTTGACAGCGGTTTGAATCTTAGAAGGAATTATAATACTTAAATCATAAAACATAAGACTCAAAGTTGTAGTGGTCAATATCTGTGAAGGAAGATCATTGCTCTCCCTTTTGGCGCGCGATTGGGCACGCGAAGTACATACACCCGCGGCATCTATTTAGTTAGATCTATATCTGTGATTCCGAGGCTGCATTCATAACCAATAGATATCTGAATTACCGGATAGGCTTGGATGAATATAATTATAGAAAGAAGTATAGTAGTAATATTTTAGTTTCTTTTATATCACAGTAACATGAGGGAGGTTCCTTTATAAATTGAAAGCATCGATGTACCTACACGATTTTATCGGGTTCTGAACAGTCTTCCATCCATCCAAACTCAAACTCAAACTCAAATCATTTATTGCAATGTCACAACTTTAGAGGATCTTACATATTTATAAAAGTACAGGTGACGCCCTGTTGGGGCATAGCAATCATGAGAGGGCAACTGGATGCCTTTTAAGTACATAATATTAAAGATTATTCCTAGGTCAAGTAAGTTAGTACTAGTTAGCATAATCATTTAGTTAAATCTATGTTAAATTTGTTAGTATTGTTATATTTTATTCAATTTTAATTAATTATTCACAATAATATTACAATTTATTACAAATTTATTCAGTCATTTAGAAGAGCTATTGAAGTATTGATTTTTCACCATTACTATTCGAAAAGGGGTTATTGGTTCACCAAAAACAGTGAATAAAACGCTCTTTTCCTCACTGAGTGAGAACAAGTAACTTTTTAAACTTTTTGGATAGGCAAAGGCATGGCAAAGGTATCTGTGACCATACAGCCATCTTAAAACATAATCACCCGAGAAGCTATAAACTATAAATCTTGCAATCACTACATTTTATGTTCCACAAAAATGCCCGAATAAAGCATTTTAAATTTGGAACAAGCGTCACTGCACAATATAAAAAAAAATCTTACCAAACGTACTGGCTGGCCGCTTGGAAAAATTACCAAAAAAAAAAAGAACCGCCATTTTTATGTTTTGTTCTCTTATTAATTTACTATGTACCGATTGGTTGTAAATATAATAAAATTTGATTCTAATAGTTAATATGGTACTGTTTATTTTCTCATAGTCAATGGTGAAAAGTAGAGTACATAACTCGTGAAAAAAAAATTCCATCTCGGCTCTTGGATCTCTCGCTCCGCTCAGGATTCTACTCTAGAATCCCTCGCATCGCTCGGGATTCAACTTTAGAATCCTTCGCTCCTCTCGGGATCCACCTTTGAGCCTCGAAAGAAATTCCCTTTTTTTCACTTGTTGTGTAATCTACTATTGTATCGTCATTAAAATATTCAGTTAAATTGTAATAGCATTTCTTTATGAGGAATTTTTTAGGTTACTAATAAACAAAGTGTTTTTTTCTATATTTTTTAGGTAGTTTGGCAGATGATTGTATATTTTACTCAGCATGTGATGGGGACTGGTTGACACTAGTTTCGTGGTTGTTAGTGGTATATATACCTATATTTGATTTTTATTTCGATTGTTTCGTTTATTGTTCACCTTAAAAGAGTATATCAGTGTTCTTTCTGACAAATTTACAGGACTCCAATATGTAAATACATACTAGGGTCAATATTTGATGCTTGACAAAATAGGGTCTACAAGAGGTCATTTGCTCAATGTTTGTAAGTATTCTGATGCATTTTTTCTGTAGTCGGAATACTTCATCAATCTCACAACTGTTTCCCCAAATCACGATTCCGTAAGACAACCTAGAATGTGCATACGCATAATAAGCCGTAAGGGTAGTATCGAAGTCAGTAGCTCGTTTTAATTGATAAAGAGCGTAAGTAAAAGAGGAGAGTTTTTTTTCAGGTTCTGAATGTGTGGTTTCCATGTCATATTTGTATCTAAGTCAATTCCTAATAGGGTTGTAGTATGTACTGATTCTAATATAGTATTTTCGTAGGTATATGATAATTGTCGGGGTGTTTTTTGGTAGGGTTTGAATTGAATTAATTTTGTTTTCGTCAAATTGAGTTCTAAGTTGTATTTTTTAAGTATGTCAAAGATTGTGTCTAAAGTCAGATTTAATTTGTCATTTAATTCATTAATATTTGAGCATGGTATGAGAATGGAAAGGTCGTCAGCAAAAAAAATGCATTCTTCCGTTATTTTGTTGGGGAAATTGTTACTATAGATAAGAAAAAGCACACATCCTAGGACGCTACCTTGGGGGATGGAGCCGTTTGTCACGACTCTATCAGACCTAATAAATTCAATTTTCCCCGAGTCAAAGTCCGTATTTTTTATCACATTGTGGGCGATTTTCGAGGTACGATCTAAACCACTTATGTGCAATTCCTCTTATTCCTGCACCATATAGCGTCTCCAGTAGAGTCGCGTGACAGACTCTATCGTATGCCTTGCTCAAGTCTATAAGGAGGCCTACCGCGTATTTTTTGTTGTTTAATGCTTCGTAAATCTTTTGTGTATATCTATAGATCGCTAAGGTGGTGGAGCGGTTTGATCTGAAGCCGAATTGATTTTCGTGCAGGATTTTATATTTTTCCAAAAAAATATTTATGCGTTTGACCATAGCGGTCTCGAAAATTTTTGCTGATGTTGTCAACAATACTATAGGGCGATAATTGTTTATGTCCGTAGTAGAGCCCTTCTTATGAATTGGTTGTATAATAGCCATCTTTAGGGCGTCAGGAAATACCCCCTCGCTAAACGATTGGTTAGTTAAAATTGTAAGATCCATCCATTCATCAGCCCGTGTTCGTCCACTGCTGGACATAGGCCTTTCCCAAATTTTGCCACTCATGTCGGTCCTCCGTCCTCCTCATCCAGCCGCCACCCAACGTCCTTCAGATCGTCGGTCCAGCGGGCACGAGGTCGGCCTTCACTACGCTTTGCTGTACGAACAGTCTTCATCTGAGAGAAAATCACAATCATGTTCTAGTATCAGCCTCATGGTAGGGTTCAATCTGGTTTGTTACTAACACACGCTGCCGCATTGGCAGTAAATCTTCAGTCTACCGCGCGCCGAGAGCAATAGCTTGTTTTATTTACAACTGGGAAAATAATACTTTACTTACTGATGGCCTGAACAAAAAGTTGCTTTGACGAATTCGTTTAGAAACAGCCTTGGGGTTATCAAAACATTCGGTTAGCCGTTTTTAAAAAAAGAAATGTATTTACCTATTTTATTGAAATAAAAATGTTTTGAACCCCTGAAAGTGTGTTTACATTCTTTATTTCGTATTGTTGGTCTTTCAGTTGATTTTCTCCGTCTCGCTCTAAAAAAATTCAATTTTTCCTCTTCGTGTCTAGAGGACGTTAAAGATTTTAGATTTTTGCAAAATTTCAAATGAAATGGGTTATTAGTATAATTAGTATATAGGTAGTACCGAGGCCAAAACTATTTTTTTATTTATTTACAACATCTGTCTGTCTGTATGTTCCGTTTTAACTCGAGATACAATCAACGGATTTGGATCCGGTTCCCTCTATTTTCATTGTAGTCACGTAAAGGCTGCGGACCCCCTGTAGCTGTAATCACCTATTTACCTATATACATTTCATAGAAAACTATTAAAGTTTTTGAATATAAAGTCTTTTACTTAAATCCTTCTTGGAGAGAAACAGTTTAAAAACACCGAGTGACATTAAAAACTCGAGTCGGATAGAAGTTTACATAAAAATAAAAACATCTTTGAAATCCTTGAATAAATTTACCATTTGTGAAACGCGAAGAACGGAGCTCTGTGCAAAATAATAACTATCTACAGGATGTCTCGAGAAAGATTGCAAGCTTTTTAAAACCGACTCTGTGGATTACTGTTTTATGCTTTTCAAATATTCTTTCTTCCGTCAAGGAGAGGTGCTTTGTAGGATAAAAACAGAGAGAATAGTTGTTTTGTTATAACAAAGTGTTGTTCTATTTATTGTGAATATGTTACCGGCCATACCCAATTTTAGGACAAACTACGGAGTTTTTTGTCACCGACATGATGGCCGTTGGGGCCGAAAGGCGTAAGAATAGAGTCCACGTACAGCAAAGCGTAACGTAGGCCTACCTCGTGCCCGCTGCACCGACGCGACGATCTGAAGAAGGTTGCGGGTGGCGGCTGGATGAGGAGGACGAAGGACCACCAAGAGTGGCGAAATTTTGGGAAAGGCTTATGTCTAGCAGTATACGAACACAGGCTGATGGATGGATGGATGTAGTTTGGCCTAGGCAAAACTGGTTGTAGGTTGTCATGAAAAATAACCACGAAGGTTTTGTCCGGCGGTCGCGACTCGCCTTACCTAACCCTCAACCTCTCTTCTGCACTATGTCCGAAAAACTAGTTTGACCTAGGCTAAGAATCGGATTTGGCCGCTAACAAAGACAAAAGGCTAGAAGTATTTTTATTTTTATTGATTGTTAACTAATAATTAATTAGTAAAAAAGTCGTGTTTGTACATTGAATAGTATTTTTTTATATTTTGAGTGAATTGGGTACTGAAGCCAAAAGTACAATTTTTTTGAATTTTGTCCGTTTGTCTGTTTGTTCCGTTTCAACTCGAGATACAATCAACGGATTCGGATTTGTATGCGTTTTTTTATTATCATCGTAGTGAGCCTGGTCAACATATAGGCTATAAGGAGTGTTCACAAAATAACACCCAAGCCGAAAATAGGGCAAAATTTGAATAAACGCGGGCAAAGCTGCGGGCAAAGCCTGGAATAGATAATAAAATAATTAATCGTGTTCCTATCAGTACGCATGAACGGCAGCATACAATCAAGTCCACTAGGAGTGTAATTGAAGACGGGCAAAAAATATGTAGTCCTTTTCAAAATACAGGCTGTAGATGCAAAGTCAAGAATCCTTTTAGCGTATGAAAGTATACACGATTCTGATGTCATTACAAGAAAAAAAAAATATACCTTGAATTTTCACCAAAATTCCATCATTTTTCTAAGCTATGGCTACGCAGCTCACCGGCCTCCCCACAGACCTAATTGCAACCCGCACCCCGCACCCCTCATCCGAGTAGCCAGCGACCAGTGAGGGTGTCCACGCGATTAGTGTATTTTGAGTAAAGAAAATCGTCTTATTATGAGGTCCATCCATCCATCCATCAGCCTGTTTCGTCCACTGCTGGACATAGGCCTTTCCAGGATTACGCCACTCTTGGCGGTCCCCCTGGAAGAAATGCCCATACTCACACACGCTGGGCAGGCGGGTTGGTGAGCGCGGTGCCGAAACCCTTGCACCAGTGATGCCGCTGCCCGTCACTAGTCTGTTTTAAGGCCTGGCAATTAGGGATGGATATACCGCCATCCATCGGTCCCAGGCAATGGTGGGCCGCCTGGTTTTGCCTGAGAGCTGTTCTCTTACTCTCCCCCGAATAACTTCGGGAGGATCTGCGAGTAAGATGGTGGTACCTCCACAGTCGAGCTCGGCATCAGCTCTACCACCTACCTTATTATGAGGTACTGGTACTTTATTTAGAGATCCCAGTATTTAAAATAATATCTTTACCGATCATACTAGCACACCCTTAAAGGATTCTTGCCTTTGCTTTAACACCCGGTATATGTATTTTTACGCGACTGCGCACAAAAAAGGAGCGTGTACTGAAATCATGTGATATCACAGGCGATATTTCCCTGTGTGAGTGACAACTGATAATTAAACAACTGTAAAATTCAATCAACCGACCAAATTTTAATGGAGACTCGGTAAGTGATCAGATACAAGATTCAATTACCCTTTTGGTAAAATTCGATAAATATGTATATATTTTTGCTTCCTTACTGACTCGACTAGAATTGTACTTAACCTGGTCCAACCAGTAAGGGAGCAAAAAAAAATTTTTTTGAATTTGGCCGATGGGATTATTGAACCTAGTTCCTGATCAATAACCGAGTCTCCAGTATGAATTTGGTCGGTTGATTGAATTTCATCCTATATAAGGTGACTTTAATTTTTACAGCCAAACTCATACTGGAGGCTTGCTAAGTGATCAGTAACACGGATCGATAACACTTTTTGCTGATTTCGCAAAATAAAATCTTGACCTCCCATAGTAATTGACTCGGGGCTGTGCTTGCGTTTGTAAGGAACACGAAAAGAATAATTTGTGAATTTCACAAAAAGGGTCATCGAACCTTGTTACTGAGCACTTACCGAATTTGGCTGCATAAATTAAAGTCACCTTATATACTCGATAACGTGATGTTTTCGACGGAGCGCTCCAAGTCTAAGTTCCAACAAGCTGAATCAACGGTGCTTTAATAGCCAATGATGTGTATCATAATGTATTATAATGAGGTTTTGTATTATTTAATAACGCTAGCTTTTGTACGCGGCTTCACTCGCGTAGGAGTGCCTTTCAGTCAATGTATCTTTTAAAACATGTCGGATTGCTATGATGATATTAACGAAAACCGCATACTTATTTCTCCACCTATAACGAAACAGACCAAAATTTTAATACTTGTAGTTTTGGCTTCTGTTAAATAACAAATTTCTGGAGTAGGCAGATAAAACCGGTTGTTAAAGGAAACCTCTTGAAGTTTTACAAATTGAGAGTTTATATACCTACATAAAAAAATGTATTTCTTTACTTAAAAGATGGATCCGTACCACAACCTGGACTTAGATCTGATGCGATTATTCTAGCGATAAGGAGAGTTAAGATTTGGTACAAAATTTTAATAAAGAAAAAATAAATTTTTATTTTGTAGTTTATGAAAATGAATAATAAAAGGAAAGAAAATTTGGCTCAAGATATATTTCGGGCCCTGTTGGGCTCGGCATCAGTTGAGTATCAACTAAATAAATAAATATATCTTGAGCCAAATGTTCTTTCTTTTTTCATAAAATATATTAAAATTAGAATGAGTTGACATCGTGAATCTCTTAATAAAGGATGGGACTCACTTTTGTAACTGTGCAAGAAGGCACAGGTCGAGCTTTCGGTGACATTATCATCAGGACTTACATAAAGGAGTACAGGCGCGCGCGGCGTTCAGTTGAGTACTGGCTTAGTTTACCTCCCTCTAGATATTGATCATTATCAGACTATACTTTCTGATTTTGGTTAACTACGTTTTTATCTTAGAAGCCCAAAGCTTTTTGTGATACAATAAAGAATAAAAAGAAAAAATCTCAAACAGGTAAAAAGTTCACAAAAATATCCAAGAACGTGCTCTCATTGTAGATTGCACTTTGCTGGAAAGGTTTGTTTGTTTGTTTTACTGATGAAATATGCATTTTCAACGTGTCGCAGAGTTGTGAAAATGTAGTGGAGGCAGCGGAGTGGAATATGAGTCTTTCACTAGAATAAATAACGAGAGAAGCTTCTTTGTACACTGTTGTTTGAATAAATATGTTTCAAACGTTCCCCCAAAATAATAGATTTTTCGATTTGTGTGTATGTTCACTAACATCAACAATTTTAAGTTATATGTCTAGACAATTAGGGGCCGTTCAAGTATTACGTAAGCAGATTTATTACAATTATTTACCCCCCCATCCCCCTTGTCAGCAAAAGTAAGCAAAGCTCTTACCCCCTCCCCCCATGCTTACGTAAACATTTTTCAATTATAAATATATATTTTTTTATATAATAATGTTATAATTATAATTTAAAAAATAAGAAAATAGATTTAGGATAGAGATTAGATTTTACTGATACAGTATTCAACATAGAGTAAGGGGCAAAAAGTATACCGATGACGTAATCATCATCTAGACTCCCCTACCCCCCATGTCATCGAAAATAAGCAAAACAAAGACCCCCCCCCCCCCCCCATAGTGCTTACGTAATACTTGAACGGCCCCTTATAGGTGAACATAGCAGGCAATAAGGATTCATAATAAAATAAAATATATGTGTATATATCCTGTCCATATCGTAGAACTGGTAATTTCATGTTCTGCTCAAATATCATGAAATCTGTAAAAACTAAAGGGGTCGCCTCGCTCCGCCCCGCTTCGCTCGGCTCCTAAATTTATAATAACAAGCAACATAACACACTCCTCCCCGCTTCGCTCAGCGCCGCACCTTCTTTTGACTTTTTGTTGGAAGTCTTAAATTTCTTATTTTCTTTAGGATATTAGCTAAGCAGTCACGCACGGATTTACCCGACCGACAGTTACCCGGCGGATGCTTCTCAGATCTGGACTGTCGGCGGCATCTCAGATCTGATACGGGCCTCTGCTGTAATCTTGATTTTATCAGAAACGGTGTCTCTGTCATTTCTCTTTCAAAGCAAAATCTTTCTATAATATGTGCCGGTGTTATATGTAAGAGAGAAACTGGAAAAATACGTGTATCTATGGAGTTGATGCTCGTGATTCTTGGTACTTGGTGGAACTTTTGATACATTTTTGATTGAAATACACTTGTCCCTAGGGAAATAATATAAATAAGTGGACAAGTACAAGTGTTTTTCAATCAAAAAATATACGTGTATCTATTCAAGCGTTAGCGTGCAACTGAGGTGAGGGGCGGGTGGGTGATCCGGCGGGCACATCTGTTCCTACGCACACACGCATGGTTGGATCTCGGATATGTCTGCCCCGTGCCCGATCCGGTCGATTTCAGCACGGGCAGCGGGCACGGGCTCGGGCATGTCTGTCAGGTATATCTGTGCCTGTTCTTCCCATACATGAGCAGTTGTGCCCGCCAGGCATGACTGTCAGGCAGATCTGGCGGGTGGATGCGTGAGTGAGTGCTTAGCTATTGTCGACATTGGCATAACTAGAATTAGTAGCTGGTGGGGGGCGGCCTTCGGCCCTAACTCATGATACCATCAACAAGTCTCTGTTCTCGATAATGTGATCGCAATTGAACGTGAACGAGCGAGCGAGTTCTCGGAGTCTACTAGAACTCTGGCGTTTGTATGTATGTATGATTGTTTGTTCGACGATAACTCGAGTATCGTTGCTCGGAATTTCATGAAATTTGACAGGCGAGTAAATAAGACAAAAATATTTTTTAATTTTAAACATGAGCTAAATCGGTCAAGCGCGAATCGGGCGAGCGCGAGTTCACAGTTCGGGGCGAACTACTAAATATTTATGTATTGTGATAATTTGTAATGCATTTCCTAAGTAACGTCAGCACTCACTGTATTCCTAGGTGCATCAACCTGTAATATTTTTAGTGTTTTTCTCTGTGACTTTGGAACTGGGAGAACGGGGCTGCAATGGAGCGTTTTAAATATTTCAAAACACGAACCAAACTGAAAAATCTTGCTCATTGTGTCCCTTTAGAAAAACTGAAACAATTTTAAAGAAAATGTTATTCAAGAAATTGGTACTTGTGTTGTAAGTTCTTGAACATTCGAAACGTCTTTTTCTCTAATAGAGAATCTCTACTCTATACATATAATTATTAATACTTAGGTCATGTCCAATGTCACATCATCCAAGGTTGGATTTTTATACTATTTGAATGGTACTTGGCAAAATACCAAGGTTGGCGCATTTTTTCTAGTTTAGAGGGTGTTTACGCTAGAACAGTTAAATTTTTTAAAATATTGATTTTTAAGCCCCAAAAAGCATAGATTTGAAATTATTGACAAAATTTAATGGGCCACCCAAAACTTTTTGGTTGCCCGTTTTACCTACCTATTATTTCCACCTTCCGTCTTCAAACGAAGATCCGTTTTAACCTTTATGGTTGCGAAACGTGGAAAAGAACCGACCATGTTACGGATAAGTTACAGGTTTTCATAAATAATATAGATGCTTACGCAATATCATGGGGACTCGCTGGTTTCATTTTGTTTCCAACGAGGAACTTTGACGCTGAACTCATCAAAAACCTGTAGCAGATACCATAAAGAAACGCAAATGGAGATGGATAGGTCACGTGCTCAGGCGTAGTGATGACGTCCCAAAGGAAGCACTGGCATGGCATCCTGAAGACGGAAGACGAAAACTCGGCAGATCACGCGAGACCTGGCAGCGCACAGTGAAGAGAGAACTGGACCACGTGGGGATGACACGTTCGGAGATCTCAGAGTTGGCCCAAGATCGTGAAGAATGGCGGCACTTCAGATCCAGAGATTGGCAATAAGTAGTAAGTAAGAGTGGCGAAATCCTGGAAAGGCCTATGTCCAGCAGTGGACGAAACAGGCTGTGATGGATCGATGGAAGTATTATTTCCGTAAAATTCAAATAAAATAAAAAACAACTTTATAGTTAAGTAAGGGAAATCGACGTGATTAACATCAGTCCGAGGTTATTTTGAATTTTGAACCAAAAGCTGCGATAGATTCATTACCACCTCGAAATGCATAATGGGTGTCGAATATCATTGGCTCATTTGTATAGTAATATATTATCCCTTCTAAACGGTAAATAAAAACATTGGATAAACTCTGTATGGCTTAGAAACCATTGAGTAGAACTCCTATCCTAATACAAAAATAATAATCCAAGAAATAATCTTCAGAAACCCCCTCGGGGCAACAAGTCGTGACTATATATTTAAGTTAACCTGCCGGCCGTCCTAAACGACACAGTGCGGTGTCCGCACTGCAACAAAGCCTAAATAAAGCTTGAGTTATCCTCAGTGTTGGCTCAAAACTGCATAAAACACGTAATATATCAGGTAAAAGTGCCCCTGAAACATTTACAGCGCATTGCGCCTGAACCATGCATCACATTCTCGATGTGAAAGGTTAGCCTGGATATTACTCCGAGTAATTCACTCTTGTATTATAGTATAGATAATAAAGCCGGTTCTGAAGGCTTTTATTTTAGTTTGACTGCTGTCAAAACTTAGGTTTTTCCAAAGTAATTTTAGTTTCTGTTCCTAACTTTTAAGGACTATTTCGCAATGAAGCAAATATAGTTTTGACAGCACTAAAACTAAAATTAAAGCCGTCATAATCGGCTTTATTTACATAGTATAGATTCTGTAGCATAAAAGCCGTGTTTGTACATTTAATATTTTTGTGAAACATTAAATGAAATTGGTACTCATGGTTACTTGGTTTAGTTAACTTGGTTACTCGTAATACAAAAGCAAAACGAAATTTTTGCAGTTTTTGGTCTTTATGTATGTTCCGTTTTAACTCAAAAACAATGAGGGTGCGAGTGAAACAGGAAGATGTATTCAAATTATTACAATAAAAAAAAAAAAGAATAAAACTAAAGTACGTGTTCTTATAGTTGACCCAAAATTATCAGTCGCTAGGACCTATTGTCTCAACAAGAATGTATAGGTATCGTATGTCTTTAACACTGGTTTGGCTTAGGTATCTGACACACTTAATTA
This sequence comes from Ypsolopha scabrella, assembly GCA_910592155.1. Classification (NCBI taxonomy): domain Eukaryota; kingdom Metazoa; phylum Arthropoda; class Insecta; order Lepidoptera; family Ypsolophidae; genus Ypsolopha; species Ypsolopha scabrella. The sequence goes on along the minus strand of OU342972.1, from coordinate 8,678,287 downwards.
AACTCTTAACAGTCTAGCAATAGAGGTGATATTAAAGAGCCTTTGTATCTTGAGCCTGGTTTTGGTGGTTCAAGTATAAAAACACGTTTTTAGGGACTACAACTAGTGAACTCTATCGATGTTAGATATGAATTAAATACAATAATTATGGAAATCTATTTATAGAACTGCAACAGTAGACAAATTCCGTACGTACTAAGCGTACTCTGGGTCGAATCAGCAGCAGCGTCGTCAACTTCCTCGTCATCAAAATGCTGCGCTTGCAAGGTTGTCCGCTGTAGGCACGTAGCGAACATAACACGATTTTCTTTATTATCATCGTAGTGACTTTGGTCAACATATAGGCTATAAATAGGGATGTTGATTAAATAGGAAAGACATAATTTGTCGTAATTTTGGCCTCAGTACAATACCAATAACCTCACCCACCACCGCATCACGTGGAATGGAATTGTCGTCGGTGACAAGCGAGTCCACCAAGTGTGGTATGCCTGTGTGACTTGCATTTCACAGTTCACACTTGGGAACACCTCTGACACCCCCTCGGGGATTCACGTTGTGACGATATGTTTTTTTATTTTTCATAATAATTGTGTCTTGTTCATACTATGCTTGTAATGTAAGTAGTGCATTGTTCAACAAATATATTGGATACCGCACGTCGCACATTGGCTTTTATCCCGGATATTCCATCTTGGTTTTATTCCTTCCTGCTGACCCATGCTAGGGATATCGATTCCAGTGATCGAGTGATACGTTGTTATACCTATAGGGACTAGTCTAGTCCGTGGTTACCTATTAACGAGATAAACCGATTTACGTATCACATCACATCATCACACTAATCACATCACATCACACTAATATTATAAATACGAAAGTTTGTGTGTGTGAGGGTGTGTGTGTGTGTGTGTGTGTGTGTGTGTGTGTGTATGTTTGTTACTCTTTCACGCTGAACCGTCTGGACGGATTTGGAAGAAATTTAGAATGGATATAGCTTATACCCTAACTTAACAGATAGGCTACTTTTTATCCCGGAAAAAAGCATGTCGTTAAACCGAATAACACGCGGGCGGAGCCGCAGGCAAAAGCTAGTTATTGATAATATCGTAAGTACCTATGTGAAGACAGGTACGTTCTTATGTTACTTGTTTTATTGATTATCCATCCATCCATCCATCAGCCTGTTTCGTCCACTGCTGGACATAGGCCTTTCCAGGATTTCGCCACTCTTGGCGGTCCTCCTGGAAGAAATGCCCATACTCACACACGCTGGGGAGGCGGGTTGGTGAGCGTGGTGCCGAAACCCTTGCCAGTGACGAGGCTGCCCGTCACTAGTCTGTTTTATGTAAGGCCCGGAGATTCGAGATGGATATACGGCCATCCATCGGTCCCAGGCAGCGGTGGGCCTGGTTTTGCTGTTCTCTTACTCTCCCCCCGAATAACTTCGGGAGGATTTGCTCAGCTCTACCACCTACATTTATTGATTATACTGAACATATTTCAGAACCCACAACAGTTCATCTCATCCCAATGGAGGTTGGCTGTTACTCGCGCCCGTCGGTTTACCCTGGAATCCCGACACGTGACTCCCGGGTGGTGCTAAGCGAGTAACAAGTTTTCTTTATAGATTTTACCCAGATTTACAAAGGAGTCTCTAACTTTCCGGTTGGAGACACCCCAGCTGTAACTACGGATCCGGCTGAGTTCTATTGAGCACTATAGGAGTTAGAGTTGAGCCGGCCTGATGCTTGCTGACGCTTGCGGAAGGTATCCGACATCAGTGGCGTGCATTTCATATAAGCAAATATGCAATGCCTACCCTGGGCTTGGCTTAGCTAACTAGACCACTATCTATTTAAATATAGAAAGGTACACAACTATTTTAATATCATAACCAGGTAAGCTTCACCCGTTCTTTGAAATACGAGTACCTCCGCAGCGCTCGCTACCGTGGCAACACGCTTAACTAAAATTCGAAGGCAATTCTCTATGTGTGCATCTGTAGCTATACTCCCATGATGTCAGCGGCTCGCTGCCAAGCACGCACACATTCTCATTAAAATACGCAACGCCTGTTCGAAGCAACCACGTCGAGTCGGTCAGTCTGGACTTTTTACCTATCTTATTGTTATAGGTACCCACTGCATTTTTGAAACATAATCGTATATAAGATGAATTCCAATTTAACAGTTTTGTGCCTACCCTACTTAAAACTCCTATGCACGCCACTGTTTGACATGGGTTTGGTTTCGTAGTGGCATGTTATTAGTTTTAACTTTTAACTGCGGTTTGAACTGCAGGACCAGACGCCCGTATCCGTGAGCAGTTAGCATCATCTAGTAGCTGCCTCTGGGCGGCCATCATTGCGAACGGGCTATGCGGAGCATGTGAGTTGCCCTCAAGTTGTCCTACGAACACTGCTGGCACGTGGACGCGCGGACTTGTGTGGGCGATTATATAGGTACTTGATTGTCAATTATCACATTATAATAGTCTCCATAGACAATCTTATTCATAGAAAAACGGGGTGAAAAACACCCCCTTGGACGACGGTATATAACGCACGATTAGCTAATTTAGAATTTTTCGATGTCATGTGATTCCGGGTGGAATCCCATCTCTAATCCTGACACACCTCTTTTACTTCTACATCCAACAATCTAGTCCACCTCCTGTCCGTTTGGTTTCGGGAGATAGATTCTCTCAAAATAAAATAAGTAACTTTTATCATATTTTATACTTATATTTTTATTTTGGTCTAATTTATTCTGGACGTATGGCGACGGAATAATTATAGGTGACATACTGAAGAAGAGCAAATTGGAAAGTACCCGGAGTTAGTAGTCGGTCGGCATACATTAGAAGGCTAGGGCATATAAGACCAAAATAAAAATATAAGCATAAAATATGATAAAAATTACTTAATTTATTTTGAGATAGTCTACCTCCCGGAACCAAAGGGACAGGAGGTGGACTAGATTGTTGGATGTAGAAGCAAAAGAGGTGTGTCAGGATTAGAGATGGGATTACACCCGGAATCTTTCCCGATTTCGGAAAGATTCCCATTGAAACCACCCGACGGGTATTTATTCGGATATTAACGTTTTTCCTTACTTTTACGTGGCATATTAGGAGTTATCTCACGGTTTTTATATGAAGCTAGGGACCATCTTAATGTATTACAGTTCATTTGTACACTGAACAATAAATTGGAAGATAAAGTCATTTATGTGATTTGTGGTAAAAATTTACTACGATGAGTTTGTTTCAATCTGTTATTTTGTGATTGGTCAAAAATAACCTAGGTGTTTATTTTTGATAGTAAAATTTTACGGTCACCCATTCTTAAAATAACCGAGACGAGTGTTGCTTAACTTGAAGCACCAAAGAACATAAACATTAAAATGAACGCCAATGCTTATGAGCATGTGTTCAAAGTTGGATTTGAAGTATTTTAAAATTATTATATCTTCTTATTTAGTAAAGAGATTAAATTAAAGCTACAAAACTAAATATTAAGAGTCTATTACGTATCAAGAACTCATTTATGTTTGTTAATACATTTAAATACACTATTTATGATTTCACCCGCCTAAATCCCCATTTCGGGTTGCTGGGTAAATTTTACGTTGCAACCTGGAAAGATTCCCAACGAGAATCTTTCCGCCGCCCATCTCCAGTTAGGATTGACTCGCACAATGTCTGCACACGATTCGCGTTGATAAGCAGGAGTGGCTACAATGGCTACTGCCACTATTTGTGAATTCCGAAGATTAGTAGATTACTGCAGCAAGTTCACATTGTGTTTCATTAATATAATATATTCCCAAACATTTTAACGACGGTAAAAAATATAAGTAAAAAAAAAACCGGCCAAGTTCCGTAGTACATTTTATAAGTTGGTCTACTAAATACAGATCGCGCAAAACTTCTAGTCCGCTCGGAAGTTGCTCTCTCGAAGAACGGCGCCATACATTTTGTCGTGTTTAGAGTAGACTAAAAGTTTGGCGCGACCTGTACTCGTAAATCTGTAAAGCCTACTCCGCTGTGGTAGTTTTCCTTTTAACTTCTGTGAATTTTTTCACATATTCCTAACAACCGTTTAGCCAGCAAGGGGGGGGGGGGGGGGGACGGGACGCTTGACCGTAACAAAACTTAGCATTTTAAAGTTTAATATTTCGCCAAGGATCTCTAAATCGAAAAATGGTTTTCACACACCCAAATACCAAAAGCGGCCGGCAATTCAACCAAGCCCAAAAACAGACTGCATCCGGATTAAAGTTCTTTCAGCTGCAACAACTCCGTCTCTAATAACTGGCCATAACCGGTACTAACCGCCTCTAGCCGGTTTCAACCAGAAATAATTCAGGAGCAGGATCGCCTTTGCCAAATCCACTTAAAGTTAAGTGCACTTAGCGAGATTTTCGTCTGTTTTTTATTTATTTTCCCGCTGCGGCGAAGAGACTAATCGGAACGCTTTAACTTTAATTGGGACGAATGGCGAATGTAATCTTGTTTTATTTATATGAGATCAGGCTTTTTGGAAGATCAGGGAAATCACAAACTATATACATATAAGACTCCATGCAAGTCAAGTATAGCCAGGAAAGATTTCAGACCAAAACCATAATTAGATCTTAGCTATAGCAGCATAGGAGGTGGTAGAGCTGATGCCGGGCTCGACCGTGGAGGTACCACCATCTTTCTTGCGAACCCCTCGAAGTTATTCGGGGCAGAGTAACCCAGGGCACACCCAGGTGGCTAACCATTACCTGGGACCAATTGATGGCGGTATATCTATCCAAAATTGCCGGACATATATATAGACTCGCACTGGTGCGAGGGTTTTAGCACCGCGCTCACCAACCCGCCCGCCTAGCGTGGCGCCAAGAGTGGCGAAATTTTTGAAGTCCATTATCCGTTGTGGAGACGGATGAGGCAGAGATAAATGGGATCATTTTGAGTCTGAACAGTGATTGTGCCGTTGGTTGGGACAACATTCCCACCACCATAATCAAGGCTGCGCGATTTTCTCTCGTTTCGCCCCTTACAATAATTATCAATCGGTCCTTGTCGCAGGGAGTATTTCCTAAAGTTTTCAAAAAAGCAATTGTTCATCCAATATACAAGAGTGGGAACAGAGATAGTGTCAATAACTATAGGCCTATTTCAGTACTGTCTACATTATCAAAGATCTTTGAAAAAATTCTCAATACTAGACTCGTTAAATACCTTAATAAAAACAATATCATTGCTGAAAATCAATATGGTTTCAGACAGGGCCTCTCTACTGAGGATGCCGTTATAGACCTCACCAACACAGTTGTGAGGAATCTTGAAAGTAAAAATAAATGTATAGGAATATTTCTAGATCTCACAAAAGCCTTTGACACTGTCTCTGTCCCCTTACTCTTGACAAAGCTGGAGACCATTGGTATTAGAGGTCTTGCACTGAGTATCTTTGACAGCTATCTCAGTGATCGGACGCAATGCGTTAAAGTTAATTCACACACAAGTGACCATGAAAATGTGACTTTTGGTGTTCCTCAGGGCAGCGTACTCGGCCCAACGTTATTCTTGGTCTACATTAATGATCTATGCTGTTTAAATTTGCGTCACTGTAAAATCGTGACTTACGCAGATGACACGGCTTTGATTGTTCAAGGAAAGACATGGCCCAGAGCACAAAAGGCTGCCGAGGAGATACTTCATGATGTCATGACATGGCTTAGTGATAACTTGCTGACTTTAAATACCTCGAAAACGAAATACCTTACCTTTTCCCTGAAATCATGTTACCAACCATCGCAAAATGAGTTTAAGTTGACCGCTCATGGGTGTGATTATAGTCTGACAAACTGTTCCTGTTCACCACTGTCCCGTGTAGACAACATTAAATACTTGGGTGTCCATATTGACAGTACCTTAAACTGGCACCAACACATCAAAGCACTAACTTCACGAATCAGAAAACTTTGCTTTGTTTTTAAGAAATTAAGAAGTGGTGCTGACCTAAACACCCTTAAAACAGTCTACTTCGCCCTTGCTCAGTCATTACTCACTTATTGTATTCCTGCTTGGGGAGGTGCAGATAAAACATCTATGTTGAATCTGGAGCGGGCGCAGAGAGCTGTGCTGAAAGTGATGACCTACAAACATTACAGACACTCCACAACCTTACTATACAATGAGTGCAATGTTCTGACAGTCAGGAAGCTCTTTGTGCTCAATACAGTCTTGCGTATACATTCTTCCCTGGAGTACGATCCTACACATTTGTTAAATAAGCGTCGTAAAGATAAAGTTTGTCCATTATTGCCTCACAGAACAACATTTGCCAAAAGACATAATTACATCATTGGCCCTTTTTTGTATAACACTATTAGCAAATCTTTCCCCATCTATCACCTAACTAAATTCAAATGTAAAACCGTTTTGTCAAATATGTTGATGAAAATGAAATATGAAGAGACAGAGAATCTTCTCCGCGTAGGAGAGTGAAACATATCACAAGTCACAGACCCTTTCAAAACCCTCAACACACACACACACACACCCTCTCACATACACCCTCACACACACCCTTGCACACACCCTCACACACACCCTAACCTCAACATCTTACATTACGTCCTACATACATACACACACGTTCATAACATTATTCATTCTACTTCTTCTCATCCTCTTGCATGATAATATCCATAGAATTATGAAAATGTAAATAAAATAAAATAAAATAACAAAATTAAATGATATAAAATAGTGTTCCTAATAAAGATATACTTAACCCACTAAATCAATTACTATAGAGTAAGTACTTCAAATTTGATTATAATGTATATTAATTAATATCCCTGATTGCTTTACGTCATTTCATTACTAGCCATCAAATTGTAAATACCGTAATATTGTATATGTTTGTTATTTTTAAAATAATTGAGATTAATTAAATCCATCATGTATGTTACTTTAGTTAATATAAAGTCAATTTCATGTCTTCTACGTAATAGTATATATCTATATATTTTGTAATTTTTAACGTTAGCCGGTACACAGCAACAAATTCAAAAAATGTATCAATTTATGTGAAGAGCGCTGGTCGTTAAATCTCAGGCAGGTTCCTGCCTACCTTAATGGCCAGAGTTCCAATTAATAGTGTAACATGTAATTTTAAATCAATAAATATATTTTCAAATATATTTTCAAAATATAGAAACATCAACGCGACAAAAAACAAACTGATCAAAACACAATTTTTTATTATTTGTGTCTGAATATTTACGCGAAATTTTAAATGAAATGGGTTATTTATTAGCAATGAGTTAGTGATACTTTTCGTCGTAGGTTATTAGTACTGTACCGAGGCCAAAGGATCTCTATGTTCCGTCTCCTTCTGACGTCACTATATGTTCCATTTTAGAGACTCGAGACCCACTAAACGGATTTGGATGCGGTTTTCTTTATCATCATCGTAGTACGTGATCTTAGTCAACACATACTAATAGGCTGTAGGGTGTTCATAAAAAACCGTCATGCCCGACAGTTTCGATGCTGTTCAAAGATTGAAAGACTCTTTCACGCGAGCGAAGCCGGGCTGGTCTACTATAATATAAACAAGTCAAAAAGAATAGTCATAGCGACGAATTTCAATGGTATGACGGTTAAAAACCGACCCATCGTAATAGAGTTAAATTAACCGTCAGCAAGGAAGTTAAAAATGCCTTACTGGTACAGTACTTGCAATCTACAAGCGCACGGCGCCTTTAGTTGTGTGGGGGACCAATCTGTTTACGCGTCAATGTAGGCGTGACAGTGACCGTGCGTACGGTTAGCAAACAAAAATTAATTCATTGAAGTTGTGGATATTTCCAATTTTTTTAATTTTAAAGTCTTCTTTATATTTATGAGGATTGGTCAAAATATATAAAAGTCAACACCTTTAAAGTTATATATATATATATAATTAATTACAGGTAGAAAATTAAATTTTCTCTCAAAGCTGATCGCAGTTTTGACAATGTTGGTAGTTGCCTTTCCACAATATGAAAATTTTGCACAGGAGTACGAATAATTTCAAGGTTCATGTTGTCTAAATCAAATTTATTATTTCTCTTACGTCGTTTTTTCAAAGGTGAGGTAAAACCTGCAGAAGAAGATGGCAGCTCTTTTTCTTCTTTTAAAATTGTACTTACAGTGCGTTCACTGACTCCTGTAGCTTCAGCAGTACGTTTCCGTATATTAGCCAAAGGACTTAAATCACAATTATCCACATTGTTTGCTTTCATAAAATTATACTCGTCTTGAAGAAAGTGATACACTCGAGCAATAATGGCGCGTCCCTCGCTATGAATTACTTTGCGTTTTCCTTCACCCGTGTGATTTGACATGCTGATGGTACTTCATGCACATTAGCAGCGTGAAAACACTATGCACAAGTGACTCGAACGATGGCTCGCTCGCTACTGACCGCTCCGTCGGGTACACACACTAACGCAATTATGTATTTACGTTTACAACTACAAATAATGATCACGTGCGCTCGTAGATTGTAGAAACTGTAAGGCGTATGAATATAATCATCTAACCACGCATTCCGCCATAAAGGCTAGGTTAAAAACGACTTTCTTACGGCGATAATCGTCGTTGTGTAAGGCGATTTTAGTCTTATGCAAAACAATTAATGTTGTATTGACCGGTGATGCAACAATTCGGTAAAGCGAAATTTGACGTAAATATGATTACTCCATTCATTGTTAGGTGATATTTGCAGTACTTTCTTGTCACCCACACCCCTTTTGTTGGACTATTTTCATTTTTGTAAAAAATTATGTACTATTATTATCAAATGTATTTGGCCTTTTTCACAGACTCATTATTTTTACCTTCTACTAATTAAGATTGATTTTCGGTTTATTTTGACTTTTCGTAGGACGAAATTGTTTAGTCATGATTGTTCCAAATGTCTTCTCTACTACAGGTTTTTATTTATATACGGGCTTTTTAGGCTTTGCCTTAGTTTACATCTACAAGATTTTTATGGTTCCATTGACCATAACGACCACTTATTTCGACTGAAGTACAATATTTTTGCACATAGCCTAAACTTAAATACATCGGTTCCTTCCTGTTCCGTTTATTATTACTATCGATACCAGTCCGGGTATTTACATTACGTCTTAAATAAACTTTGATATCGCGATGTAGGACTCCTTAAAATAATATTTCTATGTAGGCTAGTTTGTCTTCAGATATGTTTGTTCACAACTTAAACTAATTAAAATAGAATTTCGATGTGCCGTTCTATTTGTCTGAGGACTGTTAATAATTAGACAACCGGTGACCATATCAGTAAAATAATGTTAAATAACCATTCACTGATATACTTTAACAGTCTCTCCAAAGGGAAGCGAACCCGGGACCACCAAATCAGACTAAAATCCTAGATATTATCTCGATATTGCTAAACCATAATCCATCCATCCATCCACCCATCAGCCCGTGTTCGTCCACTGCTGGACATAGGCCTTTCTCAAATTTCGCCACTCATGTCGGTCCTCCGTCCTCCTCATCCAGCCGCCCCCCACAACGTCCTTCAGGTCGTCGGTCCAGTAGGTACGAGGTCGCCCTACACTACGCTTTGCTGTACGTGGTCTCCATTCTAGAGCCTTTCGGCCCCAATGGCCATCATGTCGGCGACAAATATGGCCTGCCCACTGCCACTTCAACTTACTGATTCTGCAGGCTATGTCGGTTACTTTCGATCTCCGACGGATCTCCTCATTTCGGATTCTATCCATCAGAGATACCCCAAGCATAAACAAGTATATAAACCATTATATAAATTATTAAATTTATTGATAAATTAAAGGATTACTGTTTAATTTATCACAAATTTTTCATGACTTCTCACTTTATAAATAATTTTCTTAAAATAATTGATTTTCTTTACCACTAGGCCACAGAGGTGATCTTATGTTATTTTTTACCCATAAGCACTGTTAATTTTGCCAATATGCTATGGGCCCTTTAATTATGTTAAAAATGCTTTACATTATTTCGTTTTTAGTTTTAATACGGAAACTGTATCATTATCCAAAAAGTGTTGTTAGCCGTACTAAAATGATAAGTACTTGTCTTTAGGTAACCTTAACGTAAAATCGCAAATACTTTATAGATAATTTTGTTATTTTGCTCCTTCCGATATGACGAAAATCACTTTACTCTGCAGAGATTTGCCTTACAGTTACGTTATATTTCGTCCTAAGGAAAGATAGCAAGTTTTGTTAAATTTAGTGGTATGAAAGGTATTTTTGTTGCCCAGTAAGTTGTTATTTATACAATAGTGAGGCAAAACAGCCCAGTTGCAAGGTTAAGCCGTTTTTTCAAGTACTTACCGTGCATTTTACCAAACCTACGGCGCATTTTGAAACTTCCTTACTGTAAATGTTTTTTCGCATGTCACGTCAGGTAAAATTAATCGTATGTTTTGATGATTACGACTTGCTAAGTAAATATAACCTCATTCATATAATATTTGCATTATATCACTATGGTTTAATCTCCTAAAGCGTAATACGTCTTACCCCGAGAACACATTTTTTTCAGTGTATAACGCTAAAATTAAGTCGAAAAGGTAGTGTTTAACAGAGAAGTCAGTAGATAGATAGACTCGGTAGGTCGCCATTTGACTGAATTTTTGTCTTGAGTTCTAAAGTTTTATTATCAGTAAAAGGGTGACCATTATTCTCAGTTTCAAACCTGTTGACGAATGAATAAAAAATAAACCAGAACTTGAAACAGAGTAATATGATAAAGTTAATGATAATGTTTTTTTGAAATAATGTCTTTTTATTTTTAGTTAACAATATTTTTCTATGAACAAAAAAATTTTCAGTTTTAAGCTATATTTCGACCACTTCAGTGGGGTCGTTACCAGGCGAAAAGAAAAATATTATATGACATATATTTAAAACCAGAAAATCACAGATATTTAATCACATATAGAATACATTCAAATTGGAATCTTGCACCAGATACTTTTTTTTATTTTTTATGATTACAATTCGTCGTCTTGGAAACAAAAAGTCTTAATCCACAAAAGGGTATTACAGTAGTTATATTATGTTATTATATTAGTATTGTGCTGAGGCTAAAACCATATTTTTTAAATTTTTATTATTTATGTACGAGGAGGTATCAAAAAGTAGTAAGAATGAGATAGAATAAAAAGACTATTGATAACTTAATAATTTATTTTTCTACATAGTCTCCGAGTCTCTCTACGCACCGAGTCCAGCGCTTTTCCAAGACTTTAATCCCTTTAAAAAAAATATATAAAGGTTGTTTTTTTTAGAGGTATAGAACTTTGAAATGGAATAAAACAAAGATGATTTTTTTTATTGATATGAAATTTATTTTATTCGAAAGACAATCTTCTGGCATTATAATTTAAATATGACTTCTGGCATATGTCCGCCACGGCTGGCTCGGACGTAGTCTAATCTGGAGGTCCAATTTTCGATGACTTTTTCCAACATTTGTGGCCGTATATCGGCAATAACTCGCCGAGTGTTGTCCTCCAAGTGGTCAATCGTTTCGGGCTTATCGGCGTAGACTTTTTTCGTTCATCAATTGAACAACCATGATGTGCAGGAGTTGTGGTTTCAACAAGAGGGCGCAACATGTCACACAGCTCGTGCCACAATTAATTTATTGAAGGAAACGTTTGGTAACCGCATAGTTTCACGTTTCGGACCCGTGAATTGGCCTCCAAGATCGTGCGATTTAACGCCACTTGACTATTTTCTGTGGGGATATGTGAAGTCGCAAGTCTACGCCGATAAGCCCGAAACGATTGACCACTTGGAGGACAACACTCGGCGAGTTATTGCCGATATACGGCCACAAATGTTGGAAAAAGTCATCGAAAATTGGACCTCCAGATTAGACTACGTCCGAGCCAGCCGTGGCGGACATATGCCAGAAGTCATATTTAAATTATAATGCCAGAAGATTGTCTTTCGAATAAAATGAATTTCATATCAATTAAAAAAATCATCTTTGTTTTATTCCATTTTAAAGTTCTATACCTCTAAAAAAAACACACGTTACATATGTGTTGGTCCTGCAAAAAGCTCTCCACGGCATCCATCACCTCGTTATCGTCTTCGTACCTGTTTTGTTTGCCCTCAAGTATTCTTTCAATTTGGGGAACAGATGAACATCGCTATGCGCCAAATCTTGTGAATAAGGTGGGTGGATGGTAACTCTTCGATCGCTCAATACAATTTTCTCGACTTTCACAACATTTTCTTGGGTGACTGACGTCGATGGACGGCCGCAACGATGTTCGTCTTCCGTGCTCGTTCTCCCTACTCGAAATTGAGAAGCCCACCTCGCGACAGTGGAATACGGCGGGGCAGACTCTCCTAATGTTGCCTCCAAATCGCAGTGAATCTCTTGCGTCGTTAACTTTTTTAAGCAGAGGTATTTAATAACGGCTCGCACTTCGTTTTTTTCCATTTTCCAGAATACTTTCCGACACGAAACAAATGACTACATTCAGAAAAAAACCAAAAGAGAAAGAAATCAATAACTATTTGGATGATAGTGACGCTTGTTGTCATGAGAATATTGATTGATACTACTGTTTATTTTCTAACTGATTTGTGTTTTTCAAATCGTTTGTTTTATGTAGACTAATATTTTTATATTGTTTTTTTATAATTATTTTGACATTTCTTTTTACATATTGACATGAACATTTTATAATTATTCATTGCATTATGTAGGTATGTATATACAATATATTTTTTTTTTACTTATGTTAGTATATATTTGGCTAGGCATTATATTTATGGTCTATTCAGTTTATTTATCAACTTATTTATTAATTGCATTATGTAGGTATAATAATACTTTTATTCCAATAATTCTTTTTATTTATTCATAACTTTAGTAGCCCAACTTAAATACAGTTTTTTTTATATATTTCCCGTATCTTATTTATTTATATTTGTTTCATCATAAAATATTATTTTTATACAGATTGATTTGACATGTGAAACGTAAACTTTATGTATCTATTTTACAAATAAACAATTTTAATCTTTGAATCGAAGAATTTTTCTTTATTAATATTACAAATATCTGAGCTATGCCTGCCAGTATTTTTTTTTCTTACCAAGGATTATGTCGTTCTCACTACTTTTTGATCCCCCCTAGTATGTTTCGTTTTTACTCGAGAACCACTCAACCGATTTGGATGAGTTTTTTTCTAATTATCATTGTAGTGACACTGGTCAATACATCTCTTCTTCTCTATACATATAAAATACAACGTCTGTCTGTCTGTTTGTTCGCTTATAACTTGAGAACCACTCAATGGATTTTGATGCAGTTTTCACTGAAAGATAAAGCATTTCTTCGGGAAGGTTTAAGGGTATATATCATCACGCTGTGACAAAAGGGAGCAATGCAATGAGAATTTTAGTGAAACATGTGGAAGGTTCGCCGCCGTAGCGCAGCGATCGTCGCGGGTTCAAACCCCATTGGTAAAATCTGTTTTCGCATTTTATTTTTTATATTTTTATTTTAGATCAGAAAAAATATTTTATTTTGTAAAAATACATAAAACTGACATTATATTTATCCTTTTACCCTGGCGCTGAAAACAGCTCAGCTAGGAGAGTTTCCACTGATTACATTATGATTTTAGTGAGCTCTGTACTGTAACAATACGAAATAAATATAAGGCCAAACTTATACTGGAGGCTTGGTAAGTGATCAGTCACACGGATCGATAACACTTTTGGCTAATTTCGCAAAATAAAATGTTGACTCCACTTAGTAATTGACTCGGGGCTGGGCTCGCGTTTGTAAGGAACACGAAAAGAATAATTTACGAATTTCACAAAAAGTGTCATGGAACCTTGGTACTGAGCACTTACCGAGTCTTCAGGAAGAATTTGGCTGCATAAATTAAAGCCACCTTATATAATATATATTGCTTTTTTAAGCTTTTCCGTGTATTGATTAAGCAAATATCAATAACAAAAATATTAACATTTTCACAAGTTCCTAGACAACGCCATCTCTGTGACAGTTATCCTGGATAACGGCTCAGTGCGCTGGCGTTGAAATGTTTTTATTGTAATATACTAGATGGCGCTGCATGTCTCGAAATATCGGATGCTTTAATGCAGTCAGGTTCAACTCACGTTGAAGTTTGTCTACACTATTATTTTATTTTATTGTTTAAGGAAGTAAGATTAGTTTCTTTGTATATAATGGGTAATCTGTGGAACTACTGAACCGATTATAAAAATTCTTTCGATAGTTAAAAGATACACTTTTTTCAAGTCTTTTTTCAAGAAAACTGTATCAGTTTAACTAGAGATTTCCATCTGCAACGATCCTGACACACCTCTTGCTAATATAGAGCTTGAAAAGTGGTTACAGCTAGGTTTAAGTACTATTCACTTTATTGCACACAAAAATATGATTACACTTTCACTTAGAAATAAGATGTATATAGGCGAGCTTATCTCTAAGCAGAGATTTCTTCCAGCGAACCCCTTTGATTAGTAAAAATCATAATAGATAAATAAATAAATAGACATACATGCGTTCATTTACACTAAACTACATAAATACATACATGACATGTTACATAAATCATAATATACCTCTAATATATGTACATATAAAACGCAACGCCTGTCTGTTTGTCTGTGCGGTCACTTATAGCTTGGGAACTACTCAATGGGTTTTGATGCAGTTTTTATTGTAAAGTAGAGTATTTTTTTTTCGCCAAGTTTACAGTGTATATAGGGTGAAATTTAATCAACCGACCAAATTCATACTAGAGACTCGGTTAGTGATCAAGAACTAGGTTCAGTAATCCTTTTGGCCAATTTCGAAAAATATTTTTTTTTGCTCCCGTACTGGTTGGACTAGTTTAAGTACAATTCAGATTCTACGGGTAAAAAAATTTTTTTTTCGAATTTCACCTGGAGGGTCATTAAACCTTGTTCCTGATGACTAACCGTGTCTCCAGTATGAATTTGGTCGGTTGGTTTAATTTCACCTAGTATATCTTCACGATATGACTAAGGGAAGCACACAATTAGAGTTTTAGTTAATCATGTGGTAGGTATGTACGCCTTGCGTAGTCGCATGTAGTCCGATCGATCGTCGGGTTTCATATCATCCACTGGTAAACGTTTTTAGAAGACCTTTTAAGTTTAAGATTATTTGATCGGTCTTGACGAGTATCTTTGTAGAACATGGTGACCAGGGTCTAATGACGGGACTGGAAGGTGGGTACGGGATCTTTTCAACGGACAACAGCAGACCCTTTGAGTTTGGGCTTTTTTGATTGGTTTTTATTAGCACTTTGGTAAAACATGATGACCATTGCATATTGTCGTTCGAAAATTCACGTTCTTTTGTTTTTATTATTTCCACGAAAATCTCTTCGACGCGGGCGGAGCCGCGGGCAAAAGCTAGTAGGCTATAAAGGGGTGTTCATGAAATAATGCCCAAGCCAAAAACGGAGCAAAGAGGAACCATGGGCAAAGGCTAGTTATTTATAAAGATAAGATCAATTCACAATTGGGGTAGAAATACCGTAAAATTGCAGTTTCACCACCCCAGCTTTTTATCTATGACTTTTTGAAATGAACTTTATTCAGCCTTTTAAAAACCAAGTTCCTTCAATGTACATGTTTCATGCTTACATGGTTACCGTACCCAGTAAAGAAGAAACCCGAGCCCAGGAAATCTACTTGGAATCCAGTTTTATGAAATATATTACTGAATGTAGTACAACGGGTTCACATTAGCGCGAGACGGAAAGAAAATGCCAAAAGTTTTATCCTGAAATTGATTTTCTGGAGAAACTTTTTATGTTTGTGCGTTTATCTTAAAAAGTTCAAGTTTGATTCGGACTTAATTTGTGGCAATAAACTTGGATTCAGGTGGTAGAGCTGATGCCGGGCTCGACTGTGGAGGTACCACCATCTTACTCGCAAATCCTCCCGAAGTTATTCAGGGAGAGTAAGAGAACAGCTCTCAGGCAAAACCAGGCGGCCCACCATTGCCTGGGACCGATGGATGGCGGTATATCCATCCCCAATTGCCGAGCCCTATATAAAACAGACTGGTGACGGGCAGCGGCGTCACTGGTGCAAAGGGTTTTGGCACCGCGCTCACCAACCCGCCTGCCCAACGTGTGTGAGTATGGGCGTTTCTTCCAGGAGGACCAATAGCAAGGGCAGATCGAGGATTTATTTTTGGGTGGGACACAAAGGCCAAATATGTAGGTAGAGATATAGTGTCCCGCATACTATTGAACTAATTTTTTTAGTCCTTCCGTAAGGCCAAAAATGCTGTAAATGTAGTTAAAAGCATGATACAAAAAGAAAGTAATAATAATAAAGCGGTATAGTGTTAATCTCCCAGCTCCTGTCCCCCCCCCCTTCCGCCCTTGCCCTAATAGCTTATCAATTTGAGAGCCTCCAAACTTAATAACTTTGCAATCGATAGGAGTTTCACACAAAATATATTTTATTTAGGCATAAGAGTAGTATACCTAATAGCAAGTCGAATAATCCCGTAAAGGCCCTCGCACCAGCCGTGAATAAAACGAAACTTTTCGAGCTACTTTCGCCTATAACTCATTTCCTACTGGATCTACAAAGTTGTAATTTTGCATGTCTGTAAAGGTCCCTGCACAAGTGCCTAACATCTTAAATTTCATAACAGAAACTTCAACATTTTTTGCGAATCAAATCTTGAGATATTCACGTCGATAAATCACTATTTTCATCACTGTCAATTAATTGCATGTGTGATGTAATGTAACTGTTGAACTTGCCAAGTTCTACATATTCAGGGTCACAAGGGTCATAACTCCCCCCCCCCCCAATCATTCACGTCTCGAAAATTAGTATAAAAGTCGAAGGTATACGAACATTTCAAACAAATTATTATCTGTATACTAACGTTTTAGTCAAAAATATTCAAAATTACATTCTAAAAAGTAATTCAAACAGTGTATAACAAATTTGAAAAACCCGCGAAACATTCAAAATCATCCGAATGTGAGATTTTGCATTGTATCAAAAATGTTCTTTACTTGCTTGACCTGTTTTACTGGTTAAGTTGGCTTCTTGAACTGTACTTGAGCCAAGATGATCCCCCCCAAAATCTTGAGCTGCGACCGCGCCTGATTCAGTAGCAAGGACCCTAACAAAGTTTTTTCTTTTAAAACAAGTAAATAACATTGTACATTATCGCAGTTATGACTGAAGGAACCTCCCTAAGCCTCGGCACACAATTTGGTCTCAATTATTTTTTTCATACTGAACTTGGCTCCTTTTTTATACATTTATATTTTTGGTGGCATAGTAGATATTAGCTTAAGGCTGTGGCTTCGCCCACGTGGAAGTATCTTTCAATCAATCTACCTTTAATTTGCGCGTAAGATAAAAACTATCAACAGTTTTTGGCTTGGTGGTTATTCTATTAACACCCCTTATATGAAGCCTATATTTTGACAAGGGTCACTACGATAATAATATAA
This sequence comes from Ypsolopha scabrella, assembly GCA_910592155.1. Taxonomy (NCBI): domain Eukaryota; kingdom Metazoa; phylum Arthropoda; class Insecta; order Lepidoptera; family Ypsolophidae; genus Ypsolopha; species Ypsolopha scabrella. Next base: position 8,660,694 of record OU342972.1, on the reverse strand, counting down.
AACCCACATCTAGATCGAGTTAAAACGGAACTCACAGAAAAAACAAAAGTACAAAAACAATAACTATTGCATTTAAATATTCAATGTACAGATACGACTTTTTTACTTCTTTATTATTAATAAAATTAGTTACCCATAGATTGAATCAATGGAACATTAAGAAAACCCTAATCCAACCTGCAATAAAAAGGTTTCTCTCTACTGAAGAGCAAATTCCGAGAGAAAAGAAGGAAAAATTGCCTTAATTAGTAGCTGCGCCTTAATACGATTAATTAGTAGGTATTTGGTACTAAAAGTAAGTCGCATTTTATTCAGCGAGGTTTTTCTAGTTTGATCACTTAATTTCTTGAAAAAATAAGTTTTAAATAGCCCATCTTAACCCTTTCTGAAAAGATATTTTTGCCGAGGGTTGTTTGCAGTAAGATTACAAAAAATCTGCGCTTTGCAATATACCGACTTCATAAAATCACACTGCATAAGATAGAAGGAAAGGAAGAAATCGGCAAAATAAAGTCCAGTTTAGTTTAAACTTTTAATTTTTCTCTTCTTTCTATCAACCACAGACAACCCTAGACCAAAAACATTAAATTTAGGTTGTCATAAGCACTTTTTCTAGGATCAGAAAATTTAAACAAAAGAAAATTATTTACAGCGAAATCCATCGCTTTGGATACTCTTAACATTATATTCACACCACCTGCTCGACAATGTCATAAAGCATTATATCTAAAGGGATATAAAGTTGTATGAAACTCCCTAGGGAAGAAAGTGATTTGAATTTGGAACGTCAAATTCATGTGGAAACTCGTGGAAAACTCTAAGTAAAAAAATGCTCATATGGCATTGTAAAGAGGTTTGTTCGAAAATCGAACTGGCCACCATAAGCAGAATAAAAAAAAAGAAAGAGGTGCGTTTATAGTGCAGAAGATGAGACTGGAGATTGCGATTGTGTGCGTGCAGACCATTGACATTGTGGAAAACAACTCTTATTGCAGTAAACGCAAGGTCTGTTTTCAAAAAAATATGGTTTGACTTTTATCTTATTCTTCTTTTGTTACGATGTATACTTTATGTTTTCATGATTTTTCAAAAATAGACCTTGCCAGCACTGCTATAAGAGTTGTTTTCCACAGTGTCAATGGTGTGCTGTGCACGCACAAGTCTCACCTTCTGCACTGTACAAAGAATGTAAAACAAAAGACGGTGTTTGGTGCTTGTCAGTGAGTTTTATTGCAATATTCATGTTGACAAAAAAATGTCGAGCGATAGTAATTCTACTCCAGAGTTTATCATATCATAACAGACGATTTGGAGATTATTTATGTAAACTAAACTTTTATTTAATAATAAGTATTAAATAATTGCTGTAATTGGGTTCGCCCGTAGTAATTATAATAAATAAATAATTAAAAATCTACTACCGGAAAAATCAAAACACATAAAAAGCATATGACGAAAATACTTTATTTATGGAGCCCTGGTTTTTTATTGTCTCGCAGAAGGTGTGAAAAGTAGAGTATGCTCCTCTGGAATAAAGCCTGTCTTCGTCTGGCTACGCTCGGGCTAGGATTTGAACCTGAGACCTCTTGCGCTGACGACTATAATTTTGTTTCAGTTGATATTTTCTAGTTTGTACAGTGGAGACACAGTACGACATTAGCCCCTACAGAGAAGAATATAAGATAGATACAAAGTCCGAAGTGTCACTTGATGCGGTCTCCAACACTAAATAATGTTAATAAAAGATTATTTTTTTTCGGATTTCTGATGACCTTCTACGGGAATATGGTTGATTATGTTAAATAGAACACGTAATTACTCTAGCACGTTATTCATGTACTAGCCCATTACATTATGTATGAGAGATGGATAAAACAAAATCGATTACAAATACGAATATTCGACAATCGAATCGCAGTGCAATTTCAGTCCGAGATAAATTGAATTCCCTTCGTAGAGGACAAAGGATGGCCGCATGTTAGGGCTGCCGTGCATTCTCATTTTTCCGGAAATGTGTGGACTTTGGGTTTTCCATCTGGACTTTGTCCGGATTTTTATTTTAACTAAGACGAAAAAAATTCAAGTGACATTTAATTTTCACATTCCCCCATCCCGCGCGTCCGCTATCCCTGTAAAACGGGCGCTCCGTGAGGAATTTATTATTTTACTTGCCTTTGCCCGTGGCTCCACCCGCGTTTTTTTTACCTTTGTCCCATTTTCGGCTTGGTGGTTATTTATGACCACCCCTTATAGCCTATATGTTGAACAGGGTCACTACGACCGCAATCGCAAAAAACCGCATCCAAATCCGTTGGGTGGTTCTCGAGTTAAAACGGAATATACAAAACAGACAGAAGGAAAGACAAAAATATAAAAATTGTAGTTTTGGCCTCAGTACAATACTATACTCAGTATATACTATATACTAGTAAGATAACCCATTTCAGTTAAAATTTTGCAAAATATTCAGTGTACAGACACGACCTTTTTGTTAGTATACCGGGTGTATAAGCAAAGGCAAGAATCCTTTAAGGTATGATCGGTAAAGATATTATTTTAAATATTGGGATCTCTCGATAAAGTACCAGTACCTCAATAAGACGATTTTCTTCACTCAAAATACACTAATCGCGTGGATACCCTCACTGGTCGCTAATAATTCGGATAAGGGGTGCGGGTTGCGGGGTGCAATTAGGTATTGCGGGAGGCCGGTGAGCTGCGTAGCCATAGCTTAGAAAAATGATGGAATATTTGGTGAAAATTGAAGGTATATTTTTTTTTCTCGCAATAACATCAGAATTGTGTATACTTTCATAGCCTAAAGGGATTCTTGACTTTGCATTTACACATCCTGTATAAGGTCCTACAATTCAAAGTGAAAAAAATTCAACAGATGATAGAGTACATATCCGCAATAGACCATATTCCACCGAAAAAAAGTTTTTTTTTCGCTTTCTTTTATTTTTTACCTTTCCATAGAAATTTAGTCAGCTGATTGAACCACTTTGTACTAGGAAGTGAAACATTTTTTTTTTCTACTTCTGGAATTTGATCAGTGAACGATACATGATCTACCCCAGAATTATGTTCACTTATTATTGTAGGACCATAAAGATAGATTATGTGACCAAATGGTCGGAATTTCTTTTTATGTTCGGCTTATTATCGGGATTTTTCAAATTTCGAAGTGGTAACCCTAGCCGCATGCGAATTTAATCCGATTTTCATTTGTTCTGTTGACAAACATTCGTCGATATCAATCAAATAGGGCACTTAACAGGGCCCTGTTTTACTATCTTTAGTATGGAATTACAAAAATATATACGAAATTCTATAAAACAAACGTAAATATTATTTTATTTGCCTTGAAATTTTCTACATTATAGACATTAAGATTTGTTGTTTTGTTAAAAATACTATTAAATGATTTGAAGAACTTGTGGTCACAAAATTGGATTTGTCAGTAAAATAAAATGTATATTCGAATGATTTCTTCTTTTTAGGATTCCGTACCAGAAGAGTAACCTAATGACAGCTGTCTGTCCGTCCGTCTGTCACAGGGGTCTACAGCCTCAACCGTAATAGGTAGAAAGTTGAAATTTTCACAAAATACGTGTTACTATAGCCTCTGCCACTACAAATGACAAAACATTTTAAAAAATTAATGGCGTTCCCTACACAAGAAACTTTGAAAAAGTTGCATTATTTACACGTTATTGGTTTTGTCTCTTAGACGGAAATGCAGACAAGTTTTAAATTTAGTCAGATTGTAAGACATACTCTAAAGTAAAATAAAAAGCAGGGTTCCGCACGCCATTTCCATTTTAGTGCCTTGTTCTTGTAGCCTTGATGTTGCTTTGGCATGTATATTGTTGTTATTTACCATAATGTATTTGAGTCCGACTCGCACTTGGCTAAATTATTAAAGCTGGAGATATTTCTTTATCATGCGTAATTAAATCTTACTAGGATCGGTTAGCTAGGAATAGGTTGGAATAGCCTGCAAGACGGGTTCGCAGTTCACTAATCGCTTTCCATTATCAGAATAGATGCACTTTCCACAAATAGATCGCATCGAGTACAACCCGGAGCCGGTCTAGCAATACCGGTGTTAATTAAATTAATGTACACCCGCTCTCTCATTTAGCTAAAGTCGTTTGCAATAGAATCCAACAATCATGTAAACAAATATGGCGGACTGACATTGACAGCGTATTGTTTATGCCCATAGTGATGTCATAGTGTTCTAATTTAATTTTAATTAAATTTATTTTTCTAATTATTTTAATTTTAAGTCATAGACTATGGCCCATAGTAGGATAGGTACTAAAATAAAACTGACTAAATAGATTAAATATATAAGCCATAGACTATAAAGGGGCAATACAATATTAAAGTGCGTCTAATAGATTTCCGTTGTAGGTAATAGATCTAAATCATTCTTACCTCCTGATTACTCCTTGAGAAAAAATACCAATCGTATGCTATATCAAAGTCCGTGATGCCGTGCAAAGGTCGTCGTTCCAAGAAAAATATGTCCAGCCAAATCTTAAAGCAAAACAAAGGTCCAAAATGAGAATGCAAAGTCGTAGAAATCGGAAACAGAAAACGGAAACAGAAAACACTAATGCACAGCGAACCCACAGAACAGTGAATGACTGTGAATGACAATTCTAACAAAATGGCCACCTGTCAATTTTTAAAAACTAACCATTATTTTTATGGCTTAGGATACAATCCGTTTTGGTTAATTATATTAAGCTCTTGAAAAAAAATTTTTATTGTATTCAAATAATATTAAATTAAAATAATTTATTAAATTAAAAATAAAAGATAACTTCAGATTACGAACAACACTAACTTTTCAATGACTTATAGAGTTCGATGAGTAAAAAACTAAGATGACAGCTTGTCAAATACTTCGAAATTTTTACGTTGCAAATGTTTTAACAAATTTAACTTATAAATACAAGTTAAATCGTGTTGAAGATAATGTGAAAACAATGGTGCGTTCGTTGAAATCAGACTATGTTCATAATTGATCGTCAAATGTATGTGATTACGGAGTAATCGTGACAATTTGGTTTGTTTACATGATTGTTGGATTCTATTGCAAACGACTTTAGTGCGGAGATCAATGGCTTCTTTATCCACTAGCATTTTACCCGCGACTTCCCCTCTCGACCGCGTTTGGTTTCGGGCCGTTCATAAAATACGTTTATAGCACACTGTGCGTAAAATGACCGCTTTACGCACGCTGCGCTTGCGTAAAGTCGGCATTTTCCGCACTTTTGCTATAAAATATTATACAATACTCGTGCGAGAGACTTTTTCTCGACTCGTGTGATTGCAGCACTCACCTTCGGCTCGTGCCGCAAACTCACACTCGTCAGAAAACGTTTCATCGCTCTCGTATCGTAATGTACTATTTCAACACACTTGCTTATAAAGTGGCCCTCACTGCAGCGTTCTTAGGGTCATAATGCATGCTTTTTACTTTACATTATCGCACTAGTGTTTTTTACATTACAGTTTTTTTTAAATCTTAGCAATGAGTTTTGATGTCTTGAAAAATAGTAAAGTTTTTGCGTATAAATAAACTGTCTCAGTTAAAATATAATAAATAATCATTTAATATTATGAAATTATTTATTTTAATCAACAAATTAACTCAAATTTTTGTTGTAAATACAAAAATATTTAGTTTGTTATTATTTAATATTTAGCTTCCATGATTTCCATCAGCGAAATAAACAAACAAAATCTCCGCCGCCATTTTTCAAACAAAATTGTGGTTTCGATTATGTGGAAAAATAAGACAGTGAAATTTTACTATTTTTCCTCGCAAGTGTGTTGAAAAACGTCGTATGAAACACGGGAGCATTAGCAATTACTTTATATGCTTCAAAACTGTTGTCAAGGTCAACTTTACCACACTAGTGTTTTATTTTTACTTTTTAATTTATTGAAAATGTGTTTCCAGGCTTTTCTTGTGTACCATAGACTTGTCAGAAATGAGCTACGAACGTATCAAACTGAAAGCAGCTTATTTTCGTCAAGTTGGTAACTTGCGTGCAAAGAAAAAGAGTGCCCGCCTAAAGTTCATTTAGAGTATTCATTGTTTGTTTGTTTCTTTATAACGTTTCATTTATTTACTCACACTATGCATTGAAAAACGTAGTATGATACACGTGGGTAAGGGAAATAATCGCTTACCGCTCGTGTTTTAAAATTGCCTCTTTACCGCAGTTGTAGCATAAACTACTATCGCTCGTGTTTCAAATCGTCCTCGTTGTAAGTTATTGCCTCCAATAAAATATTGAGACATCTTAATAGATAAAAACTTTACTTTCAAACTCGGACTAAGGAACCTTTCAAACAACACATCGTAGTAGGTATCATGGATGAACAATACGAGAATTTGTCTATGGTAGTATTGAAGAGTATAGTGCGTGTTTTTGGTGGAAAATTGTAGTTTATTGTGTTTTCATGACCGCCCCAAACTGACATTATGTGATGTGTGTATGTGTGTGTATCTCAGAAAGTTATTGTCACTGTTGCCAACTTAGCTACTTTATAGCTAGATCTAGCTATTTTTCGGTGTTGGACAGCTACAATTTACAAAAACTTGTAGCTAGATTTTTTAGCTACTTTTTCTAGCTACTTTTTAAGTCAGACTAATCGTGAATGAGACTTCACACTAAATTTCCTTTCAGGAAAGAAGGCCGCTGTCAAAGTTCTTATTACTTTAATCCGTGAAACATCTTTCGTGAAAAGAACTTTATAAGCGAAACGTGGCGCTGTCTCTGTCTACTTAGAACACGTCCAAAACAATAAGACGCGTGGGCCAACAAATAATTGCCTCTATTACAAGGCAATAAAGTCATCGCCAATCGTCTAATTAGCTTGGATAATATAATTAATGTCTATGGTCGACTCGGTTTCGGCCGCGACCCGGACGGACGACTGATTATAGTAGCCATTGTAGCCAAACTTTTCTTTGACTATCTCTTTCTTTCTTATCTCTTGTCACCTATTTCTCTTTATCCATCTCGCTCACCGGACCGGAGCTAACTTCACTCAGGCGCCATATATTTTGGGATGTGGCTGGTGTTGGTCATAGACTTAGCATAATAATATAGGTAGTGTTGGTTGACTAAAACAGCATTTGTTTCAGTTGTATTATTCAATTTCTAACTGTGCTCTTAGTGATTTGCCTCAATTTGTGTCATTACGTCCATTATTTATGTTGAAAATTGATTTTACTATGAAAAAAAAGACTAAGAAACATTTAGCTACTTCTAGCTACTTTCTGGGGTACGAAAATCGGGCGATCTAGCAACTTTTCGCGACAAATCTAGCTACTAGATATGGGTAGCAGTTGGCAACACTGGTTATTGTTCTGAGGTGTGTATTAAACTAATCAGCTAATCACGCCCTGACGCGTGGTCATAATATGTTTTACCTTAAACAAACGATTTGAATTAATAAAATATAGGTCACACCAAAAAAGGAACTGCTAAAGACGTAAAATGGATCAACAAAAGTAATAAAACCAGCATTTTATTTTTAGGTTCCAACACCCTCGAATCTCGATAATTTCCAATTCATAATCCGTACTGTAGGTAGTGCGCGAAGCTTTCACAAGTGCGAAAGAGACAGTATGCTGCTAATAACGTAGATCATGCGTAGAAGGGACGTTGCGCCACTCAATAGGAACTTTAGACTCGGCTGGCAGCGGTCCCATGGTGTAATGGTTAGCACTTTGGACTCTGAATCCAACGATCCGAGTTCAAATCTCGGTGGGACCTTTGCCATTTTATTGCGGCTGAAAAAAGGTGGCCTTGAATTTATTTTCTTGGTATATTATATGGATACATTAGGTCTAATTTAAGCCTTAAATAATATTGAACCAACTCATTCCTGAAATAAAATAGAGGAGTATTTTTTCACAAAAGATCTTCATGACGTGAATTTTCGAGGACTTGTCAAAAGTGTTTCCAAGTTTGAGCTGTGAAATGGACATAGTCAAGTTCAAACTGAAGATTGCCGTAATTCGTTCACAAATGTAAGGTGACTTTTGTTCATATAGCCAAATTCATACTGGAGATTCGGTAATTGGTCAGGACCGAGGTTCAATTACTCAGTTTACGAAGTACAAAAAACGGGTCAAGTGCGAGTCAGACTCGCATACCTAGGGTTCCGTAATTCAAAAGTTTTGGGAACAGTCAGGAAGAAGGTATTTAAAATCTTGCCCATTTTAACTGTTTATGATAACTAAAAAAATAATTGATTTTACCTCAAAAGAGATACTCAAATATTCTTATACCGTATTCGAAATAAAACTCGTAGATGAAAAATTTTATTTTGTCATTCTACTATCGTGGATTTCTCAACCGCTATATTTTTGCTATAATCTTTACGTAATCTCAAATTACCATGATTTTTGTCACCATGAAGCCTAAATGTAGCTTATTTTTTGTATGGAAAGTTGCCACGCCATTTAATCCTTATGTTTAGTCTGCTACTTAGTAATAATTAAATGTCAGTGCTTTTACATTTCATGTACTACGGAACCCTACAAATATATTTTTTAATATTTGTTCAAGAGCAACCAGAAAATCAACATTTTATTTTGGGTATTTCACAGAAAGGGTAATTGAACCTTGGTCCTGAGAGTCCTGACCACTTACCGAGTCTCAGATACCAGGATTCGAACCCGCGATCTCCGAGTTACGAACGTCGAGTAACTGAACCACTGTACTAGGAGGCGGTCAGTTATTTTTAGCTAGTATTTTGAATTAAAGCTTGGAACCGCTTACGTCTTTAAAATAAATTATTTTCTGACAATCTTAGTGTATGAAATAAATCAATTACAGTTTTAGAATGGAGACCACGTACAGCAAAACGTAGCGTAGGCCGACCTCGTGCCGGCGGACTGACGACCAGATGAGGAGGACGGAGGACCGCCAAGAGTGGCGCAATTAGAGAACAGTGGACGAACACAGGCTGATCGATGGATGGGTGAATAATTGCCGTACTATTTGCTGTTGGATTCCAATAAACAAACATCAACGTTTTGCTGGATTTATTACTTTATTTTAAGATTTCCTTGCAGTATGACGCTTAAAAGTGGAAGAAAATAACATTAAAAAATCAACAGTATTTTTGTGGTCGACCAGAGAGAATAATAAAAATATATGTATAAGGTTTAAATTAAAAATTCAAGTCTGGATAAATAACCCTAGTTACCGAAATAGACAACTTTTTTTCACATTTTTATAAAAATTGAAACAGCTGATTGAACCACTTTGTACTGGGAAAAGAAAAAACTACTTGAACAAAAAAAACATTCTTGAATTTCGTCAGTTAAGGCGACTCTATTCGCCTTAACTCCCATACTAGCGCTGTTCACTGATAATATCCTTATTGATAGGTACTTGCTTATTTTTTTTTTTCAACATATCCCATACAATTTCCATGACTTGAACCTAAAACATTTATCAAAAGCAAATACATACAAAAGTTACAAGCGTATAAAGTCCTGGATTTTATACATATTTTCATGAATGTTTATGTACCTTAATGTCCTAGAAGCGATACAACAAATCGAAGAATTTTAGGTTCAAAGCATAGTATATTTTATACAATTCAAAAATATGTTTGTTTCATTTCGATTTTTGGGACATTTCTCCTGAAATCATAGGAAGACCCAAAACCATTCTCGAGTTTTTTCAAGACACGAACTTCAAGCCGCCGGCTACAATGATCTACCCTAGAGTTATTTCCACTTATTATTGTAGGACCTTACCTATATTATGTTCATTGGTAAGTAAATAAAGTGTAGATAAAACAACGTAAGTTATCATAACACAAAGCTTAAGTAAGTTTTCACCTGATCAAATTTGTAGAGCTGAACTATTTTCGGTTATTATTTTCATTTTCAATGTTCTTTATTCAGCATGTCTGGTGACGTCATCAGCTCATGGCCGGTGATACCATCTCAATAGGCAGGTTATTTTACAAGACCGAGCATGTCTTAATCAAAATAGTTGTGGGAAAAATCGGTAGTAACAAAAAAATACCGGTCAAGTGCTAGTTACACTCGCTACGAAACCCTCTAAACGTGGTAAATTACAAAATAGAGGTTAAAAATCAACCCTAGCTGTAACAAAGGAAACTGATCGAAATAAAAATACATTTTTTGTTACTTTTGTCATGATTCATAATAAAAAAAACCGGCAAAGTGCGTGTCGGGTCAGGCGCAGTGTAGAGTTCCGTATTGCTTAGTAGATTTCATAAGTTGGTCTACTAATACTTCTAGTCCGCTCGGAAGTTGCTCTCCCAAAGAACGGCCCATACATTGTCGTGTTTAGAGGGACTAAAAGTTTGGCGCGACCTGAACTCGTAAACCTGTAAAACGTACTTAGCTGTGATAGTTTTCTTTTAACTTCATTATACCGGGTGTAAATAGGTTGCTATCTGTTGAAAATACTGCTGATTAATAGCGTATTTTGAGAATATACTTTCTCGCTCGAACAAGGCTTGATGGCCAGAAGAGAGCTTTCAGAAAACAAATACAGCTCCCCAAACTTGGATTTAGTATAGAACTTTAAATTGGGCTTAACCCCGCTAGTTAACATTGTTAAGTTACCTGGGTCTTAGCAGACTATTTTTATTATGAATTTTTTCAACTTTTATACGTCGCTTCTCGACTATATTAATGTATAAAGTAAAAATAAACTTCAAAGGCCTGACCCAGTGCTGTAGAAACCTGAAATAATGTGAACATATTCTGAAAGGTACCTACCGCCAATCAGAAAGCAGAGTTTCCTTTCGCGGGCTTTCGCCCACTAGTTAACATCATCAATTTGCCGGGGTCTTACAGATATGTTCAAATTATAGGTTTTTTGCCTTTTTAGACCGTTTAACGGTAAAATATTAATGTAATTTGTTGATAAGTCACTTGCTGACCATGAAATGAATGAATTTCAGCCATTTTCATGCTTAAAAGGGGCGCGCAGAGCGTAACCCGCTGAGATATGTTATCTACGTAACAGTATTGCTGTGTAAAGGGCTGTTACTTTAAGATTGCCTGGATTTTAAGTAATGCAACTTGAATACCCATTAAGCAATATAAATATGTGTTGATATTGTCGTAGAAAGTCAACATTTTAAAGCGAAAATTCGCATTTGCATAAAAAACTCTAGTTACTAGCTGTAAATTGCAGTAACATTCATATCTTGTTAATTTTAAAAGTAATTCTGTATCGAACTCGTAAATTATTATTAAAACACGTAAATTTAAACTCGTTTTGACCGTAAAATGTCACATTTCTAGAAACAAATTGTTGATGAAACAATATTCAAGATGTATTGCATTAATTCTTACTTGAAATAGTTTATATCAGTAAATAACCACTGTATCTATAGTCTTTCAGTTGTTTATGTACATTTTCAAGTTGTATGCCTTAAGCAAACTCGAAACATAAATATATAAATAGAAATGCATTTTTGTGAAGACGTAATGTTATAATTTTGTTTCCATGTATTGAAATATATTGAAAATAGTTTGTTTCACATTTGTTTTATATGCTTAGCATTATATAACCACTTTAAAGTAAATATCCTTAACTTCCATATACAATGTACTGAAAGACATTCAACATTGCTAAACTTTCGTAGAAAAACCTTTGTAACTTATTATCCAATAAGAATATCTGTACAAGTTTTGTTTTCTTATAAGAACTAATATTAGACTATGTTAACTAATAAGAATTAATGTAAAACTGTTTAAAATAAGAAAGTTATTTAAATAAAAGAGTGAATTACGAGGGGCCAAACGGGCGTCTGTGCGGCAACGCCGTCTTACAGGGGGTCATCCCATACAAATACACCGACTGAAAGGCGACGAGAACACCGACTGAAAGAGAACACCGACTGAAAACGTTGTACCCCGTGAACACCACCGACCGACCACCAGGTCCTTGGTTAGGACTCGCCTCGTGCACACCCGGCGGTCTCGTACCGCTACCGCGGTACGAGACTGCCGGCGGCGCCGCCGTACTCCGGCCAGGCCCGCACGAGTCGCTGGGACTACAGGAGCAGCGCCGCGCACTCCGATATAGCTACATCCCCGTAGTATCGTGAGACACGCAGCGCGCTCCCAACCTAACCAAGAGGATCGCCAGTACCCGCCCGTCGAACGCGATCACCGTGCTCCGGGCGCGCGCGTGACTGGCGGCCCCCCCCCGGACCCGCGGGCTGTCGCCCGCGGAGAAGAAGCTCGGGCGATGGTACTAAGTACCCAGGCCCGTACCTTCGTCGAAGCGTCGCTCCGCGCCGCTTCAACGAAGAAGAAGACCCGAACACCGACTGAAAACGTTGTACCCCGTGAACACCACCGACCGACCACCAGGTCCTTGGTTAGGACTCGCCTCGTGCACACCCGGCGGTCTCGTACCGCTACCGCGGTACGAGACTGCCGGCGGCGCCGCCGTACTCCGGCCAGGCCCGCACGAGTCGCTGGGACTACAGGAGCAGCGCCGCGCACTCCGATATAGCTACATCCCCGTAGTATCGTGAGACACGCAGCGCGCTCCCAACCTAACCAAGAGGATCGCCAGTACCCGCCCGTCGAACGCGATCACCGTGCTCCGGGCGCGCGCGTGACTGGCGGCCCCCCCCCGGACCCGCGGGCTGTCGCCCGCGGAGAAGAAGCTCGGGCGATGGTACTAAGTACCCAGGCCCGTACCTTCGTCGAAGCGTCGCTCCGCGCCGCTTCAACGAAGAAGAAGACCCGAACGAAAATTATTGATCGATCGACACCTCGGGTACAACTTAAAGAAGAAGTTATCACGTAATCCCCCACTTGGCCCTTCGGAGTTCTTTGCGCAAAGAAGTCCGACTTTTATTTTGGAACCCCTACGCTGCATCATTGTTAGTACCAGTCCACCGGCTATTCAAACGACTGACGGGAAGCCGCAGCATCGCATCGAAGGGTGCTGCCAATTGCAGAGCTACTGGAAGAGGACGTGTTTGATGGTTTCCTCAACACCAGCGGCGCTGTGGACATTGTTGGTGGTTTCCCCAACACTATCATTAAATGAAACCACATATTCTACCGACCCTACTGAACCACTTTTCCCAAGAGACATACTCGCGGACACCCTTAGTTTAGGAAATAATTGAGTTCCAAACAAAAATGCGTTAACCCTAACGCACCGAGACATACGGGCGAATTTAGAGATTTCTCCCTAAACTTGCCCGTTTGTCGGTGCATTAAGGTTCACGCATTTTCTTTGGAACTCAATTATTTCCTAAACTAAGGCTGTCCGCGTCTTGGGAAAAGTGGTTCAGTAGGGTCGTTAGAATATGTGGTTTCATTTAATGGTGGCACTATATTTACACCCGGCATATGCTACTTCTGTGAATTTTTTCACATATTCATAAATAATCATTTAGCCGACTTTGGGGAGAGCACTAGACTCTAACAAAAATTATCACTTAAAAGCTTATTATTTACCAACGGATCCCTAAATCACAATGTTTTTAAACGACCTATTCAACGAAACCCCACACTTGAAAGATCAGAAAAAAAATCAGCCCAAATTTAGTTCATCCCCTTAAAAAAATTTGGAAACCAAAAAAAAACATGGAAAAAGAAACTTTTTTTTTACTATTTTGTGTTCCATTGGTTATTCTGATTCACAGATTTCAATAAAGCTATGGAGTTCATTTTCAACCTGCATAACTATGTCGCAGCAAAATCAAGGGGACACAAAGCAAGCAGAAATGGTTACCTTTGAATACGTAACCCTAATTTTTATTATTTATTTATTACCGGGTGTAAAAGCAAAGTCAATAACCCTTCAAGGGTGTGTTAGTATGATCGGTAAAGATATTATTTTAAATACTGGGATCTCTAAATAAATTACCTGCACCTGATAATAAGACGATTTTCTGTACTCAAAACTGGTCGCTGGATACTCGGGTGAGGGGTGCGGGTTGCGGGGTGCAATTAGGTGTGTGGGCAGGCTGGTGAGCTACGTAGCCATAGCTTAGAAAAATGATGGAATTTTTGGTGAAAATTCAAGGTATTTTTTTTTCTTGTAATGACATCAGAATCATGTATACATTCTTGTCTTTGCATTTACACCCTGTATATCATATATTTGTCGAATCGAGATGTGGAGCCACCAACCTGGTCAACATGTTTTCTGCCACAGAAACGATATTTTGAAATTCTTGCAGAAAACTGTGTGCTGAATCCAAATCTGAACTCAGATTTTTTCTATCAGATCTCAGTTTTGTGAAATCAACTTCAAGTATTGAAATTTACCGTTTCTTTAATGCTTCTGAACATTTTTTTTACTTATTACAAATGTATTTTATATATTTATTTTTCATAATTACAAGTCCTTAATCAATACTTATTAAGGTGAAAATAACATAATTCGCGATTGAACCTTATTTTTCAAAATAAATAATATTTTGTGAGAGCTTGTTCGGTCCATACATTTCATACCAAGTTTTTACTATGAAACATTGGGTGTGATTGTTTTGAGACATTTAATCGAAAACTAGGCTTGGTTACGTGAATCTTTTTATCATATTATTAAAAAGAACCACTAAGAAGAAGTATTATTGAAAATTAAAGCCGAAAAACTAATTGTAAAACTAAGCGTAAAGCCCCACCAGAAGTAGTAAAAACACGCGATTTTTCAAAATTTAGTCTGTCTTAGACAAATATTACGACGTGATAGAGAAAATCTGAGTTTATATTCGGATTCAGCATACAAATTTCTATAATAATTTCAATAAATCGTTTCTGTGGCAGAAAATTTCTACAATTTTGTTGACCAGTTTATTTTGGAGCGAATTACGAATCGAATCTGTCATCGAATGAATTTAATAATAAGAATAAAAATGGTTTAGTACCAAAAAAGCTTTAGATATACACAAAAATTATATTAATTATATTAACGTCAAACTCCTTGAACAATTTACCCCTATATATTATAGTAAACAGCCACATACCATACGACGAAAATAGCTCGTTGCACATACCACGCCATGCACATATCAATTTCCCGAAATTGTGAATATTAGTCACAAATATATTTAGTGTAATGTAATGTAATTTATTTAATCTGTGTAATATTTGTACAATAAAAAAATGACATAATATATTGTTAGTTTTAATACTAAACTTAGTTTAAAGCAATTTTTTTAAGAACTTAACTTTTATGGAAGTCTCCTTTTTAATATATTTTTTTAATTTAATTTATTTATCATTCTGCGCGCCTTTTTGCACCAATCTAACAAAACATTATGTCGTCTTTTTAAAGGGGTACGCTGCAAAAACAGCGCTGTTTGGAACCCCGTTGTCCAACAGCATACGCTGATCGCGTACCTCTTGTTACCAAAAAAGCTATAATGTTTTAGTTTAAATTAATTTAAATAAGTTTATTTTTATTCTATAATGTCTTTTTTAATATAATTTTCGTGTAAATTTTTTATGTATATTTTTGTGCTTTTTTGGTAATAAATCATTTTTCATTTTTTTTTTTTTTTTTCATTAAAAATGACATTATAGAATAAAAATAAACTTATTTAAATTAACTTGAACTAAAACATTGTAGCTTTATTTGGTAACAAGAGGTACGCGATCAGCGTATGCTGTTGGACAACGAGGTTCCAAACAGCGCTGTTTTTGCAGCGTCCCCCTTTAAAAATACGACATAATGTTTTGTTAGATTGTTATTCTTTATTTAACTTACACTTTGTTAACATTGCCAACGCTGTACGTCAATAATTAAAAAAGACATTATAGAATAAAAATAAACTTATTTAAATTAACTTGAACTAAAACATTGTAGCTTTATTTGGTAACAAGAGGTACGCGATCAGCGTATGCTGTTGGACAACGAGGTTCCAAACAGCGCTGTTTTCGCAGCGTCCCCCTTTAAAAATACGACATAATGTTTTGTTAGATTGTTATTCTTTATTTAACTTACACTTTGTTAACATTGCCAACGCTGTACGTCAATAATTAAAAAAGACATTATAGAATAAAAATAAACTTATTTAAATTAACTTGAACTAAAACATTGTAGCTTTATTTGGTAACAAGAGGTACGCGATCAGCGTATGCTGTTGGACAACGAGGTTCCAAACAGCGCTGTTTTCGCAGCGTCCCCCTTTAAAAATACGACATAATGTTTTGTTAGATTGTTATTCTTTATTTAACTTACACTTTGTTAACATTGCCAACGCTGTACGTCAATAATTAAAAAAGACATTATAGAATAAAAATAAACTTATTTAAATTAACTTGAACTAAAACATTGTAGCTTTATTTGGTAACAAGAGGTACGCGATCAGCGTATGCTGTTGGACAACGAGGTTCCAAACAGCGCTGTTTTCGCAGCGTCCCCCTTTAAAAATACGACATAATGTTTTGTTAGATTGTTATTCTTTATTTAACTTACACTTTGTTAACATTGCCAACGCTGTACGTCAATAATTAAAAAAGACATTATAGAATAAAAATAAACTTATTTAAATTAACTTGAACTAAAACATTGTAGCTTTATTTGGTAACAAGAGGTACGCGATCAGCGTATGCTGTTGGACAACGAGGTTCCAAACAGCGCTGTTTTCGCAGCGTCCCCCTTTAAAAATACGACATAATGTTTTGTTAGATTGTTATTCTTTATTTAACTTACACTTTGTTAACATTGCCAACGCTGTACGCCAATAATTTGTATGTGGTAATATTTTGAGGTAGCAATAATTTTGGTCTCTGTTCTGAGTATTTTGTTCTGTAAAGTTTGCTAGACTGATTGAGTTACCCAATCAGATTTGAAAGATTTGTTTTGTTAAGTTGGTAACTGTAACTTCTTGGTTTTGATTGGTGGAAACGCAAGCGCTTGGTTTTGCCGCGCTTGGATATGGTTCTTGGCAGAGTTACACGAACGACCGAAGGGAGAAGACCTCCGATTTTAAAATGGATTTAGATAAACACTTTGAATTGTGCATCGCGTTATATTTCAAGTGTGTAACACAAATTCTTACTAGAAGAAGAAAAGATATAGTAGTCAAAGCCAAGAGAATCAAAACATGCTTTGCTGGTCGACAATATGATCACTTGTCTGGCTATCTATATAACCAAATAAATAAAAATTTAGAGATATATCAGTTGCTATGCTTTGACTGCAAGAAATTATTGTCGAAATGGCTGCAAAATCAAACCTATGACGAAACAGAGCTTCTACTGCAACATGACACCTAAACCCAAATAAGATAAAGCACACAAAGTTAATTAAGCACGCACCTACACAAATACACTCGCTTTTATCCACACACTCACACACACACACACCCTCTCACTCATACACTTTTAAAATATTGTTTCCTTTTTTGTATGTTTTAGAAACTTAAAATGAAATGTATAATGTTTAATGTACATACTTATATTATCTCATGTTTTTGTAGTTCGTAGGTACTTAATATGTTTTTCATGTCAACGAATTTAAGTTATGGAAGAGCGGGGCTTCCTGTTACAGGTATTTATATACTTAAAAGGAAGTCCCTACAAAAGTGTAATTAGATAAATATGGTGGCGTGAATAAACATTTTGTATTTTGTAAACATTAAATTTTCAATACAGACATTGTGAACATTCTGGCTGTGCTATTATTTACGAGATCGACGTATCAACGACCACGTGGCATGTTACTCTGATGATGGCATCCTGACATCCATACCTGAACCTGTCTTCGGACGTGGCTCTAACCATACCTCTGAATTCCACATATTTATAAGTTTTAAATTTGTTTATTTACTTTAGAATATGTACAACAATTTGATCAAATTTGAAACTAATAATAGTAACGTTAAAAATGCTTCTTTATCGAGACCTTATGAATGGGAACCCCACTTGGATTTTCTTATTATTAATTGCCATGGTCTTTGTGTCTAATCCGTGGCCATGATAGTAGAGCACAGTGGCCATACGGCCACAGTAACACGTATTTTGTAGAAAATTCAACTAAGTATCTTTGTACCTATATCCTATATCTATACCTTGGTATCTGAGTACCTATAACTATTGAATCTGTAGACCCCTATAAAAACCCATGATACAAAGGTTAGCCATGCTTCCGATTCGATATGTGTCATATGGTTTGCAAATTCAGTGTCTGTTTTATTATAAGGCTACGGACGGATCTGCGGTCCATCAAAGATCTCCTTTTAAGTTTTCCATACTGAGGGCTGAAAATGTTTGACATACATATTTTAAACATGTATTTATGTCAACTGGTGGTAGAGCTGATGCCGGGCTCGACTGTGGAGGTACCACCATCTCACTCGCAAATCCTCCCGAAGTTATTCGGGGGAGAGTAAGAGAACAGCTCTCAGGCAAAACCAGGCGGCCCACCATTGCCTGGAACCGATGGATGGCGGTATATCCATCCCCAATTGCCAGGCCTTATATCAAACACTGGTGACGGGCAGCGGCGTCACTGGTGCGAGGGTTTCGGCACCGCGCTCACCAACCCGCCTGCCCAGCGTGTGTGAGTATGGGCATTTCTTCCAGGAGGACAGCCAAGAGTGGCGAAATCCTGGAAAGGCCTATGTCCAGCAGTGGACGAAACAGGCTGATAGATGGATAGATAGATTTATGTCATGTCATTTTCTTTTTTTTCTCTCTTGTATATAATTCCTATGGTTTTATATTTGCCTTTACTTAAGTAGGTATAAGAAAATTGTATTGATCAAGTTTATGTTACAAATGAAAAAAATCATGTTTGCTAAGTTTATTGCCCTTCTTCTTAGCAATACTAATCGAATGCTGCGGATGGTTAGGCATTATGTATATATAAAATTTTTATTCCTATATTTCTCTGTTTTATGCAGGTGTATAACTTTATTACATTTTAGTAGCCCAACCTAAATATTTTTTGTATGTATTTCCCTTATTAGTATATGCATATTTTCATTATAATTTTTTTTATTATAAAGATATTTATTGTTAAACTTTGACTTGTAGAAAGTATACTTTATGTATATATTTTACAAAATAAATATTTTGATTTCATTTGATAAACATTCACGAGTCGTATCTGGCTTTGATAAACTGTTTCATTAGCCCCAGCTTGATGTGAAGTGATGGAAGAATGATGTTCCCCCGGCATACCGATGGCTCATTTCCCACCTCCATATTTTCTGTCAAAGGCACAGAGATCTCTGTGGTCCGAGACCACACCTTTATAATCCAGTGTTCATTTATGCGAAACCTTACCACAGACAAAAAAAACGAAAGAAAAGGGGGTATTGAGTATACTCTACTTGTCCTTATATCCACTGTAGTATTATTTATCTTACATGACGTTTATTTAGAAACTAAAGTCAATTCAAACTTACATCTCGTAATAAGTGTTTATCGAAACAAATAACAAAAT
This sequence comes from Ypsolopha scabrella, assembly GCA_910592155.1. Classification (NCBI taxonomy): domain Eukaryota; kingdom Metazoa; phylum Arthropoda; class Insecta; order Lepidoptera; family Ypsolophidae; genus Ypsolopha; species Ypsolopha scabrella. The sequence continues at coordinate 8,641,225 of OU342972.1, read as the reverse complement.
TATATAAAATAATTATCTCTATTGTTATTTTTATTTAGATAGAGCTATATAAATTGACAATAAGGAAATGTTATTTCTTTTTTTAGTTTCTTGCGGTCCGATCCGGACCTCAAAATGACAAAACGGAACCCTTATTTATACAATCGCTTTGATGCCCGTTTGTCCCCTTTTTCTTGGGTCCCGTTAGAGATATCAAATTGAAACTAATATCTCCTACAGAACTTTATTGCCCTTTTCATACAAATTAGCTCACCAATAAAACCTATAAAGCACTTCCAGTTGACGTAGAAACTTGAAACTTCGCTCACAATTAGGTATTTTGGCGCACGTCTATGGAAAAAAATGACGAAGAAATTAAGAACTTACTTAATTAGACCCTTTGAATATATGGAGTTTAATAGACCGTAAGTGGAATACGTTTGTGTTTTAAACGGTATGTACGGAACAAAGGCACGAGTCCTGCTCGCACTTGACCAGTTCTTTGTATAGGCACCGCCCTTGGGTTTCAATATTTTTTATGTTTTTTCAGTACGTTACCTGTGAGGTGTCCACGGAAGACCAGCGTCGTGGTACAGAATGGTGCCATGACACATGCTGAGTGGTGGCCTTTTGGGTCTCACTATTGTTTTGTTTAGTTCATTATGTCGTAATTAAGTTGTGTGACAACTAAAGCTTTATTCTATCATCTATTCTATTATCGTAATAGAGGTCAGTAACATGTATTCTGTAAAATAATCAACTGGCTATCTATTACGGCTGAAGCTGTAAAGTAGACCCCTGTAAGACAGACGGACGAACGGACAGACAGCGGAGGCTTAGTAATAGGGTTCAATTTGGCATCGTTTGGGTACGGTATGAAACCACAGATTATTACAATAGTTTGACGAAACCCTTCTAAGGACAGATAAGCAAAATGTTGTGATTGCGTACATCTGCACAGCGCTGATTTTAAGCTGTCCCTTTTTCAACAGATATTACATTCGCTGCCGAATTTCGTACCGTAGTACACATTAATATTAATTAAAAAATAAACGAAAAACATTGCACCATTTATACTATATTAGATATCAAATTCAGAGTTCACAATAAAATAAGTATAAATAAAAAAATTGGATAAAGCAATAATCCATCCATCCATCAGCCTGTTTCGTCCACTGCTGGACATAGGCCTTTCCAGAATTTCGCCACTGTTGGCGGTCCTCCTGGAATAAATGCCCATACCCACACACGCTGGGGAGGCGGGTTGGTGAGCGCGGTGCCAAAACCCCTGCACCAGTGACGCCGCTGCCCGTCACCAGTCCGTTTTATATAAGGCCCGGCAATTGGGGATGGATATACCGCCATCCATCGGTCCCAGGCAATGGTGGGCCGCCTGGTTTTGCCTGAGAGCTGTCTTCTTGAGTAAGAAAACAATAATAAAATTGGATTACAGTCTATATAACTTAAATTTACATATTTATAAACATTGCACGTTTAATCTTATTGGATGGATTGGATAAATAAATCCACTCCAGATACCTACTGTGCATCTACTTAGGTAATTTGTAAAAAAAATATGGTTTTCTTTAAATAAACGTTACCTTTATCTTGAATATTAGCAAATCACTGATATTAAAATTGCTCTGCTTTCTCAGATCTTCAATCAGAGCAAAAGCTGATTTTACGATCCAATCCGCACCTTACTTTACTCCGTCCTAGTCTCACTTATCACGGTCCACATTCCGTATCGTTTTAAACTTTTATCATTTTGGCCATAGGGTTTTGTATCGTCTAGAAATGGAATCTATTCTGCTTTAAAAAACTATTTTTTTATAAACTTAGGTCTGCTCAAAATCGTTTTTGCGTACTATACGGTGCAAGCCACACAGAAACGGCATCAAGCGCGCGGGCGTCATTCAAATTTCGTACAAAAGGCATGGAAATAAAATCGCAATTTGATATATGGTACGGACGCCCGTTCCACGCCCGACACCGCCTGAAACAACCATTCGGTGTGTTCAAATTGCGACTTTATTTCCACGCGTTTTGTACGAAATTTGAATGATGCCCGCGCGCTCGATGTGCGCCGCGCATATTCTGTGTGGCTTGCACCTGGGAAGCGATGTGATAGTTTTTATATTAAATTAATGATCTGTCTTAAATTCAAGTACATACGTTCATCGTCATCGTTTATGTACTTATTTATTAATAAATATTATTTTATGGATAATCGGGCGAGTAAAAAATATAATTATCGACATCAAATGTGCGACTAAAATACTTAGTGGGCGAAAAATCTTTCATCAAAAGTCAAAACATAGGTGCAACAAGGAGCGAAGCAAGGAGGAGCGTGTTAGGTTGACATGTAAGATAAAATAAGGAGCCGAGCGAAGCGGAGCGGAGCGCGGTGACGTCGCTAGTTTTAACAGTTACACTAATTTGTATTTTTAGGCCGCCGTTTTCAACATTTTTATTCACCCATAGTCTTTCGCCCACTTAGTATTTTTTTCGCTCGTTTAAATAAAACCCTCATTTAATTAGTAACTCAACCTGATTTTGTGATAGTTGTTCACTCGCAATTTGGTGATAGTGTTAGGCGCAAGCCAGACAGAAGCAGCGCGGCGCGCATAGGGCGCGCGGACATCATTCAAACTTCGTACAAAACGCATGGAAATAAAGTCGCAATTTGAACACACCGAATGGTAATGTATCGGGTTGGTGAGCGCGGTGCTGAAACCCTTGCACCAGTGACGCGACTGCCCGTCACCAGTCTGTTTTATATAAGACCCGGCAATTGGGGATTGGGCCTGGTTTTGCCTGATCGAGAGCTGTTCTCTTACTTTCCCCCGAATAACTTTGCGAAGATTTGCGAGTAAGATGGTGGTACCTCCACAGTCGAGCCTGGCATCAGCTCTACCACCCAATAAATTATTTTATAGCACACCGTGCGTAAAATGACCACTTTACGCACGCTGCGCTTGCGTAAAGTCGGCATTTTCCGCACTTTTGCTATAAAATATTATACGATACTCGTGCGAGAAACTTTTTCTCGACTCGTGTGATTGCAACTCACACCCGTCAGAAAACGTTTCATCGCTCTCGTATCGTAATGTACTAATACGAAACTCGTGCGAGAAACTTTTTCAGAACTCAAACTCGTCAGAAAACGTTTCATCGCTCTCGTATCGTAATGTACTATTATTATATAACAATCTAAAATCTTAAAATTACTTGAAACATACCTACTTACAAAAAAAAAAGAAAAAAGTATACTAAGTAAAATATTTTTTCTAAATCACCGCCGTCGATCGGCAGGGTCCCCAAAAGGCTGGAAGCATTCCCCCGTTGAATGGCTAGGGTGATACGCTGCCCGAGGTATGCCTCAGCCCTTGGTTCTCCCGAAACGTCGACCAGCCGCGAAGATATTTCTTTGAAAATAATCTTCCCGGCTGGACCCCACGGCCCTAAGGTCTCTATCCCAAAAGGCGCAAATACGAATATATAGTCTGAACTTAGATCTGTATACTTGCGCCTCTTGGAGCTTTCGGCCGTGGCTGCCGCAGCGCCAGCTTTAGTAGCGGTCGCTTGGATATGGGACGCCGCCAATCAATTTGTCGACACAAGTGGCGTCCATCTGCCATTTTTCATGGAAATATAATATTATATAACGAGCAATCCAATGATTTCATCGTAGGTAAAAAGTAAAGCTAAATGAGGTATCTGCATAATGCTTAATTGAAAAAAGGGTCCAGGGAATTATACCATTTAAAATAATGCCCAATAAAGCGAGACCTTTTAGAAAATGAAATTATTCTAATTGTGATTGTAAGAAATGAAGGTTAGAGGGTAATTGCTTTGAAATTAACTGTTTGTCGAAAATTCTTAATAGAAAAGTTACAGAAACTCCCAGGGGTTTCACTCGATATGTAATAAAACTTTCAAATCGAAATTAATGTAATTATTTTATTAGATAGACGATTTAACCGATTTAAGGTCGCTCAGCGAGCTATCGGACTATACTCGGGGTATCTCTGATGGATAGAATCCGAAATGAGGAGATCCGTCGGAAATCGAAAGTAACCGACATAGCCCGCAGAATCAGTAAGTTAAAGTGGCAGTGGGCTGACCATATTTGTCGCCGACATGATGGCCGTTGGGGCCGAAAGACTTTAGAATGGAGACTACGTACAGCAAAGCGTAGTGTAGGCCGACCTCGTGCCCGCTGGACCGAAAATCTGAAGGACGTTGTGGGTGGCGGCTGGATGCGGAGGACGGAGGACCGACATGAGTGGCGAAGCAGTGGACAAACGGGCTGATGGATGGATTTTATTAGCAACTTTATGATTCCGATCTACTGATTTGACAACCTCTCGCTTTGAGGTCTCTCTTAGACTCAAAATGTAGTCTTTCTTCTCTTCCAAGCTCTATGGTTTTCCAGGTCTGTCGAAATTGACTTTTTTGAGGGCATCCGAAAGCTCTCACCGTCACTTGGGGAAGCTTAATTTATGGACCCTTAGATGGATATTGAAAAAGCTCCCTCACTTTTGTCTCTTGTTACTGAAAATCTTCGGCGTTCCGTTTCACCTTCGGCAATATGGAGATGAAAGGAATTTAATTAACAAGGCGCTTTTTAGGTAAGGTTTCTTTCTATAATATTCTAATGTGTTGCTGGAACGAAATTACTTACCTACGCGTTTATGAGAGATTTTTCCTCTTAAATAAATGTACTTGTGCCTGTTTTAGGCCATCGTCAGCTCGAAAGGGTTTGAGGTCATATACGAATAGGTAGTGACAAAAGTTGGCATACGTATTATTATGTATGTTTTTAAGAACCCTCTTTCACTTTACAAATTTCAAGCTGGCGGACCAAAGACGTTCAAAAAAAGCCGGACGGAGTCGCCGCTAAGCAACTAGAACCTACTAAAGTCCTACAACGAAAACAGGAACTAAACAGTTATTCAGACGCAATGTAAACAGTTATAATATGTAAGAAGCAATGTAAACGCCATAAACTGGTTCCTAGAAATATTTTTTGGTCAAAAACAACATGTTTTTTACCAATATATTCATTTCGGTTTTTATCAGTATACTAATTTCAGCTGTACTACCTTAACTTAAGAGCTATTAATACCTCAATTCGCAGTCCTGCTCTAACGCTTCTGCTTTTTAACTGTCTATCCTACTCTAATCAGATGCCGCGCACGCAAAACACCAGTTATTTTGAAATCGCGGCTACACTGATGGTTTTTTCATTTTTATGTTATTTTCTGCATCTGCTTTATTTATACTAATATCAGTTATATTATGCAAAGTTTCAGATCTAATTTCAAGTATTCATTGAATGCTATCGGTTTATTGTACGGTTTGGAGGTAACTTTGTATTTTTTTTCTATCGAAAAAATTGAATGGAATCAAGTTTTTACCATTGCATTGACATAAGTTACATATAAGGTTAGATTGAGCACCTTAGTTTGTATCAATCAAACTGCCCCCTGATTCTCTGTCGTAAACTCAGTTGCCAAACCAAGTGCCTGTCGTCTAAAACATACATATCCGCTTATCTAAGGATAAGTTCGCACTTGAAACGACTTCACAATTCGTAAATAGGTTATTTTGGAAGTTCATTTTTTATCTGTTTTTGGTGAATAGCAACTATAGACGACGACGTTTCCTTCTGTTACGATTACCAAGAACCACGCGCTCACAAAAATCCGCGTTTTTATTAAATAACTCTGCTTCTAGTTTAAAATAAAAAATATTCTAAGACGAGCTGACGATGTCATTTGTTAACTTATTTTTGATACAAATTTTAAGGCTGTATGATTTAAGGAAGGCCCTGTGAAATTTAGGGGTAACTTTGTATTTTTTTTTATCAAGCTATCTTAAGGATTTTGCGTTTTTTCTAAGATGAATCTATCAGCCCTATAGTCTACTATCTATATTATTTTTACTATACCGATTAACTAAGTTACACAATGTGATATGCCCAAGCCTTATACAGGCCCTTAGAATTACAACAAGGTGTAGAGCTGATGCCGGGCTTGACTGTGCTATATTCGGGGGAGAGAGAGTAAGAGGGCAGCTCTCCAACAGGCACAACCAGGTGGCCAACCATGCCAGGAATGTACTGCATATCCATATCCGAATACCAACCCTGATTTAAAACACAAGCGGCCTCACTGGTGCGAGGATTACGGCGCCACGCTCACCAACCCGCCGTGCGTGAGTATGGGCATCACTTCCAAGAGGACCTCCAAGAGTGGCAAAAATGCCCAGGATGAAGACATGCCGATGGATGGATGGACATACAGCGTACGTCCTCTGTAAACACGAGTTCATTTTTTTATGACATAAACCCAGGGAAATTTGAGAACCCCTTAAAATTAAACGGTCCTTCAAGTAGGTAGATACTAATGAATTAAGCTTGCTATTTATTTTCCCAAGGTAGTATTAAACAACTTCATCTTACAAACTTGTAACTTGTAAGTAGTTTCCAAACACCGAGTTCTTTGTGAACTAATCCTATTATAAACTAAAATATTGTTACTTTATTTTGAAAGAAAGAAAGAAAAGAAAATGGAATTTATTGCCAAACAAAACACATGAAACAAAATTAAAACAATAAAAAGGATTAGACTAACTTAAATACAAATTTTGTTCTTTAAGGTGGTAAAATAAATATGATAAAGTATGATGAAAGAAAATCATCAAACCTCGTGGCGGGTAATAATTTGGCCAAGTGCGAAAGTGTTAATACGGGTACGGAACCCTAAAAACAATAGGGTAATAATATAGAAGCCAAAGCAACATTAATGCGACGAAAAACAAGACGTTAAAAAATTTAATTGAAACTTGTATATAGGATCCTACCAATAAGTGAAAATAATTCTAGGGTAGATCATGTATCGTCAACTGATTACATTCCAGAAAAAAAATATTTTTTTAGTCATGTAATTTTTCCACTTTCAGCTGACAAAATTTCTATGGAAAGGTGGAAAAAAGTTCGCACAGTAAAAATTTTTTGAAATTTTTCTGTTAGGGACACTTCTCTTCTCTTTTTTTCACTTTGAATTACAGGACCTGAATTAAATTTTAAAAATGCTACTTTTTCGAGATTTATGTTAATTTGCAATAATAGAGGCCATAGTAGCAACACGTACTCCGTGAAAATTTAAACTGGCTACCGTGACAGAGGGGCGAACGGATTGCTTAGTAATAGTGTCCCGTTTGACACCATTAGGGTACGGCAACCTAAAAATAATGATTGTTTAAATTGGAATACGAGTGTTAAACAAACACTGTTAGTGGATATTTGTGTAGTGTATTTGTTTCAATAGTGTTGCAGATCTTCACTTTCACGCTCGACGACCGTGGGAGCGGACGCGTGAAAATTGTATAGTACACAGGGTGGTTCGTTTTGTTACATACAAGTTTTATTATTATTTATTATTTTATTACAAAATCTCGGATATTTCAATAAATTTCCTAATATTGAGTTTTGTTATAAACACAATGTAACTCAATAAATGTAAGAAGTTATCATTAATTGTTTTTTTTTAATTCCTGACGTGTCAGGAAAATTCCTGTTATCTGGTAACACTATTTACAACTATCGTAATTGCTTTATTAAAAACTAATTAAATTAAGTACAAGGCGACTTTGATTCGTTTTACCTAAATTCATACTGGAGAGTGGAGACACAGTGATATTGATGATTAAGAAATAAAACGCAAACATTATTTTTTTTAAGAAAATGATATGATATGATAGATTATTATTTTATTATGAATTAGTAAAGATGTATAAGGAGATACATAAAAAAAGATTATTTGCGCATATTTCCATATTTAAATACTTAAAATATATAAATTTATATTAATTTAGTTTAGTATTTTATTAGATCCCGGCATCAGTTGTAACGAAAATGATTACTATTTATAATGACAATACGACAATTGGCATGATGACAAAATAAATTTATTAGTCCGTCAGGTAGATTATCAGAAAATATGGGACACGTTTTATTTTTTAACTTAAACATAAAATGATGAACGTATAGCCCGCTGAAGTTCCGCGTGGCGTCACATCTAAGTACAATAAAATTTTACATAGAAGTGACGTCATTTTCCCCCACTCCCAAACTTTGACGCGCTTTATCTCTGTCATTTTTTGTTTGATTGACAAAAGAAAAAATACGTGTCCAATATTTTTTGATAATCTAAATGACGGACTAAATAGAATAATATTTTGTTTACCCCTTCTACAAACCTATTCCTATTCTTTAGTTAGTATTTTATACTCATTGTCACCCTGTCATTATTATTAATTTGTCATACTGTCATTGTAAATAAGTCATCATTATTGTTTCAACTGATGATGGGCCCAGTAGGGCTCGAAATATATCTAAATTTTTAAAAAGTCCAATCTTACTTACATATTGTTCAATGAAATTGGACTATGTTACCTGTGTATCCTGCTATACTGTACATATTGTAAACCAAAATTTTTAATCTAAACCTATTTTATGATACTGGGTACATTTTAGTCACTGAAAAGCCAAAAAGTAAAGAAAGTACCTGATCGTCTATGCAAACAACTTTTATGAAAAAAAAGCAATAAGCTGTGACACAAAAAAGGTGCATACCTTCTTGACCAAAATTTATCGAAAATATAAATAGACGCATAGTAAAAGTTTATTTATTCATTTATTTAAGGAACAAATTGCAAACCATTACAGTGTATAACCAATTCAGTTGTTTGTATACACGAGTATTATCAAGTATTCCGCTTGTTATCGACAAAAAAATCGTCCGCTATTACTTATTTAGTAGTAATTCACAAGATAAAGATTTTATGGCTTCGTATAAAATTGTCCTATCAGTATATTGTCAGAACCGGCAGTCTTCACCATCAAGAAACCTTACCAAATAAACCTCATACAAATATTTTTAGCAAAATACACCTTTCCGATATGAATTATAAATTCGATAAAGTTTTGTAAAGTCGATTATCTTGTCCCCCCCTGTATACGGTCGATGCGTGAAGGTCAAGGCCGCCGTGTGACTCTCACGGAACAGTTCCGTTCCTGTGGGAAGCGGCCGGCCGCCGTGTGAACCACTGAGCCACCCGTGTGAAACCGACAACAGTCAGTGTCTGTGGGAAAATAGGGCAACAAGCAATCTTATTATTATTTAAGTTTCAAATCTGATTGGGTAATGAAACGTACTTAATTAAGTGTATCATTAGTCGTGCGGAACTCAACTTGTTTAATTTTTATTTTATTTTTGATTTTTGTACCGTTTGGCGTAGTCTCGTTTTCCTTTGTCCCTATGTTTTGTAATATTAACAAAAAAAAAATGCGTGTAGGACTCGCGCACAGAGGGTTCCGTATCACCACACAGGTACGGAACCCTAAAAACATAGTAAATAACAACAATATACAAGGTCCTACAATATTAAGTGAAAATAATTCTAGGATAGATCATGTGACCAAATTCAAGATATTTCATCATTGTTTAATCATATTTGCACTTACCAGTATAAATTGGTGCAAACAGCTGTTTAAATTTCTATGGAAAGGTTAAAAAAAAGTACTTGCAAAAAGAATTTTTCGCTTGTAAGTGCTCTGGGATACCCTATCATCTGTAAATAAAATCATATTTAATTGTAGAAACAACACACAGATAAGACAGGAACAACATCAGGAAGACGATACAAACAAAACGCTAAAATGGTAGTATCTGACAAATTATTCGGCTACCTATGAGTACGGAACCCTATTTTTTATTATTAATGGTTGTTTTACTTTAGAGTATGTACAACAATTTCACCAAATAGGAAACTTTCATGTATGATCCGATGAGTGAGAGTGATAGAGAGGAGTAGATGATCGAGATAGATGAAAGAAAGAGATAGACATCGACAGACGAACATCAGACAGAGTTGCCGATTTTAAGGATGAGCAAAACACCAATAAATGTGGCAAAAGTCCTTGAAAAAGGCAAAGTTGTTACAACACCGTGGGAATGTTAACAAAAAATATATAAATCCTTGCATTCCTGTATGACACGCTTCTGTCAACAAGATTAGTATCATTCACATGACCTTAAACAACAAAAGACATGTTGGAATTGGGTCTTTGAAGGGTTCCGTACCGTTCATACTTTTATAAGGGTTCCATCAAAACAAGGAAACCCTAACAGCCTTAGAGCATACATCTAAAACAGCAAATTTATTATCCGTCTGTCTTCTTCAAGACAATGCTGTTGTCGCAAAACTGGATTTCTATAAAATTTCCAATTACGGAATCCGAATATGTACGCTGTTAACTCTTTTTTTAATGACCGCTGAATAACATTACCTACTAATTTAATTTTAATCTAACCCCGATAATTTGTATTTTGTAGAAGAATACAAACTTGTTTTATTAAATCCATTCGAAATCATATTCATAATTATTTTTTAAAGTTGAGCCCTTTGATTATTTTTTTAAAATCCAAATAAATCATGGTCACCCGAAGAGGTAAGATAATTAGATCGCGCGAAGTTATTTTTATTATTGATCCCACTATTTTGGACTATTTTCAACTTTTTCCGTATGGGAATGGCTAGGATAACCATAAATTTTGTTTCACGTAACATTTTTTAATAATACTTTGCCTCTTAATTTTAATTGTTTTTACTTTTAAAATGTGTTCTACTAACGTTCCGTAATAACCTCTAAAATTGTCGGCGTTTGTTTGAAAGTCACCCTGTATATTGTATAAGGTGACTTTAGTTTATGCAGCCAAATTCTGTGCTCAGTAACAAGGTTCGGAATCCCTTTTTTTCGTAAATTATTCTTTTGGTGTTCCCTACAAACACAAGCCCAGCCCCGAGTCAATTACTGTAGGACGTCAAGATTTTCTTTTGTGAAATTATCAAAAAGTGTTATCGATCCGTGTTGCTGATCACTTACCATGTCTCCAGTATGAGTTTGGCTGGATAAATAAAAGTCACCTTACATTTCGCCAAGATTTCGCCATGTTTCGTGGTCCTCGTGGAAGAAGTGCCCATACTCACACACGCTGGGCAGGCGGGGCAGTTAGCGCGGTGCCAAAACCCTCGCACCAGTGCCGACGCGCGCCGCTGCCCATCACCAGCCTGTCTTATATAAGGCCCGGCAATTTGCGATGGATATCCCGCCATCCATCGGTTGATTATGTATGATATATATAGTACATAAGAATGGTACTGTTATTGATCAGAATAACAATACCATTTATAATAATTCACAATGATGTACATCAAAACCAAACATCCAGAAAATCAATGTAAGTAGAATTCGTTCGGTATAATATCATAATATGCTACAGCAGATTGTTAAAGCCCATAGGCGCGTCCCCGTTTTAGTACATTTGTTAATCCTTTTCTCTGTCGTTTTTGTTATAGACCAAAGTATAAGACCTCTATCATCTGGTACTGATATTTTAAAACCATTTTGACAACATTTTGAATATTGATTTTGTTTTAAAGATATAAAGCTGGACATATTTACACGCAAAGCTGTTTTCTTGCCTTAAATTGTACCTATACCAAAATTTTACATTCCAGCCAGATAGTGACTTTGTAAATGCCTGTATAAAACTATAGAGGTCTCAAAATTTTTCTATATCGAAAAGCAACAGAGAAATATTATACTAAAACCGTGGTATGCCTATATGCGCCTTAGGTATGAAATCGGAAATACAGTTCTCATCAAAAAAATCAAAACACTACCAAGACTTTCTTTCTGGCGACAAATAACCAAAAAAGAGGATAATTAAAAAAAAATTGAATTTGCCTACTGATGGAAGACATTTAATTTTTTTCCGCAATATACAATATTTTATACTACACCTGCTTGGAAAATTCCTTCTTACTTTTTCGAAAACGATGGAGAATATACGTCATTGCTGTCATACCAATATGCGGGCGAAAAAAATGTATGAAAATCCATTGTTAACGTGCTGAGCGGGCAGAAAAAGTATATGAAAATCCATTGTTAACGTGCTGTTTTTTTTTTTATTTGTTGTCAACATCCGTACGATAAGCATAAATGTTACATTAAAAAGGGTATAAACTTCTTGGTACATAACCTTGCTTGAACAATAATGCCAAAAGACAAAAAGTTTTTATGTCTTAGTTTGCAAAATAATATTGGCTACTTGCTATTTATGATCATAAAAAAATGAAAAAAGTGAAGTCAAGTAAATCTGCAAAATAATACTGGCCATTTGTTATTTATGTACATAATTAAAAAAAGAAATTAAAAACTGCAAATCGAACGCGCGTCATCAATCTGTTTCTTTAGTTGTATCTTTATTAAAAGTAACTCAAAATGTGGTCTAGTAGTGATATAGAAGAATGGGTGATTTTGTCTTTTATTTTCCTCGCAGGTGTAGTATAAAGCACTATGTATCACTCGGGAGAAAGTGCGATTCCCATCTCGTCAAACTACATCCTCGTTGGTAATCGGCCTCTTTTCCCACTCGGTGAATAATGTACTATTTCTAATAATCCATTAAAAACACAAACTTGAGAAGTGTTTCAATTTTTTTGATGAGAAGTGTATTTCACCAAAAGTGGCGACTCTCTAATTTTAAAAGCGAAATGATCTGGCTAAGCAGATTGTGATATGCCGAATTCTACGACGTGCTGACGACGTACATACATAATTATACTTATCAAAGTTCATTTTTATTTGATACATTTACATATCTTTGCTACCATTCTTCGTCCGTCCCAATAAAGTTCACATTTCCATAACATTTTAATGGTATGTAACGAAATAACTGAAAATCGCAATTGTTCCCATTGAAGCTGTCGGTTCGCACGGGAACGCACATTTCTGTGGGAAATTCCCTTCATATCTTGAAAAGGGCGTTGGTAGACGCGTGCCAAAGGGCTGAAGGGGACTGATTGTTGATAAATAATCGGGCTTTAAAACTGCTGATTATTATCACAGATTATGATAGGTAGAATATACTTAGTATTTTTCTGAGGTTTTGTGGGTTCCGTATTCAAAAATGACTAAAACACTGGGTTCAGTGAATAATGGTTTAACTTGACTTAGGCTCAAAATTAGTTTTTTCTTACCACATTCCTCTTTTTGTAGGATTCCGTAGTCCGACAAGGAACCCTTATAGTTTTGCCATGTCCGTCTGTCCACAGCTTAGCTCAGAGACTATTAGTACTAGAAAGCTGTAATTTGGAATGTGTATACATATCAATTACGCCAACAAAATGGTAAAAATAAACCTCGAAAAAATGTTTTTTATTGGTATCTCCCATACCATTCCGGACCAAGGCACCCCTGGAGGACACAACGGGGGGTGCCACGGGAACTTGGGTTGAGACTCGTGGCACCCCCAGGTCCTCAAATCCATATAACGGTATACCAGTAATATCACGAGTACTATTATTTACTACAACAGAAATACATCATCTGTGAAAATTTCAACTGTCTAACTATCACGATTCATGAGATACAGCCTGGTGACAGACGGACAGACGGAAAGCGGAGTCTTAGTAATAGGGTCTCGTTGGTTACCCTTTGAGTACGGAACCCTAAAAATCAAAGTGTCATTAAGTTATATTAGTGTGTATCGGTTCAGCCCCTAGAAAACTTAACAACTTGGAGATATATAGCTCATACCTTTACGTCAATGGTTCACCAAAAAAATTATACATTGTTAAATCCTTCAACTGGTAAAGCTCCCCCCCCCCCTGCGCCAATGCGGTTAACGCAATAATTTCAAAGCGGTAAATATCGGAAGGGCTGTGGCTAGAGATGGGCGGCGGAAAAATTCCCGTTATTCCGGGTTGCAACCCGAAATGGGTATTTATGCGGGTTAAATCAAAATTAGTGAAAACAAATATAAAATGAGTGAAATAAAATACGTAATAGACTCTAGATATTTAGTTCTGTATTTTTTATTTAATCTCTTTACTTACACTCATTGTTACTAAATAAAAAGATATAATGATTTTAAAATACTTCAAATCCAACTTTTAACACATGCTCATGAACATTGGCGTTCATTTTAATGTTTATGATCCTTGGTGCTTCAAGTAAAGCAACGCTCGTCTCGGTTATTTTAGGGATGAGTGACCGTAAAATTTAACTGTTGAAAAGAAACACCTAGCTAGGTACTTTTTGACAAATCACAAGAAACAGATTGAAACAAACTGATCGAAGTACATTTTTACCACAAATCACATAAGTGACTTTATTTTCCCATTTATTGTTCAGCGTGTACTGTACTGTAATACATTAAGATAGTCCCGAGCTTGATATAAAAACCGTGAGATAACTCATACTTTACCACGTAAAAGTAGTAAAAAACGTTAATACCTGAATAAATACCCGTCGGGTGGTTTCATTGGGAATCTTTCCGAAATCGGGAAAGATTCCGGGTGGAATCCCATCTCTAACTGTGGCACATGCCAGTGGCAGTTCAAACCGCTTATAGCCGGTTAATAGGGTAGTTTATGTTTATTATCTAAGGGTAGATATGTGTTGTTTTTTAATAGATTTTCGAGTGGTAGTTCTTCTAGACGTTGGGTTGGAAATGTGGTGCTGAATTAGCTGGAACGAGGAAGTGCTGAGAATTGTAGAGGAAGAAAGATGGTTGTTAATATAATAACATTGACCTCTCTTAAACAACTAGACTCACAATCCCGCTCACAAAGTGTCCGCGATGCATCTTGTCACCGCTACGACGTGACAAGATAGAATGAAGATTGCGTACAACTGATATTGCATCTTATTGTCACGATATAACATTTTTGCTACTATGCACGTCGCTGTTCGGACGCTTGCTGGCGAACTTTTCTTAGAGACTGTCTAAATTAAAGTCGATATATAAGGTATATCGATGAACGTACAGTGAGCTTTCAATGACACCTATTCTCAAGTAGGAAGTTTTCATTGCAAACGCAGATGGATAAAAGTTAAATGAGCTTATATTATTTTAGGTTTTTCAACTCTAAATTTAAGGTTCGCTGCTCGAGAATAGGTCACAGTATGTGCCTTAAGTGCTGGTAGATCAAATAGTAATTAAAATTGGTTTACTAGTATGGTGGGAAAATTCAACAGTCTAGGATAGTACCTCGGTGGCACAGTTTGTAGTGCGTTTTTCTTGATAAGAAGATGTCGCAGGTTCGAATCCTGGCCCGAGGAATGATTTTAAATTCTTGTCTTGAAATTAGTTTCTAATTGATCTTTTATAGTTTGTAATGCATTCTAATAATATTTAGAGTATTCAAAAGCGATGGATTTCGCTATTAAAAACATAATGACAAAGTGAAAAAAAATCAAGAGGTGATTGAGTATCGCTAATAAACACCTAATAGACCACTTTTAACCGAAGATACTATTTTCACTTACATTTGGAAGTAAAAAAAAATTTACAAAAACATTTTTTTCTTCTTTAATGTCATCCATCAGTTAGCGATACACAATCTGTCCTAGAAAATATTCTCGCTTATACAGGACCTTACAAAAAAAACGCCAGAAAAGTTCCCACATCTTTCAGATTCTCACAGGAAAGTGTTTGTCCCACAGTCCCGACCTTTCGACCCCTCGCAGAATGATGATAAAAACTGGCCGTTATTCCGGGTTTATTTTATCAATGTAACTCCGGGACATTTCTCTACCTGTGATCTTTAACGGAATTTCACAAGCTTTTTCATAATGGCAAATATTTATGCTAATTTATGGTCTTGTTTTTTGATACTGAAGAAAGTAGGTATTTAAAAGATTCAAGTAGGTATATCTTTAAATCCAAAATACCTATCAGTTTTCCACAAAAATACGAATGTCATTTATGGTACATCGTATTGGCATAGTAAAAACAGACTAGTAAGCTATCTTCACAGAGATGTCGCCCGCGCGGCTTATATGTGTGCGAGCTACTGCGAGCCTGCACGTACGAACCACAGCACGAACACAACGACAATATCTCAGGCGGTTTCTGGCGGTATGACAGGGGTCGGCTGCGCTCCGCAGTCGCGCTTACGTACGCCGCGCCGCGCTACAAAACAGATAGGTATTTTGTGGCCGCGCGCCGTTCGTCGTATCGCTGCTAAATAAATTGACATCCCTGCAGCAGTAGGCATTTAAGCCTCGCACGGCGCGGGAGTTGTTCTACTATTCTGTTTTTACTATGGTATTGAGGTGTGTCAGGATCGTAGCAGATGGAAATCTGTAGTCTCTGCCTACCCCTCTGGGAGAGAGGCGTGAGTTAGTTATGATAAATGGTATTGAATTGATAGGCTATTGTAGGAGAATTAGTTTCAAATTGGAATCTCTTACGGGGCCCAAAAAAGGGTCATAATAACAGACGAACAGACAGACAGACGGAAAATAAAATGATCGTAGGTATAATAAGGGTTCTGTTTTTTTAATTGTGAGGTGAGGAACCCTAAAAATCATAAAATTACTTATATTTAATTATCCTAGAAGTTGTGAAGAAGTGAAGTTGTAAATGGTTCTCAGAACGCTGAGGGCGAACAAGAGAATCGCGGAAAACAAACCACTCTTTTAGATAGGGGGGATAGAGGGGATCATTGAGGATGTTCCAAAGAAGCGTTAAGATGTGAGCATTGCGACGATTTCAGATATTAAGCCAGTTAAGATCAGAACGGGATTGTGACACATGGTCATATTTACGAAGGCCAAAGATGTACCGTATACATAAATTGAGGAGACGATCTAGCTTATTTAACAGTCCTTCAGTGAGATCGGGGTAACAGACATCGGCATAGTCTAAAATAGGGAGCAAGAGTGAGTTAACCAGCATGACCTTCGCAGAATACGGCAAAAACCTTTGCATGCGCTTGAAGGAGTGCATAGATCCAAAGATCTTTTTACTAATTTCAGCTACATGCAAATCCCAAGACATATTGTTCGGGATACAGAGTCCTAGATTTTTTACTGATGTACAGAACTTGAGAGGAGTTCCATTGAAACAGACAGGTGGAAGCGTGCCCAGATCAGTTTTGTCTATGAGAGCCCTACTGCCGACTATCATGACCTGCGTTTTTGATGGGTTAACAAGGAGACCAAATTGTTCCGTCCATTGACTTACATGTTCAAGATCAGAAGTCATTTTCTGTATGGCCACAAGAATTAGGTCCTGCTTGAAAGACATATACAGTTGAAGGTCGTCAGCGTACATGTGATATGAACTGAAATTAATGGTGGACACAAGGGTGTTTATAAACACGGAGAAGAGAAGAGGAGATAGCACGCCGCCCTGGGGGACACTGGCTGTAACGATGCACCAATCGGAGAAATTATCACCAGAGCGTATACGCTGTTGACGCCCATGAAGATACGAATAGAACCACTTAGTAGCTAACTCGGAAACATTAAGAGAACGTAGGATGGCCAGGAGGATGTCATGGTCAACGCAATTAAAAGCGCTACTAAAGTCAAGAAGAGTGAGAAGTGTAAGTTGCCTTTCGTCCATAGCATCACGAAAGTCGTCAGTAATTTTAATGAGAGCAGTACATGTACTGTGGGATGGACGAAATCCCGACTGAAGTGAATTGAGAAGTTTATTAGAGTGAAGGAAATACATTAGTTGACGATTGACCACCCGTTCTAGAATTTTGGAGAGAAAAGGAAGTATAGAGATTGGTCGGTAGTCTTTGTATGAATAGGGCTCAGAAATTTTAGGAACTGGAATCATGTAAGCCAATTTCCACGAATCAGGAAATGTATTAGATGTCAGAGAAAAGTTTACAATATGAGTTAAGACAGGAAGAATGACTTCCAAAATAGGGAGGAGAAGATCACGGCCAATAGCGTCGTGGCCAACGGCTTTACTGGGGATGGAAAGAATATGTTTTTCAACATCGGAGATGAGAACTGGTGTGAAATCAAAAGTATGGTGAGATGAGGAAAGAGCAGCTAAAATGCGTTGAATAGTACTCTCTTTCAGTATTGGATCAATTGTGTGGGGAGGGGAAGAGAAGTGACGGTTTAAGCCATTGATATCCAGAGCTGGGTTTAGATTTTGCCGATACTTCCCGAAACCGAGAGTACGGAGAAATCGCCACAGGTTATTGGGATTACATTTTCCAATTGAGGAATGGATATGACGCCGCTTGGCATTTCTAACAATCTGGTTGCAGCGGTGTCCGTCAGTCTTGAACTTGTTCCAGTTTTCCTCAGTAGGATGTTTTTTATGTTTGCGTCGATAACGATCCCATATGGCCATGGCTTTACGTATATCGTCAGTAATCCAAGGAGATGGTGCATGTTTCATGCGAACTGGGTGAATAGGAGTATGGACATCATATAGTTCAATCACAAATCTGTTTAACAACTCAATTTTATGGTCAATGGTCTCGGCTTACTCCACCAGACCCCAATCTATAGCCCTAGCATCGGCAAAAAGTTTTCTGGAATCTAATTTTGCGAAGTTTCGCTGAAGCAAGATCTTACGCTTAGGCTTAGGAATTTTTAATTTGTAAGAGGCATAAATAAGGTCGTGACGGGAAAACCCAGAAGCCGTATACTGGCCATGACAAGCAATACGGTCAGGATTATGAGTTAAGATGAGATCCAGCAGAGTATGTGAGTCACCTACATGATGAGTGGCTTCAAGCGGCAAGATGGAGACATCAACAGATGAAGCAAGCGTCTTTAATTTACGGGAGCGAGGATCATCACAGAGCAGATCAGTGTTAAGATCACCCATTATTAGACCATGATCATACTCAGGCAAATGTAAATTTTCTAATGAGTCAAAATAATCAATGGTGGGTGGGGGTACACAACGCCGAGGAAAAACTTTGTGGTAATGAAATCCAATTCAATGAACAGGTTTTCCATAAATGGCTTGTCCCTATCATATTCCGATTGCGAACGGGAGATAATTTTATATTTTATGTCAGCACGGAGAAAGATAGCAACACCCCCACAGCCTGCTCCCGTTCGATCATTTCTTATAAGTACGTAGCCGAGAATAGTAACGGATGTAGACGGTAGTGAGGGTTTTAAATACGATTCTGAAACAAGACAGGCATGAATGTGATTGCTAGTAAAGGTGGCGAGAAATTCAGAGTAATGTCCGGAAATACTTTGCGCATTGAGGTGACAGATATTTAAGTTCTTCTTCTGTGGGGTAAATGTATTGTGAAGTAAATCACTGAGGTGAGCATAACCCAAAGAGTCATCTGAAGAATCAATAAGAGAATCATTTGCGTCTAGCGATTGAAACAGTTCAGAGTCATGAGATAAATCCATAAATTAAATATATATGACTAAATAAATAAATAACAACGAGTTATAAAATATGCGTATACAGAATAAAATACAAATAAAATAGTTGTAATAATAAAAATAAGAATAAAAGGTATAAGTGGTAAACCAAAAACAGCCCGGATCACCACAACACCGCCAGCTAAATTATAATATGGATGAGAATAATGCTTACTACAGAAGTGATGAGTTAAGGAATGCACAAAAAAGTAAATAACATAAAACTACTTACAAGATTACAAAGTCGACGGAATTTGTAACTTTATACATAATATATTTTCGCTGTAGGTATGCTTTATATTATTTGTTGCCAAAATGTCGATGAGAATAGAGCAAATAATTAATACAAGCAAATTAGAGTTAAGAAAGTGAAAAAGGGTGCCATGCAAGCATTGTTACAATTAATGTTGCAAGCAGCATGATTAAATGATTAAACAATGTGTAAGTATAATGTTGCAAGGAACGACAACTCAAACCCAATTTTAAAATGAGATTACTGAACGTATCATCAGGTGTCAAAAAAGACAAATGTCAGAAATAATGAGGGTGATATGGAATATTAGAAAATTGGTGAAATTACCAAGCTTAAGTCTACCCTGAGTTACAAAACCACAATAGTATGCCAAATGATAAAAGTAAGTGTTTTATTTAAATGGTACCTCTGTGTACGCGATACAAACATTTGCACAAAGATCTACAAACAAATCCACTATTTTTTCGCAGGGATAACTCTCTTGGAACGGCCTGTCTGTAGTACTCTGAGCATCAATGAAAGGCAGATTCTTGACTGAGAACTCCTGTAATTGCTCCATTGTGTTGAGTCTCAGCTTGTTGCCATTGGAAAACTTCAGATACAAGTTCATAACTGCACGTGAAATAAGTTTGTGTTTTAAACGGTACGTTCGGAACCTTTAGGGCACGAGTTTTTCTCGCCCTTACCGGGTTTTTACCTGGGTGCTACTTTTTGAGCGTTACCTATGTATCATTTTTTTTTCACTTGTGCAGTTATGATTCTTTGGGAAAGTTGCCCAGTATGATCAGCATTAATTAAAAAAAAAACATATTTTTTACAAGATTGACGTTTTAAAAGTATCATAGCGACATATGGCCCCAAATTAGTTGACTCGAAAACAAGGTTGCCAGATGTCCGGATTTAGCCGGACATGTTCGGCTTCTTACGGTCGTGTCCGGCCAAATATTTACGTGTCCGGTCTTTGTTAAGCTTTTTGAATTTGTTACAAAATTTAGTTTTAACTTGTTAATTTTGTAACAAATTTATTAGTAATAAGCAATTTAAATATGTCACCGAGTTATATTTTTACTATAAAAGTTATCATCATCATCATCATAAATAGTTTATTGCACAAAAAATAAGTAAAAAAGGCGGACTTAATGCATGAAGCATTTTCTACCAGTCAACCCACAGATGGTACAAGATAAATTACAAATTAAATCAAGATACTACTCTAAATTATTAACTATAGGTAACGTATACCTAAAAGAATAGGTATGATATATGTAAGTTATGTCAGTATGTTTAACGTTAAAAAAAACCGGACAAGTGCGAGTCAGATTCGCCCACTGAGGGCTCCGTTAAAGACTATGTATATATAATGTTTAGTTTTCAGATTTTTCCCTTTTCCCTATATTTGTAGTAAAAGACGGTATTACTTGCCAAATTTCATAGTTCTAGGTCAACGGGAAATACCCTATGAATTTTGATTCCCTTGAGAGTATCGAAATGTACGTTTTTTGCGGAATAAACGGCCGTATCTTTTATCATGTTAACATAGAAGTTTGATATTTTCACAGCTTTGAGGGACTGTAAACTTGAGTATATGGTTTTAATTTCAATTCGATACCTCCACGTGTTCCCGAGATAAAGGGTCTTGACAGAGAGACGGACGGACAGACGGACAACAAAGTGATCCTATAAGGGCTCCGTTTTTTTCTTTTGAAGTACGGGGCCCTAAACACATAATATATTCAGCCGTTAAAAATTATATGTCCGGCAACATATCCGGCCTTTATATAATGTTAAGTTCTGCTTTTGTATTTTAGGGCCTGGCAACCCTAGCCCCAATACAAATTAATTTGCATAAAAACTAATTTTATTAACATGTTCGCTGCGGTTCTCAGTCCCACGCAGCCCTTTCTTATGGGAGCCATAAGGCTTGTGAACCGTTTTATTCACATATTTGAGTGTTATTATCTATAGCCTATTATTTAGGGTTGTCGACACACGCGTGCATAGCTGGAATATTTTTGTGATCTGTAATTCCTTCTCGTCTTTATTGCCTTGAGATAAGTGCGAAAATTCTTAAATTAGTTGGACGAAAGGCGTGGTACAGTGAATATTGTAATGTGTCTAATGTTAATTAGGTGGCTTTGTTTAGTATGCATCATGGATGAATTGTCTATGGTATGCATGATGGACCAAACAAATGATACAACTTTAATGGAATTTTCAATGCTACTGAAACACTACTCGTATGTGTCCGGAATGCATTCGACATTTTGTGACCGATTAACATACAAAAGCAACAAAAAAAGTTTTATATTTTTCGATTGTAGTTTTCTGAAGAAGCTATAAGGTCCATCCTTTGAAAAAAATATATGACGTTGAGTGATCTTTTGTGAAGTGCAGTTACCTAATTATAATTAAATTAATCAAATATTCAATCCAGAAAAAAATAATTTGTAAACCTCAGTTTTTATGATATTTAATGTTTAAAAAATTCATTTCTACTGCCTGTATTATTCAACAGATTCTCTTGGTTTTGTATATAGTAAAATAGGTATTATTGATACCTATTGCAGTTACCTAAAATTGCAGTTCTTACGGAAAACATAGATAAATAAATCTAAATAATGTGTTTTTTTCACGAACGCGAGGCATTTCTGTCGTCGTAACTGCCAGGACGAAGAGCGTGCGATTGTAGACTAAAATACAACGTATTAAATGTTGTTTTCGCCTGATGTAAAATAATGTGTTTAATCTTGCCTATGCCATATCCTTAATTAGCTAACATTCAAATGTTTCTCCAAACAGACGAAACTAACTGTTATAGACTTTGACTTTTAGGAGGAATCTTAGAATAATTAATTAATTAGAGAATACTTATTCTTGTCTAAATAATTCAATCCCATATTAATCCTGTCATAGCTATTGAGGGCACTACGATCTATGATCAACGTTCTATAGGTGCTCTAGCACGCGCCGTCGATACAATGTCTTTCCATCACACTTGCTCTTTCGCACATTGACAAACGCGGTATGCGTGAGAGTGCACGTAGGATAGATAGACGCTGTATCTCTGGCGCGTGCTAGCTACAAGGGATTACTTGGTCTTGTTACCTGAGTTATTAATTTTAGAGATAAAAAAATCGTGCCAACACATTTATAGATATTGTTTAACAGCAATTTTATAATAACTCCTTTGTTAAATGTTTGCTGAATTTCTTTCAAATCTATGCGTTATATTCGAATTTAGAATAACAATCATCTTCAATGAAACAAAAATACTTGTCAAAAATTTTACGAATAAAAAAAGAAGCTAATTAGAGATCCCTACAAAACAACCCAACCCTTTTTTATACTTAATAAACATGTTAACCGTCCCCGGCCAGGTAAAAAGGATCAGTTAAAAATTCCCACGTCGCCGGACAAATTCCCAAGGGAATATATTAAAATTCCGGGCTCACCCTTTTTGGTGAGCGAGGGAAACGGCACTGCGCGGCGGTTCAAGGGTTAAATAAGTGTCTGCTGTCAAAAGCATACAAGTGTTTAGTAATTAGGGTTCTGTATGGGATGTATGGTATTGGTATTTGGAAAGGGTTTGTTTAAAATCGATTACAGGTAGTTAAGGGTGTATAATACCTCACTTCGCTTCGCATGATCCTGTTTTATACCAACAAATACTGCAACAATCACTCTGAAATTAATATATGATAAAGTTGAGGACTAATGCTATGTTAACACAGTGGTGAAAACTTGATTCCATTAAATTTTCTCGATACAAAAAATTACAAAGTTACCTCCAAACCGTACAATAAACCGATAGCATTCAATGAATACTTGAAAGTAGATCTGAAACTTTGCATAATATAACTGATATTAGTATAAAGCAGCCGCAGACTGTTTCATAAAAATGAAAAAACCATCAGAGTAGCCGCGATTTCAAATTAACTGATGTTTTTGCGTGCGCGGCATCTGATTAGAGTGGGATAGACAGTTAAAAAGCAGAAGCGTTAGAGCAGGACTGCGAATTGAGGTATTATGGGAACCCGCTCCGTATTTTTCGTCTGTTTGATGCGAAGCATTATAATAATTATTTTTCTTGTCATTGCCGCGATGTTTTTGTAAAAATCAGAGACATGCGCCAGTCCATATTGGCCATCTTAATGAAAACCTAAAATTTATTTGATTCAATTGTTTCTCCTTTGCGTGTTATTTTGCTACTTAGATATTATGCATAACGATTTGTAATAAAATAACTCGCAAAAGAGAAACAATTCAATCAAATAAATTCTAGGCCTTCATTTAGACGGCCAATATTAAGTGGTGTATGTCCCTAGTTTTTCCAAAAACATCGCGATAAAGGACAGAAAATTATATAACATATTGTTTTTCATCACAATCGACCACATTACAAATTAATAATTGGTGCAAAAGTAAAAACCATTTCGAGATATAGGCCTTCTGAACATCATATTTTTTTTCAGAATTAAATCGTGATTAATAGAAGAGATACTTTTAAAAAACTAAAAATATGGTAAATACAGGATTTTAAAAACAATTTCCATTGCCTTAAAGATCATTTTGTTAAAAAAAAACTGTCATATCATGCGACAGTGGACATAAACATGCCAAGCTTTTTTTTTAATAATCGACTGGCAATGAACATCGTCTTATGAAATCCTCAGATGCGACTTACGTCCTTTTAGAATGAGTGAATAAGAAAACATTAAATTATGCAGGAAAAACTTAAAATAAAACAAAATAAAAAAATACATAAGCTTCTTTTTTACGCAGCCTTTCTATATAGATATTAAAAACAAATGGTTAACTAAAATGAAATGTTGTCGATTGACGTCGTCGCGGACCGGGCTCTTAAGAAGCCAATACCCCCTTTTTGTCACGACTTCACGAGTTGTATATATGAAAAATATATTTAAATTTGTATAGTCTGATAATATTATGCTTTTATTGCGAAATCCATCGCTTTGGAATACTCTTAATATTATTATTGGAGTGCATTACAAACCAGAAAAGATAAATTAGAATCAAATGTAAAAACAAGAATTTGAAATAATTCCTTGGGCCAGGATTCGAATCTGCGACCTCCTGTTATCAATTGGTAGCGCTCTTCTCTTGATAACAAGTGGTCGCAGATTCGAATCCTGATCCGAGTAATTTTTTCAAATTCTTGTCTGTACATTTATTTATAATTTTTCTTTTCTAGTTTGTAACGCACTCTATTAATAATATTTAGTCTAATCATATTGGATGTTCAGTTCAACTCCACTGAACAAACATCGTGTTGGTCCATTATGGACGTTTTTTTTTCACCGTTTCACTTCAAACTTAAGCCCATTTCTGACATCGTCTTTTCTTTTGTCTTTGGAACGCGTCTAAGGCACTCCATCCATCCATCCATCAGCCTGTTTCGTCCACTGCTGTACCCTTGCTGCCCGTCACTGGTCTGTTTTATGTAAGGCCCAGCAATTGGGGATGGATATACCGCCATCCATCGGTCCCAGGCAATGGTGGGCCGCCTGGTTTTGCCTGAGAGCTGTTCTCTTACTCTCCCCCGAATAACTTCAGGAGGATTCGCGAGTAAGATGGTGGTACCTCCACAGTCGAGCCCGGCATCAGCTCTACCACCTAATGGCAGTAAATACTATCAAATAATAACATTTAAATCATGGACCCGTTTTTTCTTTAAATCCAATTCAAAATGAAACATTTAATCTCCATAATAAACACATCCCATTTAACATAATTTCAAAATGGCCGCGTCCTAAACTCGGAAAAAATCCTGACCTCTCCCGTATAATTTAACGTGTGAAGTTAAGATGTGTTTTTTGTCACTAAATTCATTGTGATTTCTCACGGGACGCCAGTTCGCTTCCCGGGTGAACGTGACAGGCATGGTGTCAGTTAAACACACAAAAAATATACGAAGTATCTATAGCTCGTTGCCTTATGGTGGGTATATTTTACATGTCTCCTAGTCCATACTTTAATTCTTTAAAAAACCCATGTAAGTATGAAAATTATCACACTAATATTATAAATGCGAAAGTATGTGTGTGTGTGCGTGTATGTTTGTTACTTTTTCACGCTGAAACGGCTGAACGGATTTGGATGAAATTTAGAATGGATATAGCTTATACCCTAACTTAACACATAGGCTACTTTTTATCCCGGAAAAAAGCATGTCGTCAAACCGAATAACACGCGGGCGGAGCCGTGGGAATAAGCTAGTATTACATATAATTTAGGTACCTACTTATAAAAGTAAGTTGAGAACTCACCAGACCAAAAAAAAACCGGTCAAGTGCGAGTAGGACTCGAGCCCTGAGGGTTCCAAACTATTCACAAAAGTTAATAGACATAAATTAATTGATTTGAATAAAAATTTTAAACTTATTATTACCTAGAAAATGTACGAAGCAATACTGCAAATTTAAGTTGGTCGGGTATTCGGGTACGTAACTCTAAAACTATATTACAAATCGGCGTTTTCAGTATTTTTTATTTAAATAAAGTATATAGCACATAATATACAGAAAATTCCAAATTCCTAACTAGTTTAGTTTTCGAGATAGATCCCGTAACAATCCCGCAAAAAAACTGTAATTTTTGATGGCCCCCTATTTTTTTATTTGGAGATAAAAACTATTTGTACTCTACTTAAAGAGCCCTACATGCCAAGGTAAGAAAACAATTTTTTTTCTTCCCCTTTGGGCGCGGAACCCGCCCAAAACAAGACAGAGTCGAACGATCGAGGCACGCCTCTACGCCTGGGTTTTCTTGTCTTCTCTCCGCCAGAGTGTTACTTGCTTCGTAAGAGACGAAATCAACTTCTTCCCAAACAAGATGCTACTTTTCCTAATTTAATTATACCCAAAAAATATATATATCTTGCACTTT
Source organism: Ypsolopha scabrella (assembly GCA_910592155.1). Classification (NCBI taxonomy): domain Eukaryota; kingdom Metazoa; phylum Arthropoda; class Insecta; order Lepidoptera; family Ypsolophidae; genus Ypsolopha; species Ypsolopha scabrella. The sequence goes on along the minus strand of OU342972.1, from coordinate 8,614,793 downwards.
TTTTATCTACCCCATATGTCTGACTTGCAATAACGATTAGGTATGTAAATATTTAGTGTACGAATTCCATATTTTCCCATGAGTTCTGTCTCATGAGAACCGAGTTGGAGGCGCGGACCGTGGGACGAACGCCGAGGGTGCTCCGTGGCACGTGCCAACAATGGTACAAGTGAAGAGATTACAGCGTTTAGAAAAAGCTTGGCCAGCTATGGCACAACACAACTGATAAAATAACTATATAAAAACCTTAAAAACGGTGGATTTAGAGAGTCACAGATAAGTTGTTTGTGATTTTATAATATAATTCAAAATTTTGTTTTCTCGTATGGTAAGGGGATATCATTTTTAGGTTTCGGTGCCTCAAAATGAAAAAACGGAACTCCTAAACTATCACTTTGTTGTCCGTCTGTCAAGACCCTATTTCTTTGGCCCCGTAAGAGATATCAAGTTGAAACTGATACCTTCTACAGAAGTCTACAGCCCCATAATGCTGTTAAAAAATACGGAAACTTGACTTGTTTCTCATTGATAAAAGTTATCGTTTTATGTTTATTTGTTGGTTTGTGGGTTTTGTTTGCTGATTTATTGATGGGTTATGGTATGGCTAGTGAAGTTGTTACTTTTTCATAAATTCTGATGCGAAGTCCCGCAGTTCAAAGCATTCCCGTATTTATTTATTGACAACACACTTTGACAGGGGACTTCTTTTGTGAAAAGAACTTTAGATCCCTAAAAAAATATAAACTACGCGGAGGATATTTCCCTCTGTGATAAGCTACACTCTGTCCTTGGTGAGAGGGTTTCGGCACCGTGCTCACCAACCCGGCTGCCAAGCAAGTATGATTATGGGCATATGTTCCAGGAGGACCGCCGTGAATGGCGAAATCTTGGAAAGGCCTATGCCCAGCAGTAGACGAAACAAGATGATTGATGAATGGATGGAAGCTACATTCTAACCCCTTCCACGCCAGTTTGAAGTCTCCTGAAAATCGGGAGCGCGGGCGGTGCTTGAGTGCCACTTTTTATTAAAATGTATGATTTGTAGCGAAATCCATTGCTAATTCATTATTTAGAGAGCATTACAAACAAAAGATCAATTGAAACAAATTTTAACTGAGAAAAGTATTTTGAAATAATATACCTCGGGCCATGATTCGAACCTGCGATGGTTGGTATTGTATACGGGAATATTTTACTAGTAACAGGGGAGCGTCCATAAACCACGTGGTTTCCTTAAGGGGGGGCGGTCCCTTGTAAAAAGCTACATTGGGCTACGTGTGGGGTGGGGGTTTGGAGCCCGAGCTCCCTTTTTTATGTTGTATTTAAAAAACCATTGTTGCAGTTTTGGAACGCACCCTTGACTCAAACGCCTTGTTCCGACTTTTAAATTCATCCCGAATATTTTAGAGTTCTGCCAAAAAACGGACACACTTACAGCAAACCATCGGTTTTTTTGTGTTACGTACCTCAAGGGGAAAAAACCTTATAGGATTACTTTGTTGTCCGTCTATCTTTCCTGGAACGCGTGGAGGTATCGAGTTGAAATTAAAACCATATACTCAGGTCTACAGTCCCTTGAATCCATGAGTATAGTAAAAAATTAAACTTAGCGCAAAAAAAGATACGGCCGTTTTTACCGCAAAAAACGTATATTTCGATACTATCAAGGGAATAAAAATTTACAAGGTATTTTTCGTTGACCCAGAACCATGAAATTTGGCAAGCAATACCGTCTTATACAACAAGTATAGGAAAAAATCGGAAAACTGTACATTTGTAATTCAATAATTGAAAAAATACACGTAGTCTTAATCGGAACCTTCGGTATGCGAGTCCGACTCGCACTTGTCCAGTTTTGTCTGTACATCTCCTGGATATAAAAAAACTACGTTGCCACAGGATAGGAGAGGGGGCTCCAGGAAAAAGCTACGGTAGGCTACGGGAGGGGGGGGGGGACAAATTGAAACTGCCTGGTTTATGGACGCTCCCAAGTAATCTTCATCATCTTCTCCCTTGCACCACAGCGCACGACACAATAAATGTTCTCTGTGTGGCACTTTTATTAGTGTGTGGCACCCGTGCCAGTAAGTTTATTGATACAACTTGATAGCTTCGATAAGTAGATAAGAAAAGACGTGGAACTTTGTTAAATCCTATCTTGGAAGTTTCTCCGTTGAAACATGAAAACTTTACCTCTGTTTATGTCAGTCTGAGGTACAACGAAATGCGTACAACAAAGAATACAGAATGATCTCGACGAGGTGACAGAGGCGTTTCCAATACTCAACATTGGTACGTCCTCTTTTTACCGAAGATTGTTACATCCCAACGTGATAGGGGCTAAGGCGTCATCTCGGCCACTTAAAACTCAGCCGCGTGGCCGAGTTGACACCTTTCGATTAAATCAATTTTATTGGGGGTCAACTCGGCTGACAGTGAAAATTTGAGGTAGTTATGTACAGTCAACACATGAAATACATCACGAAAATATGAGCTAATACTATACCCAACCGTAATTAATCTAATCACCAGTGATCGGACTATATTGGGGCGCGCCGTTATCAAAGTATGGATATGACTGTTTACGGGAACAAAATTTCCGTAACTTAATTAAATATTGGAACTTTACTACACTGGTGGACAAAAAAATCGACTCAAGCATTGTTCTTCTACATTTAAGGAAATAACCCAATCATACAAGCATAAACTTACATAATCCGTAAATCATTTTAAAGGTACAGGCTCTTCCGTGCTCTTCCGTCGTTGCCATGCAATCATATTCGGGACTCGTCAGAGAACAAAATGGAGCGTCATTGGTCCAAGGTCCAGTTTACGTGTTCTCGGGCAAATTGAAGTCGCGCTTGCCGATGAGCTGTGGTCAGTTGGGGCCCGGTTGCTGGTTTTTTTGGTGTCAGGTTAGCTTTCTTTAGTCTTCAAGCGATCGTTCGCTGACTTACAGCCCGATCTCGTACTTGTCTGAGTTCTTGTTGTATCTCAACTGCGGTCATGTGACGATTTCTTAAAGAACTTAAAACGATGAAGTGGTCATCTTGCTCAGAAGTGCATCATGTTCTGCCAGACCTTGGCCTCCGAATGACGCCGCCGGTCTCCACGAAGCGTCTGAAGACTCTGGAGACAGCTGATTAGCTTAGGTGTAATTCTGCAGCCACGGTTCGTTGGTTCCGCCCCAATCGCAATAGGGCAAGCACTTGAGTGGCCTCTAATGGCGTGGTGTCCATTTTCGGATGACGTAATCACTGGGTAATTAGGGTAGGTGTTAACAGGTTGAAATTGTGTAAGCAAGTGAGGAAAAAAAGTTATTGCACGTCCTTTTAACGGGATAAAGGGAGCTTAATGCGTACGTATATGTACGAGGTAAAAACTGTTCAAATACGGTAAATGAATTTCACATCCTGTATAGCGAATACTTTTAAACCAAAATGCATTTATTCAAAGGTGGAGGCCTATACCTTTAAAATGATATATATATTTCATATGTTTATGTTTGTATGATTGGGTTATTGCCTTGAATGTAGGACAACAATGCTTGAGTCGATTTTTTTGTCCACCAGTGTATTTTAATACATAAAAAATGTATTACTGCTTAGATGATCTTACTTGTAAATAACACACAATTAGAGGTACTGTACATTATTTTATATTTTATTTTCTGAAAATAAATGTTTAACTTCCTCGAAATACAAAACAGGATTTAGACTATTATTAAAAGTTTTTATTTGTGAAAATGGCACAGTTCCGATATAAAATTAAGTTCCGGGAATTGAGTTCCGACAGAAAGTCATATCCATACTTTGATAATGGCGCGCCCCAAGATATTCCGATCACTGCTAATTACCAATAGGTATAACAAAGTTTCAAGCATATGTCACTTATTATCTCTATAACCAAACAAATGAAAAAATTAACGTTTTGTATGTGTAAGTAATAACGAAACTTGGTAGATATGTATTTAAACCCAAAAGTGCCATCACTTGATGCTGCAAGTTTTTTTAAAAGACCTTGTTTGAATATATTTAAAGAAAGCACGTTAGACAAAAACAAATACTATACATATAGAAAGCAAGAGACAGGTTGTCATGATTTCAACAAAGCATGTTCTTTGTTGGTAACGAGATTGCTTTTAATATTTTTTTTATAGTTTTATAGTAGGTATTTGGATCCAATCCTTTCTTAGATTGACTGTACTTTGTATGTGAGGCCGAGTTGACCCCCAATAAAATTGATAGATGTCAACTCGGCCACGCGGCCGAGTTTTATGTGGCCGAGATGACGCCTTAGCCGCTCACCTTCGGGCACAAATACACGTTTGTAGGGCATACAAATTTACCTCAGTGTTTTCCTAGACCTTTTAGGAAATGGTAAGTAAACAAATAGATACCTACTATGCGCGTACTGAATAATACAGATTTAAACTCAAATTTCGCATATAGGACACTTGGACCCAGAAAAATAAATACATTTAATGAACCAGAGGTCTTGGGTTCAATCGCCGCGGTGCACATTAATTAATGTTCAGTCTCCATGCTTCGGAAGGCAATGCAGAGTTAGTCCATTTGTAATCGAAGTATGATAAGGTTTATTTACCACCGACCATTTTTGGGACGTAATAATCGTCAGTGAAAAGTGGGTGTACGAGTGTTGACTGTTGAACTGACCCTCGGCTGTATACTGGGTGTAAATGGACAGGTATTTTTTTTATAAAACCATATCATACTGAATAACTTACCCAAGGAAACATACTCCATCCATCCATCCATCAGCCTGTTTCGTCCACTGCTGGACATAGGCCTTTCCAGGATTTCGCCACTCTTGGCGGTCCTCCTGGAAGAAATGCCCATACTCACACACGCTGGGCAGGCGGGTTGGTGAGCGCGGTGCCGAAAACCTTGCACCAGTGACGCCGCTTCCCGTCACCAGTCTGTTTTATATAAGGTCCGGCAATCGGGGATGGGTAAACCGCCATCCATCGGTCCCAGGCGATGGTGGGCCGCCTGGTTTTGCCTGAGAGCTGTCCTCTTACTCTCCCCCGAATAACTTCGGGAGGATTTGCGAGTAAGATGGTGGTACCTCCACAGTCGAGCCCGGCATTAGCTCTACCACCTAAGTGAAACATACTGCGCACAAGAAAATAAATAATTTGGCCAAGTGCGAGACAGACTCGCGCACAAAGAGTTCCGTACCGTACCACCAAAATTACGGGTACGGAACCCTAAAAACATTAAGTTATCTATCATGGACGAACTTTTAAGAAGTAAGAAAAAGCGCCATCTATCATCTTACTAAAAGTGCAAAAAGGTTGACATTGACAAGCTACTCTTAGCGGCATCTTTTATGTCGATAAAAGTTGTCTAACAAGTCATCTCAGATGGCGCTATGGCTCAAGGGCCCTTAAATTAAACTTTTTACATTTTTATTTTTTGTCGTGATAGAGGCCATAGTAACACGTATTCTGTGAAAATTTAATTTTTAGTAATATATATATGTATATACTTATACATATATAATATACGCTTGTAAACACACGAAATATAGTGTCGTGACACAAAATACAAGTTGACTTTTATTATGCAGTCAAATCATACTGGAGGCTTAGTAAGTGATCTGTATTACAAATAAACAATATTGCTAAGTTTTAAAAACAATTGTTTGACTTTTCATAGTAGGTACCTATATTAACTCGAGGCTGGGCTTGCGATTGTAGGGAACAGGAAAAAAAAAATTTTCTTATTTCCATAAAAAGGTAATCGAACCTTGGTACCGACCGACTACTTACTTGAGTCTTCAGTATGAGTTTAGCTGCATACATTAACGTCACCTCCATGCCCTGACTGACATATTAAATTATTTTATAGCACACCGTGCGTAAAATGACCGCTTTTCGCACGCTGCGCTTGCGTAAAGTCGGCATTTTCCCCACTTGTGCTATAAAATATTATACGAAACTCGTGCGAGAAACTTTTTCTGTCTTACGTTTCATCGCTCTCGTATCGTAATGTACTAATTTTTAGTAATTTTTTAACACAAACAAACTCTCGTTTCCAAACACAAAGACGTCATTAACCTAATTACAAATGATACGATTACCTCGGTCTGTTAAACTGAAAAGTCGGTTAAAGGTTCCCATGGCGTCACTCTCAAGTGAACCCTGGCCGGCGGCGGGTTCCGTGAGATCCTTGTTGTGTGAGAACCGGGGGGGAAGTGGCGAAGCGTGCTGGGGTGTGGCCACGAAAATCTAATGTGATACCTTGAGAATGCCGTTAAGGCGGAAATCAACCGACCAAATTCATACTGCAGACTCGGTTATTTATCAGAAACAAGGTTTAATGAACCTCCAGGTGAAATGCGAAAAAAAAATTTATGGCTCGTGGTGCCTGCACTAGAATTTGCACTTAAACTAGTCCAACCAGTAAGGAAGCAAAAGCTTTATTTTTCGAAATTAGCCAAAAGGATTAAAAAAAAAACTATTTCTTGATCACTAACCGAGTTTCCAATATGAATTTGGTTGGTCGATTTAATTTTACTCTTTATATTGTAAAACAGTACAAGTGCTTATTCAGCCCTAGTATGTATACTAATAAAATAGAGTAGTAAAGTCAAGAGTAGTAAGTAGTGTCTGTACATTGAACTATTTCCAAAATTTTAAAAGAATTGGGTTATTAGTAATTGTTCTGACGCCAAAACTACAATTTTTTGAATTTTTCACCATCTTTTTTATTATTGTTTTTGTGACCCTGGTCAAGATAAAGGGTACAGAATATAGGCTATAAAAGATGTTCATAAAATCACCGCAAAGCCGGATATTGTCGATAAATAGTTGTTATCGTACATTGATTAAAAACGCTTCCGTGCGAGCGAAGCCGCGGGCAATATCTAATATAATAGTTTTTTTTTCTTGGACCACATTTGCGGTCTAGTGCTTCGAACGTATCGATCACTCATCCAGAAGTCGCGAGTTCAAATCCTGAAAGGCACATTTGTGTTAGGTCTAAGTGCTTATAAAGGAGCGTTAAGATGACTCTATTCGCTTTAACTCCCATACTAGCGCAGTTCGCTGATAATATCCGTATTGATAGGTACTTGCTTATTATTTTTTCTTTTTCAACATATCCCATACAATTTCCATGACTTGAACCTAAAACATTTATCAAAATCAAATACATACAAAAGATACAAGCGTATAAAATCCTAGATTTTACACATATTTTCATGAATGTTTATGTACCGTAATATCCCAGAATATCCAAATAATTTTAGGTTCATAGCTTAGTATATTTTATACTATTCAGAAATATTTTTGTTTTATTTCGATTTTTGGGATATTTCTCCTGAAATCATAGGAAGACCCAAAACCATTCCCGAGTTTTTTCAAGATATGAATTTTGTCTCGCGTTAGCTTAGTGTTTGATTAGTGCCGTACGAGCTCGGGAAATGAACGTTCATTAAACGCTATTGCCAAACGACATTGAACGCCAACCAATAACAGTCAGTCAGTGCTCTATATTCCGAAGTTGAATGTAGAATGAAATAGGAAGCATAGGGACCCCATGCGCGACTGACTTCAGCCGCCGGCTACAGGCCTTTTAAGCTGGGGGTCTGTATTTGTGCCCGAAGTACGGCTTTAGGGCTCACTACACTGTACCTAATAATCGGCGGTGAAACGTTACGTTTCAAACGTGAGTGTGCGAATGTGAACTGTGACTTGCTTTCCACAGCCTTTGTGACCCCTTCAAGGTTCATAACTTGACAATGTAAGTATTTTTGTGTTATTCTTTTCTCTTATCGCTCCTCAGCGATCCAATATTACAACGCGTATTATAGTCTAAAACTCTATTATTGCTTAATTAAAGGTAGTTCATACTGAAATTTGCATTAAAATCCATCCAGTTTACCTAGGCACAAAATGCACATCATAATATTGTTTTCCTTACTTTTGAATAAAAAGTATGCAATAAATGTGTTTATAGCACACCGTGCGTAAAATGACCACTTTACGCACGCTGCGCTTGCGTAAAGTCGGCATTTTCCGCACTTTTGCTATAAAATATTATACGATACTCGTGCGAGAAACTTTTTCTCGACTTGTGTGATTGCTCTCGTATCGTAATGTACTATTTAAAGCAACTTGCGGAAACAGTTTATTAATAATAAAATCTTCACAAAAATATTACGTACCTTAAAGTATTACATTTTGTTTGCATTACATTAATAAACTTAAAATCGTGTTAACAGTTGAAATATAATGTAAAATAAATAAAAATAATAATGTAATGTTATTGCAAACTTTGTATTCAAAAGTAAGGAAAACAATATTATGATGTGCATTTTACACCGAGATCCTCCGTTACCACGTTAAGGTTAGGCTTTCATACAGACAGATCATCTGTTGTGATATCCTCTTCAACCCAACTGACTTCCTTTATGCCATCAAGAATACCATAAAAACATTGTATTATCAGTTTTAGTTTATTATTTAATGCAGAACAAAACTTAAATAACAAAATATATACAGGGACAATAGTTTGTACAAGGGCGAGCTTATTTCTAAAGAAATTTCTTCCAGCCAACCTTTAATGTGGTGAAAAAGTAGTGAGAATGGTGACCAAATAAATGTGCACAACTTTAAATACAGAAAACTAAATAGAAAAAAGAAATTTAATTTATAGATACATACTTATGTGTAGCAATAATACATACAAATATATATACTTTTTGTAAAATCCAACCGCTTCTCGCTCCGTTTATGCTTATGCCAAATCCCGCCTTATTTCATAGCCCGACCCTGAATGCATAATTGTAAGGCGTTAAGAAGTGGCGCGTGGCGGCGCTGCGTTAAACATTATTTAGGGTCACAACGGTCTAATTATAAAACCAGCAATTCAATACATTAACCCCTAATAATCTTAATCGAGGGGTTTTTTGACTAACTGTTACCCTAGAGTTTAATCTTGGTTAAACACTTTTAACCAGTTTGACATTATACAGGATGTGAATAAACAACCAGCAAATGCAAAGTTACTGATTTATTAAAGTCATACTTATGCGAATCAGGAATGTTAGTTACGTTTTTTTACAATATTTTTTCAGTATTCTTCTTTTTAGGGTTCTGCCAAACGGGACCCATAGGGGTTTACATCTTCACCCGTAATACGTAGCCAGTTGAATTTTTTATTTTCACACAATACTGCCACGGCAAATAATATAAAAAATATATAAATCGAAACCCAAGTATGCATTTTTTCGTATATTTTTACAATATTACAAAGGGTAAATTTGGTCAGATTGTTATACAATACATACTCTAAAGCAGTGGTGCCCAACCGGTAGCTCGCGGGCGCCTTGTAGCCCGCGGCCTGTTTTCTAGGCGCCGCACGGTGGACTGAAATCGACATTTCGTGGAATTAGTGATGCATAAAAACCAAATATACTTTTCAAATTTTTTGTTGACACTAGCGTATTCTACTAATTACGGAGATGATTTTTTTCTAATGATTTTTCTTTCTAGCACTTATATTTTAGCCCATAAACGCCTTTTTTTTTTGTATGGAGAAAAATACCTACATTTGGTAATTTTATTCAAAAGTCTTAAAAAGTCTTAACATACGAATTAAGGATTCTGGTAGTCTGTATGTTTAGCTTTCACCACACCTAAGGAATGGCCTCGCAAATACTCGCAACCGAGCCAAACCGTGACCAAGTTAATAGTGTAGTTGAGTCCATACATTTTGTTCGGTAACATAAGTTTGTCGTAGACATTTTGGAAGATTTCTAGAAAATTGACTATGTACTCTATTCCACACCACCTTGGAGGTTGAACTAGGCGCGTTTTTTTTATAGTGGTATCCCCAGTAGGCCTCATCCACTTGGGTAAGAAGCACAATTATATTCTTACAAATAATTGTTGTTTTTATGGATTATTCTTCTTCAGATGATGAGGTATTGAATTTTGCCATGGTGTCGATGTCTATGAACTCGAAATTTTCTTTATCGGGCTCTTCATCTTGATGTAATAAGCTACGAGCATCACTTGACAAAATCTTGTGACCTCTGTTTAATTTAGGTCTATGTTCCGACAAATATGGATCAGATGTCAATAATAAATTACGCAGAATGTCTTCGTTGGTTGCTGTTCTGCAAAATTTTCTCGAGTGATGGAGACGAAATCTTCTGAAATCTTTATTCCTCGACTCAGAAGCTTCCTCAGATAATTTTCCGATTGCTGTGATTCCAAAATGTTCAATTATATCACCTCCATGAATCAGAACCTTATGCACGCTTGGTGGCATGAAATACCAAGGATACAAATCTACATATAATCTGCATGTTTCTTTGGCATAATCTTTGAATTTTTGTATATCAATGAGTTGCCCTGATGATAATGCCTGTAATATCACTGAAAATCTGTGAATAAGATGTTCATCCACTTTTGTAATTGAAGCTGTTGTTTTGGGGTCAGCAAAAAATCTCCGTGCAGTGTTGCCATCATTTGTAGTGCCATGACTTTGTTTCACAACATCGATCAATAATCCTGTTTTACTTCTGAATTTATCTTGAATTTTTGTTTTTATTTTTTCCATAGTTTTGTTATCATTTCCAGTTGCCGTACGTTTTTTGAATTTTCGCCTATATGCAATATGTAGAATGCATTCCATGAATCGAATCCATGCATGAAGAGATGAGAGTCCATATTTAAAAATGTTCGTGTCACATTGTTTCTTCTCAATGATTTCCAACTTGTTCATTTCTGATGGAAGAGCTTTGCATATGTCGCATGTCTGTGTTGAGGTCTCACTTAGTACAGCTGTAATTTTCCCATCTATCATGGTCATCAATAAAGAATGATGAATTTTGTTTCCATCAATTTCGCTTGGTAATAAATTATTGATCTCATATTCCAATAGGGCCATTTCACTTATGATATTAAATTTGGTTTCTTTAATGAATTTAAAGAAAATCGGGCAACAAAAATAAGTCGAGTTGGGTATCTGGTTTTCCCATAAAATATTTTCGCCATGCACTAGTTTAATGGGTACCAAGCTGGCCATAAAAATGCTCGAGTCATCTTCATTTTCAGCGACAACTTTTGATGCCCCATCAAATCCCCATTTGCTTATTAGTTTCAGGTCTCCTAATTTCTCAATATTCAAACCCTTCAAAATCCGTTTAGTTGTGTGATCTAAAAGAGCCTGTAAATTTATTTGAGCTCCCATCTCAAATATATCTAGAGCTGCTTTTGGTGGGTAGCATTCTTGTTTCGCTTGCTGTATTGAATAATACGAAGGATATAAACGTACACCTTCTTCTATGGCAATTGTCGTCATGATATTGTACTGCCATTTTGTGAGCTTCAAAGATAGCAAACTACCTAGAGACTTATCTGGGGACATAATACTAGCAGTTTGCTTCGTAGCTGTTTTTTGGAAAACGAAATTTTTAATTCTTTCAACATCGTAACAACAGGTACTCCAAAATTGCCGCAACATCTTTGTTCCCATTAGCTTTTAATCTTAATGAGGTGGCAAATGCTAATTCTTGAGAGTTATGATGATCACTGATTTGTTCTGCTCGCATTTTCTTTTGCTTAGGCCCAAGATCAGTAAAAGGTTTTCGTGGACTTACATAAATTGTTGAAGTTCCAACTGAAGTCTTCATAGGTGAGCAGGTAATTTCTTTCGATGTGTTTGGAATGGAATTTATTTCTGTAGGTAGAACAGTTTTCACACAATCCGGCCACCTAATCTCCGACTCCAACCACCCACTGTGATGTTTACGAAAATTGACGAATTTTGAGCCACTTTTGAGCCACCGTTTATGAAGATTAAAACAGTACTTTCTGCAATATTTTTTCAGAACAGACTGATTGTTTTTACTCAACGTAATTATTAACATTGCACTTATGGTATTGTACAACATATCATGGTTGTTTAAACTTCCACTGTTTTTCAGAAGAACAAAAAAGTCTAAATTTGTTGCAAAACGCTCCATTGTGATCAACACCACAACAACGTCACGAAAAATGACCTAATTTAAGATGAATGAATAAATCGCACCAATCTCAAAAAATCACTGTCTCTAACCAAGAATGGAGATAGACTAAATTACTAATTTGAGTTATGCTCAGAACAATTATTGTGTATGTTTATGGTACTTCATGTGCTGGGGCATTGTGATTGGTCGGTGTGGTTGCATTATTTGCTATCCTGCTCTAACATAGCAACCCTTTGAGCCGCAATTCCAGGAATCCCACGCAGCTGCAGTATTCAACCGACTCGTAATTAGTGTGTGAATAACAAATCAAATTCATCATCATTGCTTTTCTAATTCTCTGAAGCAAATAATTAGAGTTTTTATATGAAATTCTTTGAAATATCATTAACAAACTTATGTTTCTTAACAAAATGTATGGACTCAGCTTCACAATTAAGTTGGTCAAAAAATTGGCTCGGTTGCGAGAATTTGCGAGGCCACTCCTTAGGTATCGTGAAAGCTAAACATACAGACTATTAGAATCCTCAATCCATAAGTTAAGACTTTTTAAGACTTTTGAATAAACCTACTTAAAGTATTTTTCTCCATACAAAAAAATAAACAAAGGCGTTTATTGGCTAAAATATAAGTGCTAGAAAGAAAAATCATTAGAAATAAATCATTGCCGTAATTCGTAGAATACGATAATATCAACAAAAAATCTGAAAAGTAAATTTGGTTTTTATGCATCACTAATTCCACGAAATGTCGATTTCAGCCCACCGTGCGCCGGCGAACAAATTCGGATAAAAACTCAAGCACACACTAAATTGATAAAATTAAATAAACACTAACTAAACTCTGAAAATCTAAATAACGCTGACAGTTGAAGGCACACTCGCGCATATCAGTGCTGCTGTGCTGCGGCTTTTTTCAAAAATTATAAACATCAAGTACAAAAGTATGTTAACAAACAAGCACTTCACCATTTTTGCGACTTTGGGATGCACAGAAGATTACCAACTAGACTTTCAGAAGCTTTTTGAAAATGTGAACAGCCAAGTAGGTATCATATTAAGTTTGTGCTGTTGCGGTCTATCGTTTTGTAGTATGTCATAATAAATAAACAGATATATACGGAAATAATGTAGTTTCCATTATCAAACATTGCCCGCGAAGCATCTCAAGATTTTCAAAAAAGCCCTCGAAGCTATACCAGTTGGGCACCACTGCCCTAAAGTAAAACAACAAATAGTTTAAATCAGGTTTCTTTAAACAGAGGGTGCAGAATAATTAGACGCTACAATTTTAGCGCCTTGTCTTTAACAGGTTTTGAAGATTGATAAAAAAAAGTGATTTATTAAAGACGCAGTCTTTATCGTTATAGAATACAAAACCTTTGTTATTTATTTCAACTTTATTATGTTAACTGTTGCAAGCTGCGACGCCGACCACGACGATGTACCTGTCCCGTCTACAGTACACCACTAAGGCGCAGGACATCGTCGACTACATCCAGAGCAAGACCAACTTCTTGTTGAGAGTGGAGCCGCTGGAATCGCGCCACAACGCGTTCGTGGCACGAATACCGACAAGCAGGCTGCCCACCTTCATGAAGGAGGACTTCTGGCCGAAGGGCTTGGTATACCGTCGGTTTCGCAGGCTGCCATCTACACCACCGGACCGGTACAGTGACGTTGTGCCAAAGTGATGTTTTAGTTTTAAGTATAAAAATATGTATTTTTTATTATGGGCCTCGTTGCCTGAAATAAAGAAAGCCATCAAAAACAAAACTTGTAAAAAAACCAAGTCTCGCAACTTAGTTCTTCTACCGTAACAAGTTGTGAGTTATCATAAATCCAAGTCGGTTAATTTATTCTGTCCCTACTTAAGGGACCTTCTGTCTTAAGTTATTACATAATTAGGTAACTTAACAACATCTTAGAGTGACCGTATCAATATTAAAAATCTTTTGTTTTAAATAAATAGATTGACTTGGCCATCGCATGAAAACACAATGTATCTCACAACTAATACATATTATATTAAATTAGATTATTTAGTGCGATTGCCAAGTCAATCTATTTACTTAAAACATAAAATATTTTTAATTTTGATATGGTCACTATAAGATGTTGTTAGGTTAGCTAATTATGTAATAACTTAAGACAGAAGGTCCCTTAAGTAGGGACTGAATAAATTAATCGACTTGGATTGACGGGATCTCACAACTTTTTACGGTAGAAGAACTAAGTTGCGAGACTTGTTTTTTTTTACAAGTTTTATTTTTGATGGCAACTCATTTCTTTTTGTAGATAGTACTTTTTTTCCTTTCCGGTACCTTCAACATACAACTGAAAATGTAACTTTGTAATCGTATATATTGATATGGGAATACAAAGTTATTTATTCAGTTGGTGTATCTAGAGCACTGAACCGAAATTGCAAAATATTTTAGTTTTTCCTTGATTTATACACTAAACACTAATTGTATTCCAAATTTGAAGCTTCTATGTCTTCTAGAAGTGCCATCGAGTTTTGATGATCGGTCCGTCAGTCAGTGAGTGAGTGACAAAATTAAGAAACTTTGACTAGTTATAATTCTTAAACTACTGGTTCAAATTGAATGAAATTTGAACTATACCGTGTTTATACAATGCCTGCTTGGTTACCGAAAATTCAGGCTTCTAGTTTTATCCACGAGGAAGTTATAGGGGGTCGAAAATGGTCTGAACTGCTTCGAGACAATGATGGTACGGCGTGCCGGTTTTTAGCTCGACTTGGCGGGGGCACTACCGTGCCCGCAGATTTATTATTATTACGTTATTTTATGTCGAGTACGCATAAAATAAAGTATTTATCGTGTATTATGTGTTTCTCTGCCGGATGGTTAAATCGGCTTCCTAGTTGGACGCCTAGGTCGGTGATTAAATAGCGCCATCCAATTGAATGCCTAGCCTGCTGATGCTGATGTCTCAACGCTGCCCGAAAGCTAGCCCTTTGGAAACGGCTAAACCAAAAGCCACCGCATCAAGTTTTAATTAATTATTTTGCCACTACAGCAGCGCTTGCAGTCTGCTATTTATAAATTCACATCATTGGAAATCACATGCGTGTTGAACTTTCACAACGAAACGCAATTTTCACTAAGAAAATTGTCAACAGAAGGCCAAGATACCGTCGAAAAAGAGGTTGAAAGTCACAACAAAAGGCCAAACAAACCAGCCGGACCCATACATCATATTTTTTTCCAACTGTTTGTTTTTGTTAAGCATTTATTTATAACGTAAGGACACGAGATAAAAGGCGGGAAATAAATTTCGCGAATAAATCAACGAATCAGACCCAAGGGTAAGGAGCGCCTTTTGAGAAATAAAACAGTCTGTAAATTATATAGGTAGCCGTTCTTATAACATCTCAGAGCAGGAAAACTGTTTCAAAAAGATTTCAAAGTAAAAATTATATTTGCCAACATAAAAAATAATAGAAGAACTTGGTACATACATATACACTGAAGCCTGTCTCCCAGAGGGGTACGCAGAGACTACAGATTTCCATCTGCTACGATCCTGACGCGCCTCTTCTACATCCATCAATCTAGTCATACAAGCTCTTCTATTCCGGGTACTTTTTACTTTGCCCTTCTTCAGTATGTCGCTTATTTGGTCGGCATACGTCCTTCTAGGGCGGCCCGGTCGAGCTTTACCTTCCACTTATGCAGCATAAATTCATTTCGTCACTCTATTTTCGTTCGTCCTCTCTATATGCCCAAACCACTGAAGCATTCCTTTTTCTATTCTAGGTAGTAACTTCATCTTCTTTCAGGCCGCATATTTTTCACTCTTTCATTCAATGTCAAACCACACATACATAAGAACTTGGTCTGGGTTGAAATACACATGACAACATATCGTCAAGACGTATAGCCCCGTGGTATTTTCCAAATGTAATACGCTGTCACAAAACAGTCAACACACGCAACAGCCTCTTTGATGTTGATAAAATAACGCCCAAACCGAAAACGGGGCAGAGATTGAATAAACGCCAGCTGATCGGTGGGCAAAGAATAGTTCCAAATCCAAATAATCGACAGGCGTAGGTAGAACCCAGGTCTCAAGGTCGGAGGTAACGCTAACATGCGCCAAAATTGTATCTACTTAACGTACTGCAAAAAAATCATGTCTGTTGTATGGGAGTGCGCAGGTCCGACTCGCACTTGGCCGGTTTTAGTATTTGTTGTTATAGCGGCAACAGAAATACATCATCTGTGAAAATTTCAACTGTCTAACTATCACGGTTCATGAGATACAGCCTGGTGACAGACGGACGGAAGGACGGACGGACAGCGGAGTCTTAGTAATATGGTCCCGTTGGTTACCCTTTGGGTACGGAACCCTAAAAAATATGAATAAAATTTCAAAACTAAAATAACAGACAGCCTCGGCCTTATAAACAAAGATAAAAGACATGGCCAAAGACATAGGCTGCAAGGTTGAAAAAACCTTTGCATTTTCAAGGAAAGAATGAAAAAAAAAAGCAAATTACGAATAATGTATTACGGAAAAATATTACCAAAAATTATTACAGGTAGTTAACTACCTGATTACAGGAAAACCGGGCAAATGCAAAGCGGACTCGCGCACAAAAGTTTTTTTTCGGCTCATTTCTATGTATGGGGGGGGGAGCCTTAAAATTAATTTAATTTAACCTTAACATCTCAATATACGGGTTTGGGTCAACATTGTATACTACATATCCAAATTCTAGATCTGTACCTCATTCCGTCTGGAATCTAAAGACCCGACATACGGACGCAAAGACAGCATAGGGCTCCGTCTTGCCCTTTGGGTGCAGAACCTGGAACATCGTTGCCGGAACCATTGACCTCTCATAAACAACTAGACTCACAATCTCGCTCAAAAAGTGTCCGCGATGTATTTTGTCACCGCTATGGGGTGACAAAATCGAATGACGATTTCGTACAACTGACATTGCATCTTATGTTAACGACATAACGCCTTAATTCGGTTGAAGCATTTTTGCTACTATCCACTTCGCACGTTTGGACACTTTCTGACGAATTTTCTTAGAGACTGTGTGTCTTGTTGTTTTATAATAGGTCAATGGCCGGAACCCTAAAAATGAGAATGGACTTTTAGGCAAGGATTCTAGCTGTTCAGCCTAATAGTCCGTAATTTACGGATTAATACTTAATTAAAGTGTGGGAGCATTTGAGACTGCATGGCAGAGATACTTTGCCTAGCCCAAACAACGGAAAAAAAATATTAGGCACTGATTAGTTGTCTAAACGGTGTAACAATTAATTTGGCCAATCACAGCGCAGAAAAGCGGTGTTACAATCGATACATTTTTGCGATACCATAGACTATTTAGTCTATGGCGATACTGACAAACAACGCAGGTACATGAAAGAGAGTAGATACAACAGATTTTGATCAGAATAAATTACTATTTTTTTTTGCCGTTTAATTTCTTTACAAAAGTGAAGGGTCGATCCTTAAATCCCTAAAGCAATCCTCAGATTCCTGAAACCATGGCCCCAAGGGTTATTCAAAAAATTGCCCTGTCTTTCAGCAAATCAACTTACTTCCCCGGAGTGCGACTTAATCATATTTTACGTATCTCGGAGTGCAGGAATTTCTGGAAGGATTTCATCGGGCGGCCACCTGGCTGTGATGGTGTTGTAAAAGTTGGTAATTTCAGTACACCGGATAGCCATTCTGTATTTCTCTTAATGAAGACTGATTCAGTGTATCGAGCTGACTTCCACCGAAGCTTAAATTCGGATTTAAGGTGAGGTGTTGTCTCAAATCTTTCAACTTTTCTTTGGGACACTTGGTAACTATTGCCACATCGTTTTCAAGATTTTCAAACTTCTCTTCAATTTTCCTTTGTTTAAATGTCTTGAGAATGTCCCACAAGGTTTGCCTTGTCATCCTTTTGCACTCATCGTTAGAATCTGTGAACAAAACAAAAAATCCAATTTAACAAATATTAAGACTCATAAAATATTCAAAATGTCTATTTTTATAAAATTACGAATAAAATCAATTGGTTTATCTTGGTCAAATTTTTTAAAAGGTTAATATAGAAGAAGGTTTGAACTAAATTTTCTGCTTAGATACTTACCCCGGGGAGGTTCGGAAATATAACTTAAACACTCGTGATTAAAGAAACAAGGAATAAAATAAAACTAAAAGATGGTCCAGTTGGCAGAATGATAAAATCACTACAGGATACAATAAAAAAAATCTATTTATGAATAAATGCTCTACATACCTTTGAAATCAGGATCCATCACTAGTAAGATTTCCACCAACACAGTTCAATTCACAAGTATTTAGAAAATACTCTAAACGAATTTTTGCGGTTCCGACTAAGTTAACGTGCAGCATGTGCGACAGTCAATTTGCGAATGATATAGACCCAGTGGTCTCGAACGTCAAAATGCGAAATCGGTAGAGTTGCCAACAATTTATCGGTAGATACATACCCAAAATCGGTATGTGAAAAAAAAACTTATACAATCAAATAAATATTAATTAATTAATATGTGTGCAGGAAATACAGTGTAATTCAACACAAAATTAGTACCGATTACGGTACGGGTACAATTACTTAATACTTTACAATGTTTTACTCAAAGTGTATGTATAAAGATACTTACATGGTCAATAATATTAAGATAATATGATTATAGTCACACAAAACACGCTTATCTGTATCTAAATGTCACTACTGCAACCATAGCCCAGTCAACTATGTAAAAAAATATTGTGTCAAAGAACTATTTATACTTCGAGTATTTTGACAGGGGACTTCTTTCGTGACAAGATCTTTATATCGGAAATTTACTTCTCTCAGTCTTTAAGGGATTCCCCTGTTAAACAAACGAAACGGTATAAAATCGGTAAAAAAATCGGAAGAATTTCCTCATATACTCAGAAATCGTGAAAAAATCTTTACATTTCGGTATTTCGGTAGGAGATGCCCCATATCGGTAGAAATACCGAAAAATCGGTAGGTTCGAGACCACTGTATAGACCGTTCTTTTGTAGGAGAAATCGTAAACAATAGGTGCAGGTAGTTGGCCCGGTCCCTTGGCTGTTCTGAGAACTGAACAATTACGGTAAATTCTTTGTTTAGTAAATTTGAGTTTTGACCAGCTTTACGCCTCAAATACCCCTATGTGCGTCGGTAACTTTGTATTATATAACACGGTCCCAGTATCTGTGCACCTCGCTGGAATGTGGCGCCTCTCCCGCTTCCCCTGTCACCTCTCTGCGCACTCCCCGGTGCGACAGTACGGTTAGCATCTTCGTTGCCGCTACACGTCCCGATAATTTTGATATTTTCGCTTTATTGTTGTTCTGTTTTTTAATGTTTATTGTTAAGTTTAGACTGTTTACTGTTAAGTTTGGACTGGTTTGGTTGTTATTAAAATTGTTGTAAAAGATGCGATTAAGTCAATTACGCCAGCTGACTGGAAAAAAGAAGTGAATCACGTGGAGAGACTACAGCGAGAATACTGGGAAAAGGATCATCTAGCAGATGACAACATCACACAACTTTTAATATCACTAGGGGAAGACAGTTCGGCGAGTTCAGAAAGTGAGAGTGAGGAAGATACAATGTCAGGCATAGAGTCAATAATTTATAGTGACTGAGTTTAATAATAAATGTTTTTGTAATCAAAATTATTGTTTTTTAATAACAAACCCTTCATCAATAATAAATTGATTTGAGAAGGTTAGTAAATTTTTTTTACCTCCACATTTCTCGAAAAAACTTTTTTTCACACCGTACCCAGACCGCCGATATGACGTCACGAGGTCAGGTGCACAGATATTGTGACCGGGTTGTAAGTAGAAAAATGAACTTTTTAATGCTCTTTTGACGAAAGGAAAATATGTGAAAAGTATACGTCATACATTATGTAATATTATTGCGCTATATTTTAATATTTTTAACCCCTAAGGGGCGGATGGTATATTGTCCATATCAGCGCGTGGCTCTTACGACGATCGCTGTGTCTCCGGATAAGGTAACATAGGAGAAAATAATACTCTTCACACGGACACGAGAAGCGAAAAAAAAATTTTACTATATTATTTTACGTCTATAAATTGTCTTTACTATAGTGAAAGAATAATTGAAATCGCTTTAAGCATTCGGAATCGGAAGGAGAAAGAAAATTCTTACGTAAACCATAGGAAACTTTCGATAACTTTCGATTTGTTTTCATCAAAAGTAACGACAGAAAAAAAATTAACATGGAATTTCTGATTTTATTACGCATATTGTGTATTTTTTATGTTATTTATTTATTTTATTTATTCATTTCAAAACAGGTACTTAAAACATACATTTGAATAATATATATGTGGGTGTATCATGTTATTTGGGCACCCGCATCGGAAGAGCAGGCCTTCAAAGACAGGTCTAATATTGCAGTTTGAGTATACATTCATCTTATTGAAAACTATACGTTACATAATTACCTAATATCAGCAGATATGGAGCTGGAAATGTGCTGGACGGTAACGCAATAACAATAGAGTCCAGGGTACCTAGCATGGTAGCACATATCGACCTTTGACAGCTCGATATATCATTGTCTGTCCCTCTTTAGGCAGGTCAACACAGTGAGACAGAGTACTGAATCAAGCGCTATCGAGCTCGATATGGTCTTTCATGGTGTAGATTCAAATAAATAAATAATTTATTATTTTGTTTTTTCATTCTCTACATTTTATTTTAATTCAAGAGTAGTCTAATTAATATGTAAAAATACCCAGTTAAGTAAATGGTTGGAGAAAAAGTTTTTTCGCATTTTATATGAAAATTCAAAACATTTTTTAATAAAGTTTATTTACATTTAACTAAAGTATGTAGGTGCCATTTTGTTCGATAACTTTCTGCCATCTTGTCGGTAGGGACATGATCCCACTGCTATAGAAATTCTGGAGCTTCTGATCAAAAAACCGCGACAAGTGGTTTTGGCAGTCCTCTCGTGATGTTAACCTGACACTGCCTAAAGAATTCTGAAGAGAACGAAACAAGTGGAAATCTGAAGGTGCAAGGTCAGGACTATACGGCGGATGCATTAATACGTCCCAGCCAAACTCTCTTAATTTTTGCTGAGTGGCTAAAGATGTGTGAGGTCTAGCGTTATCATGATGAAAAACCACACCCCTTCTGTTGACTAATTCCGGCCGCTTTCTCTCAACTTCTTGCTTTAATCTCATCAGTTGTTCGCAGTAGAGTTCAGAAACGATGGTCCTGCCTGGCGGTAACAGCTCATAATGAATAATGCCCTTCCAATCTCACCATACAAACAGCATTACCTTGTTGCGAGATAACCCGGGTTTCGCCAGAGTCTGTTAAGCCTGACCAGCCTTTGACCACGACCCTTTTCGCACGTTCTTGTCGTACGTGATCCACTTTTTATTACCAGTTATCAGGTTTTTCAAAAATGGTTCGGTTTCATTACGTCGTAATAAAAAATCACAAATGAGTACACGGTTCATTAAGTTTCTTTCAGTGAGCTTATGGGGCACCCAAATATCGATCTTTTTTGTGTACCCAGCTTTTTTCAAATGCGCCAAAACTGTTTTGTGGTCAATCCCCAGTTCTTCAGCTAGATCGTAACTACAGAAATGCCGATCTTGCTCCACTTTTTCTAAAATGGCATCCATTTTATCCGTAACAGGGCGCCCAGAGCGAGGTGCATCTTTGACATCAAAATTTCCGCATTGAAAACGCTTAAACCAAATTTGTGCTACTCTCACAGACACTGCACTAGGTCCATAAACATCACAAATTTTTTTCGCGGCTTGCGTTGCATTTTTATCTTTTTTGTAGTAAAATTTTAAAATGTATCGAATTTCTTCATTAGATTTACTCAAAACAAATGAAAATCACACATTTTACCTAATTTGAATTTAGAATTATCTTTTTTAAAATTTGAACTTTTTTATAATACCAAAACCAGCCAGATACATAAAATGGTATAGCCAAAGAGATTTTATTATAAGTTCATACATACTATCTCCGAAAAGAGTTTTTCCCCAACCTATGAATGTGTAGTAAGGTGAATGCTATGTGAACCTCTGACAACCCCATACGCAGTGCTACCATTTCCTTAGCCAGGGACTTGTGGTGAACGAAAAATTTGTATTTATTAATAAATGAGTATTTCAGTATTTCAGATCTGTATATTTCTATGAAATGGTGAAAAAAGGTCGCGCAGATTTTTTTTTTTTTTCAGTATATTATGATATTATCCAGCCAAAATCATACTGAAGACTCTGTAAGAAATCGGTAAAAAGTTTCAATGGGTCATTTTTGGAATATTCGAAAATTATTTTTTCCTTTTCCCTACAAACGCAAGCTCAGCCCCGAGTCAATACAACGGAAAGTCAAAATTTTCTTTTTTAATAACGGAAAAGAAGTTATTGATCCGTGATACTGATCACTTAGGTACGAAGTCTCCAGTATGAATTTGGCTGCATAAATAAATGTCACCTTATATATGTTACGGCTAACGATAGGTCTGATGATAATCTTAATATTAGCCGGCTAACCTTAAGTTTTGATTTAGCCACTAGCTAATGTTAGTTTATTTCACCTTTAGCCGGCTGCGGCTAAAAGCAAACGTAAGGATGAATAATTATAATTACGGTAATAATTCAACAAAAAGTCAAAAGTATGTGCGATGACGAGCGGATTGAGAAGCGTGTTAGGTTTACATGTAAATAAATTCGGGAGCCAAGCGAAGCGCAGCGGAGCGAGCCAACCTCCTTAGCTCCCTAGTTATGACAGAATTCATGTTACTCGTAAAAATCCTTCTTGCCGTCGCACCTATTTTTGCATTTTTGTTAAATTGTCACAATATATTTTTCATCTTTTCACTTGCTTTTACATTTTTAGCAGTTAGTATTCCTAAGTTTAGGTAGCTAAAAATTTTATAAATTATAATTTGTAAATAATTTGAAAATTTTAATTTTTAGGAATTATAATTTTAAAATTATGATTTTAGTTTTATTTTAATTTTATAATTCCTTAAAATAATTTGTAAATTAGCTAAAGCTCAAAACTAAGAATAAAGTCTATTCTGAAGGCTTTCATTTTAGTTTTAGTACCGTCAAAACTTATTTTTTTACTAAGTAATATAGCCTCTATTGTTAACAACAAAGAACTATTTTGGCATGAAAAAAAAATATTTTGACAGCACTAAATCGGTTTTATTAACTGGCTAATCTTAAGTTCATCATCAAACCTAATATAAGCCGTACCATATATACGAGTACATAGTTTTTTGTTTGTCAACCTTTCCAGACTTACCGAATAACAGCAATGTAGGAGTTTCATCGAAACATATCGAATATATATAGAAGACACTCGTGGGCCCCATGCATCGCTCGGGATCCTGTTGGGCCTTAAATTATCGCTTTATGGGGTAACTTATAGATACTGTGGGGCTTACTTTTGGGCTATTTAACATCTCTGCTCTATAAAATGTAGTTTTTAGGGTTCCTTAGCCGAATGGTGCCAAACGAGACCCTATTACTAAGCCTCTTTGTCTGTCACAGGCTCACAGGGATCTACAGCTTCAGCCGTAGTAGGTAACCAGTCCGTGTTAGTATGACCTCTAAACATGACGTCTCTATCACAAGATAAACAATTAAAAAAAATTAAAGCCCAAAGGACATGCAAATATTGCATTTTTTAACGTTATTTATTTTAATTTGCTCTTTCTTATAAACGGCAATGCATACAAGTTTCAAATTTGGTTAAAATAGATTGTTGTATAGTATGTCGGAATCGTCTTAAGAACTTATCTTCCAATGAATGGCATTGTTCTATTGTTAAGTTCCACCATTAATTAGCAGTGCACAACGAAACGCATAAACAACAAAATATTTTATGTTAATAGCAACTTTAACGCCTGAACAAAAAGGCTCAAATTTGAACGCCATGTTTCAGATTTGAGATTCCATTCCATTTTTGAATGCACTGCTCATTTAGCGGTCGAACTTAACAATAGATAACAATGCCATTCATTGGAAGATAAGCTCTTAAGCCGATTTGGACATTTTATAAAATTCCTACTATACTATAGTAGTATATACTTTTTAGGTAGATGGTAGAGCTGATGCCGGGCTCGACTGTGGAGGTACCACTATCTTACTCGAAAATCCTCCCGACGTTATTCGGGGGAGAGTAAGAGAATAGCTCTCAGGCAAAAAAACCAGGCGGCCCACCATTGCCTGGGACCGATGGATGGCGGTATATCCATCCCCAATTGCCGGGCCTTATATAAAACAGACTAGTGGCGGGCAGCGGCGTCACTAGTGCAAAGGTTTCGGCACCGCGCTCACCAACCCGCCTGCCCAGCGTGTGTGAGTATGGGCATTTCTTCCAGGAGGACCACCAAGAGTGGCAAAATCCTGGAAAGAACTATGTCCAGCAGTGGACGAAACAGGCTGATGGATGGATGGATGGATACTTTAAGAAAAAAAACAAATCATAAAATTTTGGGTTCCGTACTCCGCGGGTAACGATTGTTTGTCAGGCGCTACCATTTACCTTGTTTTTCGTTGCCTTTGTGTTGCTATGGAGTCTGTATTATTGTTATTTACCATAATGTTTTAGAGTTCTGTACCCGTAATGTGTGATGGTACGGAACCCTTTGTGCGTGAGTCTGACTCACACTTGGCTAGTTTTTAGGGTTCCGATACGAAAGATCCACAGCTTCAACTGGAGTAGGTAGAAAGTTGAAATTTTCACAGAATACGTGTTACTATGGTCTCTATCGTGACAAATATTTCAAAAAATCGAGTGGGCGTTCCCCATACAACTAACCTCGAAAACGTTACATTATTTAAACGTTATTGGTTTTGGATCTCACTTGAAGACGGTTTAAATACAAGTTTTAAATTTGGTCAGATAACAGATTATAGGACATACTCTAGAGCTAGAGCAAAACAAAAATATATATATATATATTTTTTTTTGTCAAGCGTTTTCATTATAGCAGCTTGTTTTTGTAGCCTTAATGTTGCTTTGGCATGTATATTGTTGTTATTTAACAAAATGTTGTTAGGATACCGCACTCGTATTGTACGGAACCCCTTATGCGCGATTCCGACTCGCACTTGGCCAAATAATTATTTTTATCCGTGTATTCTATAATATGTAAGATAACTTTTTGTCTGTGGTTCGCGGCTTTCGATTTAATTGTGATAACTGATTGTTATGCAGAATTAGTTATACAGGCTGTTGATTTGGTCAGCAACTTCCACCACGGGGTTGTTTATATTGAAAATACTGAAGGCGAAAAACAAAATGAAAAATGAACTTATTCTCGTAAATTTATTCACAATATTTTATGGGTACCTAGCATAGTAGACCACATCGAGCTTTGACAACTCGATATACACTTTTGTCCCTCTCTAAGTAGATCAACAGAGTGAGACAGAGCATTGTATCAAGCGCTATCGAGCTCGATATGGTGTACTATGCTAGACTAGCTGGTCGACATAAAACGTCTAGTTTACGACAGACATGATGAAATTAGCGGAGCGTCGTCGCGATGGGGTAGACAACCGAGTACATAATTTTGTGACAAATTAAGATGGGCATATCTCCTTCTCGAATTGTTTTTTTTTGTATGCTATATTTTTGAATGTGCATCGTTTATATGTATATTAATATTAATATATTTATATTCACGTGACGCAAGTTGTGGACCAAATGGGTACCCTGTATTTGTTGGAAAACGTAAGAAAATTTTACATGGTAACCTTAGAAAGAATCTAAGTACAATACGCGACATTAAATGACTTGTAATGAATATTATCAATAAATGTATGTCTATGTCTATGTCAGGGCGGAAGTGCAGTCGAGTAAACTCATGTCAGTATGTACTCGCTCGCACACCGCTTGTCGCGATATTTACACACCTCCTATACTCACTACTTGATACAAGCTACAAGAACAAGACACTAACTTTATTTACCCTTGGTGTAGTCAGTACTACTATTTCTTCTGTGGTGTTGTTGAAAAATAAGCCAGATGACGTCATTTGTTATTGCCCTCGCGTTTTTAGAGATAACAGTACAGACTGTCAAGTATAAGTTGGCGTTCCATTGCCATCGGCGTCCATGGCAATAGAACGCCAAGTTATACTTGACAGTCTGTAGGTAGAGCTCGTCTAAGCCCAAATGACTCGCCCCACTACTTAATTAGTTGATTAGATGTGTGAGTGCAAATAATAATAACGACGCTTCATCTGTGTGGGAGCGCCGAGTGTGCCGTGAACTATGATTTTCACAAGATAAATTAGAAACAAATGTAAAGATACGAATTTAAAAAAATTCTTCGGGCCATGATTCGAATCTGCGACCTCTTGTGTCTCAGACAAGCGCGCTACCAATTGCGCCACCGAGGTTTGTAACACATATTGCAGCGACGACAGCGCCATCTGTTTCTAAGAACAAGGCGTGAAATCACACAACGCCCTCGTGAGCGTGAGTATGTGCATTACAAGCTAGTTAGATCAAATAGTTACAAAAATATTCGGTGGACAAGTATGGTGGAAAAATTCAACGGTCTAGGTAAGTACCTCGGTGGCGCAATTGGTAGTGCGCTTGACTGGGAAACAAGAGGTCGCAGGTTCGAATCCTGATCCGAGGAATTTTTTCAAATTCTTGTCTTTACATTTGTATCTAATTTATCTTTTCTGGTTTGTAATGCACTCCAATAATAATATTTAAAGTATTCCAAAGCGATGGATTTCGCAATAAAAACATAATCTCAATGATGGCATTTTTATGTGAATTGCATCCATATAAATGCGGTAGTGGGGCGAGTCATTTGGGCTTAGACGAGCTCTACTATTGTATAGTTATGTACAGGGCCGGATCTAGGGTAGAGCTGGTGGAGCGGGCGCCCTAGGCGCTACGTGCCCAGGGGCGCCAAAATGCCGTCTTTTGCAGGCACGGTCGCAGATCAAGATTTTGGGAGGATAATCTTGGTTCAAGTACAATTCTATTGGCAGTCTATTGGCTATCTTGTCTGTGGCGCCGAAACAGAACCTCGCTCTACCGTGATCAAGGGCTAGGTCCGGCACTGGGTATGTAACGTAATTGAGTGATTATAAGTAATGTTCGGTAAAACCCTAGTATTATTAACAACAATAATTTTTCTTCAAATGAAATAAAGCAAAGTGGGTCAGCATTTTGATGCCATACTGAAAGATCCATTTGAAATCTCATTTGAACGCATGTCTAATACATGGAATAATTAGTTTATATTAGTTTATATTAGTTTATATTAGTTTATATTAGTTTATATTAGTTTAATATTTTTAAGTATTTTTAGGATACCTATTTCATGTTATTCAAGTTTCTATTGTTATTTAAAATAAAGCAGAATAATTAAAATAACTTTATGTATCGCTCAACCTTCGTAACCATCTTGAAATTTCGGATAAACAACCTGTTTAGAAAATAGAACTAAAGTACTCATAAATCTTGTGTTTTAAGCCCTAATCCGGCCCATTTATTTTCACATAGATTTTACATAAATAACAATTTTTCTAGGGTTTGAAAAACATATAAGCCCATAAATAGTCGAAAAATGCAGTTTAGGCATGTAGGATCCCAGGATTCGAAATCGCAGTAAACAAGTCTAGTCGGAAACATAGAAATGGGTGGAAACGTACAAGCATCACTCAAACGAAAAGTCTTTTACCCTTTAGTATTTCATCGAAAATAGAAGAAAAAGAAAAAAATTGCGTCTTCTTTTTCGTATAAATCAGCAAGCCGCCTCCGGGGAACAGGCAGAGAAAATCGCGAAATCGTCGCAGACTAAATTTCTTACTGCGAAGCATGAAACACAGTCATAGAACCTGTCTTTTTGACACCCTATTTTAAACTCTATCTCCATTCATTAAGGTTCTATTTGTACGTAGCTCTTGATCTAAGAATATGTAGAGATTCACGCGTGAAACATATTCGGGGTACAAATTGAGAGTCAAATAAAGAGAGCGAAATGTTAAAGACTTGGAACATGATTTCAGACAAAAAATTGATTTACGCCTAGAAATCGGAGCTGACTTGAAACTTGAACAGACCAGGTTCTCGATGCTACAAAATTCAGTTCAACTATCACGTCGCTGGACTAACTAGTCTAACTACACTTTTAATTCTGGGAATGGTGGGGTTCAACGAAGTAAAGGTACGGAGGGACCTCACTCTGGTATCTTATGTGCACAAGGTACTAGTGGGTAGGGGTTTTAATCCAGTGCTAGTGAGCGTACTAAGTGTGTGTGTGCCAGATGAGTACGTGGGGCGCCGCCATCGGCCGCCGCTGCTGCTGGTGCCGCGCTCACGAACCAATTTACAGGCAAAGACGGGCGCTCCGCGCATTGAATCTTATTTGGGAAAACGCAGATGTATATCATATAGATGTATGATGATATATGAGATATTATGTACATAGTGTATATACCGGGTGCAAATAGAGTGCGACCATTAAATGAAACCACATATTCTACCGACCCTACTGAACCACTTTTCCCAAGAATTATACCCGCGGACACCCTTAGTTTAGGAAATAATTGAGTTCCAAACGAAAATGCGTGAACTCTAGCGCACTGACATACGCGCGAGTTTAGAGAGAGCGTCATCCGTGAAGCGACGCTCTCTCTAAACTCGCCCGTATGTTGGTGCGTTCAAATCAAATAATTTATTCAAGGAGCCAGAAATAGCTTAACCTAATTAAATTTAAATTTATAAACTTAGATAAGAAGCCAATTGAATAACATAACTATGTAGGCACACAAGAGTAGACAATCATTAGATTTACATAATACAGTACAGGCATACCTATAGCGATCTTTGAATATTAGTTTGCAAATGTTAAGCTTTGTAAATATGAGCCTTGAGTCCTAAGCTAGTTTGTAAACAAACTGTATTTTAGGTCTCAGTTTCTCCCCGTTTATGATTTAGTGTAAATGCAATGCAATTTTCGAGCCCTGTTGGTTTTTCACAAGATATTTTTTTATTACTTTTTTATTGGAAATATTTTTAAACAATTTAATAGTTCAGCATATTGTGTAGGCAAGTGAATGCTATTTTTGTAGCAAATTTCAAGTCTTTATCTTTAACAGTGCCAAAGTTATGAGGCTGTGACATACGGACGGACGGACGGAAGGACAACGGAGTCTCACCATAAAGGTTCTTTTTGTACCATTTTGTACTACGGAACCCTAAAAATGAACATTGACTCAGAAATTAAATATTTTTAGTCCGGCCATCCAGAGAGGTAATGTAGCCAGCATTCTGGGAACGCTACCGAGGGGCAGCGACCTGGACCCAATTTTTTATCTTTTTAGATTTATTTAGTTACATTTTAGATTATTATTTATTTGTAGGTAATTAGTTTATTTAAGTTTTTATTGTAAGATGATACTTAAAAACATATTAGTATGATATCTCAGTAGTAATCATAAAAGAGACGTAATTTTTTTTCTATTGATTTTATTAGTATTTCCGCTGGGCTAAATCTTCTACGGTAGTAACGGTTAAAGAGTACAATTGTTTAATTTATCATCATATAATTATCAAAGTACACTAAATTTCAAAGACTTGATCAGTCCAGCTTATCAATTTTATCAATAAAAAAACAAAATGTCTTTGTATCAAATTATCGCAACATAACAATATGCGATAAGAAGGCTTATATATATGTTGTGTAATTCAGTATTTTAGAAGTTTTCGTGATTACTTCAAAACTATATCAATAGTACCTATATAATACTATACAATATATGCACTTACAAAATGGAGTTCTTAGGTGATTTAGAGAATTTAAGCAACGTTCAGATCGAATTACTGAAAAGTATTCTAAATAACCATGGTTTTAGTGATTGCAAAGTGAATGTGGAACCAGTAGGAAAAAGAGGAGATAACTACGCATCAACTGTCGTAAGAATTTTAGCAGAAAAAGATGAAAAATCTTTTAGGATGATTGCGAAAATTGCCCCCAGACATGAAGTAGCCAGGGAAATGATAAACTCAGTTATTCTTTTTGGTAATGAAGTTTTAATGTATAACAAAGTCTTACCTAAACTGGTTGAACTGCAAAAATCAGCAGGTTTCACGGAATCGGAACTTTTTAAATACCCGTTGTGCTACGGAGCCATTGAAGATGCGCCAAATGAATTCATTGTTTTAGAAGATCTAAAAGAAGAAAACTTTCATATTCTAGACAGGATGGTTTCTTTAACAGATAAAGAAATAAAAATGGTTCTAGATAAACTTGCGATGTTACATTCTATGTGTTTTGTTTTGAAGACTAAAGAGCCTGAGTTATTTGATGAATACAAATCTAAATTGATTGATATGTGGTCAGCGTCTGCGGACGTGGAAGAAGCAAATATGGGTTTTCAGTTGATAGAAAATAGCGTATTGGGACTGTTACCAGAAGATAAGAGAATTCACGCTAAAGGTTCCGTAGCGGATGTGCCAATAACTGCGGCAGAGTTTCACAAGAATGACATGAATTCTAAATACTCTGTTATCTTACAAGGAGATTGCTGGATAAACAATATAATGTTTCAAACTGAGGTAATTATCGCACACGAATAGGTATGATATAAACATTTTATTTTCGATATCATTAAAAAACCTAAATATGGTATAACTATAATAACATTTAAAACATCAACAAATTAACTTAAATATATAGAGAACTTTAAATACAAAAAAAAAACTCGCGCCTTTAGTGTTCCGTACCATTCAAATGAATAAATAGACTTAAATTATTATAATAAAAATTACAAAGTTATCATTACTGTAAAATTAAGTTGCTCTACTTATTTCGGCTTCTTTTTCTTGCATGGGATCCAATAATTTAATTCAGTTTTTAATTAAATATTCGGTTTGGAGTCAACATTTTACATAACATATCCAAATTTGAGATCTGTAACTCAGATAGAAATACAATCCGTCGTGTGGTGTCTGAAATCTGCTGAAAGCATATTTTACAGAACCTTTTGTCTAAATTTCAACATTTTCAACCCACGCAGTTGGGTGTCGGTTTAAAGGATACATTATTCCAAGTACAAAATATTTATCACAGATACAGTTCCTGATTTTAAAAGAGACCATATTTAAATTTTAGAGATCAGGTCTGGACTGGAGCCCACGATGATGCTATTGCAGACTATGCAACAGAACAAATTTCTACATTTAAAGACTCAACTGATCGACTTTCAAGAATAAACCCACAAATGGTTTTTCAATAATCCGCTATTGCCTTTTCGTGCCCAAAAGAACTTTTGGTCTCCGTTATACTCCAATGTCCGCAATTCGCCAAACTCTAACTACAATTTTGAATTATCCACTCGATTATAAAAGCTGGAGCCAGGCTGTTATCCCGGTTCGTTTCGGCCGCCTGGGAGTCCGAAAGGTCTCAAGCATAGCTCTCCCGGCTTTGTCTTCCCTTCACAGCATGCATGACTACTGTGGTATAATAAGCCTGTTATAATGGTATAATATACTGCTTATAATTCCTCAGACCGTGCTCGTCTTCTATCCATCGGCGAGCGAGAAACAGACTACTGTTTCCACCTTCGGCATTTTTTGGCACGCTTCTTAATAGA
Source organism: Ypsolopha scabrella (assembly GCA_910592155.1). Taxonomy (NCBI): domain Eukaryota; kingdom Metazoa; phylum Arthropoda; class Insecta; order Lepidoptera; family Ypsolophidae; genus Ypsolopha; species Ypsolopha scabrella. Next base: position 8,583,112 of record OU342972.1, on the reverse strand, counting down.
ACAACTTTTTGTGTAGCTGTTGCGTTGAGATTGGGTGCTTCAACAACTAGCACCCATCACTTCCAGTGTGACATGACCATCGACCAACTCGGACACCGTGGCCTTTTCCACCGTCAACTTGCCGGCTATTCTAGAGCAGAATGGTATTGCACGTGACGATGCGCCGATGGCAGGAGGCCCGACGAAATGACGTTAATTCCGTGCCGGAACGGTCGTTCCCTGGTGTGAGATGCAACCTGCGTTGACACCCTGGCTGCGTTTCACGTCCAGTCGACCGTTGTCACGGCTGACACGGCGGCGGCAACGGCTGAGCGCAACAAGCAGCGCAAATATGCAGCTCCCGCTGATGATTCAGAAGCGCGTCAATCGCGCTTTGTCAACATGTCGGTGACCCAAGAGCCAGAGCTTATTTTGGCTAACGAATAAGCATAATTCCGTACACCAAAGCAATGCGGCAAGCGTCTTAAGAACAACCTCGACTTATATCTACTTTTTATCGATCTACATTAAAAAATATTAAATTTTGGTAAATAGTCACATGATTGACGTAAAAACACCACATCCTTTGAAGCCAATGGTGATTTTCTAACGATGATAAATAAAGTAAATAAATAATTTATACTGTAAGGTTTGACTCCTTGATGGAACTTCATTTTAACACTAATAAAAGTCTCCGTGTAGAGTCTCTCGTACACGGAGACTTTTATTAGTGTTAAAGTAAATAAAGTTGAAATAGTTGGAATAAACAGCAGCTGCTAAATATTTTTATCTCTTTGATATTTTCATTTCATGTGCAGAGCTGATGATTTATCTTGTTGTTAGTAAACCTCAAACGTCAAACTTATTATTCCTATCCTTATTTCTAAATTCTTACAGGAAGGCAGCCCAGTGGACTGCGTCATGATCGACTACCAGATATCCAGGGCATGTTCTCCTGTCATTGACATCCTCTACCTCATCTTCAACTGCACTGACAGGGAGACTAGAGCCAAGCACTACCACGATTGGGTAGACTACTACTACAAGAAGTTAGACAACACTTTGTTCAGCTTCGGCTTGAAAGCCTCCTATGTCTACCCCCGAGATCAGCTTGATGCGGATTTGAAACGGTATGGGAAGTTCGCTTTCGGACTATCCCTGGTGTTGGCCAGTGTTTTGACCAGGGAATCGGATGAATCAATACAGCTTATTGATATGACTGAAAAGGCAAATAAGGAAAATATGATGGACATCAGTAATGTTAAAGAAGTGACAATGATTCGGTTAAAGAAGAAGGTTGAAGATTTGTACGAAAGTTTTGCTCAGTATGATTATATTTAATTTAGGAATAGCTAAGATATTTTCATTTAAATTATATTGTTATTAATATATTTAAACGTATATTCTCTCTTTTACTTACTTGTACGTTCGTACCTGTTTCTAGAGATCCACCAAGAAATGGTTTTATACGTCTGTCTTTTCGACTGAGCATCCATTTTAAGAGGCCCCCTTTTTGCAAATGTAATCTAAAACTGTAAGTTGTTTTACGCTAAGGCGAAATGCTTTCGTCACCATAGGTAGCTCACAAGCCGCGGCGTCGCCGTTCAGTGCGGCTACTTTCACAAATTTTTCACACGCTTTATTTTTCATTAGAATTTGTTAATCTCGTGATGAATGTCATGGGATGATAAATTAGTTAAAAGTCTTTAAAGACATATTACATATATGAATCAAGGCAAATGGATTTTATCTTAAGAGGTTGATACGTTTCTGCTTAAGGTGGTTCATCACGGTCGCGTTCCTAAGCGCACAACTTATGATTGTTGTTCTTATTTATTAATAAGAAGTATAAAATATATGTGATTAATGCCATTTACAGGCCATAATCTAGTAACAATTAGGCCTTTCTAACAAGTGGGCTTTTCTTTCTTTCTTTCTTTCTTTAGTAATGTTATTCTATGCATTATGTTGTAAATTAATGGGCACAACAACTTTAAAGCGATACTTATATTTATAATTATAATAACAAAAACAATCTTGTTTGTTATCTACTCGTCGTCATATTTTTGTTTCCTAAGAATTTTGTTTATTATTTTTGAAGTGAAACTTTTCTTGTCCTGAGATTCAACCTCGTCCGCGTCTTGTGTAAGAATCTGCTCCGGTTTCCTTTTGGAATAACCTGAAAGTGGAGGTTTTATTTTATTATTCGTATATAGGTAGATACTAATAATAACAATAATCTATATCTATAGTGTATACTAAAAATCTTTACTAATAATAAAGTAGTAAAAAAGTCGTGTCTGTACAACTTTAAGAATTGTCTGTCTGTCTGTATGTATGTAGGTATGTTCCGTTTTAACTCGAGAAAAGGATGCTGTTTTTTTTCTTATCATCGTATGGATCCTGTTTAACACACGTTCATAAAATAATTTCCAAGCCGAAAACGGGCCCGAGATTGGAAAAAACGCGAGCGGTGCCGCGGTCTTAAGGCGCGTGTTCCCGCGTTATCTGAAAATTACTCCCATTGATGAAGTTATTTCTCTTAAACGGCCAACTTAAAAATTATGGAAGAAATATAATAGGTTGGGGAAAAACTCTTTTCGCAAATAGTATGTATGAACTTATAATAAAATCTCTTTGGCTATACCATTTGTATCTAGCTGGTTTTGGTAGTATTAAAAAGTTTACATTTTAAAAAAGATACTTCCAAATTCAAATTAGGTAAAATGTGTGATTTTCATTTGTTTCTCTTACTGTTAAGATAAGTAAATCTAATGAAGAAATTCGATACATTTTAAAATTTTAATACAAAAAAGGTAAAAATGCAACGCAAGCCGCGAAAAAAAATTGTGATGTTTATGGACCTAGTGTAGTGTCTGTGAGAGTAGCACAAATTTGGTTTAAGGCGCCTACGCACGCCACCGTTTTAGTACAAAATTTGATAACCCATTTCTGTGTTGTTTTTCATTATAGACTAAAGGTTTCATAGTTTAATACAGGCATTTAAAAAGTCGCTATGTGGCTGAAATATTAAATTTTTATATATGTACACTCTGAGGCAAGAAAACAACTTTGTATGTAAATCTGTCCAGCTTAATATCTTTAAAACAAAATTAATATTCAAAATTTTGGCAAAATGGTGCCTTTTAAAATACCAGCACCAGATGATGGAGGTCATATAATTTGGTCTATTACGAGAAACAACAGAGAAACGGATTATTAAACTTTGTACTAAAACGGTGGCGTGCCTAGGCGCCTTAAGTGTTTTCAATCCGGAAATTTTGATGTCAAAGATGTACCTCGCTCTGGGCGCCCTGTTACGGATAAAATGAATGCCATTTTAGAAAAAGTGGAGCAAGATCGGCATATCAGTAGTTACGATGTAGCTGAAGAACTGGTAATTGACCACAAAACAGTTTTGGCGCATTTGCAAAAAAGCTGGGTACACGAAAAAGCTCGATATTTGGGTGCCTCATGAGCTCACTGAAAGAAACTTAATGAACCGTGTACTCATTTGTGATTCTTTATTACGACGTAATGAAACCGAACCATTTTTGAAAAACCTGATAACTGGTGATGAAAAGTTGATCACGTACGACAAGAACGTGCGAAAAAGGTCGTGGTCAAAGGCTGGTCAGGCTTCACAGACTCTGGCGAAACCCGGGTTATCTCGCAACAAGGTAATTCTGTGTGTATGGTGGGATTGGAAGGGCATTATTCATTATGAGCTGTTGTCGCCAGGCAGGACCATCGATTCTCAACTCTACTGCGAACAACTGATGAGATTAAAGCAAGAAGTTGAGAGAAAGCGGCCGGAATTAATCAACAGAAGGGGTGTGGTTTTTCATCATGATAACGCTAGACCTCACACATCTTTAGCCACTCAGCAAAAATTAAGAGAGTTTGGCTGGGACGTATTAATGCATCCGCCGTATAGTCCTGACCTTGCACCTTCAGATTTCCACTTGTTTCGGTCTCTTCAGAATTCTTTAGACAGTGTCAGGTTAACATCACGAGAGGACTGCCAAAACCACTTGTCGCGGTTTTTGATCAGAAGCCCCAGAATTTCTATAGCAATGGGATCATGTCCCTACCTACAAGATGGCAGAAAGTTATCGAACAAAATGGCACCTACATATTTTAGTTAAATGAAAATAAACTTTATTAAAAAATGTTTGGAATTTTCATATAAAATGCGAAGAAATTTTCTCCCCAACCTGAATGTATAAGAAACAATCTCATTGCAGGAAATTATTCTTGCCTATAAGAAACACCTTGAAAATATTTCCCAAAGTCAAGCTGTTTTTAGAATAAAATTGGCTATTTCTTGGAAACCGCTGATGTTATTTGTATGGTTCTTGCACTAAAATACAAAAAAATATAGCTTATAAAACTCATTGCAGGAAATTTGAAAATGTTGATTTACAGCAGAGTTAATAATTTCAGAGCGCGTGGCGTCAATGTTGCCGTAAACGCCAAGTTTCGGAGCAGTCGATTACAAAATCAAATGCAAGGTTTTAACGTTCATTTTGACTTGATTTAAAATATCTCAAGGTCATTGGAGGCCCTTTTCTACTTAACATACTGAAAAACAATTGTTCTATTAGGTACTTTTGAAATTGTAAAATTGGTTATTTTCCTCTGTGGATACGATAACCCCATGAACTTATTAAAATAATTCACTATTTAAATTTAAATCTATTATTCTAAACAAAAAATGCAAAAATACCTACCTGCTTGGTACTTAATCTCAACGATATATCGCTGCGGCTAGGGTTACCATCCGTCCGGATTAGTCCGGACATATCCGGACTTTTAGACTCTAATTCGGACTTTGTCCAGCTCTTTAATTTGTCCGGATGTTCGTATATGAATAATAAAACTACATATTAATTAATATCAAATAAGTCTTTAATCTTTATCAACTTCTTATTTATCTAAAAACAAAATATAAAATCTTCTTCGTAATGTGAGCGTCTGCTACCATAATATGCCTACCATACCACTGTAACTATGTGAGTAATGTTTCCATTTTGTGCCTAAAAAGTCCGGATTTGTATCGAAATGTCGGGCTTTTTGTCAGGACTTTTCAAATTCCTAAATGGTAACCCTACATGCGGCGAACGAAACGAGACATGAGTAATTATTTTTGGCGTAATTTGAAAAGTCTTGGAATAAAAGTTTTTCAGTATAATCAGGAAAATGTGTTTCAAATTACAAAGAAAGTTTTTTGGTGCATATTAATCGTTTTTATCAATGCGCCTGTATAAGAATAATAAGCAAAAGTTTTGTGATACATATTGCTTAAACTTAAATTGAAGGCGCTTTTTATTCAGTTTCCTAGAATTACTGAAGTACGAAGTTAGAATTAAATACAATAATGAACCTTTCTTTGGGCACTCCATCCTAGTACAGTAAGAGATACTGTCTGCGCCGCAAACACACTTGTTACATTCTACTTTGTAAGTCGTGAAGGGATTGCAATCTCTGGAGTTTGCTGAAACAACCAGAATCATAATTAAATAATTTTGTAAAGTAAAATTCAATCAAAATACATTGTTACGACATGAATCTCGGATGTCAGAGATGGATGATTCCTGAAATTCAAGTCATAGTCCACATGTCCACTCTCAGGCACCCACGTTTCAGTGAAGATTATTAACGTCCCAGAGTGATGGGTGATGAGATGAGCCCTACCGCCGCACTTCGGGCATAAATGAACCCACACATTAACGTGCTTTTCAAAAAATGTGCCCCTATACAGGATTTCAACCGACGACCTCCGAATTGGGAGTCAAGTACTCGAAACCACTAAGACCACAAATCGGTCCCGTTTTAAAGTATCAGTAAAAAACTCGAATTGAAAACTTTAATCTAAGTATTATGACATACAAATTAATATAAATTAAAATGACTTAGCAATATAAAATTAAAATCTTAAACTAACTAAAAATGACTTCATTGTGGACATAGGCCTTTCCAGGATTTCTCCACTGTTGGCGGTCCTCCTGGAAGAAATGCCCATACTCCACACGCTGGGCAGGCAGGTTGGTGAGCGCGGTGCCGAAACCCTTGCACCAGTGACGCCGCTGCCCGTCACCAGTCTGTTTTATATAAGGCTCGGCAATTGGGGATGGATATACCGCCATCCATCGGGCCCAGGCAATGGTGGGCCGCCTGGTTTTGCCTGAGAGCTGTTCTCTTACTCTCCCCCGAATAACTTCGGGAGGTTTGCGAATAAGATGGTGGTACCTGCACACTCGTACCCGGCATCAGCTCTACCACCTATAATAAAAATAAGTTACCTACAAATAATATAATTGTTCTAAAATTGACCCCTACTGCATGGGGCCCAGAACGCTCGCAACATTTCCTCATTGGTTTGGATAGCCAAACGTATACGTTGGCCGAGGGATGCCCAAGCCCTCTGGTCACCCAATGTGTCCACTAAAGAACTGGGAATTCGAAAAGTGGCAAATGTTGCACTGCCCGCCTTCTTGTCTTCTATTAACGACATAGACCTTGTACAGTTGAGAACACGTCGAGTTATACACTTGCAATACGACATTAGCCACTAAAGTGAAGGATATAAGATGTACGAGGTCCTATGTGTATAGCATGAAGTGTCCTTCACTGTACAATAAATTGTGCTCCCCTCATCCTCGGCTGTTCTTGAGATCTCGTACCGTGAGGAAGTCAAGCAGACGTGGGCGCTGGCTTGCCCGGGTTAAGACCATGCCTTCCAAAAATAATTTTTAGCTCGCTCCGCCTTCTCACCCCGCCACCCGCACCGCGTCGCTCGAATACCCTCGATGCACTCGATAATAAAAGAAGTAATTCCCGCGCTTTGCTGGAGTTGCGAACATAGGAGGCAAGGGAGTCGTCTTGATCTTTTTGGGAATTTCAGGTATCAAATGGATTAAACACAAAACCAAAAAAACAGTTAAAAAGAGACTATTTTCAAAAATAAAATCTATCGAGCGAAAGTTTTCCAATTAGGTAACGAAAAATACAACCGAAAGATAAAGGTGTGAAAATACTTAAATGTAAGTTTCATATTGATTGGATAAGTGGTAGATTCGGTACGATCGTTCAAAAACTATTGAAAAGAGGAAGGCCTCCTCTTAAGGATCTCCCTTAGAAGAACCCTTGTGTTCTGAGGCAATGGGAAGATCCACTGTGCAAAATTACACAAAAACGACTGTTATAGACCAGCACTAGTGCTGAGGAGCAGATCTGAACATGAGTCGGTCGGGTTTCTGGCTGTGAGCTGCCAGCTATACATGCCCTGCTGGATGACATCTCCTTTTGTGTAGCTACTGGTTGGCGACTTGAACAACGGCTGCTCCTGTGGTGCTGAGGAAGTGCTGACCGTCATTCCCGAAGTGAACATTTCCACACGCCTGGTCAACGTCACGGGTGACCCACGGGCTGACACATCATAGCCAGCGATTAATTGTAGCAATCCAGCATGAGAATTTCATACTGGTCATCTGGCCGCGGAGCAGCGATTTCTATATGAAGCTTTTTTTTATTTGTAAGTTTTTTCATTTATTATATTTTTAGGGTAGTTTAGTTTTTAGGGTTGCGTACCATTTTTGTTACCTAGTTAGGAATTCGGAGTTTTCTGTATATAAGTTATTATAAGTTCTCTCATGAAATTGTATACATATTTCCAATATTTTATTACATTTAGTTTTTCAAGTTGGCACGGATAGCCAAATCCAAAACTGTAGAGTAAGTATAGCAAACAAAAGTGGTTCCGGTGTCGATATTGATGAAAACCCAAACTGCATCAATAGATTTTAGAAAAAATCTTTCTCACCACCACTCACAGACATTCAACTCAGAACATGGGAAGGGTCTAAATAGACAAAGGTAGTACATTGTTCACCGAGTGGAGAAAGAGGCCGATTACACACGAGTTGGGAATCGCACTTTCTCCCGAGTGATACATAGTGCTTTATACTACACCTGCGAGGAAAATAAAAGACAAAATCACCCATTCTTCTATATCACTATTAGACGACATTTTGAGTTACTTTTAATAAAGATACAACCAAAGAAACAGATTGATGACTCGCGTACGATTTGCAGTTTTTAATTTCTTTTTTTAATTATGTATATAAATAACAAATGGCCAGTATTATTTTGCAAATTTAAACATAAAAACTTTTTGACTTTCACTTTTTTCATTTTTTTATGATCATAAATAGCAAGTGGCCAATATTATTTTGCAAACTAAGACATAAAAACTTTTTGTCTTTTGGCATTATTGTTCAAGCAGCGATTTGGAAAAAGTTTTTTACTTTATTTAATTTTCTGTTTTAGATACGTAGTAGGTTTAGTTTGTAGTTTTTTTTTTTTTTATAGCTAGGTTATGTACCCAGAAGTTTATACCCTTTTTCTGCCCGCTCCATTTTTTCCGCCCGCATATTGGTATGACAGCAATGACGTATATTCTCCATCGTTTTCGAAAAAGTAAGAAGAACTTTCCAAGCAGGTGTAGTATAAATTTAATTTCCATCTCCACAGCAAAAAGACCATACAACTCATTACTTCCTCTTTTTTTCTGTCCGTCAATCATCAACATCATTTGAACATTTTGTCACATAATTTTATAATTTATTTTTATTTTTATCCACTGTCGAAATATATCTGGCCATATAACATGTTTTTTGTAAGTATACAAAAATATATAATTATAAAAATGAAGGGCTAAATAAGTCAAAACAATATATGTTATTAGATTTTAGAAAAAAACATTTCGCTAGCCGAGAAGCGAAACGGCTGATTGGGAAAAAAACGGTGTAAACAGTTCAGTCCGATAGTCTCGCTTAAAAGGATCAAATTCTGGAAAGTACTCGTTATGTCAAGCGGCAAACTAATCCTATAATACTTTTTTACATTCATTAAACTATTGTTCAAATTTATGCCATTATCATAGGTAAATTAATTTATCTATGCTATTATTACATTACAATGTTGGATGGATTCGATTGATGGTTCTTGGTGGAATATTATCTTGAATAAATTATACACAAATTCTTGTACTTTTCAAGCTGTGTGATTCACCTCTGTTTATTTTATATTTGCTTGTTAAAAATGTTTTCTTTTGTTTTCTTTCTGTCGTGTTAAATAATTAATAATTTGTTTGCCCGATGATGTGTAATACGAAACCGGTAGCCTAAGTTAGAATAAAAATAATTATATAGGTATGTGGAATAAAAGTACAAGAATTTGTGTATAATTTATACATTACAATGCATAGCTGGATTCGGCGTTTCAAGGATTATACTCATTCAACATCTCAAGATTGTTCATTCCAGTACATATTGGTACAGTTGTCGAGTCCATATGTGTGTTGAAAAGTAAACACCAAGAAAAGTTGCGGAACAAATGATTATGTATGTATGAAAATTTAAAAATATGAATCAGTTTATTAAAATTGAGCACTTTTATTTATTTTTCCGTGTGTAATTACTTCACAGAATTTTATCCTTAAGCAACACGATCTATCTGATGGTGCAATAATATACAGGATGTTTTTTTTTAAATCATTGATTATTTCAGGAAAATTATTTTTTCAAAAATATAATGATGCAGTTTTGGTTTTCAACAAAATCGGCCCTCAGACCCCTTCTTTTTTCCCTATAGTTTCATATGTGGCCATCCACGCCCACTTGAAAAACTAATCCCACTAATCCCATCCCATCCCATCCCACTATCCCACTTCCCATCCCACTATCCCACTAATATTATAAATGCGAAAGTTTGGATGTATGGATGGATAGATGGATGGATGGATGTTTGTTACTCTTTCACGCCGTAACTACTGAACCGATTGGGCTGAAATTTTACATGAATGTAGATCTAGACCTGGAATAGGACATAGGCTACTTTTTATCTCATAAATCAGTTCCCATGGGATGAAAATGAGTTTTCAATTTTCTATAGAAAAGTGATGTGTCACCTTAGAATACATCCTTTAAGTGTGTCACCCTTTCACGACGTACCTATTGAACCGATTGGGCTGAAGCTTTGCAGAAATAATGTTCTAGATCTAGAATAGGACAAAATACTAATTTTTATCCCATACATCAGTTCTCATGGAAAAGCTATGAAAGAGACATGCAAAACACAGAGGCGCATAACACACTCATTTCACCAGTTTACTGTAGGTAACAGTCCGACAAATATTGACAGATTTCATAGGAGTACACAAAAACTAATTCAACGCAGGTGAAGCCACGGGCAAAAGCTAGTCCTGAATAAATTACATTATACCTCAAAGTCAGTGAAAAACTAATTTCTTGTTGATTTCGAATTAATTATGCAGGCATTTTGTAAATAAACGAGCAAGGTAAGTTCTTAACGACGAAACAAGGTTACGCCCAAAAAAATATATTAATTTGTTATGAAACTCAGGAGTATCAAACGACAACTTTGGCAACCCCTTGCAAGACATAAGTTGTTAAAGTTGTTCTAGAGTCAAGAAAATGGAGAAAATAAATGAAACACAAATGTAAAATGCTAAAGGCAGCGAATATCACTATTTATTTTTTCTATAATAAGGATCTGTTTAAAAATGAAACAAAATAATATTGAAACTTCACGGTTGATTGAGAAATCCATCGCTTTGGAAATTCTAAATATTTTTGTGTTGTAATGCAATGAAAACATGTTTTTTAAACTGTTGCTTAAGTATTTAACCTCTACAAAATCAATTTCATTGTCAATGTGCGTACAACTGTAAATCAAGGTTTTATAAAATCCCGAGTACTGAGCCGGCCTGGAACTTTGGCACATTAAACAGAGATAATGTAGACTTCTTAGAGCACTCTACAGTAGAGTTGGTTATGCAGTTTGATTTTCGTTTATTTGAAAGCATTTCCTATACATAACCTCCTCGATTTTGTCAGTTTTTATAAGAAATGTAAACAGCAGTTTAAGGGGCAGACTTGAGCACACCTTTTATTTTTTATATTTTTAAAGCAATGTTCATTGATAACGTAGAGGTAGAGGCATCATACTGGCAGACTTTTTATCCATCCATCCATCCATCAGCCTGTTTCGTCCACTGCGGGACATAGGCCTTTCCAGGATTTCGCCACTCTTGGCGGTCCTTCTGGAAGAAATGCCCATACTCAGACACGCTGGGCGTGTTGGTGAGCGCGGTGCCGAACCCCTTGCACCAGTGACGCCGCTGCCCGTTACCAGTCTGTTTTATATAAGGCCCGGCAATTGGGGATGGATATACCGCCATCCATCGGTCCCAGGCAATTGGTGGGCCGCCTGGTTTTGCCTGAGAGTTGTTGTTCTCTTCACTCTCCCTCTAATAACGTCGGGAGGATTTGAAAGTAAGATGGTGGTACCTCCACAGTCGAGCCCGGCATCAGCTCTACCACCTAAGACACTTTATAGCGATGTCCATTGATAACGTAGAGGCATCGTGCTGGCAGACATTCTCAGATATTCCAAAGGCAGCTTAATTGAATATTTTTAGGGTTCACTTAGTTGTCAAATATCGTAAAAACTAAGGCGGTCGGTCGCCTCGCTCTGCTCCACTTCGCTCTTAAATGTATGATGATTACAAGCAACCTAACAGACTCCTCCTCGCTCGCCCTCTCTGACTCCTCATGAAGATCTACTTCGCGATATTGTCGATCACATCATGAAATGACCAATTCTACAATATGGCCACCACTTATACCTACATGAGGTTCATTAGCATTAAATTGTTCGTTTTACAGATAGGAGACATATTCGAAAAGTGGAGCACGTATCTCGCCAGCTATAAACATGATGGTATCTTATTTCATACTTTGCGATAACTAAATAATAATAATAATTCCACGACACCACATGAATCCCCGATGGGAGGTCAAAAGTGTATATGAACCGTAAAATGCAACACAGTCCCCATTCGTACACCCACTTTTCACTGACGATTATTACTCCCCAGCGTGATGGTATTATAAAAGGGGTTTAGTGACTTTCGTTCATGCAGCCAAATTCATACTGGAGATTCGGTAATTGGTCAGGACCAAGGTTAGAAGGAAATATGACTATTTTCTTCTATGCCCCTATGCTTGTTCAAGAACAACCTCGTTTCAATTAGTATAATCTGTCTAAATTTCATTTTGCGTATTTCACAGAAAGGGTCGTTGAACCTTGATTGGTCCTGCCCACTTACCGTTTCCCCAGTATGAATTTGGCCATAAAAACGAAAGTCACCTTATATACGAGTAAGCGTATTTGTTTTCTTGTTCATTAAAATTCTCAGATTACGTTGAGTCGATTTCAAGGTTTGATAAAGCGAAAGAAATAGTGTTCATGAATAACGAGAAACAATTTTACGTAAATTCACGGAAAATCCTTGAAAATTCCTGATGAATAGCAGAAGTATAGGTCATACTTACATCTTCTCCAGTAGAATGACATATCATCACTAGTGTCGTTTTTATCAGTTTTGTCCAATCGAGCTGCGGACACTGCCTAAAACCAATTAAACGTTAGAAAACACACTCAAACCATCACAAACTTCGCATTGCTTACAGACACTTACAAAGACCAATATCAAAGTTAGTATCAATATCATTTTCTGGAATTCGAATAGCATTCAGTAAAACAAGAAACAGTAATTCTCAAAACACAACACTAACAATCCACGGTCCGATAGAATGAATAACACATGCGCCCGCGTCGCTGTTCCGATGTATTATACGCACGCGCAAAGTTATAGCACGTACTCGATTTTATGTTGACGCCGATTGTTTCACACTGAAATAGGTTGTAATTCAGAATGAATTTTAATTGTATAAGTTAGTTTTAGTCAGGTGGATTCAAAAACACTTGTGCATCCCATGAAACGGAGATTTCTGGTATGGGAGCACGCATATTCTATTCAATGACGTGTATGAAGTTAGTTTATACAAAATTTAAATATAATAGGTTGGGGAAAAACTCTTTTCGCAAATAGTATGTATGAACTTATAATAAAATCTCTTTGGCTATACCATTTGTATCTCGCTGGTTTTGGTATAATTAAAAAGTTTAAATTTTAATAAAGATAATTCCAAATTCAAATTAGGTAAAATGTGTGATTTTCATTTGTTTTTCTTACTGTTAAGATGAGTGAATCTAATGAAAAAATTCGATACATTTAAAGTTTTACTACAAAAAAGGTAAAAATGCAACGCAAGCCGCGAAAAAAATTTGTGATGTTTATGGACCTAGTGCAGTGTCTGTGAGAGTAGCACAAATTTGGTTTAAGCGTTTTCAATCCGGAAATTTTGATGTCAAAGATGCACCTCGCTCTGGGTGCCCTGTTACGGATAAAATGGATGCCATTTTTGAAAAAGGGGAGCAAGATCGGCATATCAGTAGTTACGATGTAGCTGAAGAACCGGGGATTGACCACAAAACAGTTTTGGCGCATTTGAAAAAAGCTGAGTACACAAAAATGCTCCATATTTGGGTGCCTCATGAGCTCACTGAAAGAACCTAATGAACCGTGCACTCATTTGTGATTCTTTATTACGACGTAATGAAACCGAACCATTTTTGAAAAACCTGATAACTGGTGATGAATAGTGGATCACGTACGACAAGAACGTGCGAAAAGGGTCGTGGTTAAAGGCTGGTCAGGCTTCACAGACTCTGGCGAAACCTGGGTTATCTCGCAACAAAGTAATGCTGTATGTATGGTGGGATTGGAAGGGCATTATTCATTATGAGCTGTTACCGCCAGGCAGGACCATCAATTCCGAACTCTACTGCGAACAACTGATGAGATTAAAGCAAGAAATTGAGAGAAAGCGGCCGGAATTAGTCAACAGAAGGGTTGGGTTTTTCATCATGATAACGCTAGACCTCACACATTTTTAGCCACTCAGCGAAAATCAAGAGAGGTTGGCTGGGACGTATTAATGCATCCACCGTATAGTCCTGACCTTGTATCTTCAGATTTCCACTTGTTTCGTTCTCTTCAGAATTCTTTAGGTGGTGTCAGGTTAACATCACGGGAGGACTGCTAAAACCACTTGTCGCGGTTTTTTGATCAGAAGCCCCAGAATTTCTACAGCAATGGGATCATGTGACTCATGTGACTCCTATTCATAAGGGAGGTGCTAAAAATCTTATTGAACATTACCGCCCCATTTCTCTCCTATCAATAATCCCCAAAGTATTTGAAATGTTAATTCACAACAAAGTATATCCTTACGTTGAACCACTTCTAGATACTCGTCAGCACGGATTTGTGAAATCAAAATCTACCGTTTCAAACCTTTTACCCTACACAAATTTTCTTTTTAAAGCTCTTGATGATGGTGTAGCTGTTGATTCAGTGTACACAGACTTCAGAAAAGCCTTTGATAAAGTGGATCATAAGCTTCTGCTGCAAAAGCTTTATTTTAATGGAATAAAGGGTAATTTGCTGCGATGGTTTTCATCTTACTTGTGCATGAGACAACAGGCTGTTGGTTTGAATGGGCATATCTCGTCCTACATTACTGTAACATCTGGAGTTCCCCAAGGCTCAATTATAGGGCCACTGCTTTTTATAATATTTATTAATGATATTACACAATGTTTTAAGTACTCTGAGTTTTTGATGTATGCAGATGATCTAAAAATATACAAACGTATAGATAACAATAATGATTGTCTGCAATTACAGGACGATCTAAACTGACTGTTTACTTACTGCATTGATAATAAAATCGTACTTGCTGAGAACAAATGCAAAGTAATGGCTTTCTCTAAGAAGAGGCATAAACACTGTTTTCCCTACAAGCTTGGGAATGACTCCTTGGAAGTTGTCAATCAAATACGTGACCTTGGCGTTTTATTTGACTCTAAATTGACATTTGACCTCCACATTGAAGATATCATAAAAAAAGCATATCGCATGCTAGGATTTATTCTTAGAGTAGCCAAATGCTTTAAAAACCCCCTCACATATATAATTTTGTATAAGAGTCTGGTGAGGTCAAAATTAGAATATGCCTCAGCAATATGGAATCCGGTGTTTGATATCTATGTTCGGAAGGTTGAAATGATCCAAAAAAGATTTGTACGTGCCTTGAACTATCGTCTTAATCACAGCCGTCTGTCCTACAGCGATCTTCTTGCCAAGTTTGGGCTTATGTCTCTTGCAGATCGCCGACATGTGACTGATTCAGTTATTCTTCGAAATATATGTGTTGGAGAATATAAATGTGCAGACCTCTTAAGTCAGATTAACTTCCAACTACCCAGTCTCCGTCATCGTAGTAACAGACCCAAATATCTCTTTCATCTCAGAAGAACTAGAACTCAGAATGGAAAAAGAGCTCCGATACATCGTATGTGCAATTACTACAATGATAATGTTTTAAATATAGATTTCTTTAACTGCTCTCGTAACAGATATAAAAATAAAGTAAAGAAAGCGTTCATAGAAAAGAAAAAAAAAGGAAATAAAACAAAAGAAATAGGGTAAAGCAGAAATATATGTCTTATTCTTAGGTAAATATAAAATGTATCTTTTTCTTTATTAATTTTTAGTTTTAATGATTTTTTATTTTAAGTTTGCATGTGCATGCTGTAGGTTTTTTGCTTAGTCTGTATTTTTGGCTTTGGGTTTATAGCCAATATTGTCATAAACCATTTATCTTCTTCATCTGCTTCATTTTTATCTCTTTATGTAATTTGTGAGAATGTTAAGGGAATAGATATACTTAAACTAATGTTATCACCATTGTTATTGTCAAACATGTATCTATTTCTGCTTTTCTCCTATCAAATAAATAAATAAATAAATAAATGTCCCTACCTACAAGATGGCAGAAAGTTATCGAACAAAATGGCACCTACATACTTTAGTTAAATGTAAATAAACTTGATTAAAAAATGTTTTGAATTTTCATATAAAATGCGAAGAAACTTTCTCCCCAACCAATATAATTCCATTTCGTTAGTTACTCAAGTGTATTTTGAATCAGTTTTAAGTTAACATCACATAATTCTTTTTTTTTAAGTCAACCATATATCTGTTTATTTATTTAAAAGTCACACATTCACAATCACAAAAAAAATATATAGTAGTTCTTAGGGTTCCGTATCCAAAGGGTAACCAACGGGACCCTATTACTAAGACTCCGCTGTCCGTCTGTCACTAGGCTGTATCTCATGAACCGTGATAGTTAAACAGTTGAATTTTTCACAGATGATGTATTTCTGTTGCCGCTATAACAATAAATACTAAAACCGGCCAATTGCGAGTCGGACCCGCGCACTCTCATACAACAGACATGATTTTTTCGCCGTTTTTATAGATAATGGTAAGGAAACCTTCGTGCGCGAGTCTGACTCGCACTTACTAACATTAGAGAAAAATAAAATTAGTATTTGTAAGGTTCGCAATAACTGCGACACCTGTGTTACCAATATTTAGGAAGAGACGTTTCAGCTATTTCAATAAAACAATTTCTAGTTTCTCTTACCCTAACACACATTTTTTTAGTTCTTACACATTTATTAGGCAATAAGTTTCAGGCCTTTTGTTTTATCTAAGGTTTGCTATAAAAGTTCCCTGTAGTTTGTGTGCGTTTATTTATCAGCCACAATACAATCCTCAGAACAAATGTTCTGTGATACAATCACATTCAAAAGTAAACTAAAAAAGTATCTTCTTGACTTACAAGTGTTCTCGCCTGCCTGAAACTAGAAATTTCATTGCCATCCTAATCGTTTCATTTTATTAAAGGTTTATTTATTATTTATTTACAAATATTAACACCTATATTACTCGTTTATTTATATCTTGTTTATTTTATTATTCATAGTAATTACACATGTAACGTTTTGAAAACGTGTAAGGTACTCGCGCTGTTTTGTTTGTTCGTGCGTTACCTACGCGGGCTCGGACTGAAAATCAGCGATGTCGGTCTTACCTTGTAAGACTACAGCACATGCTGAGTCTGGCGCGACACATGACTTCTTTCAGTTTAACATTATTTTATTCTTTTGTTTTATTTCTTTATGTCTGATTTTATAAATTTGTTTTATAATGTAATCGTGTTGTGCTGTGGCAGATAAATAAATGGATATTCTATTCTATTCCCAAGTAACACGCAAGCTGCTTTTTTTGCTTTTGTAACTCCTCTTGGCTCCAAAAGAGGGTTATAAAAGCGGTGAGATTTACTTGAAGACATAAAAATGCGTTAGCTTATGCCCTCAGTAATAATGGAAGCTTTGAACTGCAGTAAAGAGTTAGTATACGCCATTTTTAGCGATTGACAACATCAATTGGTAATAATGGAGTGCTTAGATGTTATAAAGGAGTTACAATTGTCATTTGTACGTCTTGAATGGATACAAAGGTGTAATCATAACCCCAATGTACGGCAGCCATATGACAGGAGTCACTAACTCCTATTTAAGAACTATGCACGTACAATTGAGTTTAAATATTCTCGCAGCGTCACAGAACGCTTTACTGGATTCTATATGAGTTTATTTTTCCCAATTGAGTTAGAATTTGCCATTACAAATCAATGACACAAGAGCGATTTATAACTCTCTTAAACGAGACATCGCCGTGTATCGACGATAAAAGTTACCTAATAGTGCTTCGACCAGCTTCACGAGTAGAAATAGGGAGCGTTACTTCCCAATTTTATAACCTACAAACCACAGACAGCACGCATCTGCCATTTTTTTATCAATATCATAAGAAATAAGTAAAACAAAGAAAAATGGATGAAAGGCAATGGAAAGCATTAAAAAGGACCGGAGGCTATCGCAGGAAAGTAAAAAAAGTATACCAAAACATAAAAAAGTGCAATGTAAAAAATTTAGATGAGGGTTCCGTACCAGAAAAAAATGAAAGTGGTTGTGTGCCAATGTTAGACTGTCATAATCCGAGTACTAGTGAAAGGTAAGCAATTTTTTACCGCTCGTGTAATATGCAATTTCCAAACAGCAGATAGGTACTTTTTGACGACGAAAAAAGAAATTATGGAGGTAAAGAGAATTACAATTGTAAATAAACAAATAAATATTCAATGTTTCAAATTTAATAACTTACAAAATGTTTTTGATCTACCAATACACTCTTCATATCTGAATATATTCAAAAGCAACTCTGATTTAGGTTTAAGAACAGAATGCCCGTGTTTCCCATGCGATGTGAAGTGTAAATTAGTTGTAATAAAATACGATTCAGAGTTATATTTCATTCCTTTATTACACACATTCTGAGTATATCTTAGAACTTGTGTAGTAAATAATGAAATATAATTCTGAATCGTGTTTTGTTACGCATTAATCGTAATTTGTTGTGCGTTGAAAATAAAAGTAATCAAGTAAAAATCTGCTTGTTTTATTTTTAAATATAGACTAATACTATAATAGTTTTATAGCACATATTATTTAGTTCTGCCTCTGCTTCCTCATAACTCTGCAAATTTGAGCGTTTTACAGAACATGATAGGATACTCCATCCACTTCCTGGTTTAGAATGAGCATTATGTACCAAATTCCCAGGTCTTTTTTTTGGCCAGTGCAGTACACCCCTGGATTCCCATCCTGTAGGACATATGGAAAGTTGTGGTTCGCCTCGCTCCACAGTCTTTACAATTTTATATGACATGATGAAACAAAAAAAAAATTTACCCTTGTAGACATTCTTGCCTATATTATTATTAATTTGGTCGGTTGATTGAATTTCACCCTACATAATTGGTAATAAATAATTTTTGCATGTATTTTGTCGGGATTTTGCAAGTAAACACGTTAAATTAAAAAGAAATCAATAATTATTCGAATTATCTCTCACCTGCCATAATAAAACTTGTTATTATGTCAAACGTTGACTGTTATAGATATCTAAAATTTGCGTTAAATTCTGTAAAAAAAGCGTTAAATTAATAATTATGAAAATAATTAGATTAGGAAATGGACCTTCTCTCTCTTTTGTAAATAATTTTTTGGGTTAGAAATATGTAGTTTGGCACTGACGGTCACGCATACAAGGTCATACAAGGACTAACCACCATTTTCGATTCCCATATCTGTAGACATAAATTAAAAAAACAATATTATTATATTAAAAGATTTAAAAGAGGCAGTCTTGCATCCAGTCTACTTTGAAATCAAGTTAATTTGAAAGATTGTTTATTAAACCATAGATGTTATTATTCTTTATTTAACTCCTTGCTCATCAAAACAACTATTTTATTCTTTCTAGTGCCATCTATGGATTGATTGAACATCGATCTTGAAAACTTCTCCTATGAAATACTGTAAGCGGGATTATCAATAATTCGGACCGCTAGCAGGGTTGCCCGACCGGAAAAACATTAGAAACGTCCCTTTTTTTCCTAAATTGACCTTTTTCAGACAGCCCGTCGTCCGAATGCATACTGGTAGCACTGCTTGTAATACATGCCAAAATAATACAAAATGGGCAAACACTAGGTACTTAAATGTTAAAAATATTGTTTTCTCTTTCATTATACATTACCGTACCCTAAAAATTTATGATAAACTACCGCCAAGGGTATATTTTGGCTACATACACCGCCATTATATCGTTTTAGAAATTACCATAGCACTTTCTATCGCTCATAAGCATCCTAACGACGTATAAAATGCTTAAAGGAGTTACAGATTACCGATAAATGTTCTGCCATTGTTATTTATATTTTATTGAATTGACTCATCGAAATGTGGTTTCATTACTGATATTTATGACAAACAAGGAATGATTTAATAAAAAAAGAGAGAGTTGCAGATGATAATTTAAAAAGAAAATGTAAAAAAGTCTAACCTAACCTCTAACCTATGCACATTTCTCAAATTTTAAATCTAATTTCACAATATTAAGAAGGCGCATTAAAAATGAAGTGAAAACATATATACAGAATACCACAAAAATTATCTTCGCAAGAGAAATATCACTCACAACACACTTATGTGTGAGAAATAAGTTACCGTTTATTTGCTGTTTACTTGTTCCGTATCATTTACTTTATTGGTATCTTGTACCATTTCTAGTTGTCAAATGAAAGAGTTCGCACATTGAACGTTTCTAAGGGAAGAAAGAGATGGCATAACTATAAACGCAAACAAAAATTCAAGGACGTAAAAAACGCTCTTGTATCGCTTTTTAAACCCCGCAGTGGGTACAAATCGCTCTTGTATCGCTTTTTAAACCCCGCAGTGGGTATAAATCGCTCTTGTATCGCTTTTTAGACCCCGCAGTGGGTATGAATCGCTCTTGTATCGCTTTTTAGAATCCACAGTGGGTATAAATCGCTCTTAGATCGCTTTTTAGAATCCGCAGTGGGTATAAATCGCTCTTAGATCGCTTTTTAGGCCCCGTTGTGGGTATGAATCACCACAGTAACTCTCTTGTATGGATTAATGAGTCCACTGAGAGTTATACACCACCTATGTGATGCCTGGGGCAATTGGCTGCTTAATTTGTGCCCAAATAGACATACAGCGGGGGTATAGCGGGTTTATATCTGGATATAGACCTAGATTGTGTTGCTTCAAAACTTAACGGCTTACTCTCTATGGCTCTTGCATCTCCCTTTTGTGTTACTTGGGTTCTAATCTAGGCACATTGCCGCGTGTCCACGGCAGAGTTCTAAAAGCAACTTCCAGGGGACTTAGAAGCTTAAAATTGCACATAACGGTGGGTAATTGAGCGCATACAAAGGAAAAATTCAGAAAATTACTTTTATGTAATTATTCCAGAAGTTATATAGACCAACTTAATTAGATCCTTTGGATACATGGAATTTAATAGATCGCAAGTGTCAAGTTAAGTTGGAATTAATAACTGCTAGTGGATTTGTATGGAACTCTCAAGCCACGAGTCTATTTACACTTGACCTGTTTTTCTATCTTGCCCTATAATCGACACCAATATTATAAAGAGGTATTTGTGTGTTTGTGTATAACGGGTTATCTGTGGAACTACTAAAACGGTTTTGAAAATTCTTTTTAGACTCAGAAATAAAGAAATAGGGTGCCATCGTAGCCTGCCCAGCGTGTGTGAGTATGGGCATTCCTTCCAGAAGGACCGCCAAGAGTGGCGAAATCCTGGAAAGGCCTATGTCCAGCAGTGGACGAAACAGGCTGATGGATGGATGGATGGATAAAAATTCTGCCAGTATGATGCCTCTACCTCTACGTTATCAATGAACATTGCTTTAAAAATATAAAAAATAAAAGGTGTGCTCAAGTCTGCCCCTTGAAACTGCTGTTTAGATTTCTTATAAAAACTGACAAAATCGAGGAGGTTATGTATAGTGCCAAAATCTTGGAAAGGCCTATCTCCAGCGGAGGATGAAACAGGCTGATGGATGGATGGATGGATACTATGTGCCACATACTGGATTTAAACGTAAAATACTGAAAACACCGATTTATAATGTAGTTTTAGGGTCGAATACATGACCAACTTAATTTTGCACTTTTGTTTCATAAATTTTGTAGCTAATGGTAATGATAGCTAGATAGGAATTTATATGCATAGTATTTGTGTTCTTACCTAATACTTACCACTCGCTGAACGGTGAACGAAAACATCGTGAAAAAATCTGCATGCCCTAAAAAGCGTGTAATTGTGCCCGAAGTAAAGTACGGCGATAGGGCTCACCACCCATCACGTTGAGACGTAATAATCGTCGGTGAAGCGCGGGTGTACCGAGTGTAGACTGTGACTCATTTCACAGTTCACACTTGTGAACACCTCTGACACCCCCCAGGGATTCATGTCGTGAAGATATGTTTTTATGTTTTGTTATAATATCTTAGAGTTCATTATATCAGGTCACTTACCTTACCACGTTGATTGATATAAAAATTTTGGGGACTACGGAAGAAGTACAAACTACAAACAGGTACAAACTACGCAAAAAATCGATTTTTTGTTAGGGCTTGTGATCTTTATAATAAAGACTTTATTGATCTTGACATATTGCATCTTTTGCTGGGACAATTTAGAGGAAAATTATTTAAAAATTTTGTGAAGAATGAGTAATTTTAAAATTGTTGACTCTTTTTCTTGTATTATTTTGTTTTTTACAAGTAATTTTTTGTATTTTGTTTCCCGTTGTTTAAAGAAAATCGCTGTATGTTTTTTTTTTTTTTACTGGTAACTTGTGTTGTTTTGAATGTCCGTGCAATAATTAATTTTGTTGCTAAGATTTATGTGGAAACATTTTTGGTTTTATATTTTAGCTATTCGTGATTGTATTGTGTGATAAGAAAACTGTTTGTTTCCCAATAAATAAATAAATAAATAGAAACAAAGTAAATATATGATCGTTAATCTATCTAAAAAGTTACATACATAAAAATAAAACACAGAAATCTTATGAATTAGTTTTCGATACACGAAAATCCGGTCAAATACGAGCTGTATTTAGGTACTGAGGATTCCGTATATGCAAGTAACTGAAATATTAGAAATTTGACCAAAAGCGAGTCGAATTCGCGGACAAAGGGTTCCGTACACAAATGGTTACGTCACCCAAAAACATTATGGTAAATATATAGGTAAATGTCATAGCAAAATTAAGGCAAAAACAAAACCAACCACTAAAATGATAGCGCCTCACAATAAATTCAGCACCTTTTGAACACGAAACCCAATTCTTTTTTCAAATGTCAAATTACCATGATTTTTTTAAATTTTTTCGTTCCACTTGATTCGGAAATAAGGGGGTGTTGTATTTTTTGTGGTTTTTCAAAGATTTCTCGAAATCGGTGACAGTAAATATAGTCAAAGTGTATATATTTTTATATAGTCAGCTCTTTAATTTTTTTTTTACACTGTATTATGTAAACAAGTGAATGCTATTTTTGTGGCAAATTTCAAGTATTTATCTTTAACAGTGCTAAAGTTATGAGGCTGTGACATACGGACGGAAGGACGGACAACGGAGTCTCACCATAAACGTTTCTTTTACCTTTCAGGTACCACGAACCCTAAAAATACATGTTTTGTTACTTTTATCATGAAATCCATAATTTAAAAAAATACATAGACCGTCAAAAAAGCACAAATACTCCGGTGACAGAGACGACGCTCTAATAAATCGAAGCTACTAGCCTTATGTGCATTATTTACCGCCAGGAATATGTGTGGTCTATTGTCAATCACATGCCATGTCGCGTAGCGTAGCCATTCGTTCGAAATTTGGGAACCAAAAAAAATATGAGAGAAAGAATTGCTTAATTTTTCAACGGTTTTATGTTCTATTAGTGATTCTAATAGATTTCAATAAAGTTCACTTTCAAAGTGACTTTTAATATTCTACTAAAGACTTGAGAAACAAACCTCATGTATCTTCTGAGCTCTTGAGTCTTTGTGAAATTTGCAAAATTTAATATTTTATTCCCATACTCGGTGTTGAGCTTGCAAAAATATAATAAATTTCCATCATAGCGTGCACAGTAACATAAATACTAAGTAATTATGTTCAATTGAATTTATAATGACGACTTCTTGGAAACTATTCAAAGAATAGCGAACAATTTCATTACAATAGCGTGATATCAAACAAAACATAGTTAATGTAATTAAAACACGTAGTATTATTAACATTTTCTTTATTAAATTTACCTATTCAAAACTTGTAAGTATGAAGTTATAACAATGTTATTAATATACAATAAAATAAATTAAATCTTTGTGTTATATCAAAATTAACTAATCAATCTACAGGTCAAAAAATATTATTATTACATGCAGGGATGTATTTCTGAATATAATATAGATTTATTGTCACACCACAAAAGAACAAGAAAAATTTATGCGTCCAAGAATTGAAGCTAAAAATAAGAATAGGGTAAGAAAGAACATTTTTTGTTTGATAAACACTTGTACTTGTCCACTTATTTATATTATTTCCCCTTACCGGTTTCGCTGTTTATACATAAAGTTAACACTTGTACTTGTCCACTTATTTATATTATTTCCCCTTACCGGTTTCGCTGTTAATGCATTATAATGCTTTAACAGCGAAACCTATAATATAGATTTATTGTCACACCACAAAAGAACAAGAAAAATTTATGCGTCCAAGAATTGAAGCTAAAAATAAGAATAGGGTAAGAAAGAACATTTTTTGTTTGATAAACACTTGTACTTGTCCACTTATTTATATTATTTCCCCTTACCGGTTTCGCTGTTTATACATAAAGTTAACACTTGTACTTGTCCACTTATTTATATTATTTCCCCTTACCGGTTTCGCTGTTAATGCATTATAATGCTTTAACAGCGAAACCGGTAAGTGCATTATAATGCTTTAACAGCGAAACCGGTAAGGGGAAATAATATAAATAAGTGGACAAGTACAAGTGTTTATCAAACAAAAAATGTTTCAAAAGTTCCACCAAGTGCCAACAATCACGAGCATCAACTCTAAGAAAGAACAAATAGGCGGCCTAATCGCTTAGAGAACGATGTTTTCCTAATAACTTTTGAGTGGAAGAGACTGTACGAAAGGATAATTCCAGTCACAGTCAGCATTAATTTAAAAGAATCCTCCAAAACCATAATTTATTCTTACTTGTTTGAAGAATCTGGCAGTACTATATAAGGTTAAATAATAATAGTTGGCGAAACTCAATACATAGGTAGTACTCGTCTATATGAACAACTTTTTCTATGTGGTTAACTCAAAACTCTCAAAAAAAAAATCACCTTCTCATAGTAAACCAGACGGCTGATATGGTCAATTTGTTTATGAGGAAGTGAAAAAATATATAATGAACAAATAATACTTCTGCTAAGAATGTATGTAATGCACATAGGGGGTCCCGAAATGTCACCTTTTGCAAATTTCATGTTGTAATGAGGTTGCAATAGTGGAATTAATTAATCTTTATCGCTCAAATAAAATAAAACAAAAATATTAGACTACATTAACTGCTTAAGCATTTAATTCAGTCTCACAAAAGTTGAGACACAAAACATTTTTTTTTCTTATTTTTCATTTAGTTTTTGGCCTAAGGTAAGAAATTTTCCAAAAATAAGGTTATACAAATAAGTTGTTTTGATGCTTCAAATGAGAATTTCTGTGGATTTACACGGTTTTTATTACATTTTAGATACGTTAAGTACATACACATACGTCATACATACATACTTATACTCACGCCTGTCCCCCAGAGGGGTCAATAGGCAGAGACTACAGATTTCCATCTGCTACGATCCTGACACACTTCTTTTGCTTCTTCTACATCCATCAATCTCGTCATACGAGCTCCTCTATTCCGGATACTTTTTACTTTGCCCTTCTCCAGTACGTCGCCTATTTGGTCGGCATACGTCCTTCTAGGGCGGCCCGTAGCCCTACCATGAGTTTTGCTTACTATACACGTTACCGTCTGCGTAAAATATTTTGTGTGAGAAATGCTGGTTCCTGTAGTAAGCCGCTAGGGGCGCTGCACAATTTCTCATATAAATATTTTACGCAGACGTTAACGTGTATAGTAAGCAAAACTCATGGTAGGCCTACCGGTCGAGCTTTACCTTCCACTTGTGCAGCATAAATTCCTTTCGTCACTCTATTTTCATCCATCCTCTCTATATGCCCAAACCACCGAAGCATTCCTTTTTCTATTCTAGTCACTACATCCTCTTACAGGCCACAACGATCCCTTATGTCAATATTTTTCACTCTGTCATTTAATGTCAAACCACACATACTCCGTAAGGAACGCAGTGTGATGTGACGCATATTTTATTTAATAATGTAGTAAAAAAGGTCATGTCAAAACCACAAACACGTTAACATGACATACCCATCATAGAAATAAGGTACATAGTTGTGCTGTTGGGTTGCAAACCCAAAACCAAAGCCGTTCAGTTTCGCCGACACTTCATCTAGAATACCGGCATCCGCTTGTCCTTGTATAAGTTACTAGCTTTTCCTCGCTGGTTCGCCCGCGTTGGTTAGTTTTCGGCTAGTCCTGTCGAATTTGTTAATATTTTTCGGAGTAATAATTTCAAATTACGGATTTTATTTTAGCTTTTGTTTCTCATGAAAACAATTGAATGTGTCTGAACACAACTGCCCGTCCCCAGGTAACACACTTTAGCCTATGGCACTCAGGAATAATGGAGCTTCTTATTAGTGAAAAAAACTTCAGAATCGGATCAGTAGTTCGGGAGATTTTACCAAACATCCAAACTCACAAAACTCTCCTCTTTATAATATTGGTAAAGATTTTGGACAAAATAGCCTAGTTGTTGACAACCCAACCGACGGCCATTTAAAGACTTTGATTCACCTCTATGTCCCCTAAATTGAGGACTGCAAGATCATAGGTGTTTTTGAACGAGCGACCGAGTTCTCCGAGTGATAGTATAAATGAGGCACTGAGAGCAAGAAAAGCTTAACATTTCCAGACACAATTAAAAATCAATTATGTCTGGAAATGTTAGACCTTTCTTGCTCTCAATGCCTCAAATAAGTAATAGTATTCTATATCCATACAAACAGCCCAAAACAAACCCCCCCCCCCCAAAACACGGTTCAATTCGGTTTACGACAGTCGCGGTCACACTGAAATTACGTACGCACGTTGTCACTGTGACGCTCCTGCGCATTTTCGTAAATTATGACACGAAATTACAGAGTATGTTGTGCATTGTATGGTTGTTTAAATACAACTTTTGTAATAACAATATAGTGATAATAATAAATATATAAGACTGTCTTAGCTTACGTGTTGGTGACAAGCACTGTAAGTAGGCTAAGGTTCTTACGTAAATAAAATGAAAAAAAAAAATAAAAAAAGAATTATCAATTACGTAAACAGTCAGCAGGCAGCCCTAGCACGTGTTTATGCACCGAGCGGCCGTAGGTATTGATTTCAAGGACACCGCCTAGTTAAACTACTGTTGTTACCTATACTGTGTCTGAGTCTACTAGAACTAGAACGATCCGGCGTTTGTATGTATGTATGTATGTTTGTTCGACAATAACTCGAGTATCGTTGATCGGAAT
Organism: Ypsolopha scabrella; assembly: GCA_910592155.1. Lineage (NCBI taxonomy): Eukaryota > Metazoa > Arthropoda > Insecta > Lepidoptera > Ypsolophidae > Ypsolopha > Ypsolopha scabrella. The sequence continues at coordinate 8,556,104 of OU342972.1, read as the reverse complement.
GTCATGAAATTTGGCAGGCGAGTAAATAAGAAAGTTGATTGTTGACATTGTCGGCACTTTGTGGAATTTATCAAACATTGTTGACATAAAAACACTTGTACTTGTAAACACAGTAAATAAGCCAAAAAAATAATTTAAAATCAAACATTAATCAAATAATAATAAAGATTTATTATGTTTATTTGCTTTCATTCTAAAACTATTACAAAAAACATGCATAATAATAATAATGAAAAATAAAAAAAGAGAAAGCAAAAACGTCTGTGCTCGGCACATAGCTGTCAGGTAGACAACTGCCGATTTTCAGCACAGCCTTACATTTTTAGACGTTGGAACACAACTATAAATAATTAAACAAAACAATTGTGAACACACTTAACTAAAAATATATAAATTATTACAAAGAATAACAATAATAATTAATAGGAATTCGAATGGTCCAGAATACCATAACAGCACCCAATTGTCGATTTTTTGAAAGGAATAGACTTTTTTAAGGTCATCTAAAAGTATACATTTTTTTCTCCTTAAAATACAAAAGATGTACATGAAAATATTCAGGAACTGAATAAATAGCTTTGATGACGTAATAGTCATGTCATTTAGGCATTACAGGAAATAGGCCATTGCCGACAAGAAAAAAAATATGTCAAAACCGAATTCTGTTTTTTTAATTTTCAGTAATCCCATTTTCAGGTTTTATTCCCTAAATCTTTTTTTTCATTCTTTCTTTACGCCAAGGAACTCTCTATTGAGCCTAAACGGTATGACTATTACGTCAAATTCCCATTTCTCCAAACTATTTTTCAAAAAATAATTTCGTTGTAAAAATACCACCTGAAAGTTAAAGAACAGTACGTATCTTCATGATTCAGCCTATATTTTCAGAAAAAAATATACAAAAGACTCAATTTATGGTTGGTTCGAATTACGGCACACAATTAATACTTTTTTAAAGGAAGACCAAGCTCCAGAGACTGCCTCGACAAGTCGACAATAACCATCTGTAACATTTTCGGTCAATCGGTCAAGCGCGAATCGGGCGAGCGCGAGTTCACGGGACGAACTACTAGTGATATTTGTGTTTGCATTACGATCAAAGGCGAATGAAAGCACAAAACAACACAAAAAGAATATTTAGACCCATAGCAAATCCTCAAAGGGTTTATAGCCCATTTATTACGCCTTTTCTTTCTTTGTATCATAAGTTTTCCGTTTGAAATCGTTCAAATGGCTCTAAGTTTCCTTCCTATCGTTAGGCTAGTGTATTATCATTGCAATAAAAGATTTTATTCTCTCATAAAAACCTCCCAAAGCCATTTCATTTTTGAGGCCATATTGTTTGTGACGTATTCTAGGATGTACTCTGAGTTTCATTCGCTTCAGTAAGTATTGATGAAGTGTTTTAAAATCAAAGGGTTAGGCACTTTTTAGGGTTCCGTAGTCCGACAAGGAACCCTTATAGTTTCGCCATGTCCGTCTGTCCGTCTGTCCGCGGCTTAGCGCAGAGACTATTAATACTAGAAAGCTGTTATTTGGCATGGATATAAATATTAATCACGTCGATAAAATGGTAAAATAAAATCTCGAAAAAAAATTTTTTATTGGTACCACTGGTACACGTAAACTGGGGATGATTTTTTTTTCTCGTCTATCTCATAGTGTGGGGTATCGTAGGATAGGCCGTTCAAAAACATTGTGGGTATGTGAAAACCATTTTTCGATTTAGGGATTCGTTGGTGAAATATTAAACTTTAAAGTGAAAATTTTAGTTAGAGTGGAGCGTTCCCTCCCCCCCCCCTGCTGGCTAAACGGTTGTTTATAGAAATAAGAAAAAATTCACAGGAGTAGTATATATAATGAATTTAAAAGGAAAACTATCACAGCTAAGTAGGCTTTACAGGTTTACGAGTACAGGTCGCGCCAAACTTTTGGTCCCCTATAATGTATGGGACCAGAAGTTTGGCGCGGTCTTTATTAGTAGACCAACTTATATGTACCGGGCAACTACGGAACCCTATATTGCGCGTGGTCCGACACGCACTTGGCCGGTTTTTTATTAATACACTATATGCTTACGTCGCAAACAGAAGAGATCAGTTTGAAATTCCGTGGCTCACGCTTTGCCATTACAGTGCCGGCCCGAGCCACTCTTTAAGATGTCGCTCCCATTGCTTGCCCTTAATATATATTAGTTTCGGGTGCAAGTGAACTTGGAAGATTCTGAAAATATCGTAAGTCTCTGTCTAATCAATTTGTCGGTTGAAAACAGGCATGCTCGTTGTCACTGCACGCCTCAAAGTACATATAGGAACGGCTGATGCAGTAATGACAAACAAAACATAATGACTGAAAAACACATATAATTTTAAAATTAAAATAAAAACCGTGAGCCATCAGTGATACTGCATTGACAACTTGTCAAGTCAAGCACTGAAGGTAAAGAGCTCGCATGAAATACGATGCAATGCAACAATGGCCGAAGTATTTATAAGGCTTCTATTTATACTGTTTTACAAATTGTTCTTATTTCAGATTAGTTTTGGTGATTATTTATTTTTTATTTATTACACTTAATGCACATTTACACAAAACATTACACAGGATATTAAATAATAATTTCATATTGTACAAAGGCGGCACTTATTGCCAATAGCAATATCTCCCAGGCAACCTTTATTGTCATCCTGTTGTTACGTACATAAATAACTTAGTTTTGATTTACATGTATTAAATCCTTGAAAGTGCCAGTCGGAAACAACAATAATTTGTGAAACAGTACAAGTGTTTTCTTCAGCCAAGAATCATCATCGCAATTATTAACTTATATTTTTCAGAAAAAAAATTTGTCACAAGCTGGCAATCAAATTATCGAAAAGGGAAAAAGAATATACTTTTATTTTTCTTCACCACTGAGGTGCCCCCTGGGACTTGGCGCCTGGAGCGGCCGCTCCGTTTGCCCTATGGTACGGCCGGCCCTGACTACCGCGCCTGGGGGCGTGGAAAAGACGGTGCGGCGCGTAACCTAACCAGATTTCACTCTACCACTTTTTGGTTCAATTTAAATTGTCGAACTATATTTGCTGGTGACGTCATCACGTCAGGTAGATGCCTCTAAGTAATAATGACGAAATTCTTTGTAACATAATAAGGTACGGCATCATCATACGATGGTGGCATGTTTTTTATTTTTCCTGAACTCCAGTTATTTCTCCACCCATATGCCACGGCTAAGCGACATTAAAGCCGATACCGAAAGCTTTAATTTTAGTTTTAGTCCTATCAAAACTAAATTTTCTTCATTCCAAAATAGTTAGTTCTTTAAAAATTCAAGTTTTGACAGCACTAAAACTAAAATAAAAGCCTTCAGAATCGACTTTCTTGTGATAATATAAATATACTGTATTAAAATTTGGCATCATTCTAACAAAACCTTGTTTTATTGGAATATTTCATGGAGGTTGACAGATCAGCCACTCAGAAATTCGAGAATATACTCAACCAGTTGAAATATATTCAAATGTACTCGAATATTTCTGGAATCGCCTCGAGCTAAGCGGGATATTTGTATCTCAAATATATTTTACACGTCGAGATAAAGGCGATGCATATTGAATAAAGAAGACATTATGCTCTTGATTTTCCTTTTGAATATCGTGACTGTATAAGATATCGCAACAATTTCGATAAATATTGAAGGTATGTGGTCCGTGTATTGAAGTCATTGAAGAAGTTGAGAAAATAATTTCTAAAATATATTTTGGTATTAGTATCAATATCGAAACCAATCAAACAATAAATCGAATTTACCAGGAATATTAGATTGTTGAAAAAATTATTTTCCTAGCCTAGCTGATTTAAAAAAAACACGCTGTATATTATTGCACCATCTGATGGTGTCGCTTATAAGGATCAAATTCTGGGAAGTAATATCAAACAGGGAAGGGGCTTATTTTTAAGAAATTACGGGAATTTAGAAAACATACGGTGATAAAACTAAGTAGGGTGTGTGTGTGTGGTCTTTGTTAAATCTACCCTACACATACGGCAGTTCTAAAGAGGGCGCTGATATTCTTGCAAGATCAAAGTATGGGTAATTTTCCTACGAGTAGATTCAGAATATGTACGATTTTATTTAGTTATCTTCAATGGCAATTACCTCCGTCAAGTCTCCAATTCCCCTAGCGCCGCATTAGGTGTCTCTGTCGCCACACCATACATAAGAGCTAGTTGAGGGAGTCCAGACATAACAGCTAACAACAAAGATATTTGTAAGAGCTTAGTAGTTAAAGAATATGAGAGAGTCCAGACATAACAACGAACAACGAAGATATTTGTAAGAACTTAGTAGTTAAAGAATATGAGAGAGTCCAGACTTAACAACGAACAACGACGATAGTAGTTAAAGAATATGAGAGAGTCCAGACATAACCACTAACAACGACGATATTTGTAAGAGCTTAGTAGTTAAAGAATATGAGAGAGTCCGGACTTAACAACGAACAACGACGATAGTAGTTAAAGAATATGAGAGAATCCAGACATAATAACGAACAACGATGATATTTGTAAGAGCTTAGTAGTTAAAGAATATGAGAGAGTCCAGACATAACAACGAACAACGACGATATTTGTAAGAGCTTAGTAGTTAAAGAATATGAGAGAGTCCAGGCATAATAACGAACAACGACGATATTTGTAAGAGCTTAGTAGTTAAAGAATATGAGAGAGTCCAGGCATAATAACGAACAACGACGATATTTGTAAGAGCTTAGTAGTTAAAGAATATGAGAGAGTCCAGACATAACAGCGAACAACGAAGATATTTGGTTATGTTTACAGTAATGCTGTTGCTTCGTTATAAATTAACTGGGATAAAACTATTTATCTCAGCGAGAGATTGGGATATCCGATAGTTTATAATTTCACTAGGTTAGGTTAGTCTAATTTAATTTATAAACAACCGTGAAAAACCTGTTCGATATTTACAATCTTACGGTGACATTTGTAATGCTAAGTAAGGTAAGGTAGAGTAAGCACAGCAGAATAAATAAGTAGGTAAAAATACAAATGTAAGCCCTTACACCGCATAAATGGCAAACATTCTCATGGTGATCAATAATATAATCACAGTCGGCGCCGGCCACAAATAAAATCTAAACTGTGCAATATATTTTTACACAGCTCGACACAAAGCCAAATCAAAGAAACTTACACGAGATCCCAATTAGGAGGTTCCATTAGTAAGTTGCACTGAAAGGGTCTGTACGGAACTCTAATTGACCCGCCTTTCAGTTACTTCTGAAATAGTGTTACAGTCCCAAGTTGCAACTGTAATGGTCTAGGAGGCCCTGAATAAAAAAGCACGTCATTTTGTTAGGATAATGTTGCGCTTCTCCGTTGTATAATCTGGTTTCAGTTACGTCAACGTCTAGCTAGCTACAGCTGTTGGGTTTACCTGAAGCGGGTCAAGTAAATATTCGAAATGCAAGGCCAATATGTCATAGCGACAATGAAATTTTCGGAGTTTTTTTTAAATATTAATAAACTTGAGGTAAGGTTGCCAAATCAGTAAACCAGTATTTATTTATTATGTTTTACATATTCCACTGATTTCTTTTAAGATTAAACCTATGTGCATTTGCAACAAGGGGAACTTCATTCACGATATAATAACGAGTCTGATTCTATAATATGTTGCTAATAGTTGCTACACACTCACCCAATATATTGCATTTGAAATGAACAGCTCGTTCACAGCAAGCCAGAAGCCCGGTCCGTGACGACTACGACTTTGATGAAAAACAATATGTTAAATTTTTTCTGGCCTACACCACTTTATATTGGCCGTCTTAATAAAGGCCTAGAATTTATTTGATTGAATTGTTTCTCTTTTGCGAGTTTTTTTATTACTACCAGTCCACTCCGAATTGATATTCATAATATCTAAGTATCAAAATAACGCGCAAAGGAGAAAAAATTGAAACATATAAATTTTGGGTCTTCATTTAGATGGCCAATATGGACTGGTGTATGTCCCTGATTTTTACATAATCATCGCGGTAATTGCAAGAAAAATAATTAAAATAATGCTTCGCATCAAACAGACGAAAAATACGGAGCGGGTTCTTAAGTAACTTAAACTAGTTCGGAACAAAATATTGACGAGAACGACATTGAAATAACTTTCATATCGCGCGCATTGTAAAGTCTGCGAATAGCGTAAAATAAGAGAAAACACGGTCACGAAGGATCTGTTTTTTTGTACTAAAATTTTATAGACGTATAAATTGTCTATAATTTGGTGAAATTATTATAAAATCGCTTCAGGTGTTCAGAGGGAGTAAGATCATTCTTGCATAATTCATAGGTATTATTCGATATCACTCAAAATTTTTGAGAAAAATGTAATATAAAATATTTAGGGCTTTATTACGCCTCCATCCATCCACCAGCCTGTTTCGTCCACTGCTGGACATAGGCCTTTCCAGGATTTCGCCCCTCTTGGCGATTCTCCTGGAAGAAATGCCCATACTCACACACGCTGGCAGGCGGGTTGGTGAGCGCGGTGCCAAAACCCTTGCACCAGTGACGCCGCTGCCCGTCACCAGTCTGTTTTATATAAGGCCCGGCAATTGGGGATGGATAAACTGCCATCCATCGGTCCCAGGCAATGGTGGGCCGCCTGGTTTTGCCTGAGAGCTGTTCTCTTACTCTCCCCCGAATAACGTCGGGAGGATTTCCGAGTAAGATGGTGGTACCTCCACAGTCGATCCCGGAATCAGCTCTACCACCATTATGCCTATTTATTTATATTTTTTTTATATTTGGTCAACACGTATAGGACGAGTAGGCCTTCAAAGTCAGGTATGATATTGCAGTTTGAGTATGCATTTACCTTAAATAACGAAGAAGCACAACATTCTCTTAACAAAATGACGTGCTGTTTTGTTCAGTGCCTCCTGTACTATAACGAGTTTATTATCTACTTGGGATTGTGTGAGGTTCCTGGAAAATAAGTTACCCTGACAATTTATTTTGAAGATATTCGGTTTCCTGTGCTGGCTTCCCAAGTTGAAATATGTTTCGAATTTTACAAAATGGGTAGTTGAACCTCGCATCTGATCAAAGCTCTTATGTATGAACTTTGTTGTGTTAATCAAAATCATTTTAAACACATCGATTGTCATCGTTATTTATATTAGCATAAGCTATAAATTGGAAAAAAAACTATGATCAACGAAAAACTACCTATAGTTTAGTTTTTGATTTTTGAAGTTTTTAATTTAAGTGGTAGTTTTAGATCATATTGATGTCTATATTTTTGTTTATGCCGCCAAATTCATACTGGAGACTCGGTAAGTGGTCAGGATCAAGGTTCAGTGTACCTATCTGTGAAATGCGTAAAATAAAATTTAGACTTTCCATACTAGTTGACCACAGCTCGACTGTGGAGGTACCACCATCTTACTCGGAAATCCTCCCGATGTTATTCGGGGGAGAGTAAGAGGACAGCTCTCACACATTGCCTGGGACCGGTATACCCATCTCCAATTGCCGGGCCTTATATAAATCAGACTGGTGACGGGTAGCGGCGTCACTGGTGCAAGGATTTCGGCACCGCGCTCACCAACCCGCCTGCCCAGCGTGTGTGAGTATGGGCATTTCTTCCAGGAGGACCGCCAAAAGTGGCGAAATCCTGGAAAGGCCTATGTCCAGCAGTGGACGAAACAGGCTGATGGATGGATGGATACTAGTTGACTCGAGATTCATTTACGAGTAGTACAGAGGCACAAAAAATATTTATCGTTTTTCCCAAACAGGGTCATTGATGAAACTTGGTCTAGACCACTTACCGAGTCTCCAGTAGTTTTTTATTTTATTTATTTTTTATTTATTTATATTATTAACCACAAAACAATCTCTTAGATTTAAATAGTGCCCTGCAAAACTGTATAAACAGTTTGTCTGCAGGAATGAGTCTCGAGAATTACAAACAGAAATAAGAGCTTAATTAACAAAGAAAATATACATAGGTACATAAACTTATACAAAAAGATGTCTCTTAGATATTAAATTAATTAGGTATGGAGTGTCTCTAAGAGATAATTTTTAAGAGACTTCCTAAACTTAAATTTATTTGGCTCATTTCGGATATCATCGGGCAAACTATTTAGAAAATATGGTAGGCGTTTTTTTAAAGTTCTGTCACCAAAGTAATTATTTACCCTAGGTACTTCAAGTTTACCCGAGGACACCGACTTTGTGCCATAGTTGTGTTTTATTACTAACGGAATATTATTATCTAGACTACCATGATTGTTTACAGCCAAAAGGTACTTATGTTTCAAACTAACTGGGAGTATTTTACATATTATAAATAATTTCTTGTAGTCACCTTTACAGTTAATTTTTGTTTTTTTATTAACGAGTAATTTTAAGAATCTTATTTGTAATGCTTCAAGTTTATCTATGTAAGTTTTAAATGTAAGACCATAGCAATCAAGGGCATAGCCCAAAATAGAATCTACTAACGCAAAATATAAACATTTTAATGTACTAATAGGAACTCTAAGACTTAAATGATAAAACTTACCGAGTAGTATTCTTAACTTATTGCTAATATAATCAATGTGGTGAGACCAGGAAAAGCTAACATCAATTTTAACACCAAGGTACGTAACACAGTCTACTTTCTCAATGGGTTTACACTGACAATTAATTAGATCATTATGAAGGCATGGAAAGCTGTGAGTAAACATGGAGGGAGGTGACTCTGTCAGACATAAGTAGGGTGAGCGAATAATGAGAAAATTCGTTTTTTCGGTGTTTAGGACGATACCATTATCATGGGACCATTTAACGACTGCATCTATATCCTGTTGAACTAATAGACACGTCTCAGCGAGTGGTACCGGCTCGTAGCGTACACAGGTCGTCAGCGAACATGTGAGCCGAGCAGTGACGTAGCACTCCACATAAGCTGTTAACGTGCATAAGGTAGCAGACAGGTCCACATCCCGAGCCCTGCGGAACGCCGCACCGCACCTCTCTCTCATCGCTGAGCGAGTCACCCACCTTCACGCGATAGGAGCGCGATGTGAGATAGTCCCGGAACCAAGCGTTCAGCGGCTGCCCGACACTCACACCACACTCGTCCATTCCATTCAAGAGAGTGTCCGGTTCGAGAGTATCGAATGCTTTCTTGAAGTCGTAAAATATAGCTACAACGAATTTTTTATCATCTAAATGTGAATTTATTTCATCTGTAAATTTTGACAATAGTGTCTTTGTACTTTTACCTTTCTGAAAGCCATGCTGACACTCATTTAAAATATTATTTTTACGTAGAAAAGTTGAAATTTGATTAACTATACATTTCTCAATAACTTTATCGATTCTTGATAGACTTGATAACCTTATATATGTACATACGTATACATAATAATAAGTATTAAATAATTGCTGTAATTTGGTTCACCCGCAGTAATTACAATAAATAAATATATAAATTACGTATAGGACCAGTCGAGTGCGGCATGCACCGTTTTGTTGGACAGTTTGTAATTATTATTATTTTATTTTATTATTTTTATTAAACATTTTCACCGTTTTGTGTTCTGTTAGTGATCTGATTCATAGATTTCAATAAAGTTTGGCGGTTCATTTTCAAGCTTTTACTTGCAAGCCCCAGCCAGTTACCAACGCACACTTAGCGTATTAAGTTACATACTTTGCGGTTTTTCTGAATAAGATTTGTGCTTCGTGAAATATTTCAGACAACTTGGAAAATAAAAAGACAATAAGACGATAAGTAAATTCGTACAGGGGAGAATCCTTAGAGATTTGCTGGAATATATGAATACGATATAGCTTAATGTCACTGTCTGAATAAGGAGTATTATATTTTATTTGCTCTACCACGATAATTTTATTTATTATAGCTTTTGCCCGCGGCTCCGCCCGTTTTTTGCAGGATAAAAAGTAGGCTATGTGTTAAGTTAGGGTTTAAGCTATACCAATTCTAACTTTCGCATTTATAATATTAGTGTGATGTGATGTGATAGTTTGATAGTGTGATGTGATGTGATTATTATCTGGGTGGGCAGCGGCAGCTTTATCTGTAAGACCTTCAACCGGCCTTTCAATCTTGAGTCCTGCCCTGCCCAACTTCAATATCCATCGCTATAGCGTCGTGATTAGCTATAAATGACGTGTGATATCATTTCTAGCCAATCACGGCGCGTTTGAAGGCATATGCAATGGATGTCGAAGTTAAAAAATAAGGACCCTGATTTCAAATCCTGCGCCTGCCGGCTAGTCAATGAGTATGAGTTTTTCGAAGTTTATTGTACAATAGGTAAGTGATATACTTTCCACTTGTTGAACGGTAATGGAATACACTTTCACTTTTGGGTGTAATTTTCAGTAGAAAAAACTAATATTTTTAAATTTCTATGTTGCATAGCTTTCTAGAAAAACATCTATAACCAACGGACGGACGGTCACGAGATTGGTTTCTGCGGGGCCCTTCTCGATCGTAAAAACCCATTTTATCAGTCGAACTCCATACATTTTTAGATCGAGTTTTAGTGATCTCGATTAGATTGTTTCTCTGGTATTGTCCCCCTGTACGAAACTTTTAAAAAGTATAGTGATAGATAACATAAATAACGTTTTGATTACATGATTTATTGGGAAATCCATCGCTTCTTGGAAACTAAATATTTTAGATAAGGAATAGAAAAGAACAAATTTCAAGTAAGACAAATAGGTATTTTGAACAAAATCGTCGGGCCAGGGTTTGAATCTGCAGTATTCTCAAATAAATAAAGTTAGAGTATCTGTTGCTTGTATCAAGTTGCGAGAAACTTACATAATTTAGCTGTTCATTTACCTTGCATCTGCTTTACCAGCCAGAATTTTTTGATACTATTTGCAAAATATATACTTACATACTACAAATTGGTGCTTAGTTTGCTCGAGAGAAAAAAAAGGTTTCAATTTTATATATCCTGTTAGGTATAATTAAAAGAGTTACCTATAAGGATTCTAAAAATATTATTTTTCGTTATTTTTGGTCCAGTGATCTTAATGATAAAGCTCATTTGCTAAAATTACCGCTCCCCCTGATCTCCTAGGTTTCTAAAGCAAAAATTTAGATTCTAATGTGTTTAGTTGATACTGAGTAATATTACTGGAAAGCTGCAGGCATTTTTGACCCTGAAACTAATGGCTGGATGGATGGATGTGGCCTACCAAGAAGCTCCTAAAATCAGTCAATTTACATTATTAGGAGTACGGGGCCCCCAGTGCTCAGATTTTATATTTTCCTGAATTTTCAGCAGAGCTCCATCTGCCATGATCGCGACTATTCCGGAAAATATAAAAACTTAGCCCGGTAAGTCCGGTCATAGTATAAATAATCAAGGCTGTACCTGACCCTAGAATATGAAAAAAGACAGATTTTGAGGGTTCTTTAGAAGAAAGTAGGACTATCTTAATATTGGAAAAAATATATTTGATTTATTGATCTTTTATCTAGGTGATCTACTTATAAACAATGTACTAAGATTTATACTTGTGTCAAAAAAATATGTTTTCCATCCTCTTTTTTTTTCGTTTTCAAACGTTCGTTTCAAGAACGTGTTTAAGAGATCAACTTGATTTTTTTTCCTTAAAATGGGTATTTCTTATAAAGGTTTTCTACTTAAATCCAGTATTTTTTTCCCTACAAAATATTTCAGTATTAGCTAAAAACCCTCCGACCTGCCGTTTCGCGCGTAATTATTACTATTACGCTGCCTAGACAAATAGGTCAATTAGCTAACCAATAATCGCCTCTATCAAAAGATAATAAAGTATTTGACATTGGCCTTTTTGTGTTGGACGGGTAATAACATTTTTTCCTAGGGTATGCCATACTCTTAAGCAGTATTACGTCTTCATAGAAACGGCCGAAACGAAGCACTTCCAAATCTCGGTGAACTACGGTACACGACAGTCGCAAGTGCGACTTTTCAAAGCGTGCAACAGAGATGGCATTACGATCCGTGTCGAGACCTCTAATTTATGAACGTAGCCCAGTAACGTACGGACGCGGATAGTGTGAGACGCTCCCGCGCATTTATTTACGTAAATTATGGCACGAAGTTATCGATTATATTGTTTAAGTTAATTTAAATCGAAATCGGAAATGTCCGAAGAAAGCCAGTCAGCGGGCAGCCCTAGTGCGTGTTTACGTAACGAGCAGCCATAGATAATTATTTCAAGGACACTGTAGAGACAAAAGACTGCTTAGTTTAATTATACTGTGGTCCCTTACTTATAATAATGTTTGTAGTGACCGTGTATATTTTATATCTTACTAGATTTTGCCCGCGGTTTCATCCGCGTTAAATTAGTTTTTGTGTACTCCTATAAAATCAGTCAATATTATTCGGACTGTTACCTACAGTAAACACAGCTGGTGAAATGTGTGTGTTATGCGCCTCTGTTTCCCATTTTATGTGTCTCTTTTATAGCTTTTCCATGGGAACAAAGAGAAAAAGTAGTTTTTGTACTATTCAAAGTCTAGAACTACATTTATGCAAAATTTCAGCCTAATCGGTTTCGTAAGCATGGCGTGAAAGGGTGACACATCACTTTTCTATATAAATTTGAAAGCTCATTTTCATCCCATAGGAACTGATTTATGGGATAAAAAGTAGCATATATCCTATTCCAGGTCTAGAAGTACATTCATGTAAAATTTCAGCCCAATCGGTTCAGTAGTTACGGCGTGAAAGAGTAACAAACATCCATCCATCCATCCATCCATCCATCCATACATCCAAACTTTCGCATTTATAATATTAGTGGGATCAGTCAATTAAGTTGACCTTCTTCAATATACAAATTTCACGGTCAAGCTCTACAGACCTACACACACGTAAGTTTGCCGGTGAGCCAGGGCGCTAGTACAGACCTATCAACTTATCTGTAAAATAAAAATGGCGGAACTAGCATATCTGATTGGATAATATTGAATATTTGACAGGCCCGGAATAAGCTAGTTCATTTCACAGATAAGTTGGTAACAACGCGGCGAACTGTCAAAATGTGACGTTTCAAACCTTCAACGAAGGCGGCGTTATTTACAACTCACCACACGCCTGTAGCACTGTAGCTTGCATTATTGTCTGCTCCATTAATGATAATTATGTTTTCTTATTATCACTGTTTGTTTTATAAAATCAGATTACACAAAGGAGTATTACATATCTTTGTACAAATAAACGTTTGTTGTGTTAGAAACATTCACCTAGTTTATTATTGATACGTAAGAAATACGCCGTAAGATGTAGATAGATTGGTAAAAACGTTTATTCATTTACACGTACACAACAAACAGATTTAAAGATTACATGAAAAAAATAGTAGATAAAACTAAAACAAATCTAATGAAAGATAAAGAACCTAATATACAAAGATAAAAATACCTATTTATGGCACTACGTGACAATAGTTATCTAGCAAATTTGTGTGATTTTATCCTGGAATAAATGTAAAATGTAAATGATCCTGCACAACAAATTTTAAACACGCTTTTTTGTAAAATATGTAAATGTTTTTGTTAATTAAAATTCTTGCACAAAAAATACGTTTATCGAGGAAAGTGTCCAAAGTAAGGCAAAATTTTATAAGTCGAGTATTAAACAAAACAGACCAGTGACGGGCAACGGCGTCACTGGGGCGAGGATTTCGGCATCGCGCTCACCAACCCTCAGCTTATAGGCTCAGCTTATGGCATTTGTTCCAATATGGCGAGATCTTGAAAAGGCGGTAAAGGTCCAGCTCAAGACGAAGACAGGCAGATGGATGGATGGATGAATGGAGTGCAATACAGGAGTCACCAGCACCACCCAACACGCCGAGGGGCAATAATCGTCGGAATTTAACTTCACAGTCCATACTTGGAAACTGCCTGCACTGACACTCCCTCGGGGAGTCATGTCGTGACGATATAAGTACCGGGTGGAAATAAGCAAGGATCTTAAAATTTAACTACATACTCAACTGATCATACTGAACAACTATTCCCGAGAAACATACCCGCGCATATCTTCAGGGAAGAAGATATTTATTTTTCACTTGAAAACTCTATCTCGCACGAGGAAGGTCTATTTTGGAAGGCTGTGCGTGGACAGCTTTTATCCGTGACTTAGGATTCACGCATAATCGTCTAAAATTCAAATATTTCCCAAACCAATGATTCGCGCGGGAATGTTTCTTTGAAAAAATTGTTCAGAGTGATCAATAGACTATTATATGTGGTTTTAGTAAAAGGTAGCAGTTTGTTACACCCAAAATGTTTAATATTTCTATTATAAAAAGAAAGTATGTTTCAAAATAACAATATTTCTATCATTAAAACAATTGAAAGTATCTTACAAAGTACAGTGACTTGACTTTATAAAATTAAGAACGTAAGGTCCACGGTAGACCAATTAAACAAACTTGGAATTTCTTTCAAATTTGAGCATCCACAACACCGAATTTCCGAACAATTTGAAAACATTTCAATTTCTTCAGAAAAAAATTGTCTTATAAAAGTTCTTCCCACCAAATTTAGTAAAATGGAAGCCCACATTTGTTTGCAAAACAATACGTTACTTCTAAACAGTTGAAGCGAACGCTAAAGTAACAATTTATTTTTGTTACGCAACACGCACTGCTGCTTTTACCTACCATAGTTCTCTACAAGAGAGAACCTTTCTCAATATAACGCCTCACTACAATGGTACCTTCGAATATTCTAGAATAGTACATTTTGATGCAAGTGCGAAAAGGTTGATATTTAGTCACGATTGACAAAAAACAGTCGGACGAGCAATATCAAGGCGTGTATTCTGGCGCGTGCGTAAAAATTGCGAAGGCAGATTACGGGTGACTTTAAAAGGGATTTTGTACAGATATGCGGTGATTATTTTGATTGAAAACTTATAGTGGGCATTCTTTATATCCTATAGGTTCTATTTGATGTGGTTTAGTGACTCTAATTTCCATCGCATGGCATTTATAAAACTTTAAACAAATATCTAATGACTGATGTTGCGAATGCGCAATAATGCCAGAATAGCTGCCCAAAACTTTCGCACGTGTATCAAACGACGTTTTTTAATACACCTGCGAAAAATTACATGAAATAATAAAATAAAAGCAATTTTGTTGCAAATCAAAACAGACACAAGTTGACAGAAGAATCGCAGTCTAGTTGGCGCTAATCTGAACTACAAAGAACAATGTATCTTTCTAAAATCTTTTTAATAATAATTTCTAAGATAGTTAAAATATATTTTAAAATATAAATTATGACGTCTAAAATCATTTTGAATTTTTAAAACATCGGTTACAATTTAACATACATAATAAATTTAAAAATAAAATATAAAAGTTTGAAAATACTCATCAGTTTTTTAGAGTATCGGGTAAAACAAAGGTTTACATGCTTACTAAATGATGGGGCTTGTTTCCCTTAGATGGCGTCAGTAGAAAAAACAAAAAGCACGAGTGCGAAATATGTCATTTTACGCATGCTAAACAGGCACGTAATCTATGATATTTTGAGCAGGTGTATTAAAAATTGTATTTTCAGCCTCAGTATAATACTTAAACATCGCAAAAATATTCAATGTTTAGGTATATTGGGTAGATCAACAGTACATAGATAATATCACTCGTATATAAATTTTAAACTGTCGCATCTATAAATGAATAATAGATGTACGTGTACAAAACAACATTCTTCAATAGCGTATCACAAAATACGATAACAATACAATCTGCCGTTCTAATATTTTAACTTACAGTGTTGTACTCAACCAAAATCAGCAAAAATAAAATAACGTTCTTTGTCATGAACTCAAAAATTACTTGATTTCATAAAAGTTTTTTAATGATATTCGAACCTCATTTCCGTCGTCGAACATCGAAGTATCAGAAGTTAAAATTCAAACAAAATGATGTATATAAGAAGCCTATAAGCGCAAATTTAAGTAATTTATTAAATCTGAAAATAATGACAAATCCAAAGACAATATAATGTCAATATATGGTCAAAGAAATCCTTTTTGTTATATTTAGATTAGAGTAGTTTTATTTTAAGTAGGATCCAGCAGAATACCAGCGCTGCGGCTTCGGCTGTGATATTAAACTGACCTTTTTTTGTAACCACGGATTATTTTTAATATTCTCTTTGTTATCCTGTGATTTGTGAACTAAAACTCTTCTTTTTTTTTTAAAGATTCAACTTCTTAACATTTGAGAACTGTTCGAAAACCCCTAATAGGGGTTCAGCAGATGTGCGAAGTTCCTCAAACACCTCTGTTCTGAACAGCACATTTTACTGTTTTTACGGATCCCTGAATAATAAAATAGAGACGATATACTGTGCTACGTGGATAGACTTTGGAATTGACTTGTTTGTTGGCAACAGTTTGTTGGTTTGTTACTTAGAAACTGGCGACAAATGATATTCGTCCTTATGACAAAGGGTTAGAAACTAAACCGCTGATAAGTCGTACTCTTTGGATTTGTAACATTTAAAATTAATACAACCTTTATACTTTTGAATACGCTATAAATGTTATTTTTAAGAATGCATTAAAACTAGAAAAAAACAATTAGAAACAAATTTCAAGACAAGAATTTGATAAATTTCCTCGGGCCAGGATTCGAACCTGCGACCTCTTACTATCAAGACAAGCCTGCGCAACCGAGGTACTTATCCTAGACTGCTGAATTTTTCCTTGGTACACCGAATTTTTTGAATTTTTCGAAATTTCGAAGTTTTTGAAATACACTAAAAATATGACTCCGTGTTGCCCTTTGAACCCTAAAAAAGCAAAAGAAGGCGTACAAAAACTAAAGTTTTAAACTTGGCATCGGTTTAGATTTAAACACTTGCTAGCTACATAATAGGCTTGTAGACAGGGTAAACAAAATATTATTATATTTAGTCCGTCATTTAGATTGTCAAAAAATATTGGACACGTATTTTTTCTTTTGTCAATCAAACAAAAAATGACAGAGATGAAGCGCGTCAAAGTTTGGAAGTGGGGGAAAATGACGTCACTTCTAAGTAAAATTGTACCTAGATGTGACGTCACGCGGAACTTCAGCGGGCTATATCTTCATCATTGTTTGTTTAATTGAAAAAAGAAAAAATACGTGTCCAATATTTTCTGATAATCTAACTGACGGACTAATAATTTTTTTTAGTCATCATGGCTATTACCCAAAGAGAACTTGGCACTTTTTTCACATTATTGTTGAAAAATTAACGCCCAAGCCCAAAGAGTATAGGAACTGCCCAAGCTGAAAACGGGACAGAGATTGAAAAAAGGGCAGGGGAGATTTTTATAAACAAAATCATCAAGTTTTTGCAACCAGTTGCACTCATTTTACGTGCAAACTACTAATCTTGTGAACAGCACGTGAGCGGTGCTCAAGTTTCAACTAAGCAAAGAGACCGTATATTCGTTACGTACGAGTAGTTGTAGCGAGTTGGTTTGTTCAAGCTTTCCTACTACGTAATCCCCGTGAAATTACAACTTGAATAATAAAATAAGTCTTAGTTCTGTTGCTAAGGCTGGCGGTACACGTGAGATTGTTTGTACAGATGCCTCTGTGTCCAAAGATATATAATAACATTATAAGGTAATTTTCGTTTTTATCGTCAAATTTGTACTGGAGACTCGGTAAGTGGTCAGCACAAAATAAAATATAGACTTCCTATGCTAATTGAGTCGAGGTTGTTCTTGAACAAGTATAAAGGTATAAAATATATTTTTCGTATTTCACAAACAAGGTCACTGAAACATGGTCTTGTAACAATATTAATAGAGTTGGGATAATCTCAGTTCAGTTATTTAGACCTCAAACAAATACTCTCTTTTGTGCGCCTTATTAAAAATACATATAAATATTAAAAGTGTGAAAGAAGGTAACAATTGGCGGCCTTGTCGCTTAATACCATTTCTTCTAGACAACCTTTGGGTGGAATTATTGCACCGGAAAAACACGAAGGTGGTGCACATAAAAAACAAATTATACAAAAACAAACTTTGCACATTATCCCATTTGGGGTGCAATTTTGTAAGATAATCGTATTCAAATTCATTGTCATATGGCTATTCGGCCAAGTAAATTAGCCTTGACAATTTAAATCGTAGATTTTTGGCTGTCAAATGAATACAATTGTCTTGTTTTGTTCTTAACAACCAAAAACGTACGATTTAAATTTTCCAACGGGCTAATTTGATTAGAATTGTGAATTTGTGAATTTGTTTATTGTTCTAGAAAAAAATACTTAAAATTATTACAATTTTGCCAAACCACTATCGCGGTTTGTCGGCAAGCTCTTAATTTAACCTAATTAATATCCACACTACACAAAACACTTTTTTAGTAAATAAATGGTACAATATTTACTAAAAAATAATAATAATATTTTTTCTTGGTTTAAGACTTACATAAAAGAAGGCGCTTGAGTTTGGTCTTAGAGACAGAAACTTGTTTGTTCGTTGAATCATTTATATATAATATTTTTATTCCTAGATTTCTCTATTTTATGCAGGTGTACAATTACATTTTAGTAGCCCAACCTAAATATTTTTTGTATGTATTTCCCTTATTGGTATATACATATTATTTTTTTATTCTAAAGATATATATTGTAAAGATTAACTTTGACTTGTAGAGAGTGTACTTTATGTATCTATTTAACAAGATAAATATTTTGATTGATTGATTTTACTTTTAATCGAGGATGCTCCAAGTAATTTCGAAACCATACTTTTACAGGACCTCTTACTCTCCACATTCATCCATTGCTTGTAATAACGTGCAGTAGTCCAGCGTGTCAAACGCCTTCTTAAAATCGATAGATAAGGCGATCACATGTTGTTTCTTATTTAATAAGGAGTAAACATCGTTAGTGAACTCAAACAAAACAGAATTAGTGCCCTTATTTTTCTGAAAACCATGTTGTGAGCTATTAATTATTTTATGCTTATTTAAAATTCGGAAATTTGTCCGACTATAACCTTTTCTACAATTTTGTTTATTGTTGACAGTATTGCATAGAAAAATAGCCATATGACAATCGATTTTGATGATGATTGTCTTACATAATTGCACCTCTGTACAGACCATTCACTATAAGAAGTCCCCAGGCTTAGGAAATGGTAGCACTGCATATAATGTTGCCAATGGCTCACGTAGCATTCACCCTACTACACATTCATAATATTTACTTAACTGCGTTTTTTTATATATTAATTAGACTACTCTTTAATGAAAATAAAATGTACAGAATGAAAAAAATCTAAGTTATCAATTATTTATTGATTTGTATTTCGCAAACAATACGTATGATCTAATGGTATGAATATCTATACATGTATGTCTGCACTAAAACGGTATTTTTCATTTCTTGCCCTAGCTCGACGACGTTTGTTCTAAATCGTCGAGCTCCCGTTTTTTACGTTATTGACGATTTTTTCCAGGCGAATTCATGTGAACGCTTTTTTCTGATATGCCTGCGAAAGTAAGTGAATAGCTAATTATTAATTTGCCCATAAAATTGGCTTTATGTTTAAAGCTGGTATCCCTATTTTACTAACTCGTCATGGCACTGACACGAGATCGAACCTGATCGAGAGGAATCACGGTGCATTGTTCGCATTTTCTCTTTCACAAAAGGCGTACCTTCAACACAGTCTCTTTTGCACTATTGTTCAACAGTTTTGGCAATAATTTATCAATACATAATTTATCAAATAATTTTGAAAAATCTGACCGACAACAAAATGACAGCAAAAGCTTGACAAGCAGCGATGCCAACACGACCCCAAGGGACAAGTTAAGATGAACGGTCTGTGGTAATTATTTATTTATGCACTAAACACCATATATACTAGGTGGCCCATTTATAGACGTTAAGATTTTTGTTTCAGTTTGTTGACTTACATTGTGAGTAGCCATATAAATATACTTTAGTTTAGCAATAATGTATAGTTAAGAAGTAACATATTTTTATATTTTGTTTCAAAAGTTGCTATACTAAAATCATAACTACAGAAATGGCTCTTTTTACGGTAGCTACATTACTACATTAATTTCACGCTAAATTTAATTTCAACCCATGAAACAGTTTTCACATTAGAATGGTTTATGTGTGAATTAAATAGTAGTGAATTTCGATGGAATTCAACAAAACATAGCTTCTAATCTATAGGTATAAATTTTTGCTAATTTATATTTTATGTGGATAATCACAATGACAAAAAGCTTTAAAAGAAAACTGTACATACGTCTATAAACGAGGCACCCTGTATGTTAAAGTAGATAATTATAAGGTCCTAAAATTCAAAGTGAAAAAAAATCAAGAGGTGATGGATTATCTATAAAATAGGTTACCTACCAATGAAAAAGAAATTTTTTGCGCAATTTTTTTTTCACGCTTCTTTAGAAGTTTAGTTAGCTGGTTGAACCACATTGCACTAGGAAGTGGAAAAATTATTTGCCCAAAAAATAATACTTGATTTACCCTAGAAATATTTTCACTTATTATTGCCTTATATATATATATATATATATATAGTGATCAGTGGCGAAGGGTGAAAGTCCTAAAAAGAGAAACCGGTCAAAAAAAATCCCCGTACTCAGAAAGCAACCAAGGAAAACATGAAATTTTTTGTACTTTTTTGTACCTTCCAGCCAAGTGTATTTGTCGTATTGAGATTAATGGAAATGTTTGACAAAGTGAAGAGCACGGAATAAAGAAATGTAGTATGGATGCCATTTCCTAAACAAGCCGACGAGAATCAAATATGGAGATACCAAAGTAACATAGAAGCCTCGGTTCAGGTTCAACAGCGTTGAAAGACTTAGAGACGTTTAACTAAAATCTTACTAGAAGAGTTTAATAATAATTTGGCCAAATGCGGGTCGGACTCGCGCACAAAGGGTTCCGTACCACTACACAAAACGGGCGAGGCACCCTAAAAACATGATAAATAGCAACAATATATGTACCTATAGATGCCATAGCAACAAAAAGCACTAAGTAAAAAGGTGGTAAAATTATTTGTTTAAAATGATAGCATCTGTCAAATAATTCGGCATCCTTTGAGTACGGAACTATTACGGGGTGGGTCACAGGTAGCTTTTTAAAAAAAACGATTTACTACCCCAAAAGAAAGTTTATTCCCGAAACTCAATTACAAAAATAAAACACAAGTGTCCGCTAGGAAGATCAAAACCGGTCTGACGACAAAGCCCAGATACAAGTGTGAAAAACAGCAATGTAACCTGATGACCGAACAGGTCATCAGTTTTATTTTATATAGTCAGCTGGGAAAATTGTATCATAACAACCCCCCGGATAGAATTGAACATCACGGAAAAGTGATGGGAAATTCAACGATTTGATCTTTCCAGTCGGCTAACAAAAAAATAGCTTAGAATTACTCTATAATAATATTGCGCCTCAGTGGCGTTGGCTGTGCCTTAACTCTAATGTCCTCGTCCTGGCTCGAGGACTCTGTATCTAGGTTTCCTAATGAAACATCCTGCACGGGACATAAACTTGAATGTTTAGATTTTCTGTTTTTACACTGGTTATAGATTTGAACACAATGATTAGGGTTTCTAAGACAAAAAAGCTTTCTTATTCTAATGCACATGTATAATAAAACTAAACCAATAAGAACATAAATGGCAGAAAGATAGTGAGTGCTGTACTTTACTAAATGTGAAGGATTTTCCAATTTGTTTAGTTCCTTTTCTAAGTCATTCAGCTGAATACTTGCATGAAGTAATGAATTTAAATTATTTACGTTACTTAACTTCACAAAAGGAAGATTAGCAAGGGTTTTATTTATTTTAGTCTTTTCACAGCAGTCATCATCAATCAGAGTAAAATTTGAAATATACAGACTAATATTTGTGGTAATAGATTCACTGTAACTGAATTGCAAAGTTTTAAAGAAAGCCTTACAATTTTTGGGAATACTTAAAATTCCTGTTCCAAACAATATTTCATCATTATTATTGGGTTCAGATTCGCGGGTAATATGACATTTACCCGGTTCTGACTGAACAAAAATCCACCTATTATTATTTAACTTGTGAAAAATATCAATAGAGCCGTGTAAAAGTTTCGTTTCACAACTTCTAGGTAATGTTGTTATCACTTCACTGATTAAAACTGTCTCGCAAGTAGGGTTAGCGATTGTCGAGAATACGCTTTCCAACACGCACACAAAACACTTCTTGCCTATCGACTTACAATTATCAAGATTATCGAATAGAGAGTAAAACATTCTATCATTAGTTATAGCGATATAAGACTTACTCGGTGCAACCAGTGCAAAGGTATCGGGTTTCGAGACATCGTAGGGAACTGGAAGTGGAATAACATGGAAGAGATTGTATGTTTGAGGAAGGACGAGCGGTATCCTTAAAACTAATATTATTTTATTATAATTATAGAAACAGACTAAACTAGATATATCTATGATTTCATGTATATTTTGAAGAGATAAAGTTACTGGTAGTTCGCAGTGTTTAGGTAAGTTATTCTTATTTTGATCCAACTCTGTGAATAACTTATATGGACTTAGTACAGTTGGATGCAATACATTATTTTTGCTGAACAATATTGCATTATTTAAATCATCAATATCAAAAGATAGGGATATAATGATACTTTCTAAGGAGTTAAGAAGTAAACTAAGTTTCGATTTAATATCTAATTTATCATTTGAATTGCCTATTTCTTGAAGGGACTTCTCAATAATTTGAAGGTTAATATTTAAACGGTTTTCATTTTCATTCACCTTGGACATAGAATTATTGAAAGTAGATATAATTGACTTAATGACGTGTATGTTATCTTTCATAAGATGTGCTAACTTATTTTCGTCCGACTGTACCTGATGAATAGCATTAGTGTACATGTCTGCGTCATCTGAATCTAAAGTTCCGAACAATATTTTTAATAATGAGCCTCCTGCATTGATAAGGCCTCGCTTCGAGCGGTTTGCTTGTTGAGTTGAGATAAGGTATGAAATCGAGGAGAATTTTTTCACATTGTTTACATGTTGGCTTTTCAGTGAGTTTATACTATTGCTGCAGTCAACTTGAACTTTTGAAGAAATAATGTTATTACATAACGTAGATAGCTGTTCAAATGTGGACTCAACTTTATTCAGATGCGGTTGGATATGAGTAATGTCGAGATATGTGACTACATTCCATTGATCATTTGTAAATTTAAGATTCTGCAGTTCATCGAAGTAAAGGCCGGGGCTTCCTTGAATTTGCGTTACGAAGCGGCCTTGACACAGCGCTATAGCTGTCCTGAAATATAATTAAAAGTCATAGTTTTAGGTTATGGAATTAGCAAACTTTAATTCATCAAAGTGATGACGAACGTACTTCCTATTTATCAGTAAAGTTGCGGAGTGATTGCCGTTAAGCTTTACAATTCTAAAAGGGCCTTTCCAGACTGGAGACAAGGCTTTATTTTGCTTGTGATGGCATCGGAGGTAAACCATATCGTTTATTTTGTAAGCGATAGGTTTAGTATGGGAGTCATAATATTTTTTTGACTTTTCTTTAGAGGTTTCGATATTTTCACGAGCCCTTTGGCGACTATAATATAGTCTATGATTGAGAGCTCGTATGTAATCGGAATAAGAGTTATTTTCCAAAGAATCGATGCTTTGTGGAATATAGGGCTTGTACCCGAAAAGAAGTTCATGAGGAGAGAATCCAGTTGTAGAATGAACGTTTGAATTATATGCTATCATGGCAGTATTTAGATAGAGATCCCAAGTTTGATTATTTTCGTCAACATAAGACCTGAGGTACTCTTTCAGAGTAGAGTGGCTTCTTTCAAGGGCGCCGCATGTTTGGGGATGATGCGGGGACGCGAAAATATGTTTGATCCCGAAAAGACGTTCAAGCTGCATAAAGAGATCAGAACAGAAATTTGTGCCACAGTCGGTAACTATCATTTTGGGAATTCCTACATGGGAAATAAAGTGAACGAGACGTTTGGCTGTTTCTTCAGCCGAGCAACTGACCATAGGATAGGCTTGTGAGTATTTGGTTAAATCATCCTGCAGAGTGAGAATGAATTTATAATTATGTTCCAAGGTCTCCGGCAGAGGACCGACAAGGTCAAGAAAAAGTTTTTCATTCGGCCTAGTGGCAGTGGAGGTAATAATCATAGGGGCTCGGTTTGTTTGTCTTAAGGGTTTGTTGACTTGGCAAGATTTGCAATTTTTGACATAGTCTTCGATGTCTTGACGCATATTTTTCCACCAATACATCGATTTAATTCTTTCAAACATTCGAGTAATTCCGGGGTGACCTGCGGAGGGTGAGTCATTATTTTCTTTTAGAATGCGTTTGACCTCCTCAGGTGTAGGGTATAGGATATTGTTTCGGTAAATGTTTATTTTTATACCGGTACCATGAAATAGGAATGCGAGCATGTTATAAAGCTTCGTATATGAGACTTTATTGAAAGGGTCTTTAAAGTCTGAAATTGCAAACTCCTTTTCTTCTTGAAACCAAACGACTATCATATCTCTATAATTACGAAGCATGTTAAAAATATCCTTGTAAGTATATTCATCATAGTGATGTACTCGTAAGAAAAGGTGAGTAAATAGATGCTTTTCATTGGATGTATTATAGCTATTGAGGAGTTCACGTTCAACGTGTCGAATATCAGGGTCACCTTTTGATATTTGTAATATTTCTGAACAATATGGGATCGACTCGTCTAAATCTACTGAAGTAGGGTATACAATTAATTTACACTTAGCCTTGAGCAGCGATTCGTTATTTTCCTTGATAACAGTGTCGTAAGAAACAGTGGATTGACGACTGACTTGTAAGTATTTTTCATACGTTTCTAGATTTGAAGGACTGGTAGTTTGATCGATCGGTAGGATCGGGTTACGTGATAACGCGTCTGCGTTGCAATTTATTCGGCCCTTTTTATATTCAGGCGTATAATCGAAGTCGGCGAGCTTAAGGCGCCAACGCACTAGTTTTGAACTATGGTCAGTACCGCTGCCTGTAAGAATCCATAATAATGGTTTGTGGTCCGTTATGATTTTGAAATGGTAACCGAATAAATAGGGTCTAAAGACTTTAGTACCGAAGACAACTGCGAGGAATTCCTTTTCCGTTACAGAATAATTGCCTTCAGCCTTATTCAGTGTCCTTGAAGCATACGCGATAGGAAGGTCCTTTCCAACTTCACCTTGACTAAGAATCGCTGAAATTGCGTGAGATGATGCATCCGTAGTAAGAATAAAAGGTTTTGAAAAATCTGGATACTGGAGAATAGGTGCGGTAGTTATTTTCTCTTTAAGTGTATCGAAAGCTTTCTGTTGCGAGGACGACCACTCGAATTTTGCATCCTTTTTTAAAAGACTTGTTAGGGGTTTAGAAATATGAGAGAAGTAGTCGATAAAGCGTCGATAATAATCTACAAGCCCGAGAAATGATTTTATGTCTTTCGGAGACTTGGGAATCGGGAATTTAGTGACACAATGCACTTTTTTAGGATCAGGTTTCCCACCGTGTTCAGAAATGATGTGTCCGAGATATTGGACTTCTTTACGAAGAAACTCGCTCTTATCTGGCTGTAGCTTAAGGTTATGTTCGCGTAACTTCATAAATACCAATTTTAGTTTAGAAATATGATCTTCAAGGTTATGGCCAAAAATTACTACGTCATCCATGTATGTGAAACAGTGTATTCCTTGAAGTCCTGTAAGGACGATATTCATCAACCTTTGGAAGGTAGAAGGGGCATTTTTTAACCCGAAGGGCATTCTCGTGAATTCATAGTGTCCTGCTAAAGTACCAGGTACACTGAAGGCTGTTTTTGGAGCATCCTCATCTGACATATTAATTTGGTGAAAAGAGGACGCTAAATCCAGCGTTGTGAAATATTTGCTGTGACCTAACTGATCTAGGATATCCGTAATGTTAGGAATCGGGTAGGCGTCACCTACAGTTATCTCATTTAATTTTCTGTAATCAATTACGACGCGCCATTTCTTTTTACCAGGTGCATCTTGTTTTTTCGGGACGACCCAAATTGGGGCAGACCAAGGTTACATGGAAGGACGAATTATTTTTTGATCCAACATGGATTTGATTTGTTTGGCCACTTCTTCTTTATGAAATTCGGGAAAACGATACGTTTTTGCATGAATGGGATTTTGTGAAGTAGTCTTGATTTCATGTTGAATAGTTTTAGTAGTAGTAAGATGATCTCCTTCGAGATAAAAGATATCAGTGAACTCAGAGCAAAGATTTCGTAACATGATTTCTTCTTCTTGATTAAGATGTCCGCATCTGAGCTGATTTTGAATATTATTTTCGCGGTTTGAGTCAGAGGTCGTAAAATAAGAGACTTCAGTTTGTGAGTTGGTGACGTCAATATTTTCTAGGATATAAGAGACTGGCTCTAGGGTCAGCGTGATTTCGTCTAACTTGACTTCTTGGTGAGAGGCATTTAGTACCGAAATGGTAACCTTTTTATTAGGTTGAACACGAACGAGGCATTTTGAAAAGTAAACATTGGGATACTTTCTGAGATTAGTATTAAGAATCAGCCCTTCTTTTAATTCAGGATTTGTAACACTACATTCAATAAACATTTCACTTCTTGGAGGGATAACGTTTATTAACTCAGAATTTTTCATGTCAAAATACCGGTTAGGGTCATCTAACATGATTAACCGTGATTTTGAATATTGGATGGATACTCTATGGGCATCAAAGAAGTCATTTCCTACTATACCATCGTAGTCTAAATTTACGTTATCTACTACATGAAAATAGTAAGGAAAACTATTTTCGTTATTTAATTTCAAGTAGAGGAAAAACTTTCCTAGGGTTTCTGAATAAGAGCCTACGTCATTAATGCCTTTAAATTTGACAATATGATTTTCAAGTACCGGTAATTTGGATAAAGAAGATTTTTTTACAAGGCAGATAGAGCTACCGGTATCAATTAGCAATCGAATGGATTTATCTGTGTGAGAAGTTTCAACCTCGATATAAGGAAGCTTAGGGCTACGAGATGGTAAGACGTCAAAAATATAACCTTCCGACTCGTATTTGAAATTGTCAAGAATTTCATTAAATAAAGATTCAGTGTTATTCGGCCCATTATGGCCTTGATCTTGATACAGAGTAGAATTAGTAATTTCAGGGCTACAACCTGGAATAAGAGACAGAGACGATTTAGGAGTTTCAGGTTGGCCCGAGCAACGATTCAGTGATTTAGAAGAGCCCCCCAAATTAAGATTCAGTGACGATTTAGAAGTTTTGGGTTGACCTTCTGATTTAGGATTCAGTGAAGATTTAGTAGATCCAGAATAACAACCCTGTTTACGATACAGTGACGATTTAGTAGTGGGTTGTTTACCTGAAAAAATATTAGTGCCTAAAGCATCAGGTTGTCGTTGGCACGACGGCGACACCTGATCCTCTAGTTTAAATCCTCATCCGTGTTTGATTCGTGTAAATTGTAATGTTCACACGGTAAGTCTTCAATTTCGCCAAGTCCATCATTTATTTCAACATGTTTATTTTGTTCAACAGTTTGATTTTTATTTTTATGACTGTTGTTATATTGCCTTTTTCGGCACTGTGAGATATGGTGTCCCTTATTTTTACAATACGAACATATTGGAGTTTTTGATGATGGTTTTGACGAATATTGTTCGCTTGATTTCGGCGAGGAATGTTCAGGCATTTTTTTAGATGATAAGCTGCCTGAAGAATTTGAAGGCTGAGAAAAGTATTTTTCATTTTGAAAGTTCTGAGAGTACAACTTTTGGATCTTTTCTTCTTGCAATGCTATATTTACGGCAGCATTCAAATTTTTCGGCTCTCTGCATCTGACAATTGTGCTTAAGCGGGGATTAAGTCCTAGAGTGAAAGTGTAGAGTGCTAAGTCTTCCGTCATGGCAATACGACCAGCCAGTTCTTTTTTTAAACTTTCAGAATTATGAATTTCAGTCTGAAGGCTTGTTAAACATGTTTCGATTCTCAAAGCAAATTGGGATACTGATTCATTACTTTGTTGTTTACAATTTTGCAAATCCAAAAGGAGGTGATTATAATGCTTGGTTTCTCCAAAATTTTGTTTCAAGAATGACTTAAGGTCATTGAAAGTGTCAAAGACTTTATTAGAGCATGCTATTTGAGCTTTGCCCTCCAACTTTGAAATTATAAATTTCAACAAAAGCGTCTTTTGATTTTCGGCCGCAAGATTTAGGGCATTTTGACAATTTGTCAAAAATGCTGGCAGCGTTTCCCTTTCTCCTTTGTAAGAATTTATAAAATTGCACAAAACTTGTATAGGGAAAGCTTCAGTAGTCAAGGTCGGAAGGGTTAGTGTTAGCTTTTGTTTGTCACTAGTAGTAGGAATTGGAGATGTCATCTTGGAAATAGAAGGGTTGTCTCTAACCTTTACAAATAGAATGTTTTACTCACAAGGCCGCGAAAAAGGGAGTCAGAAGAACCTTCATCAGCAACTGGGATGCGACGGCTTAGAAAGCAAACGTTTGCTTGCACGTAGAAGTCGAGCAGCTTCGACGGTTTTGTTGCAGCAGCGATTTGCCACACCAGTGACAATGGTAAAGGCGAGGAGAGTTGACCCGATGAAGTTTGTGATAGGCAATCAGCAATAGTGAGATTCTTGACGAGTGGCCTGCCTACACAGACCGCAGCAGTAACCTCGAAGTTGAGGGGAGATGCAGAGACGATTTTGGAGTGATTCGGCGATGACTCAGGAGGACTCGAGAGAAGATTCAGTGGAGAGTTCAAAGATTCAGCGGTAGTTTTCCACACTTTAGTTACACACTTTAGATACACACGCACACATGTAGAGTTTTACGAGGTTGTTTTGACCCCGGAGACACGATTTTATAAGTATTTTGGCACTTGCAAACACGAAATGTGGGATGCTGGCACGTTTTGATTTACAGAAAGTTTTCATCCAGCGATCCCACTTCTGACACCACTATTACGGGGTGGGTCACAGGTAGCTTTTTAAAAAAAACGATTTACTACCCCAAAAGAAAGTTTATTCCCGAAACTCAATTACAAAAATAAAACACAAGTGTCCGCTAGGAAGATCAAAACCGGTCTGACGACAAAGCCCAGATACAAGTGTGAGAAACAGCAATGTAACCTGATGACCGAACAGGTCATCAGTTTTATTTTATATAGTCAGCTGGGAAAATTGTATCATAACAGAACCCTAATTTTATTATTTGTTTTTTTACTTTAGGGTACTTAGAATAAATTATTTGTCATGGTAGAAGCCACAGTAATACGTATTCTCTGAAAATTTCAACTGGCTACCTATTACGGCTGAAGCTGTAGTGTAGACCCCTGTGACAGACGGACGGATGGAC
Organism: Ypsolopha scabrella; assembly: GCA_910592155.1. NCBI lineage: Eukaryota > Metazoa > Arthropoda > Insecta > Lepidoptera > Ypsolophidae > Ypsolopha > Ypsolopha scabrella. Next base: position 8,526,591 of record OU342972.1, on the reverse strand, counting down.
AGACAGACAGACAGCAGAGGCTTAGTAAAAGGGTCCCGTTTGGCACCCTTCGGGTACGGAACCCAAAAAAAGATGGTCTTAGGACACGCGTAAGTTAAAACTTTGCTAGTTGGGAAATGACGATCTGTATTCTTTACCTCTATACCTTATGACCCTATTAGACAAATGAAATAAGTATTGGTATCTATTTATAACGATTTTCGTTCTATATTTAGAATCGCAAGTCTACGACCATCCTTAACCTGTTTTGCGAGTTAGCGACAAGCCACAGCGCTGTGCAACTAGTTAACAGTTTGATGAAAGCACTCTTCAACTATTTAGTGATGTCCCACATAATCAGTTGTCAACAATTCGCTGCACACAAATACGGAGAAAAGGAAACTCAGGTATTTCTAGCGGAAAAGCGCTTGCTGATGCCGCAGAAGAGCTTAAAACTGCTTAACTACTTAGGAGAAGTTGGAGGATTAAAGTGTGCTAAGCATTGGAATTTTAATGAACAGAATTCTATATAAATTATTTATATTTTGAAGTTGATGCTTGTTATTGTCGGCACTTGGTGGAACTTTGATACATTTGGATTGAATTGTACTTGTCCACTGTATTATTTTATTTACCCGACCGGTTTCGCTATAACAGCTGCGCATCTAACATTATCCGTGTAATTCTAATTTTCAAAGGGTTATAAGGTAGGTGACCCAGTTTTGGCCACTCAGAAACTTTCGTGGTTTAGAAAGACATATTGATAAATAAATATGTGTTTGTACCAGCCATTCTTTTGTTTTATTAGGAATCACTTGCCAGAAAGGGTACAAGGCGATGGCCACAACCATGTCAAAGGGTGGCCAAAACTGGTGATTTCACTAAGTAAATCGTTTAATTTTTTTATAAACTTCTTACTTGTTAAACTTGTCCTACAATTCAAAGTGATTTTTTTTTTTACAGATAATAAAGTATCCCTAATAGACCACATCAAACTGAAGAAAAAATTTTTTTGCGCGTTCTTTTTTTTACCTTTCCATAGAAATTTAGTCGGCTGATTGAACCACTTTGTAATGGGAAGTGAAAAAAATATTTGAGCAAAATATTTTTTTCTTCTTTTGGAATTTGATCTGTTAAGGATACATGACCTACCCTAGAATTATTTTCACTTATTATTGTAGGACCTTACATAATTTGTTGTTAGTATATATTGTAATTCTATACTTTGTTTTTATAACATAGTTTTTTATTTCAATCAATATACTTTAAATAACCGTTACGATTTTTTTTATTAGATGTACCACTATAAAATGTGACTGTTGTTGATTATTTTGCATACAGGTTCTGGGTAGGCGGTACAGTTTATTTTGCATTGTTAATTGTTTTACAGGCATACTTTAGTATCCATTAATTTCTACTTAACCCTCTAGCCGCTAGAGAAAAGGGGTCTTGACAGATAGACAGATATATACAATATAAGTTATCTAAAGGTTCAGTTTATTCTTACGGAACCGTAAAACATAGGACCTGTATTCCCAAGAAGGGTTATTAATAAATGTCCCGCAATTATATTGGCTGTTAATCGAACTGCTAAATCATATCGTATCGTTATTCGATACAGATTCCTAACCTTGCAGGTCTGACAAGATTTTGAAGCAATGTTTTTGAAGCAATAATTTGATAATTTGATATCTATGATATCCACACCAAACGCGCCGCTACAAGAATACATCCCCAATCCGCAGTGAATAGGTAAGAGTAGGTATCCAAAATGCAATGTAGCGCTTTTTCCATCAGAACGCGTCCGTTCAAAAGATCCGTGCCGGTGATACAGAGATATTCATGCTTCACGGGGTTTCAGTCGAAATTCCACTTTCATACTGCGTCAGCTTTTTTAGGACAAATGGTGTAACGGTATGACAGAATAGGGGCCTTTTGTGTTGACTCCCGTTTTCAAAACCCGTAACTGAATAAAGGTCTGTATTTTTGGGTGCCAAACGGGAGCCTATTACTAAGCCTCTGCTGTCAGACTGTCCATCCGTCACAGGAACTACAGCTTAAACCGTATTATGTAGCCAGTGAAATTGTCACAGAATTCGTGTAACTACGGCCTCTATAACGGCAAAGAGTAAATGTATAAAAAAAACCCAAGGGGGGTCCCATACAATGAACTTTGTATTTTTTTAACATTGTTTGTTTCACCTCTATCTTGAAAAAAATACGACAAGTGTTTTATTTATTTATTTATTTGGACCACCAACATACATTGTTTAACGAGTTATAAGCTGTAGGGTATAAGTCTAGACAATTATAGGCGGACACAGCATGCAAAATGGATACAGATTATACATTATTAAATTACAAAATTATCACGATTACATATTAAAACAATTCAATACAAATTTTGCACATGAAATATTTAAACACAATTATTATGCCAGAGATTTTGTAATAAAATATAGTAAAACAAAAAAAAGAATTAAAGATATTAATAGGTTAATTATATATACAATTATAAAAGAAAATCCTAACACAAAAAAAAAATAATAACAAAGCGAAAGAAGTTATGCTGCCATTCATAGGGTGATTTAAAAATGTTCGCCAAAATAGATTTTTTTTAAATGATGTTTTCGGGAACTATCTGTCACCAAAGTTTATATTTGTATAGATTTAGCCCCACTAAATATCCCCATATTCAGATAACTAAAATGAGTTCATGCTCATTTGAAAGCCAAAAAAAAATTTTGCCAAATATCAAACAAACATTACCAAATAGCCATAAATCAATTTGAATACTATTGTGTTACACAATTGCACGTCTGATCTCTATGACGTTTACTCTAAGCGAAACTACAATAAATCTACCTCAATATTAAAAAATATTGCGTAATTTATATTTTTTAAAACAAGCAGTCTATCGAAACTAATAAAGTAAAAATAAAAAAAAATACTGTTTAAAACATGTAAACCTATTATCTAAACGATAGCATAGCGATTATTTTTAAAACGCACTTGTGTGAATTTATTCCTTGAAAAACAGCATCATCCACTCTCTTCTTGATTTACCGCGCTGCTAAGACACGCGCTTTTTCAGATATGCTTATCTCTTTCGTTGTGCGGTCAACCTACTACGCCTTATGTAAGTATATTTTAACGCGTTCGCAACTTGATTCCCCGTCGAGCGAGTGAGCGAGACGCACGTACCCGGGGTCACCAGCAGTTATTGTCGACTACACTACCCATCTTCGGGCACACCAGCGCCGTACCGACTAGGTGTCGAAGTAGTCTCCATGATCGGAAACCGGAAACGACCATCATAATCACATTTTCGCGTCTCACAGCGTCGTGCGTCTGTATGCAAAGAACATACAAGCATCTTTACATTTTACTCCATCTAATTTTCGCTGTCAAAATTTAGTTTTCGTAAACTAAAACCTAATCTCGATTATTTCCACCCCACCCGGAACTTGACCCCGTATACTAACTACGTTATTATGGAAATAACCGGGAGACCATTTAATTAAATTTCATAGTCCCCCACCGCCTTAGAGGTCTAAAATTATTAAGATTTAATCTCAGGTTAAGGAACTACATTCCTCCTCTGGTTTACCTTCATCATGCTGGAGGGAACTTTGTATATAGATCTAAGGTTACTTATATAGTCAAACTTAATTGGAAACTGGTAACGAGGCAGAAACATAGAAACATCATAACCTAGAAACAGAAAGGTGTATCTGATTTTATTAAAACCCCGAGGTTACAGAGGTTTTACCTTCGTGTTTTATGTAATCACTAACCGCCCGTTACCAAAGTTTAAAAATATTAAATTAAATTTATATCATTCATTGCGGTATAAAAAATCAGAAAAGTAAATGTCGTGATTATGACTATTGCGATTAATTTTTATTAATAACGTATTAATTAATAACGTAATTGTTTGACATTCAACCCGGTTAGTACCATTCCGTGTTTTCCCAGGTCAGGTTTATAGTGAACATGAACCGAACGTACACGAGCATTTGTACAAATGAGATCAATTAGCGATTCGCTCTGTTCGGTAAAATGGGTAGGTTCGTTTATTATTTGCACTAAGTCGGTATAACGTAAAAACTGTTTAATTCTTGTACATTACAATTGGATGAATTCAACATATTGATATTTAGGTCCCCCAAAAATACAATATAGTCATAGTTTTTAAAGGATGCAATTGTATCTGTAATTGCGTCAAAAAACGTCCCCGTATGTACCCAATTTGGTCGATAAGCGGTTCCTATGATTAGCTTAACCGCGTATACTTTTAAACTTAACTACAATTGTTCAATATCATTGGCTGCTGGGTGCGCGCAGGTGCGAGCCGTTATACCATTTATTACATAAAGCCGACCCCCCGCCCTTCTTCTTTTTACCAAGCACACGTGGTATATGACGCATTCGTTAGCCGTTTACAACCGGGGCTTTCGCCTCTTCGCCCGCCTGAATCCAGGTCTCATTTATGGCAAGTAAATCTGGAGATAGATGATTCATAGCCACTATGAACTCATCATGGCCTGTACCAAGCGACCCTGCATTGAATAATCCAACTTTCAAGTATTTAGTTTTAGTCATTTTCATCATATTGCACAAAAAGTAAAGAAAAGTTAAAATTATAAAAAATGTAAGATAAAATACCGAAAAAGCAATAGTTTATATATTGCAGTTTATGTGATAAATTAATGATATGTTCCAATGCAGAGTTACATAGGATTTTGTGGATATAATTAGAAGAGTGACTGATTTTTGTTTGTGCCCAAACACAATTTACATTCTGTGTACATCTGTGGGATAAAGAGACCCAATCAGTATAATTATACGTAAAGTTAATTGGTTTTAATGAGAACCGACTTTTCGTTTCGATATTGTCTTTTGATAATTTATTCATTCGGTTTTTTAATAAACGAAGGGAACGCCAATATAATATCCGGATTCTTGCCACCAAATCATCAATAAAAATCAACAATAATAAGTATTTGTAAAAAAATAAATGCAGTTGTATATGCCCACTTAAACCAACAAATAAAATTAATGATAAATGCCCAAAGTAATAACGAATATAAAATATAAAGCCATAAACACCAGTATTTTCTACAAATTCAGAAAACAAATAATACACGAGACAGTGAAACAGCAGGTATGCCAGTAATAAACAGGTTTTGTACAATACTCGTACACGAGGCGAGAACAAGTAGTGATCTAGTAAAACACACCAAAACAAATAGATTGTAATGTTTAATTTAACGATGATCCAACCGCTCCCAAACCAAAAATCTTTTGAAAGTCATCTTGGACCCGTATGCGATGGCGAGGTCTTCCTGTATCTTGCCGAACAAATACCCTGCCATCCCTTGTCCAGAAGTACTTCCAGTCATTTTGTAAGCCGCTCGTTGACGTAAAAAAGACGCGGTTCTCCCGGAACCAAGCCTTCGGTGGTGGCCCCACGACGGACGCGGGCGGCCTTCAGCAGCTCTTCACGCTTTGCACGCCGCATCAGACGAGCGACGACAGGACGGGGCCGCACTCCCCCCCGCAGACCCACTCGGGAGGCGCTCACCAGCTCCTGGATATTGACGGTACAACCCAGCTTAGCAGCCACCAATACAAGCTGTTCCACGTTTTCACCAGCAGATTCGGGAAGGTTCGTAATTTCAATGTCGTTAGACAACATATCTTGGTTTCTTTCATTGAGCTCGGCCTCAAGCTCCACTATGTGGTTTTTAAGCTCAATAAAATGAGTGATCGGTTCCTGCTCTTTGCACGTATCTTCCAGCTTTGTCATCCTTGTCTCCAGGTTGTCAAGACGTTTGTCAAAGACCTCCAGATTCGAAGTGATTGTGGCCATTTTGGCTGTGAAATCCCTTATTTCTGATCTGAACATTCGTATCTCCATTCCTAAATTAAAATTAGACACTTCGGTGAGGTGTTCAGCGTTTTACGCCATTACCCACAGAGAGGTCCAGTAAGGCAGAGGGATGAGGAGTAGATTCGAATCTTTGGCTAACTGATCCCTGCCCGTCGGACTCTCCAGCAGCGGCAAGCACCGGTATTTCACATTCCTTACATTGCCATGTTTGGACATCTTCGTCAGCAGAGGGCTCTTTAACGCATACTCGATGATACATATTAGCGCATCGACAACAGGTAATACCGTTTACCAGTGAGTAGAATTTACCGCAATCCTTATAGCGAGCCATGTTTTTAAAGCAATAATGATAAAACAAACAAACTCTTCGACAGCTGATGCGGTGACTATAACACAGCTGATTGTGTAAGCATGTGGGTATATCAACAAAACTACAACCACTGACTCACAGTTTCCAGGGCAATAAATGCACAAAACACTGCACAGAAACCCTCACAAACACTAGACTAGACTAGTCAGATATTAAATAAGTCATTAGTAGATGAATCAGTATTAAAATCTACGAAAAATTTGCCTTTTTGAATTTAAAACTATAACAGGTCAGAAGAACAAGTACCGCCACTGACAGTCGTTACGTCACTTAGGTTATTATCTGCATCTGCTTTATACTAATATCAGTTATCTCATGCAAAGTTTCAGATCTAATATCAAGTATTCATTGAATGCTATCGGTTTATTGTACGGTTTGGAGGTAACTTTGTATTTTTTTCTATAGAGAAAATAAATTTAATGGAATTAAGTTTTAACCATTGCGTTGACATAGCATTAGTCCTCAACTTTATCATATATTAATTTCAGAGTGATTTTTGCAGTATTTGTTGGTATAAAGCAGGATCATGCGAAGCGAAGTGAGGTATTATACACTCTTAAGATATGTATAATTTAAAAGTACAATTTTTTCGTTACTTTATATATTATTACCTTGAAAACGTGTTCAAGGAATGGTGACAGCAGTCCTATAAAAATGGATGTCTGGCGGTGAATTAGGCATTCTGTATCATAAGCTTGCGTAAGGCGTTACTCTGCCCGAATTTCGGTAGAATTAGTGAAGGGTAATGGAAAAATTTCATTCGGAAAAGAAAAGAAAAACATATATATTTCCATGAGTTTTCAATTTTTTCAAATATTTTTTCTAATGTTAAAAATTCACAGTGCTAAGAAAAAAAGATAATTACACTGAAATACTGATAATTACACTGTATAATCAATATTTATTCTTTACGATTTACGGTGGTACATATTGTAAATCCTCCAACCTCCATAAGTAAACTAGCAAAATGATATTTGCTTCGATTCAGATATAATATATTATCTACATTAGTATCTCATGTATTTGCAAACAATAAGTCTCATGCTAGGTGGTAGAGCTGATGCCGGGCTCGACTGTGGAGGTACCACCATCTTACTCGGAAATCCTCCCGAAGTTATTCGGGAGAGAGTAAGAGAACAGCCATTGCCTGGGACCGATGGATGGCGGTATAACCATCCCCAATTGCCAGGCCTTATATAAATCAGACTGGTAACGGGCAGCGGCGTCACTGGTGCAAGGGGTTCGGTACCGCGCTCACCAACCCGCCTGCCCAGCGTGTGTGAGAATGGGCAATTCTTCCAGGAGGATCGCCAAGAGTGGTGAAATCCTGGAAAAGCCTATGTCTAGCAGTGGACGAAACAGGCTGATGGATGGATGGAAGTCTCATGGTAGATTTCATCAGGCTAATGAGTGATTGTTTAAATATTATTTATTTATTTATTTATTTATTTATAATATTATTTAAGTTATTTATTACTATTTAAGTTACTCATGCATTTTTGTATATTTTTATATTCATGTAGATGTAAATCTTTAAGTGGGGTGTGATTTTAATGATTCTTGTCAAAATTTTACAGTAAACAATATTTTTCCATTATATGTCCATTTATTTTACCGAAAAATGAATTGAAAAATTTCCATGATTTGAAAAGTTTCCGAAAATTACCCATTAGTAGGTAGAATACGGGGTTAATCTTCCCGTTTGGTTTATAATAAGTTATGATAAGTTTGTGATAAGTGAATTATACTATTGAGATACGGTGAAATGTAAAAATAAATAGTGATTTAACATATCTTTTGTTAGTATTTCATTACATAAATCTGGACGTGAGGAGCCCTGAAACGCTAAATCTGATTTTTTATACCGCAATTATATAAATTTAATTTGTTATCTCCTTGGGATAGATAAATCGCCAAGTGCTTAAAAAATATAGACATTTATTTCTATCATAGTTTAAAAATATTATTTTGAGGACTATGTCCAGCAATGGACGAACACGGGCTGATGGATGGATGGATGGATAGGTAAAATAGGTAGGTACAGAAGGCCTGCTCCCTACAACCAGCGATTTCGGGCGCAGGCACACATAGACGTGTAAGTACGACGATCTCGGTAGGATTCGGTAGAATGCCAGTACGACTAGTCACGAGTGCATGCGCTTTGCAATACATGTGATGAGTAGGTATTTAAAATCAAGGTCAGCCGTAGCTGGCCTTCTGTACCTATCTATTTTGTGCCCGAAGGGTGATAAATAGGGTCTTTACGAGCACTTGCATTGAAAAGTAATATACTTTAGAATCAACGCGATATGATAAAAGTCTCCACAAAGCGTTAGCATAAAGGAATTGAAGAGCGAAGAAAAGGTGCACTTAGCTTAAAGCCCTTTTAAATATTAAACTGAGGGTAGACTCGTGAGAGTACTGAGAAAATAAAATTTAGCTCGCCATACGTCTTTGTAGTAGAAAGAATGACAGTGGCAGCACTTCAAAGCACTTTACTTTTTAAAAGACTAGCTTGTTTGTCTTGACTTGAATTTTTTTTAGCTGTGGTCTTTACTATGTTCACCAAGTGTGTATATTTTATAGAAAATTTTGTCTTTTAGATTTAGAATTATTCCAATCCCACACAAATTCTCGTTGTGTAAACAGGTAACGTGCATTCTTTCGTTGCTTCATCTACTAGTATGTTCGACGGAAATTCTACAATTTCTATAACACGCTGTAAGTATGCCGCAAGAGCCTGGAAAAGTGGAAACAGTTGCCTAGAGCAGCGTCGCACAAGCCTCATGCGGCCCCGAGGCCTCCACCTTGCGGCCCGCGAATAAAGTTCTTTCATTTATTTAAATTTAGCGCCATAACTGTATTTCTACATACCTAACCTGCTCGTCGCTTGTGCGCCTGACTTTTACATAATATGCTTCATCATTCTTCTGACACAGCTGAATAACACAACAGCATTCGCGTCCTGGACAGTGCCAACCACAGACGTGAATTTGGATTTAGATGACTCCGTCTATAAAATTTAATTGAAATGAAAAATGAATTTTGATTGGACAGGTTTCAGGCTCAGTACGTGCTGATTCTATAATTTTTTCGTTACCATAATCAAAGGCGGCTCGGCGCGGCGGCGGCGTAAGCAAGTGCAGCGGCTCCCCTTCATTTTATTTTGCACTGTGTGACCCTTTTCTATCAAATTAGGACTGCCAATCGCGGAAAAAATCCCCAATTTGCGGGGGATTGAAGGTTAGCGCGGGGAGAGCGCGGGGAATGATAAAAATCGGGGAATTTCGGGGAATCCAGACCAATTTTTTCGGTGGGCCAAAACTGTAATAATTACAACAAAAAAATCTCGTTCGGACTTGGCAGATACAGCTCGACACTACTAACATAATTTTGGAAGGCAATACGAATCAAATGCCTGCTCAACTCTCATTTGATTTGAACACGATTTTGTATTTTTGAACACATCCATTTCTACATCATTAATTCATTGCTTATGGTTGTCAATTTTTTAAATTAAAATAACATAATGGGAAAGTCACAGATATAGATCTAAATAGATGACGCAAGTGCATCAAACTCTATTAAAATCAAGCGTGTCACATTTTACAATGAAATTGGTTGACAGCGGTTTGAATCTGAGAAGGGATTGTAAGACTTAAGACATAATACATAAGAGTCAAAGTTGGAGGAGTCAATATCTGTGAAGGAAGAGCATTGCTCTCCCTTTTGGCGCGCAATTGGGCACGCGAAGTACATACACTCGCGGCATCTATTTGGATCTATATCTGTGGGGAAAGTGGTTCAAAATTGTAGCTATTGTTAAAAAATAATTGTATAAAACAGTGTTTTTATTCCAAAAATATCGTTTCGGGGAATTTGCGGGGAATGAATTAATAGAAGCGGGGATTTCGGGGAATTGACAACACTGACGTGTAGAATCGACAAATTTTTATTGGCAACTCTGATCAAATGGTTGCCGAACCCTGGCCTAGAGCATTCTTTTGCGTTCGGACGATCTCTTCAAATTGTGCTTGAGTTCTATCTGCGCCTATGAGCTCTATCCCTAGAGCATGTGCAAGAATTCTTCTTCTATTGTTATTAGTAGTCTTTTGAAAACATAACTCTTGCCCCTGCTTTTGCTCTATGTTCGAGTACACGATTTTTTTGGTCTTGCAGGTCTTTTCACCTTTCAGCAAGCGGTGAGTACACAAATACTGCTGGCCCGATTATTTAAAAAGTATTTAAACTCTAAACAAGGATCCCGGAAAAACGGTAAGTTTATTTTGACAAAACGAATGTATAGAATCATTTGCTGAAACTTACGTTCGTACGTTAGCCATCTACTGGGTAGCCTGGGCAGAATAATGTAAAAAAACATAGGTAGGTATGTATATTTTTTTAATTTGATACTAGTATATTGTAAAGATTACAACTAAAATACTTCTCTTCACAGATCATTTTCAAAACCTGCTGCAAAGCTTAGCTTTTCCGGAAACGCAAAACGTAGCGGAGTCCAAAACCGGAACCGGAGGTCGCGGGATCAGTTTCAGCCGGAAGCAGCAGCCATTTCCACGAATATCTATTTCCGGTTGTTTCACGCATGGCTCATTTGATCGCATACCTTATATCACAGAGGAAAATAGCCCTCTGTGCCTAATATTCATGATTTTATATTTATTTTTATCAAAGATGTATTTATTTATACAAGTAGTACCTAGAGAGTGGCTTTCGAACTGTGAAATGTCACCAGTTCAGGTTAGCAAAATTTTTTCTCTAGGATTTTCGACGGTTTTTGAGTATGATATTTCTGTTAGAACATGATTTGATCTAAATTTAAAATAATTAAACAATATGAAAGTCAATTCTGGAGGCTAAAATTATCCCAAAGTAATAAAACTTCTGTTAACACTAAAGAACTATTTTGGAATAAAGACATTTTAGTTTTGACAGCATTAAAACTAACATTATAGCCTTATCTTAATCGTGGCTTAGACATTTTTAATAATTAAATATCTATGTAGTCCTAATACTAACTTACTATCTTTATAGTTTTTCCCCGATCAAGAATTTCTTTCGTTGTCGGTACTGCATATTCAAGAGCGCAACATTTTTGTGATAGAACGGTATTTTTCCGCCTGTCCATCGTCCTTCCTTGGTTATAAACCAAGAACAACTGGGCTTGTTTGAACAAAATTATAGTACTCCTTGTAACCAAAATAGTAAGAAACACCCGATAGTTACATTATATATTGGTAGTAAGCTAGCCCGATATAACTTTGTTGAATATTTCAAGTAATGTTTCAAGTATAATTAATATATTTACGGTCCAATGTCAATTTATTTATCAAGTTATTAGATATGTCAGAAAAAAAATTGATAATTTCCCGAGGCTTGGTGTGCACCACTCTGTTGAAACCAGAAACAAACATAAACTAGCTTTTCCAAAATTAAGACTTGCCAAAGTAGGTACCTCTTTTGTAGGACATGGTATAAGATTTTACAATAAGCTTCCAGAGGAGGTCCTTAGTTTGCCTGAAAATAAGTTTAAACTATATATTAAGCAGGGACTACTTAGAAAGCTTATTATAAAATCAATGATTATTTGGATGATAATGAAGCATGGTGTAATAAATAATAATAATCTTATTCAATATTGTAATTAATAATTAGCATATTTTAATACTGTATGATTCCTCTAAAGTCTTAAAATTAATTAATATGTAAACTTACTTTGTTAAAGGTAATAGACAATATGAGACGGGTTGACTAAGATATATTTTTTTTCTCGTGACAAATTCCTGCAGTCTTATATTTTTTATGCCTTTACTTGAGTAGGTATGTATATGATTTTGTATCATATGTTTTATTTTGAAAAAAGGAATGTTTGCTAAGTTTCTTGTCCTTCTTCCTAGCAATACTAATCGAATGGTGCGGATGGTTAGGTATTATGTATATATAATACTTTTTTTCCTATATTTCTACATTTTATGCAGGTGTACTTTATTACATTTTAGTAGCCCAACCTTAATATTTTTTGTATGTATTTCCCGTTTTTATTTATGAACTTATTTCTTCATTGCATTATGTATATATAATATTTTTATATTTTTATTCCTAGATTCCTCTATCTTATTTATTTTTTATTTATTTATTTATTTAAAAACTTACGACTATCATTTATTTATGCAGGTGTATATTTTATTTCCCGTATTATTATATATTTTTTTATATTCTAAAGATATATTATATTGTTAAAATTAACTTTGACTTGTAGAAAGTATACTTTATGTATTTATTTTGCATAGTACCCAACCTTAATATTTTTTGGATGTATTTCCCGTATTTATTTATCAACTTGTTTGTTCGTTGCATCATTTATATTAATATTTTTAGTCCTAGATTTCTCTATTTTATGTAGGTGTATTTTAAATTTTTGTAGCCCAACCTAAATATTTTTTGTATGTATTTCCCTTATTAGTATACACTTATTATTTTATTATATTTTTTTATTCTAAAGATATATATTGTAAAGATTAACTTTGACTTGTAGAAAGTATACTTTATGTATCTATTTTACAAAATAAATATTTTGATTTGATTTGATTTGATAATAATATATTTTCATAATTTGTTTTACCCAAACTCGACTTACTTTGTATAAAAAGTAGTTTACGTACATACGAGTACATATACTCACGCTGGTCTTCCAGAGGATTGGATAAACGCTACAGATCTCCATCTGCTACGATCCTGACACGACCTTTTTTGTTTTCTCCATATCCAGGATTTACTATTCCGGGTTCTATTGATTTATGGCGCTTGCGAGCAGTGTTTGAATTGGATGATTTGACGAACCGAAACTCGAAATTCTGCTAGGTATATTGTCGTTTTTTCAGCGTCGTTTTTTCAATAGACAAAAGCGCAAAAATTTTCTTAGGCCCCAATTATGTAAATATTTCTACTCACCCCTCAAAGCCTAAATGTCGTTAAAGTAAGGTCTCGAAAGGGTTTAGCTATTATTCTCCACCGCATACCATACATACCCTAAATTAGCAACTCGATGTGTGTCGATACAGATATTGCTGGAAACGATTTTGAAATAACGTTCATATCAGCGCGTATTGCAAATTAGCTGTTACGACGATCGCTGCGTCTCCGGATACCGCAAAATAGGAAAAACAGAAAATAATACTTTTCACATCGACGCGATGGACGGAAAAAAACTATGAACAATAATTTTATAGATTTATAAATTGTCTTCATTATGCAATGTTGCGGCTGCCCCGCTTCTGCAGCGCGTCGGGAATGTTCGCTGCAGTGCGCGTTGACTGCTTCTATACCACCATGCGCAGGCGAGCAACTGCGATGGCGGGCAGGGTGCGGGACAGCGGAAACAGCCTTCTCACTATCGCCAGCAGGTCGGACGGTCCCTTTATGAAACATTGGCAGGCGCTACAGACTCCTTCGTTCCAAATATGGGGAAGGTAGCACCAAAGGTGCTTGTTTGAATTTAATTTGAAATTGACATTCTAATTCTAATTGTAATATTGTAATTGTAATTTTAATTCCATTTTTATATGTCCTTAAATGTATTTGAGCTGTCGTAATTGTTTTGTAATGCTCTATGTCAGTTTGTGTGTTTATTGTAATAATAATAATTGTATATAAATCTTTATGGGTTATTGGCCTGAAATAAATAAATTCATTCATTCATTCATATGCTGAAAAAAATATTATTATCGCTTCAGGCATTCGGGAAGAATAAGAGAGTTCTTATCTTATCATAGGTAACCCTCGATAACTTTCGATTTGTCTTTGTCAAATGTAAATATATATATATATTATGTCTAACATTGTAATTTGAGTATGTGTTCACCATAAAATTAATTCCCTCATAAATTTCAAAAATATAAATATAGCGAATCGGAACGGTTTGAAAAATGTAGTTTATAGAACTGGTTGCAACGCTAGTGTTTTTTAAAAGAACAAGCCGCGGGCTAGTTTTTTAATAGTATCACACGAGTGTTCTAATACCTAGTTAAGTGCAGTTTCATCTAAATCTAAACTTATGCAATAGGTACCTGTTTTAAAATAAAAGACCAAAGTTAGAACAACAAGAAAATTATTTATTAAAATAATGATTCACATTCCCAGTACTGCTATTGTGGACCTGAACTAGAAATTATTGGGCAGGAGGCATTATTATTGCAAAAACTCGTTTCCGGGGTTGGCATAATAATATTATTCTTCTTATTTATTTTAATATTAATAATAATATCTTTATTAAAGAAAAAACAAGCCGGAAAAAGTTACAAAATTAGACTTCAAATAAACTATGAATGAACTGTTTTCTGTACTACTTAGTATCGAATTTGATACTAAGATTTTGATATTTATTTATTTTATTTTATTTATTTTTATCATGGATACAAACAGTCACAGGTTTATATATATTACCATATCTTAATTTATATTATAGACCTATAGGTATATTTGGTACTATAGTACCAAAAATATTTTGACACATAATATTAAGTTTTATCGGTAAGCATGAGCGAGAATACAAGTATAGGTAGGTTTTAACAATAATGTCCACTTAAGATAGGTACAATAATGTACTGGGGTCGATTCGGCGATGATATAACACAATATATTACTTTTAAAAGCTTCTTTCATTTATTTTTTTATACATATAATTATAATTATACACTAAAATTTTAATCGTCACAGAATAGCCTTATACTATATAGCCTTCTGCTACAGCCGTCAAAGTGGGCACCAAGCGACCAGATGAATGAAGTCTCCCATGTGCGGAGCTGAATGTCTGTAAGAGCTGGATGGAATGACTTAATGATGCGAACTGTGAAATACTGGTTGAAAGGTGAATTGTGAATACGTGTGTGGGTCGGTACTGGTAGAGTGTTGTTGTTTATGGAGTCACATGTATCGCGATGTTGATTGATGCGGATGTGGAGTGCGTTTTTTGTCTCACCTACATAAAAAGCCGGGCAATGTCGGTATTCTAAGAGGTAGATACAGTTGCTTGTAAGTTGCTTAAAGCAACAGTAGCCACGTGTCCAGTTTTATTAAAAAAAGAAGCAATCATCCGCTTAGATGCACTTTTCACGCGCGCCACTTTGGTTGGTTTCGGCTCATCTTGAAAGACCCATACGCTCGATTGCTGCTTTGTTTTGGGATCGTAGCAATAAATCCATGTTTCGTCACCTGTTACTATGTCCCACACCAAATTTGACGCACCTTCGTTGAATCTGGTAAGCATGGCACTGCACCAAGTGACGCGGTCCGTTTTTTGAGCCTCGGTCAAGTTGTGTGGGATCCACCGCGAGCACAGCTTTCTCACACCCAAATGTTTGTGTAGGATTGATTGTATTTGACTCATGCCTATTTCTAAGGATGCGCGAATTTCATGGTAGGTCACATGCCTGTCTGTTTCAATCATACGGCGCACAGCATCGATGTTTTTGTTGGTCACAGCGGTGGACGGCCGACCATCGCGAGATTCTTCACTGAGATTGATACGACCACGCTTGAATTCTGCAAACCAGCTATAAACAGTCGTCTTGCATGGTGCTTCATTGCCAAAAGCTGTTTCAAGCCGAGCGATGCTCTGTTGAGCTGTCAAATTACACTTAAAATCGTAGAAAATCATACTACGAAAATTTTCCCGAGTTAAATCCATGTTGATGCAGACACACAATTTTTTAAATGGCGCCACAAGGTAAAAACAAAAGACAGTCAGATGAAACAAACTGCATTCTACAGCCAAAGAGTTCTATTTTCAAATGTTGCAATAAATTTTTAAATATTGTTTATGTAAGTGGCCAGTTCCGGAAACTTTTAGTGTTACCTATGTATCTATAAATATTTGTAAAGAAAAACCGAACGGTTATATATACATTTTATTATTTACATAATTCGTAATATTTGCCCGATATAGTAAAAAAGCGCTCCATCCTGGTTTTCGTGTTGGAAGTTTTAACTTAAATTGTAGGTTACAAAACTTCTACATCTTTGAACTGAATATTGTACAATTTCTGCCTTCGGCAAGCACCAATTATTCCAAAAATTATTGCAGTCAGTAACAATTATTACTTATATTTTATGTAAATGCAGATGAATGAAGTAAGTAAATATTTATAAATATAGCCAACTGACTATTTTACTAAGAAATAACGAATAATTAGTACCTTTGTTGGAAGATACTCGTATAATTTATCGGGCGCTTCATTTAGGAATTTATTTAATTGTTCAGATAAAAAACGTGTTGACTTTCATACATTTATATCCCTGCGATTTCCGTTTAAGAAATTAAATAATTTTCGAATATTTAGTAACATCAATTTCGTTGTAAATAATCAGTGTACATTTAATCATGGAATTAGCCCATTACGACAAACACTCAGTATTTTTATTTAACAATAAACTTAATTCTTTTTTTTAGTTTGTTTGGGGACTTTTATTCAATAACATTGTACTATGTACCATACAAATATTTTATCCTAAATTAAAACTACCTATCAATATAAACTATACTCTTAAACATTATTAAAAATAACTTGACTACAAACGTAAATAACATTTCTTAATTAAATAATATTTAAAAAAACTGAACTGAAAACTACACGTAACATAACTTAATAATACAACACTAAAATGAATTAAATCTAAACTAAACTATTTACAATAAATAAATAATGCTGGCCAAGTCGCCGCCGTCGATGGGAAGGGTGCCCAAAAGGCTGAGGTCATTGCCACGGTGGTGGATGGAGGCTTTACATGCTTTGGTCGAAATAGGACCCAGCCCTTCGGTCACCCGAAACGTCGACCAGACGCGAGAAAATTTCTTTATAGAGACGAACACTTAAATTTATCTTATTATTGATTGTGCCCGCTGGACCGACGACCTGAAGGACGCTGTGGAGGGCGGCTGGATGAGGAGGACGGAGGACCGGCATGAGTGGCGAAATTTGGGAAAGGCCTATGTCCAGCAGTGGACGAACACGGGCTTTAGCATGGATGAATGGATAAATTGATTATTATATTAATTAGGTGCATTTTTAAGCATTCTCCAGTCCAAAAATTCCCAGCACTATTTTTTGATTTCTTAGTGATGATTTTACGATATAAGATGGAACGAGGTTTTCGCGAACGGGAACAGAGTTCCGGTGCATTCCGGTCAATTTCGAGCACTCTGGCCAAAATATGTAAGTATTGTATATGTGTGCTTATTCAGAAACTGTGGCTATTGTTCTATGCGCCGTATTTGCGTTAGTGAAATAAGGTGGAGGACCCCGGAGACATCTGAATACGAACCATTAGAGTACCAAACTAGGATCACCGAGAGATGGCATCTACGACTTTTAAATGTCTTCCAAGATTCGTAATTATTTATGAGTAAGTTTTACAGACATTCAGTTAATTGAATGTCTGTGGTAAGTTTCAATAAAGCAATGTAATACTTCATTGTTGCTGTCGACGAAGAGTGATGTATTATTCGCGTCGGTAATTATTTTTCGATTTTCATGTTACTGTAATTTTACCATAGAAATGTTTTGTTATAGGTATAAATACTTCACAGAAGTTTCTCATTTTTTCAAAACTCAAGGGGTTGATTATGCAACGGGGAGTAATGCGACTGAACGGTAATCAATAAATAAAAGGTTCTCCTCTTCTTAATTGCAGGGCTCCGTATCTTTCCAAACCATATTTTTGTGGTTTATTTACATCTAGCCAAAAAGTTGTAAATCGGTTGTAAATTTTATTTGCTCAGCTCAACCATAATTTATTTTTATAGAAATTTTAAATATACCCCATCACTATACGCAGCTGTCATAAGTGCCAGTTTAGGGCTCATCTCCTTTTCCTACTTTATCAGAATCTATGGTTTCCCACTACATGTTTGCTATGCCGTAGGCCGTAGCACAATCGTAGTATGCTGATAACTTGTAGAACAGGCGACTTTTAAACTTCCCACTGCAGACTCGGTTAGTGAACAGTAACTGTTGTATGTTCAATGTTTAATTGTAGAATTTTCGAGATTCACAAACTATTGAGGCTAATGGTTTGCTTATCCTGCAAAGCGCTGTTTTTAATAATAACATGTTTAATATTATTTTATTTTATGACTCATACAAAAATCTGCAGCACATCTTATACTGACCATGCAAACAAGACGTTTACCGAGGATTCAACAATATAAAAGAGAAAGTTGTCATTCAATGAATGTTGTTGAATAATTATGCCGAATAACTTGCTACAGAAGATACCAAAAAGCACAATTTTATAAATTTAATACTGAGCTCTGGATACTTCATGAGCAGGTATTGGCGCCTTCACCTCACAAATTTACATTTTAATAGGAACTAAGTAATTAAACAAGCCACCGCCCCGCTGTTGTCGAAGATAACTGAATAAAGGGGCCCCGCGCCACACTAGTTTATTGTTCACTAATGAATTTACAATTGAGTTTATGGTTTTGTTGTGGTTTATGTCTATGTACGGACGACAGGCTACCTATTGGCAGTTGTTATTGCGGCGTAGGCGAGGTTCTACTGTATATCGACATGAGAACGAAAACTATACTCAAGACGACATAGGTAGTAAAAAATGAGATTTTAAAACATTAGAACTCATATACTACAATAGATAGGGTTGTTAAAAATAAGAAGCTTGAACCGCTGGTACCTGTATTAGGCATACACCCATTGCAGTGTGTCAGACAAAACGGACTTATGTCTTTCTAGTTTTTAGGGTTTCATACCTCGTTATAGAAAAATTGAACCCGTTACAGGATCACTTGCCTATAGGTGCGTCAAGGCCCTTTTTATCGGTATCAAGTTGAACTTAATATCTAATAATATGTTATATAGTTTCATACTGCGGTAAATAATTATCTGTTTCTGTTGAACACAATGCAAAATTAGAAATCAATTTAGTCATTTTCGTATTAGGATGACATATTTAGGGTTTTATGAACATATACGGTGCGAGGCCGATAAGTAGGTACTCGGTCGCACTGTACAAAAGTTTAGCTGAGGGCTTTTTTGATCTCTTACACACAGGCTGAAAGTTTATTGAAAAATGTGAGCGTGTTAAATTTCCTTCCAATTTTCTTTTTAAAAACCCTTGCTGACGGCCAACTTCCGTATTATCCCATCGAATCGGCATTTGTAGTTGCTTTAAATAGTAGTTTATGCTATAAGTGCGGTAAGAAGGCAATAGCTTACGAGGACGATTTGAAACACGAGCGATAAGCGAGTGTTCTAAACGTTACGAGTACGTGATACCCAAGTGTATCATACTACGTTTTTCAGTGCATAGCGTGAGTAAATAAATGAAACGTAATTAAATAAACAAACAAACAATAATTACTCCAAATGAGCTTTAGGTGGGCATTCTTTTTTTTTTCACGCAAGTTGCCAACTTGACAGAAATAAGCAGCTTTCAGTTTGATGCGTTCGTACGTTCGTAGCTCATTTCTATCAAGCCTGTCTATGGTACACAAGAAAATACTGGCAACTTTTTTTAAATAAATGAAAAAAATCAATAATAATAAAACACTAGTGTGGTAAAGTTGACTTTGACAACAGTTTTGAAGCATATAAGAATAGAATAGAAAAAGTTTATTTGTCTAAAAAACACATAAAAGTAACACAACATAATTAAACACAGAAATACATTAAACAAAAAGGAGACAGTTCAGCTTATAAAACATATCTGCACAGCACTGATTTTCAGCTGACTTGTATCATCTACGATTAAACATAAAGTTCGATAGGTGATGCACAATATGAACTACAACACAGCAATCAAAATAATAAAGTAGTTCTTTATCACTACGAGCACTTGCATTGATAATATTATTTATTGTTATTTCTATTTTAGTTTATAATGTGACACTGACGCTATTTAAGTTGTTCACTTCTCGGAAAGTCGTATATCCCGAGTTCAGCTAGAATCAAATTAATTCCGAAGACGAAAGTTATTGTGCATTCTCCCTAGAGCAGCTCCTCGTAGCTAAAATTGTTTTCTTGTTTCTAACAATACCCAATTCCTTTTCACTAATTTATATTACGCTTTCAATTCTGAAAGTTTTGCATACCTTTGAAACGCTTTGTTACAGACGACTCACGCGGGATTATGTTGGCTGTGTCATACAAAAGAGTATGGCATGAAACAGCAAATCGGAAGGTTTTTAGCTAATACTGAAATATTTTGTAAGGAAAAAAATATTGAATTTAAGTAGAAAACCTTTATATTTCTATTACCTATTTTATAAAAAAAAATCAAGTTGATCTCTTAGCCGCGTTCTTGAAACGAACGTTTGAAAACCAAAAAAAAAGAGGGTGGAAATAAATTTTTTTCTGACATAAGTATAAATCTTAGTACTTTCTTTAGATAGTAGATAGATAGTAGATCACCTAGATACAAAATCAATAAATTAAATATATTTTTTCAAATATTAAGATAGTCCTACTTTCTTCAAAAGAACCCTCTAAAATCTGGCTTTGTTCATGTTCTAGGGTCAGGTACAGCCTTATTAACCGAATATCTTATTCGCTCGTTTAGCAAACGAGCACTCGTGACCTAACGATTAATTATGTTCAGCTTGTAACATATTACATGCTTATTTATTATTTTGCAATGCCCGAAGTATTGTTGCAATTTTCTGAACGCGCGTGTAATCAAATCAAAGTCAATCTAATTAATAACTATATTTATGGCTCAATAAAGTTATTAATTAGGTTGACTTTGATTTGAATACTCTGATGATCCTCACTCCCATAATTTACGATTACTCTGCTTTTCCCCTTGTGAAGAGAAACCAACAAAATAATTACGTCTGTAAAAGTACTCAGTAGGTCCACCCAGAAAATTGAAGATGATGACTGGCCGTCCAGTTAAAAGTAAGTTTTTTAATTTTTATGGTTTATTCAGGCTTATAGTTTTCAATATAATGAAATAATATACAATTTCCTCTTTTTTAACATATAGTAACGGTTCTCATAGTTGATCTTCTGGTATGATCTAATTAATTTAAAAACTCAGCAAACACGTTTACTCGCGAATCCACCCTTAAATGTTTAATTAATATCGGGAGGTAGTCGAGATTTGCCTGCGGAATGCTAATAACCAATCTTACAGTTTATTAAAGTACAGTTTTTCAGGTAATGTTCTTATAAAATGAATAGCTTCTTTTTGTTCCGAGCATAAATGGAAATACACTGCAAAGGTTTTGTAATAAGAAACGAACTTTCTGTAATATTAATAGGATTCATAAAAGTAACCGATACAAAAAGAAAAGTTAAAATTAAATTAGGTGATGAAGGTAGACTTGATAGCCAAAAAATACTAGCTTGACAAATACCAACGGAATTGATTAAGTAGGTACCATAACTGAACACTGTAACCTAAATAAGTACCTTCCTAGCTCTATGTAGAGAGTGCCTTCTAGAGGACGAAACAGTGGAACATGTGCTGCTCTACTGCTCTGCAACCGAAGACATAAGACGAAAAGCAGGGATCGCGACGAGCTCAACCTTCCCTTCACTGGACCAGTTTTTGTGTCAGCATGCTGAAGCTCTACTTCAAGCAGCTGTCCTGGCTGGGCTGACTGACCGGGGGGAAGTGCACAATACTCACGATCACGGAGAGTCGGTGCAGGACTCATCATCCCGGTACGAATTTAGAGTTTAGAAATACGGAAATCTTGAACGATGGGGTCGTAATAGGCATTATGACTAAAAAAAATTTATTAGTCCGTCAGTTAGATTATCAGAAAATGTTTCAATTATACAAACAATGATGAAAATATAGCCCGCTGAAGTTCCGCGTGACGTCACATCTAGGTACAATTTTACTTAGAAGTGACGTCATTTTCCCCCACTCCCAAACTCTGACTCTGTCATTTTTTTGTTTGATTGACAAAGAAAAAATACGTGTCGAATATTTTTTGATAATCTAAGGGCGGCTTGCACCAAAATCTTAAATCTCGATTTTATCGCTAAATCAGGTTTACGATCTGTCAGTCAATACATTTCTGTCAAATTAAACTCAGCTTAAGTCCTAAATCTAGATTTAAATATTGGTGCAAGCCGGCCTAAATGACGGACTAAATAGAATTGTATTTTGTTTACCCTGTCTACAAGCCTATTACACAAGTTTAAGTTTTGAGATTATTAGAGATACGTTGGGCATTGATGCGCCCATCCTCACCACCATAGACATCATAGGATTCGCTTTGTAAATCTATGCTCACCACCATTCGTCATCAAACAATCCCGCAGTACAGTTCATTCGCTGAAATAGTTTGCAGTACATCCGAAAGCTATTTTGAAAATTATATGAAAATATATAAACACATTATCAAATCATTTTGTCCCTCGTTTAAATCGAGTTTTTGAAATAACATTAATAAAATTAAGGAAATTCAAATTATTTCACATTCAAATTCAATGTCTGTCATTTTATTTCTATTTTATTTATTTATTTATTTATTTATTTATATATCAAGGAAAACTTACAGCACAAGATGACTTAAGATATAAACAGAATAACTATAATACGGCCAATTAAAAGTTTTCACTAATAGTAACATAATAGTCAAATGTTATCGAACAAAGAAAGTTTTAAATAAGTTAATTTGAGCAACACAATATTGACAAGAGATAAGCAGATGATACAAGTAAAATATAACACACAGGAGAAAAAACTAATACCAGTATTATAAAAGAAAAAACAACAACTAATTATATGAATTAAACCTAATTTACACAAACCATACAATCAAGCTCACCACTATGCGAAATATATTAATTAATTAATTAAATATTATAAAAGAATTTAGAACTGAGCACCATTCTTGCTCGAGCCTCAGACATGGAAAATATATCAATGTCTTGCAACTTGTTGACGTTATGACAGACTCGCCACAGGTAACTATTCTGCCTATAATTAGTACCTACAGAGGGAAGAGAGAAGACCGGAATTTGACGACGCATCCTGTTGGGGACATAGAAATTTAATTTAGATAGTAATTTCGTATATAAGGTCCGACAATAATAAGTAAAAAAATTCTAGGGTAGATCATGGTATCGTTAACTGATCAGATCACATTCCAGAAGGAAAAAAATTTTTCGCTCAAATAATTTTTTCACTTCCCAGTACAAAGTGGTTCAATCAGCTGACTAAATGTCTATGAAAAGATGAAAAAAATGTTTGAAAATATTTCAGTTTTATTTATTCTACAAACAATTTACATTGTATTAGAAAACAACCTTATTTTTAACTTATTTTACAAAATTTTAAATTATACTTAGATATATGTACTTATCAGGTTATAAATTCGATGCAATGTCAATAATATAATAGTAGGTAATGGTAATAAGCATGTCTATAAATAATCAACTTAATCCCAAAAGTACCAGGTAAAGGACAAAGATCCAGGACATCAGGTATTGGCAAAAAAAAATCATCTAGTGAGTAGAGACATTTTGTAAGCCAGATTTTTTTTAGATTGGTTTTAAAAATACCAGTCGAGTCAATTTGCTTTAAACTTAAAGGCAGCGCATTGTAAAATCTAACAGCTTGGTAGCAAGCACTGTGTTCCGCAATTTTCAACGAGGGAGGCACAGTATTGATGCGGACGTCATCCGGAGTCTCTAGCCGAGTGATATGTGTGGAAAAATCGGATAATAATACGTATATATACAGAGAAGGAACGGTTAACACACCCAACCTAGCGAAATTATCCTTGCAAGATATCCATGGTGGAATTCTGACTATAGTACGTATTGCCCTTTTTTGTAATCAAATCAAATCAAAATAATTTATTTCGGATAAAAATCCATATTTTAAACATTAAAATTATAAGACAAAACAATACAAAAATTAAGTTACACAAAAGTTTACAAAAATTAAATTAAATTAAATTAAATATCCATAGACAAGTCAACGCATTAGCCCGTATAAAGAATTGGGATGTTTAATACGCTGAACCCAATGCTCCATAATAGGACCCTCCGTATTTTCAGCAATCACCCTCAGAATGCTGTTGTCACTGCCTCGAACTCTGCTCAGAAGTGAGACTGTTTTTTTGCGCAATATTGCCTGAAAACAGTCAGTACGCGCCTCGGCGAACATTCCGGACGCGCTGCAGCGCCACGGCAGTCCCAACAACATCCTGAACGCGTTATTGTATTGTACCCGCAGAGCGCTGATGGACTTTTGTGTGTAGTTTATCCACAAGTTGCTTGTATATAAGGATGTACAATACGCTTTAAATAATGTTATTTTCACTTGCTCTGTACATCTAGCAAACCTACGTGATAACATATTACTCCGGACCGCCAGCGCTCTGCGTTCCCTATCAATATCCTTGCTGTCAGTAAGGTCTTCTGTTACAATATGTCCCAGATATTTAAAGGAGTTGACCCTTTTCAGAGCAGTTCCATTCAGGGTAATCGGGGGAACAATACTAGGTTTTTTATTTGCTGCCTTAAATACAATGAATTCAGACTTTTTGACATTGTAGTTCAGTCCATGGCTAATTGCATATTTTTCACACAATTTCAGCAATTTTCGGAGAGCACTTACAGAAGGAGCCAAGAGGACCATGTCGTCCGCGTAGCTTAAGTTATTAACACACACGTTATCGATGTGACATTCAACATGTGTCCTGCTCAGCTCCTCGATCAGTCCGTTCACGTACAGGTTGAAGAGCTTGGGTGAGGCGACCCCCCCCCTGCCTCACACCGCACTCCAACCTATACGAGTCCGAGAGTGTTTCCGACCATTTTACAAAATTTACTTGTTTTCTGTACCAATATTCAAAGATGGAAAGCAATTCCGGTGGTAAATTTGTCTCCCTCAATTTTTGCCATAAGATGTCATAGGACACCATGTCGAAAGCCTTGGACAGATCCAAGAAGCATGCATATACGGGAGTTTTTCGATCAGTATAATATTTAACTGTGTGCTTAAGGCTTAATATGGCACTCTCTGTCGATAGACCAGGTCTGAATCCAAACTGCGCATCATGCAGCTTTAAGACGGGACCCAATCTAGCATCCAATAATCTGTCCAAGTAATAAAAACGCTTTTGTTAGGTTATACAGTTAGGTTTCTTGTAGAGTGGTATATTAGGGATACTCTAGAGATATATCTCTTAATTTTTTTTCTCTTTGAATTGTGGGACCTTATATTAGGATTAGGATTTTTTTCAAATTCTTGTCTTTACATTTGTTTCTAATTTATCTTTTCTGGTTTGTAATTCACTCTAATAATAATATTTAGAGTATTCCAAAGCGATGGATTTCGCAATAAAAAAACATCATAAAGTGTTTAACTGGGAAAATGACTAAGACTCTAAAATTCACTTTTAGAGTCATAAGATCACAATTATAAATCTACACTACTAATAAAGAGGATGTAGTGACTAGAATAGAAAAAGGAATGCTTCATCATTTAAAGCAACGGGAATTTGCGAGCTGGTTCACATTTGCAAGTTAATATTTTTTATGTGCTTTTTTTTGCTCGTCTATATTGATAATTCCTTTGTTTGTTTTGACCCACTTCGTGCCGCAAAATTCGTTTTATCCGTATCTTTTTGACAAGTAAGACATATAAGACGTCATTAAATAAATAATAAAAATAAAGTCGCATTATTTCTCACTAGACCTGTACTATTATTACACGACGACGTGTTAGGCTTGGTTGTAGTAGTTCGTGCACGCATACGATACAGAAGTGTGTGTGCGTGAGCTAGACCCACGCAATAACAAGTGACGCACGTTGTGAGATAAAGAATGATGACGCTTCCAGACTCTGCTACAAAACAACAACTATGCTAAAACAAACTTCCCATCATAGGTAATGAAATGAGTAAACATGGAGGAGGGAAACTTGGGAAAACCGCTGAATCACTCTGCTTGATGAGTTGTCCTTTTTTCTCCAAAAATATTCCGGGAAAACTAAGCCCCGTAACTGGCAAATTGGATAAGAAAATGAAGGGCCATAAGCAATTGCTTCTTTGCGGGTCCTGAAATAAAGGATCAGGTCATCAATCAGGTGTTTCAGGAGGGTTTTCTCACGGACGAACCCTAATTTCGGAAGAAAAATAAGCTGATATATTGTACGACTTATGTAATGTTTCTTCTAATAAAATGTGGGGTTAAATTGTATTTATAGGAATCGTATTGTGTTGGCTAAGAATTTGTTATGAAAACCACATTTAACGGAGGATCTCGGTGCAAAAGGCACATCATAATATTGTTTTCCTTACTTTTGAATAAAAAGTTTGCAATAAATGCGTTTACTGCTTGTTATATAATAGTTAGGTGATCACATGAAAATTATTCGATTTTATGCGTTACATTTTAGCTGCATTACATTAAAACTGTAAACACGCTTTTAAGTTTGTTAATGCGAACAAAATTTAATACATTAAAGTAGGTAATTATTTTGTGAAGACTTTATTATGAATAAACTATTTCCGCAAGTTGCTTTAAAACACATTTATTCCATAATTTGTAACCAAAAGTAAGGAAAATAATATTATAATGTGCATTTTGTACCGAGCTTTTACAAGGTGGCGAAATGACCGCGATAAGTGGATTGATAAGTTTTAGCTATGATTATATTATATTATGCTTGGAATACAAACACACCGCCTGGAATCCCTGCAAGTATTCAAAACTATCGCAATTATTGTCAACCAACAACCGAAATATCTTAAAACCTTAGGAATATCTGCGTAATTTTAATTTTACTTGTAATTAAACCCCAAGATAACTGCAAATCCTCCCGAAATTATTCGGGGGAGAGTAAGAGGACAGCTCTCAGGCAAAAAAACCGGGCGGCCCACCATTGCCTGGGACCGATGGATGGCGGTATATCCATCCCCAGTTGCCGGGCCTTATATAAAACAGACTGATGACGGGCAGCGGCGTCACCGGTGCAAGGGTTTCGGCACCGCGCTCACCAACCCGCCTGCCCAGCGTGTGTGAGTAATAGAATTTCTTACAGGAGGACCGCCAAGAGCGGCGAAATCCTGGAAAGGCCTATGTCCAGCAGTGGACGAAACAGGCTGATGGATGGATGGATACCTGCACTATTCTTTGTTCTGGGTGAGGCTTATGGCAGAATAACAGCGCTGCGGGTTAAACTGTGGCATTATGCAGAGCCAGTGCCTTTTTGTTGCCATGACATATGACGTCATCCATTGACTCTATAATTAACCTGTATTTAGGATACCCGGGGGGTAATCTGTGGGATACCCAGTGTCAAAATTGTATTGTTTTTACTTATATTATTTTTTGTGTTGTACTTTGTTGGGGCAATAATAAAGTGTTTATCTGGGAAAATGACTAAGTAAACTAAACCTTATTCCATACGAGATATGATTCTTGTAAAACAACAAACGCAAACAGCAAAGTTTAATTAATTTTTTTCGAAGTTTGTTTAAACAATTTCAGTTTCATAAAATTCACTTTTAAAGTCATAAGATCACAATTATAAATTTACACTACTAATAAAGAGGATGTCATGACTAGAATGCTTTTTCCATTGAATGCTTCGGTGGTTTGGGCATATAGAGAGGATGAACGAAAGTAGAGTGACGAAAGAAATTTATGCTGCACAAGTGGAAGGTAAAGCTCGACCGGGCCGCCCTAGAAGGACGTATGCCGACCAAATAGGCGACATACTGAAGAAGGGCAAAGTAAAAAGTACCCGGAATATTAATTAATAAAGCTTCTATGACTAGATTGATGGATGTAGAAGCAAAAGAGGTGTGTCAGGATCGTAGCAGATGAAAATCTGTAGTCTCTGTCTACCCCTCTGGAAGACAGGCGTGAGTATATGTATGTATTATGTATATATAAGGTCCTACAATAATAAGTGAAAATAATTTTAGGGTAGATTGTGCATTGTTAACTGAGCACAACCAAGAAGAAAAAATATATTTTGGTCAAATATTTTTTTCACTTCCTAGTACAAAGTGGTTCAATCAGCTGACAAATTTCTATGGGGGGGTGAAAAAAAAATTCGCGCAAAAAAATTTTTTTTTGTTGAAACAGGTCAACTTATTAGGGATACCCTAACATGTCTGGAATTTTTTTCACTTTGAATTGTAGGACCTTATATATGTACTACTAATAGGAAAACTCAAAAGGTGTACCTTTTTCAAGAGTTAACAAATATACTTGAAGAATATCTCCACCGACCCTTAGCGCCGAAGGTTGACCCTATTGCTTCACCTGCTTCCCCTGACAAACGTTCAAACAGTAAGCTCAAGCTAAATAAATTCCACGGCTTGTGTCCGAAACTATATTATTTATTTGGGTTCATGCAGGATAACGGCATGTTCCACTTTAATACTAAGGCATGTTCCTGTTTCAATTTTTAGCCAGAGCTCAGTTGCACGTTTAATGCGTTTGTTTGTGTGTGTACGTACACTGTTCATGTGTATAGGTACGAGTATTTTTGTTCGCACAGGATCTGGAACACGAAGTAAAAACGAAGAGGAGCTGCCGATAGTTAATTTTTCCAAGAAAAATTGTGTGACACTGCGCGGGGTGGAAGGCGGAGGTAAGGGGAAGGCACAGCGTACTTGGCCCTGCCCCCTTTAGAAATCCACCTAGCGATAAATAACATCACTAAGATAATAATTATCTTCGATATATCACATTTCGTCTACTCGCCACTAGAGGTCAACCAGAGCAAACGGAGCTAATAAAGAACGAAATTTGGAAAATCCACCTAGCGGCCAACAACGTAACCAAGATCGTATCTTGGATATATCACAATTCGTCTACCCGCCACTAGAGGCCGATACATGTATAACACGAAGGAAACACAGGGACTTATTAATGGGTGGGTTTTTTATTACAGAAGTCGACTTGCGCGGCGTGATTAAATTAGCATAGGGTGAATGGGGTATTACAAATAATTATATAAAAAATATCTATCAAGTCTTATTTTTTTTATATCCTTTGGGATGTTTCTAAAAAACATTTTATTCAAAATAAAGAGAACAAAGCCGGGTATTTTTTGTAGGATTCCATCCTGGGTCTCTCTTTATAGCTTTTCTCCAACTTTCCCTCAGGCATTCATCGGAAGGAAATCTGAAAAAAAAACAAAATATTTATCATACTTAATACGCGGCAATCGTTTATGGTTATATTAATCATATATTGAAAAAAATAATCTTTTACTTCATCTTTATAGTGTATCCCTTGAAAATTTATAAAATAGACTTAAATACACCCTACTATTTTCACTTTAGCATTGTGCGTTAGATTATTTACCCCATTAAGCTAACTCTGGCCCTGGTTTCTTCTGTCATGGTGGTTAGCTACATCTAGCACACAGTAGGCAAACCTGGTCGCTAACCATTTAGTGACAAAATAGCGAAAACTTCAACAGCAGAGTTTGATAGAAATCACTAGAAATATTATAAAAAGTCGTACTCCTAGTCTATCTGAACACTTAACACAATTGGAGATACAACACTTCATGATAAGATGATAACTCGCGTTGGTCCGTGTTTGTGAATAAATTCTTCGAATAAAGCGCAGCTCCGTCCGTCACGAAAGTTTATCCAGCAGTGACGTAAGCCCCACCCCCTTTTGTGACGTCATGCTACCATCGATCGTAACATACCACCATTCATGCACCAACTCCTCTTCGTTTCTACTTCGTGATCTGGAATATCCGTCTGATTACAATGCGGTTTTTTAATAATACTGCACGGTACGTTTTTATATTACATTATAATATTATTTTTATGATTACGCTATCTGAAATAGGAGCTTAAAGCCTGGTAAAAGACAAGAAAAATTTAGATTCAGAGTTTAAATTTATGAACGTTACATTTATTGTATCTATTCATAGCTGGTTATTGTATAAAACACACCACGGCTTCGCCCGCGCTGCCAGAGTGACAAACTTGAAAACTTAAATCATCTAAGTAATGTGTGACCATCACCCCACAACATACACAGCGATGACGTCATAAAGTGCGGGAGTGAGCACTGAAAAAAAATCATTCATACAATTTTCAGGTGTAGTTTAATATAAAATTTGGACATAGCATCCAAAGAGATCCCCTTAAACCTCCTTGGAAATCATCGAATTCACGAAAAGAACTAGCGGTAATAGCACTACTTCTACACACCTCGATTTTTTTCTGTTGTACACAAGAGACGAGCACGGAAGTGAAACATACCGTTGAAACCGCAAGGGGCACGAAACGTACCGCGCGCGTGCGGTCAACCTATTTGTCACCTGCACGCTGTGGTATTATGTTATCTCGGTACAGCTCTTTGTACTTGTGTATTTGTGTACTCTGAACTCTCTGTACTGAGTACTTAGGTACTGCTTTCATTTTCATGGTTAGTTAATTTAGATCGCTCGCCTGCTAACCCAGAGGTCGTGAGTTTCGGTCCGCATCCCCGTTTGTGCCCGAAGGACGGTGATAGGACTCACCAAGGCCACGTTAATCATCGGTGAAAAGTGGGCGTACCAACTGTTGACTATGACTTGCATTTCACAGTTCACACTTAGGAACACCTCTGACACGGTGTAGTGACACCCCCTCGGCAATTCATGACGTTATGATACGTTTATGTATAAGGAATTTAGTTTTCTAGTGGGTTATGGGTTATGGTATGGTATGATGATGTCATGAAATCAAGATTCTCTCTAATTAAGAGCATATGTCTCGCTTGCATCTATCACTGCGGAAAGAACCGTCGTGCGAGAGGGACGGAATCTGAAAAAAAACGCAAAATGTCGGTTTAAAATTAATATAAAAGGAACTAAAATATCCACAAAAATTTCAAACTGGCAGAATTTAGGGTTGCGTTCCAAATCACTTTTCAAGATTAAAATATTGCTCGCTGACAGACAAAAGTAGCTCGATGCTGGTTCCAAAACATCTACTTTTAGGTTTTGGAACCAGCATCGAGCTACTTTTCTCCGACAGCGAGCAATATTTTAATCTTGAAAAGTGATTTGGAACGCTACCTTGATATTGTAAAAATTCATCTGAAGTCTGTATGTCATTCGCATTTGTCAAACCATAAGAAAAAGTATCAATAAAGATTATTTTTTTTGTGTTTAATATGGCCTATTTTTATTGTTTTTTTATAAATCTGTCTGGAATAAAGAAATTTTATTTTATTATTATTTCATTAATTATTTCTATCGAGCGAAATTTATCAATCGCGTTTTGGTACTACATAAAACTGCAAAAAAGTTCCAAAATTTATGCACAAATTTATCAAGCTAGGGGCCTTTTCTGTTATCAGAAAATATTATGTTCTGTTATCAATTTTACCTGCATAAGCAGAGAAACAACTTGCAGGTAACAACTTCAAAAAGTATCGATATTAGCGAAATACTCCCATTATATAAATAACTAGAAAAGGGTCAGAAGAAGTAGCCTTTGTACCTGAGAGTTACGTATCGTTTGTCCAAAGTTTAAATTCAGGAAAAAAACCGTCTCTTCTCACTTGTGGATGTTCTACTTCGCACACAAAATAATAAGCTCTTAGCTTGCTTTGGATTATTTGGTTTTCCCATGACTTTCAGTCTTTCATGCAACTTCGAGCCGAGTTAAGTATT
Organism: Ypsolopha scabrella; assembly: GCA_910592155.1. Lineage (NCBI taxonomy): Eukaryota > Metazoa > Arthropoda > Insecta > Lepidoptera > Ypsolophidae > Ypsolopha > Ypsolopha scabrella. Next base: position 8,494,696 of record OU342972.1, on the reverse strand, counting down.
ATGCTAGGTATACCAACCATGCTCTTACAAATCAGATGCGGTCGCCATATAACGCTACGAATCTGTAATTTTCCCGCTTTGTCTCGCTACGCTGCTTCATCCTAGGGCAGGTTCATTTGTGAAATTTATGAAAAATTATGAGGATATTCACCTATTTAAGGCGACTAGCCCAGTCAAATTGGCGGGAAAAACGGCAACTGAACTGAACAATTTACATTAATATACACAACACACCACTAGTTCACAATATTAATACGATAACAAAATATAATATTTTTGTCAAAATTTTGTTTCCACAACTTTATGTGACTGCGAATTGTTTAACCGAAGCTCCTGATTAATTCTAGTAGCAATGATTAAAAACATTAGTTGCTGTCGGTCTTTATTTTTTTCTTGCAGGCGCTTTCAAATATTTTCAAGATAATTCCTTGTAAAACGAATTAAAGAAAAAAGATTAAATTACCAAACTAAAATTTAGTAAACTCAGTATTTGATGAGAAACGGATGATACACGTTTTTGTTTTTATGTTTTTGTAGATAGTCATAAAATGATATATTTTGTAAAAACTGAAGGCATGAAGAATAAGAATTAGGGCCAAGGTATGTTAATGCAGTTTCCAATTTCCCAAATCAGCAGGTTTCAGTGTCTTCGACGTTTTAAAATGTCGAATTTCACATTTTGACAGGGGTAGACCACGGAGTGGTCTGTGGGATAGACAGACATAATGATGGACGCCAGCGTGACTGGTTACCTATTGGCAGTTATCATAGCCGTTAACATAGTTTACGACTGTACCTAGCTAAATGTCAAATCTCTCTCTTGAGGTGAAGTGGTTCGTCAAATCTATAGTATCTAATAATAAAGTAGTGAAAAAGTCGTGTCTGTCTGTACATTGAATAATTTTTAAGCAAATTTGGTTTTCCGCGCCCAAAGGGCAAAACGGAGCTTTGCTTATGTCGCTCTGCTGTCTGTCTGTCTTGGAACTATGTCACGGGTCTCTAGCCCGTAGACGGAATGAGTAATAGACCTGAAATTTTGATATTTTATGTAAGATGTTGACCTAAAACCAAATATTAAATTGAAAATTTCATTAAATAATATTTTAGGGGGGTCCCATACAAGATAATGAAACCGAAAAAAATGTTTTTTTTGGCATTGTTCTTTCTTCTATTTTCGGTTTGAGTACTTCAAAACTAAACTAGTTAGGGATTTTAAATTTTATCTATATTTTATGAGCCATGAAACCGCCCCGTAGTAACACAAAACAGTTGGAAGAGGATAGCAATTGTTATTTTTTTTGACGAAACGACACATCGCGTTTAGTTTTTGAACCACGTTATGCAAAGTAAAGTAAATTTTTATTTATTTACATTATTTTCTGAAATTTATCAAACTAATCCGGGTTACAAAATTTCTTCACTATTTTAATCTATACACTATACTGTTTCTCATTGCAGCCGTGGCAGATATTTTTAGAGCACCTTATGTAGGCTAAAAAGGCTGTTGATAAAAGAACCACCAAGCCGACGTCTAAAACAATTTTACGCAATTTTATTTAAAAATAATTATAGGTTGTGCGGTTAGGAACCACCTTAGAACTTTTAGTCGCATTGTAACTTTTAGTCGGCAGGGGGTTTACATAATGTCATGTCAAGCCTCTCAAATTTCTGACTTGAGCGCTACGACCTTGAGCCAAACCTGAGCCCTCATTGCTAACTTTGTTGCCTTCAAAAATAAATAGTCTATGAAAAACTGTCAGCCATTTTCCAAAATAGTACATCCAACATCAACGTGCGACATCCATTTTGCAGACAAAGGACAAAATGGCGGAATAATCGTTTAATAGCCAACTAATCCCACCAATATGCATGTAAATGTCGCTTAAACGCCAAATCCTCGGTAATTTGGTCATTTCCTGTCGGATCATTCCAAACTCTGTGGTCTAACCCGACGGGCGTAGGTTCAATTCCCGTAGAGATACATTTGTGTTCGGTCTACGTGCTTCGAAAGGCACGTTAAGCTGAGGCTTCATACTTACGCCCGAAGATAGGGGTCACCACCCACCAAGCTGGGATGTTATAATCGTTGGTGAAACGTGAGCGTACCCGTAACTGTGACTTATTTCACAGTCCATACCCGGATCCACCTCTGACACCCCTTTGGAGATTCATTTCGTGACAATATATCATCTCTTCTTCTCTTCTTCTTCTTTTCTCTATCTTTATACATATAAAATACAACGTCTGTCTGTCTGTCTGTTCGTTCGCTTATAACTTGAGAACCAATCAATGCATTTTAATGCAGTTTTCACTGAAAGATAAAGCTTTTCTTCGGGAAGGTTTAAAGCTATGTTCAAACCCCGACTGGTAAAATTTGTTTTCCATCCATCAGCCTGTTTCGTCCACTGCTGGACATAGGCCTTTCCAGGATTTCGCCACTCTTGGCGGTCCTCCTGGTAGAAATGCCCATACTCACACACGCTGGGCAGGCGGGTTGGTGAGCGCGGTGCCGAAACCCTTGCACCAGTGACGCCGCCGCTGCCCGTCACTAGTCTATTTTATATACGGCCCGGCAATTGGGGATGGATATACCGCCATCCATCGGTCCCAGCCAATGGTGGGCCGCCTGGTTTTGCCTGAGAGCTGTTCTCTTACTCTCCCCCGAATAACTTCGGGAGGATTTGCGAGTAAGATGGTAGTACCTCCACGGTCGAGCCCGGCATTAGCTCTACCACCTAGTTTTAAATTTGTTTTCACGTTTTATTTTTTATTCTTATATTTTATTTTCAGAAAAAATATTTCCTTTTGTAAAAAAAATATAAAAGCTGAAATTATATTTCTTGACTGAGCAAAGACCAATAACTAAAATGTTTTTATTTTCGAGTGCTTAGAAAACGCCATCTCGGGAAGCTATCCTTGATAACTGCTCAGTAAGCTGGCGTTGAAATTGTTTGTAAGCTGGCGTTGAAAGTGTTTTTATTTTAATACACTAGATGGCGTTGCATGTTGCAAAATATCGAATTTGACGCAGTCTGGTTCAAATCAACTCACGTTAAAGTTTGTCTACACTATTATATAAAGAAGAAAGATTTGTTTGTTTGTTTGCATATAATGGGTAAAGTCTAGAACTACTGAACTGACTATAAAAATTCTTTAAGCACTTAATAAGATTTTTAGTTAATTATATGGTATGTACGCCTTGCGTAGTCGTACGTATGTAGTCTCATCGTTGGGGTTTCAATCATCCACTGGTAAATTTTTTTTTTAGGAGACCTCTCAAGTTTAAGTTTATTTGATAGGTATTGATGAGTATTTTTGTAGAACATGGTGACCAGGATCTAATGACGGGACTGGGAGATGGGTACGGGATCTCCTCAACGGATAACAGCAGACCCTTCGAGTTTGGGCTTATTTTATTGGTCTTTATTAGCACTTTGATAAAACATGGTGACCAGGGTCTGATGATGGGACTGGAAGGTAGGTACAGTATCTCCTCAACGGACAACAGCACACATTTCGAGTTTGGACTTATTCGATTGGTATTTATTAGCACTTTGGTAAAGCATGGTGACTAGGGTCTGCTGATGGGACTAGAAGGTGATTATGGGATCTCCTCAACGGATAACAGCAGACCCTTCGAGTTTGGGCTTATTCGATTGGTCTTCATTAGCACTTTGATAAAACATGGTGACCATGGTCTGATGATGGGACTGGAAGGTGGGTACGGGATCTCCTCAACGGACAACAGCAGACCCTTCGAGTTTAGACTTATTTTGTTGGTATTTATTAGCACTTTGGTAAAACATGGTGACCAGGGTCTGCTGATGGGACTGGAAGGTGATTATGGCATCTTCTCAACGGATAACAGCAGACCCTTCGAGTTTGGGCTTATTCGATTGGTCTTTATTAGCACTTTGTTAAAACATGGTGACCATGGTCTGATGATGGGACTGGAAGGTGGGTACGGGATCTCCTCAACGGACAACAGCAGACTCTTCGAGTTTAGGCTTATTTTGTTGGTATTTATTAGCTCTTTGGTAAAACATGGTGACCAAGGTCTGCTGATGGGACTGGAAGGTGGGTATGGGATCTCCTCGACGGACACCAGCGGACCCTTTAAGTTTGGGCTTATTTGATTGGTATTTAACTTCGGTAAAACATGGTGACCAAGGTCTGTTGATGGGACTGGAAGGTGGGTATGGGTTCTCCTCAACGGACAACAGCAGACCCTTCAAGTTTGGGCTTGTTTGATTAGTCTTTATAAGCACTTTGGTAGAACATGGTGACCAGGGTCTGCTGATGGGACTGGAAGGTGGGTACGGGATCTCCTCAACGGAAAACAGCGGAAGTTTGGGATAATTGATTGGTATTTATTAGCACTTTGGTAAAAAATGGTGACCGTTGCAAATCGTCGTTCAAAAACTCATATTCTTTTGTTTTCCTTATTTACATGAAAATCTCTTCGACGCGGGTGGAGCCGCAGGCAAAAGCTAGTTAAAAACATAAACATACTATTAATATATGTTCATGTAGTAGATAATAAATGATGAATACTAGAATAAGAACCCGTCAAATATATTTATCAAATTCACGAAACAAACAAAGCTATTGCGTTCAAAAACTTATAATTACAAATAACTTTTAACTTCTGAAACAAATGTAGTATGTAAGCATCATAATTAAATTCACTTTCACTTGTTTCACTGATTTTAATAATCCCTATTAACGTGTAAATTTAAAACCAGTGAAACAAGTACAAGTGAATTTAATTATGATGTGTTCCAAGTTTCACCAAATGCCGACAATCGCAAGTATAAATTAGTATGTAAGCCATTGCCTGTATGGCACCATTGGTCATAGAATAAGCAAAGAAATTCTTGTATTTTATGGTAAGGTAGAGTTTCACAGCTCCAGTACTTGTGAACAGAATTTCAAGTGAGCCAATTTGTATGAAATTCATTTTAAAACGCAATAACTTGTTTCGCATTGAGTCAGAAGCTTGATTTTTGACAGCACCATGGGACCTCAGACTTCTGTAAGAGGTATTATAATTTCAACTTGATATCTCTCACGAGGCCCGAGAAAAAGGGTGACGGACAAAAAAGGACAGGACCCACCACCCATCACGTTTGGAACATTATCGGTGGCGTAGCTATCGTAAGGCCGGATGGTGCAATGCACCAGGGCCCTGGTGCACTAATGTTGAAAGCCAATATATGTTCAAGCTACGTGGAAAGAGGGGTGAGGGCCCGAATCTTTCTCTATGCACCGGGGCCCTTGTCCACCTAGCTACGCCACTGAACATTATAAGCGTGGGTGAAAAGCAGGTATACCAATTACTATGGACCGTGTGTAACATTCAATTCACAGTTCACATTTGAGAACAGCTCTGAAACCTTCCGGAGTTTCATGAAATTTTATGCTGTAAAATAAAATGAACCACAGTTGCGATGTTTTTTTCACAACATATCGTTTTTTTTAATGAGACTTCATCACTTTATTTTTGATGACTCCTTGTTGTTGGGGCTAACATCGATATACGATTATGATTGAACCTTCGTGGAAAATGGTCCAAGGAGTGAAGCTCTAATCGAATCACCAGTCAAGATGAGTGGTAAAACTAGAGTTAGAGCGTCCTTTATAATTCGTGTTAGGTCAGGCAGGATATACGGAAACCTGGATTAGGCATAACTTTTTATAAGCTAAGGTTCCTAAATGAAAATACAGAAGAGTTTAAAATGGGTATATGCGCTATAGTTGGACTTAAGGCCTTACCCCTGGTGCACGATAATCTTTCTGAGCGATTTTGAACTTCAGTATGTTGTTAGAAAGTCTACATTAGAATGCTCGCGTCGCGCGCTAGCGGCACGCAAAATCAGTGAATTTTAGAGGTTTTTCTGGATTTTACGAAAAAGTATTTGATGTAGGAGTTTTTCCACCTGACATCGGAAAATAAACCATGTTTTCCTGTTATAGCAGTAATTTCAGACATAAAACTCAAGCCATTTAAAAATAAAACGAAATAATAACTTAAAAAGGCATCATTTTCAAAAATTAAATCTATCGAGCGAAATATGTTCAATTATGTAACCGACTTGACAACGGAAAGACAAAGGTCTGAAAAAACACGTATCCAAGTTTTACATTGATCAGATAAATAGTAGACTCAGCATATTATAACAAAAACCGTTGAAAGACCCAATACAAGCCCTTAAAAGCGCTACACCGACGATAAAAACCTTACGAGACTTGACGAAACAAGTCTTGTAGTTCTTGGGTTCATAACCTCATTTTTAAGATCCATATAGATCTATTATCTCTATCGTCTTTTAGGATCTAAAATCACAATAATGGTAATACTTAGCACCGTACTTCAAACAAATAAATACTATGCAAGTATACGGTTACGTTAGAGTTTACATTCTTTCACTTTAGAGGAAATTTGGAAAGAGTAAGTAATACAGTACAAATTACAAGTCAACGGTGAATATCTCAAAAATGGCAGGTATCGAGTACCGAACCCTTTATTAGGAGTCGTGCTTTACATTACCCGAGGGCCACGGGCAACGACGCTCCAAGCGAATTCGCTTTGCGCTGCAAGCGTCGCCGTCAAACTCATACAAAATTATATTTTGTATACGCAGAGCGCAGAGCGCTTGACATCGACGCTTGCGGCGGCGCAGAGCGAATTCGCTTAGAGCGTCGTTGCCCGTGTGGCCCTCGCATTACACCGACAGAACTACAACACATTTTGTTTATTACTCATTGGGATTATACAAGCCTACATAAATCTTTCAATTCTAACAGAAATAATCGGACTGGAATTTCGGTGCAATTTACCAGTCAGACCGCAGTTTTCGATATCCGCCGCAGCGCTGCGCTTGTTCAGCATTAGGAGCGGGCGTTGTTACAACAACTACAACACATTTTGCAACCGTTTTTCTGAGCGCAACGATACAACCGTTTTTCATAGTTGAATAAAGTAGTTGTAAAATGAAACTAGTTCTTTTGACGACACTTCTTCAGAGCTGAGTGCGGCAGTGTTGCCACTCAGTGGCGTAGCGTGGGTGGGGCGGAGGGGGCGGCCCGCCCCGGGCGGCAGCCCGCGGGGGGCGGCAAAATGTCGCCGTTGAAGCGGGTTGAGATCTGATCTATGATTCATTCATTTCATTACACAGTATAATTTTCCATTTTTATATAAAATTTTGCGCACAAAGGATTTTTTAAAATTTATTTAAAAGAAAAATTGCTAAATTACTGACAGAGCTCTTTATAAGGTTTGTTTGTTTACATACGAACGGCAACATCGCATCACGCCGCGCCGCCCGCCCGCCGCGCCGGCGAGGCAACGCGCGCGAACCGAGTTGATCTGAATCTGAAATCTTTTGTTTTACGAGTCGGCCCGTGTCGATGCCTCTCTTTCGCACTCATTGAATTAGTACTACGCATTCATTTGTAGGTACTTTGTTTGTTTTAGTGCATCGTGAAGTGCCATTACGCAATCACGCATTACTCGTATGTTTGTTTTGCGAGAGTTTTGGATACGGAACGAAAGTCGTTTTGATTGTGTTTCGATCTTTTAAATACTATTGAATCTTCTAAAACTAAACATTTAGATCTTTACCCAATCTTTGAATTAGTTTTTGAAAATGAAAAGAGTCAAAGAAAGCGGTGCGGAATTCCGCAAAAAAAGGGCTAAGAAAGCAGCAGATGCGAAAAAGTCTCAAGGTGCATTACAGAAATATTTCAGTTCTAGTTCTGGTTCGAAAGCCACGTTAACGTCTTCGGTGGCATCCTGCAGCAGCGGAAGTGATTCCAGTGTAAGTAGATATATGATTCCTCCATCTAGAATCGTGTGTGGCCTAGAATTACTCCAGTTATTTTAGACATTTTATTGGCTGGGTCGCTCGCAATAAATTGCAAGGTTCTTTATCTAAAGTAAAAAATCAAAATGTGTATGTATGTGCGTTTGTTTTTAGTTGTCAGCTCTATAGCCTAAGCCGCTAAACAAAATAAGATGAAATTTTGTATTGGGAATGTTTTGTAAATGTCTAGGAATATTTTCTTTGTTTTTTGATCACTTGATTATTTATGGTAGGTAACATAATTTTTCATTTAGCCGCGCCGTCACCAAAACCACTTTTGTTTTGTGATAGTTAAAATACTTATTTGAAATTCGAACGTGTCTTCTAGCCAATATTCATGGGAATACATAACTTATTTTACAGGCACAAGAAGAAGACGTGCCTGGCGTCGCAGTTGGAAGTAGTTCTGGTCCCACCACAGAGCAGGGTCAAGACGAAGTCGACTCACCAGATGTGCCTCAAGCATCTAGTCATAAGCCTGCAGAAAAAGTGAATGTTGCCAAAGAAGACATAATTGAAATCGTGCCTTCTGCTCCTGCCGAAGTCAAAGATGTGAATCTCGACGATGTAGGTTGCTGGCCTTCTCCTATGACCGACGAAGTCAGAACGCTTCTAGTACGTCGCGGGTCTGACTCAGTACAGCACATCGATTCCAAATTTGCCGATGTTGTTCGCTCAGGGACTTCAACGAAAGGCGGTACCCGAAAACTAACCAAAGAGTGGTTCTACAAACCATTATCTAATGGCGAAAAGGTTCTCCGAACATGGCTGGTGTACTCGCCTCTGAAGCAGTCTTTGTATTGTTTTTCTTGCAAGCTGTTTGGCAATTCCGGCTCGAACTTCGCATCTGAAGAAGGATTCAACAAATGGTGGAAGCTAAATCCAAGAATCGGAGACCATGAAAATAACCTGGGCCATGAACAGAGCTTCTTGAAATGGAAGGAGTTGGAAGTTCGCCTGAACTGTAAAGCAACCATCGATCAGAAACAACAAGAAGTTTTCGAAAGTGAGGAGAAGAAATGGAGGGATGTATTGTACAGGTTGCTGAATATTATCCAGTTCTTAGCCAAACAGAATCTGGCCTTCAGAGGACATCGAGAAGACATTCGAGGAGATGATAGTGGCAATCGCGGGAACTTTCTAGAGTTAGTGCACCTCCTAGCTAAATACGATCCTCTTCTAATGGAACACCTGACAAAGATAAAGCTGGGAGCAAGAGTGTCAGTTTCATATCTGTCTCCAGAAACCCAGAATGAATTTATAAATTTACTGGGACAGCAAGTTCGATCCACCATCATCCGTCGTATTCAAAAAGCTAAATATTATTGCGTAATCTTCGACAGTACACCAGACATCTCCCACAATGACCAAATGAGCCAAGTTCTGCGATACGTACATATCGAAGGAGAAAAAGTCGCTGTGGTAGAATCTTTCATTGACTTCTTCCAACCAAAAGGAAAAAATGCAGAAGATCTCAGCAACGATATAATCGCGAAGATAACATCAGACGGACTGGACATACAGAATCTGAGAGGACAGGCTTATGACAATGCTGCCACAATGTCAGGGATCCACAATGGAGTTCAAGCCCGGATTAAAGCACTAAATCCGAAAGCTCTATTCGTTGCATGCACAAACCACTCACTAAACTTGGCTGGGGTACACGCTGCTTCTGAATCAGTGAATTCGGTGACGTTTTTTGGAATTCTAGAGAAGCTATTTGCCTTCTTTTCTGCATCAACTGTTAGATGGAACGCTTTGGTTGCCGTCACAGGTCAAGCAGTGAAACGAGTCACTGAAACGCGTTGGAGCGCTAGACATGTAGCTGTCAAGATGCTTAAAAATAAGTTTGAGGGAGTTCTTGAGGTACTGGAACAATTAACAGATTCATCTCAAACTTCCGAAACAAGATCGGGAGCCAGTCTTCTCCTGACAGCCATGCAGTCATTTAACTTCCTAACTTTTCTTGGCTTTTGGGCTGCAGTGCTACCTGAAGTAGATGACGCACAGATTTACCTGCAGCAACGAGGACTAAGTGTGGATAAGTGTGCTCAGAAACTCTGCGCTTTGAAAACCCTCTTAGTGGAAAGTAGAGACCGTTTAGTGCAAGAAGCAATTGACTTTGCTAAGACTCTTTGCGAAAAACTCGGAATCGAACTCAAAACGAGAAGAATTTGCAGGAAAAAACGCATGCATGGCGATGAATCTTCTGCAGATGCAGCTTTGTCTCACGAGCAGGAAATCCGTCGAGAGGTGTTCGCATCATTGGACAAGATCATTCAAGAAATGACGACTCGATTCCAGCAAATTCAAGAAATATCGGACAAGTTCGGATTTTTGATGCCAGCAAAACTTTTGGACAGCAAGTTCGAGTGTGATCTTTCCCATGTATTAGAAGACATCGACAAGGACGAGTTTCAGATGGAGCGGAAGCGTCTCCAGCAATTTATTGCCTGTTCTGAATCAGAGGAAGATATAAGTGGTAAAGGACCACTGGAGCTCCTCCAGTTCATTCAAAAACTGAATCTCGGAATTTCGGTTCCAAATATAGTCATCTTGATTCGTATATATTTGACTTTGGCGATTAGTGTGGCAAGCTGTGAGAGAAGTTTTTCGAAGTTGAAGCTAATAAAAAATTACCTCAGATCTACTATGAGCTCCGCTAGATTATCAAACTTGGCTATATTGTCGATTGAACAAGAATTGGCTGCTAATATTGATTTTGACAAAGTTATTTCTGACTTCGCTGCTCATAAGGCTCGTAGAATCCGCTTGTAAAACCGCTCATCCAATTTTTTCTTCAATAAAAAGTATCTCATTGCCTGTGCAATTTAATTTTAATTAAGCACCTATAGAATGGGGGCGGCAAAGTGGGTCTCCCGCCCCAGGCGCCAAAATGGCACGCTACGCCACTGTTGCCACTGCCTCTCTATCAGATTTCACACACTTGACTCCCTGATTATATACACTACATTTCATTTTGTTTGTACGTAAAAGTTTATTTCTGAATAATTTGGCTTAATATTCGAGATACAATACATACTCGTACAAAGGTACATAAAGATTTCAGTCATCCTTATCAATCGAAAGTATTTAGAACAAAAGTCAGTTAATCTCTTATATCTCCATTACAATGAAGATTAAGCAAAGTTGCAACAGCAACTAGTTTTGAAACAAGTCTGTGTCGCTGAAAAAAGTCTCGTTTCGTTGCGTAAAAACGTTGCAACGACCCACCCCTATTGAGCATATATGTTACAGTCGGCTTGAACTCATGATACCTGTTTTATACGATTTTAGAACATATGTCGGCGGTATAAGAACTGTCAATGGTACGTTGACTTGCGGGCAATTGTACTACATAATGCATTATTGGAACGGCTGTACTGGGGGCTATAATTTTCTCTTTGATTAAACCGTAAAATTACGAGTTTGTCACTGGGTAAAACGCCCGTTTTACAAGTATGAAGTATTAATTTACTGTAGGTGATTAAATATCTCAATATTTCTATTAGAGTGCATTACAAACTAGAAAAGATAAATTAGAAACATGTAAAGCCAAGAATTTGAAAAATATCCTTGGGCCAGGATTCGAACCTGCGACCTCTTGTTATCAAGACAAGCGCGCTAACCGACTGCGCCATCGAGGTACTTACCTAGACCGTTGAATTTTTCCACCATGCTTGTCCACCGAATATTTTTGTAACTATTTGATCTAACCAGCTTGTAATGCACATACTGAACGGCTTGGTAAGTACGTCAGTGACGCAGTCGGTTAGCGCGCTTGTCTTGATAACAAGAGGTCGCAGGTTCGAATCCTGGGGCAAGGATATTTTTCAAATTCTTGTCTTTACATGTTTCTAATTTATCTTTTTGTAATGCACTCTAATAGAAATATTTAGAGTATTCCAAAGCGATGGATTTCGCAAAACATAATTAACTTTAACCTAATTTAAAAAAAAAAACGAAGAATAAGATAAAATTGTAAGATGGGTCTTTTACATCTGTGTTAGGCCATTTAAAACTCGTAAATCCCTTCAGTTGCATTCATAATCATTAAGTCAAATACCTAAGTATTAAAAGCTTTTTTTAGGGTTCCGTACCCGAAGGGTGGCAAACAGGTCTGTCACAGGGGATACAGCTTCAACCGTAATAGGTAGAATTAAAATTTTCACAAAAACCGGTCAAGTGCGAGTCAGACTCACATACCTAGGGTTCCGTAATTCGGTACTCCTAGCGCCATCTAGTTTCCAAATGTGTATTAAGGCTGCCGAACCAAATCTCGGTGCAAAATGCACATCATAGTAATGTTTTCCTTACTTTTGAATGAAAAGTATGCAAAAATTTCGTTTTAAAGCAATTGGCGGAAATTTTTTAGTAATAATTAAGTTTTCACATTTAAATTCTATCATTTTATGATCTACATTTTGATTGCATTCGGTTAACAAACTTAGAGGCGTATTTATCGTTGTAATCGAATGTAATCAAAATGTAAGGCATAAAATAACATAATTTTAATGCGAAAACCCTATTATTAGTAATCAATTTGCGACAATTGCCCCTTAACGCGTGGATTTTTCAAATTGTGAAAAAATTTAGTTGCTTTTTCACAGCCTATGTAGGACCAAAAAAAATATTGAAAAATAATAATAATTTTCGTTCAAAAGTTATTAACAAAAAATGAATTGTTCCAGATATGGAACGACATGCACCCCAGTTCTCAAATCTTGAAGTTACATATTTGGAACATTATGCAGTCTAAGGTCTGGGCCGGTTTTAAGGACATTGACCCCAGAAAAGATTCAAGAGTAGAAATGTGTAACTTACAAAATTCTTTTTTGGGGTCAATGTCCTCAAATCTCAATAGATCCGACCCAGACTATACTCATTGAATATAGTTTTTTTAACCGTTTCTTTGTTTTTCTGTTCGAATGTTTGTGCGGGCGGGCATCATGATAAAATTACTTAGCCGTTTTGGATGCGGTTTTCACTATTGTGATTGTTCAGCTTAGGGTCCCAGAAATAATAAAAGATGTACCTATATTAGAAAACAAACTATTTAATCGTAATAGCTTAATTTACGTCTGAAATATTTTGTAGCTTTTTATTATTAAAAATAAAATAAGATAAATAACATAATTAATATCAATTCCCATTTGTGTACCAGACTGCATGATTTTCCAAATTTGGAATTTGAAAGCTGTTAGCTGGAGTGCATGTAGTTCCATATTTGTCACAATAAATTTATTCATTACTGCATGTTGTTCCGAATTCAGAACAAACTGTCGCGGACCCATCGTTCTTTAATATATTAATATTATTCTCACCTGTACTTTTAATAAAGCCAATTAAAAACACGAATTGACGAACTGCGAGTTGACGCTTATTCAAAATGATGAAATGCACTGATTTACCGGCCGATTTTAGTGCTTTAGCTCTTCTGTAGAGGCGCCACTTGCTTGCTATTTAGTAAATTACACTCTTTTGAATGGAATTAAATCCTAACGAATTTCAGAGATGGCGTTGGTAGTTTTATTTTACGCAAAAATGTGAGTGTTCCGAATTTGTCACAGTATGCGGTAAACGGTTAACGCGCTGCAATTCTCATAATGGTGGTTGTACATTCGGTACCAACCTAGTTAATTGTACTCTTGCATTTTGTGATGGATGATAAAATATGTTATCTGATATTTATTTATTTTCACGTATAGCAACAAAAGAGACACAAATATTTCTATACCATACTCGAAATAAAACTCGTGGATGAAGGGCCGGGACATGCATTTTTGGGGGGGTTTTCTAAGATTTCTCGAAAACGGTGCCATAGTCAATACAGTAATACGTGTAGTAAATATTTTTATAATCAGCTCTTTAATATCTACAATTTGATACCCATATTGAATTTGTAGGTTTTCTTTTTTTTGTGTCTTTTGTATTGTAAATATTTTAAACAATTTCAAATTATTATTTTTTTTACACCGTATTATGTATGCAAATGAATGCTATTTTTGTGACAAATTTTAAGTCTTTATCTTTAACGGTGCTATAGTTATCAAGCTGTGACAGGACGGACGGACAACGGAGTATCACCATAAAGGTTCGCTGTAATTTGCAGAGGGATAGTCCTAACTCAACTCTATTAAAATTACTGCACTAGATGCTACAAATATACAAAAATCTTCTTTAAAAAACTACGGAACAAGCTTTGAATACAAGCGCTCACGCAGCCGGCAGACATTTTGTTTTTGTGATGTGTGTGAACAGTGTTGCCACCTCCCAAAATGACAATGACTTTATGACAGGCGACGACACCGCCCTCTATTGTGGCTTTGTGTAAAACATTGAAATTCTTTCCTTATTTGAGAGCCAGCTCAATAGATGACGCTGTTTTTGGTTCTATTGACAATGTTCTAAAATACTATAGCCTGCTTAACATGTGGTGGTACGGAACCCTTTGTAATGTATGTCTTTCTTATTTTATTGTGGTGAAAGGTCGCCGAAAAGACAGGTACGGCACAACCTGCGAACACAAGCAAAAGCAATATACCCTCATTTTAGGGTTCCGTACCAGAAGGACGCCAAACGGGACACTATAAGGTTTAAGATATTTATTTTCTCAAAAAGAATAAAATTCACTTACATGAGAAACAATAAATTATCACAGTTACAATTTATAACAGCGAACGCTTTAATCGCGTAACAAATAAAAATATGTGGGTAATCCTTAAAAAGTGATTAGCTTCACTAACAATGCCATGTTATGTAGGGTTGTGTTTACAGTGAGTTGATAGGATGAATATTTAATATTATAAGTACGAGTAGGTTTCTACCAAAAGCTTCATTAATAAACTAATAATTAATTAATAAACACTAGGTTTTAATGTTAGGTGGTAGAGCTAATGCCGGGCTCGACTGTGGAGGTACCACCATCTTACTCGCAAATCCTCCCGAAGTTATTCGGGGGAGAGTAAGAGAACAGCTCTCAGGCAAAACCAGGCGGCCCACCATTGCCTGGGACCGATGGATGGCGGTATATCCATCCCCAATTGCCGGGCCTTATATAAATCGGACTGGTGCCTGCCCAGCGTGTGTGAGTATGGGCATTTCTTCCAGGAGGACCGCCAAGAGTGGCGAAATCCTGGAAAGGCCTATGTCCAGCAGTGGATGAAACAGGCTGATGGATGGTTTTAATGAAGTAATGAATAGTCCTTCAAAATGTGACTCTTCAATAGTTTTTTGTAAATAAGCAATGATTTGGCTTCTTTAATATCTTTCGGTAACTTGTTATACATTCGTGCTCCCTCAGCCACTATGCTACTATTACCGTAGTTGGTTCTCAGACGTTGTATGTATATATAGGTATTATTAGCTTGTCTTTTTAAGCGCATTTTTAATTGTATTTTTTTAGTAAAAGATATTTGTGTGTGAATATCGTTGGTTAAGATTTTTCGTAGCAATATACAGGTATTGTATTTATATGTTTGACATATGTTAAATATTTTAGTTTATAGATTTTAGCGCTTTCTGTAAGGTAATTATAACAAAAAAGTGTTTTTATAATTTTGTTTTGAGCAGTTAGCAGAGTACGCAGATTTCTCTTTGCGGCTGATCCCCACACTTCTATCAAATATTCTATGTGAGGTTTGACGAGTGTATTATAAATTGTGTACCGGACTTGTTTTGGAAGGCAACGAGCAAATCCACGCAATGCTCCTGCTAGGGATATGAGTTTGGATCTTATTTTCTCAAGGTGAGGTTTCCATGTAAGGCGGTTGTCCAAAATAAGACCCAAATACTTTTCGTTAGTAGTACTTGTAATTATTTCATTGTTAATTGTTATTGGATTATAATTTGAGATTACTTTATTTTTGGCTGCAAAAATAATATATTTTGTTTTAGATGTATTGATTGTGAGTAAGTTATTTTGAAGCCATTCATGTAACATATTTAGATCCCTCTGAGCCCTCTCTACTATGGAATGAATATCCTGGCCAAAATAAAATAGGCTAGTGTCATCTGCATATAATGTGATATCTCCATTTAGACCAATGTCCTTAACACTATTTATGTATACGAGGAATAGAAGCGGTCCCAAAATTGACCCTTGTGGAACACCAAATGTGACCAATTTAGAATCGCTATGATGTTTGTTTATTTTAACCACCTGATATGGGCTACTTAAATAAGATTTGAAAAATTTAAGAGCATTTTCAGCGATTCCTATATCTTTAAGCTTCAACAAAAGTATTTCATGGCTAACGGTATCGAATGCTTTTTTTAAATCAATAAATATACCCATTGCAATGTTCTTTTGATCTATATTAAGTTTTATCGTCGTTATTAAATCAGTTGCAGCAGAGAGAGTATTAGATTTGGGGCGGAACCCATACTGTTTCTTAAAAAGAAAACCAATAGTATTTAAATGCTTTTCAAGCCTATTATAAATAATATTTTCAAATAATTTGGATTTTGTCGGTAGTACTGAAACAGGACGGTAGTCTCCAGGATCTGTTTTCATCCCCGATTTATTGAATGGAGTGACTTTAGCTTTTTTCAGCGAATCAGGAAGATTTCCTTCGGATAGGCAAAGGTTTATACATCTGTTTAAAGGCTCAGCCAAAAAGTCTTTTATACATTTAATTGCCTTAGGCCCTATTCCGTCAATACCAGCACTGGTGTTAGGTTTAAGTTTGTCTATAAATTTAGCTACTTCATCACAGCTTGTTGCAGTAAAAAGTGTAGTTTCGATTTTATTTACCAGGTTGGTTGGTTTTTGTAGCGCTGAATTATTTGGTTTGTTTATTTGTATATGACCAGCTAAGATTGAACCAATGTTGGCAAAAAAGAGTTAAAGTATTCACAGATATCTATAACATCAGTAATAACACCAGATGGGGTTTCAAGGCTGTTAGGAGCAAGATCTGATTTATTTTTATTATTAGACAGAGAATTTATTAGTTGCCACATTTTGCGAGGACTCTTCACAATTTTTAAAAGATTTATAATAGTAGTTGTTTTTGGCAGATTGAATATTTATAGATACTAGATTTCTTTCTTTCAGGAAAGCTGCTCTTATTTGTTGGTCTTCTGGATTTTTCTTTGTCTTCTGCCAAAGAACGTTTCTTTTGTTTATTCCTGCAATAAGATCCTTGTTAATCCATTCGTTTTTGGGTGGATTTAATACGTTGGTTTTAATAACTTTACTCTTTACCACCGCTTGTAGTATGATGTTCTCAATAGTCTTATAATCAGAAGTCTCTAGTTGTGATTTATGTTCTTTAACATACGAATACAGTTGTTGGTAGTCGATTGCTTCATAAGGGACTCGTTTAAGCGGTGCGGGTATGTAGTTGTGAACTTCCAGGTAAATCTGCTTATGGTCTGATAGGGATGAGTCGATCAAAGCCATATGGAACATATTTTCTTTTAGATTGGTGCATACATGATTTAGGATTGTTTTAGTAGTTGAAGTTTCTCGGGTACAGTATTCTTTGCAAAATTTATTAAGTATTTTATATCCATTTTCTTTAAGTACTTTCTTATATTCCTGAACTGGCTTCTCATTGCACAATAAGTCGACATTCACATCTCCAAGAACGATAACTCTTCGCCTTTTTGACAGATAGTATGTGCATGCATTCAGAAAGTCACTGGTATTTGTTCTTCCTGGTTTGTATATTGCTCCAATATTTAGTGAAAACTTTTCAATATAGATCCATAAGTAATGGTTGTCATTTTCTGATTTCTCTTCTAATAATTTGTGTTTAAGATTATCGTGGACGTAGATGGACACTCCACCCCCACTTGTATTTGTTCTGAAGTTATAGTAGTGCGAATAGTTTGGGATTTTTAACCGTTTTGCCTCATCATCACTTTTGATCCAATTTTCACCAATGACTATAACATGAATTTTTGGCAATGCCTCAATTACACATTCTTCAATTTTTCCTGACTTGACCAGGCTACGTGCATTAGCGTATAGAAATTTCAAAGATTTACTAAGCCTCCTCTACAGGTATGGTGTACTGTTTGTTTGCTTTCTCCGATTCAAAAAACTTGAGCACTTTCAAGATTAAATTTCTTGATTCGCTGTGTATTGTTTTTCCCATGACTTCAGTTTAACAGCTACAACAATTTTAATAACAACCAAACCAGTCCAAACTTAACAGTAAACCGTCTAAACTTAACAATAAACATTAAAAAACAAAACAACAATAAAGCGAAAATATCAAAATTATCGGGACGTGTAGCGGCAACGAAGATGCTAACCGTACTGTCGCACCGGGGAGTGCGCGGAGAGGTGACAGGGGAAGCGGGAGAGGCGCCACATTCCAGCGAGGTGCACAGATACTGGGACCGGGTTATACTAGTAAATCCTTAAATCTGGCTACAAAATCGTTATGATGGCAACACTAGAATGGAATGTAGTGTTCGGTCGGAGCACTGCTATTAATTTTACCGGGAATCTCCGACCATATATAACAAATTATCTACCTCTTTTTAACATTTTTCTTAGAAAAAATATTTTTTTTTGACGAAGCGGAGCGGGATGCGCTCAGCTCATTCATTACATATCGTTATTAAATCTCTACAATCAATGGACATGAGTCTTAGTAAATGCACAGAAATGTTGAAAAAATGCTGCGCTTTGTTGGAATAATATAGAAATACAGGCTTCAAAAGCGCCATTTTAACTACGAAGGAGTTGGCTGAAGAACTAGAAATTGTACCTATGCTTAGAGCGACAACGAGAATTCAAGGTGTTAAAAGCCATACTGGTGAAACTGCTTGCGATGAGTCTTTAACTTGAAGTTGAATTTTTCACTGTTAAATGAATACTCGGAATCTTGGTCTTTTTGTACAATATAAAAAAGATTCCGGAAAAACCAGACCTCAAACTCTGTAGTGATTTCCAATTGAAATTAACTGTAGACTCTAAATCAGATATAGATGGTTGTATGTTGTAAAATCTTTTTGGACAGACCAGAATTTTAAATTTTATCAATGATCACACACAACTCAGGAGACCTATATCCAAATAAGGATAGCATATTGCGAATATTGATTACTATTCTAAAATTATTATTACTGTCTAATGGGGAAAGGAGTTTTTCTAAACTTAAGCAGGTAAAAACCCACCCTTCGATCGACAATATCTCAATCTACATAGAATCTAGATTGACAAACTAAGCAACTTTGTCAATCGAAAATGAAATTGCGGAAAACGTATACTTTGATGTCATAACTAAAAGAGTTTGCCGATAAAAAACTAGAAATTTGAAATTTTAGTAGTTTTTTTAATAAATAGTTATTTCATTATATCCCTTGCCTTTTAAGGTTCCGTAGTACCTAAAAGGTACAAAAGGAACATTATGATGGGACTGCGTTGTCCGTCCGTATGTCACAATCTCATAACTTTAGCACCGTTAAAGGTAAAGATTTGAAATTTGATACAAAAATAGCATTCACTTGCTAACACAATATATCCATGCCAAATTACAGCTTTCTAGTACTAATAGTCTCTGCGCTAAGCCGCGGACAGACGGACAGACAGACAGACGGACATAGCGAAACTATAAGGGTTCCATGGCGGACTACGGAACCCTAAAAAGGATCCAGGGGAGACTCCATTGTCCATCCTCATAACTTTCGACTTTAAAAAAAAACAGAATATAGTAAAGGAAGGAAACATGTGTAAAAAATATATTACTTCAAGTGTTAGTCTTTTACTGACAGCAAAAACTATATATTTTTAGGGTTCCGTAGCCCAATAGGAAAAAACAGAGCCCTTATAGGATCACTTTGTTGCCCGTCTGTCTGTCCGTCCGTTTGTCCGTCCATCCGTCTCTCTTTCTCGGGAACGCGTAATAAAGGTATCGAGTTGAAATAAAAACCATATACTCAAGTTTACAGTCGCTTGAAGCTGTGAAAAAAGATACGGCCGTTTATTCCGCAAAAACGTATATTTCGACACTCTCAAAGGAATCAAAATTTATAGGGTATTTTCCGTTGACCACAGATGATGTATTTCTGTTGCCGCTATAACAACAAATACTAAAATCGGCCAAGTGCGAGACGGACCCGGCCGGTTTTTCTTTATCTTTACTTTTGAAGTTATACGGGTTAGTAAATAGCACAGTAAGCAATTTGATGAACCTGTTACTTACTCCGTTTTGAATTAAAAAGTAAAAACTTTACGAATCCCCACTTTTTACTAGATTATTTGTTGTGGTTTAAACGATTTTTAAATATATATAATGTATATATATGTACATATTTAGTTTTCGTCGCTGTCTCCGGATACAAGCAACTGTAAGAATATAAATCCTATCGGTGCCCTGTTCTTTTAATTAGCAATGTTGCGGAACCTAAACCAAATGCAATTGCTATAAAATCTTTCAGGCGTTTACAACATAGCGCGTCAACTTGATCTACAGACTATACTAATAAATAAATATAATTAGGGTAGGTTTAGTAAAAAAAAAATTGATGGACCACCTTAGTAATTCATCATGCTTCCAAAAGTTCTTTTTTTTCTATGTAACTTTCACTATTGTTTGTGGCTTTCGTTTCGTTAGACTAGCCTAGAACACGGTGGTCAAATATTTTTTAACCCTTAGGCATTGAGTTAGCACCCATGAAAAACACAATTAATTAGGATAGCCATTTCCAGCTACTTTTGACGCTCCCCATAAATAACTCATTTGTACCTATGATATTGCAATTTTACATTTCTGCAAGTAGCCAAAAACTCAAATTTCATGAAGGGTCTGTACCACCTATAGGTGCTCCACCGTATTGCTGATTCATGACACGAAATATATTTTTAATGAGAAATATTTAATCACACAAGTTGTCCAAGAGTTGTATTACAACATGAATGATTTGATTTTTACATAGAATTCATTGCAAGCTAGAAAAAAAATCTAAAGTTGCTAAAAATTACGTAATACTACTCTTCGCGTATTTCCCATTTACGGTTTCTCAGATCATTTTGAAAACTGAAATTCAGTCACCCGTAAGTTAAGAGTGTACAAAATGGTGTGATTGACGTAATAATCGTCGGTGAAACGCGGGTGTGCCGAGTGTGGACTGTGACTTGTATTTCACAGTTCACACTCGAAACACCTCTGATACCCCCCTGGGGATTGATGTCGTGACGATATATTTATATTAAATTGTAATTTATATTATTAGAAAATGCAAGTACTTACCAAATTTATTAATTCCGTTTATCCATGATGATGTACGGAACCTAACAAAGGGATCCTATGAGGGTTCCATTTTTCCATGACGAGGTCTTAGACCATATAGCACGGGAATAGGCAAGCGCACGCATTCCCCTCTGCCGAAGTACATGAACAATTTGTTCATGCAAGTTTGCTTGTGTGCGCGTTTTGTGTTTGTGTTGCAGCTTTTGATTTAGTGTGACATATCAATTTTTCGCAGGAGTGTGCGTGAATGAGTGAATTTGTGCTGTGCGTGTTTACCTCCCCTCCCGTGGAAAACGGCAGAATAATTTCAGTACTAAGAGTCGCGCTTTGGCCTGTCCCGTGTTAAATAGTCTAAGGATGAGGTAAATATGTATACAGATTACGAAACCCTAGAAAGAGCAAAGGCAAGGCGCGGCAGACAGCTTCTACATTATTTTGTAAAACCGGCATAGATGTTGGGTAGGTACCGCATAAACACATCCGTCAAGTGCTATTAGAACCAGTGCCTGTGTGCGTTAATACACTATGTGCATCTCATTCACTCACACACCTCTGTCATACTATAAAGACAAACAGACATCTGGTATGACAAGGTCCTGTCCTAATAGTATCTGAATCGGATTTTAGTACTTACATCTCACAGGGTAAGCCCAACTCTTGAATTTTTTTATACTGAAAGTAATGTGATATTTTATTTTTATATAAGTTTATGTTTCTATGGAGTTGATGCTCGTGATTGTTGGCACTTGGTGGAACTTTTGAAACATTTTTTGTTTGATAAACACTTGTACTTGTCCACTTATTTATATTAATTTCCCTTACCGGTTTCGCTGGATAATGCTTTAACAGCGAAACCGGTAAGGGAAATTAATATAAATAAGTGGACAAGTACAAGTGTTTATCAAACAAAAAATGTTTATGTTTCTAGTTTCTAATGCCTTACAATTATAAATGATTATTATAAACAACATGTACTTTTGAGTGAAGATACATTTTAAGCTTATATATATAACGATTTTTTTATAGTTTTGGGGGTTTAACCTCCCCCCCCCCCCCGAAATATTCCGAAAAAAGTATATGATAATATGTAGTACATTATGATGATACAAGTGAGCCGCCTCGACTGTGATGTCTAATGCTCACGCGTTTCATACGACGTTTTTCAACACACTTGCGAGGAAAATTAATAAAATTTCCCTGTCTTTTTTTCCACAAAATCGAAACCACAGCTATGAACTGACAATTTTCTTTGAAAAATGGCGGCGGAGATTTTGTTTTTTGCACTGACGCATCCGCCAAACAGCCAGATATTGCCAAACAGCCAAATATTAAATATTAACAAACTAAATATTTTTGTATTCACAACAAAAATTTCAGTTAATTAGTTGATAAAAAATTCCAATTTGTTAAACTTAAATTATTATTTATTATATTTTAACTGAGACAGTTTATTTATTCGCAAAAACTTTACTATTTCTCAAGACATCAAAACTCTTTGCTAAGATTTAAAAAAAACTGAAATGTAAAAAGCACTAGTGCGATAATGTAAAGTAAAAAGCCCGTGTGTTTAATATGCTGCATTATGACCCTCAGAACGATGCATTATGGGCTATACTATGATAAACTGCAGAATATCTGGAATGTGACTCCTGAAATATTTCGTTTTAATTTGGGTCGAGACGAGAACTAATACCGAGGGCCAATAACCTATTAGGTCTGTCAAAGGGCCAAATTGCCCCTCAACAATAATTTAAACACCAAACAAGTAAATTACAACTTTCTTTATTTCTTAAAAAAAACAGATCAGTATGAGGATTGACACTGTTTACTTTTCACCAGATTGTCGATATTTGCTTTTATTTTTATGGTCCTAACCCGCAGACTACCTTCCAGATGTACATCCGTAATCCTTGTCCTGGTTTTGGACTTTACATTTGTCATCCTTATGTGCTGCTAAACGTGACATCATCTTTGTGGGCGTGATTTCTTATAATATAATCTATTCAATAGATAAATATATCCTTTAAATAAATATTTCACATTTAACATTTTTACCGGGAGCTCCCGGGCACAGAACATTAAAAGTATTTTTTGTTCTGTGGTCAAGGCGTGGCGCGCGGCGCGTCGCGGTAGGCCGCGGGTTGAAGATCCTTGCTCTAATGCGTTTGCAGCAATTTTTTATGTACTTTTTTGTCGCTTTATTTTCTTATACCCCCCCCCCCCCCCTCGATACTAAAACCTGGCTACGCCTTTGTCTAATATAATAAAGTCCTACAATTCAAAGTGAAAAAAAAGTAACAAATGATAGAGACCAAATAGAAAAAAAATATTTTTTGCGCGAACTTTTTTTTTTATTTTTTCCATATAAATTTTGTGAGCTGTTTGAACGACTTTGTACTGGGAAGTGAAACAATACACTCGAGGTTGACAGGTAATGTACAAAAGATAAGTATGTTAAAAAACAGGTGATTTGAAACAGATTACCAAAATTATGGTAGGTACCAATCCATGAGCAAAAACGCGAAGCAGGCGAACACTGATTTGTCAACCTACCTCCAAAATAATAAAGTATGTTCGTTATAGTGACAAATGACAATTACACAATATGAAACTGGTTAAAGCCGCGATTACCATTACCATCCGATTTATCGGGATCCTAACTACAATGACCTTAAAAGGTCGTTGCCTAACTAGTATCCTAATTAGGACGCGCGAAGAAACAGACCGTCCTAAGCGCGATTACACTCTCCTAAGTCCTGCAGCTAGGATCCCGATAAATTGGATGGTGTAATCGAGATTCTAGTAACATAATAGCAATCGAAGACAAGACGAGGAAGGTACCATAACTGGTAGATACCATAGCTATTATTCATCCCCATACCGACTTACATTACAACACTCAAACAATATATTTTGCATTCGATCAAATCCAACAGGTGGCTAGTCAAGAAAACTTTCCGTATTTTTTTCTTACCCAATAAACCTGCATTACCAAACAGCTTTAATTAACTAACATAGGATAGTGTTGTGTGAATCGGTAAAATGTGGGTACATTACCATGTGGTACAATTTACGTTTCCTTATAAATTTGTCAGGGTTTACATAAACATAAAGTCCTTGATAATAAGGAACGCGAATGCCGGTGTAGTTCCACAAAAGTCCGCAACTTGCCACCGCGAGGGGAAAGGAAAAGGCGCAATACAAAATTTACAGGAACGAAAGAGATATTCATAGGTTTTCCAGCTACGATTCCAGCCACATAATGCAGGCCGGCCGGCTGGTTTGTTTTTTTTTTCGCCCAGTCTTGCTTGCGCCATCGCGGCGATAGTTGTGTCATTCTGCTTGCTTTCACCAGCGGAAAAACGTTACGAGTAATTCCGATAAATCAACCTGTAAACCGTGTATTTTTCACCTAAACCGGCTCAATAACAGCTACGTTACATAAAGACAACCGGGATACATTATTTTGTTTATTTCTTCATTTACTTTTGTTTCTTTGTTTAGTTTTCGCCGGCAAAACGCCGGGTGGATGTAAAATTGTGAATACGCAGTGACGTTTTGTGTTCTTTGTTCAGTAACGTTTAAGAACTGCTGAAATAATCAGGACCGTTTCACGTGTGTTTAGTTTTGGTTGTTTTCTGTTGGTTTTCTTCCGGAGCTATCGGCTGCGAGGTGCGGTTGTCAACGGCACGTGTTTTATCGATCGACGCGTCCCGCAAAGAGGTGAGTGGACTCCTTGATTCATAATCGCGTTCCATTTGTTTTGAATTTCTCTGAACGCTTCCAGCTGTAGCTGAGTGGCGATATTTTCGTCAGAAATGACTCGCGGCTTTGTCAGGAACGAGGAAGATTAGTGGCTAACTTCCGGTTTTGATAAACAGCTGTGTTCATGTTGTGTCGTTGTGAGACCGGTTGGTGAATGCTTGTGACGTAATGTTTTTCTCGCAATACATTGCCACGCGCTCGGATTACCTACCTATATAGCTATATACATAGGTACTGATTGTATGTGGGAGCGGGGTAGTACATGTGCTATGCTACATACATTATACATCTATAGGTTGTTAGGTAAGAAGAGTTCTACTTTCTGAGATCGTATAATAGGTACCTACCTACCTTGTCTTGTTTACGTAGGTTTTTGATTTATATTTTGTGTGGGACTGTGGGTAGACTAGGTACTTACCAAGTAATTATTTATCTGACTAAACTTTTGCCCGCAACTATTGTAGGTACCTATCGTGGAAAAATCTTGAAACTACCAGCGATATAGTATTTTATGTCGCTGGACAGTCCGGAAACTACTTAAGTATATGACGAACAGCTTAGTATCGATAAGAGAGCACGATCCAGGGTACCTAGCATGGTAAACATTGAAGGTCTATGTTGGTAGACCATTATCGAGCTTTGACAGCCCGATATACAGTGTCTGTCCCTCATTAAGTAGATCAACAGAGTGAAACAGAGCACTGTATCAAGCGCTATCATTTAATATCTGTCTCGAGCTCGATTTGATCCTTCATGTTAGAGGTGCTGGGGGTCTAGCACGCGCCGTCGATACAGTATATCTACATTGTTGATTTTAAAAAAACATTGTCTCTCGAGCGCATTAACAAACGCGGTAAGCGTATTATGAGCCCTAGTAGGATAGATCGACGCTGTTTCCCTGGCGCGTGCTAGCTTCACAGGACTTTACATCCCAATTGATGATAAACCAAAAGACCGTAAGCGGCCGTCATCTCATCAGTGGAATCATTTTGGAGTCAAATTATTCGACTGATGACGGCCGCATACCGTGGGCCGACATATTAGGTGTATCGAGTACATAAAATATAATATATATATCTTATTTTTTTATTATTAATTGATCTTAAACTTTATTTCTTTATCTGAAATTTAATCATATTTACTCATTGTTTATTACATTGATAAGCAAATTTTACTACTTAGGTACATAAGGAAAACTTGGAAATAAATATCTACAATTAAATTTAAAATTTAAATAAAATTAAAATTTAATAAAATACAAAACATAGTAAGTAAATACATAGCTTAAAAATTAAAACTATGCTTACGCTTGAAAAAAGAAACCAAAACTTAATATGGTATTATTTTAAGTTGTATTTTCCTCTTTTAAATTTAATTGTCAAATAAAACCTAACGTGCGATAAGTGTATAGGTATGTAGAGTATTCAGTAAAGTGCCTACCCCATACAAAATCCCCAAAAATTTCCAAAATGTAGTGTTGGTTTAGTTTACAGCTCTGATGCCAAAATTAGTGTTTTCATTACAGTATTGTGTAGCTAGCACGCGCCGGAGATACAGCGTCGATCTATCCCACTTAACTTGCGCTCTCACGCATACCGCGTTTGTCAAGGTGCGAGGTAGCAAGTATGATAGAAAGTCACTGTATCGACGGCGTGTGCTAGACCCCCTGAAAATACTGCTTACAGCGAAATTTGATAGATGAATGAAACTGAGCAGGGCGCTCTCAGCATAAAATTTATATGACTCTCGAAGGTAGCTCGTATTTTGATGTGGAGGGACAATAATGGACATTAACCTACTTACTGGGTAGTACCTGGATATGTTATCAGTATGTAGGTAGGTAATGAGGTCGGCTACTTAGAGTACCTAGGAAGCCTGGTAAAGGGAGTCTTGAGATAATTTGCATGATCAAAAAATCATAGGGGCATAGCATTAGAGGTTTCAGCAGAGGGGTTCACTCACCCGCGCTTCACCGACGATTATTACGTCTCAACGTGATGGGTGGTGAGCCTTATCGCCGTACTTCGGGCACAAATACACGCTTTTTAGGGCATACAGGTTTCCTCACGATGTTTTCCTTCACCGTTCAGCAAGCGGTAAGTACAGTAAGCACACAAATTCCGAAAAACTATTTTTTTGGTGCATGCCCGATCGGGTATCGAACGTGAGTCTCAAGATATAAATATTATTTATTAATCTAAAATTAATCTAAAGAAGTGCTTGTCCATGTCAACCAAGAAGAGCTAGAGTAATGGTCCTTTTTATTAACTATAGCAGATCGCTGTTGTTCTTTATTGGTAACGAGAACACCACTATCGAGCGATTTCGTGATATAACGGAGTTTCAGTTACGTTTATGCAATTAAATGGTACTATAAAAGATTTCTAAGGCTTACTAAAGGCTCATTGATTTATTTGTATACTTCTAAATGGATTTAGAGGCTTGGAAAAGGTTTAAACGCAGTGGACATATAAAAGAGAAGCCAAAAGACAATATGAGGAAGCAGCATCATCGAGAAGCAATAACACTAGAAATAGATAGGTTGAAGAGACAAATTTGATAAATTTTATATTAATCAATGTATTATAATGAATTTTCCCGCAATATGGCGGAAACGCAATTAGAGCGAATAATAAACAGTGAATAATTATTTATTAAATAATAACTAGTGATACTGACATCCCAAGTGAGATAATCGCACTTATTCCTTAGTCCGGAAATGTGGCATTTGTTCAAGTTAAACATATTTACGTAGGTGGCACAGGGACAAACTCAAAAGGAAACCTAATTTCATTATTTGATCCATGGTGGCGGTGAAAATAGAGTAGAAAGGTACTATAGTAGCGTTCAGAACACTCGAAGTAACTTTTTGCTTGAAATTAGAAATTATTTTGTTAAAAACTCAATAACTCGAGGGGGCATTGAAAATTCTTTGTAAACCTAGGCCTAGTTTATCAATAAAATTTCATCCGCACTTCATTTCCACTTATAGGACGAATAATTTAATGACAAAATAAAATTATCATCACCACGATACGTGGGACGCACTATAAGTTTCCGGAATGAATATGAAAATATACTATTAAAGGTACAAAATTAATTTATTGTTTTTCAAAATAATCTCCCTTGGCGTCTATGCACTTTTTCATTCGATCAAACCAGTTTTGAAAACTTTTGTGCCACTCCCCTGTGGTGACCTCTGAAACGTGTTTTTCATACTCCTCGACAGCCTCTTCTGGTGATGAAAATCGTTGACCGCGTAATTGGTTCTTAATTTTTGGGAACAGAAAAAAGTCACAAGGTGCCAGGTCGGGACTGTATGCAGGATGACTCATGAGTTCTACATTTTTCGTCTTCAAAAAGTCGTTTGTCTGTCTGGCCGTGTGAGAACTAGCATTGTCGTGGTGCAGGATGATACGGCGTTTACGGTTATTTTTACGGAGTTCGTCAATAACTTCCGGCAAACAAATGGTCGTGTACCAGTCACTATTCACGGTACGACGATTCTTTAAAGCAACAGTAGCCACGTGTCCAGTTTTATTAAAAAAAGAAGCAATCATCCGCTTAGATGCACTTTTCACGCGCGCCACTTTGGTTGGTTTCGGCTCATCTTGAAAGACCCATACGCTCGATTGCTGCTTTGTTTTGGGATCGTAGCAATAAATCCATGTTTCGTCACCTGTTACTATGTCCCACACCACATTTGACGCACCTTCGTTGAATCTGGTAAGCATGGCACTGCACCAAGTGACGCGGTCCGTTTTTTGAGCCTCGGTCAAGTTGTGTGGGATCCACCGCGAGCACAGCTTTCTCACACCCAAATGTTTGTGTAGGATTGATTGTATTTGACTCATGCCTATTTCTAAGGATGCGCGAATTTCATGGTAGGTCACATGCCTGTCTGTTTCAATCATACGGCGCACAGCATCGATGTTTTTGTTGGTCACAGCGGTGGATGGCCGACCATCGCGAGATTCGTCACTGAGATTGATACGACCACGCTTGAATTCTGCAAACCAGCTATAAACAGTCGCCTTGCATGGTGCTTCATTGCCAAAAGCTGTTTCAAGCCGAGCGATGCTCTGTTGAGCTGTCAAATTACACTTAAAATCGTAGAAAATCATACTACGAAAATTTTCCCGAGTTAAATCCATGTTGATGCAGACACACAATTTTTTAAATGGCGCCACAAGGTAAAAACAAAAGACAGTCAGATGAAACAAACTGCATTCTACAGCCAAAGAGTTCTATTTTCAAAAGTTGCAATAAATTTTTAAATATTGTTTATGTAAGTGGCCAGTTCCGGAAACTTTTAGTGTTACCCATGTATACTTGTATCCTTTTTGAAATATCTTAATAACAAGCACTGCTGGTAAATGAATGTAAATGAATGAATGAATGAATGATAAATAATTGTGAGGTAAAGTAATCATGGACTCTTCTGTAGTATAAAAAAGTACTTTAGTGTTGTCGTGGTTACTCGCACATTACCAAATCGAGATCTGCGTGACCGCTACATCACCCTTATATGACCCTGAACGGTGATTTAAGTGGGCCAATTTCGAGTTACTCAACCTTTATTGGCCGTTTATAGTGCCGATGAATAGTGTTTGCGGAACGTTTTATGCACTTCTATAGAACCTACTTTTATTTCATGAGTAATTGTAATAATAGTAAATGCGAATATAAATATTTCCTTTTTTATTATATATATTTACACAAAATAAAGTGAAAACATAGAAAGTGAAAATATTTCAGATTATTAACCAATAAAATGAGGATTGGGTCTGGCAGTGTCGAATTTTTGATTATGCAATAATGTCCCAAGCTTTAAACATATTTGTTACTTTTGTCTAATAGTTCTATATCTGTGCTTTGGATGGTTGAATGATATAAGGCAGATTTGAGAAAAAACGGTCAAGTGCGGGTGGGACTAGCGCCCTGAGGGTTCCGCACCATTTAAATAAGTTAAAAGATTCAAGTAGGTTAATTAAAAATTACATTCTTATCAATTCCTACACAGTGCATAAAAGAAAACCGCAAAAGTAAGTTTGTTGAGTATTCGGGTACGTAACCCTAAAATACAAAAAATCGGCGTTTTCAGTAATTGTTGTTTAAGTAGAAAATATGACACATAGGGACAATTCCAAATTCCTTACAAGTTTTTTTTTTTGAGATAGACCCCGTGCCAAAGTGGTCTAAAATTGACAACTTTGTTGACCATTTCTCTATTTACGATATTTAAAAAAAAAATTGTACTGCACTTAATGTGTTCTAGACAATGAATTTCCCCACAAGAAGGGAAAAGAAAAAAGTAATTTTTCGACTCACTTTTCGTGTAAGGGAATACCCATGAAAATAAATTCAATATAACTTTCAAATTTCCGATCTGTACCTCATTTCATCTGGAAGCCAGAAATGGTCCCTTTTCCACTTACCGGCAATCCACCGGCAATTCAAATTCAATTCATACATTTTTACCACCTTAGCCGTGGCTATGCCGTTGCCGGTGCCGGTGGATTGCCGGTAAGTGGAAAAGGGGCCAATCCGTGAGAGACGGACAGACAGAAGAGCGACATTAATAATGCTCCGTTTTGCCCTTCGAGCGCGGAACCCTAAAAACTAAGGCAACTAAGTCAGTGATAGATAGTTCCAAGATAACCTACATAAAATGTGTAAACTAAATTCAAATACTAAAACGGGTAGTGTTGGCCTCGAAAGGTGTATGTAATTTATGCCAGATCTTATCTCCCAAATAGTTACCCTAGGATAGGGATACCTGATGTAAACCTGAAAAGTCCTGACAAAAGGTATGAAGGTATTGAAATTGATATTTTCATTTTATTTTATTTTGTTTGTATGATTCTATTATTGTAATTTTTATTTTATTCTATTTCGATTTTTGTAATTTGATTTTATATTATATTACCTAGTTATTAATTATTTGATTTATGTACCTATGTAACAAACAAATATGGATCACTGTTATCCGAAATAAATGAAATTTATTTATTTATTATTTAAAAGGCCCGATTTGTGCAAAAACATCCTGACATTTTACAGCGAGCGAGAGCGCGAAAATTCATTTTAACACTTCTTGAACTATTTAAAAGTTGGAAAGTCTTAGGTGTAGTAATGCGCGTTTAAGGGTTGTTTACGATAGTATAAAGACTCACTATAAGCCGGTTATAACATAATCCATCCATCCATCAGCCTGTTTCGTCCACTGCTGGACATAGGCCTTTCCAGGATTTCGCCACTATTGGCGGTCCTCCTGGAAGAAATGCCCATACTCACACACGCTGGGCAGGCGGGTTGGTGAGCGCGGTGCCGAAACCCTCGCACCGGTGACGCCGCTGCCCGTCACCATTTTGAGATGGATATACCGCCATCAAACGGTCCTAGGCAAAGGTGGGCCGCCTGGTTGTGCCTATCTGAGAGCTGTTCTCTTACTCTCTCCCGAATAACTTCGGGAGGGTCTGCGAGTAAGATGGTGGTACCTCCACAGTCGAACCCGGCATCAGCTCTACCACCTTATTACACCCACCCTGATCTAAATTAGATTCATACTAAAAGCAAAAGTTGTTAAAATATTGTTAATTACAATTTGAGTTAATTATTACCAAAGTACAGCAAAAGTTTCCTCCTACTAATAAATAAAACAAAGTTAGTAAGTTTTGTTTTACTGGTTTAGTACCTAAATAAAACGTTAAATCCTGACATAACAGGACAAATCCTGACATCTGGTAACCCTGTAGGAGAGATTTTAGATTCAAATATACCTTAATCTCGGCTTACCTATCTCAAAGGGCTAAATAACCCTTCAGAATTGAAGACTAGGTAACGTTAGTAGGGTTCCCTCAGATTTGAGACACCCACAAAACAAGAGAAAGTAATTATTACGCAATCATTTAAAAAAACCGGCCAAGTGCGAGTCGGACTCACGCACGAAGGGTTCCGTACCATTTTCTATAAAAACGGCAAATAAACGATGTCTGTTGTATGGGAGTGCGGGCCGCCAGCTGCCATGATCCTTTTGGCAAAACTGTGAAAGTAAGGATTTTCAAACATTTAATTGGTAATAATAATCTAGATTACATTTTCGATGCGCAATAAGTATTAATTTTTAGCCTTTATCCAAAACAATAAAGGAAATTTTGCTATACTTTGGATAAACCGTTAAATTTACCTTTTTAGGGTTCCGTACCTCAAGAAGAAAAAACGGAGCCCTTATGGGATCATTGTTGTCCGTCTGTCTGTCAAGACCCTTTATCTCGGGATCTCGTGGAGTTATCGAGTTGAAATTAAAACCATAATATTCAGGTCTACAGTCCCTTGAAGCTGTGAAAAAATCAAACTTCTAAGTTAACGTAAAAGAAGATACGGCCGTTTATGCCGCAAAAAACGTACATTTCGACACTCTGAAGGGAATCAAAATTTATAGGGTATTTCCCGTTGACCTAGAACTATGAAATTTGGCAAGTAATACCGTCTTATACTACAATACAAGAATAGGGAAAAATTTGAAAACTATACATCTCTAATTAAATCATAAAAAATTTAGTACTTAACGGAACCCTCGTTGGGCGAGTCCGACTCGCACTTGTCCGGTTTTTATCCAATAAATAAGCCGGAAAATATGAAAAGGTGGTGGTTAAAAAATTCTCTCTTTCCCGTGTTTTGTAGACCCCCATTCATCCACATTAAACTTTGCATCACCTTCGATAATGGGATAGTTAGAGGGATCTGACCCCCCAAAAATTAGGACCTCATATTCGTGATCAGCGACCCAATAAAAACCCTAGAATCCATTTCCGAGGCAAGATAATAATTTTAGTTTTTTTTACGACAGCTACTTTTTGGGACTCAGGGGGAATTTAAATTCCTAACTTTCTCACTATCGAAGGTAATGCAGGGTCAATGATGACGAATCTGTGGGTCTAGGGAACACGTACAATAAAGAATTTTTTAAATAGATTTTTCTACAATTGACACTTTTTTCCGGCTTATTTTCTGGACTATTTTAGGAGTACATGTTTACCAACTTTAAGTTCTAATTGGCTTAGATCTAGATAATGGCAATGGGCTAGGCCATTAGAATAATACTATTAGGATATCTATGACTTGGCCTAAAAATATACAAACATTCCATAGACAACTTACAATTTTGTGTTTGCGTTTGTATGTACAGGTGCGCTTCATGTCTGCTGCATTCTAAGGCTGCATTTATGGTCAGATTGAGTACCTCATTTTGCATCAATCAGAACTGAACTCTACGACGTTTCCTTTTAGTACAAAATAGCGCGCTCTCAGCCGTGGCTGTTACCACCAAGAAACACGCGCTCACAAAAATCTGCGTTTTTATTTAAAAAAAGACCACTTCTGGATAAAAATTTTGACAAACTCACGATGTCATTTGTTAAATTATTTTTAGTACCAATTTCAAGGCTGCATGATTTAAGGAAGGCCCCTTATCACTCGAAAAACATGATATTTAGAGGTAACTTCGTAATTTTTTTGTATCGAGCGAACTTTAATATTTTGCGTTTTTTCTAAGATGAATCTATCAGCCCTATAGTCTAGTGTCTATATTATTTTAACTGTACCGATGACCCGAGTTCCACAAAGTGATATGCTCATATTTGAAGTTGGGCATCTAGCCTTATCCGGACCCTCAAATACTATATAGCTAGCCTTTAGCCCGTGCTCTAACTCCGACATGTTTCACTAAAACTAAAACGATTACTGCCATAATATAAATAAGTAATAGTATTCTATCTCCATACAAACGGGCTGAAAAGACCCCCCCCAAAACTCGGTACAACTCGGTTTACGACAGTCGCGGTCGCACCGCAGTTACGTACGCACGTTGTCTCTGTGACGCTCCTGCGCATTTTCGTAAATTATGGCACCAAATTACAGAGTATGTTGTGCATTGTATGGTTGCTTAAATACAACTTTTATAATAATAATATAGCATTATCAAATACGTAAACAGTCAGTTGGCCCTAGCGCGTGTTTAGGTATTGTAGGTATTGATTTCAAGGACACCGCCTAGTTAAACTACTGTTGTTACCTATATTGTGTTACTGCTCAGCTCTCTTAAGGCGACATAGGTAGTAAAAATAGATTTTAAAACAGTAATACTCCCAAACTACAATAGATAGGTTTCTGAAAAAAAAACATGTTATAAAGGAGGCCTTTTAGCGTAGCCGAAAACGTGATAGAATTATTTTTTTTCGGTTTAAGACAGTAGCCCGTTCAAACTAATAAAGTAAAAATAACAATATTGACTGTTGTAAACATGAATATATTAAACATACAATTGCGATTTTCTTAAACGCTCTCGAGTGAATTTATATTGAATTTTATTCATTAAAAAACAGGATTATCCAACATTCAGCGCACTACTCGGACGCGCACTTTTTCTGATATGTTTGTCTCTTTCGTTGTGCGATGGACCCACTGGACCGTTGATGTACTTTCAAACCTTCCTCAAAAAGACTTAGCTAACTATAAAACACGTATCCGAATCGATTTAGTGGTCTCAAATTATAAGTGAATATATGTATTTACAAAAAAAGTATGCGCGACCGCTATTTGATTAACTCAACAACTTATGGGACACTACAATCGTATAAGTGATTTTGATATTAAGTCCATTGTCAGAAAGTTTAGATTAGTACGCTCGCTTCGCGCGTCGCCGGTACGCATAATCGGTGAATTTTTGAGATTTTTCTAGATTTTGGTGTAGTCATTTTTTTCGCTATACATCTGAAAATAAAATTCTTGATATAGCAGTCATTTTAGGCCACTCTAGCCGCTTAGATAAAAACGTATATTTTACTTAAAAAGGTGTCATTTTCAATAGTACATTGTTCACCGAGTGGAGAAAGAGGCCGTTTACCAACGAGGGTATTCATCAAGTATTTATCAATACACACGAGTTGGGAATCGCACTTTCTCCCGAGTGATACATAGTGCTTTATACTACACCTGCGAGGAAAATAAAAGACAAAATCACCCATTCTTCTATATCACTACTAGACCACATTTTGAGTTACTTTTAATAAAGATACAACCAAAGAAACAGATTGATGACTCGCGTTCGATTTGCAGTTTTTAATTTCTTTTTTTAATTATGTACATAAATAACAAATGGCCAGTATTATTTTGCAAATTTAGACATAAAAACTTTTTGACTTTCACTTTTTTCATGATCATAAATAGCAAGTGGCCAGTATTATTTTGCAAATTAAGACATAAAAGCTATTTGTCTTTTGGCATTATTGTTCAAGCTAGGTTATGTACCAAGAAGTTTATACCCTTTTTAATGTAACATGTTGATGTTGTCAACAAATAAAAAAAAACAGCACGTTCACAATGGATTTTCATACATTTTTTCCGCCCGCATATTGGTATGACAGCAATGACGTATATTCTCCATCGTTTTCGAAAAAGTAAGAAGAACTTTCCAAGCAGGTGAAGTAAAGTGTGTTTTTTTTAGAGGTATAGAACTTTGAAATGGAATAAAACAAAGATGATTTTTTTAATTGATATGAAGTTTATTTTATTCGAAAGACAATCTTCTGGCATTATAATTTAAATATGACTTCTGGCATATGTCCGCCACGGCTGGCTCGGACGTAGTCTAATCTGGAGGTCCAATTTTCGATGACTTTTTCCAACATTTGTGGCCGTATATCGGCAATAACTCGCCAAATGTTGTCCTCCAAGTGGTCAATAGTTTCGGGCTTATCGGCGTAGACTTGCGACTTCACATATCCCCGCAGAAAATAGTCAAGTGGCGTTAAATCGCAAAATCTTCCATAAAGTGGATGGACACATATCCAATTCCTGTGCACGGTGGCGGATAGACTGATTCGGGTCTTCCTCTACGCTACGCTCTACAGCAGCAGTGACTTCTTCTGTACGCACTGTACGACATCTCTGTGGATGCGTATTATCATTTAGAGTAAACGTTTCATAGTTAATTGAATTAATTGCTCTGATGGACGATTATGTTGACCGTAAATTGGACGTAATGCGCGATACGTCTTTCGAACAGAACCATGATTTTCAAAATAAATTTGCACAATTTGGAAGCGTTGTTCAGGCGTCAGTCTATTCATGTTGAAATGCCAAACCAAACTAAACATAAATCACTTGACAGCTGACAAAATGGCTGCCAGTTAAAAAAGTGTTGCCAACTTAAAGTTCAATACCTCTAAAAAAAACGCCCTTTATAAAAATAAAATCTATCGAGTGAATTATGTCCAATTAGGTAACCGTTTTTAAAAGAAACAGATAAAGGTCCATATTTAAGCAAAAAACCTTGAAATATAGAAGGCAAGGCTGTAACGGATTTGGATGCGGTTTTCTTTATCATCATTGTTGTGGCCGTGGTCGACATACAGGCTATAAGGAATGTTGACAAAATAACACCCAAGCCGAAAACGGCGTAGAGATTGAATAAACGCGGACGGAGCCGCGGGCGAACGGTTAGTTTAATTCTAAGTGTAAATTTTCGCAATGGCGGATACCCCGGCCTCAATCCGAGATTTTTCGCCGCAAAACATGGTGTGAACGAAACAATCCTCGACAAAAATGGCTAAAAGGAAGTCCTGTCACAGACTTTCAATCTTACACATTGGCTTGCGTAAGCGGCCGCGGCCGTGGGTATTAAAACTACAGGTGGCAAACACTAGTACCTACACACACACTTATACACACCCCATATCATGCCATTTCCTAAAATCTGTGTAGGAACTTCCTAACGTCATCAAAACATCTCAAATACTTGATGTACTGAGGTGACGCGGAGCCATAAATAACTTGGGCAAGTGCGACTCGGACTCGAGCACAAAGGGTTCCGTACCACCGCACAAAACGGGTAAGGGAGGGTCCCTAAAACATGAGATACAGCTTGGCAAAAAAGAGTTTGGAAAAAATGAGGGCGCTATACCACATATTTAGTCATACCACACACTACGAGTAAAACTGTATACTACGACCAAAAATTTAGTTGGATCTGTCACCGCGTCAAACTTTTGCCAAGCCGTACCATAGCAACATAAAGGCGTCAAAAAAAGCCGCTAAAAGCCGATAGCGAGCGCCTGTGAAATGATTCGGCATCCTTCAAGTAAGGAACTCAATTTTCATTCTTTTACTTTAGAGTATGTACAACAATCTGACCACATTTTAAACTTGTATGTATTAAACAAATAACCTTGAAAAAACATCATTTTTAATGGTTTCTTGTATGGGGACACCCCATGTTTTTCATATTTTTCAAAATTTTATTATTTGTCGTGGTGTAGGCCATGGTAATACACGTCGTATGCAAATTACAACTGGCTACCTATTACGGCTGAAGCTGTAGACCCCCGTGACAGACAGACAGCGGAGGCTAAGTAATAGGGTCCCGTTTGGCACCCTTTGGTTACGGAACCCTAAAGTATAACACCATCTATCCATGCGCAAAGGATACCCTGGAGCTAGGGTTCCCAACCCTCCCGGAATGCCCGGGAGACTCCCGGAATATTGTTCTGCCTCCCGAGCTCCAGGATTGTACTAATTTCTCCCGACTTTCTAAAAATCAAACTAAATAAATCGCGCGCGCAATATACTCGCCCGAAAGCATTTTGAGGAACCTCAAAAAATTAAATTTATAACTAAAGTCAACAAATTTTTCACATGCTGTTTGAATTATTTACAAAAGTGGTATAATTTTGAACACCCGGAATACCAAGCAATGAAAATTTCATCACTGAAAGAACCGACTACAAATGACTCTCAAGAATTGAAAAAGCTTTGTCACGTTTGTTCTTTCTGTTCCTGTCTATAAAATGCTTCTTGTGAACGCGTATTCAGCATGATGAACTTGTGTGGAGCAAGGAAAGAAACAGAATTAATATAGGTATCGTGACTTAAAGCAGAGTTACAAATATTACAAAATTTTGATTTTTCCTGTAAAACCATTTATGATTATGTGGTCAAAAACCCACAAATATTAGATCCTTCTAGAAAGCAATCTAAATATAAATAAAAAAAATAAAAATTAACAACTAATGTACCGACTTTCCTTGAACGCCCCACCGATTTATTCAAATCTCCCGGATTGGGTCCTTTGAGAGTTGGTAACCCTACCTGGAGCGGATCCTGCCAGGACTCGTTTAAAGAAATAGGCATGATGACTAAAAAAATTTTATTAGTCCGTCATTTAGATTATCAAAAAATATTGGACACGTATTTTTTCTTTTTTCAATTAAAAAAAAATTATGAAGATATAGCCCGCTGACGTTCCGCGTGACGTCACATCTAGGTACAATTTTACTTAGAAGTGACGTCATTTTCCCCCACTCCCAAACTTTGACGCGCTTTATCTCTGTCATTTTTTGTTTGATTGACAAAAGAAAAAATACGTGTCCAATATTTTTTGATAATCTAAATGACGGACTAAATAGAATAATATTTTTTTTACCCTGTCTACAAGCCTATTCACTACCTACCTAAATTGAAAAAAATATAAATGACTAGCTTCGCTCGCGTGCTGGAAATGCCTTTCAATATTTTAAGTTGAAGCGACAGTTTTTGGCTTGACGATTAATTAATGAACACCTTTATATAGTCCAGGTATATTTTGACCGGGGCCACTACGATGATATTACAGAAAACCGCATCAAAATTCGTTAATTCTCGAGTTAAAACGGAACATACCTACAGACAGACAAAATTCTAAAAACTATAGTTTTGGCCGCAATACTACAACCAAGGCCTGATAACGCATTTCATTTAAAATTATGAATAAATATCCAATTTACAGACACGACTTTAGTTTAGATATAGATCATGTAAAGACATAACGTACATATGTCAATATGTCGATGCCCTGAATAGTGCTTTCTGCAATAAAAGGTAATGGCTACACAGTGAAGAGAGAGTATAAACAATTTACCACACCCTTCCGAGGAACCACTGTGCTATTCCAATAAATTAGACCTTTTATTTGACCTCTTCTGCTTAATCGTTTTAGGCCTCTCTAGCTAGACCCCCAGGTGTTTGCGACCATCATAAAAGAGCAAGAAAATATACCACACCAACTCAACATAAACTGGAATAAAATAATAAATAAAGAAACTAGAAAACTAAAAAAGCGACAATTACTGCTGGTGACGCCGGGTACGTGCGTCTCGCTCACTCGCACGACTCGTCCCGTATTGATATCTCCGTCGCTCGACGGGGAATCAAGTTGCGAACGCGCTAAAATATACCAAAATAATTAATTACAATTAAATTCTTCAAAAATAATCAAGGGAACTCATTTCTTGTGATAATATCTTTAATTTGATTTAGTTTGAAGTTGTTTCTTTGCACACTTAATTAATTAAACCAGATCTTAGTTTCAATTTAGACCTTTATTTTGGTGTTTATTTAGTTAAAATTCAAAATTCTAATCCAGATACATCATTCCAGATATTGTGGCAACCCTACCTAAATCCGCGTATATTTGGGCCCAAAGTAAGGTGATAAGGCTTGTCGGGACATAAAAATCATCGGAGGAAAGACGGTGTACGTGTGTGGACTGTTCTATTGATATTCCACACTAGGGAACACCTCTGACACACCCTCGGGGATGTGTGTTGTGATGATGGTTTTAGTTTTGTTTTACCTTCACTATTATTAAAACTTTTATCAGCTTTAATATTTACAAAAGTCATGACATGAGCTAGAAAAGTGTCACGCAAAAATCTTTAAAAAGTTACTTTATATATGTCTGAGGTGCAATTGTAAACGGGCTAATTTGCTTAACCGAATAGCCATATGACAATCAATTTGAATACCATTGGCTTACACAATTGACAACATTAAAAACCATTTCGAGGTATGGGCTTTCTGAGCATCATATATTTTTTTCAGAATTAAATCGTTATTAAATATAGATATATTTTCAAAAAACTAAATATCTGGTAAACACAGGACTTTAAAAACAATTTCCTTTGCTTCTAAGTTAATTTTGTTTAAAAAAATCAACTGTCATGCCATGTGACAGCAGACACAAACATGCCAAGCTTTTTTTTTAATAATCATTTGGCAATGAACATCGACTTCTGAAATCCTCGGATGCGACTTACTTCCTTTTAGAATGAGTGAATAAGAAAACATTAAATTATACAGGAAAAACATAAAATGAAACAAAATAAAAAAAATACATGAGCTTCTTTTTACGCAGACTTTCAATATAAATATTAAAAGCAAATGAAATGTTGTCGATTGCACCTCTGTTCTCTATTTTTAATGAAGTAAACGACAATGATATTGTATTACAATGACATTGGTAAACAAGATAATTTTTAGGACGTTGGGAACCCGTGTACTAAGTACGAGTCGTGGGTAGTTTACTAAATTAATGTTACCGCACGACCGTTGTTTTCTTGCAAATATTTGATGATATTTACAGTGTTAAGGGGAAACCATTTTTATTGAGAAACCAAGATCAATATTTAAAACTACTTTTTAATAAGTGTCCAGTCGCAATACTTTACTACGGCTGGTTTTCTCAACACAATAGTGATTATGTCAATAAGGATTTCTTTTCCTGAAATTTGAGTTCTGTCAAAAACTGAAAACCTTCAACGAAGCTTTTGGGGTTAGCCAGGGAGGCAAATTTTTTTCAATTTCATGTTGTGGTATAGGAATTCCTTTAAAGCGATCTATTAAAGCAAATTAAAAATTAATAAAACATTGGACTACATCTTCTGCCCCGCATTTTATTTGAAAATCCGTCTACTAAAAACGGTCAAGGAAATTTGTTTTTAATCGTAAATCACACTAATATTATAAATGCAAAAGTTTGTTTGTGTGTGTATGTTTGTTACTCTTTCACGCTGAAACAGCTGAACGGATTTGGATGAAATTTAGAATGGTTATAGCTTTATACCCTAACTTAACACATAGTCTACCTTTTATCCCGGAAAAAAGCATGTCGTTAAACCGAATAACACGCAGGCGGAGCCGCGGGCAAACGCTCGTATTAAAATGTGATGGTTGTGATTGTCGGCACTTGGTGGAACTTATACATCTTGTTAAATAAGACACTTGTACTTGTCCACAGGATTAAACTAGGTAGCTAGTATTAAATATAAAATTGTCCACCAGTGGGACATAAAAAAAATAAAAAAAAACGTAAATATTGGAAAGAAAAAAAAGAGGCCAATTGGCGTCAACTAAAAAAGTGGGTGGGTATCAAATATTGGCAGTTCGGCAGTAGGTGGCGGAGTGCCACCTACAAGAAATTACAGCTAACTAAACGTTCGTTTTTTTTTGTTTGACGCAAGCAAACTGCAGTCCAAGTAAAAAAATACCTTAAGATTCCCTAAATATTTTTATATGCGACCTAAAAGCATCACAATTCCATTTTAAAAGTGATAACTGATAAGATATTGGAGTTGTTACTAACGGCACCAAACTTAATGGTGTCTCTGAAGTTCGTCTATGTCTCTGTCTTTCTCTCTCTCTCTCTCTCTTTCATCTATCTCTGTCATCCTTTTCCCCTTCATCCATCTCGGTGGAGCCAGCGATATAAATACCAGCTATAAAAAGTGATAACTGATAAGATATTGGAGTTGTTACTAACGGCACCAAATTTAATGGTGTCTCTGAAGTTCGTCTATGTCTCTGTCTTTCTCTCTCTCTCTTTCATCTATCTCTGTCATCCTTTTCCCCTTTATCCATCTCGGTGGAGCCAGCGATATAAATACCATCTATAAAAGTGATAACTGATAAGATATTGGAGTTGTTACTAACGGCACCAAACTTAACGATGTCTCTGGAGTTCGTCTATGTCTCTGTCTTTTTCTCTCTTTCATCCTTTTCCCCTTTATCCATCTCGGTGGAGCCAGCGATATAAATACCAGCTATAAAAAGTGATAACTGATAAGATATTGGAGTTATCACTAACGGCGCCAAACTTAATGGTGTCTCTGAAGTTCGTCTATGTCTCTGTCTTTCTCTCTCTCTCTCTTTCATCTATCTCTGTCATCCTTTTCCCCTTTATCCATCTCTGTGGAGCCAGCGATATAAATACCAGCTATAAAAAGTGATAACTGATAAGATATTGGAGTTGTCACTAACGGCGCCAAACTTAATGGTGTCTCTGAAGTTCGTCTATGTCTCTGTCTTTCTCTCTCTCTCTCTTTCATCTATCTCTGTCATTCTTTTCCCCTTTATCCATCTCGGTGGAGCCAGCGATATAAATACCAGCTATAAAAAGTGATAACTGATAAGATATTGGAGTTGTTACTAACGGCACCAAACTTAATGGTGTCTCTGAAGTTCGTCTATGTCTCTGTCTTTCTCTCTCTTTCATCTATCTCTGTCATCCTTTTCCCCTTTATCCATCTCGGTGGAGCCAGCGATATAAATACCAGCTATAACTTCACTCAGGCGTCATTTGGCGCGAATTATAAGTACCTCCATTTTTCTAAATACAAGAACAGTATACCCTTAACAAAGTAGGTCTGCCCACGGCAATGTACTAATGACTAGGTTTGTGGCGTCAAGGACCTACCTAATGTTCCTGAGCCAGTACTTGCAACCACCATGACCGATATCGCGGGCCATTCTATTTTCCACTTACCTCCATTAAAACTGGTTGTTTTTGCAATTTTAGTGCCAGGTGGTTTGATTTCCTCATGCTTTTATACTGTTCGCCAAACTTCTGTCCAAATTGGCGATATTCTGAAGACTTCACTAGCACGCGAAATAGAAGACGTTATATAACTTGATTGATCCTTTGGGAGAAGCTTTAGAGGTCTTTCAGAATCTAAGGAGATAGTCTGACTATTCTTTTGGGAGGAGTATCATATGTAGATCAGATCCAAATGTTACAA
This sequence comes from Ypsolopha scabrella, assembly GCA_910592155.1. NCBI lineage: Eukaryota > Metazoa > Arthropoda > Insecta > Lepidoptera > Ypsolophidae > Ypsolopha > Ypsolopha scabrella. Next base: position 8,451,964 of record OU342972.1, on the reverse strand, counting down.
ACGAGAATAATGAAAACCCTTGTTGATAAAGATACTAAAAATAACTCTCAAAGAGAATATGAGAAACTGCTTGGAATTTGTAAAATATTGCCTATTCATGAAAAAGTCAAATTAGTAATTGTTTTAGAAAACTGCAATTGCCAACGATTCAAAACACTCGTATCACAAAATTATGACTAGAAACGTCACAAATAAAAAGCTTTGTACTCAAAAAATAAATAATTACTATGGTGAGCGAACAAAAAAATATTTAATACCTAAGATTTTAAATGAAATGCCAGCAAACATCAGAAACAATAATGAAAATGTAACCAAACGTACTTACAAGAAATACGTTCAGAGTCACCCTGTGGACGACTATTTACAAAAATAAAATCTTGAATCTGTCTTTTGTAATACTTTAAGTTAGCTATATTATATTATAAATTAATTAGGAGAGCAACATCAACCAATAAACATTTTAAAGTTTGGCAGAAATAATTAAATTTTGTATGTCTTTTTTCTTTGAACAAACTTTTTATGTCTATGTCTTTATGTCTATGTTTATCCAAAAGTTTGAATAATTCTATGAAAATTGCACACAATATCTGGCTTCCGTCATAGTATAAATAAGTAATTGTTACCTAGTACATAGGTAACACTAAAAGTTTCCGGAACTGGCCACTTACATAAACAATATTTAAAAATTTATTGCAACATTTGAAAATAGAACTCTTTGGCTGTAGAATGCAGTTTGTTTCATCTGACTGTCTTTTGTTTTTACCTTGTGGCGCCATTTAAAAAATTGTGTGTCTGCATCAACATGGATTTAACTCGGGAAAATTTTCGTAGTATGATTTTCTACGATTTTAAGTGTAATTTGACAGCTCAACAGAGCATCGCTCGGCTTGAAACAGCTTTTGGCAATGAAGCACCATGCAAGACGACTGTTTATAGCTGGTTTGCAGAATTCAAGCGTGGTCGTATCAATCTCAGTGACGAATCTCGCGATGGTCGGCCGTCCACCGCTGTGACCAACAAAAACATCGATGCTGTGCGCCGTATGATTGAAACAGACAGGCATGTGACCTACCATGAAATTCGCGCATCCTTAGAAATAGGCATGAGTCAAATACAATCAATCCTACACAAACATTTGGGTGTGAGAAAGCTGTGCTCGCGGTGGATCCCACACAACTTGACCGAGGCTCAAAAAACGGACCGCGTCACTTGGTGCAGTGCCATGCTTACCAGATTCAACGAAGGTGCGTCAAATTTGGTGTGGGACATAGTAACAGGTGACGAAACATGGATTTATTGCTACGATCCCAAAACAAAGCAGCAATCGAGCGTATGGGTCTTTCAAGATGAGCCGAAACCAAACAAAGTGGCGCGCGTGAAAAGTGCATCTAAGCGGATGATTGCTTCTTTTTTTAATAAAACTGGACACGTGGCTACTGTTGCTTTAGAGAATCGTCGTACCGTGAATAGTGACTGGTACACGACCATTTGTTTGCCGGAAGTTATTGACGAACTCCGTAAAAATAACCGTAAACGCCGTATCATCCTGCACCACGACAATGCTAGTTCTCACACGGCCAGACAGACAAACGACTTTTTGAAGACGAAAAATGTAGAACTCATGAGTCATCCTGCATACAGTCCCGACCTGGCACCTTGTGACTTTTTTCTGTTCCCAAAAATTAAGAACCAATTACGCGGTCAACGATTTTCATCACCAGAAGAGGCTGTCGAGGAGTATGAAAAACACGTTTCAGAGGTCACCACAGGGGAGTGGCACAAAAGTTTTCAAAACTGGTTTGATCGAATGAAAAAGTGCATAGACGCCAAGGGAGATTATTTTGAAAAACAATAAATTAATTTTGTACCTTTAATAGTATTTTTTCATATTCATTCCGGAAACTTATAGTGCGTCCCACGTATACTGTGCCTTCGTCTTGTTATCCCAATTTAGACTCTGCGCTCGTGTTTCAAATCGTCCACGTAAGTTATTGCCTCCTTACCGCACTTGTAATTTATACTACTATATTGAATTGAAATTATTATTTCAGTATTATTTTGTGTATATTTTTATGCGGTAGATCACAGTAATTCTGAGCTATCCTAGTCTACATGTACAATTTACAAAACAATACAAATTTATCATTCAAGTAATACAAACTAATCTATTCCGGGTATTTCGTATGTTTTTAGTGCAGCCTGTGTGGTTATTCTGGCGTTATTTTCCACTCGCAATATCAATCATTCGACTTTTGTGGCGTGACAAATAATATGTGATGTTAGGTCGAGTAACTAAACCTCGTCTAACGAAGACGATACATTTTGAGAAATACGCACCATAGGACTTTGATCAAGAAAATGAAACTATAGGTATCTATAGAAAAACCGTTTGAAATTTACCCGAAATCTTCCTTTGCAATTTTTTCGCATCTTTCGCAGGTGTGGAAAAATTACGAGGGCAGATTGAACTATTTTGAGATGTTTTTTTACGCATATATATCGATTTTCTCAATGCAAAACCTAGTGCGTATTCCTCGCGTTTTGTAGTCTTCACTTGACGAGTTTCAATGACTGGACTTTACATCGTACGATGTTTATTACCCGATAAATAGAAGTCGAATAAAAAATATTGCGAGTCAAAAATATGTGAGATGAGAGTTGCCGTGGCCTGAGGGCCTATTATGTAACGCAGTGTCGGTTGCCATCTGGTTGCTTAACACTAAACCATGGAAAGAAATTAACTTTTATAACTTCAGTGTATATTGAACTGTTCACGAACTGTGACGTCACTTTAAGGAGGGTTATCCCGATTTAGTCTCTTTTCAAATTCATTTTAAACCAATAAATAGCGATGATTAAATTTTGTACAAAATATATTTCATATTTCATTCTTTCGGCCGTTCGAAACACGATTACTTGCATTTCCCTCAATCCGATTAAATCGCCAAGATAGGTCTAAACTATGATCTAAATATTATTTCATTTGAGCTATATTAAGGACAATAAAACTAACACTAAAATAAACGTCGTGAAAAATGTGCAATAAAACGGCCGTCATATTAAAAACCCATTCGTCTAATTCCAAAATAATAAATAAAAACACCTCGAAACCAGAGTTTTCTGAGCGGCCCGCTTCTGCTAAGCAGGATAAACACGTGTAAAATGAAAGTGTTGGAGCAGGACACATTTCTCTGGATAACCTCGCCTCAAGCACGAACGTATCCTAAGAATCTAATCATGGCTTCTAAGGATGAATCTAAGGCTTAGATAATTGGAATTAATAATAAAAATAAGAGCTTTATTTATCTTCTCAAAATAATACAAGTAACATAAAAATACAAATTAAAATCAAAAGAAGACAAAACGGTCCCAGGCTCGGCATACAACTGTTTAAGCATGCAAACAGTAGCCGATTTTCAGCCTGGGCCTTATATTTACATACAGGAAACAATAAATTATTGAAAAACATAAAATATAAAATAATAATATTAACAAAAAATCAATTGTAATTATTAAATGTCAAATGTAAAAATTATTAATTTATAATCAGACTGATAAAAACTAGAAATGTCACAGAAATTAATAATTCGATTGTAGGTATATCTATGTTTTCGATGTTTGGCAAACAGTTGACAACCGACTCAACGATACATAATCTAGCTAGGGGCTGGGAGCGTATTTTCGAATCATTCGAATTTCAATTCGCATATGAATCCGCATGATTCGCATACGAAAACTTAAAATTAGTGTTGTATTCGTATGCGAATCATGCGGATTCGTATGCGAATTGAAATTCGAATGATTCAAAAATACACTCCCTGGTCGAGATCTACCGATATTTTTACAGTTGATTTGAACCCTGCTTTAAAGCTTTGATAAAAATCTCGTAATTTGTTTGTTGGTTGTAGTGTGGATTGCCTTCATAAACGGAATAACTAAGTAAACTGTTTCCTAGAAGTCAATGTTTAATGTGTTCATTGCGATAAGAAGTAAGCAAATAGTTTAGAGATAACATTTCTGTGTGGGATGCCGCGTGCCGTCTGCCCCTCGACATTCTGAACTTAAGAGAATAGGTTCCGATTGCATTGATCGCTGTTACTCCATGCCGAAAAACCTGCAGTGCGAGAGGGACGAATTCTGGAAAATTATCAAAATGACGACTTTTATCACGAATTTTATTATTAAAAAAAAAACTAAAGTTTGTATCAAATATCTGTTCGGATAACAGTATAATAAAGTTTATACAGATTTTAATTAATAAATAATATAATATGATTTTGCTCAAATAATGTTAAAACTCGACATGAAACCTTTTTTTGAAGTCATCTTTGATTTTTTATGGCTCAATGTTGGAATGACTTCTGAAGATTCTGTTTCGATAAGAGTGTACATTATATTCTTGACAGAAGTCCAAATTTTTTTCAAATATCTAGTATTGCTAGATTCTTCAAACAGGGAAGAATAAATTATGGTTTTTCGGAACCTATCCTCTTAAGGCGGGTCCCCCAGCAAAATGCTGTGCGAAGCCCTTTCCTGCTTCCTTTTAACTCGTTTGTATATAGATATAAAAAAAAAATACTGCACCCATCTCCAATAAATTGCCGTGCAGTTTCACTGATCAATTATTGTCTAACTTCAGAGATTTGCTTTCGAAATAATGACAGAAGTTTACTGACTTCACGCATTTACACCCCAAACTGTGTTTATTTATTTTCGAACAAAACAGTAGGTTAGAGAATTTGATAAGTAAAATATTACACAAATAAAATTTTCGAATTAATAATTGCGTCTATGTGAAAATCACAATTTTCGCCTATTTTGTGCTATTTGGAGACGCAGCGATTGTCGTAACAGCCACTTTGCCGTGCGCGCTGATATAAACGTTATTTCAATGCCTTTTCCGTCGATATTTGTGCCGACACAAATCGAGTTGCTAATTTAGGTCGGGGCCCTCCTTATAGCCCGGGCGGTAGCGTTTCATTTTTAAGTAGGTAGTGTTTTTACGCCGATAGATTGCCATCTTTTTCAATAGATCTGGAATGACTAATAAGAGAACCAAGCGTCAGCTGACGCACCCGCAGTGGGTGTGGGTCTGTAGGAGCGAGAGGTTGCGAAAGTGGTCAAAAAAAACGACACGGCTTTTTACCACTTTATTATTAGGTAGAGGGATTTTTTCATCTCGATTTGCCCTAATCAAGCATCCCTAATCCGCGATGCAATACTTTCTTTCCCCCGGGTTCCACCCCTCCGAGCAGCAAGGCTTCTCTGTGCAAGATTATGTATATTTGCTCAGTCAAATCACCTTTATGTTTATTGCTGTAAGATTGAAATTACCGTACTTCGTAGCTCTGATTGTTTCTCATGATGTGTCCAATTACGTTGTAATCCTAAGCAAATGTGACCTATTCTCGTGCAGCAAACCTAAAATTTAAGAGTTGAAAAACCTAAAATAATACAAGCTCATTTAACTTTTATCCATCTGCGTTAAAGCCCATTTTGCAATGAAAAGTTTTAGGTTATGCTCTAAATCTAATATTTGCTACACGAGAATAGGTGTCATTGTTGACATAGCATCATTGGACATTAGATTCTGTCGATAAGTATGCATTCATTTTTAGGGTTCCGTCCCTCATTATGGAAATACGGACGGAACATACACTTTGTCCGTCTATCCGTCTTTGTATTAGAACCCTTTAAATTTTTTATTTAAATTAGTCTACAAATACACTTCAATATGGCAGATTGGATTTATTAAATGACTTATAGTTGTCATTTTAAATGAAAAATACTGTTTTTCCGCATACGACCTTACGGCATAAGCTAGTTCGTGCTTCACCACTAGTAACTACTAGTTTTAACTGAAATTAAATTTTGAGCATTAGTTAATTCTAGTTTTAGTAAAAACTAGTTTTAACCGGGGAAAACTAGTTCTAACGAAAAACGGGTTTTAACTGTAACATATTCCATCCATCCACCAGCCTGTTTCGTCCACTGCTGGACATAGGCCTTTCCAAGATTTCGCCACTCTTGGCGGTCCTCCTGAAAGAAATGCCCATACTGACACACACTGGGCAGGCGGGTTGGTGAGCGCGGTGCTGAAACCCTTTGCACCAGTGACGCCGCTGCCCGTCACCAGTCTGTTTTATGTAAGGTCCGGCAATTGGGGATGGATATACCGCCATCCATCGATCGGTCCCAGGCAATGGTGGGCCGCCTGGTTTTGCCTGAGAGCTGTTCTCTTACTCTCCCCCGAATAACTTCGGGAGGATTTGCGAGTAAGATGGTGGTACCTCCACAGTCGAGCCCGGCATCAGCTATACCACCTCCATATTATATAGCGAAGTTAAAAGTAAAACTATCACAGCTAAGTAGGCTTTACAAGTTAACGAGTAATAGTCGACCAACTTAATTATGCAGTTTTTTTCATACATTTCATAAGTTTGTAATTTTTTTTAGAATTATATAAATCTTTTATCTTATTTCAATGCTACGGCCTTTTAAATACCGGACCTCATATAAAACAGACTGGTGACGGGCAGCGGCTTCCCTGGTGCAAGGGTTTCGGCACCGCGCTCACCAAACCGCCTGCCCAGCGTGTGTGAGTATGGGCATTTCTTCCAGGAGGACCGCCAAAAGTGGCAAAACCCTGGAAAGGCCTATGTCCAGCAGTGGATGAAACAGGCTGATGGATGGATGGAATGCTACGAATCCTCAGGCGCGATGCCTACTCGCCTTTGAGGAGAAAACCAAGTGGAGTGGAGCCGCGCACTAATTTCTATTCAGAAAAGTCTGTCATTTTCGGTGGGGGACGAGGCAGCAATATTCAAACACTAGCTTAAACTATACGCACACAATCACATTCACACACTGGCACATCTATCGTTTTTATATAACCGGTATGACCGCCGGGCTCATATCTTTGGCAGAGGGGTTCGCCTGTTTGTGGCCTGCCCAGTTGGCTTGTTCGTCCGAGCTTCTCGCACTTCTCGTTTTTCCAGGAACTGTTTACGGTGTCAAGTTTAAATCGAATTATATTTGAATTGTCTATTAACTTATTTATTACCCCGGGTATTATGATATCCCTCCTTCAGTATGTCGCCAAATTGGTCACTATTCCTACTAAAATTAGTTTAATAATTGCTGAACTGTGAAGGCACCATCTTACTCGCAACCCCCCCCCCCCCCTCCGGAAGGTAACACTTTTTGATAATTTCGCAAAATAATATCTTGACGTCCCAGTAATTGACTCGGGGCTAAGCTTGCGTTTGTGAAGAATAATTTTCGAATTTCACAAAAAGGGTCATCGAACCTTGTTACTGAGCACTTACCGAGTCTTCAGTAAGAATTTGGCTGCATAAATTAAAGCCACCTTATATACGTCCCTTAACTGTCTAGAACGCATGAAGTACAAATTTATTTTTTATTTTATACTAGCTTTTGCTCGCGGCTCCACCCGCGTCGAAGAGTTTTTCATGGAAATAAGGAAAACAAAAGAATATGATCTTTTGGACGACTATATGCAACGGTCACCACGTTTAACCAAAATCTAATACTCACTCACTACAAAACAAAACTGTCGTGACCTTGTTTATCTTTTATTATTATCAAAGGCGGATCCAGGATTTCTTTATTGTTTGGGGGGGGGGCTTCTGATTTTGACGTAAAACAAAATGTGCTGCCCTCGCCTGACAGAAGGCGGTTAGGCGACAGAAGGAAAAAGCAGCAATCAAAACCATTACAAATTAATAATTGATGCAAAAGTAAAAACCACTTCGAGATATGGGCTTTCTCAGCATCATAGTTTTTTTTCGGATTTAAATCGTGATTAAATAAAGAGATATTTTCAAAAAACTAAAAATATGGTAAACGCACGATTTTAAAAACAATTTCCTTTGCTTTTAAGTCCATTTCGTTTAAAAAAAAATCAACTGTCATGCCATGTGACAGCAGACATAAATATGCCAAGCTTTTTTTTTAATAATCCATTGGCAATGAACATTGACTTTTGAAATCCTCAGATGCGATTTACATCCTTTTAGAATGAGTGAATAAGAAAACATTAAATTAAATAAAACAAAATGAAAAAATACATAAGCTTCTTTTTCACACAGACTTTCAATATATTATAAATATTAAAAACAAATGCTAAAATGAAATATTGTCGCTGATTACGTCATAGTTCGGGAACATCTGTTTCTACTCATATTTATTATGTAGACGGAGTACAAAGACAAGTTTATTTTAAATTAAAATGCTTACGTCCAAAATCATAACAAAAATATATCCTTTTTAAAAATTTCGTGTTGTTTACATGGATTGTTGAATTATCAAGGTTTTATTAGTATTTATACATGTTTATACATTTTATTTGTGTACGTATAATAATTGTTCTATGTTAAATATTTGTATGCCTATACATATAAGGTGGGTGACTTTCGTCTATATAGCCAAATTCATCCTGGAGACTCGGTAAGTGGTCAGGACCAAGGTTCAATGACTCTGCGATATACGAAAAATATTTTTTGTGTCTCTACTTATACTTGTTCAAGAACAATGTCGACTCAATCAGTACCTTAGAGCATATAACACGGGACTAGGCAAGCGCACTTATCCCCCTCTGCCGAAGTACATGAACAATTTGTTCATGAGGGTTTGCTTGTGTGCGCGTTTTGTGTTTGTGTGGCAGCTTTTGATTTTTTTGCAGGAGTGTGCGTGAATGAGTATATGTGTGCTGTGCGTGTTTACCTCCCCTCCCGTGGAAAACGGCAGAATAATTTCAGTACTAAGAGTCGCGCTTTGCCAGGTCCCGCGTTAAATGGTCTATGAGTTGTACTTATTTTGTTTACTTATTTAATTAGTACTATTCTTGCAGAAATCATGTTCAAACGAGCGTCTAAGTGGACTTATCTGTAACATCCTGTAACTTTATTTTAGTCATAACTTTGGACTAACCCGCTTACCTACACGTTTGTCTGAGAACAACTGAACTTCAAAACAACTTACCTTAAAACAACTTTTACTTGTAAATCTACGAGTAGCTTTACAACAAAGTCGATAGTACAACCAGCATACCTCACTCAGGATACGCTTAAACTTAACTTAAGTTCTAAACTAAGTTAATGTAAGCTGTCTTCCATTTTCAACATACATTCAGTACGCCTGAAGGCTTGGTTAAAATTTTCTTGTGAATTTGCCATATTTCTGTGTAATGTTTTAACCGAATTTAAGGGTCTCCGAATGGAGGGGTGTGCCGCAGGCGTTTCTGAAATATTGCACATGAAAGTGAAATTCGGAAAGTAATTTAGAGTAAAGTGTACCCTTAAATTGGCTTCGTTCGCCAGAATGATACGGTTCAAACATTTAAGTTAGAAAACATAACTTTGTTGTTTTGTGTGATTTTAGAGAACATCGCCAAAAAATAAATTTGCTGACTCTGTTTTCTAATTTCGCGAACAGCAAAATTTTGATTGAGCGTTAGAAACCGCAATGATTATGTTATTTATGACGCACACAAAGAATTTAATAGTTCTGTCCATTATCTTTTCTGTGTTTTGGGGAAAGTTTATTATAAAGTAACCGAACCTGAAGCCCAGCATCTTTTAACCATTTGACGAAACACCATTTTATGTTTTACGTTTTTATACTGAATAGCTTTTGCCCGCAGCTTCGCCCGCGTTCAGTGTATTTTGCCCCGTTTTCAGCTTGGGCGTTATTTTATGAACATCCTTATACGTGGGACGCACTATAAGTTTCCGGAATGAATATGAAAAAATACTATTAAAGGTACAAAATTAATTTATTGTTTTTCAAAATAATCTCCCTTGGCGTCTATGCACTTTTTCATTCGATCAAACCAGTTTTGAAAACTTTTGTGCCACTCCCCTGTGGTGACCTCTGAAACGTGTTTTTCATACTCCTCGACAGCCTCTTCTGGTGATGAAAATCGTTGACCGCGTAATTGGTTCTTAATTTTTGGGAACAGAAAAAAGTCACAAGGTGCCAGGTCGGGACTGTATGCAGGATGACTCATGAGTTCTACATTTTTCGTCTTCAAAAAGTCGTTTGTCTGTCTGGCCGTGTGAGAACTAGCATTGTCGTGGTGCAGGATGATACGGCGTTTACGGTTATTTTTACGGAGTTCGTCAATAACTTCCGGCAAACAAATGGTCGTGTACCAGTCACTATTCACGGTACGACGATTCTCTAAAGCAACAGTAGCCACGTGTCCAGTTTTATTAAAAAAAGAAGCAATCATCCGCTTAGATGCACTTTTCACGCGCGCCACCTTGGTTGGTTTCGGCTCATCTTGAAAGACCCATACGCTCGATTGCTGCTTTGTTTTGGGATCGTAGCAATAAATCCATGTTTCGTCACCTGTTACTATGTCCCACACCAAATTTGACGCACCTTCGTTGAATCTGGTAAGCATGGCACTGCACCAAGTGACGCGGTCCGTTTTTTGAGCCTCGGTCAAGTTGTGTGGGATCCACCGCGAGCACAGCTTTCTCACACCCAAATGTTTGTGTAGGATTGATTGTATTTGACTCATGCCTATTTCTAAGGATGCGCGAATTTCATGGTAGGTCACATGCCTGTCTGTTTCAATCATACGGCGCACAGCATCGATGTTTTTGTTGGTCACAGCGGTGGACGGCCGACCATCGCGAGATTCGTCACTGAGATTGATACGACCACGCTTGAATTCTGCAAACCAGCTATAAACAGTCGTCTTGCATGGTGCTTCATTGCCAAAAGCTGTTTCAAGCTGAGCGATGCTCTGTTGAGCTGTCAAATTACACTTAAAATCGTAGAAAATCATACTACGAAAATTTTCCCGAGTTAAATCCATGTTGATGCAGACACACAATTTTTTAAATGGCGCCACAAGGTAAAAACAAAAGACAGTCAGATGAAACAAACTGCATTCTACAGCCAAAGAGTTCTATTTTCAAATGTTGCAAAAATTTTTAAATATTGTTTATGTAAGTGGCCAGTTCCGGAAACTTTTAGTGTTACCTATGTAGTCTATATATGTGTTGACCGGGGTAACCACGATGATAATAAAGAAAACTGCATTCAAATCTGTTGATTAGTTCTCGAGTTATAAAAGCATTTATTCAATCTTTGGCCCGTTTCCGGCTTGGGCGTTATTTTATGAACACGCCTTATAGTCGATGTGTTAACAAAGGTGACTACAATGATAATAAAAAAAACGCATTCAAATCCGGTGATGGGTTCTCGATTTATAAAAGCATTTATTCAATGTTTGCTCCGTTTCCGGCTAGGGCGTTATTTTATGAACATCCCTTATAGACTATGTGTTGACCAGGGTGACTGCGATGATAATAAAAAACCGCATCCAAATCCGTTTAGTGGTTCTCAAGTTAAAACGGAACATACAGACAGAAGCCAGACAAAAATTCTAATAATTGTTGTTTCGGCCTCAGTACAGTACCAATAACCCATTTCATTTAAAATTTCGCGAAAATATTCAATGTACAGACACGACTTTTTTACTACTTTATTAATAGTCTAAATATTATTATAGTGCATTACAAACTAGAAACGATTAATTACAAATGTAAAGGCAAGAATTTGAAAAAAAATTCCTCGGGCCAGGATTCGAACCTGCGACCTCTTGTTATCAAGACAAGCGCGCTAACCGACTGCGTCACCGAGGTACTTGCCTAGACCGTTGAATTTTTCCACCATACTTGTCCACCGAATATTCTAATAATATTTAGAGTATTCCAAAGCGATGGATTTCGCAATAAAAACATAATCTTTTATCTTAGTATAGGTTTTGTTGTGGTTGTAAAGTCGAATCAAGGCTGGAACGGAACCTAGAAAATCAGCCAAGTCAGACTTTCGAGAATAGTTACGGCGTGAAGGAGCAACAAACATCACATCACTTTTCTACAGAAACATGATACCCTGACACCTAATTGCCGTCCCACGGGAACTGACTTATTGTATAAAAAGTAGCCTAGATGTCTTATTCTCCGTCTAGAACATCATTTGTGGAAAGTTTATTAAGGGGGATGGTCCAAAGCTGATCTCCATACAAACTTGTCGGAACCAACAACATTATAATTTCGCTGTGTTTTTTCTACACGTTCCATCAATTCTACACCCGCGAATAATCAGTATTTTCACCAAAAAAATGGGTTTACTATCAAATTTTGCTGTTTAAAAAACCCATGAAAGTATTAAATGGTAAAAATCACATAATATTTTCTATATAAACTTTACACCCCTTTCCCATGCAATGGAAACTGATTTATGGGATGAAAATGTGGGATTCAAATCGGTTCAGTAGTTACGCGTGAGTTATAAACATCCATACACCCATCCAAACATCCGCATTTATAATATTATTTATTAATATATATGATATTATTTTATTTATATTATAATTGGTATGGGATATTGTTTTAACTTCGTATATCTTTTAAAATTTTCCTTGAATGGATTTTAACTAAAATTATGATATCTCTGCAGTGCAGCGTTGTATCAGCTAAGTGAGTTAACGACACGTCATGGAGCCACGTTCCAATCTGCACACGGGAGCGAATGCATATTTAATATTCTCCGTGAAACGAAACGAGATTCCCCACTAGCTGGTAGGGTGGCCAGGTAGTTTAAAAAGTGAATCAACTGAATGTGCGGATTCCGTAAATGGAAACGTAGTCTGCCTGAAAATAATGGCATGGCATGGTTAAAACGAAATATGACGTCATAATTGACTTACTGATTCTGTTACGCTACGGAAGATTAGAAAGATACAGAGGCTTCCCTATTAGAGTTGCCTTGAAGATTTTGTTGGATAAACATCTTGAACTGTTTGTTGAATGTTGTGCAGAAATATAAAGTAGATAAAATACACATGTATAATTTTGTTGTTTTTGGTTGTTTGTTGCGGGTGATTCGGCACCGCGCTCACCAACTCGCCTACCCAGCGTGTGTGATTAGGTATAGGCATTTCTTCCAGGAGGACAGCCATGATTGGTGAAATCTCCAGATGTCCAGCAGTAGACAAACACAGGCTGACGTAGGGATGGTCGAATAGGTATTTGTGAGCTCATTGCGAAAAGTCAGACTTGTTCCAAAAAACTCCGGGCAATCCTCTCCCGCAATCTGGACACCAGACTTTTCCCGATAAATCCGAAAGTGTGGAAAACCATAGCTATTCACCGGTGAAATGGAGTAAGGCTCTCTCGATACATTCTACGCAGTTCTGTTATTGAGACTATTGAGTATCGCAAAATGGGAACGCGATAACATTTATTACGTAATGGGATAAACGAAACGTTACGTAACAATTGCCATAATATGCAAGCGCTTTTCCTTTGTCGTTTCATGGGTAAAGTAATGCAAAGAATAAAATAAAATGAAGTCATCATAATCTAGTTTATAAACTAGTTCTTCGTTCACGGCTCCGCCCGAGCTATAGGTACATGTAACAACGCATAGGTTACATGTGTAGCTCTACGTCTAAGGTATGTATGTCTGCGTCTCGTGAGCACCATATACGACGTGTTTAGAAGAGGTATAAAAGTAATTTTGGAAATCCAAGATGGCCGTGCGTCGCGCTAAACTGTTATTTGGGAGCGTCCATAAATCACAAGGGGGGGGGGGGGGATTCGTCGTCCAGTGTCACTCAATGTAATTTTTACAGGTAATTGGTTATTTAATTGAAAACTAAGGGTAGTATAAAGAAAATGCTCGATTTAGCTGTATGATTTCCGAAAAATTAACGGTAGGTGTCGCTCAAAATTCTGAGATCTCTGCAACGAAAGATTATTTTCAAGGGGCAGTTTGCAATTTATTTATACTAATAGTAAAAACTTTTACTATGTCTCTTCGATTAATCATTTCATCTTTTTTTTGAGGCTCTAAGTCTGTTCAGCAGGCCTAGCATGGTGCCACTTTGACACCATTTTAAACACCGTTTGATGGTAAATTTCATGTATGTACTGTCAAATGGTGTTTAAAATGATGTTAAAGTGGCAACCATGTTAGGCCTGCTGCAATCTTACACTTGACGTCAAAAATTTCTAGTTTTGGGCTAATTGGGGTAGCCTTGCCTTAAATTAGCTAGTTAGCCCGCGACTTTGTTGACACTGGCCCTGACCTATTAAATTCTGTGCCACCATCCCATGATCTATTTAACACATTAAGTACACGTACCTCTATCTAGTGGGAAAATTTGTGAACTATACTGATTCTTTTGTTTTTAGTGTAATTAATTACGCTAACTTACCCCCAGAACAACAGCGCAAACTCCATCTAAATATTTTCAGTAGTTTTTACCTAAATCTCGAGCATACAGACAAAAATGATTGATATTTATACAAATATTTTTTCGGGTTTTAAAATGGCCCCAGGTATTTACTTTAAGTAAATATTATTCTTGTATGGACAAATCTCTACTTTTGATTGTACTGAAAATATATAACCTGTACTGCCACAGTTTTTATTTTTACGCTGTTGTACTTCGTGCAATACCTAGTTCTAAGGGCTGTTTGATAAGCACCCGTTTATGAAAAAAAAAACAGTTGTTTTTGTATATATGCATTTATTTTTCTACCTAGTCACCTAGTCACTCTATACATTTGTTCCACCTATATTCAAGCTTCAATAAACCATTCAAAAAGCATGATTTCGGAAAGTCATTAAAATAGGCCTCTGTGGCGGCAATGAGTTCGTCATTTGATCCAAATCGCTTACCACAGAGCCATTTCTATAACTTAAAGATGTACTGGTTTGAATCTTTAAAAAAATTATTAAGCTATGGGCTTCACCACATTTATTCTTCAAGTAATTTTAAGCATTTCTGGTGCGGGCCACAAAAACAAAAATGCTCCTTCCGGGGGGTAGTGGAGCCGGCCGCCGACCTTCTTTTAAAAAAATCTATACTTTTCTAGCTGGCTGCTATGGCAAGTTTGGTATCATTTCCGTATAAATTGAAGGTGTAGAATTCATTGGTGGTATTTATTTTGATAAGTTTCATAGTAATTTTTTGAATAAATAGTAAAAAAGTAAAAAGTTTGCATTGTTTTTTTTTCTTTAACAGTAAGCTATACAGATTTTGTAACACCAGCTGGTTTTGCTTGGGAGGGGGCTAGCTACAGTTTGGCAAAGAAGAGTTTGACGGGGTGACAGGTCAAACAAAATATTTTGGTTGCAGTATTTGTTTTGCTGGCAGTACATATACTACGGTGTGGCCATATGTGTGGTATAACGCTCTCATTTTTCTAAAAGTCTGCGAGGCTGTAGGTTATTTAACCTGAATCTGTGAAAATTGTCCGTTAATCACCGGTGATTTGATTGGAATGTCCATTTGCGGACAAAGGCCTCCTCTATCTGGCGTCTATTTAGTGTGGGTTTATCACAATAATCCAATAACCGATACCAGACCAAAGTACGACTGCGAACTTGCTGTCGAATCGACATTGTGCGGGGCAGCCGGGCTTGCTGGTGTAGCAGGGCGTACGGCCAACCGCGGGGGGTGCCTACGCGTTCAGCGGGTTGTTGCTGACGAGGTAGAGGACCGCTGGGGTTCGGGGTTGATGAAAGAAAAACTGCTCTTCTATAGTTGATAAGCTAGATGAGGTCCCCCAGTATTGCCGCCTTGTTCGACGATCGAAGTGTGAATGCATGTCTGTACTGGAACGCGCCTATATTTATACTGCTCGCTTTCTAAGGGAACATCTCATATTTATACTGTGCGAGCGAATAAGGAGATGTGTGAGCGAGACAGACTGATTTTTACCCCCCTAAATGCGGCAATACCGGACAGAGCCCACCTGCGCTATTATTTATTTAATCAGACTGTTATATTTACATTTATTGCGAAAAACTTACTATATGCTTACTCTATATACTATTATTCTATATTTTTAGGTTAATTAAAACTCAATGGAGAAGGAACTTTATTCAATTCACATATAGCTATCAAGATGAGGCCAGGAAAACGTCTTAAAAGTAATGGACTAACAACTATGAAATAAGGGTATCTTATCCTATTATAAGCTTCTATATAAGTATATTATGTATCTATAGCCGCGAGCGTTATTCCGTCTCGCACATCTCTCCCGCCGTGCAGTGCTCGTCGCTGCATTCGCCTGCCCGTGGTTGCGAGACGACTTCTTTCGTGTCCTCTGTAGGCAGGATCACAATGCGCTTTACTGGTCGCCGCAGTACTCCTCCTTTGGTCCTGATGTCCACCACTCGTACTGTCCCGTCGGGTCCCGGGAATGTGGCTACGATGACGCCTCGCGGCCAGGTGTTGCGAGGTAGGTTACTGTCAACCACGAGTACCATGTCTCCTTCTGTGGCTTGTCGACCTCTGCCTCTTGGCTCCCGCCGGTTTTGAAGCTGTGGCAGGTATTCACGTACCCATCTCGCCCAGAATAGGTCGGCGAGACGCTGGGAGGCCCTCCAGTGGGTGTGGCCGATGAGATCCTTGTCGTCGAAGGTACCAGGAGTGGGTACTCGTGCAGATCCGCCCAGGAGCAGGTGATTCGGGGTCAATGCCTCCTCGTCGTCGGGTTGAACGGAGACGTGAGTCAGGGGGCGGCTGTTTACTGTATACTCGGCTTCTGCTATGAGGGTGCTCAGGACTTCCTCTGGCGGATGGCGCTCGTGGAGAACGGCGCCTAGTGCTGTCTTTACTGTTCTTACAAGACGCTCCCAGACCCCGGCCATAAATGGCGAAATCGGCGGTAAGAAGCGCCATCTTATGGTGCGGCTGGCGGCTTCTGTCTGCGTGGCGTCCAGCGCTGCGCGGCGTAGTTCGGCGTCGGCACCATGAAAATTGGTGCCGTTATCGGACCATATCTCGGTCGGGCAGCCTCTTCTGGCTATGAAGCGACGTAGTGCGAGTATCGCTGAGTCCGTCGATAATGATGCCGCTATCTCGAGGTGTACGGCCCTCATTGTTAGGCACGTAAATAGCGCGACATAGCGCTTTTGTCGCTGTCTCCCCACTGTGACGCTGAGTGGGCCAAAATAGTCTAGCCCGCAGTATGTGAAGGCTCGGTGATGGTGGGCGAGGCGGCACGAAGGCAGGTCCCCTGTTGGCGGCTCTGTTGGTATCGCGCGTCGGATGCGACAGGGTAGGCAGCGCGATACGACTTCTTTGACTGTCGGGCGTAGTCGAAGTATCCAGTAATGTTGTCGGCACTCGTTTACTGTAGTTTCGACGCCTGCATGCAGCAACTTGCGGTGAGTGTGTTCCACCCACAGTTTGGTGGCGCAGTGATTGCCGTCAAGTATCGGCGGGCTTTTCTGTCTGTCGGTTACTCCCGCCGCTGCGTCGACGCGCCCCTTCAGATGTATGACGTCATTGATGAGTACCACCGATAATAAGCGTAGCCGGCCGGTACTAGATATCGCTTTTCCTTTTCTTAGGGCGCGTATTTCGTCTTCGAAGGAGTCTTCTTGTATTGTTTGTACTATCAATCTTTCGGCTTCTTTTAGTAGGTGAGCTTCTATAGGTATGAATTTTTTCTGATTATTTTTCAGTTCTCGCTTCTTAGGCGTCGTCGTTTGTTTGCTTTTCGCTCGGTTTTTCCAGTCGGGGTCTTGTTTTTTGTTCTTTCTTGTGCGACTGTAGTTTGTTCGTACTTTTCTTTGTTTGCAGATTTCTATAAATTGCAGTACTCTGGCTGTAGTTCTCAAAAGGCGTTCCCATTTTGAAAATCGGCTGGCGTCCGGAGTTATACTCGTTGTTCGTGGCGTTGCCTGTGATGCGTAACATATCACCTTTTTCTCTTCTCCCGTAGTTTCGGGCTGAGTAGGTGTTTCTGTGGGCCACTTGGATGGGTTTTCTTTGAGGAAGGGCGGGCCGCTGTACCATTGGTGTTGGCTGTCGAAAGAGGTCGGGACTTCTCTCGTCGCGTCGTCGGCCACGTTGAATTTCGTAGGTATCCACCGCCATTCGTTTGTTAACGTCGTCTCTTCTATGGCAGCGACTCTATGTGCGACGTAAGGCTTGTACGATCTCGCACCGTTTCTTATCCACGCGAGAACTGTCTTGCTATCTGACCAGTATGTCTTGGATGTGGGTTTCTGTCTATGCTCTTCTAACACCGTAGCGGCCATCTTGCTGCCCAGGACGGCGGCTTGTAGTTCAAGGCGTGGCACGGAGGTGACTTTGAGCGGTGAAACACGGGCCTTCGCTGTGATGAGTGACACGTGTATGCTGCCATCAGGAGCCTCCGCTCGCCAGTATAGAGCGGCGGCGTAGGCTGTCGTGCTTGCGTCGACGAAGACGTGAAGTTGTAGTGAATGTGATTCGCTGTACTGTAGGTAACGTCTGGGTACTCTGACGTCGCGTAGGCTTCTCAGGTGATTCATCCACGTAGCCCACTGGGTAGCGAGGTCTTTTGGTATTCTGGTGTCCCAGTCTGTACCTCTGCGCCATACTTCTTGGAGTATCTTCTTGGCTTGTATGGTGACAGGAGAAGCTAGGCCCAACGGATCGTATATTGACATAACGATTTTTAGGGCTTCTCGCTTGGTCGGCGCCTGTTCTGTGAGTAATGCTGGAGGTAGGCGGGCCAGATCCAAGTTGAAGCTGAGCTCGTCTGACTGTGGTTTCCAGATGAGCCCCAATACCTTCTCTGTCTTGGTTCCGTCGTCAAGGTTTACTGCTTGTGTAGCCGTGCTTCTGTCTTCTGTTAAGGCTTCGAGCATCTTAGATGAGTTAGACGCCCAGCCTCTAAGGTTGAAATTACCCTTGCTGTGAATCTCTCGTACTTGCTTGGATATCTCTATAGCTTCTTCTTCTGTTCTGAAGCTGTCTAGATAATCGTCCATGTAGTGATTATCTGTTATCGCTCTGACGGCCGTAGGATGCGTATCTCTGTATTTTTCAGCGTTTCTGTTCTTCACGTAGATCGCAGTGGTCGGGGAGCTGGTCGCTCCGAATATGAGTGAAGTCATTCGGTATTCGTCTGGCGGACCGTCTCGTCGCTCTCCTCTCCACAGGTACCGTAGCGCGTCTCTGTCTTCGCTCCGCACGCCGATTCTCATAAACATTTCAGCTATGTCTGCTGTTACGGCGACTCGGTGTTGACGAAACCTCATAAGGACCCCGGGCAGTGACTTGAGTAGGTCCGGGCCTGTGAGTAGGTGGCTGTTGAGGCAGTGACCCTTTGTGATAGCCGCCGCGTCGTGTACGATTCTCATCTTGTCCGGTTTCATGGGATTGAAAACTGGAAAATGCGGCAGGTACCATGTGCGGTCTTGCGTTTTCTCTGCGGGTGCCAGCTCTGCGTATCCTTTTTCTATGAGCGCTTTCATCTGCTCACCATATTTCTGTTTTAGGTGAGTGTCTCTGTCGATGCGTTTCTCTGTCGAAGTTAAGCGCCGGAGAGCGTTGTCGTAGTTACTAGGTAGCTTGACGTCTGCGTGCTTCCATAGTAGTGGTGTCTCATAGCGGCCGTCTTCTTTCTCTGTTGTGCACCCCTCTAAAAGGTGGAGTGCGCGCCTTTCTGGATCGCTTGCGGGCTTCTTTGGTTCGATGTCTATCGAGTCCAGCGCGAAGTAATGCTTCAGTTGTTCATCCATCTTTTGTTCTGTAGTTTCTATCTGTTCTGTTCTGTCGGCCAGGTGGTGAACGAAGTGTACTCGGCTGCCTATAGTGCGCGTGTCGGCTCCATGTAGGACCCAGCCCAGTGGTGTGCGCGACGCGACAAGCTGATGTCGGTTGCCTCTCCTCGTTTCTGTAGCTAGGAGGAGATGCCAGTTATCTTGTCCGATAATGATCGTGGGTTTGGCGTCTTCATAGACGAGATGTCTCTCTATGTCGCGGAGATGTTTGCAGCCCCATACGTGTTGCTCTTCTATTGTTTGCGACGATAGCTTGAGATCTTCTATAGTGCGTGCTTGTATTTTCATCGGTCGGTCTTGTCCTTGGATAGTGATGGTGACGCGGCGTGACGAGCCCGATAGTATCTTGGAGTCTGATATGGTTTCCAAGTGTAGTGGCTCGCACGGTCCCATAGCGCCAATCTGCTCGGCGATGCGCTCGTCGATCAAGGTGACAGTAGAGCCGTCGTCCAGGAGCGCGTGCGTGTCTACTTGTCCGCTGGGGCCGGAGACTCGTACCGGTATAATTTTCAGGTACGCGCATCTGTTGCGGGCGGCGTTGGTGGATGTTACTATCTCCTTGTTTTCTGTAGTTGTCTGTTCTTGCTTCGGTATGAAGTGTAGCATAGGATGATGACTGCGTTCGCAGCCGTCTTCGTTGCACTTGCGCTTCGGGCATCTGTGTGTACTGTTTCTATAGCGCAGGCATCTGTAGCATAGACGGTTCTTCTTAGCCATGTTCCATCTTTCGTCGGCGTTAGCTTGTTTGAAGGATTCGCATTCTATTTCTTTGTGATCCTTCCGTTCGCAGATAGTGCATGGGTATTTGTTCGTTCGTTCTTCTCTGTTATTCGCGGCGTGTGCGCGTTGTATTTTTCTATAATTCTGTGGCGCCACGACGTCTTCTGTGATTTGCTCGGGCGGTGTGAATTTGCTGCATCTGTCTGCTTCTCTGTCCATGAAGCCGCTGAATTGAAGTAAGTCGGAGTCTAGTTTCTGTTGTTCTGCGGCGTAGTCGAACCAACGATAGCGGAGTGCGGGCGTAAGTTTTTCTATAACATTCTTCATGGTCTCTGGGCTGGCTAAGTAGTGCGCCTTCCCAAGGTACCGTAGTGTAGCGACGCAGTTCTTCGTCTTGTTAGCGAACAGGCAGATGTCACGTGGCGAGTCTGTGGTTCGTGGCATGCTGCGCAGTTTCTCTAGCTCGGCGAGGGCGATCGCGTCGGGACGTCCGAATCTCGCTTCTAGGGCGTTCATGATGTCCTCAGGGGGCGTGTTGACGATCAGCAGGCTGGTTACGGCTTCTTTGGCTTTCCCCTTCAGTGCTCGGCGTAGTCTCGCTGTATTTTCGACTGCAGAGTAGGTTTTAGAAGACTCGAAGAATGCTGACTTGAAGGCTAGCCATTCGCTGTGAGAGCCATTGAATGTTGGTAGCTCCACGAAGTATTTGTGCGATTTTTTTGCCGTTTTTATAGACAATGGTACGGAACCCTTCGTGCGCGAGTCCGACTCGCACTCGGCCGGTTTTTCATGTCATAAATGTGGCTGTTAATAACGAATAATAAGTAGTATTTCTGCCTATTGTACAACAGAATAGTCCTATAAATTAGCGATCAACTTTGGGCAGTTTTTCTACTAAAATATTCGTGTTTTAGATCCATAAATAATATAAACGGTTGCTCACGATATATTAGTCAGATTTCACATGACTAGTTTCACTGTAATTGTACAGTACAGTGCCAAATGGGGAACCGTCGCATGTGCCTCCAGTGAGTAACGATTCAACTCAAAAAACCCAACTTTACAGGTGAGCCGAAAAACATCTCTTTTTTCGCACAAAAAAATATTTTTTTGCTAACCATTCACTTTTCGTACACAAAAATCAAAGGGTCATGTAAATAACATTAAGTTCTTTTACTATATGTATCCGTTTTTATCCCCTAGAAAACATACCATCTGAGAGATATAGTACCGTTTGGAAGCAGAATTTGACCATTTGGTACGAAAAAATCTATGCATTGTTAGATGAGTTAGTACCTTTTACCATGCGCAGTAAACGTGTAACAAAAAAAAGAAACGTGAAATCGATCTAAATAAAGTTACACCTAATTTCACAAAATGTGATATTTCAGTATGCATCTAAATCTTTTCAAACCATTATGTACCGCAAAAGAAAATACTTTAACTATTTCTAACGCCGAGGTTTTTAAAGATATTGAAATTCCATATAGGCCATTTTGTAAAGAAAAAAAACGGAGCAAAGTGGTAAAAAAAAAAACTCATTTTGGGCCTAAGTCGAGCTAAACCGTTATTCACCGAACCCACAAAATTCATTTTTCCATACAATTTCATTTATTACGATTTAATTTTAATTTAAGAGAATAGGTTCCGATTGCATTGGTCGATGTTACTCCATGCGGAAAGACCCGCAGTGCGAGAGGGACGAATTCGGAAAAAAAACAAAATTACGACTTTTATCTCAAATGTTATTATAAAAAAAAAACTAAAGTTTGTATCAAATATCTGTTCGTTTCAGAGTTTAATAAAGTTAATATAGAATTATAATTCATAAATAATGTATTATGATTTTGCTCAAATAATGTTAAAACTCGACGTGAAATCTTCTTTTGGAGTCATCTTTGACTTTTTATGATTCAATGTTGGAATGACGTCTGAAGATTCTGTTTCGATAAGAGTGTGCATTATATTCTTGACTGAAGTCAAATTTTTTTTCAATATTGCTACTATTTTCTTAAAACAAGGAAGAACAAATTATGGTTTTTCGGAACCTATCCCCTTAAGTCGCATGCATGCCCTAAATTAGCAACTCGACGTGTGTCGGTGCAAATATCGACGGAAACGACATTGGAATAACGTTCATATCAGCGTGCATTGCAAAGTGGCTGTTACGACTATCGCTGCGTCTGCGGATAGCGCAAAATAGGAGAAAATAATACTTTTACATGGACGCGATGCAAAATATTTAACAATAACTTTATAGATCTTCTTTACGGTCATTAAAATCGCTTTAAGTATTTTTTTTTTTTTTTTTTTTTTTTTTTATTTTATTTCAAGGTATATACAACAGATTACAGCCGAAAATTGCTTATAATAACGTAGTAACTGTTTGAACAAGGCTGCTTTCCAAAACGTATACACACAACATGCACAATTAAAAACTAAAATTAAACATTCATTAAGTACTTAACTATTATACAAACAAAATATAAAATTACAAAATTTAAATTGAACGAAAAATAAAATTTTAATAACCTTTTTCATAAAGTGAGCACAATGTTTTTTTAAATAAACTGTAGTTGTTTGAAAAAATATCAAAGTTATCGTTTGGAAGGGGGAAGAGGATTCTTGCGTAAATAATATAACATTTTCGATTTGTTTTGTTTTAAGAAAACCCTGAAAAAAAATCTTGGAAATTGGAATTTTAATATGTTTGACTATGGTATGCCTATAATTTTTTTTAATTATTTGGAACACCCGTAATAATATTGCAGTTTGAGTATGTATTCACCTTTATACCGGGTGTAATCGTCAAGTGTGACCAGGCGATTATTCCGTAACTATTACAGATATAAAAAAAAATTAAACTGATATCGAAAGTACGTTACCTGATCAGTAAAATGACACCAATAACTTATTGAAAATCAAACGACAAGTATCCCAAATTTTGACATTAAACAATCCCATAGATTTATTATGAGGTTAACAAGGACGTCACTTCGAACATCTGCTTTGAATACAACATTTTATTGAAATATTACAAAAATATTATTCAATTTAAAGATAGTTTTATTACTTTGTTAGGTTAATAAACAGTTTCCTTTAATATCAGTACTAAGCTAAAATAACCTTTTAAAGTAAGGAAACTAAAACCTTTCTACTAATCTCCTACTTAATGTATGGGCGTGTTTAATGTAAAAATTTTGGATACATCTTGTTTGTTTTAAAAAAAGTTATTGATGTCATTTTTCTGATTAGGTAACGTACTTTCGATATCAGTTTATTTTTTTATATTTCTGTAATAGTTACGGAATAATCGCCTGGTCACACTTAACGATTACGTCCTGTATACAAGTTAATTTTTAGACCGTAATATAAATAGTATGTATTAAGGGTTCAGACTTGGCGACTTTCCTGTGTGTATGTCCGTCATTACTCTAAAACTGTAGAGTGTACAAGAATCTAGAAGACGAAACCCTGGGAAATATACAGTATATAAAAAATATATGTAACAATATTGTGTAAAGACCGTGGAGAGTATTATAAAAAGGTAAAGTTACAATTTAATACAAGCGAGGAAAAGATCGTGAAAGTATTTATGAAAAGCAACCACTCGAGGTTTCTTAGCCAGTTTTCTTTTACAAACATTCTTTGGAGTCGTAAAAAAATATCCAAGTAATTATATAAATTTTACTAACTTTCGAAGGTTTCTTTACTGCTAAATAAAACTTGAAACCTTTTTTGCATTAAACTTGCATCCATAAAAAAATTAAAGTAAAACGTTCAGGTTAAATGAAAGCCTTATATTTGAAGGGAAACGCGATAATAGCACTAGAGAAGCAATCTTGTAAGACCGATTTTTCCACTCAAGGGTGGTCCAAGGCATAAAAGATGAGAGAAAATTATATTCTCAGAGAAAATGGGTGATAAAAAATTAACAAAATTAATTGGGAAATTGTTCTTTATATTCCCAATTTGAATTTAATCCTGCGATATTTGGCAAATTGCGTTTGATTGATGCTCGACTAATCGGGTGCATAAATACAGGAAACATTCTCTTTGATTAAAAACCTTACGTAAATTGGAACTAAAAATGTATGTATAAGGTGACTTTCGTTTATGTTGCCAAATTCATACTGGAGTCTCAGTAAGTGGTCGGGACAAAGGTTTATTGGCCCTCTTTGTAAAATAGGTACGAAAAGTATTTGTTGTACCTATATACTTGTTCAAGAACAACCTCGACTCAATTAGCATAGGAAGAAAGGATAATTGAATCTTGGTCCTGTCGTGACTTTTAAATATACAGGCTTGGTTTTTCAATAGCGAAAAATGCTCAAAAAAGTTGCGGGGCCGATTCTGATGAAATATAATTTGTACCATCCGAATAATGTCGCTTATAAGGATAAAATTCTGGGAAGTAACGCCAAACGTCAAGCTAAGAAAATACGATTTAATTATTAGACCTTAGGGTGGTAAAACCAAATCCAAATCCCGGTGCAAATGCACATCATAATATTGTTTTCCTTACTTTTGAATTAAAAGTATGCAAAAATTGCGTTTTAAAGCAATTAGCGAAAATTTCTTTCTAATCACAGGGTTCTCACATTAAAATTATGTTATTTTATGCCTTAAATTTTGATAACATTCGATTACAACGATAAATACGCTTTTAAGTTTGTTAATCGAATGCAATTAAAACGTAAATCATAAAATGATAGAATTTTAATGTAAAACCCTAGTTATTAATAATTAATTTCCGCTAATTGCTTTAAAACCCAATTTTGTCATACTTTTTACTAAAAAGTAAGGAAAAGAATATTTTGATGTGCATTTTGCACCGAGATTCTGCTTTATTATTGTTCTACGTTTGGATTGGGAAAGTGGGGTGCGATCGTCAACTTTACGTAAATGTATGAAATGACAGTTACCAAAGGTAGGATGTGCAAAAATACGTAAAAACTTTTTCAGTACTGCGAAATTATTATATTTCGCGGAATAAAAATAAAATGATATTCTTAAAAAAATTGTCAGCTCGCCATTTGCTTTGATGATCAATCACTCATGAGTTCATCAACTTCATCATCAATGTCAAATAGTGACAGATTTGTCAAATAAAATTTAAAGATTTCATTTTTAAAACAGTTGAAAATAGATTCAGCAAACAGTTCAGACAACTAAATCAGCGATCATTTAATTTTTTGGAGAAGCAATATTATTGACCAATAAACTTTTATAAACATCAAAATATAAATTTGATTTTTTTTTTCTTGATGGTCCTAAGTACCTAAGTAATCAATTCATTTGTACTATTATGCAAACGGTACTTTTGAATCCCAATCCAATCGTGGAACAATAATACCACCGTAACTAATCAATTGTTCGAAATTATGCCTATTATTATTACAATACATAGCCGAATTGGACGCCTGGAAGATTGTACATCACACGATTATTGATTCCAATGCATCATATTGGTACAATCTTCGACTCCGAATGTGTGTTGAAAAGTAAGCACCAAGAATAGTTACGGAACGTGTAATGTATGAAAATAAAACAAAATATTAATCAGTTTATTAAAAATGAGTAGTTATATTACTTATTATGTTTGCACGGATTGATTGATTAATTATAGTTTGGAAATGTGTTACGTCTAAAAGTATTGAAAGGTTGAACCTGTCCGGCTATTTTCGTGTTGTGTCACAGGTAGGCCTCTACAATGAGTTTTGCTTACTATTACACGTTACCGTCTGCATAAAATATTTTGTATGACAAATGCTGGTTCCTGTAGCAAGCCGCCAGGGGCGCTGCACAATTTCTCATATAAATATTTTACGCAGACGTTAACGTGTATAGTAAGCAAAACTCATGGTAGGCATAAGGAAATCACGTGGGCACCGTTTTTCAAGCTCAATTTTCTACCTATACCTATCTATATGTCTGTCACTATCATTAACTTTGTCTTTCAGCTATGTGTAAGATTCTTGTAACTAGCAGAGCAAATCTTCTGTCAGAAATCCAGAACCGTTTCTCAATTCGCAAACAGCCTTTGAACTAAAAGGGATCAAAGGCCTGATATTTGGTGCCTGGATTCGACTATCGTGTGAATGGCCTTTGATTAATATGTACTTCTAATCCTTTATTGAATTAAAAAAATTTTTTTTTTTTTCTGTAAACACAAAAGCGCCTGTCGCTTGCATCGCTCGTTTCCTTTTTCATCCTTCTTTCTATTGGCACTTGTTCCAATAGCTTTACACTTGAAGCGGGTTTTTACGCTTAATTGATAAAAGAGAATTCTGGTTTGATGTTTGCTCTCCACGGTAATGAAACAACGGACCCGTCAGGTATTTTCTAAAAGGATTGAGGATCTCGAAAGGGATAACATTTGGAACCAGTAATGCGAACGGCAAACCCTTTAACTTCTTATAAACTGCTTTGTGTTTTTTTTTCCTTTTATATTTTCATGTAAGTACATACTAGCTTTTTAATTGGCCGCTCGTATGTTCAAGTGGCTCGGAATCTCTCGGCCACTTATCCCAGGCACAAATCTCTTAGGGGTACATTTGTATTTGGTCTGCGTGCTTCGTAAGTAAGACACGTTATATGCTGTGGGATTTGTACTTGAAGTGCGGCGCTGGAACAATCTTCGGTAAAATATTTCTGACAACCTCACAATGTCGTGACGATGGACAGATATGTAATAGTTATTTGTGTTACAAGGAGACAAAGTAATGTTTTGTTCCTCGAGGACGATAGTTTGAATTCAGAGCGAAGCGAAGGTTAAAGTTTTTACTAACTAACTCTTTGGTTAACTTCACATAATAGCCAACAAATAGTTAGTATTCTAATACAAACCCCTTGCTGTAACCATTCACAAAAATGAGTTAATAATCATGGAGAAATCAATGTCTGTTTGTGATATTAACATTTTTTATTACACTTAACCTTCACGTGATCGGCTAACGTAGGATGTGCAAAAATACGTTAAAACTTTTTCAGTACTGCGAAATTATAATGTGGAGAAAATGTAACATTTAACCAAAATAATATTTCGTGGAATTAAAATGAAAGGATATTCTATTAAATCGTCAGCTCGCCATTTGTTTTGATGATTAATCACTCATGGGTTCATCAATTTCATCATCAATGCCAGACTTATCAAAAAAATATTCGAGATTTCATTTATAAAACAGTTGAAAATATATTCAGCAAACAGTTCAGACAACTAAATCAGCGATCATTTCATATTTTGGAGAAGCAATATTATTGATCAATAAACTTTTTTAAACATCAGTAAGCACATAAAACTCAAAAATTTGATCAACATTTCACTTGGTGGGCTTAAGGACCTAAGTTATAATCAATTAATTTGTACTATTATGCAAACGGTACTTTTGAATCCCAATCCAATCGTCTAAAGAATAAGTGTGATGAAAACGCTCTTTTTGAATTAGTTTATACCTTTCAGGGATAGATATAGATATTATTTATTTACCAAAAGACAATACATGTTTGATTTTACAAATTCTAACTCCTCAGCAGTTTATCGGCTATAGCTCTCAGTGTCTAAGGGTGATAGGCAAAGGTATCTGTGACCATACAGCCGTCTTACGTAATCTTTTTTTTCCTTAACCCAAAGTCACAAACAGGCAAGTCTGATTTTCTTTATTTCTTCATATAAATCATATTTGATTTCTTGTTTCTTTCGTCTTAAAATAACTTAAAAGTCTACATAAATATTTATATACCTATATATATTAATTCTAGTTAAAATATGCACATAAATAAATTAGCAAGATATATTTCGAGTTTTTTGGACTCGGCATCAGTTGCATTGACAAAGACAAATAAATATAAATATGACAGCTTAAAGAAAAAAAAAAGGAAGAAAATAGTAGTTTTGTGTGCCTGCTACACAGCACAAGAAGTCTAGATTTGGCTCGAGACAATCACTAGTTTTATCTTCCCGCTCAAAAACATGCTATAAATACCGGCTGATACTAGCCTAAATAAAAATAATAATAAATAATAATAATAAATTAATTTCTGGTGTTCATTTTTAACCGGGTTTCATTCATTCCAATACGCACTTAGACCATATAACACGGGACTAAGCAAGCGCACTTATCCCCCTCTACAGAAGTACATGAACAATTTGTAAGTTTGCTTGTGTGCGCGTTTTGTGTTTGTGTTGCAGCGTTCGATTTAGTGTGACATATCAATTTTTGCAGGAGTGTGCGTGAATGAGTGAATGTGTGCTGTGCGTGTTTACCTCCCCTCCCGTGAAAAACGGCAGAATAATTTCAGTACCAAGAGTCGCGTTTTGCCAGGTCCCGCGTTAAATGGTCTAAGCTAACGCCCTAAAAAATTATTGCTTTTCTTTTGTTACTTTTTAAGAAAATTATAGTATTTCACTTATTGTCTTAGTTCTTAGTTGCTTCCATAGTGAAAGTTGTTTGTATAGATAGACATTACTGTCACGTTTCGTTCCTAAAAACTCTTAATTTTCTCGGGGAATTTTAATTAAGTTAGCGGCCTAAAAATGACATCTGCTTTTGCTATTTCATAAAAAGCAATACTTATAAAACATCTTATGTATAAACTTATTTCAGTCGTGCCATTTGTTTCAGAAATTGGCACCGATTCGAGGAAACACGCAATAACAAAACAATTTCACGCTACATTTTCTCCATAAATACAGAAACATTAAATGCGAAAATCTTTTAAAATTTTTGAACAATCATAATATCAAGTAATGCTTAGCCAAAAAAGCTTGTTGATATGTTAAACGAAGCCAAAAGGCAGTAAATAATTTTAAAGAAAAAGAAACCAGCAAGTGCAATTCTATAAGTTCTATAAATGCAATCGACCCGAGCACCGAGTTTCCCGACATCGGTGTCGATTCGGTGCTACACGACTTAAGGCGAGGCATTGATAAAATTTTAATTTCAAACCGGCGCCTTAGGGGAGTGGAGTGAGGGGCACTTACTACATACAAATATACGCTCACGAACTAGCTTATGCCGCAAGTTCGTATGCGGCAAAATAGTATTTTTATTTTAAAATGACAAGTATAACTAATTTAATAAATCCAATCGGCCATATTGAAGTGTATTTGTAGACTAATTTAAGTAAAAAACTTAGAGGCTTCATTCGCTCTCGTTTGTGAGTAAAATAGTAATCTCTGTTTTAAAAGAGGTTTTCTAATTTTTTTTTCTCTGCTACGAAAATAAATCAATCAACAAAATCTTCGGGCAAAATGATGGCAATGAAATGCTTAATCCTACTAATATTATGAATGCGAAAGTTTGTGTGTGTGTGTGTGTGTGTGTATGTTTGTTACTCTTTGACGCTGAAACGCCTGGACAGATTTGGATGAAATTTAGAATGGATATAGCTTATACCCTAACTTAACACAGGCTACTTTTTATCCCGAAAAAAAGCATGTTGTTAAACCGTATAACACGCGGGCGGAGCCGCGGGCAAAAGCTAGTCTAGTCTAGTATATAAATTGGTAATTACATATGTTTTTTTATTGCTGAGAATAATGGAGATCTATGTCGCCAAAATTTCGTGGCGTCGCCTTAACTTATTTGACAGGACTAACGTTATTTTACGCATCCTGTCCTTGTCTTTTGGATACAGTCAGAAAAAGGCAGAATGCTTAAATTAAGTTAAGTCCTGTTACATAAGTTAAGTCTTGTTACACCGAATCGACAAATGGTGCATTGCCTCTTTTCAAAATCATTTTAGTCCATGATGTTGTGATATTTTACGTTTACAAAAATATGTTACATATTATAGACTTTTTATGCTTCAATTTGACATACGAAACACTCTGTTCGATCGAAAAAAAATCGGAAACTTGGTGGATTCTTTGAGGTTTTTTTTTCGTTAATACGAAATTTACATGACTTAATTGTATGAAAACTACAGGTAATCAAAGAAAAGGTAGTTTACTAAACAAATATATTACCTACCGGATATTTCTCCATAAAAACGTTTATATAAATACTTTATTTAGTTTTTACGTTAATCGTGAGCAGAGAGACAAAAATTATTGATTATTTTCATTTTTTTTATCTTTAGACGTTCAAGTGCCCTTAAAATCAACTTTTGTCTTTTTTCTGTACCAAATCTAAAATAATTTTTAATAAATATAATAAATAAACATTATAAGGTGACTTTAATTTATGCAGCCAAACTCACACTGGAGGCTCGGTAGGTAATCAGTAACACGGATCGATAAAACTTATTGCTAAATTCGCAAAAAGGGTCATTGAACCTTGTTACTGAGCACTTACCGAGTCTCCAGTAAGAATTTTGCTGTATAAATTAAAGTCACTTTATATATAGAGCACCAAACAATGGTTCCAACGATTCTAATTTGTCATACTGAACAATGCCTGAAATTCCATTTATCGTGCAACACATTGCGCAAATACCCCACCAAGTTCAGCGTGTGTACTTTATGTTATATGTACGGACACACAATGTACACCAGTCGAATGTTGATTGAAATAATATCAATGTAACATTTTATTGCAAAACATGACTGGCAACCATTAAAAACCGCTGCTTGAAATTCGAATAAAATAATACAGGCCGGACAAGTTACAGTTCTCATCAAAGAAATCGAAGCACTGGCGACAAATAACCAAAAAGAGGAATAATTCTTTAAAAAAAATTAGTTTGAATTTGGAACGTTAGTATAGGGAATTCGAAACCGTGTACTATCTACTGTTGTACGACATTTAAATTATTTCCGCACAATACAATATTTTTCTAATAATCCATTAAAAACACAAACTTGAGAAGTGTTCCGATTTTTTGATGAGAAGTATAATTATATTCTATGAATCTACCGCACAAAGTCCGTTTGGCTATGGTTGTAGTAGTGCAAACTAAAACAAAGGGCGAACGGAGCCCTATTAATATCACTCTGCTGTCCATCTGTCCGTGTGTCACGGGTCTCTAGCTCGTAGATGGAGCGAGTTAAAAATCTGTTTGGATATGTTGTGTAGAATATAGAACCAAAACCCAATATTGAATTTAAAATTCAATTAATTCCTCTTTCAGGGAGGGTCTTTTAAGTGAAAAAGAAGTCGAAAAAAAAGCATTTTCTTACCCTGGCATGTGGGGTGTCATTGTCTAGAGCTCAAATATTTTTTCATTAATTTTGAGAGTCTGTAAGTGGCCAAGACCAAGGTTGAATGACCATTTCTGTGAAATACGCAAAATAAAATTTGGACTTCTTATAGAGGTTGTGCTTGAACAAGTAAAGACATAGTATAATTATGTAATTGTGTTCTATCTCCATACAAACGGGCCGAAACGAACCCCCCCAAAACTCGGTACAACTCGGTTTACGACAGTCGCGGTCGCACCGCAGTTACCTGCGCACGTTGTCTCTGTGACGCTCCCGCGCATTTTCGTAAATTATGGCACCAAATTACAGAGTATGTTGCGCATTGTATGGTTGCTTAAATACAACTTTTATAATAATATACCAATATCAAATACGTAAACAGTCAGTTGGCAGCCCTAGGGCGTGTTTAGGCGCCGAGCGGCTGTAGGTGTTGATTTCAAAGACACCGCCTAGTTAAACTACTGTTGTTACCTATACTGTGGTAAAGAGGCACAAAAAATATATTTTTCGTATCTCGCAAACAGTGTCAATGAATCTTGGTCTTGACGAATTACCGAGTCCCCAGTATTAATTTGGCTATGTAAACGAAAGTCACCTTACACGAGTATTTGCGGAAAGCGTACTCCCAAAAGAAACAGGACTAAAATTACAACTCCTAACTACTACGTACTTTGCCGACAATTCGATTCTTCCGACTGAATACTCAACCACAATAACAAAACAACATGTAGTAGAGAATATTCACTTTGCAAATGAGTAAAGCACACTGCCTATTTAGAATGTTTACCTGCTAAAAGGATACTACTACACCATTCACCATTTTGTATTTGCTTACTCGGTTGTGAAATCTGAATGCACATTGTGGGTTTGTGATGGCTAGTGTTGTTTGTATTGCAGACTGACTGGCGGCTGGATTTTAGTTTATATAATATAAAGGATTTAATTTGTATCTTGTACTAAATATTTTAAGGTATCCTTTTATCCATGAAATCTTAGTTGTTTAAGGGGGTAACTTTTTACCTCTGTACAAAATGCACATCATAATATTGTTTTCCTTACTTTTGAATAAAAAGTATGGAGTAAATGTGTTTTAAAGCAACTTGCGGAAATAGTTTATTAATAATAAAGTCTTCACAAAAAAATTACGTATTTCAATGTATTACATTTTGTTTGCATTAAATCATAGACAAAAATTACGAGAAGATCGCTCACGGTCATACTTTGAAGTGTAATTCGATTTTTAGTTTAAATTTTGAAGCTAGATGGAGCTACTAGTTCGAAATAGTAGGAAATAATAGAATTCAATCGGATTCACGGCATAAATGGAAATTACTTTCTTTCGTAGTAGAGGTAGTTTCGTAGTGGTTCCAATTATTGTTCATCCATGATTATATTAACAAAATTAAAAGCGTGTTTACAGTTGTAATATAATGCAGCTAAAATGTAACGCATAAAATTTAATAATTTTCAATGTGATCACCTAACTATTAACAAGCAGTTTGCGCGAATTGCTATAAAACGCTTTTATTGCATACTTTTTATTCATAAGTAAGGAAAACAATATTATGATGTGCATTTTGTACCGAGGTAAAAAGTTACCCCCTTAATATGTTTATGTGTTATTGGCAGTAGTCTTCTTATAAAATTAAGAAATGAATCGTTTTTAGGGTTCCGTACCCGAAGGATGCCAAACGGGACGCTATAACTAAGCCTGCGCCGGCTGTCTGTCTGTCTGTCGGTCTGTCCCTCTGTAACAGACGTCTACAGCTTCAACTGTTATAGGTAGAAAATTGAATTTTTTACAAAATACGTGTAACATTATGGCCTCTATCACTACAAATAATAAAAAATAAAAAAGGTAATCGTAAAATCCAGGTTTAAAACATGTGCTATCTAAGATGACTTGGTTGACAGCTTTCACCGAGGTTAATTATTAGTAACATGATAGATAGCGCTAATGATCTTAAAGGTGGTAATTTGTTATATACCATAATGTTTTTAGGGTTCCGTACCACCACATATGCGGGTACGGAACCCTTTGTGCGCGAGTCCGACTCTCACTTGGCCAAATTATTTTATGATTTCACACGTAATTTGTTAAAAGGAATCAAGCAATGGCATATGGAGAAGGAATCTCTAAATTGAACATCAATAGAAATGAAACCCAGCTAAACTGTTATTCTGAAGCAATCAACCGTTATAACGTTATTTAACAGGAAAATATTTGCGCCTCTGAACTTCGTCTATCTCTCCGGAGTTAACATT
Organism: Ypsolopha scabrella; assembly: GCA_910592155.1. NCBI lineage: Eukaryota > Metazoa > Arthropoda > Insecta > Lepidoptera > Ypsolophidae > Ypsolopha > Ypsolopha scabrella. The sequence goes on along the minus strand of OU342972.1, from coordinate 8,418,216 downwards.
TAGGTTTGACGCCAACGAACTAGACAAAGTGTAACCTTAATCATGTATGTTACTTCTTTGTAAGTATGTTAAATTTAAAAAGCCGGTCAAGTGACTTGATTATTTAAACAAAACGGAAAACTTACTCGTAATTTATCTCTTAAATGGGGGGAGTAAAATTGATGAACATTTGTATCGGAATTCCATTACTTTTGTAGTTAAAACCATGAAAATTGGTAGGCATAAAAATTGACTCTCAAGTTTAATAACTTTGTATTTCTAAGCATTTATATTTATTTCAGGATCCTACCTGCGTGGGTAGATACGTGGTAGATGCGTAAAAAAAGTATTACTTTTTGCCTTTACTGTGTAAAAATGCACCTGAAATATTTAGTAATTTGTGTGTGTTGTCAAATGCACTGTCCTTAGTCCAATCCTGTCCTAGTAAGGATGCGGATAAATCGCATGGTAATCTGTTACATGGACTCGAGCAACAATCTGGACTGAGTACCATTGTTTTACCGAAAATGAGAATTAAGAGAGTTAAACCTACACTGACACAAATAGGCTTGTGTTAATTTTGGTAAATTTTGGCTATATTAATTCATTCATTCATATTTTGTCTGTTGGCGTATGGGATTTTCTCGAGCTTATAGAAAATACCAACTTGACCAATGTCAATTTAGAGGAGAAATAATAAGGCCACTTCATCAAAGGTGCAAAGAAAAGGGGTGTTGAAAATTTACTAATTAAACAATTTGGATCAGATTGGCAAAATTAACCCTCCTTGAAATGGTATTGTGACATTTTATATGAAAACAACAGTACTGAAAATGATGATGAAGATATTGTGCCTGTGACTGTCTAGAACCTGATTGTGGAGAATTACATGTTTAATAAAACATTTTAATAAATCTGGTTCTTTTTTTCTTACCTAGCTTTGTTTCATAAGGTAACATTTTTTATTCTGTGAATTTCAAAAAGTGACATTTTACAGCTCTATTGAATCAAATGGTAACATTTACTTAGTGTAGGATCAAAAGGTGTCATTTGAGAAATACTTTATTAAATATAGGCTTTATTTAAACGTCTACGTAAATACTTTTTTATTCGTTAAAATCTAGCTACTAACTGACACATTTATGTATAACAAAACTACAAAATAATTGTATAGATCAAGAGGAATATTTATTTTCTCAATTTACTCAGAAAAAGGAAAAGTGTAAATAACACTTTGTTCCTAACCTCCTCAACTAACTTATTGGTTGTTTCCAATCAATTTGAGTTGGTATTATTGTTCCACGACTGGATTGGTATTCAAAAGTACCGTTTGCATAATAGTACAAATGAATTGATTACTTAGGTACTTAAGACCATCAAGTAAAATAATTATCAAATTTTTCCGTTTTATGTACTTAGTGATGTTTATAAAAGTTTATTGATTAATAATATTGCTTTAAAAAAAAATGATCGCTGATTTAGTTGTCTGAACTGTTTGCTGAATCTATTTTCAACTGTTATATAAATGAAATCTTTCAACTTTATTTGACAAATCTGTCACTATTTGGCATTGATGATGAAGCTGATGAACCCATGAGTGATTAATCATCAAAACAAATGGCGAGCTGACGATTTAATAGAATATCCTTTCATTTTATTTCCACGAAATATTAATTTGGTAAAATGTTACATTTTCTTCACATTATAATTTAGCCGTACTGAAAAAGTTTTTACCTATTTTTGCACATCCTACCTTTGGTAACTGTCATTTCATACATTTGCGTAAAGTTGATGATCGCACCTCATTACCAATCCAAACGTGGAACAATAATACAGGAAACTGACATCTTGTTGCGCTCATATGGAGTTAAGATGTTGTTTACGGTTAACAACATCTTGTTCAATTTACTTTGTTTTTTTCAGTGTACTACGTATCCTTTTTTGTTGGAATGTGCATTACTTAATGAACAACCTACCTACATAGCCGGTAAGTATATGTGTATAACTCGTAAACATACTTTGTGAGATGTAGAAACCCCTTTATCGCAACGTTCATACGTCATTAATTTCTACGTTCCGTAATTAACGTAATTCTAGGGCGATAATCGTTAGTGTGTAATGTCTTAATTCGTACCTAACTGTCACATATGTCTCATTTACAAATTGTAATGGAATGCAGATTTCTTCGTAGTTTCATAAATTATCAATCATGCAATTAATTCTTTGACATGTAGTCACGCCTGCGTGTCCACTAGAGCGGTAGGCAGATAACAATTAATATTGACACACTTTTTTGGCAGCGGTCGGCACACACCGAAATTCCGTAAAAAAAGTTGCAAGTCAGTTGGCAGCCCTAGGGTTTGTTTAGGCGCCGAGCGGCCGTAGGTATTGATTTCAAGGACACCGCCTAGTTTACTGTTGTTACCTATACTGTGCTTTTAGTATGCTCGTAACCTTCACGACAGAACAAATAAGAACTACCATGGTAAACTGCTCTAAACATATCGTTAGAAATTAAGTTCTGGGTAGCCCTTAGACCATATAACACGGGACTAGGCAAGCGCACTTATCCCCCTCTACCGAAGTACATGACCAATTTGTTCATGTAAGTTTGCTTGTGTGCGCGTTTTGTGTTTGTGTTGCAGCTTTAGATTTAGTGTGACATATCAATTTTTCGCAGGAGTGTGCGTGAATGAGTAAATGTGTGCTGTGCGTGTTTACCTCCCCTCCCGTGGAAAACGGCAGAATAATTTAGTACTAAGAGTCGCGCTTTGCCAGGTCCCGTGTTAAATGGTCTAAGGGGTAGCCAGTACAATTTATTAGTTATCCTGCATGCAGACAGACTGACCCCAGAGATTTAAAATTACTACCGAATTTAAAATAATATTTAGTACAATTATATCAAAAAGGTTAACCCAATATTATATAGCGTCTTCTCGGAAGAATGGATGAGGGTTCAAAATTAACAGCACACATACTGATTACTCATCTATCTCAATAGGCATCCGAAAAGGAAATTGGAGAGATATTGGAATGCAATTTGCAAGCAAATGTAGATTATAGTTGTTACCCGCACCACCCTCCTCTGCCACCCCTCTACCTACAAACCTATAATTGAACAGAATTTCGACGGTAGGTCGATTACCTTCGGCACAATCCAACTACAAATTGCAATGGAGTTCAAACGGCCATACATGATGGACTCGCATTCTAGACTTTACATTTCAATTTTGGAATATCTCACCCATTATGGCATAGCATAGACAAAAAACCGGCCAAGTGCGAGTTGCACGAAGGGTTCCGTACCATTATCTATAAAAACGGCAAAAAATCATGTCTGTTGTATGGGAGCGCGCAGGTCCGACTCGCAATTGGCCGGTTTTCGTATTTATTGTTATAGCGGCAACAGAAATACATCATCTGTGAATATTTCAACTGTCTAACTGTCAGGGTTCATGAGATACAGCCTGGTGACAGACGGACAGACAGACAGATGGACAGCGGAGCCTTAGTAATAGGGTCCCGTTGGTTTCCCATTGGGTACGGAACCCTAAAAATTAAAACAAACGCAAACGAGCCCATACAAAAGAGCCCATATAAAGTCAAAATATTTTTTATATTAAAAAATTATTGATCCGTGATACTGAGCCTCCAGTATGAATTTGGCTGCATAAATAAATGTCACTTTGTATATAAAAAAAATACAAAATGAAATAATTGAGTTTTTTATGTCAAAAATACTTCTTCAGCATCCAATGCAATATTGCTCTAACGAATGCTGCACAACAGCTATCTTAAACAATAGAATCGAACCAGCAGATGCGTCTTGACGTGGAACTTAGATTAGACTATTAATATGCTAACTGCATGCTATTCTGTCTACGTACAAACGGCACCAAACATAATGGCGCCTCTGAAGTTCTTGTCTCTGTCTGTCTCTTTCTTTAATCTCTCTCTCTCTCCTATTTCTCTATATCCGTCTCGCCGAACCTAACTTCACTCAGGCGTTGCGAAGAATTATTACCAGCCGATTGATTGGTGCACTCTTGGTGAGGTATTCACAGTAATTGGCCAAGTGCGAGTCGGACTCGAGCACAAAGGGTTCCACCACACAATATGGGTACGGAACTAGAGTGGTCATCTCTAAAACTCAGAAGGCTGGACTTGGCCGCAAAAAAAGCCGGACTTTTGGGTCCAAAGGCCGGACGCTTAAAAATCTAATAAAACAAAAGTTCAAAAAATTAAAAAAATTTATTCAGTGCTGTTGACATATTATGTTCTTTGCCAGAAATTTGCTTTAAAAGCTCAGTTTCTTTAATGATTTCGTAAAAAACTTATTACACGTTAAGTGTCTAAAATAAAATTCCACAAATAACATTTTTGCAATAGTTTGAAGATTTATTTGTTTTTTTGTTTTATCCATTGTTGTCCTATTAAAGAGAATACTCCTTCTACTTTGTCATTATGGTCCGGTATTGCAAAATAATACCAGCAAAAAGCAAGGAACTCCGAGTAACAATATTATGTTACTCAGTGATTTAAAATATGTGACCCATTTTTGCCGAGGCGATACGACTCATGGCCGTGTTGCGTGAAAAGTAAGGAAATGATCAAGCGTAACAAAACCCGGACAGGCCGGACGCAGTCAAATTTGGCTGGACAAGAGGTCATAAACCTTATCACTGTCCGGCTTTATCCGGACGAATGGCAACGCTATACGGAACCATAAAAACACTGTAACTAATTAATAAGTTAATAACAGTACAAATAACAGTACTTTTGTACAGCCACAGTAATACGTCTTTTGGTAAAATTTCACCTGTCTACATAATATATTATGGCTGAAGCTGAGGTAGTCGGACGGGTGGATAGACAGCAGAGGCTAAGTGACCTGACCTGACCCTCGATGCCCTGTTTTACAGGATGGAAATTTTAAAAGACTTCTGCCTATGTTAAACCAAATTATAAATTAAAATAGTACAATATTAATTATCTAACACTATCAGAGTTCTAGTTAAAACCAGTGTTCCAGAAATTAAATGTACATAGTTCTGCGTAGTTTCTGTACAGATAAAGCCTTGATTACTGATTGTTCAGGCTTCGCGGTCTGTTTGCTGTGGGATTTGAGGTTCTAATTCAATACGTAGTGATGTATTTTGGTTTAGTATCGCTTGCACCGTCGTGTTATTTTTAGTTTTCCGCTTACGAAGTAAATCTTCAGAATTTAAAAGTTGCGCAAGAATGGGGAGCCATTTTGTTACGTCTGTCAAAAGTCGGTGAATAATGAAAAATGGGATGTACATTTTTTTGTACTTTTTCACGTTCAGTTTTTTCTATTCAAGGAAGTATAACATGATATCCATATATTTACAGGAATAAAAATCGGTATACTACGAAAGGATAATTTTAAGCAATTTTAATAATTTTCCAATATTTGTTTTACCACATCATGTGTAAGTAATTGCAATGAAGTTTCTAGTTTAAAAGGATCGAAAGTTATGAATGAGACTGAGACGGACAGACGGACAACGAAGCCTCACCAAAATGGTTGCTTTTTTACCCTTTGGTTTCGGAACCCTAAAAATCACCAGACATTTTTAGCAAATTGTCTTTTATACTGATATTGAAACGGCAACTCACGATTTTAATAGTCAGATTTCGCCTGACTAGTTTCACTCTATTCGTACAGTTTCTTCGGAGGCAAAGATGGTTACGCAGCGGTTCCTGACACTGCGTCTTTGGTGAAGGTGGTCTGCGAGCCCCGCCGCGCTGAAAGACGCAGTGTCAGTCAAACGGAGAACTGCCGCGTAACCATGTTTGCCTCCGAAGAAACTCTACGAATACAGTGAAACTAGTCAGGCGAAATCTGACTATAAAATCGTGAGTAGCCGTTTTAATATCAGTATGAATCTAAACCACGAATCTTTTAGTAGTAAAATTGTCTTTTCATTGGTAAATGCGCTATGTTTCGACCCCTCATTGGGGTCGGCAATTCGGCATCAGGCGAATCTATATACAGGTTGTTAGGAAAAGTACCTCGTTCCTTTAAACCACGTGTGCTATATGTTAAGCGTGTTTATTTTTATGTAAGTATATAAGACATTAAAATATTTATTTAAAACTTTTCATTAAATTGTTCAACCCTAGTTCAGAACGCAATAGATAGATTAAAATATTATAATTATAAATAATTATTATGAATATTATAATTAAAATATTTTTTTTTTACTTTACTCTTGATGAAGTTTTTAAAAAATATTTTTTTTTATATTAAAAAAATAACACGCTTAACATACTTTGTTATACCTATAGCACACGTGGTTTAAAGGAACGAAGTACTTTTCCTAACACTCTGTATACAAGTACAATGGATTACTCTAAGACAAGTAGGTATCATTCTCTCGAGTATATGTCAACCCGTAGCAAGAAGCTGGTCAAGGATACTGAAGCATGCTACCACCCGGAAGGATGAACAATTTGTTCCGATTTTGGAACTTATCCAAAACTTGCAATCCTTTCTAGTTTTGAGTTTCCTTGACCAAAACCAGTAAGTATTAGGGCCCGTTTACACTTATCAGATGAAACAGTGACATTTTAAAGATGATAATGTCGGTCATCTCTGAAATGTTCTATTTTAAATCTGATTAATTAATATCCTTTAATCACAAACTGTCATAGCTAATGCCAGGCCCAAGGAAATAAATATATCTTGAGATTTGTGTCATTTTGTATAGTTCCCTTAAAATAAAACATTTACACTTCACTAGGTTTTTTTTCGTTTCCACACTTTCTTTGCAAAAAGGATTAGGTATCCAGTTTGATGTTTTTTAACATATTTTGCATTCTTTTAAAATTTAGTTTATGTTTCGCAATTTAATCCTAATCCGATAGAACGATAAGCAACATTGAATTGCCTTATTAAAAATCTTTTTGCGCTCAAATTTCACCTCATTTTCGTCTAAGTACTTCACATAGTAATTCACGTATAAGTACGTAAGATTCTCAATTGTTCTCGTCTGTAGATTCAGCTGCTATTAATCACAAAACTGCGCAGCGTCTCTTTCCTTCTTTTACATAAATATGTGCCTAATCTATCTGAAATTACGTCCAATTAGAATTCAGAAGCCTGGCCGGACGTTTATCGTAGTGTGAACAGCCCCTTACTATTATGCATGTGTTCACAAAGCTTATTCGTGCAAGCCATTTAGGCGAATAACTCTTAGTGGCTTGTAATAAAGGCCATAATTGAAGAGTTCATCCATCTAGGCATGGTGCAGTAGGCTCCCATGCTTCAAGTTTCGCGAGCTGGCTTCCTTCCGGAGCGGATGGCGGGAAGTGGCTGACTGATCCAATATGGCGGACAAAGATGGCGGCTGGTGAAGCTAATTAGTGAAATAGGGCAACTTTGATGAAGTTTTGTTGGTGTGTTGATGACACTTCCTTGACGGACTTTAATTAATATAATACGGAAAGCTGCCGCAGCTTGGTTAGTAGGATGCGAGTTTTTAAATAAGAGGGTCCAAGTTTAAGTACTGCAAGTGTGCCTTAAAAAGTTTTCAGTATTTTCGACTAGCAGACGTGTAAGCCCTAAAAGTCATGTATTTGTGCCCGACATGAGATGCTTTTTGGTTCGACTGTTCACTGAATGTTTCATATAGAGGTACAACCCTATTTTGTTTGTGGTTATGACGTAATTTGACAGCGAATTTTTAGCAGTTTTGAGTGACCACGTAAACTACCTCGGGACTAGTTTATGTGGTTACGCTACTGTCATTCATGCGCGCATAAATAGTACAATCTTCGGTAAAATCCTCCTCTCTATAATTGTCTATGGTTGCTAGCCCTAGTTTCTGCTTTATATCAATTTGAAACCCATAATTTTCAAGAAATTTATATTTTGTGTCGATAAAAAAACAGAAACTGTCGGAAAAACATGTTTTTGCTCGTTGCGTTGTTGACTTCAAGTAGTGAATAAAATGTCAAAATCGTGAACATGTTTTAGGGAACGAAAAAACCCCTCTACCCCATCGCGTTACTCCGAAATAAACATCACTAAAATAAAAAGTGAGTGAACGAAAGACACCTCCAAAACCTCCTTAGAGATTGTCGTAACGATTTTACTATATATTGGCAACCTACTCGTCCTTACCTTTAAAAAAAAAATCCTCGTATTGTAGTCATCATACTGTTGTCATTAGAAGTCATCGCATGAAATCATCAAAATTAGTTAAGCACTTTTCGAGTTACACAAGATAACAAACCGAACTTACAGTGAATAAATGATAAAAGTAAATAACAACGCAAACACTTAGATTCAAAGACCCACAGACGAGTTTTAAAAACAATTTATTAACACAAATGTTCACGCTCTATTTAGCTTTTCTCGTATAGTAAAATATAATGAAAGTAGAGTAAGGAAAGAAATTCATATTGCGCGAAGGAATTCATATGGAAGGTGAAGCTCGACCGGGCCGCCCTAGAAGGACGTATGCTGACCAAATAGGCGACATACTGAAGAAGGGCAAAGTAAAAAGTACCCGGAATAGAAGAGCTTGTATGACTAGATTGATGGATGTAGAAGCAAAAGTTATGTGTCAGGATCGTAGCAGATGGAAATCTGTAGTCTCTGCCTACCCTTTTGGGAGATAGGCGTGTGTTTATGTAGGTATATAAAATATATAAATATTTTCAATTTTGTCTAGAAAATACAGGTTACTCTGTTCCTTTTGGCCATACATGGTATGTATGCTGTATGCGGATTATGTTTTTAGGGTTCCGTACCCAAAGGGTAACCAACGGGACCCTATAACTAAGGCTCCGCTGTCCGTCTGTCTGTCTGTCTGTCCGTCTGTCACCAGGCTGTATATCATGAACCGTGATAGTTAGACAGTTTCACCGATGATGTATTTCTGTTGCTGCCATAACAACAAATACTAAAACCGGCCAAGTGCGAGTCGGACCTGCGCACTCCCATACAACAGAAATTATTTTTTTGCCGTTTTTATACATAACTAGCTTTTGCCCGCGGCTCCGCCCGCGTGCTATTTGGTTTAACGACATGATTTTTTCCGGGATAAAAAGAAGCCTATGTGTAATAGGCTATATCCATTCTAAATTTCATCCAAATCCGTCCAGCCGTTTCAGCGTGAAAGAGTAACAAACATACACACACACACACACACAGACACCCTCACACAAACTTTCGCATTTATAATATTAGTGTGATGGTACGGAACCCTTCGTGCGCGAGTCCGACTCGAACTTGGCCGGTTTTTTTCGGAAGAGGGGGTTTTTTGTTCAACACGATGAGTAGACCATGTGGTCCTATTTTACGCTAACCATCTATTAACAATCTGTGTAACCACTAAATCTGATTTCCACATACAAGTTCCTCCCTAGAGATGCCATTAAATATTCATCAATGGGTATTCACTTTGTGTCACGTTACTCAAACATACATAGTTAATATGTACGTATACATTGCATGTGTAAACTTCGTCATCGTGAGTAACATTATTGTTGGTTTAGCAATCTTAATATTGTACCTCTTTTAGGACTACATGCATCATATATTCAAAAGTTGAATGAAAAAAGGACCGCCCTAGAAGGACGCATCCCGACCAAATAGGCGACATACTGAAGAAGGGTAAAAAGTATCCGGAGTAGAAGAGCTGCTATGACTAGATTGATGGATTTAGAAGCAAAAGAGGTGTGTCAGGATCGTAGCAGATGGAAATCTGTAGTCTTTGCCTGCCCCTCTGGGAACAGGCGTGAGTATATGTAGGTATCTATAAATGAAAAAAAAGATAGAAGAAGCGTTTCTAACAAAGTATCATTGAAATGAGTTGATTAATGAATAACACCTCATTGAACAAAAACATTTACAAATATACAATGAACAGACAGAAGGCAAGGGTGGACTTATTCCTATAAGAAATTTCTTCCAGTCAACCCTAGGAAAAAATTCAGTGCGTAAATAGGGATTTTGAACATATATAAATATACTACATACAAATACATTCATAAATACACAGATACATACAACGAACAAGTAGCTTAGCCAGAAGTCATTCAGAGAGGACGACGTAGGTAGTAAAAACTGAGTTTTTGAACAAGTGGAACTCCCAAACTACAATAGATATGGTTCTACGATAAATACATGTTATAAATTCACCATAATATTTTAAGGTTCCGCACTCATATGGTGGGGTGATACGGAACCTTTTGTGTGCGAGTCCTAGTCACACTTGGCCAAATTATTTTAATGAACAGATACAATGACTTCTAAAAAAAAACGTTTTTCAACATTCGGCCTTGGTAGAGGAGTCTTGAACCAAGATTGAGTCAAAAAAGAGACCTGAGATTTTACATCAAGTAGAATTGAACGCTATGACGTTCTGTTCTGAGCTGTGGCTGTTACAACAACCGAAACATCACGCGCTCCCGAAAAATACCGAGCGAATACATTACTCGGCTTACAGTTGAAAAAAAAAACACGGGTTTTTCAAAATATCACTCAAAACTAGTTTTATATAGAAAAAAAACAACTAAATTTCGAAATCTCCTAAAACTTTACAGTGACTCAAATTCAGCTAGTTACTTTCGCAAATATTTGACTAAAAACGAGGGTAGTTGCATATAAAAAATCCGGCGAGTTGGCCCCGAGCCATCTGTGAGTGAATCTTCAATGAGCCGTCGGCTGTGGATCGTCGAGATCAACCCTCAAGCATACGAATATGAGAGGACAGTAGATCACGTCATAAACTTGTATTTGACTCTCGGCACATGAGAAATAATAGTCTCGGTTACTGCTCAACTCCTTTTACTCACGGCACAATAATATATACCCTTAAATTTTGCTTGAAAATGTCTTTAAATAATGATGTTGAGATGAACATGTGAAATCCATTAGGTTTTATAATTTACGAACTTTTGCCCGCGGCTCCGCCTATGTGTTAAGTTAGGGTACACACACACACACACACACACACACACACACACAAACTTTCACATTTATAATATTAGTGTGATTGCCATGAGATTCTGGTTCACCTGTACATACTCGCTTCACAAAAAAGTCTCTTTAACAAAGTCATTGACAATAATTTAACTGTTTAAGAATTGTGACGTCATTTCAAGTGCGAACGTATCCTTAGATAAGCGGAATTCGATAGTATATAATGTTTTCGGCAATAGGCACTCGGTTGGCAACTGATTTTACGATACAGAATCAGGGGGCTGCTCTCATTACATGAACAGACAAATGTGGCTCTGTGTGTTATTATTGGTGCAATAAAAACAACGCAACGCACCACATCAGTTTCTCTACTGTCCCCCAATGTTGCCTGGTTGAAGTCTCAAGGGGGTATAATGAGCCCACTCTTCGCGAGGAGTTGCTAGCCAGCTAGGAATATCGCGACTAAACTTTTAATATGAACGAGAGTTCCGTACATCATGTGGGGAAGTAGAAAGTTCGGTGATTGCTTTCGTTTCGCGATGGGACCCTAAAAGTCTCTGACGACATTGCAGTAAGACATTCGCAAGTTATAGGCTTGAATTTTTCGTTTACTTAGAATATTTTCTGTTTTGACGAGATTGACGAAAACATCGCTACTGGATTTCTATATTATTTTTGTACAGAATTAGCTAAAGTCCTATGCGTTCAGTTGGGTGGCGTAAACGTATGATTGGTGCAAATAAAGTAAATAAACGAAGCATGAATTTTTATTCTTTACAAAACATAAAAACAATTACAAAAACATTATAATATTCAAAAAAATGTTACTACAGCTATAACGTAACTGAATTGACTTAACGAAACAGGATTTTAAAGCGGTTTTGGTGATTGATAATTAAGAGAGTGCATCAATGAATAGGCCAAAAAAGTGTTAAAAAAGTTACATACAAGCCGAAATCTGGCGAATTGAACCACCAAAGCCGCAGACAAGGATAAAGCTTTCTGCCGGATAAATTTCAAACTTAAATCGACGGAAATTTTACAAAATTGTCTTATAGCTCATATCTATAAATAATTGAATTAAATAGAAAACACCAATAGAAATTAAATGATGAATGACTATTTCTTAAATCATTTTTAACACCCTCGCACATTTTTCAAGTTTTCTTGAACCACTTGATTTGTTTTATTGAAACCTATTTTTACTTTATCAAAATTCGATATTTATTTGCTTCTGATTTAAATTAAAAACATAAAAGATGAAAATTACTATCCGACTCTCCGAGAAAAATACACAAACCTTTTACTCAATTTTCACAAAAGAAAGAAAACCTCAAAATTAAATCCCTTAGCCCAGTGAATCCGTATCTCACCCCGCAAGGGATATATTGTCTTTGCCTAACTTTCTGGGAGACAGGCATGAGTCCATCCATCCATCAGCCTGTTTCGTCCACTGCTGGACTGCCTTTCCAGAATTTCGCCACGCTTGGCGGTCCTCCTGGAAGAAATGCCCATACTCACACACGCTGGGCAGGCGGGTTGGTGAGCGCGGCGCCGAAACCCTTGCACCAGTGACACCGCTGCCCGTCACCAGTCTGTTCTATATAAGGCCCGGCAATTGGGGATGGATATACCGCCATCCATCGGTCCCAGGCAATGGTGGGCCGCCTGGTTTTGCCTGAGAGCTGTCCTCTTACTCTCCCCCGAATAACTTCGGGAGGATTTGCGAGTAAGATGGTGGTACCTCCACAGTCGGGCCCGGCATCAGCTCTACCACCTGTGAGTACCTATATATACATATGTATGTACGTATATTAATCAAAATCATCGTCGATGAAAAGTGGATGAATGGATTACCCTGTACTATGAAACGTGGTAAGAAGAGTAAGCGATAAAGGAGTGTATAGGGTAGGTTAGGTGTAAAGGAAGTGTATACGTATCGTTTTCTTTTAACGTTAACATAATACTGTCGTTTTTTCGCCTGCCTTTAAAAACAGATTTCAGTTTCAAAATAATGTTATCTTTTTAAGGATTTTAGAGCAAAATTCAGGACTGAAGAAAATCCAAGTATTTTGATACTATGTATTATCACTAAAAAAAAACAGTTTTTGCGTATTTAATTATTAATCCATTATTTATTTGTTTACATTGTTTTTGAGCAATTCTTTGAGAGTTTAGTTTTTGTTTGTGATTTCCTTACAGATGTTCAGAATCGGCCCTTAGGGCACATTCCCACTGGCTTGACATCGCGACGTCGCCGTATAACACCAGCCGCACATAGTAAGTGGTACTCGGGTGCTTCAGACCTCGCTGCCCTTGTTGTCTGGTCGTTGTCATTGCGAAGTTATTCGCATCACACCCGGCGCCCAGGAATGCAATGTCATGACACCAACACAACTGCCCTACAATTAATTCTCAACTTTAGCTATCTTACTTTAGAGTTGTGATTCGGCTGATTGAAAATGGAGGTTAGGATGTATCAGAATTGGGATAATCTTCGTTGATGAATGAAAATAAACGCTATGCGTTAAGCAAATAGGTTGCAATTCGAAGAATGAAATTCCGAACAAAGGGCATTATCCAGGCTTGGTTTCAATCTTTAGGGACAGTGGCGGTCGTTAACCAAAATTAGATTCTGTTTCAATAGTTTTAGGACGATTCTTGTTCGGGAAGATAAGTTGGTTATTGCTTTTCGTGCATTTGTTTTGTGGGACTTCAATGGCGATCCTTTGTTGTTAAAGGATTGCGCCGGGCGGTTGTGTGCGTTGTAAAAAGTGCTTTAGACGGTCGTGTTAGAGCTGAGATTGGATTATTTATGGTAGGTCATGTCCTTAGAAGTGCGTCGACACGATAATTTTATCCTGGATGGTTTTGTGCAGTTTTTATTGTGGTAGGGTCACAGGCCTTCGCTTTCTTGTTGCGTGTAGAGGATTTTTGCTAGTGATGGGGTGCTATCGGTAAAATAACTTTTTAGTAAACTAATAGATGTTCCGAAACTCTCGCTAAGCTAGGTCATAAATTGCTGTAGCAAGCTCAAATGTAAAATCAGAGGTATATCAGTTAGAACTACCATCCATCCATCCATCAGCCTGTTTCGTCCACTGCTGGACATAGGCCTTTCCAGGATTTCGCCACTCTTGGCGGTCCTCCTGGAAGAAATGCCCATACTCACAAACGCTGGGCAGGCGGGTTGGTGAGCGCGGTGCCGAAACCCTTGCACCAGTGACGCCGCTGCCCGTCACCAGTCTGTTTTATATAAGGCCCGGCATTTGGGGATGGATATACCGCCATCCATCGGTCCCAGGCAATGGTGGGCCGCCTGGTTTATTTGCCTACGAGCTGTTTTCTTACTCTCCCCCGAATAACTTCGGGAGGATTTGCGAGTAAGATGGTGGTACCTCCACAGTCGAGCCCGGCATCAGCTCTACCACCTGTCAGAACTACAATAAATCAAAATCAATGCAAGCATGACGTTCTTTGCAGTGACTCGATGACACAATATTGCCCACGTCTTCTCCCGCGCCGAATGAGTGAGTAACAAACTCGAACAAACAACGTAATCAACGTACCTATCACCACAGATTTAATTTACAAAATATCCTTCCAGGAACTTATTTGCTAATTTTTTGGGTTCCATAGTTCGATAAGGAACCCTTATAGTTTCGCCGTGTCCGTCCGTCTGTGGCTTAGCGCAGAGACTATTAGTACTAGAAAGCTGTAATTTGGCATGGATATAAATATTAATTACGCCGACAAAATGGTAAAATAAAATCTTGAAAAAAAATTTTTTTTAATGTTACCTCTCATTTTACAAGTAAACTGGGGATGATTTTTTTTTCCTCGTCTATCCCATAGTGTGGGGTATCGTTGGATAGGCCGTTCAAAAAAATTGTGGGTGTGTAAAACCATTTTTCGATTTAGGGATCGGTTGGTGAAATATTAAACTTTAAAGTGAAAATTTTAGTTAGTGGAGCTACCCCCCCTGCCGGCTAAACGGTTGTTTATAGAAATGTGAAAAAATTCACAGAAGTAGTATATATAATGGATTTAAAAGGAAAACTATTACAGATAAGTAGGCTTTACAGGTTTACGAGTACAGGTCGCGCCAAACTTTTGGCCCCCTATAATGTATGGGACCAGAAGTTTGGCGCGGTCTGTATTAGTAGACCAACTTATATGTACCGGGCAATTACGGAACCCTACGTGATCCGACACGCACTTGGCCGGCTATATTTTATAAGTATTTTAAACTACTAAAAGATACATGCGTGGCTTAGATTCATTTTGATAATGAAACGGCTACTCACGATGTATTCGAAAAATCTGACTAATACTCGCTCTATACTCTAGTATACGTACCTACCTAGTTACCTAGTTTTGGCATAGATTTGGAGGCTTGGGGGTAATCTGTGAGTTTCGGATATTCTACGTATAGTTTCGGTGGTTTCGTGATGGGTGAGTGAGTATGGGAGCGGTATTTAGCTTTTATCAAATCGGTATGATCTTATATTCTATAGATATACCTAGTATAATAGGCTTGTACACAGGGTAAACAAAATATTATTCTATTTAGTCCGTCATTTAGATTATCAAAAAATATTGGACACGTATTTTTTCTTTTGTCAATCAAACAAAAAATGACAGAGATAAAGCGCATCAAAGTTTGGCAGTGGGGGAAAATGACGTCACTTCTAAGTAACATTGTACCTAGATGTAACGTCACGCGGAACTTCAGCGGGCTATATCTTCATCATTGTTTGTTTAATTGAAAAAAGAAAAAATACGTGTCCAATATTTTCTGATAATCTTAACTGACAGACAAATGAAATTTTTTTGGTCATCATGCCTATTGAAGAAAAATGTTGTTAATTTAAATTTATTATATTTTGTTAAATGTTCATACTTCTGTGCTCAACTTTCTTCTTTTTACCAGAGCGAATCAAATCCATTTACATCTTCTTTAAATATTTTGATTAATGTAGTTGATTTGAAAAATTTATTTTGTCATTCATTAATTGACAATATTCATTGTAACATCACTAAATTCCACGAAGCCGATTAGCAAAGATGCCCGATTTATGCGTCGGGCGGGCGCGACGCGTGCGCCGATATTTGTTTATTTTTGTGACTTTAAATATCTCTCTTTAGACTATAACTTGCACGTGAACTTAGGTGAATATAGATTTCATCGGTTTATCTAGAAAAAGAAAGTTCCAAAGTGGCTTTGTTAAGTTTCGATTGAAATAAGAGCGAAAAGTGATCCTTCAGAATTTTCCTGTATGGTACAACGTGAAATTTAAGTAATTTTTTTAACGAAATCTGATGATAGTGCTCGTGTAACTTTTACGATGGGGCCAAACCCTGAAATCGTGAAAAAAATATCAGTAGTTCCATAGAAAAGGTAAATACCTATCCGACCCATGTATGAAACCGCTGATTTTCTTTTTCACGAATTCAGGGTTGGCTTTACAGTAAAAGTTGTTCATATAGACGAGTACTATCACCAGTTTTTGTTAACAAAATGACTTAAATTTCACGTTGTATATATCCCGTATACGTAAACAAAATCAGCCCTGACTTCAATATCTATCGCTATACCCATCAAAGGTGTCGTGCGTGATTAACTGATTACCTAAAAATGATGTGTTTAGTAATTTCTGGCCAATCACGGTGCGTTTGAAGGTGATTGCGATTTTGCAATGGGTGTTGAAGTCAGACAATATGGTCCCTGCTTTTAGTGCTTCAGAAGGTACATCTGTTGGTCCACTTGTGCCCGAAGTACGGCGATAGTGCTTACCAACCGTCACGTTTGGGACGTACATAATCGTCGGTAAAAAGAAGGTACACAAAGTGTGGACTGTGACTTGCATTTCACAGTTCACACTCGGGGACACTGCTGAAACCCCCCCGGGGATTCATGTCGTGACGATAACTTTAGAGGTGAGAATATCTACAATACCTACTCATAATGATTATGATGATAAAACGTGTGCATCGATTATCCAAATAACGATGTCTTCTTATATGACAACGTAGTAAAGGCTAAAATAGAGTATGAATCTTCCCATGATTATCAATCTCATACTGCAGGGGTTATTCTCGGAGCAATTTGTAGCCGAGTAACGACCTAGTCTAGTGTCCATGAAAGTGTACGGTTGCAGTTCCGAGAATCGCCCCACACCGCATTCTATAAATATAGATAAATAGACTTCGCTTTATTATTTCTTATGGTAACGGAGGATCTCGGTGCAAAATGCACATCATAATATTGTTTTCCTTAATTTTGAATAAAGAGTTTGCAATTAATGCGTTTTATAGCAATTCGCGCAAACTGCTTGTTAATAGTTAGGTGATCACATGAAAAATATTCAATTTTATGCGTTACATTTTAGCTGCATTACATTACAACTGTTAACACGCTTGTAAGTTTGTTAATGTAATGCAAACAAAATGTAATACATTAAAGTACGTAGTTTTTTGTGAAGACTTTATTATTAATAAACTATTTCCGCAAGTTGCTTTAAAACACATTTATTGCATACTTTTTATTTAAAAGTAAGTAAATCATTATTATGATGTGCATTTTGTACCGTGGTAAAAAGTTACCCCCTTAATTTGTATTAGGTGCGGTATCTAGACCGACGTTTCACCGACGATTATTACATCCCAGGTTGAAAGTTTTGAGCATCCCAAAGCGGGCAGACCGAAGACAAATTTTGATTATTTATTGTTATTATTTTACCGGGATTTTATCGACAACCTCTGGGTAAGCAGGCGAGCGCTCTACACCTCGGCCAAAGACAGACGTTTTTTTATTTATTTACTCATCATTTTTTTCAACGGTCCTATATAAGGTGACATTTATTTATGCAGCCAAATTAATAATGGAGGCTTGTTAAGTGATCAGTATCTAGATAAAAATAGCTCGATAATTATCAATTAATAATAACAAAAATTGCATTCATGAAAGTGAACTGTATTCGAACGTGTATTTCCGCACTTGCGTATAACCGAACGAAACAGCTTCAACTGCTGCGTTAGAGAGATGTTTTTCAACATTTGGGCTAGTGCAGTCAAAGCTAAGAAACAGATTGGGCAAGCTGGTATTCATGTTTAAATATTACAACCAAACAAGCAGCCAGACCTTTATTGGTGCGCTTCACAAACTTTTCTTCACGAAATACTGTTTGGAGTTCCAAATCTGTCCTTAAAGGCAGCGGGATAACAATCTCCGAGTTTCTAACGAAGGGTCGATACGACACATTTATGTCTGCTCGTAAGCACTTCGGCATACACAAGTGTTGGACATCCGATGGCAAAATCGTATTGCTGCTTCCAGACAAATCAAAGTGCAAGATAGAACTGATGTCTGAACTAGAGGCAATTGTGAAGAAGTTTCCTTTGTCGGAAGGCTCCCAGGAAGAGCATAAATCCAAGAAGTCTCCTAAGCCTCAACGTGAACCACTGAAACCCATTGGGAGGTCAAAGCGAATAGCAGCTGGTTCCAACACGAACAAGAAAACTTAAGACAATTCTTTTCTTTCTATTAAGTATATATGTATATTTTTTTTCTCGGTTCCGACTCACACATGTGTTTTTGAATCGTACGGATAACCATCCATGGGTATTTCATTTCGTGAGGTAGGTAGGTACCTAGTTTTCACAAATAATTTTAATTTTTCGTGTCGTTCGTTTATTTTGTTTTATTTCTGTCAAACAAAATTTATGTCAGTCGGTGTTCTGTCGCAATCTGTGACATATCGGAGCTACGTTCATAAACAGTGTATAGTGTAGCGAGTAAGATTTTAATGTCATCTAGCATAACTTTTTACAAAGTCGAGCTGCCGTCTCTTTTGCTTGTGTTTAAAAATATATATTAAGGTATCTGACTATATTTGTTCAAATTGCTTTCTGCATATAAAATTATAGATTTCAGAGAAATCATGCAGGTTTTTGATGTTATTTTTAAAATATGATATTCACAGTACTTTCTTACTGCAGTCTTCGGGAAAAAGGGGTCAAGTTATAGCATCGCTTTTTAAGCTTTAAATAAGTTGTAGTTAATTGTAATATTGTTAAATATTTTATACTTATATATTTATTTTTATTTTATTTAAATATGTCTGATATTTCAAATAGTAGCACTGACAGTATTTATTTCTCTTTATCTTCTTCTTCCGAAGATCTTTTGAGTGCGGATAGTGATTCGTCTGATAATAATATGCTTGATCTCAGCAAAAAGCTACATACCACCTTTAGTCCGGTCCCGAAAAATTTTAATGTCGTCCATATAAATGCGCAAAGTGTTAATGCACATTACCCGGATTTATTGGCATCATTCACAACCAGACATATCCATGCAATCTGTATATCAGAATCTCATCTTCGGCCGACACTCCCCTCGACGCTGTATCCCATCTCTGGTTATCGTCTTCTTAGACGGGACAGGACTCGTACTACTGGTGGTGGTGTTGCTGTTTATTTACGTGCTGATCTGGAGTGCAAGATTGCCTCTGAGTCTGATCCCGGTAGTCCTACTGAACATTTATTTTTAGAATTATCTCTTCGCCACACAAAACTTCTTTTATGTGTATTTTATAGCCCATCTTGTCATGTTAATTATTTTTCTTCACTTGAAACAACTCTTGAATCGTTTAGGTCTCATTATGAGCAAATTATCCTCATGGGAGATTTCAATACCTGTCTTATCAAAAATGACCACAGGGCAAAATCACTAAAGTCAATGATGAAATCCATTAATTTGAATATTTTACCTTCTGGTCCAACTCATTTTCAACCTGGTTCTGACCCCTCACTCCTTGACTTGATTATTACCTCGTCTCCAGCTCATGTTGTTTTCCATGGTCAATTCAATGCTCCTGGTTTTTCCCATCATGATCTCGTTTTTCTATCATATAATCTTCGTCCCCCTAAATTCAAACACAAGGTCCTCTTTCTTCGTAATTTCAGTGGTATGGATCTGGAAGCGTTAAGAACTGATGTAAGTCGGATGGACTGGTCCTCTATAGCTAAAATCTCTCCAGTTAATGATAAGGTTGAGCATTTAAACAAAATCATTCTAGAACTGTATGATAAGCATGCTCCCTTAAAGCAGACCAGGGTAAAACATCTCCCAGCACCGTGGCTCACAACGGAAATTAAGTTGCTCATGGCACAAAGGGATAGGGCTCAGGTTAAATTTAGACTGGATCCTTCTCCTCAGAATGTTGAACGGTTCAAGCTGTTGCGTAACCGCTGCAATAGTGCCTGCAGGCATGCTAGACGTCGGCATATATTCGAATCCATCGAAAAATGTCCTCCAAACAATCTTTGGAAATTCCTAAAAACCCTTGGTGTTGGCAAGCCAAAGTCCGGTCCTCTCTCCAACTTTGATTTAAACGCCATCAATAGTCATTTTAGTAGTCCACCTTCCTTCTTATCTACCTTTCCCAAATCTAATACCCTGAATATTAACAATACAATCCCGTCGACTGACTGTCCACCTTTCCAGTTCCATGAGATTACCGCTATGGATGTTCGGAAGATTCTTCGCTCTATAACTACTAAGGCAGTAGGTGACGATGGACTCAGTAAAGATATGTTCATGCCTATCTCTGATGTTATTTGTCCAATAATAGCAGATATTATTAATTGTTCCCTGTCCTCTGGTTCCTTCCCCAGTTCTTGGAAGAAAGCCCACATTATCCCTCTCCCAAAAAAGTCTAACCCTGCTTCTTTTTCTGATCTTCGTCCTATATCCATTCTCCCTATTCTGTCCAAAATTCTTGAGCATATTGTTCATGAGCAATTTGCTGAATTCCTGTCCCATAACCATCTCCTTAATCCTTACCAATCTGGTTTTCGTCCAGGACACAGCACTGTTACAGCTCTCGTCAATGTAACAGATGATTTAAGGTTAAATATTGAACAGAAGAATCTTACCGTCCTAACGCTCCTAGACTTCAGCAACGCCTTCAATACTGTCGACTTCGACATACTTGTTGGCGTGCTGAGGTCTCTCAATGTATCTCCAGTTGTAATTTCATGGTTTAATTCCTATCTTCGCGGTAGACAGCAGATGGTTAAAATCGATACCTTCAAATCCGAATGGTGTAACCTTACTGCCGGCGTCCCACAGGGTGGCGTTCTTTCTCCTCTCCTTTTCTCGATCTTTATCAATTCTATTACTACCTCTCTGTCTTCCTCCTTTCATCTATATGCTGACGACTTGCAGTTGTACGCAGCAGCACCGCTAGACGACATAAACAGGGCTGTAGACACCATTAACTCTGATCTTATTGCCATTAGAGATTGGACGCAACGTTTTGGTTTGCAGGTCAACCCGAAGAAGTCACAGGCTATCCTCATTGGTAGTAACTATTATGTCTCCCGCTTGGACATGTTCAACGTTTCAGATGTGATTTTTGATGGGGAAGTAGTGCCTTACTGTACGACAGTGAGGAATTTGGGTTTGTGGATGGACCAAACTCTGTCTTGGTCTCCACATATCAATGAAGTAAGTCGTAAAGTTTTCGGCTCATATCACTCGCTTAAGCGCCTACAGAAACTCCTGCCACTGGATACGAAAATAACGTTAGCTCAATCTCTTCTTCTTCCCCTTCTGGATTATGCTGATGTTGCTTATCTAGATCCCACTGAAGAGCTGCTTGATAAGCTGGAGCGTCTTCAGAATTTGTGCATTCGATTCATATTCGGACTGCGCAAGTATGATCACGTCTCCGAGTTTCGATGCAGATTAAAGTGGCTCCCTATCCGACTTCGCAGGAAATTGCATATCCTTTCCCTTTTATATAATGTTCTTCACAATCCCCTCTACCCCAATTATTTAAAAGAAAGAGTTGTCCTTCGCATTGACCGTAGTAACAGAACGCTTCGCTCCTGTCACCACCACGATCTGGCGATGCCTCCGCATACCACTGATCGTTTCTCCAAATCTTTTACGGTCAATGCTGTTCGGCTTTGGAATGAACTTCCGCAAAATCTCAAAGATCTTCCTTCCGTGTCCTCTTTTAAATATAACTTGAAAAAATTTTACCTCTCCTCTCTCTGAATGACTTACTGACTAAGCTACTTGGTTATTTGTATGTATGTATTTGTGTATTTAAGTATGTATTTGTATTTAGTATATTTATAATTAGATTATAGATTTAGAATTAACTTAGAATGTACATATGCTCTTGTGTTAATTTCTTCAATAAAAATGTTTTATATTTTCCCAAGGTTGACTGGAAGAAATTCCTTTTAGGAATAAGTCCGCCCTTGCCTTCTGTCTATTCTTTGTATATTTGTAAATATCTTGTTCTGTGTGCAATAAAGTGTTTATTCATTCATTCATTCATTCAAACAAAACCAAGCAGCAGGTTCTTAGTTGGCTATTAGGATTAGGACAACAAATAAGTTCTACTGCAGCTGCAACAGCAACACAGCCAATGGAAATAGGATCATCATCAGATGAAGATATTCCTTTGGCATCTTTGGTCAATCCAATTTAATATATTTATAATGTCGAATCTGATGGGCACTGATTTTTACTTTAATTAATGTTAATTTTTGTTGGATTTTAAATAAAAATCATAAAATTCATTTGTTTTTGCTAGAATTGTCCAATTTATAATGCATTTGTTATTAAACAATATAAGAAATTAATTTCTTACACTGGTGATAGCATAGTAGCATAATTATCTTGATAATCTCTCTTTTTTGCATAATTTGAAAAAGAAAATTTTGGCTCTCCATTGTATTGACTCGGGGCTGAGCTTGCGTTAGTGGGGAAAATGATAAAATAATTTTCGATTTTTCCAAAAAGGGTTATCTAACCTTGATACCAACTACTTACCATGTCTTTAGTATGAATTTGGCTACTTAAATAAATGTCATAGAGGGCTGAAATTTATGAAAACTATTTAATTGTATTCCCTATTGTTCTATTTTATTTTCTATTTTAACAAGAAGTATATTTTTAAACCGGTTTTTGCGGGCTTTGTTCTACTTCACCACATTGTATACATTTACACGTGGAACAGAAAATAAAAACATCTGTTACGTGTGCGATAATTATTTCCTAATCAATGTTATCATTCATTTCTACGCAATTCACCTTGGCGAAAGAAAAAAGAAAAAACAGGAAAATATACAGTAAATACAAGGTAACTGTGAGTTATATATAACTCATAATCATAGCAAAGACTTACTAATGAAAAACAAGGTCCATTTATGTACCCTTTTTGCAATAGATAGGGTGAAATTAAATCAACCGACCAAATTCATACTGGAGACTCGGTTAGTGATCAAGAACTAGGTTCTGTAATCCTTTAAGCCAATTTGGAAATTTTTTTTTTTTGCTTCCTTACTGTTTGGACTAGGGCAAAAAAATTTTTTTTTATTCCCGTTTGTAGTATCGTTAAACCTTGTTCCTGATGACTAACCGAGTCTCCAGTATGAATTTGGTCGGTTGATTAATTTCACCTAGTATAAGGTGACTTATGTTTATATAGAAATTGATACTGGAGACTCGGTAAGTTGTCTAAATTTCGTTTTGTGTATTTCATTGTGTTGAGGATGTATCGCCTCATTATTGAGACGCGCTGCAGACTGCGATTGTCCAAGTGTTGCAATACAGGTAGCAGAACGGTGACGCTTCCTTCAATTGTGATATTCGAGGTTGTAGTTTACGCGCGTAAAAAGCTCCACTTGTTTTGCCTCAGCTATTGCCAAAGGTTAGCTGCCAGAAAATAATAAATAGTATTAAGTCCACCTATGTGCAATTTTTATTCTAGAGCAATAATAGTACATTATGATACAAGTGTAATGTCTAATGCTCACGCGTTTCATACGACGTTTTTAAACACACTTGCGAGGAAATATAATAAAATTTCATTGTCTTCTTTTTCCACATAATAGAAACCACAGCTATAAATTGACGGCGGAGATTTTGTCTATGCGCGCGCAGATGGAAATAGAGGCACTGACGCATCCGCCAAACAGCCAAATATTGCCAAAAAGCCAAATATTAAATATTAACAAACTGAATATTTTTCGTATTTACAACAAAACTTTGAATTAATTTGTTGAAAAAAATTAATAATTTGAGAAAATGAAATGATTATTTATTACATTTTAACTGAGACAGTTTATTTATTTGCAAAAACTTTACTATTTCTCAAGACATCAAAACTCTTTGCTTACATTAAAAAAAAAAACTGTAATGTAAAAAACACTAGTGCGATAATGTAAAGTAAAAAGCACGTGTGTTTAATATACTGCATTATGACCCTAAGAACTACTATTATTATTATTGCTTAAAAACCACAGGTATCGCACGCGCAACGCGGACAACCTCGCTAACCACAAACATACACTGACAAGTCCTCACGATCAACCCATATCATGACTCCGTCAGTTTACAACTAACTCCCGGCTGAATTGACAGCCGCAATCACTTTAAACTCTTTGAAGTCATATAAATACAAGTTGAAACGTTGCCTACTCGATCGGACGTTCTGCCTGCAGTGTCGACAAACTGCTGAAAGATTAATTATACTATTTTTTATTTTTTTTTTACTTTATAGTAAACTAGCTTTTGCCCGCGGCTCCGCCCGCGTGTTATTCGGTTCAACGACATGCTTTTTTCCGAGATAGAAACTAGCCTACGTGTTAAGTTAGGGTATAAGACTTTGTGGACATTAATAGATATGACGGTACTATACAAAATATCAAACAGCATTATAGACTCACCCGATTCACTAAGTCAGATTAATATTTCTGTCCCTCGCCCTACCACCAGACGGTCAAATCGTAAGCTGTTTGCAACGCCTCGGTTTAACAGCAATCTTGGTAAATTTATGCCATTAACGCGTATGATGACAACGTAGAACAAGTTATCTACTGTTGATGATGATTTGGACATACATTTTGTTAGTCTTCCATGTTTTAAATCTAAGATACTCGAGTGTTTAAGTCATGGATGATCTCATGTTCTGTTGAGTTAGTGTATGTTTAAGTTACTTTTTCAGAATTGTTATCATAATTTGTTACTTATAGTTTTAATTTAAGGATCATTTAAATTTAAAATTTTGAAAGTATGTGTGCACCTGTAACGTTACAACACACGGATTTAAAACCTACTTACTATTGTTATACTATTTGTGTATGTAACATTGGTGCTCCAAATAAATAAATAAATAAGCTATATCCATTCTAAATTTCATCCCAATCTGCCCAGCCGTTTCAGCGTGAAAGAGTAACAAACATACACACACACACACAAACTTTCGCGTTTATAATATTAGTGTGATTGTGTTTTTTATTAATAAAAGCAGTAAAATGTGCTATATTTCGACCCCTCAGTGGAGTCGTCATCAGGCGAATGGAAAATTTGTGACTTTTACTGCAGTTTGACAAGTTTTAATAATTTTTGACATTTTAATTAAATTGATTTCTTTTTCAGACAATATTACATAACTATTGTTATTTGTTTCAATTTAATTTTGTTGTATCCTGACGTATAATATAATGATAATATTAACAAAAATGTGTAATGTCTTTTTGTCGTCTTCTTTTAACCTTACCGAGTATCTTGAGTATCGCCCATTAATCAAACTTCCATTCTCTTTTTTCCGCTTATCAACTTTAACTGATTATTTTTACAAAAATATTTATTGATCTAAACAAGACTCGTCAAGGCATCCCGCGTTTAGGCTTTTTTAGAGTTCCGTACCTCAAAAGAACCCTTATACAACTTGTAGTCCGTTTGTCAAGGCCCCTTTTCTCAGGCCCCGTGGGAGGTAAAAAGTTGAAAGTGGTACTTCCTACAGAAATCTGCGGGCCCATGGTGCTGTCAAAGAATCAGGCTTTCTGTTGCTTCCCTTTACGTAATCAATTTCATGCAAATTGGCTCACCATGAAAACTTATAGAACCTGAAATTCAGTCCTCAGTAGTACAGGTACAGGAAAAAAATTAAAAATTACCAATACATAATTAACCAAGAAGATATTAAAGACTAACTCAATTAGACCCCTTGAATACATGGAGTTTAATAGATCGTAAGGGTCAAGTTAAGTTGGTCAACAATAACAGCACGGTGAATAAGTTTGTGTTTTAAACGGTATGTACGTAACCCTCAGGGCACGAGTCCTACTCGCACTTGACCGTTTTTTTTTTCAATACATCCTTAAATGTTTGGGGTTATTAAGTTATATATTATGCTATAGCAGTGGTAGTTCATTGGTGGGACTCCTAATCATGAGAACCAGGTTCGAATCCTGTTGAATCGAAAGAGTTCTTCGGAATTTTATGTGCATATAGGTACTCCTAGTACCTATTTGTATGTTTACCATTCGCTGAACGGTGAAAGAAAACACTGTGAGATAAACCTGTGTGCCATACCAAGCGTGTATTGGCGGCTTCTGCTCGCCTGGTTTCATATTGGGACACAGGCACGTATCCAGACTTTTGTTTTGGGGGGGGGGGGGCGCCCATTGAAACAACAATGTGGATTGTGAAAGAAACCTACCTATCTTGTATCTGTGGTTGTTGGGACATTAAAATCGTCGGTAAAAAGAGGGGGCCACGGTCTAGTGACAGTCCACACTCGGTAACACCTCTGACACCCCCCGGGGATACACTCGTATTACTTGTTACATTGTTATTTAATATGAAATTAATTTATTTATATAATGTTTTTTGTTTCAGGTACTTACTATTCTAATAGACACTAGTGTTTATAAAACCGCGGCAATAAATGTTCCTCTCCACTCCAATAATGTGTACGTATTGTTTTTAGGGTTCTGTACCTCAAAAGGAAAAAATGGAACCCTTATAGGATCACTTTGTTGTCCATCTGTCCGTCTGTCTGTCAAGACCCTTTATCCCAAGAATGCGTGGAGATATCGAGTTGAAATTAAAACCATATACTCAGGTCTACAGTCCCTTGAAGCTGTGAAAAAATCAAAGTTCTAAGTTACGTAAAAAAAAAGATATGGCCGTTTATGCTACAAAAAACGTACATTTCGTTTCGACACTCTCAAGGGAATCAAAACTTATAGGGTATTTTCCGTTGACCTAGAACTATTAAATTTGGCAAATAATACCGTCTTATACTACAAGTTAAGGAAAAATTTATAATTAAATAATTAAATATTTAATTAATTAAATTTCATAAAATGTTTATAATTTGTATGGTACCCTCGGTGGGTGAGTCTGACTCGCACTTGTCCGGTTTTTTTATTCACAGCTACGCTAAATCCAGCTATTACTTAGTATGATTAAAAATATGCTTTTGAATAGTAAAGTCACAGTTTAAAAATCTGTACAGTTGTGCTCAGCCAGAGCAATTGTGTCGGGCCTGCGGGGCGAGACGCGGGAGGTATCTATCTGAGGTGTATATATCGGTTGCTATCTGGTTGCTAAACACTAAAAACATAGATAAAAAGTTAAAATTGCCCTCAGTGTATTGTTCACGAACTGTGACGTCACTTTAAGCACGAACGTATCCTTAGATAAATCGGAATTCGTTAGTATTATGTTTTTGACGTTTGGCAACCAGTTGGCGACTGACTCAACGATACATAATCTAGGGGTAGGTCCAGCACAAACTATGACCCTATCCATGCTTTGTCAATACATACACATATATCGTACATGTCACTGGTCAACAAAATTGTAAAAATTTTCTGCCACAGAAACGATTTATTGAAATTATTATAGAAATTTGTATGCTGAATCCGAATATAAACTCAGATTTTCTCTATCACGTCGTAATATTTGTCTAAGACACACTAAATTTTGAAAAATCGCGTGTTTTTACTACTTCTGGTGGGGCTTTACGCTTAGCACAATTAGTTTTTCGGCTTTAATTTTCAATAATACTTCTTCTTAGTGGTTATTTTTAATAATATGATAAAAAGATTCACGTAACCAAGCCTAGTTTTCGATTAAATGTCTCAAAACAATCACACCCAATGTTTCATAGTAAAAACTTGGTATGAAATGTATGGACCGAACAAGCTCTCACAAAATATTATTTATTTTGAAAAATAAGGTTCAATCGCGAATTATGTTATTTTCACCTTAATAAGTATTGATTAAGGACTTGTAATTATGAAAAATAAATATATAAAATACATTTGTAATAAGTAAAAAAAATGTTCAGAAGCATTAAAGAAACGGTAAATTTCAATACCTTGAAGTTGATTTCACAAAACTGAGACCTGATAGAAAAAATCTGAGTTCAGATTTGGATTCAGCACACAGTTTTCTGCAAGAATTTCAAAATATCGTTTCTGTGCAGAAAACTTGTTGACCAGTTATTTTACGAGGTGTTATAAATTAATTATTACAGCTTCGTTCCAAAAATTCATTAATTATTCTTTATTATCGTAATAAAAGGGATGTTTACAGAATAATCTCTTCATAACATATCCATTTACTAGTTAATTAACGTTTTAAATGAAAAATTATTTTAATTATCAAGAGACCCAGTAATGTTATAAAAACTTCACCTTCTTTAACCTCCAAAATTAACGCGAAGAAAGACTTCCCGGGAAAATAATTTCATTCAGAGTTCCGCAAATGTATCTAGTAATTTAGCGATAAAAAGAAGTTCGCGTGGAAGCACGCGATAACGCTTATTGCTTTTCCAAAACGAATTTTTCACACGGGCTCTTATTTAAAAGCAGTTGAGTTGATTTTTGATAAGCTGTGGTGCAAATTCAGATCCACCCTCGGTTTCTCGACCGCTCTGTAAGGGCAGTTCCCTATTGAACTGTTTTTCATATCTAACAGTTTAAATTAAAAGGTTGCTGGGTAGGTATAGAATAGAACAGAATTCACAAAACGCTTGTATAATCTCTACGTTACTTTTGTGATTTTTATACATACTACCAGCTTTGCAAGTGGTCGAATTAATAATAATTAAATTGCATAATAATTAGATAGGATTTTCTATTTAGTTTAGTTTATTTTTATTATAGGTTTAACAAGGATTTTGGGTTAGTTTTACCCTTTTTAATTTAGGTAAGTTTCATTTATAATGTATATTCTATCATTGTGTATATAAAATTAAATTGTCTGTCTAAAAAGCACGTTTTGTTTATCTGAACTGGGTACATATTGACACCTATTCTCGTGTAGCAAGTATTCAGTTTAGAGCTGCCAAAACCTAAAACTTTTTATTGTAAAATATGCTTTAACGCTGATGGATAAAGGTTAAATATAAGCTTGTATTATTTTTGGTTTTTCAACTCTAAATTTAAAGTTTGCTGCACGAGAATAGGGGTTATAATGTCAGATTGGACATCTCATTTTGCATCAGTGAACGTTCGATGTTTCCTTATTGTCTAAGGTGCAAGCCACACAGAAGCGGCGCGGCGCGCTACCGACCGTTGCGCTACAGGCGCGCTACCGGTGTGTATCGGTGGTATTCAAGTGTTTGTTTTCGATCTGAAAAGATGTCTTCCTCTGACGACGAAGGTGTGGGCGGTGCGCTTTCGGCGCGCTCGCGGCGCAACCGTGGCGTGTCGTCTCGACGCCTGTCCAATGTTCATTCATACAAAATGTAGGAGAGGGACGTGGTGTAAAACAGATATAAGAAGTGCACTGAGGGCGCGCCCCGCACCCGCGCCGTTTCTATATGGTTTGCACCTAAAATAGCATGCTTTGAGCCGTGGCTTTTATGGCAGCTGAAAAATCACGATTTCACGAAAAACTGAGGTTTCATGAAATTATTTGGATTCATACATTTTCGTGGCAATTTGTTTACTTATTTTTAATGCAAATTTCAATGTTGTATTGAAACGTGAAATAAAAAATTTCGAGGTATTTTCATTGTTTTTTTCTATCGATTGAACGTTTTTGTTAAATTTGCTCATCACAAGTATAGTATATTATCTATACTCACTATTTGTATTCAATTAACCAAGTTACGGAATGTGAAATGGTCATTTGTAGTTGAGCAGTTGACATGATAGGTATAACTAACACAATATTTAATTAATTAAGGTTTATTTGATGATTTGATTTCGAAACGGCGATATATCTCTGTTGCTATAGACCATTTATGTGTTATGCCTTCGTCGTGAAATATTCTAAATGGTGTTGAAAACCGCACTGAAATCCATTTAGAAGTTATAAGCGAGAACACAGACAAACGCGGAAAGTAACTAGGGTTGTCACACCTCCGTGTTTAATCCGGCCGGAGTCTATCTACGGGATTGAGTGGTGTTTGACCGGGCTACGGACACCTTATATCTCCGAGAGTGAGAGCCGGCCGAAACGGTAGTATCACGACATGGTGAAGCCGGAGTTAATTGTAAAGATTATTGTAATGTAACTGACAAGAGTTTTTTTTTTTTTTTAAAGAACCAGAGCAAAAGAGGACGAAAACGGCTGAAGAAATCAAACAGGTCCGAGTAGCGCCGTTTTATTTGTGTTGTACACGATTCTCTAAAATAAAATGTTTTGTAGAATAAAAATACTACAAAATATCCAGTAATACCCTAATTGTAACTTTGTTTTAACAATTCAATCAAATAAATTCTAGGCCTCTATTGAGACGGCTAATATGAAGTGGTGTATGTCCATAGTTTTTCCAAAAACATCGCGATAGAGGCCAGAAAAATAGTTAACCCATTGTTTTTAGTCAAAGTTGTCGACGTCGCGGACCGGGCTCTTAATGTGTCTATATACTACACTCTCTCTCTCTACTACGGCTTCTGTAAATGCAGTCGTGTATAATGTTAAAATTAAGCCCGAATCAAAAAGGTTTACCAATTAAACAGTTTTATACTATGTATTATGAAGTAAAGTGATATTATTTTCTTTTGCTCTCCTGTGTTTCATTCGAAGATGTAGAATAGAACAGATACTACAATAGAATAGTAGAACCGTGTTTCCGTACCTCGAGTTTTATTTCAACAAATTACTAAGGCTTGGTTATTAAACAGTCAGATTTTTTTTTAGTGAGGCACTTACAACATGTTTGCTATTATTTATTAGTATACCGTATAGTTAAATGATAAAAGCTCTAAAAGTGGCAACCCTAAAAGGGCAATGTTAAATTTTGGAGTGGTCAGTATAAAATACCAGACAAGAATTGTGCGCCTCATCTCTTTTGACGCAAACAAAATGTTATATAATCACACAGAAATATCTTTTAACAAAAGAAAGACTTTCTCTTTGTCAGGAGTCAGTAGAAAGTTTTTAAACTTTTTTCAACCATTTGTTAAGTTTTCAAGCTATGCTTGACTTTTTGATTGATGTATACATTTTATTCCTTCAGGCTTTTTATTTGGATTTATATTTAGGAAGAAGCAATTTTTTTACAGAATAATTGGAAAGCACTTATATGTATTATAATATTCTTCTTTTTTGAAAATATTTTTTGTTTATGTTGCAAGATAATAGGAACAAAGACCTGGCAGATAACTGAAGGATTTTTAAAGGTCATTGCAAAATACAAAACAAATCTTCTTTAAGAATATTAGTAATGAAGTATCAGACGCTGAAATTTAAGTGACTTTGAAAATAAAAACAGATTCAAGTATTGTAAAATAGGTACATAAAATACTCGTTTTAAAAGTCAATATTCAACGTACAAAGTAAATATAAATACATTTAAAGAAACTAGAATAGTAGTCGTATGAATAACTTTTACTATATAAGTTCTTATAATTCAAAGTGAAAAAAATTCAACAGATGATAGAGTATCCCTAATAGACCAAATTCCACCGAAAAAAAAAATTTTCGCTTACTTTTTTTCACCTTTCCATAGAAGTTTAGTAAGCTGATTGTACCACTTTGTAATGGGAAGTGAATAAATTATTTGAGTAAGAAATTTTTTCTTCTTGTGGATTTTGATCAGTGAATGATACATGATCTACCCTAAAATTATTTTCACTTATTATTGTAGGACCTTATATACCGGGTGTAAATAGACTGCTACCATTAAATGAAACCACATATTCTACTGACCCTACAGAACCACTTTTTCCAAGAGTCATACCCACGGACACCCTTAGTTTAGGAAATAATTGAGTTCCAAATGAAAACGCGTGAACCCTAACGCATCGACATACGGGCGAGGTTAGAGGGAGCGTTGACATCAAACGGCTGGAGGTTTCACGGACGACGCTCTCTCTAAACTCGCCCGTATATCGGTGCGTTAGGGTTCACGCGTTTTTGTTTGGAACTCAATTATTTCCTAAACTAAGGGTGTCCGCGGGTATGGTTTTAATGGTCTCACTCTATTTACACCCGGTATGTTGGCCCACTAAAATATTTCACTTTTGTACCCCCTGATAAAACTAGAAACAAATACCATCAGTATTTCAGTACCAAAACCCCTTTTTTAAAAGTATTTAAAACAATTAAACGCAACAAAATACCCACATAAGTACCTTGACAATGAAAACATTTCAAACAACGGATTGTAAAGCAGAACAACTATTGACAAACATAGACAAATAAATTAAACAAACACGCGGAACCAAAATAAACTGCAAACATCAACAGTCCGACGAACGTGCCTTACCTCTATCAACTAAATACTAGAACAATGGGAATAAACTGTTAACTAAATGCTACATGAAATCGAGAATCAGTTTTGGGTAATAGAATCTAGAATTTAGGTACTCTACACGTAGAAGGACCCATAAGGCAGTGTTGCCAATTAAAATTTCTCGATTCCCTGCGTCAGTTTTGTCAATTCCCCGAAATCCTCCGCTTCTATTGTATCAATCCCCGCAAAATCCCCGAAGCGATATTTTTGGAATAAAAACACTGTTTTATACAAAAGAAAATAACAATAGCTGTACTTTTAATCACTTTTCTATTATTTTATTTAAATTAATAAAATCGACAACCTTATACAATGAATTAATGATGTAAAAGTGGATGCGTTCAAAAATACAAAATCGTGTTCAAATCAAATGAGAGTTGAGCAGGCATTTGAGTCGTTTTGCCATTCAAAATTATGTTATTATAGGCTGTTCGAGATATCATGATAGATATGGGTGGCAGTTCAAAGTTGACAGTTACAGTAATGTACCCTAACGAAATATAATCGATTTTTTTTACTATCGAGAAAGTCAGCAAGGGCAATCAAAACGATTTTTTATTCGATTGATCTTTGATCATCCAAACTACTTCTTATTCATTACTAAATTAATTGAATTAAACGAAGCAATAACCCCAAAGCTTGAGAGTTCAAAGTTTTTTTTTGTTTTTCTCCTCATTTCACCAATAACAAAACAAAAAATCAACAAAAACTATAACAAATGTCAAAACAAATAGCACGTAAAGCAACCGCAACGAAAACACAAACCGCATACAAGATGCACTCATACTGACGCGATCCTATAAGATAGCCGCACCGATTCATCGATATATTTTCGATTATGTAGTGTCAGTACCTATGGGTTAGCGTTCCGATCCACGCATCACGTAGCAAAAAGACATTAATAATTACTGAATCTCTAACGAATTAAATTTAACGAATACACTGAGATTTTTGTTTCGATGTAAAGAGGCATTATTTATTGTATTTTTGCAATAATTATATACGTTATTCCTAAAACCTATTATTTTCTTTTGTACATGGGTGTATGTAGTATGGTGTGAGTAGTATAGGTGAAACGAAAAATTACGAACTGTCACCCATATCATGATATCTCGGACAGGCAATAGTGTCGAGCTGTATCTGCCAAGTCCGACCGTGATTTATTTTAGTTGTAAGTGTTACCCACATATTACCCGAAATAAAATAGTTTAAGCCCACCGAAAAAATTGGTCTGGATTCTCCGAAATTCCCCGATTTTTGTCATTCCCCGCGAGACATTTATTAACAGCTCAAGACAACTGCGATTTCCAGATTTTTAAAACAGCAACAAAAGTTTGGTCAAAATTTATTTTTTATTTTTTACAGTTTTCATAGATTGAAATATTGGTTTTTCTTGACTCCTCGTTTCAGAACATCAGTATGTTGCAAAAGTGATCTTTCCATGATAAAGTTATTTACAAAGGAAGGTGTAAGTCCACAGTCAAACAAAATATCGTATCAACATTTTCATTTTCATAGGAGTTTCGTTTAGGATGATATTCTATTCAAGACCTCGGTCCGGCCGACCCGTTGAAGCAGTCACCATCCATACAACATTAATTTAGTGGAAAAATAAGTTCTGAGCGACCGAAAACGCTAAGGACGAAAGAAAAGATTCAAAGTAACATTCAATCATTTAGCCAAGTGCGAGTCGGACTCGCGCACAAAGGGTTCCGTACCATCACACAATATTGGACTGGAAGCCTACAACATACATATCAACAATATATATGCTATATAGCAATATTAAGGCGACAAATTATAGGTGGTAGAGCTGATGCCGGGTTCGACTGTGGAGGTACCACCATCTTACTCGCCAATCCTCCCGAAGTTATTCGGGGGAGAGTAAGAGAACAGCTCTCAGGCAAAACCAGGCGGCCCACCATTGCCTGGGACCAATGGATGGCGGTTTATCCATCCCTAATTGCCGGGCCTTACATAAAACAGACCAGTGACGGGCAGCGGCGTCACTGGTGCAAGGGTTTTGGCACCGCGCTCACCAACCCGCCTGCCCAGCGTGTGTGAGTATGGGCATTTCTTCCAGGAGGACCTCTAAGAGTGGCGAAATCCTGGAAAGGCCTATGTCCAGCAGTGGACGAAACAGGCTGATGGATGGAAGGCTACAAAAAACATCCGTGTTACTGCTCACTTACCAAGCCTCCGGTATGAGTTGGGCTATATAAATAGAAGTCACCTATTAATATCAACTTTTTTGTATTTATCGCATGATATTAATTGATGTGTGTAATTGTTTTTCATTTTACATTAAAATTGACTTGTAATAAGTGTACCCGTACATAATATATGTATTTCTTTTTCGTAGTTTGAGATTTTGCCTAATAGTCAAATTATTATAAAAAAATCAACCATCTGTTATTCGTATCTGAACACAATTTGTGTATATTTTGGCAAACTGTGCGCGTTTTTTATGTATTTTTATATACATTTTCCACAAAATCAGTAAGTAGGGGCTATATAAAATTATAAGGACCTATTTACACATTCGACGTTGACGAAACCACTGGAACCGGAACTAAAAATAAACTTACACACCCAATTCCACCTACAGACAAAGTTGTAAACAGAAGTGACATTGCAACATTGTGCCAATTGCCGCTTTTGTGAATGGACCCGACGTATTTGAACCGGCGCCAAATTACAGACGATCTATGACAATCGGAAGCGCAGTTTGTTCAAGGGGCACATTCATCTTAGCTCTCTGTGAGATCGCACGAATCTGGTTTTTGTGGATTAAGGGGCTCTTTTGTAATCCCTGCTCAGGCACTAAATGGCAGACTTTGGTAGAGACGAAAGAATGATTTATTTTTCGAACGGATAATGGAAGCTTGTAGCTATTAAATGGGGATTTGGTAAATGAATTGATACCTAATCGTATTGTATTGTAGTTATTTATTATATTTAGTATTTTATTATATTATATTGTAGTTATTACGGGAGACGTTTTTCGAACTTTCACCACTTTTGCCAAGCTAGTTTAGCATAGCAAACCATATCGAGCTCGATAGCGAGTGATACAATTCTCTCTCTCACTTTCTTGATCTACTTAGAGAGGGACAGACAGTGTATATCGAGCTGTATGCTAAGTACCCTGCCCCTCTAGCATGATTGACCATATAGAGTTTTGACAGGTCGATATACTACTCTGTCCCTCTTTAGGTAGATCAACAGAGTGAGACAGAGCACTGTATCAAGAGCTATCTATATGTATATAATATGTTCCTTCATATTAGATGTGCTGGAATTACTCGTTCTGCTACTTCTAAAATTAAGGGAAACTTTTAGTACGTACGGTCAGTTTGTATGAGTATATGGCAATTTTTGTTTAAGTTTATCTATCTATACTAATAACATACGTACAATTATACTCACGCTTGTCTTCAAAAGGGGTTGGCGGAGACTACAGATTTCCATCTGCTACGATCCTGACTCACCTCTTTTGCTTCTACATGCATCAGTCTAGTCATAGCAGCTCTTCTATTCCGGTTACTTTTTACTTTGCCCTTCTTCAGTATGTCGCCTATTTGGTCAGCATTCTAGGGCGGCCCAGTCGAGCTTTACTAATAACAATTTTTATTTTCAAAATTTAATGTTTTGTACTGAAACCAAAATTACCATTTTTGAATTGTTGCCAGTCTATCTGTATATAAGTTTAAGTACCCACATGTTCTATTTTAACTCGAGAACCACTTAACGGATTTGGATGCGATTTTATGCAGTATCATCGTAGTGGCCCCTAAGGGAAAACTGTCGATAATAGTTTTATAATAATAACCCCTTCGCCTTCTGGTACGTACAGTGCAACAGTCACCGCAGGGCGGCTTGTGGCGAGTCGATGGCGAGTGGCGACACCTCGGACCCTACCTCCAGGGGAAACACACACACATGCACTTACACACACATACACACAGCAACACACCTCCCCGCCTCTGCGCTTGCCTTAACTAGCCGGCTAGAGTGGAGTCGTAAGAGCGGAACCTATGCTCCAGGTTGGAAGTGTAAAATGTCATAACGCCGGGGGCACTTGACTGTATAAGGATCTTGCGCCCCGCAGACTCGCCTCTCGACAACTTTAGCTGCTTACATAGTGTTGCCCCCTGGCCACCCCATGGTGGCTAGATAGGGGGTCCACAATGGCTAACCTTCTGGAAAGTCATCAAGCAGCAAGTCACGTTCTGCCAGACTTAAATTTGTGAGACATTTTTGAGGCAGATGTCCGTTATCTCACTCCATAGCCCTGTTATCCGGCCATCCCATCCTCATAACCCACTCCAAGTCTTCCTTCCTGGCAATAGTTTGGCAACTATGGGGGACTGTCTGTTAGTGTATCCCTATGGTACATTGAGGGGGACACCTCCATGGATGCGTCCATCTCACATTTAGATTAAATGGTAAAAAGGCCTCTTCAATGTTGGCTTCGGCCCCATGAATGCCTTTCAAATGACCGGGTCCCTATGGGCCCGTGACTGAAAAGTGTACCAACATAATAATAATAATAGAAACTTCTACGCGAGCGAAGCCGCGGGCAAAAGTTAGTAGATTATATCATAAATAAATATAATAATAAATTCAGTATTATAAATAAAATCGCTTAGAATAACGCTGTATGGCCAAAAAAGTCTTATGTCTCACTATTTGATTAGGACATGTTTAATCTCTTAAAGATAATCACCATTTTCATTCCTTTAATATTTTATGTATTTTTCGTGAGTGTCCGTGAAGTGTCGATGACAATATTTTAACAATTTTTAATTATTTTTATAAATTGAACAGCATTTCAGAATACCAAAATTAGTTATATAGATTTCTTTGTCATTTGTAAAATTATTTTTATTTTGAAATTTATACAATAAAATTAAATCTAACTAAAATAATAACAATTTCAAAACATCAACAATCTATGAAACACAACAAATATAAACTAAACTTCTATAAATTTAAATTCCCCAAAAACAGAACCTAATTATGAAAATTATTAAAAATTTTAAGATGATTGTGATAGTCGGCACTTTGTAAAACTTAATTGTTATACATCTTTGTTTAAATAAGACACTTTTACTTATCCAGATATCATCTAAATTCTAACTTCACTACCCTGTTGCTTCCTAAAATACTGGCAACATTTCTATCCAAATGGCAAAAAGTAGACACTGCTGGCCCAGATAATAATAATAATAATTATATAATACATATAATCAGCCCAAAATTACTTCAACTGCTACAAATATAACTTGAGGCAATTTAAGGGGGTAACTTTTTACCTCGGTACAAAATGCACATCATAATATTGTTTTCCTTACTTTTGAATAAAAAGTATGCAATAAATGTGTTTTAAAGCAACTTGCAGAAATAGTTTATTAATAATAAAGTCTTCACAAAAAATTTACGTACTTTAATGTATTACATTTTGTTTGCACTACATTAACAAACTTAAAAGCGTGTTTACAGTTGTAATGTAGGCATAAAATTAAATAATTTTCATGTGATCACCTAACTATTAACAAGCAGTTTGCGCGAATTGCTATAAAACGCAAATTAACAAAATCTACAACGATCTGGACACACCTCTTGCTAATATTTAGCTTGAAAAAGTGATTACAGCCAGGTTTTTGTATTGATTTTTTCCCATACGAGAAAACTGTATGAGTTTAATCTGACTACAGATTTCCATCTGCAACGATCCTGACACACTTCTTGGCACTTTGGTAAAACATGATGACCAGAGTCTGATGATGGGACTGGAAGATGGGTACGGGATCTCCTCAACGGACAACAGCAGACCCTTCGAGTTTGGGCTTATTTGATTGGTAATTATTAGCACTTTGGCAACACATCGTGACCAGGGTCTGATGATGAGTCTGGAAGATGGGTACAAGATCTCCTCAACGGACAACAGCAGACCCCTTGAGTTTGAGATTATTTGATTGGTCTTTATTAGCACTTTGGTAAAACATGGAGACCAGGGTCTGATGATGGGACTGGAAGATGGTTACGGGATCTCCTCAACGGACAACAGCAGACCCTTCAAGTTTGGGCTTATTTGATTGGTCTTTATTAGCACTTTGGTAAAACATGGTGACCAGGGTCTGATGATGGGACTGGAAGGTGGGTACAGGATCTCCTCAACGGACAACAGCAGACCCTTCGAGTTTGGGCTCATTTGATTGGTTTTTATTAGCACTTTGGTAAAACATGGAGACCAGGGTCTGATGATGGGACTGGAAGATGGGCGATTATTGCAAACTTTTTATTCAAAAGTAAGGAAAACAATATTATGATGTGCATTTTGCACCGAGATCCTCCGTTACCACCTTAAGCGAAATTATTTACTTTCAATTTGGATGTACGAATGTTGAAACTAGACGTACGGATTTATTATTGCATCCTCTGTATATTTCTTAGCCGACCGACTGTGTTGACGTCGGCGTTTTCATCCAAATCTTTGAATTGCCTGGTCGGCTGCGGCCGCTGGGTTGTATTGGTCTGGGAGGTCGACGGTTTGAGCAGCCAGTACAAACTCGAAATTTATTTATTTATTTATTTATTTATTGGGAAACAAACAGTTTTCTTATCACACAATACAATCAGGAATAGCTAAAATATAAAACCAAAAAAGTTTCCACATAAATCTTAACAACAAAATTAATTAGTGCACGGACATTTACAACAACAAGTTGTTGAAAATATCACATTCCATCTCGAAGGCGGCGTCAATTCTAGAAAAACAGTTGGTTTTGTTTAGTAGCCTTATGCTCGTCTCGAAGTAAAAATTCCCTGCGTCCATTTTACTTTAGAGGCGGTTTACATTTTCATGCGAGTAATCTTAAATTTCCAAC
This sequence comes from Ypsolopha scabrella, assembly GCA_910592155.1. Taxonomy (NCBI): domain Eukaryota; kingdom Metazoa; phylum Arthropoda; class Insecta; order Lepidoptera; family Ypsolophidae; genus Ypsolopha; species Ypsolopha scabrella. The sequence continues at coordinate 8,378,812 of OU342972.1, read as the reverse complement.
GCCTAATTTACTATCTTGGAAATGGCTATTATACTGTTAAATACATGTTTAAGATGACTAAAACTACTTGTTTTTTTTTTGTATTGATTAATTTTCCACACTTCGTTAACGGAAAAATTATTACATTGTAAACTTCAAAGAGCTTTCTTTCAAGTTCAATACTTTGCTGAGTAAAAATTAGCGAAACACCAGGCATATAAATCTGTTGAAATTAATATACCAGAATTTTCATTATTTATCACAACCGGTCAAGTGAGAGTAAGACCCGCGCCTGAGGGTTCCGTAGCATTCAATTAAGTTAAAATAGACTTAAATGATTCGAATAAAAGTGACAAACTTATGAAATGTATGAACACATATCAAAGAAACTGCAAAATTACGTTGGTCGACCGCTACTTGTTAACTTGTAAAGCCTACTTAACTTAGCCGTTAGTTTTCCTTTTAATTTCGTTATATTTAAGGTGACTTTAATTTATGCAGCTAAATTCTTACTAAAGACTCGGTAAATGCTCGGTAACAAGGTTCGATGACCCATTTTCTTTTCGTGTTCCTTACAAACGCAAGCCCAGCCCCGAATCAATTACTATGGGACGTCAAGATTTTCGTGTTACTGATCACTTACCAAGCCTCCAGTACGAGTTTGGCTGCATAAATTAAAGCCACCTTGTATACTACTGCCGTGAATTTTTAACATATCCAAAAACAACCGTTTCGCTAGCAGGGGGGAGGGACTGGACTTGACTCCAACAAATCGAAAAAACACATAACTCATACCCACAATATTTTTAAAGGATCTAACCAAAGATATGTCACATGCGAAAAAAAAATCATCCCCACTTTACGTGTAGACGAGGCAAAAAAAATTTTTTCATGTTTTATTTTACCACTTTATCGGCGTTATTAATATGTATTACTAGCTTTTGCCCGCGGCTCTGCCCGCGTGTTATTCGGTTTAACGAAATGCTTTTTTCCCCATTCTAAAGACGGACGGACACGGCGAAAATATAAGGATTCCTTTCGACTACGGAACCCTAAGAATGGACCGCCTGGCCGAACCTACACAAAGTGACATTTTAATTTTGTATTTAAAAACACTTACCTGTTTTAAACATCGTTGACGCTTCTGAGAGAAATAAAATTTGTTCTCGTATATTGCGCTTGCATTTTATTCGTTGCACATTATTATCCACACAGATATTTAAACTGACAAACTGAAAGCAGATTTTTCACAGTAAAACAATTGCTGAATGGTAAAATTTAATCCCCTGTATGCAGATTTTGTTCCATCAAATCCTCAACGCGTGAAGTCTAAAATTGAACGTTCAAATTCAGGCACTTCATGTAACCGGTAAATAGTTTTGTCTGGAACAAAGCAGGCAATCCCGGGGGATCACAAAGACTGTCAATGTGAACAGTGTTTTCATAACTCAAAACGGGATTTTCCTTTGTCAATTCCGCCCCGTTTCAGTGAAAGTTTAGCGGTGACATTGTGAAATGTACAATGATATATCAAACTTATCATTAATTTATTTTTTGTTTCAAATTGAAAGAATTGCTCATAAACTATACTTACGTTTAGAAAGAAAGAAAAGAGCTTTATTTAAAAAACCACAGTATAACAAAAAAAAGAATTGTAAATGAAATTAATAACTAAGAAAAAGGAGTCCAGCTCAGTTTAATGCCACAGCCAAAGCCACAGCGCTGGTATTCTGCTTTATTATCTATCGACTCCCATATTGAAATTAGCTAATTGCAACATCAAAAACAGTTTTAGTAGTACCTATATCTGTCAGTATCGCAAGAATCGATGTAACAATTTAACAATATCCGACCCGTGACATACAGACGAGCAGACAGACAGCAGAGCGACATTAATTGGGCTCCGTTTTGCCCTTTGGGCGCGGAACCCTAAAAATCAACAAGTTCTGTTTAGTTCAGACCGAGATTCTATTTATTTTGTACTATGTATGTTGCCAACTATTGAGCCAAAAATTAAGTAAATAACATCACGTTCATATAAACAAGAGTCTCAAGAAGGGATTTTATAAACATAATAACTATATTTCGAGAGTCAATTAATAAAAATTAAGTTTTTTGTTTTCGCGGGTTTCTCGGCTGTCATAACAGCCACGGCTCAAAGAGAAACGGAATGGCGTTCAGAGGTGCAATTGTGTAAGACAATCGTATTCAAATTGATTGTCATATGGCTATTCGGCTAAGCAAATTAACCCGTTTGTCAGTTCAAATCGTAAGTTTTTCGCTGTCAACAACAAAACAAGACAATCGTATTCGTTTGAAAGCCAAAAATGTATGATTTCAATTGTCAAACGGGCTAATTTGCTTAGCCGAATAGCCATATGACAATCAATTTGAATACGATTGTTTTACATAATTGCCCCTCAGTTCTGATTGATGCAAAATGACTGGTTCGATCCAGGTGTCTAGATCAGATTGGGAGCTTTTTTTTGCTATTTTGGGTATTTTTTTTGTTTGGGGACTTTAGAAAATAGGGAAAATACAGTTATTTCCACCCACATTACTGTACGGGGGAAATTTTTGGGGAAGAAAATTTCGAAATAAATGAATAATTGTGATTGAAATCCATTGCAAGGATTGACGGCCTCAGCCGTTTTTATTTCTTAAATTTTCATTAGAAGTGTAGTGTGGGAAAATTGTAATAAATATGGTCATGACGGTCTTTCAATATAATTAGAAACAATGTATAATATATAAATTTCAATATATAGGAATCATTGACCTCTCATAAACAACTAGACACACAGTCACTAAGAAAAGTTCGCCAGAAAGCGTCCGAACGGCGACGTCCATAGTAGCAAAAATGCATTCAACCAAATTAAGACGTTATATCTTTAAAATAAGATGCAATGTCAGTTATAAGCCATCGTCATTCGATCTCGTCACGTCGTCGTCGTAGCGGTGACAAGATGCATCGCGGACGCTTTTGGACAGTTTTGGAGCGAGATTCTTAGTCTAGTTGTTTATGAGAGTTCAATGAAAGAAGTTTCAAGATAATTGGGAAAAAGTTTCTGAAATTGTATGTTTTTGGGGATTTTTTCTTGTCTATCTGGAGATCCTGGCTAAATCTCCCTTTATGCTACAGTTCAATTTTGATAAAACTAAACACAAAAGGGAAACGGCCAAAATATAGTAGAAAAAAATTAACATACCCGGGCGGGTATTCTGACACGTGCGCAAAAATTGCAAAGGCAGCTTGCGTGTGATTTTAAAAGGGATTCTGTACGGATATGTATTGATTATTTTGATTGAAAACTTATAGTGAGCATTCCTTATATCATATAGTTTTTATTTGATGTGGTTTAGTCACTCTCATTTTCGTCGCATGGAATTTATCAAAGTTTAAACAAATATCTAATGACTGACATTACGAGTGATAAATAATGCCGGAATCGCCCTCCTGTGCAGCTAATAGTATGAAGACCAGAGGCAGCATTGTCTACTAATTGGTCTTCTCTTGAATAAACGGTATAAACTATCAACTACGTTGTTTTCTACATCTATATAAAGAAAACGAAATAACGAGAAAAATTAGCGACAGCTGTTTATTTCAAAGAACATCTTCGCCAACGAAAACACAATGGAATCAATTGTTTCGATCCTTGATGAAACAGACAAGCGGTTAAGGGGTGAAGGGGTTTTACCGAAACTGCGGCTTCGAGGTTGTGGAGAGCGGCAAATTATCTTTGAATTTTGTTATCAAATAATGTTGGTAAAATTGGGTTGTATTGGTATTATAAAGAGGATTTTTGTTGATTAATAGTGCAACTGTGACGTGATGGGGGCCATTGTGACACGAGTCAATAGGCTCTACGAGTGGCCCAATTGCTATTATGTTTGGTTGCCTGTTGCACAATACTTTATCTACGACTTGTCTATGTCTACGACCATCATACCTTCTGTGCTTGACGTTGATTATAATATTTTCAACAAACAATGTTACAATTTAAAACCAGTTCCTCCAACCGGCTGAGCTGAAAACAAACATGTTTGGTTTTGGTAACAATGCACGATAAGCTAAGATATCGTTCTAAATCAAATATGGCGGACCACAAGATAGCGTAGCGATTTATTATTTCCAAACCAACCCCCTTGACATGGCTAAAAATCGATGTGCGAGTCGGACTCGCACTATGGGTTCCGTACCATCACACAATACGAGTTCTGAACCCTAAAAGCATTAAGGCGCGTGTTCCCGCGTCATTCGAAAATTACTCCCATTGATGAAGTTATTTCTCTTACACGGCTTACTTAAAAATTATTTAAAAAATATATGTCATTATTTAAAGTATAAAAAACAATCTCCTGCAGGAAATTATTCTCGCCTATAAGAAAAACCTTGAAAATATTTCCCAAAGTCAAGCTGTTTTTGGAATGAAATTGGCTATTTCTTGGAAACCGCTAATGTTATTTGTATGGTTCTTGCACTAAAATACAAAAAAAGTATAGCTTATACAACTCATTGCAGGAAGTTTAAAAATGTTGATTTACAGCAGAGTTAATAAATAAAAACTAGGTATTTTGAGAGCGCGTGGCGTCAACGTTGCCGTAACGGCAAGTTTCGGAGCAGTCGATTACGAAATCAAATACAAGGTTTTAACGTTCATTTTGACTTTGCTTCAAATATCTCAAGGAAGGCAACATGGGCCTTAAACAAAAAACAAGGCGCTAAAACCGTAGCGCCTGAAAAACAATTCGGAATGGTCTGAATGCAGAACCCAATTTTAGGGTTCCGTACCCAAAGGGTAACCAACGGGACCCTATTACGAAGACTCCGCTGTCCGTTCGTCCGTCGGTCTTTCACTAGGCTGTATCTCATGAACCGTGATAGTTGGACAGTTGAAATTTTCACAGATTATGTATTTCTGTTGCCGCTATAACAATAAATACTAAAACCGGCCAAGTGCGAGTCGGACCCGTGCACTCCCATACAACAGACATGAGTACGGAAACTTCGTGCGCGAGTCCGACTCGCACTTGGCCGGTATTTTATTTTACAGACAGCGGAGGCTTAGTTCTAGGATCCCGTTTGCGAGGTTATCCAGAAAAATCTGTCCTGCTCCAACGCTTTCATTTTTCACATGTTCATTCTGCTCAGCGGAAGCGGGCCGCTCAGGAAACTCGCGGTTTTGAGGTGTTTTTATTTATTATTTTGGAATTAGAGAGATGGGTTTTTTATATGATGTGCGTTTTATATCACATTTTTCAAGACGTTTATTTTAATATAAGTTTTATTATCCAAAACTTAATACAGCTCAAATGAAATGATATTGAGATGATACTCATAGTTTAGACCTATCTTTGCGATTTAATCGGATTGAAGAAAATGTAAGCAATCGTGTGTCGAATAGCCAAAACTTAAGATCACAGAGTGAAATATGATATATATTTTTGGAAAATTTAACTGTCGCTTTTTATTGGTTTAAAATTAATTTGAAAAGAGACAAAGTCGGGATAACCCCCCCTTAAGTACAAAACCCTAACAAGATCATAATCATTTAATATTTTTATTAAAAAATCCATAAAATATGTTAGTTTAATCGAATACACGAACGTTAAATTAAAACTGTTAAAACTTTGCAGCCGTTCATTTTGTTCTCTCGATATCTTGCCCTCTACTTCACAGCAGGAGAAATTCGAAGTCTCCCCACATCTGCTATTAACGATTTGGAAAGTTTCCAAAATGATTATCTAACACAACCTTACAAGATCATATGCGATCAGTGACCTGAAGGTGAACTACTCACTAGAATTAATGTCTATGCTGACATTCCTCAATATCAAGTTCATATATTTGAACGCAGCAATATATGGGCCTAAATTTTTTTGAGCTAGGGCTACTCTGAAGTTTAAAAATTCGGTCGATTTATCGTTCGGCCGTACGTCCATCTCTATCCCTTTTAATGCGTGTGGCAAAATGGACGTATGATCAAACGTTAAACGATCGACCGCATCTTTTTTGGAGTTACGGGCCTGTTCTAGTTAAGCTTTGTACCACCGAGGAAGGTTCTGCTGTTTTATAAAGCAGCGGTAGCGTCGGGGATGCCGGAATCTCAATCTTGGGACCCGGATTTGAACATTTCCGGTCGAGCATGCTGCAGTGAGTTGTTCGGAATTCATGTGCGTAGTATTTGTGCACCTACCAATGATACAAGCAGGTGGTAGGAAAAACTGTGAGGTAAATCTGTACAGCGCACTTACCGTAAAAGCGAGAGGTCACAGGGCGGGTATTCTGGCACGTGCGTAAAAATTGCGAAGGCAGATTGCGGGTGACTTTAAAAGGGATTTGTACAGATATGTTTTGATTTTATTTATTGAAAACTTATAGTAATCATTCCTCATATCCTATAGCTTTTATTTGATGTGGTTTAGTCACTGTAATTTCCATCGCATGGCATTTATCAAGCTTTAAACAAATATCTACTGACTGATATTGCGAATGCGCAATAATGCCGGAATAGCCGCCCTGGTATTTACAGTTTGGTCCGTAGTATGTTTTTAAAGTATTTGTCTTGCTTGAAATTTATTTTAATTTATATTTTCTAGTTTGTAATACATTCCAAATAATGTTTATTTTATTAATCGTTTTGTCATTCTATTTTTGCTTTTTAAACGCGATTTTATTACTTATTTATTTTTGCAGGTTTATTTCTTTGGAAAAATTTATCATTATGATCAGCGAGTCATGAGGTTTCATTTAAAGATACCTGTCCGTTATTATCCGCTATAGATAAGTTTAAATAAACATATATACATAAACAAAATCGTAAACTATAAACCTATTTCGGCCCCAATATTCGGTCGTCGGCTGGTTTTTTTTTAATTACTGTAATCCATTTCAGATGCTATTACCTTGTCATACCTTATGCCTTCATTCAACAACAAATTCCAATGTTCGATGTTTTGGCCATTTTTTTAGCAATTTTAGGGAAGCTGATTGACTGATTTCGCTCTTTGAAGTTGACAATGTGATACATTAACATTCAATACGAAAAATTGGTCTATGTTTAATATGTTTTTAACAGTATTAATATCTTTCTTAAGATGGCAAATTAGGCGCTGGAAATTTTAATAATAAAAATTTAAACCGTCGCTTAAGCCATATCACATCTGCTAGTCTAGCATAGCAACCATATCGAGCTCAATAGCGCTTGATACAGTGCTGTGTCTCACTCTGTTGATCTACCTAAAACTCGATATGGTCTACTATGGCAGGTACCCTGGTCAATTATAATTGACTTACCTACACGTGAGAAGGAGAGCCAAAGTAAACTTAGTCTATATCTGCCACGCTTCTTATAGGATTTTACGAGGTTAGTGCTGAAATGTGTAAATTTTAAGTACGCGCCCGTCCAGAATACAGACTTTTTTCAATTTACGATAATATTCTTATTTACATTTTACACATCACCTGTGTTACTCTTTTGCATTAAACTTGCAAGAGGCAGGTTTGTCAACAAAAAAGTATTCACGTTTTTACTACGTACCTACCTGAAAAACCCTAAAAGAGCAATATAATCTGAAGGTCTCTTATTGTGGGCGCCTTTTGCTGTTGAGTTTCTTAGCACGAATTTTGAAGAAGCGATGTTGATTTTGTCGTAAACAATGCCCTTGAAACTCAAGCTGTCGCTCTGAGTATGTACTTGGTATTCTGCGACTTAGCTTTTTGAGAATAGTCCATTATGAACGAATCTGTCTTGTTTTTATTCATTTGTTTACTAGCCCTTTTCCGCGAGTTCGTTCGTGCTTCACCGTTTATAAACCATCATAACTTAACCCATGACCAAAAAGGGGTTTCTTTAAAAATATATGCCAAGACGTACCTTTATTTCTAGATACCGCTCCGTGATAATTTAGTTCTTCAGTTACCACTAGTTTAATAAATAAACTATACAATTATTGAATTGTCATCTAAATCCGTCTAATAGTTTTTGTGTGAATGCCAAAATGTTGGACAGTTGAAAATTTCACAGAAGATGTATTTCTGTTGCCACTATAACAACAAATACTAAAACCGGCCAAGTGCGAGTCGTACCCGCGCACTCCCATACAACAGACATGATTTTTATAGATAATGGTACGGAACCCTTCGTGCGCGAGTCCAACTTGCACTTGGCCGGTTTTTTTGATCTACTATTAACTTCTTTTTCCCTGAAGTAACAAAACTTTACTTATAGTTATGGTTGTTTGGTTCGAATTTGTCAAGAAACTAGTTTTTAGGACAACGATCTGTTCAAACGTTTCACGCAACGAATTAAATCTCGCGGAAAATTGTATTTTCCTCTTTATTCCTTATCGGTAAGAACTTCGACGGGCACACATTTTATGGCGCGAGCTTCACGTCACGTATAAAGCATGCGCTATTTATGAGTGTGACCTAACATTGTTGTGTTGTTCACGGCGCAAGAGGCGATGACCGCGAGGTGACTTTCCTGTGACATTATTGTTGATACAACAAACGCACCACTTACTGTTGGAGGTTTGTCAATCAATTTATGTGAATGAAGCATGCACCAAACACGATTAACCGTGAAATAATGTTTAATGACATGATGAAATAATGTTTAATGATATGATGAGATAATGTTTAATGACATGATGAAATAAAGAAAATGCTGAGAATGGCAGTTGCTGTTGAGCGGTCGGGCGAGTAACAAATTCCGAGGATGGCTTGTTTAGAGGTGAAACACGTGTTGATAAGTTCTCTTTCTTGTATTCGTATACTCGTACTGCTTGCATGTGTTTCTTTTACTTTTGAATAAAAAGTATGCAATAAATGGTTTTATGTGTATTCGCGAAAATTGCTTATAATAAGTATGTTGTCACAAAACAATTATGTTATGTCATTTTGAATACATTACATTACTTTATTGTTTACTAGCTTTTGCCCGCGGCTCCGCCCGCGTGTTGTTGGGTTTAACGACATGCTTTTTCCGTTATAGATTTCATCCAAATCCGTACAGCCGGTTCAGCGTGAAAGAGTAACAAACATACACACATACACAATCTCTTGCATTTATAATATTAGTGTGAAAATTGAAATTTTCTTGTAATAACGTAATTTTTACCAAGCAATTTTCGCGAATACAGATAAAATGCATCTATTACATACTTTTTAATTTAAAAGTAAGAAAATTATATTAAAATGTGCATTTTGCTCCGAGATCTTCTGTATAGAAAGGTGTTTAGCGTAATATTGTAAACACATCCATAAGTTAGTGAAAAAATAGTGTGATAATAAAAAGTTATTATTTTATTTATATCACTATGGTCGCATAGTCTAAGTCTTCCAGTCTCACCACAAGGTGACCTTGATCGATATCAAACTTTATTAACAAATAAAAAACATGTTTTTTTTGCTCTTCTATTTATTTTATTCTGTTTTTTAGTATTTGTTGTTATAGCGGCAACAGAAATACATCATCTGTGAAAATTTCAACTGTCTAAATATCACGGTTCATGAGATACAGCCCGGTGACAGACGGACAGCGGAGTCTTAGTAATAGGGTCCCGTTGGGTACGGAACCCTAAAAAGGCCTATCTGTAAAATTACGAACCACATTAAAGTTGTATAAACTCAGCCAATTCCGTCAACCAAAAGGAATGGCAAGAAACTCAATAATTATTTGTCTATTTATGTATTACCTTCATATCAATAGAAGAAGAACGAAGATAAACATACACGAGAAAATATAAATACTCGATTAAGAATTCATTCGAATGAAAACGAGGGCTATTTCTTTTTAGAAAATTGCTGAACGCAACATCTTTCCTTCTTTGGGGAAAAAGTAAATAAATACATAAAGCGGCTAAGTTGGTAACACTCATTCATCATTCGCGGATGCCGAGTTTGTAATGTTGGCAGTATGGGAAAGTGCTTACGTTACGTGTATTTTTCTCACGTTTGCTGGTATTTCGACGATAAGGGATATTTTTGTGAAATTCCGTAAAGCTTTCGTTTGTTGCTGAGAAAGGATTTTTTTTGTACTTGTGCTATTTTCTTTAAATGCGTTATTATAATTTTGAAGATGTTAAATTTAATTAGAGTTTACTATGTAGGTAGTAATATTACGGCAGATGAGAGACTTAACATTTTTTTCATGTTTATGGGATTTCCATCCATCCATCAGCCTGTTTCGTCCACTGCTGGACATAGGCCTTTCCAGGATTTCGCCACTCTTGGCGGTCCTCCTGGAAGAAATGCCCACACACGCTGGGCAGGCGGGTTGGTGAGCGCGGTGCCGAAACCCTTGCACCAGTGACGCCGTTGCCCGTCACCAGTATGTTTTATATAAGGCTCGGCAATTGGGGATGGATATACCGCCATCCATCGGTCCCAGGCGATGGTGAGCCGCCTGGTTTTTGCCTGAGAGCTGTTCTCTTACTCTCCCCCGAGTAACTTCGGGAGGATTTGCGAGTAAGATGATGGTACCTCCACAGTCGAGCCCGGCATCAGCTCTACCACCTTTTATGGGATTTATTAGGGTGTAAAAGAAAAATAAATAATATTGTAGAATGCGTGTATCGGAACGTGGTGTGCAGTTCTCTTCTCTATCGATACCAACAAATAATAAATATGGACACTTTTCAAGACTGTTTAAAGTTAACTAAATGTTTATAGTTAATTCAACTGAAGCATTTATCATCACACTAATATTATAAATGCGAAAGTTTGTGTGTGTGTGTGTGTGTGTGTGTATGTTTGTTACTCTTTCACGCTGAAACGGCTGGACGGATTTTGATGAAATTTAGAATGGATATAGCTTATACCCTAACTTAACACATAGGCTACTTTTTATCGCGTGGGCGGAGCCGCGGGTAAAAGCTATTAATTATAAAATGTATTTTACTCAGATGTGCGTGGTGGTATCACAAAATGAATACATACAAAAGGCCATATCCATACAAACAGCAATTTTTGGCGCATGCACACATAGACGTGTACGTACGATGATTTCTGTCATACCGTGTCTATATGCGTGTGCGCCCGGAATGTATAGAGTATAGAGCTGGCGTTCTGTATGTATTTATTTTGTGGTGTTATGCAGAACAGGACAAAAAAGACATAATCAATAAATTCTCCCTTGACACCAAATCACTTAACTCTGATTTTACCTTAATATTTTGTACCTTTGAAACGTAATTCACATTCTAGCAATGCTGAAACAGCTTTGTCCCAGTATACGTAATATGAAGTGCCCTACAGATGTCACTAATGTGTTCTGTAGCACAGTTTTACCTACAACTACGATTATACTGTATAATACGAGATTGTAACTCAATCTCACGTTTCAAACGCTTAAAGTGTCTCGAAATACGATTTTCACGGTAACCTTGATGTGAGCTCCAGTGCCGGCATTCAAATAAGAACCCTTTTTGCATATACCACTCGTCGGTGACTTTACCTGTTTGGGCACTATTTGTGCCCAAAATACGGCGATGGGGATTATTTTTGCTGAAAGTAAAGGAAGTGATCGACTTTTAAGTAGATATACGGTGCACCTGACGTTCTTGACGGCATATTTCACTTGCGCGCAAGATAATACTATCGACTGTTTTCGCCTTGGCGGTTATTTAATCACCACCCCTTACAGCCTACATGGTGACTAAGATCACGATAATAATGAAGAAAAAAGTAGTTCTCGAGTTAAAACGGAACATAGAGACAGATTGTAGTTTTTGCCTCAGTGCAATGCTAAAAATAACCCACCCATTTCAATAAAAAAATGCAAAAATATTCATGTACACGACTTTTTACTTTATTATTAGTATAAGACATGTAATCGAAAATTCACATTTCTTTACCATTCAAAATTAAAGAGACACCTCTGAAAACCGAACAGGGCGGCATATGTACCAATAAACAAATAGAACCTTTACCTTCTCTTTATTGACGAACAAATATTACTTTCCTTTGAACCTTCGGCCGGAAAGCTCAGGAACTCCTTGAAGTAAACATCTTATTTTATCTCGCCTTAAGAGGGAATGTTACCCTTGGTTTTTACTCTCATACATACCACCCTACCCAGCGCCCTACGCATCAAAGATTGAAGAGGAATCACCGTGATTTAATAATAGACAAGCGTTACTTTGCTTTAAAACAATTTTTTTATTAAGTGTTTCTTTATGTACGGGTCACTTAAAATTAAATAAGTAAGAATTACTTTTCGTGTCGATGGAATGTAATTTAAGGTTTATTCGTTTTATAAATTGGTTATGTAATCTAATGTTCAATATGTCACAGTGTATAAGTTTTAGTCCTCTCCCCGTTTTACTCCCTTAAGGGGTGAATTTCAAAAAATCCTTTCTATGTGTAAGAACCGTATGTGTAGAACCTACACCCCTTAAGGCGGAACGTTTCGAGCTCGGTGCAAAATGCACAACTTATGATTGTTTTTCTTATTATTGAATAAAAAGTACTAAATAAATATGATTTATGGATATATTTGTATGGATATTCACGCTAACTATAATTCATAAAATGACGCAATTCTGCTAAAACCCCTGATAATTATTAAACAATAGTCGCAAAATAAGATGAAACTATTTTATTTCATACATTTTATTTAAAATGAGATAAACAATCATAAGTTATCCATTTTGCACTGGGCTCAAATCGTTCCCCCTTAAGGGATAACTTTTACCTCGGTACAAAATGCACATCATAATATTGTTTTCCATACTTTTTGATAAAAAGTATGCAATAAATGTGTTTTAAAGCAACTTGCGGAAATAGTTTACAAATTTTTTTTTGAAGCAACCAAAAAACCTTTGAAAATGCTATAACAGCGAAACCGGTAAGGGAAATAATATAAATAAGTGTACAAGTACAAGTGTTTTTCAATCAAAAATGTATAAAAAGTTCCACCAGGTGCCAACAATCACAAGCATCAACTCCAGTTTATTAATAAAAAAGTTTCCACAAAAAAATTACGTATTTTAATGTATTACATTTTGTTTGCATTACATTAACAAACTTAAAAGCGTGTTTACAGTTGTAATGTAATGCAGCTAAAATGTAACGCATAAAATTGAATAATTTTCATGTGATCACAACTATTAACAATCAGTTTGCGCGAATTGCTATAAAACGCATTTATTGCAAACTTTTTATTTAAAAGTAAGGAAAACAATTGATGTGCATTTTGCACCTAGATCCTCCGTTACCACCATAAGGAACATTTTCCAAATTTCATGTTTCTTTCCGCTGCAGTGTAGGCTCTGTACGTTGTCTGTCAGTCACGGAACTTTTTTTAGAGTTCTTATTTTCTACCTTTCCATAGAAATTTAGTCAGCTGATTGAACCACTTTGTACTGGGAAGTGAAAAAAATAGTTGAGCAAAAAATGTTTTCTTCTTCTGGAATTTGATCCGTTAATGATAGATTATCTACCCTAGAATTATTTTCACAGTATCTTATATATGATAAGCCGAAGTGGTTGCAATAAATCCTAAACAGAGCAGAATGGGGTCGGACCATTACCCTCTTTAAAGGCCTCGTGGTCCGCACGGTGACAAAAACAAATTTTAATGATGATGATATGAGATGTTATTTTAATAGATTCATAATTGCTATAGCTATAGAGTATGTACGCACTGTCGCACAAAATACCTATAAGTTATGTACTCAAGCAACAATATTCTAATTACTGATATTTGACCGTTACAGTGTTACATGTATATTTTTTATTCCCACTGGTCTTACGTATGGCCACCAGAGGACCAAGAATGAAGGTATCGCCGAGGAGGTACTATTTACTTTTCTTTCAAAGGAATAGGGGTTATAACTATCCGCATACACGAACCCTGGCAAGGAGTTCCACATCTCAGCCACAGTATAGGTAACAACAGTAGTTTAACTAGGCGTTGTCCTTGAAATCAATACCTACGGCCGCTGGGCGCCTAAACACGCCCTAGGGCTGCCAACTCACTGTTTTCGTATTTGATAATGCTATATTATTATTATAAAAGTTGTATTTAAGCAACCATACAATGCACAACATACTCTGTAATTTCATGCAATAATTTACGAAAATGCGCGGGAACGTCACAAAGACAACGTGCGTACGTAACTGCGGTGCGACCGCGACTGTCGTAAACCGAGTTGAACTATGTTTTTGCGGTGGTTCGTTTCGGCCCACTTGTATGGAGATAGAATACTATTTGTTACTTATACTATGTCTCACCTGTACGGATGACAAACTGTTATGTAGCTACTGCGGGTAGGGGGGAAAACGATGAGACAAACAACCACGTTTGGTGAAGGCCTTTATTCCACTGACCCATGAGTCCTCTCATAAACAACTAGACTCACAATCTCGCTCAAAAAGTGTCCGCGATGCATTTTGTCACTGCTATCAGGTGACAAAATCGAATGACGATTTCGTATAACTGACATTGCATCTTATGTTAACGACATAATGTCTTAATTTGGTTGAACATTTTTGCTACTATGCACGTTACAGGTTCAGACACTTTCTGACGAACTTTTCTTAAGAGACTATATGACTTGTTGTTTATGAGAGGTCAATGGTTATAACACAAACGAAGATCTGAAACGTTTTCGGACTACTGACAATATATCGGCGGGGAATATAAATATGGGTGAAACTGCTGCACGTCGGCAATTACAGTGGTAGAAGGGGGATGGAGGAATTAGGTCGTGTAACTCCTGCGTTCATTCTCAATAGTGTACCACAGAAAACCGAAAGGCAAGGTATTTCTCGACCGTTCTGAAGGCTTTGATATTCAGTACCCATTACCGATTCATCGCCAACGAGTCTAATTGCGCGGCGCTCAACAGAATCCAGGGAAGCTAGCTGATACTTGGCAGAGCGGTCCCAAAGGTAGCTGCGGTACACCATGCACGACCGAACTGGAGCTTTGACGAAAATTGCTCGGGTGTGAGGTACTGCCTCACCTTAAATAGAACACCAAGATTTTTACCAGCTGTTTTCGCCTTTAATTCGATTGAACTCCCAAAGTTAAATTTATTAAGGTTCTAAAATTGGTCCTTTAACACATCTATCAAACTTGGAACCATGATACTAATTAATACATTGGTATTATTCCACGTTGTTGGATTGGGAATGAGGTACGATCGTCAACTTTACGCGAATGTTTGAAATGACGTTTACCAAAGGTAGGATGTGCAAAAATACGTCAAAACTTTTTCAGTACTGAGAAATTATAATGTGAAGAAAATGTAACATTTTACCAAAATAATATTTCGTGGAATTAAAATAAAATTATATTCTTAAAAAAAAATGTCAGCTCGCCATTTGTTTTGATGATCAATCATTCATGGGTTCACCAACTTCATTATCAATGCCAAATAGTGACAGATTTGTCAAATAAAATTTGAAGATTTAATTTATAAAACAATTGAAAATATGTAGTTTCAGCAAACAATTCAGACAACAAAATAAGCGATTATTCAATTTTTTGGAGAAGCAATATTATTGATCAATAAACTTTTATAAGGTTAAATAATAATAGTTAGCGAAACTATAAACATAGGTAGTACTGGCCTATATGAATAACTTTTTCTATCGGGGCTAAGCGAAATTCGCAATATTTTTTCACTTCCTCTCATACAAATTGACCATATCAGTCTTACTATGAGAAGGCGAAAAAAAAATTGAGAATTTTGCATAGTCCCCATAGAAAAAGTTGTTCACAGAGACGAGTACTAGCTATGTTTTGAGTTTCGCCAACTATTATTATTTAACCTTATATAAACATCAATAAGTAAATAAAACGCAAAAATGTTATATTATTTTACTTGATGGTCTTAAGTACCTAAGTAATCAATTCATTTGTACTATTATGCAAACGGTACTTTTGAATCCCAATCCAATCGTGGAACAATAATATAAGTGCTATAAAATAAGAGAATGATTTCATTAGTTCTAAAGTTTCCACTTCATCTGAATTAGTTTTAGTTCGAGGTAATTTTTCCAAAACATCGTTTCTAAAGTAACTGATCTTTCGCCAGGTGCTTTTTGTACAATTGGACATTTACATGAAAATGGTAGTCCTTCGACCCCTTTCGTGTTGCTTCTGCTTGTTTTATTTATTTTATCCTGTCTCGTCAATTTCTAAGAAATATTCCCTCAGTTGTTTGTATCTAGCGCTTGTTACCTTTGCCTTACGCTGGGATAACCTTGAGGAAAAAGACTTGGTTCTTTCTTACGGCTGGCAATAATTCCGTTTTTAGGATTTTAAGGGATCCATAGTCCGACAAGGAACCCTTATATTTTCACCATGCACATCTGTCCGTTTGTCCGCGGCTTAGCTCAGTGACTAGAAAGTTGTAATTTGGCATGGGTATATAATATATTAACCACCCCGACAAAATGGAAAAATAAAATTAAGTTTTTTTTTTACCTTACCCGTAAATTGGGGATGAAATTTTTTTTCTCGTCTATCCCGTAGTGTGGGGTATCGTGCGTAAGTTGTTCAAAAACATTGTGGGTGTATAAAAACCATTTTTCGATTTAGTGATCCGTTGGTGAAATATTAAGCTTAAAAGTGCTAATTTTTGTTAGAGTCAGGTGTCCCTGCCGGCTAACCGGTTGTTTTAAATACGTGAAAAATTCACAGTAGTATATATAATGAATTTAAAAGGAAAAATGTCACAGCTCAGTAGGCTTTACAGGTTTACGAGTACAGGTCGCGCCAAACTTTTAGTCCCCTCTAAACACGACAATGTATGGGCCGTTCTTCGGGAGAGCAACTTCCGAGCGGACTAGAAGTTTGGCGCAATCTGTATTAGTAGACCAACTTATAAAATGTACTGGGGAACTACGGAAAGTTTTTTTTAATGCTTTGAGTTCTTAAATTTCCTTATTAGTGAAGACTTCAGAATACCAAATCACTAAGAGGATTTTATTGACAGATATCATTGATAGTCTACTTCAAACTTCTGGTGCCCTATTTGCATTGTAATATTTTCTAAATAAAAACTTTAAAAAAATTGCCTAATTAAACTGTGGAAACAAAAACTACTTGATATTTTTCATTAAAAAACGTACTAATGTATTTCGATACACAGGGTTGGTTTTTCCAGGGGGCGTGGTTGGCCAATTCCGAAACTACATATATGAAATAACGAAAAATATGCAAAGAAGGCTGGGGCTGATTTTGAAGAAAAATAAAACTGCATCATTAGATTTAAAACAAAAAGGGAAACGAAACGCTTGATTAAAAAAAAAACACTCCGAAAATCAACCGGTTCTATTCTTGGCTAGGCTCTTTATTTAAAAAAAAATCTAAACATGCAGTTTTAGTTTTCATCAAAATCGCCCCCTTTGAGCATTTTTCACTATTTCTTATAGTTTCGGATTTGGGCATTATGCCCAGTTGAAAAACTAACTCTGTATATTTCGACCAACTTGTGGTCGTCGTCAGTCGAAAAAAGAAAATATATATTTGACAGTTAAATATAATATGTTACGGGTAAAGGCCGAAAAAAGTCAAAATAGGTGCGACGACGAGCGAAGCGTGTTAGGTTGACACGTTAATAAATATAGGGCCCCAAGCGAAGCGGAGCGGAGCGAGGCGACCCCCGGAGTTTTGTATAGGATTAACCGGGTAAACCTAGGTTTAACCTATCTTCTAGTATTACCCGTAACATATACACTGACATATAATATTTTTTAAACTACGTCCCTAATTCCGAACCGGGGATGTTTTGGTGGTTTGGATATATTATACAGAGAATATGACGGTAAAGTGACGACAGAATTGTACGTAATAGTTGTAATCGTCACTTTGACGTAGGCTATAGTTTTTTTCCCTAGGAACATAGATAACATTATTATATTGGCATAGTATTAAGAGAACAATGATATTCCACCAAAAACATATGAAAAAGGGACCCAGTTCGGTATGAAGGAAAAAGTTTATAGTATAATTCGTGATCGACTATTTTAAACTGATCGAGAGCGTTGCCGACCGACGACGACGTGTAGATGGAAATAGACGTTCTAAATTTAAATTGTTTCGGATATAAATAGAATATTAGGGTACATATTTCTAGTAACGCAAGAGTTGTTTGAAATGATCGTAGTTCCTTGATAAACAAACGAACTCATCGATTCAGACAAATTAGAATTTAATTTTGTTATTATGAATAGGAAAATATTGTAATGTTTTATTGTTTACTAGTTTCTTCTATCAACACAAACATACTGTCGCGAAAACCTGAGAGAGTTGCAAATATATTTTTTAAATGTGGACTGTCAAGCGCCTGTATATAGCTGACACTTGTACTCTCATGTTTCACCGACGATTAATTACATTCCGACGTGTTGTTTGGTGACTATTTACACAAATATAATATTAATGTATCAAAGTTGTTTTTTCGGTGTATAAAGATCGTAATTTTTGTGACATGTATTGGCCGGACTCTAGTACATGTCTAACTCGGTTGTTTTTTGACCATCAATATATTTTTTTGTCTGATTTTTGGTATAAATAAATAGAACAATTTAGAAATTTAATATCAGTCATAAGTTTTTCATGAGTATCCCTTAATAAGGGATATTGCTTATTTTCAAATCTGTCTTCTAAAAACAGTTAAGGAAAGCTATTCTTCGAAATGGTTTTTAAATCGTAAATATTAGTGAAAAAAAAAAGCTAATTGACTTACCTGGAAAAGTAGAAAAGTAGACGCAAAAACAATCTTCGACGTAATATCCCCGATGTATCACAGAATTTTCGACTGTAGACTTTCAATACCGTCCACACTTGTACACCCTGTTTTCACCGACAATCTTTACGAGTCATACATGTGCGTTTTACGTCCCAATGTGATAGGGGGTGATCCTTGTTGCCGTACTTCGAGTCCCAATACACGCTTTTTAGGGTAATGTTAGGTTTACTTCGTGATGTCCTTCACCTTTCAGCAAATGGCAAAATATGCTAATATTAATATACCTAGAATTTCCAAAAAAGACTCGTTGGTTCTTGTTAGACCGGCAGTTTGAGATTTTGACGTTGGTTTCTGGCCGACAACACCGGTTTGTTGGTAGAAATCTCTTTCACCTTTTGCATATACCCACTGTAAGACTTCTGTTACTTATTTGAATATATTTTGTGTGCAATAAAGAATTGTTGACTGAATTTATTGCGCTACTAAAGGTATATGCACATATCCACGCAGAAAACGGATTTTCTCCGTCAAATTCCTCGCATTGTCGAGCATAAATATGTATGTTCATAACAGCATATCTAGGATGTCATCTTGCTTACGAATTACTTAGAAGTTATGCAGTTGTACTGACTGAACAAAAAACGTATATCATTCAAATTTGCCCGTCAATTTAATCCATCCATCCATCAGCCTGTTTCGTCCACTGCTGGACATAGGCCTTTCCAGGTTTTCGCCACTATTGGCGGTCCTCCTGGAATAAATGCCAATACTCACACACGCTGAGCGGGTTGGTAAGCGCGGTGCCGAAACCCTTGCACCAGTGACGCCGCTGCCCGTCACCAGTCTGTTTTATATAAGGCCCGGCAATTGGGAATGGATATACTGCCATCCATCGGTCCCAGGCTATGGTGGGCCGCCTGGTTTTGCCTGAGAGCTGTTCTCTTACTCTTCCCCGAATAACTTCGGGAGGATTTCCGAGTAAGATGGTGGTATCTCCACAGTCGAGCCCGGCATTAGCTCTACCACCTAAATTAGAATAGAATAGAATAGAATAGAATAAAGGTTTATTTCCACATAAAAAAAAGAAACACAAAATTGTTTACAATAACTCAGACAACACTGAGTGGAAAAAGGAGTCATGCTCAGCATATGCTCATCTGAAAAACAGATTAGCGCTGGTTTTCAGAAAACACCTAAACTTATTTTTAACAACATAAATTAAGTTTAACACGAGGACACTGATCAACATACATAAATAATTGATCTACGTAAGAAAAAATATTAATCTAAAACAATAAACACATTAAAAAAAAATATATATATATATATATATTTAGCTTGGAAAAAAAAAGACGTTGTTACCTACTTGCAAAAATTTATATTAGAATTGTAGCTAAAAGCAGCTTTAAGCAGTTTTAACATTAGTGCTTTCTCCGTATAACTGTTTGTTGAATAGTTCTCTAAAAAGATGTCTTTTAAACGTTACCTGGGACATTTTTAAACGTAGCGGCGGGGGTAAATCATTCCAAATTTTTGAAGCAGCGTACTTGAATCCTCCTTTATAGCCAGCAGTTTTGTGTAATGGTATTTTCATTTTATTTAGTGTTACAGACCTGGTAAATCGGCTCTGTGTATCTTTTGACCACCTAAATTTTTTATAGAGGTATTCAGGTCTCTGATTAAATACGACCTTGTGGACGAAACTTGCCAAACGTAGCTTTCTCCTAAATTTCATCTTAAGCACTTTTTTTTCATTAAGGAGCGGTGTTATTCTTTTACGTTTAGGTATGTTGTAGCAAAACCTTGCGCAAGCATTTTGTACACGCTGTATAGCCCTCGATGTTTTTTCAAAAAGTCTGGAGCCATAAACAGTGTCACAGTAATTGAAGAGAGACAGAACCAGTGATTCAGTCACCACCTGCCTAACTTGCTCTGATAAGTAATTTCTTATGCCGTATAGTACTTTCAGCCTAAAGAAGGCATTTCTAATTTTGGCGTTAATGTACTCTACGTAACGCAACTCTCCGTCCATTTGTATTCCCAAGTTCTTGGCTACTTCTATCTTTCCAATTGGATGATTATTAATTTGGATATTTGGTCTTTTTTCCAAAATGCTTTGTTGTTGGTGTTTTGTTCCTAAAAGCATAAATTTTGTTTTTTGAGGATTGAGCACGAGAGTATTTTCATTTGACCAGTGAAATATTGTGTCTAAATCATCATTTATACATTCAACTGCATGATCGGTTTTTGAAGGATTGAATGATAAGTAGAGTTGAGTGTCGTCGGCATAGAGATGTACCTTACAATGTTTCAGTTTGGATGGCAAATCGGCGGTGAATATAATAAAGAGCAAAGGGCTGATAATAGATCCCTGGGGTGTACCTCGGGTGAGAGATCTTACTTGAGAGCACACTTCTTCACCTTTATCACTTTCGACCACAACATACTGTCGTCTATCAGTTAAGTAAGATCGGAACCACTGACATGCCCCATAGGCTATGCCGTAGTACGAAAGCTTGGCTAGTAATAGCTCGGTATTCAAACAATCAAATGCTCGAGAGAAATCAAGTAGTACAAAGGCACTACCTTTTCCCTTATCAGAAGCAGAAATTATGTCATCTGTAACTTCAGCAATAGCTGTAGCAGTGCTATGGCCACTACGGAAGCCAGATTGCATCTCAGGTAGCAATTAAATTTAATGTAACTAACTAATTCGTCAGATTGACGAAAAGTTATATTATTCCTCGGTGAAACTTTGCAGTGTGATACCCTTTTTACTAAAAAAGGTACAAGATTAAATCACCATTTGTTGAGCTGTACTTTAAAAATCATGTGACAACTTATCTTGACACTATAAAGTAACGAATGCATATTGAAAAATCCTTTTGCGAAGCTGGGAAATCCGTTTCCTTTGGCGTCTACGATGTTGGATTTCTGTGTAGTTGAAACTCGAGAAAAATTGTTTGACATTTGTATAAAATACTGCCCTCCTTTGCATTTTTGCTTTCTTTTCGGTGTCAGTTTTACAAGAATGCTTTTTATCTCAACCGTGTTCTGTAAAAAAATGTTTACCTCCTATTTTTATCGCTTTGATTTCTATAAGTATTATTTAGAGTGCATTATATACTAAATATAGTCTGTCTTACTTGTTTTTTTTTTAAATTGATCTGTTGACTTTACCCTTCTTCAGTATGTCGTCAATTTGGTCAACATACGTCGTTTTAGAGCGGCCTGGTCCAGCTTTTTCTTCCACCATCCATCTCTTTTGTCATTCTACTTTCATTAATTCTCTCTATTGGTCTAGGAGGCACTGAAGAAAAAGCACGTCATTTTGGTATGAAAATGTTACCTATATACTGATCTGGCAACAACTAAAGTTTACTAATATAAATAATTTAGCCAAGTGTGAGTCGGACTCGCACCCAAAAAGGTTCCGCACCACCCCACAACAAAAACATTGATTGTGAATAACTACAATATACGTATGCCAAAGCAACATCCAGGCTACAACAACCAAGACGTTAAAATAGCAGGGCCTGACAAAAATCTTGGCGCCGTCGGCGTACGGAAACCTACGTTTTATTATTTTGTGTTTTACTTTGGAGTATGTCCTAAATAAATTAAAACCTAAATAAATTTAAAACCTGTATGTTTTACCTTCTTTAAGTGAGAGCCAACACCAGTACCGTTTAAATCATGTAACTTTTTCGAGGTTTTAAATTTATAACTTAAATTTTTTGAGTATATTATTATTTGTCGTGATATAAGCCATAGTACCACGTATGCTGTGAAAATTTCAATTTTCTACCTATTACGAATAAGGCTATAGACCCGTGTGACAGGCGGACAGACAGACAGCGGAGGCCTAGTAATGTTGTCTGGGTCTGGAAGACACTTCAGGTATAGAACCCGAAAAAACTACGAGTTACCACTGAAATGCCTGTGTCATTATCACGTTTTTACCGGTCTTGCTTTTTGAATACTTACTTGACTCCAGCTCCAGGTAAACGCAACAACTGTAGCTAGCTAGACGTCGACGTAAGTAAATAAAACTAGATTTAGAATGACGTGCATTTTTGTTCAGTGCCTCCTAGACCGTATATGTCCAAACCACCTACTCCTTTTTCTTTATTTTGTGTTTTTGTATGCGCAGTCCAGCTTTACGTAACATCTAAAATATTCTGTTACAGGTTATGTACCTATATATAGATTAAGTAAAATGGTGCATATTTAACATGTGCCGCTGAAGATTTTAAGAAAATCCGTACAGCGCTGAATTTCAGCGTGCCCCTTCGTTCTTAGTAGTTTATTACTTTATTAATGAATCAATACAATCAAACCATGGAACAACACCCTTAATGTCCGATAAACAATAAATCAATCAAGGGGCTAACTGGCTAATCGTCCGGATAATCGTGACTAATCCGGATTTATTCCGGAACGAATGTGTCACACAGCCACTCACTTGCTGACATTTTTGGTTGACATAGTATTTATTTAGCTAACACAGATAAGTCTTACAAATAATAATGTAGTAAAAAATTCGTATCTGTATAATACTTTGCTTTTGTTTTAAATTTTGTGCCCGCGACGTAATCAGCAAGATTATTTGCCTTCGCAAGTTTTCGTATTGTCTGTTCCACGAAATTTTGGCGACATGGATCTCCATTTTTCTCAGCAATAAAGAAACATATGTAATTACCAATTTATATACAGATTAAGCATTTCATTGACATCATTTTGCCCGAAGATTTAGTTGATTCATTCATTTTCATAGCAGAGAAAAAAATATTTAGAAAACCTCTTTTAAAACAGAGATTTGTATTTCACTGACAAACGGGAGCGAATGAAGCCTCGTCAGTTTTTTATTTAAATTAGTCTACAAATACACTTCAATATGGCCGATTGGATTTATTGAATTACTTATAGTTGTCATTTTAAATGAAAAATACTGTTTTGCCGCATACGACCTTACGGCATAAGCTAGTTCGTGAGCGCATATTTGTATGGAGTAAGTCCCCCTCACTCCCCTCCCCTAAGGCGCCGATTTGAAACTAAAAGTGTATCAATGCCTCGCCTTAACCTGTCGAGTGTCAGTGCTGGAAGATATACCACGTGAAGTTTGTGCCGATGACGTAGCTATTTATAATTATTTTTTAATTAACTCTATGTGAATTAGTGCAACGCCTTTACATCAATCTTTTTAAACAGATTGTTTATTATTTACCATCTTTAATGAAAACTGCTACATGCACGGTCTACATAGTTGTTAGTTATTATACTTATTAAGTTATTGTGACCTGATGATGCCGTAAGGCGAAACCGGTAGTGTAATAAAGTGAATTTAAGTGAAACAGTAGAAGTGTATTTTTCAAGATGTTTTTAAACAGGCTTTTTCTACCCAAAGGTTGTTTACAAGAGATATACCTATATAAGCGATAGGCCGCCTGATTGTATATGTAATTTGTTTATTGTCTTTTTTTAGATTTCTGTAGTGTGCTAATAAAGTTGTATTGTATTGTTTTGTAGCAAGATTGGGTGTTTTGAGGATCAAAGAATATTGTTAGTATTACCGAGTTATGGCCCATTTGGTGGCGATGAATGCTGGGGATCGTTTCATGTAAATCTATTGTTGTTTCCTTTTTATTTATTTTTGTGTACATATATTAGTTTTAAGCATTTCGTTTTTAGTTAGTATGTATTTGTATGTTACTTTCCTATGTATTCTTATTGTCCCCAAATAAATTTCTTTCTTTCTTATTATCAGAAATAAATAAATATTTACCTTACACGCAAATAAAACATAATTTTGGTTTTCAAACATAATAATGGTTAAAATTAATCTAGATTACATTTTCGATGTGAAATCAGTATTAATTTAAATAATAAAAATATATTTAGCTTTTAAGATTTTACACTTTTAGTAAAAAACCGCTAAATTTACCTTAACGGTTTTTTACCAAAAGTATACCCTTATGTGTTTTTATTGTTTTAGATGAAATCAAAATAATTATTCTAGTTGGGCATCGAAAATGTTATCTACCTATAGATTAATATTAACCAGAAATATGTACAATCTGGCCAGGTTGAAAGCAATGGTAGAAATCTGACAAATCCGGTGAACGAAAAACACAAAAGTTTGGCTACCGCTGAAAAATGACCCCACACAGTTTAGTACCGATGCGGCTCCAATAGCATTCACTGTGTCTATCTCTATGAGACAGTGGTACAAAACCGTTCCTTAATAAATAATACATAGTTCTCATTTCTGCTGAAAATAGACCGTCTATTCAACGTTCTATACATACTCGCTACTTTTTTGGTATGATGGCAGAGATTTTCCTCATTTTTCTGAGTTTTCTCATAGTTTTCCCTAGTTTCCAGAGTAGTTCAGCACTTAAATGCCTTTTAAACTATTGCCGTAAATAACTCTAAAACTTTTAAGCGGACTATTTTTTCTGACGTATATTTTTTGTTTCAGGTACTTACTAACGAGTTGCTAACTGGTTTGCCATTTTAATATTTTGTTAAGGTTTGTACGGTTCCCTTTCACGTTTGCCGCCGGTTATTTTGGGTTTTTTATAGCAACGTGTTTTATATTTTTGACGCGGAATGTTCGTCTCCCGCCTTTTTTCTGTTAGGTGACGAGGAAAAGTGAATTTATGAAACGTTAATTGCATAATAGGAGAAATTTATTCTTACTTGATAAAATCTACGGCAGTCTGTAATGGACGAATGACTGATATACTTAGGGTTGCCAACTTTTTTTAGAAGAAATAACGTAGGATACATGATTTCAAGGAAGATAAATATAAGTACAGTTATTTAAAAAAGAGTACCCTTCATTGGAATTGGTGAATGTTTATTGTTTTGTGCTTTTTGCATAAACGTAAAAGTACACATCATAAAATTTTGCTTGGATTTTCTTACAGCTGTGTTTTCGCTGTCTTGTGTTGTCAGTTGATATAGGTATTTTTTTTTACGTCGAGATTAACCTGAAGGTTAAAATAAAGTATTTACATGTACTTTATTATTATTCAAAAATATAAAGTGCAGAGACCCAAATAACGTAAGATACTTTGTTTTACAGTACGGTTGCCAACCCTAGATATACTACGCAACTGCTTCTAGGAATAACTGCTCCGATACAGCTATTAGTGACGTCATAATATTTACGAATATGTAGTAAACTTTAAACTTTCGCGATTTTCACACATTACTAATCCGTATCATTATACTTTTATATGCGTTTGCATTTTACTAATTGGTGACAAAGTGCTGGTAGGAAAAAAAAATTGTGCTACCTACCCCCGGCTCGCCAAGGACCCTTTTGCTGCTACTCTCGTCAGTTAGCTTGTGACCACGACAGCCTACAGAGGCGTCGAAACGTCAAGCACATATCTATTAAGGTATGTTATTAGTTATCGCCAGTAAGACCCCAATACAAAGTTAATAATGTAGTCAATAACTTTAGTACATTTTTATGTATATGTATCACTTTTTTATCAAAAACATAGAACATGTATTTTTTAACTTTCGTGGTTGCTTTAGGGCTTAACAATTTCAAAAGGCCGAAGAGGAATAGATTTTTCAATTTCTCAGATTCAAATTAAAATCCGGCAACGTTATATTACTACAATATACTAAAATTATTTGGCCTTATTAGACATACCCGTGTATTAATATGGCTTTCAATAGCATTTCTTCAAAAATAAGATTGAAATGTCTTGAAATGGCTGCTATTGTCAAGTTATAAGGTGTCAGTTATATTATTTTTGGAGATTGATTCAATGTTCAAGATTGGAAATATGTTTCTATAAAAGCTAATATTGACTTTATTGTCTTTTATAAACCCATCTAATTACACAAGGCACGATGGCGCTCCATGTCTGTAGTTCGTAAATTGTTATCAATAATCGATAACCGAAAGGAAACTTGTAAAGCATTGTGCAATTTGAAATACTTGTACTGCTAAAAGGTATTATGATTTACTAGAAATGATGGAACACGTAATTTCTAGCCAATCAGGATATCTTTACATTTGTTTCTAATTTTTCTTTTCTAGTTGTAATGCACTCTAATAATAATAATCACGATACCTTTTAAAGTGTATTTTATATACGTTACAAAAATAATAAATAGGAAAAAAGTAAAACAAAAATGCTCAAGATATATTTCGGGCCCTACTGGGCCCGGCTTCAGCTGAGATGCGCCTTTTAAAAGATACCTTTTAAAGCGATACTTGTCGAAGTTAGATAATATATAAATATATAGGATTACAAAGTTCCATTTGCAGTTGTAAGTAAGTAAGTAAGTTTATTTAAAACATAAAATATTTTTAATATTGATATGGTCACTATAAGATGTTGTTAGGTTAGCTAATCATGTAATAACTTAAGACAGAAGGTCCCTTAAGTAGGGACTGAATAAATTAACCGAATTGCATTTACATGGATCTCACAACTTTTTACGGTAGAAGAACTAAGTTGCGAGACTTGTTTTTTTTTTCAAGTTTTGTTTTTGATGGCATATTCTTTTCATTAACAGGAGCTGAAAGGTGATCATTTATTTTAGTATGCGTTCATTTATAGCTAGAGAGTCCTAACAGCATTTGTCAACGCACTTTTATCTACGTAAGTCTGTAACGGAGGGATAATTGATACTACGTAACTGCCTGCAACCACTCACCCGGTACGGCTTCTCATGACGTCACGCCGGAACACGGCGGCTTGCTTGGCGGCATGGTTTCGCAATGAATGTGGTGTGAAGCCACTGTAGGGATGTCGGAACAGCTAAAAAGTATCGATATTATATCGTATCGATATATTTCAAAATTGTCGCAATTTATATCGATATATCGAAAAAATATTTGGTAAATTATATTATTTTTTATTAATTATATTTATTATTATTATATCTGGTAAATTTAAGTAACATAATTTTGCACACATTGTATTTCTTTAAATATAGATCTAGGTGGTAGAGCTGATGCCGGGCTCGACTGTGGAGGTACCACCATCTTACTCGCAAACCCTCCCGAAGTTATTCGGGGGAGAGTAAGAGAACAGCTCTCAGGCAAAACCAGGCGGCCCACCATTGCCTAGGACCGATGGATGGCGGTATATCCATCCCCATTTACCAAGCCTTATATAAAACAGACTGGTGACGGGCAGCGGCGTCACTGGTGCAAGGGTTTCGGCACCACGCTTACCAAGCATGTGTGAGTATGGGCATTTATTCCAGGAGGACGAAAGAGGCTATTGGATGGATGGATGGATGGATAGATCTAAATGCAAAAAGAGCATTGTTAAGAATAGTATGAATTATTAAAATCATTTTTTTTTTCTAGGACTCTAGGGCCCTAGCACTTTGTGTTTTTAGCAGAGTTTCTACTGTAAAAATATTCATTTTGATATGTTTTCGATACTTGAACTTTAATATCGATATATCAATATATCGAAATATAAAATATCGCATAAAATATCGATAGATCATCCAATAAACATCGATCAATACATCGATATTTAACTTTTTAATTGTACAGCGAATTGGATTATTCTGTAATGCTGTGCAAATTTTTGATAAATAAAGCCACTGCCGAAGCCCACCACAGGTAAAAGGTACACTAAGAGGTCAAGAGGAACACTCGTCGTCTCTGCACCCGGGGCCAAGATCTGATAACCTTATGATCTTTTATACTACAGAGACATTATATTGTTGACTTGTCTTTTTATGATTAATATTGTACTGTGTGTGTTTATGTATGTATGTATGTTCCGTTGTAATGTAACTCGACAATCACTTAACGGATTTGGATGCGGTTTTCTTTATTATCATCGTAGTGTGACCTTGGTCGAAATAGGCTATAAGGGGTGTTGATAAAATAACGTCCAAGCCGAAAACTAGCCAGAAATTGAATAAGCCGCAGGCGAAAGTTTAGTAAATAACTCGTACTCGTACAGTACACTTGACATGCATAATCATAGAGTCTTCTGTCTGTCTATTCCTGAGAGCATGGAACCTGGGACCATCCTAGATGTCGTTACATTACTGACATAAACGTTACGTAACGTAAGGATGGGCTAATACAATCCACGTCTCAATTAATATTCCAAGGTTGTCACTCTAATGTAATTATTATGTCAGGGTTGCCACCTCGGTAAAAGCTATCACTAATTAGGGGTGGCTCCTTTGGGAAGAGGTGCGTGCGTAAAGTGAGTACTTAAGTACCAAATTGTCGGGTGTCAAGTTGTTGAATGTGAAGCTCTTGGTGTATGTATATTAAGAGGCGAATACAATTGAAAACTGCGATTTGATTCAGATAGTAATTTTTATCAAAAACGTTAACTAAATAAAAGGTCCAAATTAAGGTGACTTTAATTTATGCCGCCAAATTCTTACTGAAGACTCAGTAAGTGCTCAGTAACAAGGTTCGATGACCCTTTTTGTGAAATTCGTAAATTATTCTTTTTGTGTTCCTTACAAACGCAAGCCCAGCCCCGAGTCAATTACTATGGGACGTCAAGATTTTATTATGCGATATTAGCAAAACATGTTATCGATCCGTGTTACTGATCACTTACCAAGCCTCCAGCGTGAATTTGACTGCATAAATTAAAGTCACCTTATATATTTTGTGCTCTTACACATCGAGCAGCTAATTTGGCAGGCAGGAGTAAGCGCCATAAGAGGCCATCCTAGAACAATACATAAAGCATCATGTATCAAAGGGAAGTGTGAATTGTTCGCTACGTGTGGGTTCTGTAGGCACCGTCGCTACTCACAACATGCGTTTTCAATATATCTTCCAGTTGTAACGTCAGATTTTCTACGTTTAATTTATTTGCTCACACTGTGCATTGAAAAACGTAGTATGATACACGTGGGTAAGAGCAATAACTTACTCGTAACGTTTAGAACACTCGCTTATCGCTCGTGTTTCAAATCGTCCTCGTAAGCTATTATCTCCTTACCGCACGCACCTATAGCATAAACTACTATTATTATATTATATACTACTTGTTGTGAATACTATAAATGATTACCCACGGATTACCTATTTTGGAAACTAGCTCTACTGTCTATGATAATGACATTTTTGTCTCTATAAAAAGCCACAAGAGGAATGGCAGATTTTTATTACTTAATTTTATTTTAAAGTGTTTTCTCGTAATCTCGTTTCTGTAAATTTTATACCAATTTGTACCAAAAACCACTAACTGTATTTGTAATCACACTATTTAAACACAACTGAAACTAAATAACAACTGGAATTACTAACTGAACTCAGTGGACTCGCTGGAATGCCTAATTTGTCCGCACTATAATTTGAAAAATGTCTCACCACTACTAACTAGAATCGTTACCGGGTTACATTCGCTCTATACAGTCGCACTTCACTAGTCACTACTAGAGTTGTCCTTTAGTTCACTTGAGTTTCCGCTTTGTCTCGTAGTTAACACTGAACTGAACTCTCGACCGCTATCTGTCCCGTTTTTATGTACCGTTCGCCGGCTTCGCGATCTGTCTAGAACCCTCTCGCACATTATGGAACACGCGTCACGCTTCACATCAGCGTGTCAAGGACTCCAGTCTATATCCGTCCCTTTCCAACCCAAATGCTTCCTCTCACTTCTTCGTCCGAGACATTTCGAGCTCAATGGCGGAAACTTCTCGCATTGTGCAGTTGGGACCTTGGCCCGGGAGCGTCCACACGTCATCCCCGCTGAGATTATTTACGAACTTTCTTACGCGTTCCATGATGTGTGAGATTTTTGTTTCGTGCGCCGGTACTACGTAACAATAATTTTGGAGGATTTCCCACACTACTATTACTATTATACTATAATATACGAGTAATATAAGTAATAAAAGTTGTTATTCAATATGATTAACTATATTTATGATCAGTAAAATTAGTAACACGCTAACACATCATTTATCCATAGACCAGACTTACACAAAAACTAGGGTCAGCATTACGCTTTGGTTTCCAATATTTTTATTGGACTTTTTTTGCGTCTGACTAGGCACAGCACAACCCAGACATTTCTTTGAAAACTTGTCGATATTTGATTGGTACCTATTCCATTGTGGTTTTTGTGCCCGTGCTGATTCAGTTCGGGAAATATTTGACCTTGATGTCATATCCCGAAGAGGTCAGCCTTTGACTAATGTTGTAGTGCTGTGAATTCAATAAAAAATTGGTTTCTTTTGTGTGTTTTAAGGGGGGTTTATCCCGATTTTGTCTGTTTTCAAATTAATTAAAAAAAAATAGCTATGATAAAATTTTGTAAAAAATATAATATATGTTATATTTCACTCTTTGATCTTGATATTTCGGCCGTTTGATACACGATTACTTACATTTTCCTCGATCCATTTAAATCGCAAAGATAGGTCTAAACTAAACCATGATCTAAATATCATTTCATTTGAGCTATATTAAGTTTTGAACAATAAAAGTTGTACTAAAATAAACGTCGTGAAAACTGTAATATAAAACGGCCGTCATATTAAGAAAACATCCCTCTAATTCTAAAATAATAAATAAAAACATCTCGAAACCGCGAGTTTTCTGAGCAGCCCGCTTCCGCTGAGCAGCATAAACATGTTTAAAATAAAAACGTTGGAGCAGGACAGACTTCTCTGGATAACCTCGCCTTAAGTGGATACTTGTTTCGCATCTCTATACGGGGCATGTTCAGAATTACGTCACTTCCTGAACGACTTTTTTAACGACGGATAATTTGATTTCTGATCGTAGATTATTACGTTTGTAGGGTTCCGTACCCGAAGATTGCCAAACGGGACCCTATTACTAAGCCTCCCCTGTCGTCCATCTGTCACTGGGGTCTACAGCTTCAACCGTAATAGGTAGCCAGTTGAAATTTTTAGAAAATACGTGTTAATACGCCTTTACCACGAAAAATAATAAAAATCCCATCACATCCCACTAATCCCCTAATATTATAAATACGAAAGTTTGGATGTATGGATGGATTGACGGATGGATGGATGTTTGTTACTCTTTCACGCCGTAACTACTGAACCGATTGGGCTGAAATTTTACAAGAACGTAGTTCTAGACCTGGAATATGACATAGGCTATTTTTATCCCATAAATCAGTTCCCGTGGGAAGAAAATGAGCTTTCAAATTTCTATAGAAAAGTGATGCGTCACCCTTTCACGCCATGCTTACGAAACCGATTAGCCTGAAATTTTGCATAAATGTAGTTCTAGACTTTAAATAGGACAAAAACTACTTTTTCCCTTTGTTCCCATGGAAAAGCTATAAAAGAGACACATAAAATGGGAAACAGAGGCGCATAACACACACATTTCACCAGCTGTGTTTACTGTAGGTAACAGTCCGAATAATATTGACTGATTTTATAGGAGTACACAAAAACTAATTCAACGCGGGTGAAACCGCGGGCAAAAGCTAGTTTAAAAATAAATCAGCTCAAGGGGGTATGTATTAAACATAGCGCGATCTGAGGTGACTTGTTTGACAGCTTCCACTAAGGTTCATTGATTAGATGACAGATGGCGCTAACAGTAGTAATAGCTTGTCCACCTTTTTTGTGCAGAGGTTCATTGGTGAGTTCATAGATCGCGCTAATAGTAGCTTGTCAACATTTTTGTCCCATAATGTTTTGAGGGTTCCGTAAGATGTGGTAGTTAGACGCCTGACTTCTTAACACCACTATAAAGCCATAGGAGATATTAGTTTCAACTTGATATCTCTAATGGGGCTCGAGAAAAATCTTCCTGACACACGGACGGACAACAAAGTGATCTTGTGTTCCGTATTTAATTTTGAGGTACGGAACCCAAATAATGTTAAATAGTTAAATACGAGTACCTACATTTATAACACATATGTAGTCACCGTTCAACTGTTGTTGAATTATTATTATTTATTTATTTGTTTGTTTGTGTACACGTTTCTACAACTGCGAGTCACTCACACACGCTAGGCTGCAACAGAATACCAGCGTTGTGTCGAGATGATTACCTACTTCGTAGGTATACCATGTCAACACAGCATCATGCTGAGTTGCGACCATTTTGGTAGCACCAAATACATGCATTTAGATTTAGTTTTTAGTAGTCTTAAGTTTAATTCATGTGGTACCTCTTATTTTTAATTTTTGTTTTTTTCATTTTGTGTGTTACCGAATAAATTTATTTTGTTTCTTTCTTTCTTTCTTTAATGTAGTATCTTATGAGAAATATCAAGTGGCTATGACTTATACGAATCGTACAATAGCTTATTATATGGCGTTGTTTTTACGCTAGATTGCGCCCCGCGGGGCACTGAACAGAACCCCGCGGAGAAACCTTCGGGTTGAAAGGAATAACCTTTCAATCCAATTGATATATCTATTGCGAGCCTTATGTACCTATATACAAAAGAAAGAAAGACGATTTTAGATCTTACTACTAAAAGATTCATGGTTTAGATTCATAATGCTATTGAAACGACAACGCATTGAAAATTTTGGCGGCATGGATCTTCATTTTTCTCAGCAATAAAAAAACATATGTACCTAATTTCTAATTTATATACCAGATTAAGCATTTCATTGACGTCATTTTGCTCGAAAATTTAGTTGATTAATTTTCATAGCAAAGAAAATAATATTTAGAAAATCTCTTTTAAAACAGAAATTTCTATTTTACTGACAAACGGGAGCGAATGAAGCCTCGTCAGTTTTTTATTTAAATTAATCTACAATAACACTTCAATATGGCCGATTGGATTGAATAAATTACTTATAGTTGTCATTCTAAATGCAAAATACTGTTTTGCCGCATACGACCTTACGGCATAAGCTAGTTCGTGAGCGCATATTTGTATGGAGTAAGTCCCCCCCTCAATCCACTCCCCTAAGGCGCCGATTTGAAATTAAAAGTGTATCAATTCCTCGCCTTAATAGTCAGATTTCGCCTGACTAGTTTCACTGTATTCGTACTGTTTCTTCGGAGGCAAAGATGGTTACGCGGCGGTTCCGCGTTTGATTTTCGATCTTATTACCATTACATACTAGCTTTTGCCCGAGGTTTCGCTCGCGTGGAGGTGTACCTCTCTTGTCTTGTACCATCTCTGGGTTGACTGGTAGAAAATGCTTTAAACATTAAGTCCGCCATTTTGTGCTTATTTTTTGTGCAATAAAGTATTTATGATGATGATGATGATGATGATGATGATGATGATGATGATGATGATGATGATGATGATGATGATGATGATGATGATGATGATGATGATGATGATGATGATGATGATGATGATGATGTCGTGTCTTATATCAATGTAATTATCTTTTATTTAAAGACTGTAATCGTCAGTTTTCGGCTTGTCCGCTTATTTTATCAACACCTCTTATAGCCTGTTCACCAGGATCACAAAAATGACAATAAAGAAAACCGCATCCAATCCGTTCTTGAGATAAAACCGAACAGACAGAAATAAATTCTAAAAGTTTTAGTTTTATAGTTTTTCCAAATTTCTCAATGGATTTAATATGCAGACACGAATTTTCTACTACTTTATTATTAACTAGCTTTTGCCCGCGACTTCGTTCGCATGGGTTTCAGATATAAATTCGAATCAGACTTCCCATAGATTTATATAATAGCCTTTGCCGTTTGCGGCTATTCAATCTTTGCCCCGTTTTCGGCTTGGGCGTTATTTTATTAACATCCCTTATAGACTATGTGTTGACCAGCGTGACTGCGATGATAATAAAAAAACCGCATTTAAATCCGTTAAGTGGTTCTCGAGTTAAAACGGAACATACAGACAGACAGACACAAAAATTCTAAAAGTTGTTGTTTCGGCCTCAGTACAGTACCAATAACCCATTTCATTTATAATTTTGCGAAAATATTCAAAGTACAGACACGACTTTTTTACTACTTTATTATTATTATTAATAGTTTATACTTATGTAATATACATTACACATGAGCATATCATGTTAAAAAAAAGAAAAGAAACTTTTAACCACAGGCTTCGCATACACACAAGTAAAATCCACAAGTACACAAGTAACAAACAGTAGTTATATCGTGAGAAAATCCCTTTTTCTTAAACATGCGCGGAAATATTATCATTACTTTTGAATAAAGAACACGCGAAGTATCATATTTACGTAGACTGAAAAACCAAAATCACTTCCCGGCGCATTCTTTGAATTTGGAACGAAGAGCGCACCGGCATTGTTGTATGAAACGGTGTGCTGTTTGAATTTAGAACTCTTTCATCTATCGTACACATTGCGTTCTCGTGGCTGTATAGCCACAGATGCGTTTACCTTTCGGCACAAACTGTAAAATAAAAATAAAAGATTGGCGGTAAAGCTAGTTCGTTGTTATTTGGTTAATAATAAATTAAAATGAGTTCCGATGATTCTGAAAATGATAATGAAAATGAAAATGAAGTGGACATTGACTGCACTTCACCAGATTTAAGATCGGAAGCTAAATTAGCGATGGAAAACCTGCTTCCAGCGAAATCAAAAGAAAAATATATGAAAGTATATGAAAATCTCATGTTCTGGAAAAACGAGAAAAATGCAAAATTGTTCTCCGAAACAGTGTTTTTGGCGTATTTCAATGAAATTGCTAAAACTAAAAAGCCATCTACATTATGGGCGATTTATTCTATGCTGAAATGTACAGTTCATATTAAAAACAGCATTGACTTGAAGAACTACGGAAATTTAACAACGACAATCGTCTGGGTTTAAGAGCAAAGATTTTGACTGCTGAAACGTGCACCACGGCATCACCTGCGGCTCGGCCTTCAAACTCATACTCGACCTGCAAATGCCTATTTCGCTGCCTTTGCAATAATGTACTATTCTATAACATAAAACATTTTGTACCTCCCCCTCTAAAAGGAGAAGGTTAAACACAAAAAAAGAAAAAAAAACTATAATAATATTTCAAAAACGGACATTTTCCGCCTTGGCAAAGTTTCTTATACGCATGGACACAAACTCTTGCTTTGGCAAGGTATAAAGAAAGAAGCTTGTGTTATTTTTAACAACATATTACTTAATGTATTTTATTAATTGATTGCTTAGAGCTTTTGCTTTTCAGTTAGCCGACATGCTTTTTTCAGGGATAAAAAGTAGCCTTTGTGTTAAGTTAGGGTATAAGCTATATCCATTCTAAATTTCATCCAAATCCGTTCAGCCGTTTCAACGTGAAAGGGTAACAAACATACACACACACACATACAAACTTTCGCATTTATAATATTAGTGTGATTTATTGGCTTCGAATTCCTTCACTTTATTCTAAGCGTTACTCTGCAGTCTTGTCTTCGGAAAGGCCACGGAACTCGCGTAAAGTTCGTGCATCATTGACAAATAAACCCTTCTCGCACCACCGCTGTGTTGAAATACGCTTTCAACATACGCCCGCCGTGATGAGCCAAGGTTCCCCTCAACAATGCACCGCCATACACCAGCGTTGAGAAACAGTAGTGCTTGGCAATCGATCGCACAATGTACCAACCGGCACCACACTCAAGACCTTACAAAAACCGCATACAACATTATTGATTGGCATCTAAATCGAATTAACAATGCTTCTAAACTTAATTATTTTAAACTCCAATCAGATGCGTGCCGTCGCCATGACACAATCATGTAACCAACCGGCAACTAGAATTCATATTTCGAACGTCAGAACAATCGCCAGCCGGAATCGCGGAGGTTTTTGTTTTTAGGGTTCCGTAAAGTTGAAATTTGGAATAGTTATAGAAATTACTTTTTCACGCATAGTAAAGAGAATCCTTTCTTAAGGGAAATGTGAATTGAACAGGAATTGTAGTGATGTTTCTAACAATCATATAATTTCAAGAGTAACGTTGCCGTTGTAGGGTCAGAACCCTCGTTGCGAAAGTAGAATTCGCAATTGCGATGTTTTTAGGGTTCCGTACTCAAAGGGTAACCAACGGGACCCTATTACTAAGACTCTAATGTCCGTCTGTCACCAGGCTGTATCTCATGAACCGTGATAGTTAGACTGCAAAATTTTCACATATGATGTATTTCTGTTACCGCTATAACAACGAATACTAAAACCGGCAAAGTGCTAGTCGGACCTGCACACTCCCATGCAACAGACA
This sequence comes from Ypsolopha scabrella, assembly GCA_910592155.1. Taxonomy (NCBI): domain Eukaryota; kingdom Metazoa; phylum Arthropoda; class Insecta; order Lepidoptera; family Ypsolophidae; genus Ypsolopha; species Ypsolopha scabrella. The sequence goes on along the minus strand of OU342972.1, from coordinate 8,341,967 downwards.
TGATTTTTTGCCGTTTTACGGAACCCTTCGTGCGCGAGTCCGACTCGCACTTGGCCGGTTTTTTTTTAAAAGAACGTTACGAAATGTTATTGACATTGGATTTTTTGCAAATGGAGGCAGTATTGTTCTTTAATGGAACTATGGGGTCATTGTTATGTTTATTCACGGTTTCTACGTTGAAGTTTTTTGTAACGGAAAATTACTCGGTGTTTTTTGTTCCTAAAATGTTACGTCGCGATCAGATAAGGCCAACCGTTGAATTTTATTAATATAACGTACATGTATACTATTAACAATTTGTTTTAAAGGTATATTTTTCGGAGATATTTGTAACTGAACTTCGGTACGGGCGCTACGTGTGGCGGCAAGCGACCGAAAATAGTACCACCACTTGCGAACTTCAATTCAGTCGTTATTCTGTCGTAATTTAGCCGAGCGCGGTGCCACGTGTATACAAGGTGAAATTCAATCAACCGACCAAATTTACAGTGGAGACTCGGTTAGTGATCAAGAACAAGGTTCAATGACCCTTCAGGTGAAATTCGAAAAAAAAAATATTTTGTCCCGTAGTGCCTGCACTAGGAATTGTACTTAAACTAGTCCAACCAGCACGGGAGCAAAAAAATGTATTTTTCGAATTTGGCCAAAAGGATTACTGAACCGTGTTCCTGATCACTAACCGAGTCTTCAGTATGAATTTGGTCGGTTGATTGAATTTCACCCTATATAGGGTTCATCACCCTTCTTTCCAGGGGACGGACGGAGTTTCGCAAAGATATTCACGCGGTAGAAACCGCAGGCAAAACCTAGTTTCAAATAAAGTCGAAGCCTGTATATTTACAGAACACGTACGATATGCAAGACATGATTTGACAGACTTTATTTTACTATTCATCTTTATTTTATAGAGCCCGTAATAAAATGGCGTTTACGAATTAAGGTTTCGCGCGTCGCGGGTGTTGACTCCGACCGACAATCTTTGATCATTGCGCGGTTCAAGGATCAAAACGTGTTGTTATTTCCTCAAAGTGTTAGAAGATGCTTTAGTTAGAGATTTCCTATATAAGTCCGTTAACCCCTGTTTCAGTGGGTTAAGGAAAAACGTGTTTGCTTACAATATTAATGTTTTTTTACCGAAATAAGGCTATGTTGTTTGGGATGACATGTCTATTTGTGTTCCTTTGGAATTAATAATCCATTATAGAATAAACCAGTGTTGACATGATATATTCCGCCTTAGGAAATAGGTCGTTTAAATAAGGGAAAGCAACGGATAAGGGCATGTCTATCTTTTTTATTCCAAAGTCGTCGCGACTTATGAAAAATTGGTCATTCATTATTTGCAGGTTACTATACTATTCAAGACGTATTGTTAGAGTATTGTTAAATTTCTTTTGCTCGTGCGCCTGCATTTGTTAGTGCGAATGTGTGAAACGACTTTTGACAGCGTTTATTTTTAAAATATTTTTACATATTCTGGCCGAATCTTTATCTCGTAGGGGTAATGTCTATTTTAGAACGCTGCACTGTAATAGCTTTTTCACGGACGACGCTCTCTCTAAACTCGCCAGTATGTCGGTGCATTAGGGTTTACGCATTTTTGTTTGGAACTCAATTATTTCCCAAACTAAGGATGTCCGCAGGTATGATTCTTGGGAAAAGTGGTTCAGCAGGGTCGGTAGAATATGTGGTTTCATTTAATGGTAGCACTCTATTTACACCCGGTATATTTTTTCGGAGCTCTGATCTGAACTAGGATTCGAACCCGGAACCTCTCGCTCATCAAATTGTACGTTTGAATGCGATGCACCAAATCAAACCGAATCCCGTTTAAAAGCACTTTGACTAACAAACATCATAAGGTTATCCTACTAATATTATAAATGCGAAAGTATGTGCGTGTGTGTGCGCGTGTGTGTGTGTGTGTATGTTTGTTACTCTTTCACGCTGAAACGGCTGAACGGATTTGGATGAAATTTAGAATGGATATAGCTTATATCCTAACTTAACACATAGGCTACTTTTTATCCCGGAAAAAAGCATGTCGTTAAACCGAATAACACGCGGGCGGAGCCGCGGGCAAAAGCTGGTATATAATAAATTTGTGGAAGATTACAAGTGATTTTCTGTTCATTATGTTTTTCAAGTTCCACCAAGTGCCAACAACCAGTAGTATCAACATTCTAATACAATTGTCTTTTTTTGCTGTTGACAACCAAAAACGTACGATTTCAATTGTCAAACGGGCTAATTTGCTTAGCCGAATAGCCATATGACAATCGGATTTGAATACGATTGGCTTTCACAATTGCACCTCAGGTTTACATTTGGTAATGCTAAGTCGTAGTAACTACGTTGCAACTATAATAATAATCTGTGGCTAAGTGTAAAGCATATTCTCTCTAACATACATCCATGCTATCACAATAGACAATTTTCATCAAAACTGTTCACAACTCGTTCTTATAACGCCAACGGGCACTTCCAATCTGTACCCAAAATGTAATGACAATTTAAATTACAAAGGTTCGTCAGAACACTACTTTTATTCATGTCCCATCTAACTGAATATGAAGATGCATGATTTCTTTGAACAGTATGGCGCATCTCACGAATGGATCTTCAGAGTTAGCCGTGTTCGTCTGCCTGCACCGAAAAAAAAGCATAAGCAACTAAAGATTCATTTCCATTACCACAAACTGATTAAAATAAAATAAAAACATAATGGAATAGGATTATACAGGTTTCGTCACAGGTGTATAAGTATTCAAGATACCTTTTTTCGGAGGCGACAAAAAACGTCTAGTGTACGACAGACATGATGAAATTGACTCAGCACTAGCGGGGGGACGTCGCGGTGGGGGGGGGGGGGTGACGGGCACCTGAGTAGGTAGTTACTAGCGCTTCACGCCCCTCAGTGACCGTTTACCAAGACAATTTTAAGACAAATAAAAAAGGGCATATGTCCTAATTTAATTGGTATACTTTGTTTAATACACCATGTTTGTTGGAATAAACGTCATACATATTGACAGTCATGTGATGCAAGTTGTGGATAAAATCGACACCCTGTATGTTTTGTAGCGAAATCCATCGCTTTTGATACTTTAAACATTATTTAAAGTGCATTACAAACTGGAAAAGATCTATTAGAAACAAATTTCATTATAAGGAATTTACAAAATTGTATTAAAATGAGTTTTCTCTACCACAGCATAACTATAGCACTGGTATTCAGCTGAATTCTAACTACTAAACTCTCCTAGGTGGGTACATATCCGAAGTACCCTATTCCCTACTAGAATTTAGCATGAAAACTTTCATTACGTATGAAAAATGATCTTCACTCGTCGTCTTTATTAACGTATCTAACATGACGTGAAATTAAGGGGGAGACGGCACTATTTATCGCCGGCACGTGACACGAGTGGAAATAGACTCAAACGTTACTTACTCGAGGGTAGAACGTTCTAGTCAATTTAAGAGTATGGCATAGGCTAGGGAAAAATGTTATTACCCGTCTAATACAAAAAGGCCAATGTTAAATACTTGATTAGCTTTAGATAGAGGCGATTATTGGTTAGCTAATTGACCTATTTGTCTAGGACGCGTAATACTAATAATTACGCATGAAACGGCAGATCGAAGGGTTTTTAGCATATACTGGAATATTTTGCAGGGAAAAACATATTGGATTTACGTAGAAAACCTCAATATTTCTATCACTTATTTTATGAAAAAAAAAATCAGGTTGATCTCTTAGCCGCGTTCTTGAAACGAACGTTTGTAAACCAAAAAAAAGAGTGTGAAAATTTTTTTAAATTATAAATACTGAATAATGAATATTTATTTACTGAAAATAGTTAGTAGAATACAAAAATATACAACGGTTCGGACTTATAGTATAGGCAGGATCCGACCCAATAAAAACATTGTACACTATGTATGACCAACATGTACGTTGAACATATTATTACGAATGTAAGTGCTCCGATAATAGAGTTCTCCGTAACACGGAAGCACTATGAAGTTATTTTTTCTTAGTACATTGTTCATAAGTGGATCACCTAGATAAAAGATCAATAAATCAAACATATATTTTTTTCGATACTAAGATAGTCCTAATTTCTTCAAAAGAACCCTCGAAAATCTAGCTTTGTTCATTTTCTAGGTTCAGGTACAGCCTTAATGGACGTATTGAGAGTTTTAGTGAAAAGGTTTGTTAAGGGCACAATCTAAAGGTTCGAGTTAAAGCATGGTTTACATTTTGGCTTGTTAGTGGGGTCTACTCTACAAATAAAAAGAGAAAAAATGCAACTGACATGACTATAGGTGCATCAATATCTTTGCAGGTTCCTAAGTTTGAGTTAGAAAGTTAAAAAAATCCATTTCGTGTTACATGAAAATAAGTATATTAAAAATAATCGCATAAAAAGGCCCTATTGGCTAATATAACGATATAGATTTAAAAACAAAAAAGTTTTTTTTATATAAAATGTATTTTCGAGGTAATGATAATAATAAGGTACCTATATGTAACTACATTGCAACTGTTTTGGAGATTTCATTTTTGCAAATGGCGATTTTTTCTAGTATTCTGTATTACTTTCTCTTAGTAGGAACCAAGTTATATTTCTGGGAGTGTATTTTTGAATCATTCGAATTTCAATTCGCATACGCATCCGCATGATTTGCATACGAATACAATACTAATTTTAAGTTTTCGTATGCCAATCATGCGGATTCATATGCGAATTGAAATTCCAATGATTCAAAAATACACTCCCTGGCCTGTGATTTGGGTGTATACGAGCCACAAACATAGCAAAATGAATGCATTGATGTATTACAATCACCTTTTTTTTATTTTAGACATTTTCATCAATAAATGTCACTTTCTAGCTATCACAATAAATTTACAACTACTTTCAATGAACAAAAAAGAATACAGACTTGACACGTGAGGGCCAAAATTCCTGACATGTCACCCTATCTGTTTATATTAAGCTAGTAATGTTATAAATTATAATAGTACTCTTTAATATACACAAGGATAGAATATCTTATAATTAAAACTTACCTTAACCTTAAAAACTGTAAAACTAACCTAAAACCCGTATAAAACCTATAATGACTCAAGTGTACGATACACATGTAAAATGTTGCCCAAATTGATATCACGTTTTATAATGACATTATTCACATCAAAAATGATTAAGAGTGATATTATATAACTTTAAATGCAGTTGGTGCATTCTAAACAGTTAGACAAAGACCGTGTGACCTAGTAACCTCAATTCACCACAAAAATAATACTGATCTCATTTTAAATATACGTTATAATTATTTTGGGTTACTGGCTGTGTAGACAACGATAAGTACTGTCACTCGCAAAAGTCTTAAGCAAATTGAAAAATAGCTTTATATTGTATGAATCACGTCACAGCTGACAGCTGAGGATTTGCCGACTCGGATTATTTGCAGTTTAAATTCGAAGTGACTGAGCTATATATAACTATAAATAATAAACCTAATATAATATATTTATAATTATAAGGTTCTACAATAATAACTGAACATAATTCTTAGTTTAGTGTATCGTTAACAGATCACATACAAAAAGACAAATTTTGTTAATATTTTTCTTTCCCAGTGCAGTGGTTCATTCAACTGACTAAATTTCTATGGAAATAGGAGGAGAAATTCCGCAAAAAAATAATTTTCGGTGGAAAGTTAATTATTTGCGATACTCATTCAACTCTTAATTTTTTTTCACGGAATTTTATAAGCTCGGCTCAATTAGTATAGTCAAAATTTTATTTTACGTATTTACTCCTGTCCACTTACTGAGTCTCTAGTGTGAATTTGGCTACAACAACCAAAGTAATCTTATATAGGTACACCTGAAAATATTGCCAGTTCTATACAACTCCGCGCTACTATATATTTTAAACTGATAAATAATTCCAGCAGACACCTCTATAACAGTCGTGTATCGCAAACAAATGTGAAAATGTATTGCATGGAAAGTAATATATCAATTTCATTTTATATTATTACCATGGTAACAACTCCCATTTACATCAACCGCTGTGTCAACGTAAACGGTAGTGCTGATTTGTCTAGAATTGCTTACATGAATATGCTTGAAGTAAGTGATAATATTAAGTAATAACTTAAAGTTACAGAAAAAATGTATCGAGCAAAAGGAAATGCTACCATTTCCTTTTGCTCGATACATTCTACAGCTCGACCCCTAAAAGGATCCCCAAAAAGATGTATGTATGATGCACAACTGGATAAAAAGCTATTAAAGTAGAAAACCTCGTGTGATTCGATTATTGAATGTGGGAGTAGGTTAAGAAGCGAAAAGATGTGCCATTATGGTATCAGATGGAAATGTGTACTTACCTATCGGTTAAGGAGACGTAAGTATTTTGTTTACATACAAGAAAAGACGGAAAAGGTTCAGCATTTCCGCGGACGACAGTACATGTACTAGCGATGTTTTGCGTAAGTAACAAAATGTCAGCCGGTACGTGCTCGAGTTATTGTGTAACTGCTGGATAAGCGAAAGGCTTCTTATTTATAGGTTAACCTCTTTGCGCTTTGACTCTACATTGCAGGGTCGTGTAATATTATTACTAGAAGAAAAGATTACAAAAAATATACAAAAAGAAAACATTGTCTCGACATGGATCTCTAAGGGGGTGAGGTGTTTCCAAGTATGAACTTTGATATACAAGTCACAGTTCACACTCGTACACCTACGTTTCACCGAGGATTATTACGTCCAAGCAAAGCACGCAGACCGAACACCATACGTGTGTAAAAGCAAAAGCAAGAATCCTTTAAGGGTGTGTTAGTATGATCGGTAAAGATATTATTTTAAATACTGGGATCTCTAAATAAAGTACCAGTACCTCAATAAGACGATTTTCATTACTCAAAATACACTAATCGCGTGGACACCCTCACGGTCGCTGGCCACTCGGATGAGGGGTGCGGGTTGCGGGGTGCAATTAGGTGTGTGGGGAGGCCGGTGAGCTGCGTAGCCATAGCTTAGAAAAATGATGGAATTTTTGGTGAAAATTCAAGGTATATATTTTTTCTCGTAATGACATCAGAATCGTGTATACTTTCATACCCTAAAGGGATTCTTGACTTTGCATTTACACCCTGTATAAGGTGACTTTCGGTTATAAAGCCAAATTCATACTGAAGACTCGATAAGTGGCCAGGATCAAGGTTCAGTGACCCTGTTTGCGAAATACGAAAAAATATCTTTTTCTCTATACTTGTTCAAGAACAACCTCGACTTAATTACACAGTATAGGAAGTCTAAATGTTGTTTTACATATTTCACAGAAAGGGTCATTGAACTTTGATCTTGACCGCTTACCGGGTCTCCAGTATGAGTTTAGCTATATAAACCAAAGTCACGGGATTGGAACCTTCGACCCCTGAATTAGTGGTCGAGTAGTCTAATCTCTAGACCACAATGGCGGTCGAAAAAATGTTAGTATCTATTTATCTTCTTTAAATAAAATTGTAAGTAGGTTTTGTCCGTAAGAAAAAGAAAAAATAAAATAAAAGTAGGTATATTTTTAGAGCCGTAAAAATATTAATTGAAGAAGTATAAATTGTCTATCTGTCTGTACACTTCCGATTCACATTTAAACTATGGAGTTTTTACTGTTATTTATGTGTTTAGGATATACATAAATGTAAATAAATATTATTGGGTGACTTTTTCGTCTATACCTATAGATGTGGTTTATTAAATAATACAGTAAATAAAATACAATGAAATAGAGAGTGAAATATAATTTGGACCCTATCCTGGGAATAGTTTAGAAAAAAAAGTGCTAAGTACTACCTAACCTACATCAGAGGTGCAATTGTGTAAACCAATCGTATTCAAATTCGATTGTCATATGGCTATTCGGCTAAGCAAATTAGCCCGTTTGACAGTTAAAATCGTACGTTTTTGGTTGTCAACAGCAAAACAAGACAATTGTATTCATTTGACAGCTAAAAATATACGATTTGAATTGTCAAACGGGTTAATTTGCTTAGCCGAATAGCTATACGATAATAAATTTAAATACGATTAGCTTACACAATTGCACCTCTGAATTATTTATGACTAGCCTTTGCCTGTGGCTCCGCCTGCTTTTATTCAACCTCTGGCCCGTTTTCAGCTTGGGCGTTATTTTATGAAGTCGATGTGTTAACAAAGGTGACTACAATGATAATAAAGAAAACCGCATTCAAATCCGTTGATGGGTTCACGAGTTATAAAAGCGTTTATTCAATCTTTGCTCTGTTTCCCGCTTGGGCGTTATTTTATGAACACCCTTATATCCTATGTGTTGACCGGAGTCACTACGATGATAATAAAAAAAAAAACGCATCCAAATCCGTTAGGTGGTTCTCGAGTTAAAACGGAGCATACAGACAGACAGACAAAAATTTTAAAAATTGTTGTTTCGGCCTCAGTACAGTACCAATAACCCATTACATTTAAAATTTCGCGAAAATATTCAATGTACAGACACGACTTTTTTACTACTTTATTAATACTATATATAGATGTCGATTATATATGATACCTTACCTTTTCAAATTCAAAATGTCTGGTTTAGATTTGTAATCACACTAACATTATAAATGCGAAAGTTGTGTGTGTATATGTTTGTTACTCTTTCATGCTGAAACGGCTGGACGGATTTGGATGAAATTTGGAATGGATGTAGCTTGTATCCTAACTTAACACATAGACTACTTTTTATCCTGGAAAAAAGCGTGTCGTTAAACCTAATAACACGCGGGCGGAGCCGCGGACGAAAGCTAGTTTACCATAAAAAAAATTAGAACAAGACGCGAAAATTATAAATTATTTTAATGATTCTAAGAACTATAAAAAAATTGCTAACATCGACCCTAAATTTCATCCCTTAACTAATTCAATTAGACATCCATTTAAATTAATAGAGCGACATCGCCCAACATAGATAACATCTTTACCAAAACCCTCAATAACGATTTGGTTTTAGCGATATATTCCACGCTGAAACGCTCCAACCCAAACTAACCTACAAAATTGAATCACAAAGTCGACCATTACTGTTACGTCATTTGACTGATAAAACACGATTTGAAAAAAGAATTCGCTCGACGACTGACTGACCGCAATAGAAAAAGCGCTACATTCTAAAATGAACCGTGTCTTCTACTGAGAAGGTGGCATTTGGAGTGAGAGGTGTTGCAGTAGGTTACTTTCACTGAGTAATGCCAATGTCAGCGACGGTTATTTTCTCCGATATTATACAATCTGTTACGCTGATTACTGTTTGTTACGTCAGCAAATGCGCCACGTGCATAAGGTTTGCAACTAGGTTTTGCGGTTTTAGAACTTAAGGCGAGGTTATCCAGAGAAATCTGTCCTGCTCAAACGCTTTCATTTTACACATGTTCATCCTGCTCAGCGGAAGCGAGCTGCTCAGAAAACGCGAGGTGTTTTATATTTTTTTTTAGAATTAGAAGGATGGGTTTTTAATATAACCGCCGTTTTATACCTTATCACTTATTATTTTTATACTTATCACATTTCTTATTACGATTATTTAAGTATAAGTTTTATTGTCCTAAACTTAATATAGCTTAAATGAAATTATATTTAGATCATAGTTTAGACCTATCTTTGCGATTTAATCGGATCGAGGGAAATGCAAGTAATCGTGTATCGAATAGCCGAAATATTAAGATCAAAGAGTGAATTAAGACATCTTTTTTACAAAATTTAATCATTGCTATTTATTGGTTTAAAATGAATTTGAAAAGAGACAAAATGGGATAACCCCCCCTTAACATAAATATATACCGGGTGTAAATAGAACCACATATTCTACTGGACCACTTTTCCCAAGAATCAGTCGATGATGACGGCCCCATACCGTGGGCCGAAATATATCGAAAATTGTAAATATCTATATTTTTTTGGTTTTCCATATAAATATTGTAAATAAAGGCTCAAAAAGAGTGAAATATACATTTATTCATATTTTCCCAAGAATCATACCCGCGGACACCCTTAGTTCAGGAAATAATCGAGTTCCAAACAAAAATGCGTGAACCCTGACGCACCGACCTACGGGCGAGTTTAGAGAGAGCGTCGTCCGTGTCCGCGGGTATGATTCTTGGGAAAAGTGGTTTAGTAGGGTCGGTAGAATATGTGGTTTCATTTAATGGTAGCAGTCTATTTACACCCGGTATGTACAGTGGAGCCCGCATCAAGCTATACACATTTAGTATAAGCTGACCTCTCATTGTTCGGGAAGCCTATACAACGAGAGGTCAGCTTATACTAAAAGTGTTTAGCTTGATGTGGGCTCCACTGTACAATTTATGTATTACCTCTGGTCCACGGCTAAGGAAATGCACTATTATTGTTCTAGATTTCTGCTCATGCGTTGTTTCGCGTAGGTATATAATTTTGTGCAGGCCTCTTCATTGTCTAACTTCAACATTTGTCGCTATCGGTTTTAAATGTATCGTGATTGGCTAGAAATGCTATAACACGTAATTTTTAGCCAATCAAGCGATACATTTGAAAGCGATTGCGACAAATGTTGAAGTGAGACAATAAAGAATATGCATGTAAAATTTTGAATGCACTAATCGTTAGTATATGATCAATTTAGGGCTATGAATAATAATTCACAACTAAATTATTCATATTTCATAGTTATAAAATCAAAATAAGTTTCATAATAATCTTCTACAATTCAAACGGCTGTCATTCTACTGCTCTGCTCTTGCTTGCGGTGTATGGCAAGTGGCCGGTTTTTTCATTATTTTTATATTTGTTTAAAATGTTGTATTTTTAAATGGCAATAATTACAAAACTATAAAATAAAATAGTTTCCCATTGTCATCATTAAATGCTACTAAGTAAATAGAATACAAAAAACGCAATATATTACTTATTTAAAAGACATGTATATTCTCTATTAGGCCCTTGATTATTTAGCATAAGAAACTTTCAACCACAACTGTATACGAAGAGTTTCTGTGTTGCTATCTATAAAATAATATTGGATGGATTCGATTGATGGTTCTTGGTGGAAAATCATCTTGAATAAATTATACACAAATTCTTGTACTTTTATTCCACATATATTTATTTTTATTCTAACTTAGGCTACCGGTTTCGTAGGTTAAAAATGTTTTCTTTTGTTTTCTTTCTGTCGTGTTAAATAATTTGTATTTGTATTTGTATTTATTTATTTAAGGAAAAAAAATGACATATGCATTCGTGTTTAAAAAGGAGCACTCGTGTTTGGGCCGACAGGGACGAATGTATCGACTGTGATAGCCCTAATGAGCCAAAGGCCTGTTACAGGACCATCAACTTTGATGCGACACTTTAATGACTATAAGGTCATAGAGAGTAAGAGAGGGTTGGACGAGATAAAAAAAACACTACATGAATGATAAAAAAGAAAAGAAAACAATTGTATGCTATAACAGCCTCATGCAAATTTACAAGTAATATTATTAAGTACTTATATAAGTATGTAATGTATTTTTGTATCTAGTTATATGATTATATTAATATGTATATGTATATAAATTATAAATAATTTTAGTAATAATATATCAATTACACATGTATATAAATTAGTTAGGGTAACCGCACCTAAAATTCTTTTGTTTTTTTTGTTTTTTGTTTTGCCTACACAGCGTTTTCAATTGAGCAGTTTATGCCAGAGATCTCCAATTTCATCTTCACTTAACTCTAATAAATATTCTTTTAACTTTTTATTTAAAACTGATTTACGTTTTAAGAAAGGTTCTGTGTCAGTATCAATATAGTTGGAGACACTATCAGGTAATAGATGGTACAGACGAGGCGCAATAGAGTAAAAATTTTTTCGACCGAAGAGGGTTGATTTAAAAGGTGCTATGTATTTTCGCCTTGTATCTATTCGAGACTTTCTATTCAAAATCAACAAAGAAAAGTCTTGGAGATGTTTAGACATATATACAGCTGTTTGCCAGATAAAAATCTTTCTGGGGCCCAAGACTTTGCATAGTTTAAAGATTTCAAGTTTTTTTTTTTTAATTAATAATTTGTTGGCCCGATGATGTGTAATACGAAACCGGTAGCCAGTTAGAATAAAAATAAATGTATGTGGAATAAAAGTACAAGAATTTGTGTATAATTTATAAAATAATATTTACTACGAGCATAACTAGTTGAAAAATATGATTCTAAGAAGACGTCCACCTATGTGAAATGCGACATTTTCCGTTCGAGATAAAGCATAATGCAGACTATTCCAGTCTCATTCACATGGCGTTCTGTCGTAAGTGCACATGCAACAAATCGCTTGGCAACAGTCGATTGACCTCTTTCCAGTCAGCTTGTTGCTTCATACCATAGCATAGAGGTAGCATCTAGTACTTTACATAAGAATGTGTATGATCCTATTGTGGGGACTTTCATATTTCTATAGTGATCTGCTAAAATTACCAGAATATCTCGATGGCATTGGTTTTTAAACTTTTTTAGCCACGGACCACTTTTAGATTTTCACGAACCCTTTCCGGTTTTAGTATTTGTTGTTATAGCGGAAACAGAAATACATCTACTGTGAAAATTTCAACTGTCTAACTATCACGGTTCTTGAGACACAGCCTGGTGACAGACGGACGGACGGACAGCGGAGTCTTTGGATACGGAACCCTAAAAAGGTGAGTCCTCCCTTAAAACTTTAAAAGTCATAGTAAATCTCATTTGACTACTTTCAGATTGTTTAAACTGACGACGCCGCGAAACGCGAAAATATATGTCGCAGTTTCGCGGTGTGGTCGGTTTGCAAAGGGCGTAACATTCAAAATTAAGATTCGAATTTTAAATCGGTTCGATTTTTATATTAAAATGACTCATCCATCGCCGGTGTCAGAAATAAATCAAATAGAAAAGCGAGTGATAACGCGGTAATGGAGCGAGCGAAGATGGCATGGAAAATGGGGTCGTGAAGAAGCTAGCGTGTTGAATCGAAAAATCGGAGTTATAAAAAATAATACTTTCTTACTTAACAAGTTAAATAGGGTTTAAAAAACCGGCCAAGTGCGAGTCGGACTTGCGCACGAAGGTTTCCATACCATTATCTATAAAAACAGCAAAAAAGTCATGTCTGTGTTATGGGAGCCCCCCCTAAATATTAATTTTATTTTAATTTAAGTATTTATTTATTTTTGAAGTGAATATACATGTAACTAAATATTCTGTGAATATTTCAAGCGTCTACCTGTTGCCGTTATCAATATCGACCAAAAACGAGCAAAAAATCACGTTAGTTGTATGGGAGCCCCCTTTAATATTCATTTTATTCTGTTTTTTAGTGTTTGTAGTTATAGCGGCAACAGAAATACATCATCTGTGAAAATTTCAACTGCCTAACTATCACGGTTCATCAGATTCAGCCTGCGATGGACAGCGGAGTCTTAGTAATAGGGTCCCGTTGGGTAAGGCACCCTAAAAATTGGCGGAGACAAACTTATTTGTCGCTAAATTTAAGTTGGTATTTTGTGTACGATCGGGTAAAGTTCCGCTAGAGGGGTAGGCAGACACTATAGATTTTCATCTGCCACGATCCTGCCACACCTCTTTTGCTTCTTCATCCATCGATCTACTAATACAGGCTCTTCCATTCCGGGTACTTTTATTTATTAATATTATTATTTCTGACTGCAAAGGGACCATAAACCCAATCAATGTGGGTCAACCATTAAAACAATTACACGATGGCTGTAAAGTTTTATGACAACACAGAGGCACTCATAACATAATATTATTCTGTTACTGTCATTTTATAGTTGGACCATTTTAAAATATACAAACGATTAGTTGTTTTTTGTTGAATCTAGTCTATATAATGTCAGTTTGCAGGTGGTATGTACATATATATAGAACAGCTTGATTGGGTTGTGCTATGTAGTAGACGCAGAAATAAAGCGGGAAATTTTTTTAAATTTTCTTCGACCTCGTTACATGATTCGCATAGATGGGTTAATTAAGTGAAAATAATCGGACTACTGGTACAAGGGAGAATTTCCAAGTAGAAAGTATATCTGCAGAATCCGTAGGTTGTGTACGATAGCAAGGGCTTGTTATAGGGGTTTCAGTTTCATAACAGAGTTCCAAAGTGAGAAGATAAAAAATATAAACATTACAATTTTAGTGTATTTGTGGTGCTCTTCTGCAGAATCCGCAAATTGTGGAAGACAGCAAAGGCTCGTTACAGGGGTTTCAGTTTTCGGACGGAATTCTCACAATATAATAAAAAATATATATATTATCTACAACTTTAGTGTGTTTGCGGTGCTCTTCTGCAGAATCCGTAGACTGTGTACAACTTTAAAGGCTCGTTACAGGGGTTTCAGTTTCGTGACGGAATGTTAAGGACAGAATATAAAAAATATGAAGATTACAATTTTAGTGTGTTCGCGGCGCTCTTCTTCTGTGTGACACGTTCTAGTGACATAATAAATCTGGTGATATCTTATTTACGAGCACTTTAACGTCTCGCTGTAAAATTGGAAACTTTTAACGTGATTGCCTCTGACATTGTTGTAAGGTAAATAAACGAGGACAGATTTGTGCTCACATTAAAAGTAGTAGTCCAATAGAAATGAGCTTGCAACAACTATAATTTACGAGTCGCTTTTTTATGTTTTAATGGAAAGAGTGGTTTGGTTAACCATGTAAAAGAGTACTTAAATGTTTTCTAATAAATCTTGATCGAGGGATAGGGATTTTGTAAACGGTTTAAATAACTTAAAGGGGAAAAAAATTCGAATCACTTTTGTCAACTTTTATATGTTCAAAGACGGTAATAAAGCATGCTTTATTATTTTATAACAATTTCAGCAATTAGAATAAATTGTATTAGATTACGAAGATTCGATTTTCGTGTTCGCAAAAAAAACACAAATACTATGCACATAAATTCCGAAAAACTCATTGGTGCTGCCCGGCCGGGGATCGAATCTGGGTCTCAAGATTGAGAGGCCAGCGACAGAGACAACGCGCTACAAAACCTATACATAGTCTATGTGCATTATTTACCGCCGGGAAAATGAACGGTCTATTGTCGGTCACATGTCGCGTCTAAAAACAAAAAAAAATGAAAAAGGAGAACTATTTTTACGGTTTTGTGTTCTATTAGTGATTCTAATTGTTAGATTTTAATAAAGCTAGAGGGTTCATTTTCAATCTGTATATTAACGCTATTACTATTACTATGACCCTATGCACGTAAACACATTACAGTTCGTATTGTTTGTTATGATTAACTCCATAAAAATCAACACACATGTCAATAAAATTATAGATATTTACGCGCTTAGATTCAAAGAGAATATAACATAGTAGATATAAATATTAAACTTAGGTGGTAGAGCTGATGCCGGGCTCAACTGTGGAGGTACCACCATCTTACTCGCAAATCCTCCCGAAGTTATTCGGGGGAGAGTAAGAGAACAGCTCTCAGGCAAAAAAACCAGGCGGCCCACCATCGCCTGGGACCGATGGATGGCGGTATATCCATCCCCAATTGCCGGGCCTCATATACAACAGACTGGTGACGGGCAGCGGCGTCACTGGTGCAAGGGTTCCAGCATCGCGCTCACCAACCCGCCTGCCCAGCGTTTTTGAGTATGGGCATTTCTTCCAGTAGGACCGCCAAGAGTGGCGAAATCCTGGAAAGGCCTATGTCCAGCAGTGGACGAAACAGGCTGATCGATGGATGGATGGAGATATAAATATGATTTGGCCAAGTGCGAGTCGGACTCGCTTACATTGTTTACGTTTTGTAGCAACGTCACTGTATAATACATTACTAATAATAAAAGCGTATAAAAAAGGCACTGACTTTTCAAGACGGACCCGAAATAAAAAGGAGGTTTTCACTCATTCAACCAGAATAAATTCATTCAGACAGAAGTATTATCATCTCGATTTTCGGATAAAGAAAATAATTTTCGCGCATTACATAATCCTCCTCAAGTTTGAAAACATCTAAGGGCTGGATTAGAGTTGCGTGGGTGGAATGGAGAACCCCTAAAGCCTGATTTACAATGTAGGTGGAGGCTTCTATTCAAAATTTTACGAGCGAACGTCTAGTCTGGTTTAGTCTTTATTTATTTTGCCGTTTCGCGAGGTGAATTGGATTCAGTTCTTTACCCTGAATATACTGTGTTTTCTCTTATTGTGTTCTTCCCTTTTTTATTTAGTGATATTTTGTTTGAAGTTATTGTGTTCTTTTCTCCTTATTAAAACGGCCATGGAAAGCTTTACAAACTTAACCTTCCCGCGTAATATTTTTAAGGCGCATGTCTTTGCTAAATTAGCAACTCGATATGTGTCAGTACGAAAATTGACAGAAATGGAATTTCAATAACATTAATATCTGCCCTTAAAATCCAGAAAAACCTCAAAAATTCACTGATTTTGCGTGCCGGCAGCGCGCGAAGCGAGCGTTCTAATTTAGACTTTCTGACAACATACTGAAGTTCAAAATCGCTCAGTAAGATTATCGTGCACCAGGGTAAGGCTTTAATCAATCAGTAAATTGCAACAATTTCCACTTTCAATATGGGGCCGTCATCAGACAAATGAAACAAAAATATGTATAATAAGAAATAACTAAATCACAAAGTAAAAGTGACAACTGTTAACAATTTTTTGGTCTATTTCCTGCTATAGTATTAATCCCTTGGTGGGCGTCACCACATCTTAAGGGTTATTCCTCACCATCGGTAGATTCTAAAGCAATTAAAATTGTGCAACCGACATGCGATCTTAATTGCTTCTTAATCGACCCATCAAATCGCAATCGAATTGCACTGAAAGAAAACGGTCTAAAAGCAGATACTAAGAGAGTATTTTAGAATTGAACCGTACGTCTTTTACTTTAGCAAACTAGGTCTTATAGTGTTCGCACAGGAGCTATATTGTAACGAAAATGTGTTTAGGGATTTAAAAGGGAAAGCTTGTACTCACACAAGTCATAATAAAAAGGTCTGTAACTAACAAGCAATGCTAAGTAAACTAGGTGTACATCTTAGGTCCCACACAACAACCGAAAGTTTTCCTGTAAATTATGCCACCGAACTAAAGTTCCATCTGCGGCCGACCATTATTTTGCGAGAAATATCATCAACGGTATTACTTTTGTTCTAATTGGTCTATTTTTCATAAGGAGAGCTATAATTAGTACGCTGTACCCAATCTAACATTGTTATGAAAAAATAATTTTTACTTTTATACAAATTTACTATTACAACCAACTCTGCCTAACTGGTTTCGCTATAATAGCATTATCAAGGGCGTTATCTTAATAAATGATGTTTTCATTGCTTAGTGTACGTGCTAACAATGACAGTCTAACGCCCGTTGTTTAAATCTGCCACCTTGTTTTTTTTTATCGTCACATGTATCGTTAAATATGTTCATTAACATTTAAGGCATTTTGAAAGACAAATTAAGGCTGCCTCTTTGGGCCAATGGTTCTCGAAAGTTCGTTTTGGAAGCACGTTTTATTAGCTGTGATGTGAGTTTGGAGGAGGAGAAAAGTAGGAAAAAACCAACTGGAGTGGAGCCGCGCACTAATTTCTATTCTATGCAAAAAAGTCTGTCATTTTCGGTGGGGGACGAGGCAGCGTCGCGATGCACGCACACTACAAAATACTCAAACACTGGCTTAAACTATACGCACACAATCACATTCAGCACAGGGATATTTATCGTTTTTATAAAACCGGTATGCCCGCGGGGCTTATACCTTTGGCAGAAGGGTTCGCCTGTTGGTGGCCTGTCCAGTTGGTTTGTTCGTCCGAGGCTGTGAGTCCATATTTGGCGATAAGCTTCACCCATAACGCTTGAACCTAATAAATTGTCAGTAAAAAGTGGATGTACGAGTGTAGACGGTGACTTGCACTTTAGAGTCCATACTCGAAAACACCTCTGACATCCGATCGGGAATTCATGTCGCGACTGTGAAAGAGGTATTTAAATTTAAGTTTTGTCCATCATCAGCGACCTCTAGTGATTAATAACGATAACAATCAGCCATCAACATTCACGATGACTTTCCGAAAAACTGAATCTAAATTGGTTGAGCGGTTCTTATGGTACAAGATTATAACCGATTGCACAAACATATAAACTTACGAGAACAACCTTTTAACCTAAATGTATGTACCCGCCTAGTCGTGGACAGTAAAAAGGTCTAGCCCGTTGCGTGGTTGCACATTTTAACGATGTCAGTCTCTCAAAGGGGCGGTTTTATATCCTCGTCTGCACTTGAATCGGTCTGTCAACAGTCGCTCCACTAAAATTCTGGGTGTGCAACGAACTGTATGTAAGGCGGATTTCACATGTGGTGTGAAGTTTACTAAAACCACATGCCTAATAATATTAAGCAACATTTCAAAACTAAATGCGTATTCGTATGGCAAGACTTCTTCATTTGCGAGGGTTTTTTAGGAAAGTTATTCATTAGTCCATCCATCCATCCATCACCCTGTTTCGTCCACTGCTGGACATAGGCCTTTCCAGGATTTCGCCACTCTTTGCGGTCCTCCTGGAAGAAATGCCCATACTCACTCACGCTGGGCAGGCGGGTTGGTGAGCGCGGTGCCGAAACCCTTGCACCAGTGACGCCGCTGCCCGTCACCAGTCTGATTTATATAAGGCCCGGCAATTGGGGATGGGTATACCGCCATCCATCCGTCCCAAGCAATGGTGGGCCGCCTGGTTTTTTTGCCTGAGAGCTGTCCTCTTACTCTTCCCCGAATAACTTCGGGAGGATTTGCGAGTAAGATGGTGGTACCTCCACAGTCGAGCCCGGCATAAGCTCTACCACCTATAATTCATTAGTATTATATGGTTTTAAAATATTAAGTGACTTTCGTTTATTCATACTGGAGACCCGGTAAGTGGCCAGGACGAAGGTTCAATGACTCTTTCTACGAAATACACAAAATAAAATTTAGACCTCAAACTAATGGAGTCGACGTTGTTCCTGAACAAGTATAGAGGCACAAAAAGTACTTTTCGTATTTCGCAAACAGGGTCATTGGACCTTGATCCTGCCCACTTACCGAGTCTCCAGTATTAATTTGGCTGGATAAAAGAAAGTCACCTTATATTTTTACACTCTGCAGGCAATTGGGCACCCGTGTGATGATATGGTGGAATTCAGGCAAAGCGATCAAATTAAATGTTCCTTCAATTTTGGGGTCTCTCTTAAAATTTGTTTAGAACTTAAACGAGAGACATAATTTAAACTGTCATAAACAAACTGTGTTACATAATTTATTGTGACACCTGTCTCCAACTTGATATCTCAGTTTTGTTGCTTATTTCCTAAATAAAATACTTCGAAAAATATTTATATCGTTCGTTCGGTATTTCGTTTTCGGTTTTGAATATGTTTGTGAAATGTTGTCTCTTATTTAGACAAATAAATGGATGGATACAATAAAACCAAGCTTTATAATGTACGCATATAAAAAAGACTTATTAAAATAACTGTCCAGATATATTTCAACATAGCATCTCCATTATTCTACCTATCTATTACACGTAATTACATTATTTTATTATTTAGGTATACCACTGATGTCGACAAAAGAGTTTGTCATAATCTTAATACCTACATCTGTACAGTTATTTTGACACATCAAATAATTCATAGCCTGTCAGGTATAAGTCGTACACAAATTGTAGGTTCCGTCCTTTAATATGCTTCGATTTTTTTTTTCATGTAGTGCAGGCATGGTCAGCCTTTGGGTAGACGCGTGCCAGACGATAATATGCTCATGAAGTCGCGGACCATAGGTTGATGAGGTTATAGTATACGAAAATAACAACGCAATCGGTGAACCGAAGGTTTAATTTTTACTTTTATTAATTCAAGTAATAAACTACAAAAGTTTCAATATAATATTTTCAATTAATGAGAAGCTTCAGCCTGATTTTAGGGTAAAAGACTATTATATTATTATCGGGATCAATTCAACTAGCTAATAATACACAGGCCCAAAGAAATTCGCAATTTTTGGCGATCGCCCGGTTCGTGAATTGGATTTATTGATTTTCATGCTTGCTTTTAAACAATTATTTGTTAATTTTCAACCAAAAAATTTACCGCGGCCTCTCAGGGTCAGACCAGCCTAAGACGTGATTCGATGTTCTTTCTATTGCGTCTTCTTATGTGTCTTTTATTTCGAATTTAAACTGCACCGCGGGCCGTATTAAAATCCGTAAGGGGCCAGATGCGGCCTGCAGGCCCGTGGTTGCCATTATAATGCTCTAAAGTGTCCCACTGCCTTCTCTTGCTAAGACCACATTCGCAGTTCTGTGTTATTTCCGAAAATTAGTGGAGACCGTCCTGCCATCGTCTTTGTGGTCTACCTGGCCTTCGATAGCAGTCATCTGCCTTGATTTTATTTGCTTGAAGACGTTATAGCTAACAAATGATGTCATCGAAATAAAAAATTTTTACAACCGGATTTTCTGCACCCATCTCGATCAAGTTTTAGACAAAAGAACAACTTGAACAATCGATTAATAGATGAATGATTAAAGAACCTTACGATTCGGCACGCCTCGTAAATAAGTAGAACTTAATAACTATTGAATCCGAGTCGTTAAATTGATGGTTTAGTTTATTAGTTGCGGTAATACCTAAAGGCGATAGTTAGAAACGTTTAAACAGGGTTTAACAGAGTAGTAAAGTGTACGGAGTAAGAGTTTATGGGGGCGACGCATAAATTGGCGACGAAATTTAATTTCGGTGCGCTATTTAACGATCTTGTTATATTTTAGGTACTTCAGTTTTGATACACTTTTGTACATGGGGAAATTTAAGGGGCTATTTCGGTAAAATCAACGAAATTTGATAAATTTGTAAATGAACTTTTTTCTTGTTTCTTACATTCATACATAATAATGCATTTAATAAATGGATTTTAATAATAATATAAACTTATGCTAATCTTTTAGCAATGCGCCTACTACACTGTAAAACGTCCGCTAAGTGGTTTTGGAAACGAAATCTGGTCATTGTACTAGCCCATACTACTATATACCGTATAGGTATAGGCTATTCGGAGATTTTAGTATGGGGAAAGATCTGAAATCGTGAAAAGATATCTGCTATTCCATAGAAAACTTAAATAACTGCTCGACCAAAATGTATGAACAATGATGGACAGGACCTATAAATCCCTAACTGCTACGATCACAACTTACCTCTTTCGCATTCAGCAACCAAGTCATACTAGTTTTTGTATTCTGGGAGCTTCTAATTTGACTTTTCTTCGTCACGTCAGAATTCATCGACATACCTTATCTAATGATGGCTCGATAGAAGATTGCTTCGACTTTAGCCCCGTATGTGACAAACGTAGCCCCTTATGTGACAAACGTAGCCCCGTATGTGACAAACGTAGGAGTGAATGCTACGCCGCCGTAGCATAAGTAGCTATAAAATAGCAAGATACTACGCAATTCGCGTCTTTCGGTGCCTTTTATTCTCAAGGTATTCAAGTTTTTCAATCCGAATTAAAAATTCGACGTATTTAAATTAATTTTATTTCTATACGCGTTAATAATCTCGGATACTAAAATGTTAAGGCGATACATACAATTGAACTTTTCAAATATATAACTTCACGAGTAATTTTCTTGTTAAGGTTTCCGATCTATTTTAAATATGGTACCGACTCGTGTTTTTGGTTGCCGTAGGTGTTACCAGTGCTCGAGAAAACGATTTAAAATGTAACAATATTTTACATGTAGTGCCTTATGGATTCTGATTTGTTCAGCACGTGTATACCATTAGTTTAATCGGACATTAAAATGATTTAAGCGTGTACTATAAGCCGAATATTACTTCCATGGTATTTCTTTTGTAGTCTCGCGTCTTCATGACCACGTAATTTTGATTAATTTTACTCTCTATATTTAAAATCATACGTGAACTGAAAATATGAATGTTCTAATTACGGATAGGACTCACTTGTTTAAGGCTGCGCCGAGCGTACGACGATTAGACACCTCGCTCTGTTCTCTCGTGGTCTTGTTTATCGTGGTCCTTTTTTATTGACTGCTGCGCGGCCATACTAAAAATGTATGGCGGATTTGTGGTTTGTTTTGAACAAAACGTATTTAAATTGATAGGCAATATTTCTGAAATAAAAGTTGGACAAAATGTAGTACTTTGGTGATTGTTTGAAATTAAGTTTGAGATAAAATTCTACAGTTAAGTTGTTAAAATGATTTAAACGCCAATACACCTTTGTTACATTTTGGGCCTAGTTTAAATAGTTGTGCTTTATAAATTATTAACTATTTTTCAGTTTTGCTTCGGATGAAGTGTACATACATTTTGTTGTGATACTAAATATGATTTTTTTTATATTTATTAATGAAATACATACATACATATACTCACGCCTGTCTCCCAGAGGGGTAGGCAGAGACTACAGATTTCCATCTGCTACAATCCTGACACACCTCTTTTGCTTCTTCTACATCCATCAACCTAGTCATACAGGCTCTTCTATTCCGGGTACTTTTCACTTTGCCCTCTTTCAGGATGTCGCTTATTTGGCCGGCATACGTCCTTCTAGGGCGGCCCGGTCGAGCTTTACCTTCCACTTGTGCAGCATAAATTCCTTTCGTCACTCTACTTTCATTCATCCTCTCTATATGCCCAAACCACCGAAGCATTCCTTTTTCTATTCTAGTCTCTACATATGAAATATTGTTCATTAAATCAACTTAACCGTGACTGCCGATTTAGCTTCTTTTGGTCGGCGCACTCTTAACAGTGCAGGGAGGCACAGGTCATGATTTCGATAAGGCTCTCGCCCGTACTCCAGGTAGCCGTTCATAAATTAACAATTTCGTCAGGTTCCGACACTGACAGCGGGATAGCGTACACAATTTTCAAAGCGTGCGACAGAGATGGCATTAGAACCCGTGTTGCGACCCCTAGTTTATGAACGTAGCCCTGAAGAGTTATGATGATGATGATGATGGGCCACAATCTCATTGAAAGCTCGACCTGTGTCTCCTTGCACAGTTAGACAAATAAGTCCTACATCACATTAATAATATAAATGTGAAAGTTTGTGTTTGTGTGTGTGTGTGTGTGTGTGTGTGTATATGTTTGTTACTCTTTCACGCTGAAACGGCTGGACGGATTTTGATGAAATTTAGAATGGATATAGCTTATACCCTAACTTAACACTTAGGCTACTTTTTACCCCGGAAAAAAGCATTTTATAAACCGAATAACACGCGGGCAGACCCGCGGGCAAAAGCTAGTATAACAATATTTATGATATCAAATAAAAGAACCGAAAATATATTTTAAAATGGGCCCTTTCCCCCACAATATCCGGATATGTCGAACAAACCCCCAACTCGGACGGTCAAAGAAATGACTTCTTTCTTCTCAAGGTCAAAAGAGCCCCAATTCTGGTCCATTCATCTCTTGAATGATAGAATCAGTGGCTTCGGATTGTACCTATTTACCCGAGATATGTCTCAAAAATCAAATTACGTGTTCGCAATGTATTTATTTCCCCCTTTTTCCTGTCCTTGGAGGGATGAATCTGGGAAATTTCGTTCTATTGAATTATTTCCGAGATGTAATTAGTTTATGTACGCCTTCGCCGTACTGGAAGATGTTTCTCGTGGATTACGAATTTTATTTTGGTAATAAATTAGTTTTTTGTATTTCGCTGGAAGGGAAATGTAAAATGTAGCAAAGACCTTCAGAAGGAGCTTGCCTTGGTCGCCTTATCTTTTAAGGGTTCCGTACCCGAAGGGTGCCAAACGGGACCCTATCACTAAGCCTCCGTTGTTTGTCTGTCTGTCCGACTGTCACATGGGTCTACAGCTTTAACTGTAATAGGTAGACAATTGAAATTTTCACAAAATCCGTACACTACGACACTTTTACCATGACAAAATCATAAAACATATACGAGAAACCTCGAAAAAGTTGCAAAAATTTGAACGTTATTGGTTTTGGCTCTTACATAAAGACTAATTAATTATTAAAGTATTTTATTATTATTATTTTTTTTTTACCTTAGGGAATTGAAATTACTAATAATACATACAAGATTTAAATTTAGTCTAAGGTAAAAAAAAATATTGTACAAAGGCGAGCTTAATACAAGTTAGTATTATCTATCAGCTTACCAGTACTTATGAGTCCCCTAAGAAGTAGGGTTCCGTAGGCAGATGGTGCCAATTTTTTTTGTCAGCGCTTCCATTTTAGCGGCTTAATTTTTGTAGCTTTGATGATGCTTTAGCAGGTACGAGTATTTTTTACCATCAGGTGCGGAACCCTTTGTGTGCGGGTCCGACTCTCATTTGACCAAATTATTTTCTTGATTATGAGAATTATGAAATACTGTTAAGGCGACGGTGCCAAACGGGGAACCGCCGCGTTCGTAACCAGTTTGTATCCGAAGAAACTGTACGATTACAGTGAAACTAGTCACGCGAAATTTGAGTAATAATATCTTGAGTAGCCGTTTAAACTATAATAAAACAGTACGAAAGTCATGCCTGTTCATTAAATGTTTTTTCAAAATTTTAAATTAAATGGGTTAAGTATTTGTATTATACTGATGCCAAAACAACATTTTTTTGAATTTTTGTCTGTTCCGTTATAGCTCGAGAACCATTCAATGGATTTGGATGCGGTTTTCTTATGTATATACATATATTATATACCTAATATACATATAAATATACATGTATAATTGTTGCTCGACATACTTGATGATGATGCTTAAAAACACTATTAATAATTTTTACTACTAAACGATTCGTGTTTTATATTCATGATTAATACTATCCTTTCGCCCGCGGCTCCGCCCGTCATTATTCAATCTCTGCTCCGTTTTCGGCTTATGCCCCTTATAGCCTTTGTGTTACCCTACTAGCTTTTGCCCGCGGCTCCGCCCGCGTGTTGTTCGGTTTAACGACATGCTTTTTTTCGGAATAAAAAGTAGCTTATGAGTTACTTAGGGTACAAGCTATATCCATTCTAAATTTCATCCGAATCCGTTCAGCCGTTTCAGCGTGAAAGAGTAACAAACATACACACACACACACACGCACACACAAACTTTCACATTTATAATATTAGTGTGATGTGATATATAAACAGAAAAGTCACCGTAGACGAGGTAAGATCAATGTATCTTAACATCTATCCATGTATAGTAATATAGATAGGTGTACTGATAAATGGAACAAAGTTGCTAATGATCTGAACTTGGTAGATTACGTGAGCGCGCTTCCTTCTACAGAGCATTAGGTAGGGCATGTTTGTACATTAGTTCTCAAATGAACCGCGGCATTCACTACTGCTGATACCTACATAGTAGGACCAACTCTACATAGCGTACATACTAATCACTAATTAGTAAATATCAAAGGCTTTAGATAAACGTGGATATAAGGCTTTACCGTGATTTCGACTGCTAGCTATTAATCTACTGCATTTTTAGGGCTGATGTTTCGTGCGCTGACCCTACATCTAAGTATGGATATCAATGTTTGAAACATTTTTTACAACTTTCCACAAATCATGCCACGAATAGTTTGAACTTTACATAGTTTCTATACCTACTCATTAATGCTATCAATCAAGTACAGTCTTAGACCATTTAACACGGGACCTGGCAAAGCGCGACTCTTAGTACTGAAATTATTCTGCCGTTTTCCACGGGAGGGGAGGTAAACACGCACAGCACACATTTACTCATTCACGCACACTACTGCGAAAAATTGATATGTCACTAAATCTAAAGCTGCAACACAAACACAAAACGAGCACACAAGCAAACTTACATGAACAAATTGTTCATGTACTTCGGCAGAGGGGATAAGTGCGCTTGCCTAGTCCCGTGTTATATGGTCTAAGAGTACAGTGCTCCCAAAGTTGTAATGCGCATGGAATTCTATAGCCGAGCAACCGGACGTACCACGTGACCTTACTGCTTGTATAGAAAGTGTAGGGAAATACGAACTTTGCCGAGTACTGGCGAAGATTCGTATGCGCATTATAAGTTTGGGAGCACTGTACAAACTTGCTAGGTTCCTATATATTGCAAGACTTACGGAGCAGAGCAACCTACGTGCCTAATAAAATCGTTTGACGCAACCATTTCGACTGTTTGCTTTGTATTTCAACAAAAAAAGTTAAATAATCTGTTATCTTTAAAAGCGTCGACAGGTCACCCGATAGACTGCGACGTGCCGTATCGCGATTAATAAAGCTGTGCTTTTTATGGCTGGGGCCAAGTTACGCGACTTGGCATCAAACTTGGGCCTCTTTAGCGTTAAAATAAATTAATCCATAATCTGATACTGATGCTATAACTGTAAAGTATTTGTTTAAAAGATTCGATGCTCCGTGGCTGATATTTAAGTTGAAATACTGTAAATTCCTATTTATTGGATGCTTCATGAGTTGTTATGTTTCATACAATGTAGTTGGGAATCTGCCTAAACAGCGTTAAATTTAATTAATTTGTAATTCTGTCGTTACAGAAGATTTTCCTTATTTTCCTAGCATCATCGTATTTGAATCCTATGACGATATAAATCAATCCTTCGAATGTTTTTTTCCAAAAAATAAATCAATTCGAGTTACAATAAAAACTGGCGAAGTGCGTGTCGGGCCACGCGCAGTGTAGGGTTCCGTAGTTGCCCGGTACAGTTGGTCTACTAATACAGATCACGCCAAACTTCTAGTCCCATACATTAAGAAGAACGGTCCATACATTGTCGTGTTTAGAGGGAGCTAAAAGTTTGGCGCGACCTGTACTCGTAAACCTGTAAAACCTACTTAGCTGTGTTAGTTTATATCCATAAACAACCGTTTAGCCGGCAAGGGATCCCCCCTTGACAAAAATTAGCACTTTAAAGCTTATTATTTCACCAACGGATCCCTAAATCGAAAAATGGTCTTCACATACCCACAATGTCTTTGAACGGCCTATCCAACGATACCCACAATACGGAATAGATGATAAAAAAATATACGTGTATTTACTTGATCAGAAAAACAATTCATCCGCAATCCTTGTCGGACTAGGGAACCCTAAAAATGCAACCTTAACATGTACACGAATTAAACCGTGGCCGGTAAATATAGTATATATTTCTATATTAGCAACTAGCTTTTTCCTGAGGCTTCTCTCGCTTCTTCACTTACACTTATTTATGGTTGAAGAAAACACTTGTACTGTTTCACAAAATGTTTGTATATCCGACTAGTTTCGCCTTAACGGCATTCTCGAGGATTTAATACATGTATATCACACAGAAGCTGTTCATGTATGTAACAACAGGATAACAATTACTTTACACTTATTTAGTTTTAGTAAGTTGCGCGTGTTACTAATCGTATCTTGTTCTGGTTTTATTGTCCCTAAATTGAAAGTCTAGAGTTCCAAGACTTAGCTGGTATGGTATATTTAGCTCCGAAGGCGTAGTAACAACACCGTCTCCCACCATCCACCATGGCCACTCTTTTACGAGCGTCATAAAACCCGCTAATATACTTAGTCGGAATTGCCCCAAAATACCCTTCGAAGGGCACAAGTGATTGGAATACGTCTGCTGTTTATTTAGTAAACGAATCTCGGTTTTATGACGTAGTTGGATATTCATGGTCTTAGGATACGAATTACGTGTACCAAATGTCGAGGGGATGCAATAAATACGAAAAGGTGGTGACTAGTGACAGGTTACATAGTTGTAATTTCTTCAGAAGACATAACATATATAGGTATACGTGGGACGCACTATAAGTTTCCGGAATGAATATGAAAAAATACTATTAAAGGTACAAAATTAATTTATTGTTTTTCAAAATAATCTCCCTTGGCACCTATGCACTTTTTCATTCGATCAAACCAGTTTTGAAAACTTTTGTGCCACTCCCCTGTGGTGACCTCTGAAACGTGTTTTTCATACTCCTCGACAGCCTCTTCTGGTGATGAAAATCGTTGACCGCGTAATTGGTTCTTAATTTTTGGGAACAGAAAAAAGTCACAAGGTGCCAGGTCGGGACTGTATGCAGGATGACTCATAAGTTCTACATTTTTCGTCTTCAAAAAGTCGTTTGTCTGTCTGGCCGTGTGAGAACTAGCATTGTCGTGGTGCAGGATGATACGGCGTTTACGGTTATTTTTACGGAGTTCGTCAATAACTTCCGGCAAACAAATGGTCGTGTACCAGTCACTATTCACGGTACGACGATTCTGTAAAGCAACAGTAGCCACGTGTCCAGTTTTATTAAAAAAGAAGCAATCATCCGCTTAGATGCACTTTCCACGCGCGCCACTTTGGTTGGTTTCGGCTCATCTTGAAAGACCCATACGCTCGATTGCTGCTTTGTTTTGGGATCGTAGCAATAAATCCATGTTTCGTCACCTGTTACTATGTCCCACACCAAATTTGACGCACCTTCGTTGAATCTGGTAAGCATGGCACTGCACCAAGTGACGCGGTCCGTTTTTTGAGCCTCGGTCAAGTTGTGTGGGATCCACCGCGAGCACAGCTTTCTCACACCCAAATGTTTGTGTAGGATTGATTGT
The DNA here is from genome assembly GCA_910592155.1 of Ypsolopha scabrella. Taxonomy (NCBI): domain Eukaryota; kingdom Metazoa; phylum Arthropoda; class Insecta; order Lepidoptera; family Ypsolophidae; genus Ypsolopha; species Ypsolopha scabrella. The sequence goes on along the minus strand of OU342972.1, from coordinate 8,313,245 downwards.
TTTTGACTCATGCCTATTTCTAAGGATGCGCGAATTTCATGGTAGGTCACATGCCTGTCTGTTTCAATCATACGGCGCACAGCATCGATGTTTTTGTTGGTCACAGCGGTGGACGGCCGACCATCGCGAGATTCGTCACTGAGATTGATACGACCACGCTTGAATTCTACAAACCAGCTATAAACAGTCGTCTTGCATGGTGCTTCATTGCCAAAAGCTGTTTCAAGCCGAGCGATGCTCTGTTGAGCTGTCAAATTACACTTAAAATCGTAGAAAATCATACTACGAAAATTTTCCCGAGTTAAATCCATGTTGATGCAGACACACAATTTTTTAAATGGCGCCACAAGGTAAAAACAAAAGACAGTCAGATGAAACAAACTGCATTCTACAGCCAAAGAGTTCTATTTTCAAATGTTGCAATAAATTTTTAAATATTGTTTATGTAAGTGGCCAGTTCCGGAAACTTTTAGTGTTACCTATGTATACGGATGTAAATAGAGTGCGACCATTAAATGAAACCACATATTCTACCGACCCTAATGAACCACTTTTCCCAAGAGTCATACCCGCGGCCCTGTTTGGGAAATAATTGAGTTCCAAACAAAAACGCGAGAACCCTAACGCACCGACATACGGGCGAGTTTAGAGAGAGCGTTGACCTCAATCAGCTGCAGGTTTCACGGACGACGTTCTCTCTAAATGGACATGCGTTAGGGTTCATGGATTTTTGTTTGGAACTCAATTATTTCCCAAACTAAGGCGGGCCGCGGGTATGACTCTTGGGAAAAGTGGTTCAGTAGGGTCGGTAGAATATGTGGTTTCATTTAATGGTCGCACTCTATTTACACCCTCAATTGAAGGGCATAGGTAAAGTGAAGAACCTCTAAACGCAGCCGAACAGCGGAAAGGCGAGCGGTGATGAGAGAGGGGAGGGAAGCTTAGTACTCGACTGACCGCCGTGCGCGAAAGTACTCCCAAAGAGTCCTGATGATGATGAGTTATAATCTCATCGAAAGCTCGACCTGTGCCTCCTCGCACAGTTAAAAAAGAACATGCTTTGTCCCACTAGCTTTTGCCCGCGGCTTCGCTCGCGTGGGACGGTCTTTCAATCAATGTATATTATCGACAGTTTTCAGCGTGGCGGTTATTTTATCAACACCCCTTATAGTCTTTATTTTGACTAGGGTCAAATCAAATCAAATAAAAATATTTATTTTGTAAAATAGATACATAAAGTATACTTTCTACAAGTCAGAGTTAATGTTTACAATATATATCTTTAGAATAAAAATAAATAAATATATATATACTAATAAGGGAAATACATACAAAAAATATTTAGGTTGGGTTACTACGATGATAATAAAGATAATCGCATCCAAAACAAAAACTAAAAAAAAAAGTTGTACATAGTAACCTATTTCATGAAAAATTTCGCAAAAATATTCAATGTGCGTTACGTACAGAGATGACATTTTTACTATTTTATTGTTTCGTATAGATAAAGGATACCATTCGGTTACAGAGGACGACTAATGTAATATTTATTAATATTTTTATTTGACATTTATAGAAAGAAATTGCTTTGATTTCGATACTCGCAACGTAGTAGATAGCGGCTAACTGCTTATTTGACCCGTCATGATCAAACGGCGAATTCGACCAATAATTTTGTGCAGACAGGCAAATAACCGTATCCTTTTTTCCCGGAACCACAGGAAATACATCTTTCCGGTCCGGTTGGCAATAAGGGTGAAATTAGCATGGCTTGTTGAAATAACGAACTCGCTGACGAGACATCAATCGCGGTCGAGTTAATTAATACAAGGGTGCGAGCTGGAGGCGTGGGTCACTCAGGGTAGAGTACTGTATGGTCACTTGATTGAATTGGCCGTTGGTTTTGTATGAAATAAAACTGGCTAGGTATCGTTCCATCCATCCATCAGCCTGTTTCGTCCACTGCTGGACATAGGCCTTCCCAGGATTTCGCCACTGTTGGCGGTCCTCCTGGAAGAAATGCCCATACTCACACACGCTGGGCAGGCGGGTTGGAGAGCGCGGTGCCGAAACTTTTGCACCAGTGACGCCGCCGCTGCCCGTCACCAGTCTGTTTTATATAAGGCCCGGCAATTGGGGATGGATAAACCGCCATCCATCGGTCCCAGGCAATGGTGGGCCGTCTGGTTTTGCCTGAAAGCTGTTCTCTTACTCTCCCCCGAATAACTTCGGGGGGATTTGATAGTAAGATGGTGGTACCTCCACAGTTGAGCCCGGAATCAGCTCTACCACCTCACGTGCCGTTCAAAAAGGACTTAAATAATTTGAATAAAAATTACAAACTTATGAAATGTATGAAAATGTATTAAACAAAACTGTTAAATTAAGTTGGTCGAAGATTACTCGTTAACTTGTAAAGTCTACTTAGCTGTAATAGTTTTCCGTTTAATTTTGTTATATTGCTGTGAATTTTTTCACGTACCTAAAAACAACCGTTTAGCTTGACAGTAAAAAAATGTACTTTATAGCTAAATATTTCGCAAACGGGTCCCTGCACCGAAAAATTAATTTTACGCACCCCCAATATTTTTAAACGACCTATCCAACGACACCCATGCTATGGGATAGACGAGGAAAAAAAATCATCCCCAATTTGCGTGTAGGGGCGGCACAACAAAAAAATGTTTAAAGATTTCCTTTATATCACGTTATCGGCGTGATTAATATGTATCCCCATGCCAAATTACAGCTTTTTACTACAAAGCGTCTCTGAGCTAAGCCGTGGACAAGATATAGCGAAACAATAAGAGTTCCTTGTTGACTACGAATTCCTAAAAACGAAAAATGTTAACCTGTTTTTTGGATCAATTTACAGCTAATTGGCATTTGTCTCCCTTCGTAGAAGTATCTTTCAATCATTGAGTACCTAGTATCGACAGTTTTCGTCTTGGTGGTAATTTTATCAACACTCCTTACTCGTTATAGCCTCTGTGTCACTACGATGACAATAAAGAAAACCGCATCTAAATCCGACGAGTGGTTCCCGAGTTAAAACGAACATACAGACAGACAAACATTGAAAAAATTTGGTTTGGCCTCAGTACAATACTAATATAATAACCCATTTCATTTTAAAATTTGCAAAAATATTTAGTGGACAGACACGGCTTTCTTACTACTATATTATTAGTATAGATATATGGATTTGTTATAGCAAATAAATAGTATTCACTTAAGCGTTCACTTTTGAAAGGGACTAAACACAACAGCTCGGCCACAGCTAACTGCGGCGCGACTTGCGCGGAAAGCGGCGAACACAAATGTAGAAAATTGTATGAAGTATGCTACAGCTACCGGCGACGCGAATTGCGGCGCGACCGGAGGCACAGTATAGGCAGAGGTAACAATTAATACTATGCCGGTGGCGCGGCGAGACGAGCGATGCGCGGTGAGTAAATGAAACAAACGTCCTACAGAGCGATGAAGGTTGGGCATTAGAAACATTGATTAATTTTATTAATTAATGAGAAATATCATATTAGACGGCTAAAGTGGCCGGTTTGTTGCGAGTGTCGAGTGAGAGACAAACGTAACTCTAGCATGTGTGGAACATTGAATGGCTACTGTCTCTTTGCGTGTGCTGTGTATTTACAGTGCACTCAAGACAAGGAAAGAGGTCGCATTTATGTGATACTGCTATATACGATAAGTTCCATCTATGTCATGTACCATCGGAGAAAATTGTGCTCATTTACTTTTCGCCTTTATTGTTTTGTTAATAAAAGACGAAACAATCCAATGGCTACGTAACTACAGACCGCCGGCTCAGATTTTGGGAAAAAGGAGGCCCTCTATAACTTGAACCCAACCTAGAGTAAATTTGATTAATAAAAGTGAAAGGCTGTAAAAGTGCTCCACTTTAGAAAAAAAATATTTTTTTCAAGTCTACTCAATCAATTAAATGACTTAGAGTCATAGAAGAAAGCAATGAACTGTATTTAAGAGTGTACAATACCTCACTTCGCTTCGCATGATCCTGTTTTATACCAACAAATACTGCAACAAGCACTCTGAAATTGATATATGGTAAAGTTGAGGATTAATGCTATGTTAACACAATGGTGAAAACTTGATTCCATTAAATTTTCTCGATTGAAAAAAATTACAAAGTTACCTCCAAACCGTACAATAAACCGATAGCATTCAATGAATACTTGAAATTAGATCTGAAACTTTGCATAATATAACTGATATTAGTATAAAGCAGATGCAGACAATAACATAAAAATGAAAAAACCATCAGTGTAGACACGATTTCAAAATAACTGATGTTTTGCGTGCGCGGCATCTGTCTCTTAGACAGGACTGCGAATTGAGGGATTATGGGCCCTTAATAGCAGTTCATTAATAAATTAAAACTTTTGCTAAAATTTTCCGTTTCAGCAAAATATTTATTTTGTATTTTCGTAGACGTTGTTTATGAAAATCCGTGACCCCTGGCCCCTACATAGTTACGCCTATGGTCAACGACCATTTCATCGATAGTACGTTGTAGGACTTAGGAGTTACGTCAATCTACCTGCAAAATTAATTTCAGTACAGTCACATCAGCCGTTTTCAAATTAACCCGTAGACCAGTGGTTCTTGAACTTTTTGTAGCCTCGGACCACTTTTTCAAATATTCCGCGAACCCCTGTCGAAGAAATTTTTAGGAAAAGAAAAGAAAGAATAATATTAGAAATCACTTTTATTGGTTAGTTTACATTACTTCATTAAATAGTTTCAAAACTAAGTTAATGAAAAGGATACCTTTGTTTGGACTCAGTATAATAGATAATTATGTGAAGAGTGAACTGAGTGGCTGTGGACCCCTGGCACTCGCGTCACGGACCCCTTTTTAAGGCCCCTGTAGCCTCCAATAACCTTGATATATCGTGAACAAAGTCAAAATGAAGGTTAAAACCTTGCATTTGATTTCGTAATCGACTGCTCCGAAACTTGCCGTTTACGGCAACGTTGACGCCACGCGCTCTTAAAATACCTAGTTTTTATTTATTAACTCTGCTGCAAATCAACATTTTTAAATTTTCTGCAATGAGTTTTATAAGCTATACTTTTTTGTAATTTAGTGCAAGAACCATACAAATAACATTAGCGGTTTCCAAGAAATAGCCAATTTTATTCCAAAAATAGCTTGACTTTGGGAAATATTTTCAAGGTGCTTCTTATAGGTGAGAATAATTTCCTGCAATGAGATTGTTTCTTATACTTTAAATAATGTCGTATATTTTTTTAATAATTTTTAAGTAAGCCGTTTAAGAGAAATAACTTCATCAATGGGAGTAATTTTCGGATGACATCGTAGACAGGCGAACTAACACAAAGGGGTTGCTACTCGTATAAATCAGTGTTTTTTATTTTTTCAAAGAGTGTCCATGGTGTATTGTATTGTATAGCTGTGACCTCCGCGAGTTTGTTACCTGCCTTACAAGGGTGATCTGGCTTTTTATTTGTGGTCCGTTGTGATTTAATTTGCTTGATTGTGAAATGTGAGTGTTCTTTGCATTGTGAATTTGTTGCTTGTACATTCGAACAGATTGTTGTTGTTAAAGGAGTTACGTTGTTGCGTTCATATGTTTAATTTTTGTGGAAGGTATATATTCCAAGAGAACAAGCGGCACTGTGGATCCTCTTTTAAACCTGGAAAGTTTATCTTTAGTACCAAATTTTGGGTCAATCAGTCTAGTACAGACGGACTACCAAAAAGCGGATATTCATTGTTGACGGAACTTCTCCTAGCTATAAATACTTATTTGGAAAACGGATAAAGGGCCCATAATACCTCAATTCGCAGTCCTGCTCGAACTATAACGCTTCTGCTTTTTAACTGTCTATCCTACTCTAATCAGATGCCGCGCACGCAAAAACATCAGTTAATTTGAAATCGCGGCTACACTGGTGGTTTTTTAATTTTTATGTTATTGTCTGCATCTGTTATATTATGCAATGTTTCAGATCTAATTTCAATGAATGGTATCGGTTTATTGTGCGGTTTGGAGGTAACTTTGTATTTTTTTCTATCGAGAATATTTAATGTAATGGCATCAAGTTTTCGCCACTGTGTTGACATAGCATTAGTCCTCAACTTTATCATATATTAATTTCAATATTTCATAATAAAGCATGGTCCTGCGAAGCGAAGTGAGGTATTTAACACTCTTACACAGACCGAGCTTTCGATGAGATCAGAAACGCGCAGTGTGAGAGGGACTGATCAAGGTCGAAAAAAAAATGGTATCTCGACTCAATTAGTATAGGAAGTCTAAATTTAATTTTGCCTACCTATTTCACAGGGTTATTGAACCTTAGTCCTGGCCACTTACCGAATCTCCAGTATGGATTAAGCAGTATTAACCAAAGTCAAAGTTTGCTAAGTTTCTTGCCCTTCTTCTTAGCAGTACTAATCGAATGGTGCGGATGGTTAGGCATTATTTTTATTCATGGTTTATTTAGTTAATTTTTCAACACACATTTGTTCCTTTATTTCTCTATTTTATGCAGGTGTATTACATTTTAGTAGCCCAACTTAAATATTTTTTGTATGTATTTCCCTTATTAGTATAATATTATATTTTTTTTTATTCTAAAGATATATAATATATCATTATCATCTTTTATAATACTTTATTGCACAAAAAATAAAAAGGCGGACTTAATGCATAAAGCATTTTCTACCAGTCAACCATATATATATTGTATAATAAATAATAAATAATAAATAACTTTATTTGTTCATAATACAAAATAATACTTAAAGAATGTTCACTGTCCCCTAACCTACGTATTCGTGTATCGTAGGGTCACAGACTTATCCTTCTAAATTCTAAAGCAGAGACTATTCTAACATGCATGAGTTATAATTAATTTTGATACATTTAACATAAAAAGCAACGAACAACAAAAACATAATTCATACATTAAAACTAAATGTGTAAGTGAGTGAGTGTGTGAGCGTGCGTGTGGTTGTGTGGAGAGTATTCATGAGCGGTGAGTTCTTTGAGTATTTATATGTGGTGGATGAAATGTTTGTAAATTTATTAGTGGAAGGTGTGATAGTGATGTATGTGATTTTTATTGTTGACTGTATGTTTGTCCTTAATTGACATAAATAAAATGAAATGAAGGGAATTGGAGCATAACTCTAGGTAGGTATTTTAAGAAGCTCTTCAGTTTGACTGTAATTTAGCCTTAGTAAGTATTGGTGAATAGATTGTCCACAACTTCTACGAGTGAGGGAAATTAAAGTAATTTTTTTGCTAATGGTGTTATAAGTATATGGTCCAAGAAAAATATGGCAATTTTGTGCAAAGCAGGTACGGGTTTTTGGTGTAGTAAATATACGATTTTTCCTCCGTTTAATTTCAAGCTGTGGTTTGAGTGCTTTATAATCTGCTTTTGTGTGTTGACGTAGTATAATTGATTTTATATACAGTTGCCGAACCGTCAAGACAGGACATTCTCTATACAACTCTCTAGTGGGATGACGCCTAGGCTTAAACAGCATGACTTTAAGCAATGCGCGCTGTGCACGTTCAAGAGGAAGAAGATGAATTTTGGCTGCTGCACCCCAGGCAGTGATACAGTAGCCAAGTATAGATTGGGCTAAGGCGTGGTAAACCAGCATTACGACCTTTTGCTTACCAACATGTCTTAATCTTTTAAAAATATGAATAAGTTTGCGTGTTCTAGCAGACAGGTTCTTAATGTGTTCTGACCACGTTAGCTTCTCATCGAGAATGACTCCGAGGTATTTGATAGTGGTTTGGCGTTCGAGGGCTGGGCAATTACAATTTTCCGTGTTGTTGCAAGTGTGAAGAGTAATATTAAAATTCTGGTTCGGTTGGGTTCGTGAAGTAATTGTGAAGGTTACGTATTTAGTTTTGGTGGCGTTAACTGTTAGGAGATTGTTTTGCAGCCAGTGGGTGACATTATATAGACCTTCGTTTGCACGAGTTTGCACTTCATCCCAGGTATCTCCATAGAATAGTAAGACAGTGTCGTCCGCGAAGGTAATAACCTGCCCTTTAATGAAGGTTTTACTACAAAGGTTGTTGATGTAGATTAAAAATAGCGTGGGGCCCAAAATGCTACCTTGGGGAACACCAAAACTTATATTAGTATCGTTTCCTTCGAAATCACTCAACTTTACCCTCTGCTTCCTATCGGACAAATAACTTTTGAACCACTGTAGTGGGAGACCACGAACTCCTATGCGTTCTAATTTTGCAAGGAGAATAGGGATGGAGACGGTGTCGAAAGCTTTGGCCAGATCTAAAAATATACCTAAGCATTTTTTGTTGTCGTCCAGTCTGTTAACAACAAATTCAGTTAGTTTGGTCACTGCATCTTCTGTAGATCTCTTAGCTCTAAAGCCAAATTGATTATCTGAAAGTAAGTTTTTTGTTTCTAAAAAGTTAATAAGTCTTTTGTTAACAAGTTTTTCCAGTATTTTAGAGAGCGCTGGAAGCAGTGAGATTGGCCTAAAGTTCGTGACATCGCCCCCATCTCCACCCTTATAGATTGGACAGATAATAGACTTTTTAAGTGCCTCAGGGACATGTCCATTTTCTATGCTGAGTTTGCATATAATAGATATAGGTTTACAGAGTGAGTTGATAGCATACTTAAGTAATTTATTTGTTATATGGTCCCACCCAGGAGCAGAGTCGTGTTTTAGGCTTCTTATTACTGCGCATACTTCATGTTCATCTGGTGGAATAATCGCAAATGAGTGAATGGGAGAATTTTCTGAAGTTATTTGATGGGAAAGTTCTGTCTCTGAGCAATTTAAGGTCGTAAGAATACTTTGAGCTAGCTTAGCACCTACAGTAGAAAAGTACTCATTGACCTTTTTGAGAGAGTCACTTATATTGTCTTCCAAAGTTAATAAGTGATTTATTATTATTTTTTGTAACATTACATATTCTTTTAACTTGTTGCCAGATTTTCTTAGAGTCATTTTCATGTTTTTGTAGTTCAGCCTGATAAAAAGTATTTTTGCATTTCCTAATGATGTCATTACAATGGTTTCTATAATTGCTATATACAGATTTTAATTCTTTGTCATTAGGGTATTTTTTAGATTTATAATGGAGTTTGTCACGTTTTAAGATACATTTTATGAGCCCACTAGTAATCCAGGGTGACATATTCTGTTTAGAACGGGGTAAGGCTTTTATGGTCGTATGCTTGTTAACTATATTCGTAACAATTTTAATGAATTGATCAGTGGCATGGCAAACGTCTGTCGATTTCAGTTTGTTTTCCCAGTTCACTTCGCTTAGGTCCTTACAAATGGAATCGCAGTCTAATTGTTTCGTTGTTTTGTTTTTATTTGTGATCACAACAGACTGCGATTTGGTGACTAGAATAACAGGAGAATGGTCTGTAGCACTTGGCGGGATAACTAATATTGTAGATTCGTTCTTAGATTTAATCATACAGTGATCTAGACAGGTTTTGGTTGGTTCGCGAGTGTGAAACATATGTCCAGGAAGAAGACCATGCGTAGCTAGTAAAGTTAAGTAATGGGAAGGATCAGGACTCTCTTCACTGCGTTCAAGGAGATCAAGATTTATGTCGCCCATCAGAAATATATTGGGAAACATTTTATATTTTTCCAGGATATTATTTAACGTGTCACAGAATTGGGTAGTATCTTTAATGAAAGGTGGTCGGTAGATGGCTATAAAAGCATAGTCTTTTCCCAAAGTAATAGCAAGGCAATTTATATTAGGTATTGTTTCCTCAACTATCTTAATGTTTTTAAGAGAGCCCTTAACGTATAACACAATTCCGTCATTTTGGTTTATGTAATTGTTTGTAATGTAAATGTCGTAGCCAGGGATGATAGGTGGGTTGTTGTCTATTTTGTTTAGCCAGCATTCCGTCAAAATAATTAAGTCAAATTTAGTATTCAATCTATTTAAAAGAACTAGAAGATTATCAAAGTTTTTATTGCAGTATACACTTCTGATATTAAGAGTTATTGCTGAGACAGTTCTATTATTAAATTTCAAATACGTCTTACACTGTTCGGGTTCGGGCATGTAGAAAGATTGGGAGACATTGATTGCATCAATGTCTGTACCAAGATCCCTTGTATTATTCATAATACTATGAATAAATATACCTTGGAAAAAAACGCGTTTCCAAGGATTAGAGTTTGAGATAGACCGACCCCGAAGAGTGCTTTAAAGTAAGGACTTTTAGTGTGTGTGTTTGTGAGTTTTGCAAGTAAACGCGTGGAGTATGTGTGTATGTGCAAGAACTTATTGGATAATATAAAGAAAACATAAAAAGACAAGTAATATAGCATGCAAATGATTATAACTATGATAATAAATAGAAGTGGACAATAGCTTATATTGTAAGAGTAACATTTATCATTCTGGACAGATAGTCATGCTTCTATGTTTCCGTTCGATAACGTGTCTCTTGGGGTATTCTGCCGGTTTTTCAGATCTTCCAGTTGTAGTAGTGATCTTATCTCAACCGCGGGTGTTCCTTCATCTTTCCTTATAAGAACTTTTCCCCGAGACGTCCAGCAGAATCTATAGTCCGTATTTCTGACAAAATCACGAGCTGCGTAATGAAGTTGCTTCGCTCTTTTTGTGAGTAAATCGTTAGCGTAGATGATTTTTTCTTCAACGGGAAGACCAATTGTCTTAGTACTGAACTTTCCATCCTTATTCTCCGAGTTGAATATCTTCAGTGCTGTCAGTAGTGCATGTTTCTGTTTAATGGTCTGAAATTCCGCTACAATAGGCCTTATTTGATCGGGTTTTGCAGGTGCTCGGTAAACCTGACGCGGCGTGACATCGGCGTAAGCTGGGATTAGTGTATTCTGAATTTTGTTTACAGTATCCTCTATATTTTCGTTTTTAATCTGCGGAATGTTTCTGAATTCAACAGAAGTCTCGCAAATTTTTCGCTGCATCAATTCAAGTTCCCTCTCCAGGAAATGAACTGTTTTATCCGTCTTCTCTTCTTTTTTCTCAACAGTAACGATACGATTTTCTAGTTCAATTTGCTTTGAGGTTATTGTATTGATTGAGTTCTGGATTTCCTGGTTTGTTTTCATGATCGTATCATTTTGCGCCTTTATTTCGGTAATCATTAAATTCATATTTTTAATTATGAGAGTAAGGTCATCTATTCTTTCTGTTATTCCGTGATCATGCTTTCTTTTTCGCGTATTAACGCTGTTGTCCTCAAAGTCGAAATTCTCTGGGGTTTTGTTACCGCTCGGTGCGACTAATTGGAGATCGTTTTGTGATGACGCAACTGGTTGCAGCACTTTTATTTCGCCTTTGTAAGCTTGAGATGCATGCGGCGGAGGTGAATGTAGAAGAGGATTAGGCATCTTATATGGGTTGATATTGATCAATTCAGTTAGGTACTCAGTTATGTGTAGGTAGGTAGAATAAGCGAGCGTACGTATACACAGGAAATGCGGATGATGCGGACTAGCGGTACGACGATACGGCGGCGGCGGCGCGGCGGCAGAGACAGGTGATAGCTCTTATGATCTAAGGTACAGCGCTATATTTATTCCAATACGAATTTGCGAGACAAGCTTAGGTAGCACTGCAACCGCTAGCAGGCGGTCACAGGTCCAGTATTCGTCACCTTGTGGCTTCAATACAAAGGCTGTGTCCAAAAGGTCGTAAGCGCCATGCAAATCGCGGCGCTTACGCGTTTTCTTTACACACTATAGATTTCGGTCGTTTATATCGGCGGTTATAAACTTTATACGAAGATTTAAGCCTTGTATAAATGATTAATTTCAAATGTAATTACCTTCTTGTATAAAGACTGGTATCAGCTTTATGTGGAACTAAATTTCACCAAGAACAGACCACTTTTTGCACTGGTTATTTTTATTTGAGTGTAGATGTAAACAAAACAGATGTTGCTCGCACTGTGTCCCGTGGTGATTACCTTAATAAGTTAGTCCCGTGGGTGGTGGTGACTTGTAGAAAGCATACTTTATGTATCTATTTTACAAAATAGATATTTTGATTTTGATTTGTCACCTTAGATACTTCTGTATTTTATACCTGCACAATAGTTATATACCAGAAGGTATCATTAATATAATGTGGAAAGCGGAGGCCAGGATTAATTATTAAAGGGATGGTTGGTACCACAGATGCTACTTAGGTATACGTCGTATTTGCATACTTAATATTCAATTAAACAACTATCAAGTCAAACAAACCATGCATCACTATGCATAATTCATGTTAAACACAGCCCTCCGCTTGAAAGGGGTTAGTTTGTGCCCAATTTCGGGGTGTGGGTCAACGGACCGCGGCAAATTGAATTAAGCTGCGATATTTATAGTTAGAGACTAAGTGAGGAAACGTAAGCAGCATCCGAAGGCGCCTGTTTACATAAATATAAATGTTTAATGATATCACCGTGGGAAAACGAATGTCTTCGTTCTAAAACAACTTACAGTTTAAAAATCCATACAGAGTTGTCCAACTAAAGCGTTTGAGCGGTTGTGCGGGGGCCGGGGGCTTTCTTTTATTTAATATAAATTAATTTTTACTTATTTTAGTTTATAATATTTTTATTTTTAGGGTACTTATTTAGTTTGTTTGAGTTTTTAGGATTATTTAGTTTTAATTTTATATTAATTTGATTAAATATTTGGTAATACATTTAGGAATGTAATTTGAATATAAAAAAGGTCGTCCTTTTGAACCGATTTTATATGAATTTTAGTTTTTACAGGAAACTACATCATCATATAGGTTTAATGTCAGATCCTTGCCAAACTTTAGGATGCGTTCAAGAAATGTCTTTTTCCATATGGAAATGTGTTGTGATGACGTCACTGAGGTCAAATGAAAGACATCGCTTTTTTTCAATTAATAAAGGATACGCACGCTTATTTTAAAATCTGTAAATTAGAAACAGTTTAGGAAAGCTATTTCTCGAAACGGTTTTCGTATCGTAAATATTAATGAAAAAAAGAACATGCCAATTGCTCTGTCTGAGCGCTTTTTCGTTGGACAACTGTATGGATTTTTGAAATAAAGGTAAATAAAGCTCTTAACAATCTTAACATAGCACGCAGAGACCTCGACAATCTGGATCAACTTCTGTTTGGCAAAGTTGAAGGAAGGAGGTCTAGTGGTAGATCACTTACCCGCTTAACAAAGACATGCCAAAAACAGACATGAATGGAAAAGAACAACTGAAATCATGACAAGTAACTTCGGAAAAGACCTTCAGTTTTGAAGAATACTACTTTTAAAATGTACATCACAGAAGCATAAACAAAATTGCAGAGAGAAGATATGCACATCGGCAAGCTTATCTCTCATTAAAGAATTCTTACAGAAAAACCATCTTGATAGAAAAAACAAATAAAGTACTTAATCGTACACTATGAGAAAAAAAAACACGAATACGAATCGAATACGCGTGAGTGCACAAACGCTCTTAGTCTACCCTTGTAAACAGGACTTTTAAAATATACAAGATAAGTTGAATGATATCCCTTATTAGGACTAGGACAATTTTTGCAAATTTCGCAAAATAAAATCTTGAGGTCCCATAGAAATTTAGTAGGGGCTGAGCTAGCGTTTGTAAGGAATAATATACGAATTTCACAAAAAGGGTCATCGAACTTTGTTACTGATCAGTGACCAACCCGCCTGCCCAGCGTGTGTGAGTATGGGCATTTCTTCCAGGAGGACCGCCAAGCGTGGCGAAATCCTGGAAAGGCCTATGTCCAGCAGTGGACGAAACAGGCTGATAGATGGATGGATTAGGACTAGTAGAACAAAGTTTTAGGAAGTTGGTAATGCCTCGGCGATTTTCGCATATCTTCCGAGATAAGATTAAATAATATATTACAATAATACGTCATACATTTAAATATATGTAACCGTAACGCATGGTAACAAAGTATAAATAAATATTTTTTTTAGATATTTAAACGTTCGGCATTCCTGAAGACCAGCGATATGAAGACTCGATAATAAAAATACGGTAACAGTCCCGTATATTCGTGAAATATGAAAATACCTGTAGTATAGTTTACAAAGCCAGGCGAATATTTGGGAAAAGTGAAGCATCCAAATTGAATAACATTCGAATAAACCGTATTTTGGTATCGCACGGTTGGACAACTAATTTAATTTGAACAATATTATGTACTGGGTTATAGGACTATGGACTATGAGTATTTTACTGAATTTATTATTTCGATTGATTTTTCACATGATTGAATAAAAAACGAGAACACTGTTTTACGCAAAATGCTGACTTAAAAAAAAAGAGTCGTTAATAGGAACCAAATTTTTACTCAGGGTTCTTCTGTTACTGTATCTCCTCCTTGCATCCATCCGTCAGCCGTTTTCGTCGGGTGTTGGTCACTTGCGCCCTGTGGTCAGTTTCCAGACCCTTCTAATTGCTTTTATGACTCTACCGACCAGGTTGGCAATAGGACACTTGCGCGCAAATTAGGGATTAAGATCTTTAAGCCGATAAATGTTTATGACCCTACACCATCCCTCTTTTTTTCCCGCCGAAAATGTGGGCATCTTGTTCCAGCAGCACGAAATATACTACGATCCTTAGAGTAATGTATATATATCTTGTTAAATAAGACACTTGTACTTGTCCACAGGATTATTCTTTAACTTAATACACCCGACCGGTTTCGCTTATAAGCATTATCTAGGGCTTTATAACATAAAAATAATAATTTATCGCACGTATTAAACATGTAAATATTATTTAAGTTATTTTTATATTATAAAGCCCTATATAATGCGTATAAGCGAAACCGGTCGGGTGTATTAAGTTAAATTATAATCCTGTGGATAAGTACAAGTGTCTTTATGTACTAAGCTGAGTTGAATCCCTTTTTATTTACCACCTTTTTCTAAAAGTTAAAATCCTGCTACTTATATTTATTATGTTATACATTCTTACTCTTTGTTAATTCTAGTTGTGTGTGATTTTTCATGTCTATTTTGTGTATTGTTGGAGGTATTTAAAATAAATTGCTTTTCTTTCTTTCTTTCTTATTTAACAAGACGTATAATAAGTTACATCAAGTGCAATCACAACCATCAACATTTTAATGTATATATGTCGCCGCCGTCTGGTTAAATCAGTCGCCTGATTTTAATTGTCCGCCATATGTTACCTTCGTGGTTATTTTTTTTATGACTACCCAGAAGTAAAATTTAAACCAAAAAGCTAGCCATTGCGCGCAACTGTCCAAATCACAGAGGGTGATCGGCGCGCAAAACCGGTAGTATTTTCTGCTACCTACATGAGTTTTTGACCGCGGCGCGCAAGTGACACATGTCCTTTTCGTCCACTGCTGGACAAAGCTTTCAGAGATTTCGCCACATTGGGGGCCCGCCTGGAAGAAATGCCCATACTCACACACGCTGGGCAGGCGGGTTGGTATGCGCGGTGCCTAAACCCTCGCACTAGTGACGTCACTGCCCGTCACCAGTCTGTTTTTTTGTATAAGGCCCGTCAAATTGGGATGTGGGACATGAACTGTATGCTGTGAACCTCATAAAAGTAAAACAAAAAAAAGCAATAAAAGCCTTCTGATTGGTACCTAATTAAATTCACAAAACGGATTAAGTCCTGACAGCAACCCTCGAAACATATCCGGTCCCCACGGCAGTCATCCGGGCGAAATTGGCCTCAAATATGGCCTCGTAATTAAAATCGGCCTCGGAATGGCCTGTGCCGAGATTGGACATTTAGTGTCGCGGTAAATTACGCCAGTGACGTCACGAATTGAGCCGTTTTTGTCACACGCCCGATTTAAGGGTTCATTTTAAACTGAGTAAGGAGACAGGGTTTTGTATTGCCTTATTAGCTCGCATTCATACCTATACAAGAACAGCGAAGAGACATGTCTTGCTAAGTTTCTTGCCCTTCCTCTTAGCAAGACTAATCGAATAGGCGGAGTTATCTTACAATACGTATTTTTTAATCTATAAATCTGGGTTATGTGTAAATTAAAGCGACGCATGTGAAATTTTGGCCAAATGGATCTACATTTTTCTCAGAAATAAGAAAAACATAATGTGATTAATAATTTATATACTAGATTAAGCATTTCATCGACATTATTTTGCCCGAAGATTTAGTTGATTGATTAATTTTCATGGCAGAAAAAATATATTTAGAAAACCCCCTTTAAAACAGAGATTTCTATTTTACTGACAAACGGGAGCGAATGAAGCGTCTAATAAGTTTTTTATTTAAATTAGTCTACAAATACACAGCAATATGGCAGATTGGATTTATTAAATTACTTATAGTTGTCATTTTAAATGAATAATACTGTTTTGCCGCATACGACCTTACGGCATAAGCTAGTTCGTGAGCGCATATTTGTATGGAGTAAGTCCCCCCCTCACTCCACTCCCCTAAAGCGCCGCACCGATTTGAAATTAAAAGTTTATCAATTCCTCGCCTTGGCGTGTGGCAACGTTTCGTAAACTTACTCCATGCATGTCTTCTCGCGGATGTCCTAAAAGGCGACTAACTGATACAAAGAGGTATGCCAACAATCTATGTCTCTTTAGTATAAGGTCTTCGGATCTTGGCCCCGTCTGTAGGGACGATGTAGGCACCTGTTTACTGGTGGTAGGCTTCGATCGTAGCTTGTCACCACCCTCATGACGTCACCATGCCGCCAAGCGACTCGTCGTGTTGCGTCATGACGTCATGAGAAGCCGTACCGGGAGAGTGGTTGCAGGCAGTTGCGTAGCATCAGTCATCCGTCCGTTACCGAGTTCCGCAGATGTCTCTGAACAGACTGATTATCGCCTCACTTGCTTTGACTCTCCTGATTTTAGGGCGAGCGCTCTTCATCCTAGGTCTTATGGACGTTTTCCGTCAAGCGCGGTAAAGGCCAAGCGCAAGCAGGTTGTAAATAAAAAAATACACATATGTTTAATATATAAGGTCCTACAATAATAAGTGAAAATAATTTTAGGGTAGATTATGACACCTATTCTCGTGTAGCAAATATTAGATTTAGAGCATAACCTAAAACTTATCATTGCAAAATTGGCTTTAACGCAGATGGATAAAAGTTAAATGAGCTTGTATTATTTTAGGTTTTTCAACTCTAAATTTAAGGTTTGCTGCACGAGAATAGATCACAATGTATCTTTAACTGATCGCAATAAAGAAGAATAAAAATATTTTGGTCAAATAAATTTTTCACTTCCCAGTAAATTAGTTTAATCAGCTAACTCAATTTCTATTGAAAGGCGAAAGAAAAAGTTAGCGCAAAAATTTCCATTTCTTTGAAGAGTGGTCTATCAGGGATACTCTATCACCTGTTGAATTTTTTTCACTTTGAATTGTAGGACCTTATATATTATAATAATACATATATATACACAATATTATATTCCTCTCTAAAAAAAGAATAAAATTGTGTTTTTTTTTGTTACAGGTATAACGCTACTACAATTACGTATACAATTATACATGGTAAGTCTGTTGTTTTAGGGTTCGTCATGAAACAGGTTATCTTATGAAATTTATATTAGCCCTAAATTCGATTTACTTTGTTGTAATTTTCCCATTTTAAATCTACTTAGTTTAGTTGTTGGCTTAAAATGTATTAGCTGTATTGCATAAATGTATTCATTAGTTAATTATAAATTTATTTATTTATTATGAATATGGCGAAGTGGGTATTGAACCCAATTTCAAACAAGTTTTTTATAAAAAACCAGACGAAAATACAGCTCTGAAAAAAAACATATTTAAGAAGATATGAGAAATCTTTTGACTACCCTAAAAACACGATTTTCAACTTTCACGTTTTCTGTATATATTGTGGGTTGTATCATTACGAAATTTGATACGAATATTATTTGAATAATTTTCCATCTCTTGATTACAAGATTTTTTCCAATATTGTGTAAGATTTTTCAGTATTGTGTAAGATGTCCGACAAAGAACCCTTATAGTTTCGCCATGTCCGTCTGTCCGCGGCTTAGCTCAGAGACTATTAGTACTAGAAAGCTGTAATTTGATATGGGTATACACATCAATTAAGTCAACAAAATGGTAAAAAGAAATCTCGAAAATTCTTTTTTCAAGGGTATCTCCCATACACGTAAATTGGGGATAATTTTTTTTCTCATCTATCCCATAGTGTTATATCGTTGGATAGGCCGTTTAAAAACATTATGGGTGTTTAAAAACCATTTTTTGATTTAGGAATCCGTTGGTGAAATATTAAGCTATAAAGTGCAAATTTTTGTTAGAGTCAAGCGTCGCCCCCCGCCCCCCTGCCGGCTAAACGGTTGTTTATAGATATGTTAAAAAAATTCACAGAAGTAGTAAAAAGTAAAACTGAATTTAAAAGTAAAACTATCACACACAGCTAAGTGGGCTTTACAGGTTTACAAGTACAGGTCGCGCCAAACTTTAAATCCCCTCTAAACAGGACAATGTGGACTAATCTTTCGTATTGAATATTAAGGATCAAATACTAAGTTCTTTATTTTTTTTTTTGTAGAGATTGTTCTCCCACACTTCGTTTCGTTTACAGAAAAAAAAATCATATTGTCAACTTCAAAGAGCTAAATCTTTCATTCAAGTTCAATAACATTGCAAAAAAAAACATAATGTTGAAACATAATTACCGGAATTTACATTTTATTTATCACATTAATTGTTAAAAAAAAAAAAAAAAAATTCTGTTTAAATGTCGTCAGTTTACCATGATTTTTTGTATTGAACAAAGCACAATTACAATTAAAATTTCATGTCACAAAAGCTTCAATCTTTAACCAATCGAATTCTGTAATAATATTGACATTCCATTTATTTAATTAGACCGTAAAAAACTTGAAAAGCTAAAAATTCCAACAAAACTACGATCCACAAAGCACGCCATACAAAAAGCGTAATTTGGTAGAATGGCTATCCCATTTTGACTCTTTTCAAATTCCTTTTAAACCAATAAATAGTGATGATTAAATTTTGTAAAAAATGTATGTCATATTTCACTCTTTGATCTTAATATTTCGGCTGTTCGATACACGATTACTTACATTTTGCTCGATCCAATTAAATCGCAAAGATAGGTCTAAATATCATTTCGACTGAGCTATATTAAGTTTTAGACAAATAAATGTCGTGAAAAATGTGATATAAAAAGGCCGTCATATTAAAAACCCACCACTCTAATTCCAAAATAATAAACATAAACAGCTCAAAACCGCGAGTTTTCTGAGCGGCCCGCTTCCGCTGATCAGGATAAACACGTGTAAAATGAAAGCGTTGGAGCAGGACAGATTTCTCTGGGTAACCTCGCTTTAAGTAACTCCTTCTAAAACAAAACACAAAAATGTCTAGTCCAATTGAGCTGTAGTTTCTTTACTGGAATACGTATTGAAGGAAACACGTATGATGTTAGTACCGTACGATGACACAATTTATTAGATACGAGTAGATTCGTCCTGTTTCCTTTTATCTTTCTTTATCTTTGCGGATTTTGCAATACTAGTACCCCTGTTCGCTTCTCTCCGATGGTCCTGAGCCGAGGACCTATTACGAGGTCCATAAATGAATGTTGATTAAACTTTTACTGGGGGTGATCGTTCTCGGAGTTCCATCTTTTTATCCGGTAAAGCTTTTTAGACGAAATGGCCAACAACATCAAAGTCAATTAAAAAAATAATAATAATAAATTTATAAATTTGTATTCGCTTATTTATAAATTGGGAATCACTTGCGGGATTCTATTTCTGGCCTTTGAGTCTGCCCTCTTCAAAGAAAAATCCTGTATCACCCCTATGCTCTTGGATAAAAGTTGTATTCTCAGAGGGGGAATTGCAAAATTGGCGAAACAACAAGCAACGGGTCTAGTCAGGGAGTCTCGATAAAACTTGATCAATGAGTTTTTCCGTTTCAGCTTTTTCTTTCCCGTGTACCAAGTATGAACATGCTATCGACTCGACAAGCAGAAATGTAACTCTTATTTCATGGCAATAAGAGTTATCGTTTTGAATTTATCGTGTTCTCTCAAATATAGTGAATCGATACTTACGTACTTGCTATGCTGGTTCACAATGAACGTTAGTTCGCTTACCAATTTGCAGGGGTCATCAACAATTTCAAAGCTTTTCAAAAGATTCAAAATGTTTATTTGTAAAATAGATACATAAAGTATACGTTTTACATGTCAAATCTAATCTGTATAAAAATAATATTTTATAATGAAACAAATATGATACTTACGGGAAATATAAAAAAAAAAACTATATTTAAGATGGGCTACTAAAGTTATACACATGCATAAAATAAATACTTATTGGGATAAGAATATTATTATACATAATGCAATTAATAAATAAGTTGATAAATAAACTGAATAGACCATAAATAAATATAATGCCTAACCAAATATATACTAACATAAGTAAAAAATTAAAATATTGTATGTACCTACATAGTGCAATGAATAAATAAGTTAATAGATAAATAAAATTTAAATAGATATAATGCTTCAAAAAATCAAAGCTTTTGTACTTTATTTCTCTACTTCTATATGTACTTTGAACTCGTTGATTTCAAGATTCCATACAAAACCTCTGCGTTTTTTGAATATCCTGCATACATGATATATACGTACAGTGCGTGTGTGGTATGAAGAAGCGAGACCAGAGGTAGCAGCATTCTGAAAACAGACAAGTTATAGATCCAAAGTAGTTTGGGAATAACTTTCATTTTATATTACATCATTATTATTTACATGTAATGGTTTCATCGCTTCTGTAAATAACGTTTTTTATTTTCATTTACGTACCTCCTCAACAACAACCAATTAAATTACTTTGTACGGAGTGAGCAGATTGTCTGAGAGAGATAAGTGAACGAAAAAAAAAAACAGAAAACGCCTTTCTAACAAATAGTCGCTCGAAAATAGTGCCAAAAACTGGTAAAAGACTCATGGTTGGTTCGTACTGTGTCATACGACACTAGGCCAGCCGTGATTGGCTGACGACTGCGACAGTAAACGACATAGGACCCGACGCCGTATACTAAACGTGTGCCCGGCACAGTTTTCGTGGGGTTATTTTTCAGTGCTAATTCTTCTTTTTTTTGTCCACTTATCGACTTTGCGTTTTTGCTGACGGAATCCTCAAACCGGTTTGCGTCTTTCATTAAAAATCATGTTCTTTTCAGGCCTAACATGAGAAACGAAAACCAACAACAAATGAGGAACTCTAGCAAGAAGTTTCCATGTCCGGAACTTTTTGTCGTTGTTAAATAGTTCCCTGTCCTATTAAAACTTTGGCGGCGGAATTTGTTCATGAAAGAATTTCTTTGATGCCGTTTATTGTGTTTTTGAGGCACAGTAAAACGCTAGAGCAAAACAAAACGGGCGGCGATCCAGCCACGGGCTGTTTTGAGTGCTCTGACAAAACCTTGTCAGTCTACAGGGCAAAGCTGTTAGACAGAAAGGCACGCAATAGGTAGAGAATAACAATTTGACCCCAAAAAACATACGTATTTTTTCAGTGACGTCATATTTTAACGGATGACGCGTCTTTTCAAGAATATTTCGATTTGAAACACTAAATATAAAGACTCATACTCTATCTGATGGAACCAATTATATAAGGATAAAGGTAGTTCAAGTTGAAAATAAATCATGCAAAAATAAAGATAATAGCTAAAGAATCGAAACTAATCTAACAGGCAATAGATTTAAAACTAAATTGAAAATTTGGGTATTTAAAAAAATGTTTAACATCTCTGATAGTCTCACCTCAGGGGTTCATTTCCTGGCGCTATGTTTATATTTTGTTCTTTAGTTTTGCTTTTCGGCTATCAAAACAAACTAAATTAATAAATTATCCTTCCAAAAGGCATTAAAATAAAATAAATCATGTCTTCGTCTTTCCTAAATACTTTCACAATTATTTTATTTCCTTGTTTTACAATATTGAACCCCAAATTAGAAACAATTGAGATACTTGGCGTGTACTTATTTAAGGGAGTTTACCCATTTTGTCTGTTTTCAAATGTATTTTAAACCAATAAATATATATGATTAAATTTTGTAAAAAATATATATCATATTTCACTCTTTGATCTTGAAATTTCGGCCGTTTGATACACGATTACCTACTTACATTTTGCTCGATCCGATTAAATCTCAAAGATAGTTCTAAACTATGATCTAAATATCATTTCATTTGAGCTATATTAAGTTTTGGACAATACTAAAATAAACGTCGTAAAATATGTGATATAAAACTGCCGTTATATTAAAAACCCATCCCTCTAATTACAAAATAATAAATAAAAACACCTCAAAACCGCGAGTTTTCTGAGCGGTCCGCTTATGCTGAGCAGGATAAACATGTGTAAAATGAAAGTGTTGGAGCAGGACAGATTTCTCTGGATAACCTCGCCTTAAAAGTATTTACTTTTCTATCGGAACTTGTAAATTGGGACTGAGACATCTACTCGGACTTAGACAGAAGTCGAAATTGCACAGCTATGAAGATTCCTAATTACTTAATACAGACTACATATATTAAATACAGACTATATACAGACGACATACTTGGTCTTGCGTATCTATACAGTATGGTAAAGGTTCCTCTTTGGCAGGCATCTTTTGGAACCCTGCTGATGTTATTTGAATTGGAAGTACGATTTCATTGAGGGATTCACGAGACACATTAAACAGCTTTTAACAAAAATGTACTTTTATGTGAAAATGGGAAAACCTTTTACAAATGGAATTTCTTTTTTGTCAATTTAACATTTTTGAGATTACTGAAGCGGTTTTCTTTGATATGTCCTTTTTTAGGGTTCCATGTCCAAAGGAAAAGGTTTACATTTTGTTTGCTAGAAGTAGAGTTATTAGCATAAAATCATCATCTTAAAACATAAAACAAGTGAAAAACAACAATTATGTTATCAACTTTTATTTGTAAATTACGGAAGAAACATATTTTACTTATATCTTTTTTTACTAAGTACATCATTCGGTGTTTCTTAAACTAAGCTAAGACTTGATATTCGAAAGCTAGGCTAGTATTTTTGTACGCAGTTATCCAACGAAAGAGCTTAGACAGAGCAATTGTGCGGGGCACAAACATCTCGTAGCCTCGCCCTGCAAGCCCTGCACAACCGCAACTGTATGGATTTTTAAACTGAATAATTTGAATAATTACAAATCAACTTGAAGGTATAAACTAAAAACTTAATTGAAATAAAAATCTTGTAGTTGCTGATTTCGACATGCAAATGTTTTGTTTATGCTTTGAAGGCTGCGTTTTCACGATTTTTTATTAGTGTTTAGTGTATTGATTCCGTTAATAGGTACAAAAAAAGGCATTCATTTTTTAAATTTCATTAATTAAGTGCAACATCCTTTAGTTTCCTACATTCCTTTTGTAGTTCTCCAAGACGTGTAAACTACTATTATATATAATAAACTATTTCCGTACTTTTAAAGGAACCCTAATTGGTTCTGCTCGGCTTTACGATAAACCTCTCATACATTACAGCTCATGTACATTACAGTAAATTGAATTATAACCTCCGATAATCCACGGTGTTGTGGAAGGAACCTGCGTCGGCGTTAGGTTAAATACCAATTTTGAAGGGATCAAAACACACTAATTGGGAACACGATGTAGATTTTGTGCCTGAGGTATTGAGACAGGTCGATGTACTACCAAGAAATGTCCGCATGCCTACTTTTCGCCTTTATGGTAATGGTAATAATTTAAGAATATGGGAAACACCATTTTTTTTTCAGAGCCATAACGCTAATAAATGTTTTTATAATATTCCATTCACATTATAAGATCTACTTATCCCAAATTAGAACTTAAATACGGGAAATTGTAATATTTTTAGTCCAAACCTTTAAAAAAGTTTCACTTAATATGTAGCTGAATGTGATTTTATTGTTTTAGATAAGATTTCAAATGTATACTTATTTTTTATGAATGTTGATACTATTGATTGTTGGCACTTGGTGGACCTTAAAAAACTGAATAAAAAATCACTTGTACTATTCCACAATTTATTAAATTATTAATTTCCTAAGCGGTTTCGCCTTTATGGCATTTTCAAAGGAATTATATAAATCTAAATGAAAACGTTTGCATGAGTAGAATCAATGACCATTGATGTATTAGTGTCATTGATTCTACTCATGCAAAAGTTTTCGTTTAGTTTTATATAATTCCTTTGAAAATGCCATAAAGGCGAAACCGGTCTGGAAAATAATAATTTAATCAATTGTACAAGTGATTTTTTGTTCATTATATTTTTTATACAATTAATGATTAAATACGGCCCTATTTTACAATATATAAACTGACACAGCTGACGGAAACCAAAAGAGGTTTTCGGATCGTAAATGTAGATTAATTTTAACCAATAATATTTTTGAAAACCTACAAAGTATTGTTTCTCCTGACACACGTTTCCAATTTTGCGCCCGCGACGAAATCGGTGCGATTGTATTGCCTTCGCAAGTTTCGCAAGGTTGAATCTTAATTACCCCAATAGCCCACTAGCCCACTAGTGTTGTAAACGCAAATAATGGTTTTAATATCAACACCCATTACCATAATCCATTACTGAACATCCGTACGTAGATTGCTGAACATAAAGTATGTAGATTTCCGTAAATACGTAATTACCATCACAGTGGGTTAAATTGACAGACTATCTCATCTATTAGATAAATCCAGTTTTAATTAAATTTCATTTCAATTACGCTCGTACACAATAGCGTATCGATTTCGCTAAAATAATCCATTACTCGTACAAAAGTTATTTCAGTAATGAATTTTGAAGCAATTTAAACAAAACTTCAATATCAGTATGATTTTAAGTAAATAAATAATGTCAAGTGGCCTCAAACGAGGCACAAAAATAGTTTCTTTTGAAAGAGTCTTCAGTTGTCACACTAGATTTTGATTTGTATGTAAGAAATCAAGTTTGACAGCTGAAGATTTTCAAAAGACATTACTATTTTGTGACCCAATCTAGGCGCCCTGAAGTGTTGCTAATACTAACTTTACATCCAAGCACACTTACACCCACATTTCACCCACGATTATTACGTTCTAACAAAACTCGTATAGGTTTACATACGTACTTAGTTCACCTCAACTGTGGCAAAGATGACGTCGCATTTTCGGCGAGGAGGGGAAGAAGGGGTGCGGGGGCGCAACAGCTCATTTCCAATTTATTTTTCACTCGAAGTAATTAAGTTTATTTTACCTAAACATTCACGACAAGAATGGGTGGCTTGTTCACCATAATGGGCTTATGTCACAAGGTGTAAGTTCGGTCGAGCGCTCCCGAAACTTGGGTGGTCCTAACTAATTAAAGACTTACTCACAACTTGCTCCAAGCTCAATGGGCAGGTAGGGTGAACAACTGCATGGGTGCTGCAGTGGCGCAACTTTAATATTCGTACAGTCAGCAACAGAGATGGTGCAGACACTCGCTTGTGAATTTAGTTGAATAACTAACAAATAAAATATAAATGTAATAAATAAACTAAGAGATAATCAATTTTTATCGTATTTTATTTATGTAATCAATAAGTATTAAATTAATTCACAACGCCTCTGACGCCGATAGTTCTTTTCCAAGGTAACAGCCCAAACGCGATAGAGAAAAATTGGCTCGATCAAAAAAAAATGCAAAGTGAAGGCTATTTTTTCATTTTAAAGAAGCAGTCTATCGAAATATTTATTATTATGAAGTAAAAATAACAATGATTACCTGTAACAATGTAAACCTATTGTCTAAACGATAGCACAGCGATTTTTTCTAAAACGCACTTGTGTGAATTTATATTAAACTTTATTCCTTGAAAAAACAGCATTATTCACTCTCTTATTGTTCTTGATTTACCGCACTGCTCAGACGCGCGCTTTTTCAGATATGCTTATCTCTGTCATTGTGCGATCGATCTACTAAGCCTTAACTGAATATTCACGCCTCACAGTGGGTCGAAACTGCAATATTGAAGACTTATTTTTTTTTGTACCTTGTTTTTTTTATAGCCAATCGATAGATTACATTACCCTTATGAAATAAAGTCCTATGACATTTTTTCCTCAATGCAATAGTTTGGCGAGAAAAAAGGAAGTTTTTTTAATTATGGAACGAAAACTAAAGTTGCTTTGTGCTGCAAAGTCTTGACAGATCCCGCCTTAAAACCACCATAATTAACATCTCTAGCGTCTCTTGTATAGATCTAAGCATTTTACACGCGCCTCATAGTTCCTTATTCGTCAGTTATGGTAGCCGAAAAACACAAAAATTAATTTAAAAAATGCGGTTTTGTGACATAATAGTTTGATTTTTTCAGCAAAACATTATTTTTATTAGTACAAAAAGGTGCTCAAATTAACAATAAGAAAAGAAAGTGTACTTACTTATAAAATGAAAAGCTCAGTAAATATTTTGTTTTATTGAGTTCAGTTTAGGTTCGTCACCCAATTTTTGTTAGTAACAATTTTCCTTGTAGTGTGTTATTGTTGCAAACAACATAATTAACTAGACAAAACAAGTCAATTATTAAAATAATCGCATACCTGTAAAATTTAATTGAGTATCTTTAAAACTGATCACCCTACTACAAAATAAAATTTTAAAATCATTGTCTCACTAAAACAATTAAATAAATTACTTATGAATATCTTGTAGACTGTAGAGTATCACATCTATAAAATCTATTTCTTCAGATTTTTTCGGAAAATTTATTAGAAGTTTGATGGCTTTTTAGTCATTCTTGGTCTCTGTGCTGTCAGTTTTGAATGAGAAGACAATAGCAGATTGTGCAAAATATGTTCGTTTGTGGCAGTTTTACGGAAATGGCTCTCTCTGTATGCTCATTATAAATATAATAGAAAAAATACATGTGATATATCCGTGCGGTAAAAGAAACAATTTGTAAATGGCGGCTGGTACTTAGAGTAGCGTTAGCAAAAGAAGTCAAGCGGTAGCCAAACAATATTTCATTCATTAATTTTGAATATATTTTAGGAGATATATAGAGTGCTGCTAGCAACTGTTTATTTTATTTAATAAACTTTTGAATAGTTAACATTATCCCGAGAACATTTATTTATTTTACTTTATTCTGTACTTGTTTTTCTGTGTGCAATAAATAATTTAAAACACATCTCGGCTTTTTGCGTACAGGCAAAGACAGTGTGAATGCTAATCCAAATAATATTTTTTGTATGAAGGTCGAGACAGCGTGAATGCTAATCCAAACTGATTATTTTTTGTACGTTGTACCATGCTGTGCTGTCTACAGAGCGACGACGACGTGAGCGAGATAGCATGAGATTATTTATTAATTTATAGATTGTTTCTTTATCCGCACGGGTTATACCAAACCATTAAATGGTATAAAAATCTTTTTCTTAAAATCACACCAATATTATAAATGAGAAAGTTTGTGTGTGTGTGTGTGTGTACGTTTGTTACTCTTAACAAAAAAGGCAAAAAGGCGTTAGAATGGAGACCACGTGCAGCACAGGCCAATGTCCAGCAGTGGACGAACACAGGCTGATGGATGGCTGGATGGATAGGCACGTAATAGGAGCTGCCTTTTAAAAACAAAATGGTCTAGTTACTTATCTCTTTTGTTGACTGTACCAGGCAAGTACGGATGCACCTGGTTAGATACTCAGCAAATTGGCGTGAGCGAACATGCCAAGTTCGGCTATGGACGTGTGTGTGGGCGGGGCTTAGTGCTAATGGAACGAACCTTACTGCTAAGGACTAAGCTGAAAACTTAAGATATTTTTTGAAACCATCTGAATTTATGGGATGTACGTACGCAGGAATTCACGATAATAAGGTTCTTCATAAAACGGTGTTTCTGTCTAGAATAGGTAAATTTTCTTCGATTACAAAGTGTTTTTTGATTTTTAGACTTCCGTACATTATTGGGGAAAAACGGAACCCTTGTAGATTCAGTCTGTTGTCCGTTTGTACATTGTAAAAACGTTTAGCCACTCAGAACTAAGTTAGAAACCAAGAACCCGTTGTTCCGTCGTGTTTGTTAGTCAAGGGGCAAAAACAAAGGGCCATGTAGGTCCAAATGCGTTTCTTAGGTCTACTTCACAAACAAACCTATATTACCTAACCTACATACATTACCGCCCATCGTAAGTAAGGCCTAGTTTACACTAGCTCGGAAATTTTCACGATGGAATCGGGATCACGTTCATACGCCATGTCCTGGAATTTTGTGAATTTCATCCAGTGATATTTTGTTTTCAATTGATGAACGAGGCAAAAACACAACGCATGCCGCTGAAATATTGAAAGTTTTGTACAGCTTGAGTGTCCATTTTTTGAAATTTCAAAAAATCTTGAGCTTGTTTTCTTGGGGAAGTGCTTTATTTATTTTTTTAAGAATACTCGGCGCTGAAAATTAATGTTTTGCAAATGCTTTTTTGTAATTTAAATCGAATGTCATAAAGTCAAAGTGTACAAGGAACATTAATGTTTTAATAACAGATTCACGACACAACATTTTGTTGTGTAGAAATATTTATGAGATCACATCCAATATCTCGACCATTGCTATACACAGCTAAATTCAAGCGTCCTCAAAATTCTAAACAATTGTTTTTCTACCCTACTTCCCTTGCTTCTCGTTCCTTTACTTGCGTATTTTCAAAATATGACGTCATTGAACATTTCCGCATCAATAGTTATTTTCAAAATCAAAAAGTCCTTTCAATACATGTTTAATCCTAATTTGAAACTGCCTCAACTGACTACTTAACAGTGGCGAAGGATCCATATAACACGATTCTCATCGGCTTGTTTAGGAAATAGCACCCATACTACGTTTCTTTATTCCGTGCTCTTCGCTTTGTCAAACATTTCCATAAATCTCAATACGACAGATACACTTGGCTGACAAGGAGTTGGAAAGTACAAAAAATGCTATGTTTTCCTTGGATGCTTTTCTGAGTAGGGCGACTTTTTTGACTGGCTTCCCTTTTTAAGATATTCACCCTTAGCCACTGCTACTTAACCATTTAGTCTTCGCAAAAGTTGCTTTCCTAACCCTTGCGTTTAAATGAGATAGCTGATTTGTCGCTTCTCCTTACATTTCCGAAATCATCGTAACAGATAAGCTTATATAAAAGCCCATATAAATATCTGTGAACCTGCCAGGTGACGTTTTACACTGACATGGTGCCGATTCGGTGTAACACGACTTAACTAGTTTGACAGGACTAAACTTAATTTAAGCATTCCGTCTTTTGCTTTTTGTATCAAAAAGACAAGGACAGGACGCTTGAAATATGGATGGTTCTGTCAAATAAGTTAAGTCGTGTTACACCGAATCAACACCATTCTTGACTGAAATGTACTCATGATCTAACTGCACAAATACATTATTCTGACATACCTACGATATTTATTACCTCGTCTTAATAATAATTTGGGATTTACTTCGTTTTCTTTATTTTTGCGGATTTTCTATTGTGCAGTCATGGGATAACCGTCGTGTCCCGCACTAACAAAGTCATTTCCTTATTTACTTTTAAATTAGTTTTTGTATTAGTGAGAATATTCTAGGAAGTAAACGATATTTGGTTGGTAAGGTTATGTCCACAGATATTTCATCGTGCTTCAAAAGAGATAGGTTCGACTACATAATCAACCGCTTTATCAGGATCTATTCAAATGAGAAGTTTAAATGTGAGAGGTTAGGGTCGAAAGTCAAATGTTCAAAGGACGACTGATTAACGTAAGTTTGTTGATAATTGTTTTAATTGCAAAATACAGAGTTGTCTGTAGTTATGAGTTTGGTAATTATAATTAATATAAACGAAATGTAAAAATAAGTTAACATGGATTGTTATACCTATACAACGTGACATTTAAGTAATTTTGTTAACAAAAACTGGTGATAGTACTCGTCCATATGAACAACTTTTACTATGGAGCCAATCCTGAAATCGTGAAAAAGATATCAGCTGTTCCATAGAAAAGTTAAACACCTACTCAACCCAAATGTATGAAACAGCTGATTTTTTTTTCACGATTTCAGGGTTGACTTCATAGTAAAAGTTGTTCATATGGACGAGTACTATCACCAGTTTTCGTTAGCAAAATGACTTAAATTTCACATTGTATATTTAAATAAAACCGGCCAAGTGCGAGTCGGACTCGCGCACGAAGGGTTCCGTACCATTATCTATAAAAACGGCAAAAAAATCATGTCTGTTGTATGGGAGGCCCTGAACATTTGTTTTATTTTAATTTAATTATTTATTTTTAAAGTGAATATATAACTAAATATTCTGTGTATATTTTAAGCGTCTACCTGTTGCCATTATCAATATCGAGCAAAAACGAGCAAAAACATCACGTTTGTTATATGGGAGTCCCCTTTAATATTTATTTTATTATCTTTTTTTGTATTTGTTGTTATAATAGCGTCAACAGAAATACCATCATCTGTGAAAATTTCAACTGTCTAACTATCACGGTTCATGAGATACAGCCTAGTGACGGACGGACAGACAGACGGACGGACAGCGGAGTCTTAGTAATAGGGTCCTGTTAAATAAGGTCCCCAGGATGAAGAAAAACGAAATATTTCGGTGATTCAGTAGCCTTTTACTAATAAATTTAGATATGATTTTCGGCACAACATTTGTACAGGAAAAGAAATGGTAAAGTGAGAAGGATGAAGTAGCAGAGACAGCTGTCAGATGACAGCTGCGTTCCGATATTAAACTTACGTTCAACATGCTCCCAGCACAAAAATATGCAATGTAATGCAAAAATTACAACAGAGAAATATTAGATTTATACAAAACAAAATTTTGAGAATTTTAAGTCAATGCAAAGATCTGATTTGATGGGAATTTAAAGTTTAAAAATCCTATTTGAAGTTATGTAATTAATAAAATAATAAATTAAATGGGGCATGTGATTACAAAATATAATATGCTACATACATAATCAAGTTGCAAAACAAACAGAGTATAAGTTACATTTTAGTTGAGTGATATTAAGTTACTCGATTTAGTAACAAAAAACAAGAAAAATAATTAAATGTTTTCTTGACAGACTAATTTGAAAACTATTAAACAAAAAATAGAGACAAGTTTTCTTGACAGACTTGTTTGAAAATATTAAACCAAAAAATAAAAACAAGTTTTATTAAGACTAATTTGAAGATTGACTTTCGATTGGTAATCGGATGATCCTACTAAAAGATCTTCGTACGGTCCCCGATGAAGTCTGGATGTCTGCGACGCGAACAATCTTGTCCTTGCCCGGATGAATAGAAGCAACGCGTCCAGTCTTCCACAGCATAACCGGTGCGCCAGGATCACGCAGAAGCACAAGATCGCCCACTGCGATGGACTGCCCCTTGGATGCTCGCCACTTGCCCCGCTGCTGCAATTGGTTCATGTAGTCCCTTGACCAGCTTCTCCAAAAATCTTGCCGCAACTGTTGCAGAAGTTGAAAATACTTTAATTTGTATTCAGGGACATGGGAATAGTCCCAATCTGGCAGTCCTACGAGAGGGCGCCCTATAAGAAAATGAGCCGGGGTTAGGGCGGAAATGTCATTGGGATTGTCACTAAGGGGAAAGAGAGGGCGGGAATTAAGTATAGCTTCAATCTGACACAAAATAGTGCTAAATTCCTCAAATGTTAGAAGAGCATTAGAAAGAATACGCTTCAAATGATGCTTACAGCTGCGAACAGCTGATTCCCACAGACCACCCATGCTCGGTGAAAAAACGGGCTGGAAGTGCCACTTAATACCATCGTTTGCCAGCTGAGAAGCGATGTTATCATTCTGATCTATAAGAAATTTAAATAATTCGCTTAACTCACGTGCTGCTCCTTGGAAATTTGTTCCATTGTCTGAAAATATCGAGTTCATTTTACCTCTCCTTGCTACAAGCCTACGTAAAGCTGCCATAAACGCATCCGTAGAGAGATCTGTAACCAATTCTATGTGAACTGCCTTCGTACACATACAAACAAAAATACAGACATAGCATTTAGAAGTCTTGCAGCCGCGGCCCCTTCTGTCACGGACATAATAATGGCCAGTGTAATCTACACCGACTGAAATAAAAGGAGGTGCAGGCATAACGCGAGGTTTAGGTAAATCCCCCATAATAGGATGTGCTGCAGGAGGATTATGTTTATAGCACGTTAGACATTTGTGCAAGATCTTACTTGCCAGAGCCTTTCCATGTATGGGCCAGAATTTCTGCCTTACAAGAGATAATAACAGCTGTGGTCCAGCATGAAGGTATTTTAAGTGATAATAACTCATCATTAATTCGGTGAAAATATGCTTAGCGGGTAGCAAAATAGGATGCTTCTTATCATAATTAAAATCAGATAAAGATAATCTACCTCCTACCCTAAGAATATTATTTTTATCCAGAAAGGGGTTAAGTGGGGTAAGATTACTACTAGGTGAAATTGGTTTGTTGACCTGTAATTTGGAATATTCTTCCGGGAAGCATGCTTTTTGTACTAATTTGACCAAACAGTGCAAAGCGCTTTCTAATTCAGTAGATTGGAGACAAGTCTTGATAGCGTTTTGTGGATTCTTACAGTTACGTTGAAACCGAAGCAGCCACGCAGTCACTCTCAACAAAGTGTTGTAATTTGAATAAAGTTCAAAGAATATGTTGCCACATTCGTTATTATTCTGCAAGGAAATATTGCATAATAATTTATTAGTATTACGTTCAGGGGAAATTGCATTAGATGGCGCCACAATTTGAGATTTTTCATATATTATTGGTTCATAAGGCTGAAATTTGGTTTCAGGCTCTGTACTAACAGATGGCGCTGTAAGCGAAGGCCATAGTTCACAAGGGTTTTTCAGGAAGGTCGGGCCAAACCACCAAATGTTGCACTTTGATAGTTTTGCTGGCTCCACACCTCTAGATAAAACATCAGCTGGATTGTCAGCAGAAGGAAGCCAACGCCAAGTATCTGGCTTGGTTAAAAGTTGAATTTTCTTTACACGGTTAGACACAAATGTTTGGAGTTTAGAAGGACAAATTTTTATCCAGCAAAGTACAACATTGGAGTCCGTCCATAGATAAGTTCGGCAATCATGCCATTTAATGGAGCCTCTAACTTTATCCATCAAAATGGCTAACAACAAAGCTGCACAGAGCTCAAGTTTGGGAATCGTTTGCGACTTTATGGGAGAAATTCTACTCTTTGAACATAGAAGTCTAGTTGAGATATAACCTTTGGCATCGATGGTACGGATATAAATACATGCCCCGTACCCTTTCAAAGATGAATCCGAGAATCCATGAAGTTCTACTTCGACATGACTATCTAACTTGACATGTCTTTCTATTTCAAGCTCATTAAAATGATGCAATTGTGTGGTGAAGTTAACCCATAAATCGGAGACTTCCTTCGAAGGAACTTGATCCCATGGGATCTGGTCTTTCCACATTTGCTGGATGAGTAATTTAGGTATCAATATACAAGGTCCTAGCAATCCTAGAGGATCAAAAATACTAGAGATTATTGATAAGATTTCTCTCTTTGTAACTTTCGGTTTTAGTTTATCTAGATTAATTTGAAATTTCAATTTATCATCAGCTGATGACCATACTAAGCCAAGTGTCTTACTCTGATCATTATCGAATAGATGAGGTATAGATTCAGACTGATGATCCTTAACACTATCAAGAATCTCAGTACTATTTGACTTCCATTTTCTTAGATGAAATGAGGCTGTACTTAATATCTTGTTGACTTCAGTGACAGTTTGACTTAAATCAGCCTTATTATCGCTAGACGTATTTAAATCGTCAATATAAAAATCTCGGTTAATAACAGAAGCCGCCTTTGGGTATTTTTCTTCAAAATCGATTGCCAACTGTTTTAGACAACGAGTGGCCAAAAAGGAACCTGATGTGGTACCATAGGTTATTGTATTTAAAGCATATACTGAAATTGGTTCAGATGGGCTTTCTCGCCAAAAGATGCATTGAAGGTATCGTTGGTCTGGGGAAATCCACACACAGCGGTAACATTTTTCGATATCAGCGCACACGACATATTTGTGTACTCTGAATCGCAATAAAATTGATATTAGTTCATCCTGAACAATGGGACCTGAATACTGCAGGGAATTTACGGAATAACCGGAATCAGAGTTGCAAGACCCATTGAATACTACTCGGAGCTTAGTGGTAGATTTATTTACATTTAACACTCCATGGTGTGGGAAAAAATATTGTACGAGCCCTAAGTCATCAGATGATAGTCTCGTCATGTGACCTAAGGCCTCATACTCCTTCATGAATTCTAAGTACATTGATTTTAAAGCAGGATTTTTGTTGAGTTTAGTCTCTAAATGTTTGAATCTTTGCAATGCCACCCTACGTGAATCACCGAGATATGAAGTAGGTAATTTGAAGGGGATACTAACAACGAATTTGCCATCAGAAGCACGAGTTGTGGTGGAAGCAAATATTTCTTCACATTTTTGATCATCATCTGACAAATCCATGCTTTTATTAGTACACTCCTCCAGTTCCCAGAATTTATTTAGTTGAGAGTTTAAAGTAAGGTTGCATCTTACCTTGACTTTAGAATTTTGGTGGTCTGTGTTAAATGGTCCTGAAATGACCCATCCTAGTTTGGTTTTTTGTAGAATTGGTAGGCCCTCACCAAGGCGATACTGCCCAATGCAAAGTAGGTCGTAGAAGAGTTGAGCTCCAATAATTATATCAATATCAGATGCAGTATTATAGTTTTCATCAGCCAGCTTGATGTGCTGTGGAAATTTAAATAGATTTCGGTTACTATCGGTTAGAGTCAAAGAGGATAATTCGCATATTTTGGGAACTATCAGACAATTTAGGTTGGTTTTAAAAGAAGTTGTTTTTGATATTAGTGACAAGTTACACTGTTTGGTTATATTCGATGATTTGTCGTTAATTCCCAAGACCAAAATATTGGTAGATTGAGTGGACAAGTCCAACCCGAGTCGGCTTAGAGCGGCCTGGGAGACAAAATTAGATTGAGATGCCGAGTCAAGCAAAATTTTGCATACTTGTGGCTGTCCCTTACTGTCAAGAATATTAACTTGAGCTGTAGATAAAAAGACATGAGAGTCATTGGTAATGGGCTTGGTTGAATTCAACTTTGATACCATTGAAATGGTATTCTCCGAAGAGATTGGTAGATTTTTGCTGTCACTTACTGTCGCTGGATAAGTAGTGGCCGCATTATTGGTGATAGGTTGCTTGCTAAGATGCAAGAGAGTATGATGACGACTTTTGCATACTCGGCATGGGCTGGCTCGGCAAGTCGGCAACAAATGATTGGATCTGAGACAATTAATACATAGTTTCATACGCTTAACCTCGCGTATGCGTGCACTTACTTGTAGGGCCAAGAATTTTTCACATTGATTGATGAAGTGACCAGCGTTGCAATATGGACACGTAACCCGTGGTTCTCCGTCTGCTTTTCTAAGACCCGCGGCTACAAATGTCTTCTTAACGCTTTTCTGCTGCATGCCGGATGTTGCAAAATCTTTCGAGTCGAGGGTCTCGAGTAGATCGGCTTGCCTCTTGATAAAATTCCTGAAATGCTGTAACGAAGGCAGTTCATTAGAATGGTCACCAGTTTCCTCCCACTTTTTTTGCATTCTTTTATCTAATTTGTTTAGCAGAAGAAAAATTAAAATAGTATCCCAGTCAGCTGTTGGGACATTAAGTTTAGAAAGTGCACGCAAGTGTTTCGAAATTGAATCACAGAAATTTCTTAGGGACTGACTTGTATTAGTCACATTCATGTCTACCAATAGCGCCTTTAAGTGATTGTGCACCAAAAGATTTTTGTTATTAAAGCGTTCACATAAAATTTTCCATGCTATGCTATAGTTTTCCTCGGTTTTGTCAATATCGCTTATCACTTCAAGGGCAGTGTCCTCAAGCTGACCGATGAGGTAGTGGAACCTTTCAATGCCCCTCAAAGACATATTTTTGTTAATCAAGCTATCAAACGTGTCCCTAAATTCCAGCCAAGTATTGGCATCGCCATTAAAAATTGGTAGGGATATATCGGGGAGCTTTACCCGGCTGACAGATTCAGAAGAAGCACTTGCCTGAGGCATGGTTTGAGGTTCCGTCACATATTTGGACAATAAATATTTAAACTTTGACAATACCTCGAAATACGCGTCCTCAAATTGACTTCTTTCCTGTACCTGTTCCTCGATATTCTCAGACAAGAGCTCAATTTTGTGTTGCACTGCCTCAAATGAGCTATACATAGATTTTAGCTTAACTGTTCTGTCCCCCAGTTCCAGCACCTGCTCTGCAGACAAAGGTTCTGTTAGATTTACAATATATTTTCGCGATAATGTTACTCTGCCTTTGAAATAACTACGACTGCGAGTTAAGGCCGCCACGTCAGCTGGAATCGCCATGCTTTTTGGCGGTGCAGTCATTTTTAATTGGGGATTTAAATAGAATTTTTAGGTTAACTTTGCATGTAATAAAAGGTCAAATTATTAGATTTAACTGTGGCTAAGGATGGGGATGAAAGGGAATAGAAGGGAATTGTCAATATCGCTTATCACTTCAAGGGCAGTGTCCTCAAGCTGACCGATGAGGTAGTGGAACCTTTCAATGCCCCTCAAAGACATATTTTTGTTAATCAAGCTATCAAACGTGTCCCTAAATTCCAGCCAAGTATTGGCATCGCCATTAAAAATTGGTAGGGATATATCGGGGAGCTTTACCCGGCTGACAGATTCAGAAGAAGCACTTGCCTGAGGCATGGTTTGAGGTTCCGTCACATATTTGGACAATAAATATTTAAACTTTGACAATACCTCGAAATACGCGTCCTCAAATTGACTTCTTTCCTGTACCTGTTCCTCGATATTCTCAGACAAGAGCTCAATTTTGTGTTGCACTGCCTCAAATGAGCTATACATAGATTTTAGCTTAACTGTTCTGTCCCCCAGTTCCAGCACCTGCTCTGCAGACAAAGGTTCTGTTAGATTTACAATATATTTTCGCGATAATGTTACTCTGCCTTTGAAATAACTACGACTGCGAGTTAAGGCCGCCACGTCAGCTGGAATCGCCATGCTTTTTGGCGGTGCAGTCATTTTTAATTGGGGATTTAAATAGAATTTTTAGGTTAACTTTGCATGTAATAAAAGGTCAAATTATTAGATTTAACTGTGGCTAAGGATGGGGATGAAAGGGAATAGAAGGATACCAGCTCAAAATCAAATAGTATACGTATCCTCTCGTAGCCGCAGTATGGTTCTTCTGCACTCCGGAGCCCAGGCCTGCGAGGATCCTCTGCAGGCAGCGTGTTCAGGTTGATAATCGACTTCTACTCGACGATTTCACGACGTCGACGTGCTGAGATGACGCTCGGAACCAAACCTTTTGTTCGATTCTGATGATCACGATGACGACGTACCAAATCCGCAATTTATTCTCCGATCGTCGATTATTTCCAAAAAACTAGGGGTCACCATGTTAAATAAGGTCCCCAGGATGAAGAAAAACGAAATATTTCGGTGATTCAGTAGCCTTTTACTAATAAATTTAGATATGATTTTCGGCACAACATTTGTACAGGAAAAGAAATGGTAAAGTGAGAAGGATGAAGTAGCAGAGACAGCTGTCAGATGACAGCTGCGTTCCGATATTAAACTTACGTTCAACAGGTCCGTTTTACCCTTTGGATACGGAACCCTAAAAAGTATTAATATACGTATATTCATATATTTCGACCAATTTGTGGTTTTTGATTTTCTTAATCGACTGGCGACGGACGACTCGACGACCACAAGTCGGTGAAAATATATGTCGGAATATATAAGTACGTTTTTATTTAAATATATTACAAACCCATGTTGACTCATTGTATATATTAATACTTTCTTTCCAACCGAGCTGGCGAGACCGAAGGAAAATGGAAAAAAACGTTGACTTTGACATTTTTGACACTGACTTTGACATTTTTTTGACATTTCCACTAAATCCTGTTTCCTACTGGACACTCGGGGGTCCAAAAAAAAAAGGACTCTAAATATCTTGTTAATTTATTTATGTGCATATTTTAACTAGAACTAATATATATTTAAATATTTATAAAGAAAAGCCGAAGGGTTACATTGTACATTTTAATCTATTTAACCATAATAAAAGTCTGTAAAAGTAAATAAAAATAATATTTATTGAGTTTCAACTATATAAGGTCCTACAATTCAAAGTGAAAAAAATTTAAGACATGATAGGGTGACATGACATGATATACATGATCCCTAATGGTCCAATTTCCAACAGAAAAAAAAATTTTTTACGTGATCATTTTTTTCACCTTTCCATAGAAATTTAGTCAGCTAATTGAACCACTTTGTACTAGGAAGTGAAAAAATTATTCGACCAAAAAATTTTTTTTCTTCTTGGTTGTGTTCAGTTAACGATACACAATCTACCCAAAAATTTTTTTCACTTATTATTGTAGGATATATATATTGGAGATAAATGTAGTCTTGATGAATTAACTACAAACTTTAGTGTAAGTTTATTTACCTACCTGTAGTTGAAAATATAAACTGCTTTTGTTTAGACAAATAATTCAACAAAATAATCATAAACTCCGATAAACAATGTAACATTAACCTAACTTGATATAACCTCAAAGTCATACTCAAGTCCATCTTATGCAACGATATTATATAATTTATAAAACCTCATTGCTGTTATGTAGCGAGTAGGTAAGCTACGGAACTTTAGCACTAAGCTAGACTTAAGTACATCTCATGTATATGTTGATTTGAGAACTTGCATTATTAATATTCTTGGGTTAAGCCGTGTAAGCATGTGTTCACGCTGGTAAATAGTAAGGTATTTGTTTACCGTATTACTGTGTTGGATTTTAGTGTTTTATAGATATATGTGCTAAAAGGTTATATTTTACTGATCTTACTTTTTAGTCAGTAGAATGGTCTCTCAACCTGAAAATACCGATTCAAATGTTGGCCAAGTGTGCACCAATAAGTTTTTCGACCTGTATGTGCGTGCATATTAATAATAATAATTATTATTATTACAGTCTTAAAACTAATAAGTTATACACTTCCATGTTATTAAATTAAATATACTAACAATAGCAATAATAAACACAATGAAATCAATTAAATAAAAACAAAGCAATACAAGAAATAAATAATTAATAATTTGAATTAACAAATAGGACAGTCCTGTCACACATCACGCCAAGTATTCACTAATCAATTATTTGTAAACTTACTAGCTCTTGCTGAACATTGAAAGATTCTTGTTTTATGTGAAAGCTGTTTCTAATTGATCCTTTCTAGTTTGTAATGCACTCTAATAACATCTATAGCAGCTCACGTTAACATTTACAGCTTACGAATTATTTGTCGTTTGTTTCCAAAATATCATTTTTCACTACCTAATAACGTGACTTCGTTTTTATAGCCAAATTCACGGAGCGGTAAGTGGTCAGTACCATGATCCAATGACCCCTTCTGTGAAATACGGAAAATAAAATGTAGACTTCCTATACTAATTGAGTCGAAGTTGTTCTCGAACAAGAGACACATTTTTTTTCGCAAATAATATCATAGAACCTTGTTTCTGACCTGTTACAGAGTCTCCAGTATGAATTTGACTGTATAAACGCAAGTCACTGTACATAAAGTATAAAGTGTTTCAGGATTGTAATAAAACCTTTGAAATTGCTGCGCGTAACAATATCCCCTAATTTAATAAGTTCTAAAGACGCTGACGTCTAAAACGAGCTTTTTGTTTCCCCTCTCAACCAATGAGAGCGCTTGTTTGGATCATAACGACCAATAAGGTTGAGGATGCAGTGATAAACGCTATGGTATAAAAAAATAACACTCGTAACAAAACTTTTCGGTAAGCAAAATGTACTTGAAAAATTACTTACCATTAAAAATAAGAATAGATAACGGTTGTACCAGGCTTGGTACCCATAAGATGTCTGCTGAATACTTTAACACCTTAAATGGATTAAAAGCGAGATCTTGCCTGCTATTGTTTTAGCTGTAATGAGAACTCAACAGATTAATATATAATAGTGATAGAGAATGCAGTCCAAAAATAATCCAGTTAAAATTCCCCGCCTTTAATTTGCCGGAATTGTTTTTTTAACTGGGAATTTACAGTTTAATCAGGCAATCTCTATTGTGCAATACAAGTTTGCCCACGGCTCTGCCCGAGCTGAAAAAGTAACCAACCTGACCTCTGTGACACATTTTTATCCCAGCGTCGAAGAAGGAACCTATAGTAGCCAAATTCCAACTTGGCCGTACGAAGTAGGTGACCCGCTGCCCGTTTTATATAACGGTCTGCAACGGGGGGTGAATATACAGCCATCAATCGATCCCCGGCATGGTGGGCCACCTGTTTGTGCCTGTTTGAGAGCTGTCCTCTTACTCTCCCCCGAATAACTTCGGGGGGGGTTTGCGGGTAAGATGGTGGTACCTCCACAGTCGAGCCCGGCACCAGCTCTACCACATAAACACGGTATATTTTAGCACGATTGTATTGCACGGTATATCTAAGCTTTATTAGTATTTTATTTAAAAAACCTTCTATCCAAAAAATGGTGTGTGTCTTTAAAAGGTTCGTTTAATAAAAGTGTATTTTTACACTACTGAACCCAAATAAGTGTATTGTTTTCAGGGTTCATCATCATCATCATCATCATCATCATCATCATCACCATAAATTCCTTATTGCACAAAAAATAAGTACAAAAAGGTGTACTTGTTCATATGGGCATTTTTCTTAATTCCACACCGATTTCAAAGTGTGTGGTATCGTTAGGATCCTCATAGCATGTTTAGTGGAATAGGCTATAAATAAAATATATACCAAAATGTATTTAATAAAAATAAATAATAAAAAATATTGAAAAACACGACTGCCAGAATAGAGATTTAATATTGTATTAATATGGGATACGTGTTGTTTTGTGTGTCCCCCGACTGCACTGAAATCCAAATTAAATCTCTATTCCGACAGTCGTGCTTTTAAATATATTTTTTGTATTCGTGTGGCTTGTCAAATTTAGCGTATTTTCAAGCAGATTTCCTCTACGTTACGACATTCAACCCCGAGGGAACCTCAGAGATGATTCCTAATGTGGACTGTGAAATGCAAGTCACACTCGTACACCCACGCTTCACCGACGATCATTACGTCCCAGCTTGCCGGATGGTGAGCCCTATCGCCGGTATTCTGGCACAGATTGGACCGTGCCTTCCGAAGCACGTAGACCGAACACAAAGGTGCCCCACGGCTTTGAACCCGCGACCTTCGGATTTATTAATCGTATTCTCAAACCAACAAACCACAGAGGCGGTCGGATATTTTTATGGAAATTAAAAGGCTTATCGATTTACCGCATAATTTAATTCAAATAACTCCGCAAAAATTCAATAGAAGCTTTTAAAGGTAAATTGTTCGTAGAATGTTTGCGCTCGCCACCAAAGTACTGGTTTCATTTCTCGTCAAGTGCTGCAGATTTCAATATTTCAGCGAAACGCAAGGAGGCTAAAAGGAAAGCCGGTTATGCTACTCAAGTGCACCGCTAATATTTGGTTTCAGGATGGTTTCGGGAGTGAAATCGCCGGCAATATTGTGGTTTCAATTTTGATACCGGCTGATCGTTTTATTTGTATTTTTTTGTATTAGCAGTTTTGCTGCGTTTTTTGTAGTAATTTGTATTCGTTTTAATTAAGGATTTTATAGCAGGGATTGCGGTGTTTGCCGGTATACCAGTAGAAATAAGATTAAGTAGGATTTTGACCATAAACTCTCTTACGGCTTCAGTTTGAATTCTTGTTAGTACTATAACGGTAGTCAAACAATTAAGGCGAGGAATTGGTAAACTTTTAAATTCAAATCGGCGCCTTAGGGGAGTGGAATGAGGGGAACTTAATCCATACAAATATGCGCTCACGAACTAGCTTATGCCGTAAGGTCGTATGCGGCAAAACAGTATTTTTCATTTAAAATGACAACTATAAGTAATTTAATAAATCCAAACTTAGAGGCTTCCTTCGCTCCCGTTTGTCAGTAAAATATCTCTGTTTTAGAAGAGGTTTTCTAAATATTTATTTCTCTGATATGAAAATTAATCAATCAACTAAATTTTCGAGCGAAATTATGTAATGGAATGCTTAATCTAGTATATAAGTTGATAATTACACATGTTTTTTTTATGCCTGAGAAAAATTGAGTATACTGCGTAAAAAAATTGTTGTAGATAACCACAGCGAAAACCGAGGTTCTTATTTACTTTTCTGTCAATATTTTTTTTTTCTTTTATTTAATGTAAGTATCTATATTATTTTTAAGTTGCGCAAAGTGAAATGGTCATTTGAAGTTGTGAAGTTTGACATTATACGGACCCAAATGCTTGTTTCAGAAGTAGCTACCAGCGAATAACCTGATACTCGTATCTTAGACCATTTATCACGGGACCTGGCAAAGCGCGACTCTTAGTACTGAAATTATTCTGCCGTTTTCCACGGGAGGGGAGGTAAACACGCACAGCACACATTCACTCATTCACGCACACTCCTGCGAAAAATTAATATGTCACACTAAATCTAAAGCTGCAACACAAACACAAAACGCGCACACAAGCATTGTTCATGTACTTCGGCAGAGGGGGATAAGTGCGCTTGCCTAGTCCCGTGTTATATGGTCTAAGACCTGATATCTAGAGAAACCTTGAAATAATGTGATATTGTTCTCTTTGATGATTATAAATAAACAACAGTTATTTTTGAACTGTGCTTATACCATGCTAAGAAAAGAATTAGTAATACAAGAACTACAAGCACAAAATAGATAGGTACAGAAGGCCAGCTACGGCTGACCTTGATTTTAAATACCTACTAATCACATGTATCGCAAAGCGCATGCACTCGTGACTAGTCGTACTGGCATTCTACCGAATCCTACCGAGATCGTCGAACGTACACGTCTATGTGTGCGTGCGCCCGAATTCGCTGGATGTGGAGAGCTGGCCTTCTGTATCAAGTTTGTTACTCCGTCAAGTCCGTCAGCGTAGGGTGAGTCATCGACAATAGCATAGTAAAAACAGAATAGTAGAACAACTTCTGCGCCGTGCGAGGCTTAAATGCCTACTGTTGCAGGGTTATCAATTTATTTTGTGGCTGACCCTAGTCACACCGCCAGAAACCGTCTGAGATATTGCTCGCAATGGCTCGCACACATATAAGCCGCGTGGGCGACATCTCTGTGAAGATAGCTTACTATTCCGTTTTTACTGTGACAATAGTGTTTAGACTGTTTTATAATTAAAATCATTGCACTAGCAAACAGCAAAACTAACTCTGTTTATGTAATAAACCAATAGAAGCGTAATTCATTCCGGAAATCTGGTATAAATTGAAACAAACCACCAGGTCGGAAATGGCAACAATGAACTTGATAGAAAACGAAGTTAAATCCCTTAATTCCTTATCGTCGTTTGTGGGTCGAATTAATTTCCGTGCTGCGGTTATCAAGTACGAGCATCCATTAGGATCGACAATAACGAGATTACCAAACTTGGCCCAAAGTTTCCTAACTTGGCCCGGAATGCATAAAACTTGGCGAACACGCACGCCAAGTCTCTCGAGATGATGTACTACAATGAAGCCGCGGCGATGTACGTGTGTGTATCTAAGTTGTGTTGTGTGTGTGTAAACGTGCTCCAGCATGTATTAACGTTGTTCAACATTGTGCCCTTGTAGCGAATCAAAAT
The DNA here is from genome assembly GCA_910592155.1 of Ypsolopha scabrella. Taxonomy (NCBI): domain Eukaryota; kingdom Metazoa; phylum Arthropoda; class Insecta; order Lepidoptera; family Ypsolophidae; genus Ypsolopha; species Ypsolopha scabrella. The sequence continues at coordinate 8,269,281 of OU342972.1, read as the reverse complement.
AGGGACTGTTCACTTATTAATTAGGTAAGACAATTTTGGCCTATTTTTGACCCCCTCTCACCCCTTTGCAAAAAATAATAACATTTGTTTGAGCCCCATTCTCCCAACGCATCTTACGTACGATCAAATTTTAAAGGAAATATAATATTAATAAAAGCCCATGTTTATTGATTTATTTATTGGTAGGCTTTCAAAACAAGACATAAATTGAGGAGAAAAATGAAACTATCCATGAATCTGCGGGGCTGTTATGTAACTCAGTGTCGGTTGCTAGCTATAGTTGCTATTCACCAAAAACAGATAAAAAGTGAACTAACTTTTATAACCTTTAATGGGTATTGAACTATTTACAAATTGTGAAGTCATTTCAAGTGCGAACTTATCCTTAGATAAGCGGATATGTATGTTTTAGACGATAGGCACTTAGTTTGGCAACTGAGTTTACGATACAGAATCTGGGGGCTGGACTAGTTCAAGGACTCCACAGCCAATCAGATAAAGGATTAGTCATTGAAAAATATGTCACATAATCTTACGTAAGAAATATCTAGACCCCGCTCCCAATCTTACTATTCTATAAAGTTTAAGTAATAATACACAATGAGCAAAAATAAAATAAACCTACAACATTAATAATGCTCACCAAAACTAAACAGCCTGTATATCGAACCGCAAGTTTTGAACCGCACCACCAGTCGTCAGAATCTTGTCTCTCACTGTTATGGAATGGTGCTGGTTGCCTACCCTCTTTTTTATTGTTTAAGTTTTATAAGATAACATATTGTAGGTTGTTTTAGTTTAATATAATAGTTAATAAAACCAAATGTAGTAGCAGATAGAATGACTCGATACCGAGAGAAACCAATATTATGGTTTATTGGTATCGATTGGGCAAATTGTAAAATATATTTTATGGTGGAATAAATAAATAAAATGAATAAAAATAAATGTAAGAAAAAATAAGATTTTGTCTGGCCCCCTTCCTCCTAAAACGTCATACGTATTACATGAATAGCCACCTAGCATTTAAAACGTCGTAAGCAATGAGTTTTAATAGGAATACTTTTGTTTATCCGCGTGCTTCGGAACGCAGGTGAAGTGCAAGTTCACATTTGTGCCCGAAGTACGGCGATAGGCCTCACCATCACACTAGGCTAATAATCATCGGAGAAACGTCGGTGTACAAGTGTTAACTGTGACCATAAATGGTAACATCTCTGACATGCTTCATGTAGTGACGATGTATACATGTCTTTAATCCGGCAACACCCGCCATTCAACCTTTTTCCAAAGTAAATTTATCTCTTTACCCATTCGCCACTAGAAAAATACCAATAAAAAGCAATATACTTGTGGGCCTCTCTTCCTCCATTGCAGAGTACTAAGCAAATAAACATATTAACCTTAAGTGCTTGTACGTTTGGATTTGCCCCATCCCCTCACTATAGTCGAGTCCAAACTGATCAACGCGACGGATCATTGCGAAAAAAATCATAAGATTGATGAAGAAACTCGTAACGACCCTTTTAAGCCATTGAAACCACCGAAGAGTTAGTAGCCCAACCTTAATATTTTTTGGATGTATTTCCCGTATTTATTTATCAACTTGTTTGTTCGTTGCATCATTTATATATAATATTTTTATTCCTATTTTTCTTTATTTTATGCAGGTGTATATTTACATTTTAGTAGCCCAACCTAAATATTTTTTGTATGTATTTCCCTTATTAGTGTATACATATTATTTTTTTATTCTAAAGATATATATTGTAAAGATTAACTTTGACTTGTAGAAAGTATACTTTATAAATATTTTGACTTGATTTGATTTGAAGATATCACAAAATTTATGCACATGTAATATCCAATCTATACTAGGTAAGCCGTTCTTAAAGCTTACCTAAAACTGTATAGTTAAGAAATATTTCCTAAACTTAATTAAAATATTTTTCCTGATTTCACATGGGTGACCTGTAGTAGGTACCAAGGGTTCATCAGAGTCTCAAAGGGAAGTACTTGCCCACCAGTAGGACGCATTAAAGGTAAGGTACATAAAAAGCCAGATTTCATCCAAAACGATGAGATGACGCTCTAGTTAAAACATATACTTTAAACGCAAGCCACACAGGAAGCTAACTTTCATATTTTAGCTAATAGCCTACGAATTCGACTTGTACACCGAAGTATGGAAAGAAAAAGTTGGAAAAGCTAAGTTAGCTCACGTAAACTTAATCTAGCCAATCTATGCCACCTATGAACTTATGTAACATGAAAAGAAAAGACGTGTGAGCTAAAGTTAGTTCGCTTAGTTCGCGATGTGGCTTGCGCTTAACAAGCTATCTATGTTTTATTTTATTTTTATTTTATTTATTTTCTTTTAGGAAGATTTACAGCAAAATTATAACAATAGAAGTGTTCTTAAACAACTAAATGCCGATAAAAAATCTCCACCAGATAGATTTAACACTATGCACATCTACATCAATTATGAAAATCTCTGAGCTACCGCTGCTGGTTTTTTAAATATTTTAATGTTTAGAATACTCGAAACCTGTAACCGGTTTGATGATCCGTTAAGAACGAAGCTCAGAACCACGCTCACTGAATCTTTAATTTTATGGAATTCCAATAGGACTGCGTCCTATGTAACCTTTTTTCGGCGACCCCAGATGTTTATTTATCCTTCTTTGTGATGGCCGGGCATTGAATCTTTGTTTCGTTTAATATTTTATTTATTCTTTCGTTGTGTTTCTCTGATTAGGTATTCTGTGCCTTTGTTTCTTTTCAGCTTAAAAATGCAGGATCAGTGGTGATTTTGTTTTTCAAGGAATCGTTTGCATTCCTTTCTATCGATGTATGACTTGTTGATTGAAGAAAGTCGTGTTTGTGCTTGGTTTTTCTCGCTTGTTTACTTCAATCAAGTAGAATATATTTAGCATTTTTATATTTGCATAAAACGGTTTTTGGGGTAGTTCTTTTCAACGTAGTTCTCTGTTAACGTAATATTATCAATTAACTGTGCATTTAGAAAAATATTTTTTGAACAAAAATGCAAAATAACGAATTTTTCCTGTAATTACTGCATCTTTATATCATTATTTATCTTAATAGCGAATGCAATATTTGCTTTTTAGAACGCATGGAGGATATATTAATTAATTTGATAATCAATTATCAAATTAATCAACTGAAAACGTTACCCCTAACTTGTTACAAGCAAAAAAACTACAAACTAAAACTTATTTTTAGTGTAGTTGAGAGAAAACCAGATTAATAACCTCGTGATTTGTCATTTGCCTTGCTAACGCCCTGGACGGCGATTCTCGCACATGCAACAATTTGCGAAGGTTGAAAGCGGGTGATTTTTACAAGCTCTTTATGAAGGAACGTATCAAGTTTTTAAAATATAAACCTTTTGTCCGTATTCATAACATGTTCTACGTGTCGTTTTAGAAGTTATACTCAATAGAATTATCATCACACGGCATTTATGACGCGATAAACAGAGGTCCTGGACGGCGATTCTTGCAAAATTTTTCACACGCTTTGTTTTTCATACGCCTCTGTTTATCGCGTCATAAATGCCGTGTGATGATAATTATATTGAGTATAACTCCTAAAACGACACGTAAAGCATGTTATGAATACGTACAACAGGTTTATATTTTAAAAGTTTGGTACGTTTCTTCATAAAGTGCTTCTAAAAATCACCGGCTTTCGGCCTTCGCAAATTGTCGCATGTGCGAGAATCGCCGTCTAGGCTCCAACATCACATTAAATCCCTTTCCGCTCGATATGATATTCGACCATAAAATTATGAAAAAAAATGGTCATCGCGCACGTCATATTGATACCAAAACTCTAAATGAACACATTTCTTTAATTCATGTTTTCAAATATAGTCTGGCGACTGATTGCAGATAAAATACAAGAATTGAAAAAAAAAAAAAAAATATTTTCAAATATACAGCATTTTGTCACATCGCTATATTCCTGTACTAAGAAAACATTGTTTTGACTGATATATCGTATCTTCGGAAATACTCGACATTGTCTTAATATTTTTAAAGCGAGTTACGTTGTCGATTTTAACATTTATTTGAGCTAGTATATTATTTTTAACGTTTATTGATAAATTTAGAAGAAATACAAGGGGCGTGTCAGGATCCCAGAAGATGGAGATATGATGTTGCCAGCATCTGCCACAATGAGTGAGCATAATGTAAAAATAACCTTGAAGTTTCAAAAACTCTAGTAGCTTTACTAGCTATTCTTAAGGATAGTAAAATAGTAGAAAAGTCGTGTCTGTACATTTCATATTTTTCAAAATTTTAAATGACATGGGATCAGTAGTGTTGTAGATATATAAATCCAATAATAATACCTTTATTAGTTTGTTTTTGTCTGTCTGTATGTTCCATTCTAACTCGAAATCACTCAAGTGACTTGGATGCGGTTTTCTTTAGTTATCTCCTTAGTTACCCTGATCAATATATAGGCTATAAGGGATATTGACAAAATAACCTCCAAGCCAAAAACTGTAAATAATACTAAAAACAATACATTGACTGAAAGACACTTTCACGCTAGCGGAGTCGTGGGCAAAAGCTAGTCTTTGAGCTATAAAATTGCTATTTTGGATCTGACACAAAATCTTGTTAGTGCCGAATATAAATAAAATAGAAGATTATAAATAAAACAAAAGCGGCGGTAGCTCAGGCGGTACAACGCTGGCCTCTCAATCTTGAGACCCAGGTTCGATCCCCGGTCGGGCACCAATGAGTTTTTCGGAATTTATGTGCAAGCTTGTGCATTTTTTGCTCATTTGCAAATTTGCATGCCCTAAAAAGAATATAATTATTATTATGCCCGAAGTACGGCCATAGGGCTCACCACCCGTCACGTTGAGACATAATAATCGTCGGTGAAACGCGGGTGCATTTCACAGTTCACACCCGGGAACACTTCTGACACCCCCTCGGGGATTCATGTCAAGACGATATGTAGATAAAATAAAATGCTTTTAGCATTAAGTCCGCCTGTTGTACATGTAACTTTGTTTTGTGCAATAAGGTATTTAGAGAGAAATAAATAAAACAATCACGGTTAAAATGAAATATTCACCCGTTTCTTTCTACTCACGTTTTGAGAAATTTCATGAAAATATTGAATACTCATTTTTAGTCTCGTTATATTATGAAGCTTTTGCTCGGTCATACAATTTTTATCGGTGTTTATATCCGGTGTAATTTTTCCAATTTAATAGTGAATGTCAGACGCAATGAATTCAGAAAATATGGATATGGAATTAAAAAGCACGGAAAGGTCGATATGTTGTAGCAGTCTATTTACATCCGTTATTTGTTTTATCTCGTCCGTATCAAATTCGAGGGGCTTTAAGGCTGTACCTGACCCGAGAACATGAACAAAGCCAGATTTTGAGGGTTCTTTAGAAGAAAGTAGGACTATCTTAATATTGGAAAAAATATATTTGATTTATTGATCTTTTATCTAGGTGATCTACTTATAAACAATGTACTCTATCTATACTTTTGTCAGAAAAAAAATGTTTTCCACCCTCTTTTTAAGAACGCGGCTAAGAGATCAATTTGTTTTTTTTTTTTTTCATAAAATAGGTAATAGAAATATAAAGGTTCTCTACATAAATCCAATATTTTTTTCCCTAAAAAATATTTCAGTATTAGCTAAAAACCCTCCGATCTGCTGTTTCGCGCGTAATTATTAGTATAACGCGTCCTAGACAAATAGGTCGATTAGCTAACCAATAATCGCCTCTATCAAAAGCTAATAAAGTATTTGACATTGGCCTTTTTGTGTCGGACGGGTAATAACATTTTTTACTAGCATATGCCATACTCTTAGTTGCACACAACAGATAATTTGTCTTCGTAAATTTTGCAAGAGCGGTGGTGCTCGTCTCAGTGTAGAGTTTGCCGTTAAGGGGGTTGCGATGGGTCTCGATCCCAAACGTACAGCTTGAGGTTGTTTATCTCATTTTTCTCATGAAAATTATTAAATTAATGTGGTTTATGGCACTCTGCGACAATAGTTTAATGAAAGTTAGGCTTTTCTAACAAATTTGTGTTATTTTGATAAAATCGTGTTTAAATGCCAATTCTAATAGGTTCCCGATAGCATTGCGTTTTCTTTTAATTGTCATGACTAGTAAGTCTCCGACCACTAAACAACATATCTTGAAATATTTTTATATTCTAGATTCGTTTACTAGAAAATGATTAATCTAGGTTATAATTGGAGTAGCACCTCGCCTTAAAATTCAATATGTTTTTATTTTAAAATACATACCACCTTTATTGTAATTAATCACACACATAAATAATATTAACTACTTAGTGTAAGTTAATTTAACAATATAAGAACCTTAAAATACATACAGGGTGTAATCATAACCTGCTTAATAAATTAAACCATATGCTCTACTGATCATCCTGAACCACTTCCATAGATAAACTTTTGATAAAATGCGAAAAAAATAAAAAGTTCACATAGAAAATGACAATGAAAATTTGTATGGGGTAGTGAATTTTTATTTCGCGGTTTTTTAAAAAGTGGTTCATGATGGTCAGTAGAGCATGTGGTTTAATTTAATGAGCACGTCATAATTACACACTGTATATAAAAAAAAACTAAAGCCAATGTACAATTAAAATGAAACCTAAGTAAATGTAAAGTAAATTCATAAATATCTAATAGTTAACAAACAATAAAAAGTTAATAAAAGATAAATATTGTATTATATAAAATATTAATTTTTTACTTTTTCGTCTTAAAACTTATAAAAACTGTGACGACCTAATTTTATTGCAGATTAAAAATAACAGTTACCAAGTTCCCAAAAATAAATACTTTACCCTGAGTGATAGTGATTACGTGAGCGGGGCCTTTACTTTAAGGGACCCTTTAAATTGTCATTAAATGTTAATAGACCTCCTCGGGCTACGGTCTGAGGGGTAAGTACAACCAACAGGTTACACATAAACAGTGAAATGTCTTGATATATTATGTACACGTACCTGATTTGCTGAATCCACTATATTTGCGGTTTAGTTTCCGGTTGGATTTCCGGTGAAACCGGTGTCAAATCAAATGAGAGCAAAAAGCGTTTAGGCTTTATGTTGTATAGGTATAGGTAGAATACATGGTTGGTAGTTGAATGTTGCCACTTCTTGATGGATTTGTCGTCTTAAATGTTAATAAAAATACTTGGTATTATTTACCTTTTATAAGTCCTTGACTGGTTTCATCGTTTTAACGACATCTTCAGACACTAATATGATGATATAAGTACATTTTCTAAAAACAACAGATTTTGATTTGTTTACGTTATGTATGGTTTATTAGTTACTACCAATTATAAAGTACCCAGTAAATAATTCGTACTCTACATTAATTATTTTCTGCAAAATTTTAAATGAAATGGATAATAAATAACTTATTAGTATTGTACTGAGGGCAAACCTTTTTTTTTAGAATCTTAATTCTATCTGTATGTTTTGTTTTAGCTTGAGGATTTTACATTGTTTATAATTATAATGAAACACCATAACATATTCGATTACCAAATTTGTTTAAATATGGGCCGTCAATTCTCGTAATAGAATTTACCCAATTCTTTTCCTTTATTTCCAAATTTCCTTCCCAAAAAATTTTCCTTTGCTCTTCGTTTCCCCAAAACTAAAAATTTTGCTCATAATTGCGAAAAAACGGCGGTGGTAAAAGCACAAAACAAGGCTTACTGTCTATAAAAAATGTAGGATCATTAAATCTGCGTTCTGGCGTAGCAAGTACCGTTTCAGATGCTATTAGGATAGGACCTTGTCATACTTGATGCCTGTCTGCGTTGGCTCACTTTGTGCATCTCACTCACTCACGCACTGCCGTCAACGTTGCTAACGCACACAGGCAGCAGGTATGTATGACAAGGCCCTATCCTGTATCATAGTATAATCTATCTCCATACAAACGGGCCAAAACGAACCCCCCCCCCAAAACTCGGTACAGCTCGGTTTACGACCGTCGCGGTCGCACCGCAGTTACGTACGCACGTTGTCTCTGTGACGCTCCCGCGCATTTTCGTAAATTATGGCACCAAATTACAGAGTATGTTCTGCCTTGAATAGTTGCTTAAATACAACTTTTATAATAATAATATAGCATTATGAAATACGTAAACAGTCAGTTGGCAAGTCCTTGGGCGTGTTTAGGCGCCGAGCGGCCGTAGGTATTGATTTCAAGGACACCGCCTAGTTAAACTACTGTTGTTACCTATACTGTGCCTGTAGGTTCTGAACGGATGGTAAGAAGCAGGTTACCGTATCCAAGGTCATGGCTTACCACATCGCGGGCGAACGACCTCCATGCTCGCAGCAAATTATACGATGCGAGAATTCATTTCCGTACAGAAAAACCGATCGCTCGCCCATTTCACCATTTACCATTAATCGTTAATTCGTTAACGGGTATTCGTTTTTCAGCAGTTGCTTTGTAAATAATTTGCGAATTTCGCTCGATCGTCCAGTTAAGCATTTTTTGGATCCCACCGGTTAAAGCGCTTCTTAAATTGATTGTTCGATGTTATTTATTTATTTGCACGGGCAGTTAATTTTGTAACCGTTTTTTCTGTTGATCTGTGTGAAATGGACATAATGTTTGTTTCGTTTGTTTTACAGGTAACTGCTTATTTCGGTGATCAATTTATCTCTGAAAAGGTAAGTTTTAATGCTATTGTTTTTATAGAATCAAAACTATGGCACATGGCGCTCCGGTAAAGAAGAACTTTGGTGACATAACGAAATATTAGAAATAAACCAAATCAACTTAAGGCGCCTAGGCACGCCACCGTTTTAGTACAAAGTTTAATAATCCGTTTCTCTGTTGTTTCTCGTAATAGACCAAACTATATGACCTCCATCATCTGGTGCTGGTATTTTAAAAGGCACTATTTTGCCAAAATTTTGAATATTAATTTTGTTTTAAAGATATTGAGCTGGACAGGTTTACATACAAAGTTGTTTTCTTGCCTCAGATTGTACATATATCAAAATTTAACATTTCAGCCACATAGCGACTTTGTAAATGCCTGTATTAAACTATTGAGGTCTATACCTTTAGTCTATAACGAAAAACAACAGAGAAACGGGTTATCAAATTTTGTACTAAAACGGTGGCGTGCCTAGGCGCCTTAAGTTTACAAGGTCTCTTAAAGTATTTCTTAGAGGCAATCCCTAATTAATTCATTATCTAAAAGACAATATTTTGTATAAGTTTCTATAACTTCCTTATAAATATTTATATACATATTAGTTCTAGTTAAAATATGCACATAAATAACTTAGCAAGATATATTTCGACTCCTTTTGGACTCGGCATCAGTTGCATTGACAATGACAAATAAAAATAAATATGACAGGTTAAAAAAAAAAAGTTAGAAAATTGTAGTTTGGTGTGCCTGCTACACACCACAAGAAATCTAGATTTGGCTCGAGAGGTTTATTATAGATTTAATTTAATTTAATCGTGCTAATTTATTCATGTGCATATTTTCACTAAAATTAATATATACATATATAAATATTTATAAAGAAAAGCCGAAGGGTAACGTATACGTTTTATTATAACTTCCTTACAAATTAAGGCAAAATTTTGTCAATCTGGAGACTCATTCTTACAGATGAACTATTTGTTCGGTTTTTCAAGACATTGTTTAAAGGTAGATATAAGAATTGTTTCCTGCTTATTAAAATAAATAATAAAATACAAAAGCTTGTATATTCAAAAGAACCAGTCAATTGCTGTCAATTTGTTTTCGCATCATGAGAATCCACTTGCCGTCTGTATCTACACAAGTTTTTAAGTCTACTTTCTCGTATTGGCTAAGGTTTCTTTTTTCTGACGCCAACCTTTTCTTTGCCAGTCCTGTTCATTGCTTTTCAGCTGTCTCTTCTGCTATATGTCGTTGTTCCATTGGCTGTTGGTCTACCCACCGACTGTCATCCCTCTGTTTCTTGGTCACAACTCTGTTTGTGCCCCATTCCAACATTAATACATATTATCAAGTTCTTTTCGTACTTCTACTTGAATCTATACTATAATTTACTTATTTACGTATAAATTTACTTGTGTAGTTAAGACGACATAGGTAGTTAAAAATGATATTTTAAAAGAGTAGAACTCCCATACTACATTGGATAGGGTTCTAAAAAAAAACAGGTCATAAATGAGGCTTTTTCAAAGACGATAACACAACCCAAAACGTGATAGAAAAAAATTCGCTGTGTCGAAAAAGTGAACGCGTTTACTTTTATTTTCACTCTTGTGTGAATTTATAACACTAATATTATAAATGCGAAAGTTTGTGTGTGTGTGTGTGTATGTTTGTCACTCTTTCACGCTTAAACGGCTGAACAGATTTAGATGAAGTGAATGGATATAGCTTGTATCCTAACTCAACACATAGGCTACTTTTTATCCCGGAAAAAGCATGTCGTTAAACCGAATAACAAAAAAAGCAATATCCAACCTTTCCTTGATTCACCGCACTATTCAGCCGCGCACTTTTTTAGATATTTTTATCTCTTTCGTTGTGCGATGGACGTATTGCGCCTTAATTGAAGTAATAAGTATATAAACATATTTGTTAACTTGAAAATCTCTTATCTACATCCTCGACTTCAGATATGTCTTTCTATGTCAAGCCCAAACAAAGTTTTAGGACATGTGACACGGCCGCAAAATGACATGTGTACATCCTACAGTTTTAACGTGGAAATTCGACACTACAGTAGATTATTCATACAAAACCGCTTCTTGAACATGTCCTTCCGCCCATCCATATGTCATTCACCTTTCACTTTTCATACAGTAATTGTTAATAAACTCCCGAAATAAATGAATATGGACCTTATAGTGACTGGCATAAGGCTTTTCGGATTTATGAGTGTGTTTGTAACATAGTTTACAAGTCTGGCTGTTCGCCATCTGGCCGTTTGACGAGTAAACCGAAGCCACTTGAAAGACTTCAAGTACTCCGTGGTTGTAGATTAAAGAAAAATACAGAGGACCAGTGGATTGATCTAAACCACGTTGTGAATTTCGATATAAGTTAACTTACTCACGGCTTTAAACTACTGGGATTACTTAAGTCATGTTTGGTTATATGGACTTATACATCTCACGCTTATCTTAGTGGGGTAGGCAGAGATTAAATATCTACATCTGCTACGATACTGAAACTTCTCGTTTCTTTTACATTCATTAGTTTTATGAGTCATACGAGCTCTTAAGTACTTTTGAATATTTTCAGTGTACCACTAATTTGAGCAGCAAAAATACTTTTAGTCTATTAAGATACGGGATAAGTTTTATGTTATATGGGTTAATTGAATGTAGCTAATTTGTCATGGACTAATTTTAATCAAAAGTTTATTTGGTCTACGAGTATATTATATAAACACCAAATAATATCGCATTCATTCATAAAACATGCACATGTTTAAGATAATCTTGTGATTGCTGGCACTCGATAAGTTCCTTAAGGCTGTTGAACCAAATCTCGATGCAAAATGCACATCATAATATTGTTTTCCTTACTTTTGAATAAAAAGTATGCAAAAATTTCGTTTTAAAGCAATTGGCGGAAATTTATTAGTAATAATTAAGTTTACACATTTAAATTCTATCATTTTATGATTTACATTTTGATTGCATTCGGTTAACAAACTTAAAGGCGTATTTATCGTTGTAATCGAATGTAATCAAAATGTAAGGCATAAAATAACATAATTTTAATGCGAAAACCCTATTCTTAGTAATCAATTTCCGCCAATTGCTTTAAAACGCAATTTTTGCATACTTTTTATTCAAAAGTAAAGAAAACAATGTTTTGCAACGAGATTTGGTTCGAACACCTCAATGTACGTCTCCGTTCATAAATAATGGACGGTTATAAATTTTCACAAATACGAATTCATTGAATATCCGAGCATTCTCTATATTTTAGCTGCACTGTACTTGTGGTACATTTTACGCTTTGCACATGCAAGTGGTAAAATCATAAAATATGTAAATGCAGTTTAGCGGTTAATACAAATTATTTTTTGTCCTACATTTCTCTAGGTTGTAAACACTAAAAGTTTATGGCGACTATTTGTTAAAAGTTCCTTTCCTTAGTTTGTAATGGCGTCATAAATATAAATTCTTGCGACCGACCTGCACTGACCGCATAAACATTTCAAGAGTGTATGATTTGATCAGTAGAATATGTTATTAGAGTCAGTTTTAAGGCGACATAGGGAGTCTTCAAGTACACTTTTTCTTCTTTTTTGACGAATAGGAATCGTGTGTGTACAGAATTTAAACATATTTCATTGGGTGGGTTTTTACAATAGATATTGGCTGAAGGAAATTTTGCTAGCTATTTTAGTTTTTTTGATATAAACAAAGAAGCTAGTTTTTTTCTCTTTTGCCCTGAATCCGTCCCTCTCGCGCTGCGCGTTTTACCGCTTGGAGTGACAGTGACCCTTGAAAAATTCACATATTACCTTAATTTATATTGTTAGTTATACTGTGTAGTTGTACGGAACCCTTTGTGCGCGAGTTCGAATTGCTTTCGGCTAATATGGTACCCACCAGTGGCGAAGGGTCCATATAACACGATTCCCATCGGCTTGTTTAGGAAATGGCATCCATACGACATTTTTTTTCCGTGCTCTTCGCTTTGTCAAACATTTCCATAAATCTAAATATGACAAATACCTACACGTGGGAGAGAGGGAGTTACAAAGTACAAAAATTTTAGTGTTTTCCTTGGTCGCTTTTCTGAGTAAGGCGATATTTTTGTCCGACTTTCCTTTTTAAAATGCTCACCCTTCGCCACTGGTACCTAAAAAACATATTATTTTAAAAATAATGACAGTATTAAGAAATTATATTCAAACTCCAAATGTCACTTTAACCCAGTTATTATATTACTCGTATAATATAATAGCATTCGACTAAACCACTTCCGTTCCGACCCCATCACCTGACTGAGTACACGGTACCCTGGCCTGGACATTCGAACAGAAGTAAGCCTTACCCGACTTACCACCTGGGGCTAGCCAGGCGATTTGCAACCTTACCCTGATAGCAATAAAGTTTGTGAGCTGGAGGTCAAGCACTCGACAAAAGTGTATTTCAGTTAAAAGGAAATGCGGGCAGGATGGTACTGTTGTTTGCGGGTGACATATGTATCGGGTTGTTCTAAACTGAGACTATTTTTATAATCTAGATTATATATCGTTGAGTCGGTTGCCAACTGGTTGTCAAACGTCAAAAACATAGATATACTAGTAGTTCGCCTCGAATTTTGAACTCGCGCTCGCCCGATTCGCGCTTGACCGATTTGGCTCATGTTCGAACTTAAAAATTCTAGCTTCGCTCGCTCGTCCAAAAATTCTATTTGCCTTATTTACTCGCCCGCCAAATTTCATGACATTCCGATCAACGATACTCGAGGTATCATCGAACAAACATACATACAAACGCCGGATTGTTCCAGTAGACTCGGAGAACTCGCTCGCTTGTTCAATTGTTTATTTTTAAAGTGAATATATAACTAAATATTCTGTGAATATTTCAAGCGTCTACCTGTTGCCGTTATCAATATCGAGCAAATACGAGCAAAAAAAATCACGTTAGTTGTATGGGAGCCCCCTTTAATATTTATTTTATTCTGTTTTTTAGTGTTCGTTGTTATAGCGACAACAAAAATACATCATCTGTGAAAATTTCAACTGTCTAACTATCACGGTTCATGAGATACAGCTTGGTGACAGACGGACAGCGGAGTCTTAGTTATAGAGTCGCGTTGGTTACCCTTTGGGTACGGAACCCTAAAAAAACCGGGCAACTGCGAGTCGGACTTGCGTACAAAGGTTTCCGTACTATCATACAATACGGTACAGTATTGATACGGAACCCTATAAATATAGTAAATAACAAAATAGATTCCATAAATGAAAGCTAAGAAAAAGAGCGTTGCATTACTACAGATAATTAATATCTAAACGGGATAGTTATATCGAGTGGGATATTTCCAGTTATTATAATTACCAATATAATTTCATTGGGAAGCTACAACAGAAAGTATACATATGTACTATCGGGAAAGGTTCCGCTGACGCACTTTTTGCCCTTATGAGCATCACATAGTACCTTTCTTCTTAGTCGAAACACATTTTGTTCAATGTACCAAGTTTTTTCCCGAGATCTCTAATACTTCTCCACCTGCTACATTGTATAGCTTAATGGTCTTCTAATTTTAAGGTTCCGTTGAGAAATGGTAATCCTTGATGTGTGTCCTTCTCCGAGAATTTTTCAATTTTCATTGTTTTTTCCCGTGTTATATTTAGTTATCATGACTAAAGACATTTGTTTCGCAGGGTTATTGCACAGTGATATTTCCTCCCGACCGGTTTCGATTAATACACCATTCTCAAGGGATTTAAGGAATATGGTGACCAAAATGTTTTCGAAGTTTCACCAAGTGCCGACAATCACAAGGATAAAATATTTAGTTGTACTGATTTTTTTTACATTAAATCTAACTTGTTATAATGTAGAATCTGAATAAATACTTTGATTTCATTTAAAAGGTAAAAAAAAAATATTTTAAAAATTAATGTAAACTATCTCGAAATTTAAACGATTCATTGTAGGAATAATGTATTAGAAGAGAATAGTCCGAGGCCACTAGGGTGACCAACCGACATGTCTGTTTTTATAGTATATAATCACGACGTGCTCATTAAATTAAACCATATACTCTACTGATCATCCTGAACCACTTCCATAGAAAAACTTTTGATAAAACGCGAAAATGACAAGGTGGTATTCAAAATTTGTATGCGGAAGTGAATTTTTTTTCGCGTTTTTTCATGTTTTTCTGTGGAAGTGGTTCAGAATTATCAGTTGAGCATGTGGTTTAATTGAATGAGAACGTTATCACCCTATCTCGAGAACCACTCAACGGATTTGCATGCAGTTTTCTTTATTATCGTCGTAGTGATGGCACAGTTTATATTTATACCATGGTGAGGGTCGCCATATAGGCTATTAGCATATAGCTATAGCACCAGTGTGTTGATAAAATAACCGCGAAGCCGAAAACTGACGATATTAGTTTTTTATATTTGCGTGAAGCAAATAAAATATACATTGATTGAATGATATTATCACGCGAGCGAAGCCGAGGGCAATGTACTTAAAAATAATTTTGTGATTATATTATTTTATATTTATATGCAAAAAGTGGGTTAATTTCAAATCTGTATTACCTATTTAATGGAAAAAATCTTTTCAATCCTGTTACCGTATTATAAACACTTAGAGAAAAAAATATATCTTAATAAATTTGTATGAGTGCTTTCACTTAATTAATAAAAGATCAACAAAGAGATTTTTGTCTATTTTGAGATATATACTTTTTTCTTAATTTCTTAAAACTTTTCATCGAATGCCAGGGGTTGTTGATGTTCGAAGCTGATAAGGCAAGGGTATTTAGAGAAATCTGTCCTGCTCCAACGCTTTCATTTTAGACTTTTCTATGCTGCTCAGCAGAAGCAGGCCGCTCAAAAAAGGTGTTCTTACTAGTTTTCAATCCGTTTTACAAATATTGTTTCCATAAAAAACTAAACAGCACTAAATCCTTTCACTTGATATATTTTTAGCTAGAAATTATGTACAACATGTACAATTATTTACAATTATTTCAATGCAGTCAAGTTATATAAATTACTTAAAAAATGCCATAATCAATTGAAGAAGCACATATATTATTTTGGATTTTTAATATGTATTAAAATTATGGATTTTAATGATCCGGAAATTGATTTAAAAACAAGCATTTTTTGATAAAACACGAATTCCTTCGCCTCAACGAGATCTAACCGCACAAGCCGTTCGTCCGATCATTATGCTGCCTTTTAGCCTCATATTACCGCGGTTCGATCGCCTTCAGCTTGTTTGTCACAGTTCGAAAACGTGTACTGTAAAATGGGGGCACATAATTGGTCACCCTAGTAACCAGGATCCAGTGAACGAGTGTGTGCATTGTGTAAGTGCTTGACGGCGCGGCGGTCTTCAATGAACAAGTCAATAACACGCTACTGTTTGTGGAAAATGTCTGACCTATTTTACAGATAAAATCTAAACAAGAAAATGTTGCCTATTGAATTTTATATTATTGTATTTTTATAAACATCTTTTTCTATGCTAGTAATACTGAATATAATTAATAATTTGATTGGTTTAAACGATCAGAAATCTATGAAGTTTATATTTGCATAATTCGAAATTCTTTGTTTTTGGTTCGCATCTAAGTTTGGACCTGCGGGCCTAATGTGACTTTGTATTGGTTGCCAACTGGTTGCCACACACTAAAAAAATACATAAAATTTGATCCTTCAAAATTGCCTTCAAGGATTGTGTATTTAACTGTTCATGAACCTATCTTTAGTAAGACAATCGGAATTCGATAGTATATTTATGTATTCGATGTTTGGCAACCAGTTGGCAACCAATTCATTACTATATTTCGAAAATATAATATATAAATGGTACTGGCTTTCCTGAACTACCTTTCTCACCATATGCTAAATATCATGCAGCAGTTACGGTACAACCCTCGTAAAAGTTGTATTGGAAAAGAAAGCCTAGGTTAAGCCGATCCAGGGGCTATTTTGATAAAAATGGCACTTTTTGAAGTTGTATACCTGCTTTTCAGATGAAGCCACTAATTTGATAAATCAGTATATAAATTTCGGAACCTTTTTCTAGTTTTGTTCGGACAGAAACGCGATTGCGTAACTTTCGTTCAATAGAAATAATTATTGACATGAGGTCTTCTTCTACACTTTTTTTCATAGATTGACATACAGACCTAAACGATAACACAGCTCTACAAAAAAGAAGTTTTGTTTTGTTGCCCTGGATATCATCGCAAATTTTTACGTTTTCAAGTGCCCAGATTACGAATATATTCATGAAAGTTCTCAATGTGCTCGTATTTTCATGATTTTTGCATATCTTATATTTTGAACAATTTTACTGCTGGTCTTTGAAAAGAGATTGTCCCTCGAAAAATTATAAAAGAAAAGCTCATAAAAGGCGTTTTATGGAAATATAAAATATATTTTAGACATTTTCCTCTTTATTTACTTTGATGTATCCTAATTTCTCAAAATATTACTGACATTATAAATATATCTGTTATTTTGTTTCTCGTTTTTTGATTTTTGTAATGTAAAATGAAAAAAAGATTTAAAAAAATCAGAGCAAATCTAACAAAATCATTGATAGTTTCATGAATTGTGTGCATAAATGGACCCAAAATCATTTTCATATCTGGGGCAACAAAACCACTGTAGACCAGTGTAATTTATTACATAGATTTTGACTAAATCTAAATTTTCTCAGTTGGAAATTTTGATAGCTAGTTTAGTTCATTTTATATTAATTTAAAACTGACATTGCATTTTTCCCGGAATCCGTTCCTCTCGCACTTCGGGGCGTCCCGCATGGAGTAACAGTGACTTTTGCAAGCGCGATATATCCTCTTAATTTTGTTTTTAATTCTTTTTGACTGCCCTAACCTAACTTTTTCTAGGAAAATAAATTATTACCGACCCTTAAAGTGTTCACTATGACTTGAGTAACATCATTCTACATTACAAGGAATAAGGCAAAAGACCACATATCGTATAGTATGCCAATTTTCTCACCCATAACGTAATTAACCTCAACAACATTATATTCCTTTTACAATGTACCATTCTGTCCACATGGTGTGCAGCACTGTATTCCCACGGGTATCTTACACCCTCCAAAGTACAATTAACCCTATTGCAGGGTACTAAGAGTCACGCTAGACAAGAGGTACCTATTGAACCATATGGAGGGAATTTCGCCTCGATGAATCATGCAGTGAAGTGGCAGGTCTATGCGGTTTTGTGGAAACGGAAGTGTTCCTCTCTATGTTCAATACAGGTAAACCATATAAAGTGTTTCATAATCATTGTTTCAAACTAATTTAGTTACAAAGTTGAGTCTAGAAGACTTGGTGACGTTTTATACCCTATCATGTAGAGCAGCAACCGCACCCAAAACGGTAATTTTGGAACCCTACTTGTATTAATTTCGTAAACGTATTGCTAAAAACTGACGTCATGACTATTCCAAATGGCTAATCAAGCTAGATCACAAAGCCATAGAAACTCTAACAGTAATCTGTAAATAATTGACGCATACGAAAATAATTCGAAACGAATTAATAAATCACAATATTAATTTATTTCATGCATAAAGGCCTTGTCAGACAGAAGGCGGGGCGTTATCGAGGTGGGACGATGGCGTGATGGTAGTGTAAAGCGATGCTAGGCGACCTATTGTAGAACGCCCGCGTCGATCATTTTGAAACGCAATGTCCAGCGATTCAGATGTGAAAGAATTACTGCATAACACATTCCTGCTTACAGACTCGTTCAGAAGCTTGATGTCCGTAAATTTTTCCGACATTAGCCCACTGGGTCTCCCCAACCCGCTTGCTGTTTGACGTCGCGCCGTCGTCGTCCCTTGTCGAGCAACGCAATCCTTTGCTTAGTGGAGCGTTTCCTTTTCGCATCTCTCATACATTTACAATTAGATAATAATTCGCCTAACAAAAACACATTATCATCTCACCCCGACAACGCCACACTTTCTGTCTGCCGAGGCCTTAAAAACAAATTATTACACTTATTAAAGCAATTTAATAAAATGAATTGTTGACGATCATCTATTTAAATTACAGCAACCTATATACTTTGTAAACTCTCGACAGATGACAGCCACCTTTAAAGCTGTTTTATTGCATCCTAGATATTTTTTGATTTAACATTTTTGACAGAAAATTATTTCAGGAGATGACCAGAATTTTTCAGGCAAATGCAAAATACATAGAACTGTCAAAACAATGATGACATTATTAGTTCGACGAGGAAAAACCAACGAAACCGAATGTTTATTCAATTTACGCCTGCAAATAATTAGGTACTTGGAAAACTGAAATAGACAAACCGTCGGTCCACGGTCGTGACACCAGAGGTCACCGGACTGTGTAAGGTCATCGAGGGATTCGTATGGCATTTCCGCTCGCTAATAGCGTGGCGGGTTTAATGAACCTGCCTCATAAACTTACCTACACATTTCGTTTGTTTTGTGAACGTATAGGCAAAGAATTTCAGCTGTTTTTAGTAAAAATTCCGGAATTAATGAATATACATTTTATTGTAGACACACGGAATATTTATCTAATAATAAAGTCGTGTCTGTAGCTTTTGCGTAGTATTGTGTTAAGGAAAAAATTAAATAATTTATGTCTCTCTGTATTTTCCGTTTTAATTCGAGAACCACTCAACAAATTTGGATGCGGTTTTCATTATTATGATCGCAGTGACCCTTATCATCATAAAGACTATAAGGGGTGTTGATAAAACAACCGCCAAGCCAAAAACGGACGCTAATAGTTTTAAAAGATACATTAGTTGAAAGACACTTAATAAAAGCTTTAAAGAGTTTAAAGCATTCATTTCATCTTTAAGACCAACTGAAAATGGACGTTTACTTGATAATTACACAACATTAATTTGTTAGTTGGGTACTAAAACATGTTCTTATTTTGTTTGATAAACACTTGTACTTGTCCACTTATTTATATTAATTTCCCTTACCGGTTTCGCTGTTAAAGCATTATCAAACATTATTAACAGCGAAACCGGTAAGGGAAATTAATATAAATAAGTGGACAAGTACAAGTGTTTATCAAACAAAAAATGTTTCAAAAGTTCCACCAAGTGCCAACAATCACGAGCATCAACTCTAAAACATGTTCAATTCAATCGTTTATTGGTGAAATTTTACAGGTTTTTGGTATGGTATTGGTATGTCATCATTATCACAGCTATAATACTAGGTTATATGCCTATTTGAAACTATTATATTAGTATAATAAGAACAATAAAACATAAAACAAATTAGCGTTCAACAATAATAAATATTATTGTATATATTATAAATTCTTTTGAGGTAATTCCCCTATCCGTCGCGTCGTCGTTTGCAGCTTAGCTTCGGAAATGTTCGTTAAAACGCGTCGTTGTCTTTTGAAAAGAAAGCAAAAAGAAACATTATTCGTAAATTTCACTGGTTTTATGACGACGTAATCGACGATTGAAAAAAAACCGGTCACGTGCGAGTGGTACTCATACCCTGAAGGTTCCGCAGTATTCCGCACCGATATCTATACTAATTATATCTATATCTAATAATAATAAAGTTGTAAAGAAGTTGTGAATACCTTATTACATTTTTTTTGATATGGGTTATTATATTAGTATTTAACTAAATCCAAAACTACCGTTGTTAGAATGTTTGTCTGTCTGTTTGTATGTTCCGTTTTAACTCTAGAACCAGTCAACGAATTTGGATACGGTGTATTTATTTATCATCGTGTTAACCGTAGTCAACGTATAGTCTAAAAGGGGTGTTCATAAAATAAAGCCAAAGTCGAAAAGGGGCAGAAATTTGAATAAATGAAGTTTGTCCAGCAAGTATTATTCCTCATACAATTTTTTTTTAATTTCTTTCCTTGTTGGCACAAGAAATCCCTTCATACCTTTCATGTTTATATTACTTGTAGCCGAATTCGTCGCTTCGGAAACTCTAAATATTATTATATTAGAATGCATTACAAAATGGAAAAATTGGTTATCTATGGCTCACGATAGGCAGAGGTGCGGGATCAAGCCCCGTCTGAGATTTATTTTTCTAATTGATTTTTGTCTAAGGTATTGCACTCTAATAATAGATAGGCTGGATATTACCTTATAGGTTTTGATGAACAGTCAGTGAGTGGGTTTTTTTTGTATGAAAATACGCTTTGAAACGCCACGTCTTTTTATTGCAGTATTTGATATTAATTTCTACTTGATACTTTAAGTTATGGAGCGGGCTATGCTTGAGATATCTCTGATGGATAAAATCCGAAACGAGGATATCCGTTGGAGATGCCGACATAGCCTGTTGAATCAGTAAGTTGAAGTGGCGATGGGCAGGCCATATCTGCCGCCGACATGATGTCCGTTGGGGCCGAGAGGGGTTGGAATGGAGGCCACGTACAGCAAAGCGTAGCGTGGGCCGACCTCGTGTCCGTTGAAGGACCTGAAAGACGGCGCGGGTCACGGCTGGATGAAAGGATGGAGGACCACCAAGAGTGGCGAAATCCTGGAAAGGCCTATGTCCAACAGTGGACGGTGAAGGTGATGGATGGATGACCTTAAGCCGTATCTGCGATAAAGGAGCTTGACACACAAACAGACAGAGACCACAAAGCGATCGTATAAGGGTTCCATTTTCCATGATTAAGTACGGAATCCTAAAAAAGAAATAGAAGTTTATTCTTATTTTTCCGGTATTTTAATGTAATTTTCCAAATAAGATGCTAAATTACAGTTCAATTGGGGATTTATCGTTTTACGAAACCCAAAAACTGAAATAAAGGTTCCGACAGCAAAAATTTATCAATTTATTCCAAGTGGTTACGAGTATCCCTGAAATATGCTGATACTTGCCCAAATATTAATGTAAGATAATGCTGTTTTTCTTTCTACTTTATGGGTTCTTTGACTGACGTAGACTAAAAATTGTTCTAACAGGCTTTTAGCGTAATAACTTTTACGAAAGCATAAAATTTTCCTAGAAATTAGCTTTGGTACAACGTGGTACGAATACTATTTTAATACCCTTCGTAGTTCGTACCCGATAAAAGGCTTTGACCTTACGAAGATTTAATGTCTCTTAAATACTCACAAGATATTAAATTCGCCATTGTAACTCAAGTTTCTAGACCCATGCTCATCACCATTATGACGTCATTCGTCTTAAACGATGTCTTTATGATGTCATTCTCATTTGGGGTTATTGTATTGTTACTCGTGGACTTATGTGGCGGTTACTTGTAGAAGCAATTTGCATTGTTTCGCGTGAAATAGTGTTATAATGAGATCAAACAACACGAAAATACCGTGCCATGCTGCGAAACTTAGGCAGATGTCCTACTGATCAACTTTAGCTGTATGACTTGAATTCACAGTATACCCAAATAATATGGCTAAGTGCGAGTCGGACTCGCGCACAAAGGGTTCCGTACCACCACAAATTACGGGTATGGAACCCTTCTAACATTGATAACAACAACATAGAAGCCATAGCAACATTTAGGAAACAAAAAACACTGTAAGGCACCCTAATTTTTACTATTTCTTGTTTTATGTTAGGATATGTACAACAATTTGACCACATTTGAAACTAGTATGTATAACCGTTTTTAAGATAAATATAACAAATAACGTAAAAAAATGCAAATTATTTTATATAAATTATAATTTAAGGCACTGTCTACCAAATTTCATATTGCTGGAACAAGAAGAAGTTACCCTAACATTTTTAAATGCAGAGAGTGCTTTATATATGTGATATTTTATAAAAATAATATATTTTCAGTTTTGCGTGTGCGACTCTGCGTTTCTTTAGAAATACGGTAGTTGGTATTGGCGGTCCACTTACTTTAACTACTTTGTACACTTAAACTGAGTTTACGTGGCCAGCGGATTGTTTAGCTAAACCTTGGAGGAGAAAACCAACTGGAGTGGAGCCGCGCACTAATTTCTATGCAAAAAAGTCCGTCATTTTCGGTGGGGGAAAATACTCAAACCTAGCTTAAACGCACACAATCACATTCACACACTGGCACATCTATCGTTTTTATATAACCGGTATGACCGCCGGGCTCATATCTTTGGCAGAGGGGTTCGCCTGTTTGTGGCCTGCCCAGTTGGCTTGTTCGTCCGAGGGCCAAACGGAACAGCCAGCCAGCGTCTTTTCATTATACTTTTACCATACTGTTTTATTTTTTGCACATTTCTAAGCGAACGAAATGTTAACTTTGCCTCCTTGTGGTGTTCACCTTGTTGCTACGGCTCTTCGACGAATACAAGGACTCGGATGTACTAAGGAACAGAACAATTGTTTTACTTTGGCGAAGTGGAGCGAAAATCGTGACTCCTTTTGCCGAACTCTAATTTATTTCATCCTTTTTGACGTAAAGAAGAGACCGAAATGAAAAAGTGGACGTAACTACAAAAACAGGGTGGGCCTGTAGCGTCGACGCAACCCTTAATTACATCTGTCGTGAAATAATAAATACACACCTGTCAGGTATCATCATGCCTTGTCTGGGGTTGCCAGCTCTGAAAACTATATAAAACTTCCATATATGAAAATGATTTTTGGCCTGTGTTATTTTGCGCATTATGTAATTGTTGTTTGCTCGTTCTACCTCTAGCCGCTTTTACTCCAATTTTCAATTGGCAATATTTAAATTATTTAATTAGTCGCAGCTTCTCATTCGTTACAGTTTAGCCGTCAAAAAAATCCGTTAATCGTTCAAGCTCAAATAAATCAATAAAATATGCATATTGAAAAGTAATATGTATATACTTTGTTATTTATGGTCCTACAATAACAAGTGAAAATAATTCTGAGGTAGATCGTGGATCGTTAACTGATCACATTCAAGAAGAATTTTTTTTTTTTTGGTTTAATTATTTTTATACTTCCAGTACATACAAAGTTTTTCAATCAGCTGACTAAATTAAATAAAAAAAATCGATGGAGATTGGTCTATTAGGGATAATCTATCATCTCTTGTTTTTTTTCACTTTGAATAGTAAGACCTTATATATATTTATGCTGGTGTGAATAATATTGCTTAGTATAATCTGTAGGAAATGGGGTTTCAGTAAATGTTAGCTTGCACATGGTAGCCCAGGATTCCCTGCGCAAGGAAAACAGGGTAACTGAATGTAATTTTGTTTTACCGCCTCTTTTCTCTTATAGCAGGTACAATGGGGTCGGTTGGGGAAAACTATTATAAGCGCGGCAAAATAGAGGGTTGGTCCACGTGATAAGAGAAGGGCAAAGAAAAGTATATTGTATTCGCTCATTGGCGTCCTCTCGAATTCGAGTACAGGCCCTGTTCATCGTGCATGTTTCTGACCAGACTGCATATACACAAATAAAATTTGAATTTTGAAACTGATGTAAATAATTGCATAAATCTTTTCTAATAATAAAGTGGTAAAATAGGCGTGTCTGTACATTTAATATTTTCGCCAAATTTCTAATGAAATTGTTTATTGTCCTGAGGCTGAAACAAATTTTTTATAATTTTTGTCCTTTTGTGTCTTTTTGCCTTTTTCTCCGTCTTGGAAGCTAGGGAGATTAAATACCCGTTAAAGTGATTGCCATAGAAATATTACGAAATACACACATTTACTCACGCTTGCCTCCCATAGGGGTATGCAGAGATAACAGATTTCCATCTGCTATGATCTTGACACACCTCTTTGGCGTATATCCTGAATCCATGAAAATTTCCTATTCATTGGCCTGGTCTCCGGGGAGTACCTACAAGACAACAATAAAGGCACACGCACATAGAAAAGGCACACGCAAACATAGAAGATTTCGGTTCCGCTTATGGCTTGTACTTCTCACGGCACTATAAACACAAGGAAGACGCCCCAAGCACCTCAGGGACGTTACTTTTTTCTTAGGGCTGGCACAAGACATTTCTAGTTATGATTTGTGGCTAGAACAGACGTGGATGAAATCAAAAAGTTTGCCGAGTTCTGGGGGAAATTGTCATTACCCAACTTGAAATTAGTTTTATTCTTATTATAAGACACGGGATGTTGCTATGAGGTTTATCTGTGAAGATGCTGCCCTGGTTCCTGGAAATTCAGAGTAAACCTAATGCGGAATAATGTGTTATGTTTGCATGGTTGAGTGTTCGCTACCGCCACAAATTTATCAATTTTGATGCGGTTTTACTGTTGACTGCTTTAGGAATGTTTTGGGAAGTTAATCAATGAGCTAAAAAATAAAGAGCTTGCTTTTAAAACAATAATAATACTTTAAATAAATGAATATTATGCCTAGCTCCGCCCATTTGATTAGTCTAGCTAAGAAGAAGGGCAAAAAACTTAGCAAGAATATGTCTTTTCTTTAATTAAATATTTTTTTCCTTTACAAAAGTAGGTTTCTTACATATTTGCTGGTTATTTCATATTTACTTCCAAGTAGGCAAAGTTTTTGTTACCTGATGTGATGACTATCTTAAACTATCTTTTAATTTCAAGCACGAATCGCACGAGCTCAAGAAGTCAGGGGATTGATTAAATACATGATTCATCTCGAATTTTTTGGTATTTAACTAAAAGACGCGGTCTATACCCGTAATACGAATCAGTTTTTTTCTAAAAAAGGTTCAATTATTGTCATAATCGAAACGTGAAGTCAGCGAATCCGATTAATTCAATTATTTTAAAACTTCGCATCCCTATGTAGATTACAGCAAAATACATATTTTTTACAACAATTATTACCAATGGTATATTGTCTGTATGCGGCTGGATTTTGAATACAACCTATATTAAAAACATTATTTAAAATCGTTCTTGTAGTTTTAAACATACATATCATATACTCACGCTTGTTACCCAGGGGGGTAGACAGAGGTGATAGATTTCCATTCTTCGCCTCTTCCACATTCATAATTTGAATTAAAACTGAATTCTACTTGTAACGATGTAGTTAATAAATTCGTTTATCTTACCTCATATCGTAAAATCCTCATTACGAACTCAAAACTACTGGCATAGTGAAAAATATTTTTCATGGACGTCTCCAAAACACAAAAAAAAAAATAGTATAGCTCTCCGAACAACATAATGCTATAAAAAAACTTTTTCTGAGATTACAGTACAGTGATACTAAATAGGACAACTATAATAAAATTACGTTACCGGAAACTATTATTTTGATATAGCCATGCAAAAAGAAATTGAAACAGGGTTAATACATGCCAACAAAAACCCTCTATTGTTCTACCCTCAATTCTGAAAGCAGAGCACGTGCTTGTATTCCCTGTTTTACACATTCTCTTCAGGTTTGTTGTTCATAATAGCCTATTTAAATAACAATGTCAAGGTGGCAGCCCTGTTAGAAAGGTACTGCCAGCGTAAAAAGTCGAATCATGTAAAAAGAGAATATATTGGAAAATAAACGAACAGTATTATATTACGACAGAGTGAAAAGTAATCAAATGTTATGAGAACACGCATCATTATCATGCCTTTTTCAAGAGTCCCTTTTTATTATACACGTTGGATTTCAAGTCACTAAGCCGAAAACTACAAATAGTACATGACTGTACAAAAAATATTGTCAATTTTTTGTTACTTTACACAAGATGTGACGTAAAGGCTTTTTAGGGTTCCGTAGTCCGACAAGGAACCCTTATAGTTTCGCCATGTCCGTCTGTCCGTCTGTCCGTGGTTTAGCTCAGAGACTATCAGTACTAGAAAGCTGTAATTTGGAATGGATGGGTATAGATATCAATTAAGCCAACAAAATGGTTAAAAAAATCTCGAAAATTTAATACTCGTAAACTGGGGATGATTTTTTTCTCTCGTCTATCCCATAGTGTGGGGTATCGTTGGATAGGTCGTTAAAAAAACATTATGGGTATGTGAAAATCATTTTTTTATTAAGGGATCCGTTAGTGAAATATTAAGCTTGGAAGTGCTAATTTTTGTTAGAGTCAAGCATCCCCCTGCTGGCTAAACGGTTGTTTATAGATATGTGAAAAAATTCACAGAAGTAGTATATAAGGTAACAAATTTATACAGCCAAACTTATACTGGAGGCTTGGTAAGTGCTCAGTAACAAGGTTCGATGACAATTTTTGTGAAATTCGTAAATTATTCTTTTCGTGTTCCTTACAAACGCCCCAACAAAGCCCCGAGTCAATTACTATGGGACGTCAACATTTTGTTTTGCGAAATTTGCAAAAAGTGTTATCGATCCGTGTTACTGATCACTTACCAAGCCTCCAGTATAAGTTTGGCTGCATAAATTAAAGTCACCTTACATATAATGAATTTAAAAGGAAAACAATCACAGCTAAGTAGGCTT
This sequence comes from Ypsolopha scabrella, assembly GCA_910592155.1. Lineage (NCBI taxonomy): Eukaryota > Metazoa > Arthropoda > Insecta > Lepidoptera > Ypsolophidae > Ypsolopha > Ypsolopha scabrella. The sequence continues at coordinate 8,242,131 of OU342972.1, read as the reverse complement.
TACAGGTTTACGAGTACAGGTCGCGCCAAACTTTTAGCCCCCTCTAAACACGACAATGTATGGGCCGTTCTTCTAAATGTATCGTACTAAAAGTTTGGCGCGATCTGTATTAGTAGACCAACTTATAAAATGTACCGGGCTACTACGGAACCCTACACTGCGCGTAGCCCGACACGCACGGTCGGTTTTTTAATTTTACTAGCGTTTATTAACTTCACTTGTGTGTGAGTACGTCTGGGTAAAATCTTGCAACTAAATTTTAAACCAGGTCCACCCAACCGATTGATCTGAAATTTACCACACACGTTTGCTTTTGGTGACAATGCTCGAAAATCTAAGTGAAGTCATTCTAAATGCATAATATACAGTCAGTGACACAAGAGCGTACGGGGTGAAAATAAAGAATGGTGGACCAGGGGAAAGGGGGGATGCTACTAATGTATACAGCGGAGCAACGACTCTGATGCACAGTGCATGGTCTCGGGAAAAATATGATTGTTGAGTTCTATCTAGGTTTTGCTATGTAAAAGTGAGACCTAGTCTCAAGCCTAACCTTAGGTCTCTGTGAATATGAGCGCAAAAACTCTTTACTGTTAACCTGTAAGTGCACCTTGTTGTAGCATTGGTTGTAGGTAGCAACATCCATATCAGTAAATTCTTACAGCATTAGAACGGCCACCCGCGACGGCGATAACGCTCTTATCGCTGAACTTAAATGGTATTTATATTAATTTCCTCTCATTCAATTAAATATGTTATCGGGCTTAATTAACCGATCTCATCCTGTCCGTGGGGTTTATTGAAATATTAATAGTTCGGAAAAATGAAACAATACACCATTGTTCGATAAGGTTTGACGTCATACCTACGGTAAGGCATACCTATGGTAAGGCATACCTACGGTAAGGTGTACAGGTACACCTGCCGAGGTAATTAAGTGTTCATCACCTAACGATGGTGTGCATGGACGATTCAACAAAAACCCAAGTCTCTCGGGTTCGCTTGGTAAACTGCTTTGCGGACATGAGTGCACGCTGCAACGCTGTAGTGGGATAGCTTGTCGGAGCCGAACATCCGAAGAACATACAACATAGTCGAGTAAGACTGCAGGTCACGTAGCAAGACTGCGTGCATACTCAGCATGCCGGGGTGCTTGCAGTTAGAGTTGAAACAATCGTTGGTTGCATTTGTACCGTAACGAGCACGTACTGAAGCTTACCTATACTTTTTTCCATACGGAGCATGATTGTGCTAGCTAACAGAAGTTAACACAGTGTATGATATGACTCCCGTAATAAAATGTAAAACTGTATGCATTATCCTTATCAATTTTTTCCTTTTCAGCTGAAAATAACTGGGTATTGCCGATATATGCATGTATTACCCGTTGACATCATCGATATTGCGCCATTTTACCACAAAATACGTTTCTCTACCTAATTTGCTTATCAATTCTGTCGTTACTGCGGTACACCATGATGTCACGGTATTTGAATTATCCCTCATTATAACGAGCTTATTCAAGTGGGAAAAAATTCGCGATAATTATGGAACAACCAGTCCTTGTTAGGTAGTTTTCGGGTTAGTATAAATGGAGGAAAGTACATATACAATCAATCATTAGCACATATACACTCGCCATAATCACAAGGCTGTGTACAATCGATCAGTCTTAACAAAATCACCATGTCATCATTCACAAAATCATCATCCACCATGAGCGGAAACTCTGGAGAAGCCGTTCATCGAGACAACGGGGAAAAATCTCGGAAGGAGCAAGAGCGCGCGGAAGAAGAAGAAGAAAAGCGCAGACAAGACTTGGAGCGTGAGGAGAGAAAACGTCAGAAGGCAGAGCAGCGGCGACTGGACAGGCACTTGATGCAGTATGCACTAGCTTTGCGTGAGCAGGCATCGTGGCGTGGAACTCTCAACCGGCCGAAGTAGTGCTAGTCATAGATATGATCATTTGTTTATATAATAAGTATTAGGTATTTGTGTACATCAGTATTAAGTATATTGTGTATGTGAGTGTTTGTTTTTGAAAATAAAAAAAAAAACTTGTTCCCGATACATATTTATTTCATTTCAAAATGCATGCCGACTTACAAATGTCACGACATACCAGTTTCCTTCATGATACTAGTTCTATCCACTAAGATGTTGTACAATCTACATCCATGCATAGATAACCGTGGTCACTACACTTTGTAACACGATAGAGGGGCGACGCGACATGCTATGCAGCGATAGGTAGGTACGGTGCAGTGTTTAGGTAAGGTATCTGTCATACCATAGTCCTAACATTACAGGAATCATGAAAAGTATACATATTTAGAATGATGTTTTGTACATCGTTATAGTCTAACCAAACCTGAAAGCTATACAATGACAAATCTTAAGTATAAGTGAGGTGTATACATGTATGAAGCACACGTGTATGTCCCGGTAATTTTCTATGGTCACTCATCAGTTTTGATTTCGTTTCGAAATACACGCCGCCAGTCGGATACAGATCATAAAATGAATATAGCACGGGTTTTCCCGAATATTTCAAGACAGTGCCAACTAAACGTGGGTTGCCGTAATACGCTGGAGCTACTTACGTTCGGCCGGCAGCCTGTAATAATATTTCGATGAAGGTCCCGTCGTCTTATCATATTTACCTATCTTTTGAGTAGTGACACATAGTTTGTTCCATATTTAAACGAGAGCGTGCCATGTGGTCATACGTATTATCGGTTCATAAGGAGTTATAGATGTAACGCCAATTGCCGCCGGTCTTTGTCATAATACTGTTTGCGGCTTACATGCAGTTATTCATAGATATAAAGTTAAGAAAAACCTTATTTAGACGTCTCATATTCCTGTATGGTCGGCTCCATACCTAAACGTCGTAGATACACGTAGTCAGAGGCGAATGCACACTCAGGCCTTGCTCAAGACATATGATAAGCATATGCCAAGCATAGTTTGTGATAACGGAGCTTTGCATCCCATGTGCACATAACGCTAATCATCACGCCTTGCAACTTATCTGCGTTAGTGATGTGACGTGCTATGCAGCGGCTAGTAGCACGTTACCTAGACGTTACATCTGGTGCAGTCCAAGCTTGACTTGATTGTATCTAACATAGAGTGGTCACGAGAGAAACTAAATTTCAACTTGAAGCAACGTCAGAGGGAATGATCTCAGTACCTTACCTGCACAACTCTCCATCATCCTACACTCATAGGGGTACAAGAAAAAAAAAGTAAACATATTATAAACACAAATATTTATTTTAATAAGCGAACGTCACATTGCAGCAGCATTGCTGCACTATTTAGCACTTTTATCACTGATGTTGCGAGCCGACTGCAGCAACATTTCTGTGTCCGTCCGGTCACCCGTCGAATAATATAGTAAGATTTGCGGATCACCTTCATGCACTTTCTGGATGACCTCTCTGAAGATTTCTTGGGATTCTTTCAGCAGAATCGCCGGGACCATGTACTTGGTTATCCACGCAGAGACGTGCGCCGTGCAGAAATGATGAAAGTGCTGTGGGATCCTGCACTCACGTCCCGGTGGTACCACTACATTAGGCCTCTTGCCGCAGGAACAGGTGTCCCCGGCGACCGCCTTGTACTTCGAAAAGCGAATCTTCTTTTCAACAAACTCCAGTATAGTGGGCACCCTCACGAGATCCCTCTCACCTGGCGGCGGCCCCCAAAATAAGGGCATGAGCCAGTCCCAGTTCACCATCAGACGATCTTCTTCTGGCCTCGTCGGATCAAAGTTGTAGCGGACGGGGCATGGCTTCCCGTTAAGGAAAGTCAGGTCGTCCAGCTGTCGTTCCGCCTGAAGAAACTGTTTGTATGCTTTATTGAATTGCAGAATTTCGCCGGGGCTGAAAGGGGCCTCCTCGGGTATAGAAGGCCCGCGCCTCGTGAAGGTGTCCACCGGGAAACTGAGTATTCTGTCTTGGGACTGCATCTTGAGTTCTGGATGGATGTCACGGGACTCCTAAGTCTATACGATGTTCTTTCAGCAATGTTGACCGTGTAGTGTCTAGCCACTGACTGCCCGCATAGCAATTTATACCACTCCAGTTGTTTATCGTACCGAAAAAAGAAAACAATATAGGGATAATATCGATTTGGAATTCCCCACAACCTCGCGTGCGGGTTATCGTTCGGCGCGGTAATTGGATCATTCCTAAAATAAACGAGTGAATACTACTAAAATATTCTTGGACCACGTCAGTCAAACTTTCATCCTTATGAAAATAGACGATTTACAATTCATCCTGCGCTCCCATACTGGGGCCCCGGGAGTCACTCACGTGTTCACATAGTCACTATAGATCGTATCACATACCTACGATAAAAATTACGCTACCAATTTGGGACATCAATAACAACGTTTAATTGCTGTACTCGATGCATTGTCTTAGCTCGCAACACCATAATATAAATGCCGGGCATTCATAGGGAAAACCAGGTCAAAAGTTTGTAACTTTAGTATACAGGTAAAACATACCTATTAAGCACATACGGCATTGTGTGCGCGATAAGAGCGTGTCTTAACAACGACAATGATGCAGATCGGATGCAGTTTTAGTAGGGTGAAACAACTAGTATGTGCTTCTTGACCGAATACTGATAACACAGAAGATATAAACAAAATAGACTGGGTTTCTCCAAAACGAGAAACTGTTAGGTTATCGGGCGACTTAGTGATAAGGTATTTAACTCGTGTAAAAGCAATGCTGAGACCACGTCAGCCGATATTTAGATACACGTCGCACTTAGGTATCATCCCACTTTAGTACTCCTGTTTGAAAAAGAACTACAATTATAGCACTAGTGGATCTTGTGAGTGCCCGCTATGAATGCTGCGCTGCAGTCCAGCGTCATGCTTACATTATGCAAAAGTGGCAAAGCGGTGCATGGCCTATGAGATGCGGGTGACCGCTGCATGGCAACAAAGCAGATAATTCTACAAGAAGTATGTTTATTCTAGGCGTTCTAGGTATCGTTCCGTGAGAACGTGAGCTGTAGGTTTCTGGCAATTCAGCCCCAGCTTGGATGCTGATGCTGCGGCCCCAGCAATTCATGTTACCTGCTGCTTTGACCCATACTCATATCACTTTAGAGGCGGCACATACGAAAAAAGTCAAAATTTTCGGAAATGCATCTGACCCCTATGCACTATAGAATCTTCATCACTGAATACGAAAATAGTACCCTTGCCTTACCTAGATGTTTAATTTTGAAGTTATAGACCGTACGCTACCGTGTCATTGACTGTAATTACCTAAACTCAATCGTTTGTTTCTAAAAGCTTGTCTTGGAAAAGGTTTTTTATTATTATTTATTATTTTATTTATGCAACGCCGAGCTCAATCGCGCGTCCAGGCCATTGTGTATCTTAAAACTATTTGTATATAATTAAGTAATAAAAACGAAAATTAATATACATTTTTTGAAATGGTGCGTGGCTGTTACCTTATCTTAATATTTAGCGGGCTATTCCCTAAATATTGGAAATCGGTTCTTTGATCCGTTATCGTTATGTTAGAAACATTATCGTTATGATAACTGTTCTTCTCCGATGTAGTTAGCGTAACGTAGGATCCTAATGATCTACTAAACGCAAGGGTTGGTTTTTGTAAACGGGCGTTTTTATGAGGCAACATTTCAGACAACATTAGGAAAGAGATATTATTTTAGCCAGGCTTCAGCTTATTAAAACAAAATATATACCTATTAGAATAAATAAAAATACCTATGAATAAAAAACCTCATCCAAATCGCTGCTCCGCGGCAAGGTGCCCAGTATGCTGGCGACATTCCCGCGTTGAATTGCTATGCTTATTCGTTAGCCCAGGAATGTGCCAGCCCGTGGGTCACCCGTGACGCTGACCAGGCGTGTGGAAAGTTCTTTAAAAAGATTTCGCGCTTCGGGACCCCACGAGCCCATCGTTTCGACCCCAAACGGCGCAAATAGGTAATTGTTCCCTAGAACAGTATACTTGCGCCGTTTGAGATCTTCAGCGGCTCTACTGCTTTGATTAACATGGGAGGGTGCCAGTGTGTCAACGCATGTTGCGTCCCACACTAGCGGCCTCCCATGCCTCCCAATAATAATTAAATAACGGTTTTAACACTTACGTATTATTGTTGTTGACTATATGCCAAAACTGTTTCAAGGCGAGTGTCGTTCTAAGGACGACGAAGCGGCGTTCACCGACGTTGTCAGTGGCCGTTTGACGTTCCGACACTCGCTTTGAAAATGTCGAAATTGTAACGGTGAAGCAGTTGACATATAGTCAACAATAATGACACCTTATTAACTTTTTATTGGGGTCTTACTCGCGATAACTAACAACATACCTTAATAGATAGACATGTGCTTGACGTTTCGACGCTTCTAAAGTTAATGATGTGTGAAAATCGCGAAAGTTTAAAGTTTAATAATGACACGTCAGTGTGGAAGCTGTTATAATAGTTATTAAGTAATTTTATTTTCAAAGGTCAGAATACCACGTAAACATTTTTCTGACGTGAAAAAAAATCAACAACAACACGAAAAGGATCCCTGTCAGACAACTGTAAAATGGAATAACAAGAAAAACAATATGTGTAGGAGGAATTGTAGCAGGTAAAATCCAATGTTTATTATCTAAGCGATATTATAATAAATAAGGTCAATCACAGCGCAGAATCGATACCTCGAGGTAGTATAAATAAATTTAAAACATTGTGTAATAGAACATGCCGCAAAAAAAAGTTTTATGTTTTTCGATTGTAGTTTTCTGAAGAAGCTATAAGGTCCATCCTTTGAAAAAAATATATGACGTTGAGTGATCTTTTGTGAAGTGCAGTTACTTAATTATAATTAAATTAATCAAATATTCAATCCAGAAAAAAATAATTTGTAAACCTCAGTTTTCACGATATTTCATGTTTAAAAAATTAATTTCTCCTGTATTATTTAACAGATTCGCTTGGTTTTTCTATAGTAAAATAGGTATTATTGATACCTATTGCAGTTACCTAAAATTGCAGTTCTTACGGAAAACGTAGATAAAGAAATCTAAATAATGTGTTTATTTCACGAACGCGAGGCATTTCTGTCGTCGTAACTGCCAAGACGAAGAGCGTGCGATTGTAGACTAAAATACAACGAATTAAATGTTGTTTTCGCCTGATGTAAAATAATGTGTTTAATATTGCCTATGTCATATCCTTAAGAGTCTATAACACCTTTATTCTTTATTGCATCAAGTAGAACTGAACTCTATGAAAATAGCGCGATCTGAGCCATGGCTGTTACGACCTTTGAATATTTACCACGTTACGACAACCGAAGCATCGCGCTAACAAAACGGTTGTGTTTCACTCAGAAAACGTTTTTTCACCGTGAAAATGATGTTTTGGGCATGCATGATTAGTTATTTGGCAAAGTTTCATGATCAAATTAAAATTAATTGTCGTTTCATTAACAGAGTCATGATCAAATAGAGTGATATTTAGTTGTGAGCAGACCTCCACATGACCTAACAGGCTAGTAAATATTTCAGCTAAAGGCCACTCCGCGTAAACTAGTTGGAAATTAGTTCGGGGAACAAGCAACAAGTTCGCCGGTTAGTTTTTAATAGTGGAGAGTGGTTTGGTGACGACAGTCTATGAATTCTTGAACGGCTGGGGTCATGGCGGTTCATGATTTGCTTAATTTGTTGTGAAACTCCATTAATCACCATGTTTAAAGTTCGTGATCTGTGTTTTAGGATTCCGTACCTGAAGGTCAACACTGTCGCTCTGCTGTCTGTCCGTCTGTCCGTCCGAGTATGGCACGGGTCCCTAATTTATACACGAAACGAGTTACAGACCTGAAATTGGGATAATATTATAAATGTTACTAGCTTTTGCCCGCGGCTCCGCCCGGGTGTTTTTCGATTTAACGACATGCTTTTTTCCGGGTTAAAAAGTAACCTTTGTGTTAAGTTGGGGTGTAAGCTATATCCATTCTAAATTTTATCCAAATCCGTCCAGCCGCTTCAGTGTGAAAGAGTAACAAAAATACACACACACACACACAAACTTTCGCATTTATAATATTAGTGTGATGATATAACATAGCCTTGTCTTATTTCACCACAAACGATAAAGACCGCGCTCATTAGACACCTGATTTTTCAATGATATTGATCTATCCTACAGGAACCATGCATTTTTCCGGGATAAAAAGTAGCCTATGTGTTAAGTTAGGGTACAAACTATATCCATTCTAAATTTCATCCAAATCCGTTTGCCGTTTCAGCGTGAAAGAGTAACAAACACACACGCACACACACACACACACACACACACACACACACACACACACACGCACGCACAAACTTTCGCATTTATAATATTAGTATGTTATATAGAATGTTGCCCGAAACCGATTATTAAATTAAAAATTAAATTACGTGGCGTATGGGGCGTCATTGTCCAGAACTTATTAGGTATTATTATTTGGTTACTTTAGATTAAAATTTGCATTAATGAATGCTACATGCTATCAAAATTAATGTTTAATACCTTTGTCATACTAGTTAGACAATATTTTTTTTTTCTTTTGTATATTGCCCGTGTAGTTTGTTTTCATTTTCTTTGTATTTTTGTAACATTCAGCTGGCAGGTGGAACACACAAATTTTATTGTATTATTTTTTTCTTTATATACTCTTATTTATTTAGATCTGTTACATTTTATTCTATTATATATTTTTATATATTAATATTGTACATTTATTTTATATATTATGTTAGGTACCATTTTCGGTAGTAATAATAGTCAGGGTGATGATAATTTCTTTTCTTGCTCTTCCTCGTCTTCTGAAGAATCAGATAATTCAGATTGCAGTTTTCATAGTTTGCCTTCTCTCCATGACACACTTAGTACAAATTTTTCTGATTGCCACAATAATTTCAATTTCGTACATATAAATGCGCAAAGTATTCCACAACATTTCCCTGATATGTTGGCGACGTTCGATGCTCAAAATATTCATGCCATACTAATTTCAGAATCTTTTCTTAAACCTTGTTTACCCTCCACCTCTTACTCGCTTCCTGGCTTCCACCTGATCCGTAACGATCGCACTGGAGCCAGATGTGGTGGTGTTGCGATATATCTTCGATCCCATATCCCCTTCACTATACTAAGTATGTCTCCCCAACCTCCACCAAAAGATGCAGGTGAACATCTTTTCATAGAGGTAACACTTTCCCACACTAAGCTTTTACTTGGTGTGTACTATCCTCCGGATCTGACAGTTAACTATTTTTCCTCTTTTGAGAATCTTCTTGAGTCCCTGGTCCCATTATACAAACACACCATTATTATGAGTGACTTCAACACGTGCCTTCTTAAAAACGATTCTCGCTGTTTATCCTTAAGATCTATCATCAATTCCAACAATCTACATATTCTTCCATCGGATGCAACTCATCACTTTCCCAACTGTCGACCCTCTCTTCTTGATCTTGTTATCGTCTCCTCTCTAGAGCATGTTGTTAAGCACGGTCAGTGTTCTGCAGATGCTTTTTCTTACCATGACCTCATTTTCCTTTCCTACAAAATCCGACCCCCCAAACCAAAGGCAAAAGTGCTCATGCAGCGTCATTTTAGCGGAATAAATCTGGAGGACCTCCGGAAAGATGCTTTTGATATAGATTGGGCAGCGATTTATAAATTGGATACTGTAGATGAGCAAATATCTCAGTTCAATTCTCTATTAACACATCTGTATGACATACATGCTCCTGTTCGAGCTATAAAAATAAAGCATCTACCAGCGCCATGGCTAACTGATGAGATTAAGAATCTAATGTTAAAAAAAGTACGCGCCAAGTCTAAATTTAAAAGCCATCCAACCAATGATAATAAGGAGAAATACATTGTACTTCGGAATCACTGTAATAAGGTGTGTAGGGATGCACAACGACGCCACATTCATCAATCTGTTGAGAATGGTGATCCAGCTAAAGTTTGGAAATTTCTTAGGTCACTTGGTGTTGGTAAATCACGTCAAGATACTATTCCTAAAGATTTGAATTTAAATTCTCTTAATCAACATTTCTCTTCTTCGTCCACTTTTGATGGTGCAACGAAAATCAACACCTTAAATTATCTTTCTTCTCTCCCAACACCAGACCACCCTCCTCTAATTTTTAGTCAATTTACTGATTGTGATGTTAAGAAACATATGCTGTCAATAACATCCAATGCCGTGGGTACAGATTGCATTAGCCGCAATATGATTTTACCTATCATCGATATTATATCTCCTGTAATTACTATGATCCTGAATAAATCCATTACGTCGGGCATCTTTCCTACTATCTGGAAAGATGCCCAGATCACTCCTCTACCTAAAAAAGCAAATCCTTCTTCTTTTTCCGAGTACCGGCCTATTTCCATCCTCCCATTCCTATCCAAAGTTCTTGAACGTTTAGTCCATTACCAACTTAGTCTATTCCTTACTAATAATAAACTCCTAAATCCCCTTCAGTCCGGCTTCCGTCCTGGTCATAGCACAGTTACAGCCTTAGTCAAGATTACTGATGACATCCGGCTTGGTATGGATTCAGGTAAACTTACTGTCCTGACATTACTGGACTTTAGTAATGCTTTTAATACTGTGGATTTTGACATTCTCTTAGGTATTTTACGTTCTATTAACATATCTCCAACGGTAATTGACTGGTTTCGTAGTTACTTGTATGGACGCCGGCAGCGTATTCGCATCGATGATACAGTATCCGATTGGTGTGACACCACTGCCGGTGTTCCACAAGGTGGCGTCTTGTCTCCATTACTTTTTTCAATTTTCATAAATCATATCTCCGATCTCATTTCTTCTTCCTACCACCTTTATGCAGATGATCTTCAAATTTACAATCAAGCTAAACTCGAGGATCTTCCTACTGCCATTAATACAACTAATAATGATCTAGCTCGCATTTTAAATTGGAGCACTGAATTTGGACTCAAAATTAATCCTATAAAAACCCAAATTATAATAATCGGTAGCCCGTTTTTCATCTCTAGAGTGAACTGGCAGACTTTACCACAAATATTCTTTGATGGAACACATATCCCTTTTAGTGCTAAGGTAAAGAATCTTGGTATTTTCATTGACAATCGTTTGTCCTGGGAGCCTCAGTTGGAAGAAGTCAGTCGAAAACTCTTCGCTTCTGCAGGTTCGATGAGAAGGCTTCGTAACTTCCTTCCAGTTACTACCAAGACTGCTCTGGCCCAATCCCTCCTTTTACCTCTCCTTGACTATGCTGATTCCTGTTACCCTGACCTTACCCAAAAGCAACTCGACCAACTTGAGCGACTTCAAAATTTTTGTATTAGATTTATTTTTGGACTCCGTAAATTTGATCACGTTTCGGAATTTCGCTCCCGGCTTGGCTGGCTCCCTATTCGCTCACGTCGGAATGTCCATATCCTTTCCCTCCTGTATTCTGTTCTTTTCAATCCTTCTTCTCCTTCTTATCTCAAGGAACGTTTTGAGTTTCTTCACCAATCTCACGAACGAACGTTGCGGTCATCTGAAAATCTTCAATTAAAGAGACCACTACACTCCTCTACCTTTTATGGCAAATCGTTCACAGTTGAAGCTGTGCGTTTGTGGAATGCTTTGCCCTTTTCTATAAAATCTTCTTCTTCCTTGGCTATCTTTAAAAGACGAATAAAAGAATATTTTTTCTCCCTTTAATAGGTACGTTCAAGTAGGTATATTATATGAATAAATATTAGTTTATATTATAATATTGTATAGTATGTATTTGTATGTATATTTACACGTAGTAGATTGTTTAGTATTTAAATAATTAGTTAATTTACATTGTGCAGTACATGTATGTATATATATTACATAAATATCTCCTGTACACCACCATCAACTTATCCTTTTTAACAGTATCTTCCACCCAAAGGTTGTCTGGAAGAAATCGCTCTGAGCGATAAGACCGCCCATTGTACCCTTTCTGATAAAATATTTTTATTACTTGTTTTTATTTTGGTGAACAATAAAGAGTATTTATGTTATGTTATGTTAGAGTAGGTAAAATAGTTTTTGTATTTTTTTATCACAAAAAACAAAAATACAAAATGGGGTGCCATCAAAATTGTCAGTTTTGGACAATTTTTGTTACAGGGTCTATCTCAAAAACTAAACTAAAGTAGTTAGGAATTGAGAAAATTTGTAAATGAAAACGCTGATTTTTAATACAGGTTTAGGGTATTATTGTTCCACGTTTGGATTAGGAATGAGGTGCTAACGTTAAATTTACGCAAATGTATGAAATGTCAGTTACCAAATGTAGGATGTGCAAAAATGCGTGAAAACTTTTTCAGCACTAGGAAATTATAATGTGGACAAAATGTAACATTTGACCGAAATAATATTTCGTGGAATTAAAATAAAATGATATTCTTGAATAAAAATTGTCAGCTCGCCATTTGTTTTGATGATCAATTACTCATGGGTTCAACAACTTCATCATCAATGCCAAATAGTGACAGATTTGTCAAATAAAATTTTAACCGGTAAGGGAAATTAATATAAATAAGTGGACAAGTACAAGTGTTTATCAAACAAAAAATGTTTCAAAAGTTCCACCAAGTGCCAACAATCACGAGCATCAACTCCAAAATTTTAAGTTTTCATTTATATAACAGCAAACATTTCAGACAACTAAATCAGCGATCATTTCATATTTTGGAGAAGCGATATTATTGATCAATAAATTTTCACAAACATCAGTAAGTACGTATAAAAGGCAAAATATTCTTTTATATTTTACTTGATAGGCTTAGGTACCTAAAGTAATCAATTCATTTGAACTATTATGCAAACGGTACTTTTGAATCCCAATCCAATCGTGGAACAATAATACATACGTACCCGAATACTCGGCAAACTTAATTTTGTAGTTTTGTTCATTTTCTAGGTACTGATAAGTTTGTAATTTTTATTTAAATTCTTTAAGACTATTAATTTAATTAAATGGTACGCAACCCTCAGGGCGCGAGTCCTACTTGTAACTGAACGGTTTTTTTAATTCACTATAGACAGCGCCCGATGGAAAGCGTCGTTAATACCTAGGATGTGGCGCGCTTACCCAGATAGTGGTTATTTACTCTTCTTTCAATTCGACGTTTTCCGCATTTTTCCGGATAAATGCCTTATTCTGTGTTTTATTTCGCTAACTCGGGATTTAAATATAGAAAAAAATATATTATATTCATATTATATTTCAATCTTTGATCTTGATACTTTGGCCGTTCGATAAACGATTACTTGCATTTTGCTGCATGTAATGAAATCGCATAGGTAGGGTTAATAACTATGATCTAAATATAATTCAATTTGAGTTATAGTAGTTTTCGGACAATAAAACGTATTCCAAAATAAACGTCGTAAAAATATAACAGAAAACGGCCTTCATATTCAAAACCTGCAATCGCAAAATACCTAATAAATAAAAACACCCCGAAAACGCGAGTTTTCTGAGCGGGTCGCTTGCACAGAGCAGGACAGATGATTCTAAAATGTAAACATTGTAACAGCACAGATTTCTCTGAACAACCTCGCCTTAAGGGTACATATAAGGTCAGATTGAGCACGTCATTTTGCATCAATCGGAACTGAACTCTACGACGGTTCCTTTTAGTTTAAAATAGCGCGCTCTCAGTCGTGGCTGTTACGACCACCAAGAAACACGCGTCCACAAAAATCTGCGTTTTTATTCAATAACTCTGCTACTAGATGAAATTTTTAAAATATTCTAAGATGAACTGACGATGTCATTTGTTAACTTATTTTTAATACAAATTTCAAAGCTGTATGATTTATAGGCCCTTTAACACTGGAAAAACATGAAATTTAGAGGTAACTTCGTATTTTTTTTCTATCGAGCGAACTTAAAGATTTAGCGTTTTTTCTAAGATGAATCTCTCAGCTCTATAGTCTACTGTCTATACTATTTTTACAAATCTAGTTCTATACGTACCCTTAAAGGAATCTGGGTTATAAATATCCAGATAAACGACCGCCGGTAGGGAATACCACATCTCAGAGGTACGCATGATAAACGAACATTTGAGACGTTGCGTTCCAACTAATGGAATATTGACAACTTGAGAGGGAAGCTTTGCTGTACGGTGACTATTCCTGGAGTAGAAGTGGGATTGGGGAATTAGATCGTTATTTCACCTGCTGTCGCGTTTCAGCGTGCGGGATTAAGGTTATACTCGTATATTAGATTAGTCTTTGCCAGTTTCAATCTTTGAGTAGTGACGACAGCTTTTGGCTTGATGGTTATTTTATCAACACACCTTTATGTTGACCAGTCCCCTGTTTCTGATTCTGTGTAGTAAAATCAACCATCGAGCATCCCAAACACCGTGAGAGGACCGTGTGAGAAAAGCGTGTAATTGTGCTCGAAGTACGGCGATAGGGCTCACCACCCATCGCGTTGGGACGTAATAATAGTCAGTGAAATGTGGGTGTACCTGTGAGCGTTTCACGAAAATATATGGGTCGTTCTTGTAAATGTATGGGACTAGCAGTTTGGCGCGATCTGTATTAGTAGACCAACTTGTAAAATGTACTGGGTAGCTACGGAACCCTCGTGGCCCGACACGCACTTGGCCGGTTTTTCAGTTTGAAGTACGAAACCCTTCGTAGCGGGAGCCATTGCTTGAATTCTTTGCTTAGTTGTTTTTTTGATGTTATATTTTGCCTAAAAAAAAACTAGTTTCTAAACGTTATTTACTAAAACTAAGCTAAATTGATTTTAGAGATGAATTGTATTAAGTATTATTATTATTATGTAAAATACCTACTCTACCTACTACTCTAGATGGTAGAGCTGATGCCGGGCTCGACTGTGGAGGTACCACCTTCTTACTCACAAATCCTCCCGAAGTTATTCGGGGGAGAGTAAGAGAACAGCTCTCAGGCAAAACCAGGCGGCCCACCATTGCCTGGGACCGATGGATGGCGGTATATCCATCCCCAATTGCCGGGCCTTATATTAAACAGACTGGTGACGGGCAGCGGCGTCACTGGTGCAAGGGTTTCGGCACCGCGCTCACCAACCCGCCTGCCCAGCGTGTGTGAGTATGGGCATTTCTTCCAGGAGGACCGCCAAGAGTGGCGAAATCCTGGAAAGGCCTATGTCCAGCAGTGGACGGAACAGGCTGATGGATGGATGGATTATGTAAAAAAATGCTTTCTTAGCTGTTAATCTTTTTAAAGTCAAAGTCAAATTATTGAACTGCCACAGTGATATTGTTGGATGCCAGTTGATCGAAAGTGGATTTACGAGTATGTACTTATAGATATAGGTAATAAAATATGGCGCTTGTTCATTAGTTTTAAAAATTTCAGCAAATTACGTTTTTATTACAGGGAATTGGATAATAATGGCCGACATAAAGTTTTAAAAGAAATGCCATTACTACTTACAAAACGTTCAGTAACTACGTATATTGTTTTACGAATGGTAATTTTAGTGTTACCATATAAAAGTAAATACGCGTGTGCACGTTTTGAAGCTCCTAATAGCCGTTTTGCCTAACAACCGTTTTGCTATGTTATGGACTCCCAGTGTAAAGCATAATGGTTCTAAAGTGGTGTGAGACTTATGTAGGTAGGGCTTGTATTGGGTCTTTCAACGGTTTTTGTTTTAATATGCTTAGTTAATTACTTATCTGACCAATGTAAAACTTCAACACGTGTTTATTCAGACCTTTGTCTTTCCATTGTCAGGTCCAATTGGGTAATTGGACACATTTCGATCGACAGATTTTATTTTTGAAAATGATGCCTGTTTAAGTTATTATTTTGTTTTATGTTTAACGGCTTAAGTTTTATGTCTAAAATTACTGCTATAACAAGAAAACATGGTTTATTTTCCGATGTCAGGTGAAAAAACTCCTACATCAAATACTTTTTCGTAAAATCCACTGATTTTGCGTGCCGGCAGCGCGCGAAGCGAGCGTTCTAATGTAGATTTTCTGACAACATACTGAAGTTCAAAATCGCTCAGTAAGATTATCGTGCACCAGGGGTAAGGCCTATAAATTTGCAAGGAAAAAAAAATTGTACCAGCTCGCCAATGGCCGCTTTTCTTTTGAAAAACGAACACGGGTAGAGCTTCTTTTTGCGCTAGGAAAAAATCTTTTAAATTTTAAATTTCATTTTGGAATAGGCAAAGAGCATGCAGCTAATTTGTTATACTTGTGATTTTGTTTCAGTGTGGCTAATACGCGCCAGAGGTACAGCGTCTATCTACCTATGCTTCTTGCGCTTTCATGCATAGGGCGATTGTCGATGTGCGAGAGAGCAAGTATGATGGAAAGACACTGTATCGACGGCGCGTGCTAGACCCCCTTTTATAGAAAAAAATCAATAATATAAATGATCATTTTACTAAAACATTTAATTGTGGTGAATGCGATCGTCAGCGTCACTGATGTTTTTAGGGTTTCGTACCCGAAGGGTGTCAAACGGGACCTAAGACTCTGCTGTCTGTCCGTCTGTCTGTCTGTCTGTCCGTCCGTCTGTCACAGGGGGTCTACAATTTCAGTCGTAATAGGTCTATCACGGAAAATATTCAAAATAAAAGTTGAAGTTTTTCGAGGTTATTTATTCCAGCTCTATCTTAAAGACGGTAAATCATACCATTTTCAAAGGTCAGATTGTTGTGCATACTCCTAAGTAAAATAACAAATAATAATAATCAGGGTTCTGTCCTCAAAGGGTGCTGAATTGTTTGTAGGGCGCTATCATTTTAGTGGTTTGTTTTGTGTCACCTTCATGTTGGTATGGCATCTATATTGTTATTATTTACCATAATGTTTTTAGGTTCCGCAACAGTATTGTATGGTGGTACGAAACCCTTTGTGCGATAGTCGGACCTGCACTTGGCCAATTTTTTTTATTTTCATTAAAACGACAACTTTACCTGCCTCTTTTATATTAGACCAAGAACGCATAAATATTTCCAAATATTACGGGAAGTTATTTCTCTTTAACCTTAATCGGCGTTTAGCCACGGAACAAATAGTGGTAGTTTAGCACACAGTGGCACGAATCCACGTTAAATATACTTTTATGTTTCTAATTTTTATGAAGGGTTCCGTAAAACAACGGAGAGTGCATCCGCGGCGACGGAATGAACGGGGATCCCGGGAAAGTACCAACTTTTTCGATGACGTCACGATTTGTTAATATTGTAAGTTAGTAAATTGTAAATTTCACTAGATTTTTTTAAATATACGTCGTTCAGCGAGCTATAAAATATAAATAAAGAAGCAATTTTGTTATCTTTTGCCCTGATTCAGTCCCGTTGAAAGACTAACATATCACCTTAATAAATTACATGTACGTAGACGGAACCCGTTAATTACGTACGATGTACACTTTACAGATTTTATTTGCATGCGACATAAACACATAGTTCCTTACTAAACGGTTGCCGAGTAGTGTCCATAAAAAGTAATGGGGTAGAAATTGAGCTGTTAGGCCACATTTGGGGTCAATCGGGACACCCATTATGGACCCTGGTTATGGCCCCCTCCCAGTTAAGGGTTGTATGTTGAATGGTAATATCGAAAGGTTTTAAGGCGCGTGTTCCCGACGTCATCCGAAAATTACTCCCATTGATGAAGTTATTTCTCTTAAACGGCTTACTTAAAAATTATGAAAAAAATATATGTCATTATTTAAAGTATAAGAAACAATCTCATTGCAGGAAATTATTCTCGCCTATAAGAAACACCTTGAAAATATTTCCCAAAGTCAAGCTGTTTTTAGAATAAAATTGGCTATTTCTTGGAAACCGCTGATGTTATTTGTATGGTTCTTGCACTAAAATACAAAAAATATAGCTTATAAAACTCATTGCAAGAAATTTGAAAATGTTGATTTACAGCAGAGTTAATAAATAAAAACTAGATATTTTGAGAGCGCGTGGCGTCAACGTTGCCGTAAACGGCAAGTTTCGGAGCAGTCGATTACAAAATCAAATGCAAGGTTTTAACGTTTATTTTGACTTTATTTAAAATATCTCAAGGTCATTGGAGGCTACAAGGGCCTTAAGTGTGTGTTAAAAAGATTATCTGTAGTCTAATAATAAAGAAGTAAAAAGTCGTGTCTGTACATTGAATATGCTTGCTAAATTTCAAATGAAATGGGTCAATAACTATTTTTTTTGTTTGTCTGCATGTTCCGTTTAAACTCGAAAACCACTTAACGGCTTTGGATGCGGGTTTCTGTTTTGTTATCGAAGGGATCTTGGTCAGCATATAAGCTAAAAAAGTATAATAGGGGTATTGATAAAATAACCGCCAAGCCGAAAACTATTGAAAAGGAACTATATAGAAATAAATTTATATAATTTATACACTTGGAGATTGAAAACTTATCTGTCGCAAGGAGATAACAAATTAACATAATTATCATTGTGTTGAGAACTGGATAGCTCAGTTATTATAACGTTCGCCCGGTAAGCGAGAGGTCCAAGGTTCGAATCCCGGTTCAGAGGTCCTCACGTCCAGATTTACTTTTCTGATTTTCTTTATATACCGCTATGATATATCGCCGTCTTGCTGCAAAAATTAATTTCTATTGAAAAGAGTTTTTTTTTAACATTTCCATGCGGGTGAAGTGTGTAATCTTTTCCCTATGTTTATTTATTTATTTTTTATTTACTTATTCAATTCTATTCTATAGTTTTGTAATGATTCTTTCACCTATCGACCTATGAATATATTTACAAGTATTTGAGAGAAAATTAATGTTTTGTATTTATGTTTTTTTTCCAACGGTGCGGTGCTTCTTTTTTGCCATAAGCATATTTAAGTTGTCACTATCACAATGTTTTAGGGTGGCTAAAAACCATAATACGAGTAGCCTTGATATCCATACAACAACAAAATTACAGGTGTGGAGGTAATTAATCACATATGTATGACGTCATGGTTACGTATTTTGGGCCTTCGACGAAGGGGGTTACTACGCCAATGACAGCCTATTTCACCCGCATACGTACTGGTGAGCCTTTTAAAAAGCATCCACTGAATTCCAGCATCAGACTAACCGAGTTACCCCGGGTTTCACGTTGACATTTTACTTCTAGCTTTCCTCGGCTCGCGTACGGAAGTCACTGAAGTGTTTCTGGGGCGAAAATGCCTCCCTCGTGTGCACTGGATGGTCAAACTTACCCCGTGTCACATTGCCGGGTTACAAGAACTCCGTCCTTGTTTTTATTTCTATAGGGAGTTGTCTTCAGGGTTCAATCACAAAGCGAAAAACCTTATCATTTCGTTTCAATATTCATCTATCAGCTACTATTAAGCAGGAACTTGGCTAGTAGGTGTCAAATTTGATAAAAACCCCCAGTGCAAGTTTGAAAAATGTTTTATCAAACCTCATATCGTAAAATCCTCATTATGAACTCAAAACAAAATTTTTCATGAACGTCTCTAAAAAGGAAAAATAAATTATAGTGAAGTTCTCTGAACAACGATGCTATAAAATAACTTTTTCTGAAATTACAGTACATGTGACACTAACTAGGAAGGCAAAGGGAATTTAGCCCATACAGCCATGTCTGAGGTTTAATATCAAATACCAATGAGGTTGTTATAACTAAGCAGGTTACAGTTTAACTTTATTTTCGGCCAGGATTGTTTATGGCTGACGGCGTGCGCTAGGGTCAGTCTGTCAATGGATGGATGTTGGGAAATTTATTTATTATAGAACAAGCTTTTACAAGAAAAATCAAAAATAGCTAACGACAAATTTACTAGGATTATAAAAACAGGTTAGTAGGCATGAGTTTAGATAAAGTAGTGTGTGAAACTATACATTACTAGGTATTAAAAGACTCGTGTGATACTATTACTCACACTCGTCTTTTAATAACCTCTTTATGTACCAGTTTCATAAACTAATATTATCTGGTCAATATAAAATAAAACAGAACAATTTGCTAGCTACGCAGCTCTGTGTTTTTGTTATAGTGTGTCGCCAATACTGACTCATAAAGTCATAAAAGGAGGTTGAACTCGGATAAATTGGAACTAGAATATTTACCTTTCTATTTAACCTGTAAAATGGATCCGAGCCACCATCTGAGCCCGATATATGGTTTTACTATTTTCTTAGCGATCATATAAGAGGTCGGCGTTCCTAGATCGGGCAGAAACAGGGTTTGCCCGGGTTTGGGTTTGGCATTGAAAATGTTAAAAATTCTACAAATTAAATACCACTTGCTACTCCAGAAAATGAAGTACAAGATCTTAAAAGAAAACAAGTAGGAATTTCAAGAAAATCTAAAACAGCTCGATATACACTGTCTGTACCTCTCTAAGTAGATCAACAGAGTGAGACAGAGCACTGTATCAGCTTGCTATACTAGATTAGCTGAACCATAGTAACATATCGAAAAACACGTTAAAGGAAACAGTTTCCCGAAATGATTTTCTGCATTACGTAAAATGTTGCAAATAAATAACAAAAACATAATAACCGACTTCAAATATTATAGCAGACCTCATTGACGTAATAAATAGACATCGGGTATGTGCTCAAAAGTGTCCGAACTAAAAGAGAACCAAAACCATAGAAAATTTAAAAAGGGCAACAATCACACGTCAATGAAAATTAAGCCGTGCAGCAATGATATACGATTCAAATTCAAATGTTTTGTTTCTTAATATTTTGACACTTCACTAAGGACACTTTTTTGGTAAATTTTATACTAGACCCGAGGTCCATTTGGTAGGACGTCAATAACATTCATTAAAAAGTTTAAAATAATTACATACTGATCGATGGTACCAAATTAACACTTTTGCTGACTTCTTTCTTCCTGAAACATAATATGATAACTAGAAGTCGGCGCATTCTTTGTATACTTTTGTTTATGTATAATTTTCTGTGTAGTTTAATCCAATTTGTTTAGTTGGTCTCTTAATTAGCTTTTTTATTTTTCCTTGTATGAAAAAGATGCGCAAAAACCAGCGTTATGCTGCTGCTTTTAGCCCAGAGGAAATGATGAGCTTGATCCTTTTTGCTATGCAATAATTAATAAAATTAATGCTTTATTGTTTAGATAGGTAGTATATTGGTCTTCGTAATTGTTCTTAAACATGTTCTTTATGACAAAAAAAATATATTTTTTGCTTTATTCTTTTGAGTTCTTATTTTTGACAGAAAATTTTGTGTCTCGAATTAATTGTACAGGTTAACAAAAGTTTAAATAGCTTCTTTGAAGGTGACCGTAAAACTTATTCAGACTTAAGTCTTTGAATTTAATAAAGTAAGTCCTATCCAAGGATCCGGGATCAATTACTGCCTCTGGGACATTACAGTATCTGATATTTGACTATCTGAGTTAGTCTGGTATTAAACATAAGACCGTCGCTACTTTAATAAAAAGTACGTATAAGTACAAATATTATATGTAAGTAAATGTACGTTGTATAGAGGTACAGTGTACCACCAATGTATGTTCATTCTCGCGCGGACAGACAGACACCAAAGCTTCTCTATCACGATTTTACGTTTTTTAACGGAGCTCTAAAAATGTTTAGTTTAATTTTCTCTACTGTGAAACCGGCCATATACCCTCCGTATATAAGGTGACTTTCGTTTATATAGCTAAATTCATACTGGACTTTCGGTAAGTTCAAGGTCCAAGGTTCAATGACTCTTTCTGTGAAATACGCAAAATGAAATTTTGTGAGTCGAGGTTGTTCCTGCCTGACCAAGTAAGGAATAAAAATATATTTTTCGTATATCGCAAACAGGGTTTTTGAACCTGGGTCCTGGCCACTTATCTAGTCTCCAGTATGAATGTGGCAGTGTAAACGAAAGTCAACTTACATGAAAAAAGTAGTTTGGTACCATTTCTACTTTGAGACATACTGTTTCGGAACTTTGTTGTAATGTAACTCAAAGTTCAAGTCGGCAGAGAGCTCTAAAATACTTCTGCACCAACTAATTTATGCCGACGAAGTTAAGACAGTGAACTTAAGTAGTTTAAGTGATGAAACATCGCTATCAAGTTGAAATTTAACCTTTATAGTGTTGGCATTAAAGTATAATGAGTTTTGAAGTTGCTAGTAACAGATAGGAGTAGGGGTGGTTCCAGTGCGGACACTACTTTGTATACTACAAAACTTGTTTCCTTTGCTCGTGTCAGAAACTAGAGTCTGTCATCGGCAATTTATTTAGGACTAGCATTTGCCTCCGCCCGCGTTTATTCAATCTTTGCCCCGTTTTCGGCTTGAACGTTATTTTATGAACACCCCATATAGCCTACGTGTTGACCAGGGTCACTATGATGATAGTAATAAAACCGCATTCAAATCCGTTGAGTGGTTCTCGAGTTAAAACGGAACATAAGAACACACAAATTCAAAAAAGTATAGTTTTAGTCTCAGTAAAATACTGCTAAACCATTTCATAAAAAAAAATTGAAAAATATGAAATATATACAGACACGACTTTTTTACTACTTTATTATTAGTATATATACCTATATAGTTTGTGTTAAAAATAATGAAACATATTTTTTTATAATCGACTTTCTTTTGCCTGCGGCTTTGCTCGCGTGGAAGTGTCTTTCAATCTTTGAGTAGTATCGACAGTTTTTGGCTTTTGTAGCCTATATACTGACAAGGGTCACTACAATGATCGTAAAGAAATCAGCATCCAAATCCGTTAAGTGGTTCTCGAGTTAAAACGGAACATAAGAACACATAAATTTAAAAAAAATATAGTTTTAGTCTCAGTAAAATACTGCTGACCCATTCCAAAAAAAAAAAATGAAATATATACAGATACGAATTTTTGTTACTATATTTTTATTACATACTAGATTTTGCCCGCAGTTTCGCCCGCGTTCAGAGAATATTCGCCCCGTTTTCGGCTTCGGCGTTATTTTATGAACAGCCCTTATAGCCTATGTGGTTGAACACTGTTACTACGATGATAATAAAAAAAACGCATCTGAATCCGTTTAGTGGTTCTCGAGTTATAAAAGCGTTTATTCAATCTTTTCCCCGTTTCCGGCTTGGGCGTTATTTTATGAACATCCCTTATAGCCTATGTGTTGACCAAGGTCAGTACGATTATAATAAACAAAATCGCATCCAAATCCGTTGAGCGGTTCTCGAGTTAAAACGTACAGACAGACAGACAGGCAGACAAAAATTCTAAAAATTGTTGTTTTTTGGCCTCAGTTCAGTACCAATAACCCATTTCATTTAAAATTACGCAAAAATATTCAATGTACAGACACGACACAACCTTTGTAATTTATTATTTTATTAGTATATAGATTTATAGATATTAGTATAGATAAAGCACCAATAAACATTTGAATTTAAGGGTGTATAATACCTCACTTCGCTTCGCATGATCCTGCTTTATACCAACAAATACTGCAACAATCACTCTGAAATGAATATATGATAAAGTTGAGGACTAATGCCATGTCCATGCTGTTGTGAAAACTTGATTCCATTAAATTTTCTCAACAGAAAACAATTACAAAGTTACCTCCAAACCGTACTTGAAATTAGACCTGAAACTTTGCATAATATAACTGATATTAGTATAAAGCAGCTGCAGACTGTTCCATAAAAATGAAAAAACCATCAGTGTAGCCGCGATTTCAAATTAACTGATGTTTTTGTGTGCGCGGCATCTGATTAGAGTAGGGTAGAGAGTTAAAAAGCAGAAGCGTTAGAGCAGGACTGCGAATTGAGGTATTATGGGCCCTTAAGTTGACAGAGTCCTTTTGAAAGCAACTGCCAAGTATAGGAAAGAGGTATTCAAGGGGAAGCGACCTAAGATGTTTGTAGTTGTTGGAAGTTATAAGCAATTCGGTTGCAATAAACGTTCGAGTTAGCAGAGTCCTTCTGAATGCAACTGACAAGTATACGAACCGGGTACTCAAAGTGGAAGCGACCTAAGATGTTTGTAGTTGTCAAAAGTTATAAGCGCCAATGAACATTTAAGATCTGTACACACTTCGATTACAATAAACGTTTGAGTTACCTGAGTCCTTCTGAATGCAACAGACAGCATACGAACGAAGGTATACAATTCCAGTCAAATTAAGAATGTTTGTATGAAGTGGGCTGTATTAAATGGACACTGGGTGAAAATTGAGAATATGAGATATAAATAAATAACTAAAACAATTTAATCTAAAATTTAATCTAAAACTAACATGTAATTTAATGCAATAAATAAATTGATTGATTGAATTGATTGATTGATTAATTCAGAAGAATCTCTGATAAATATTTGATGCATTAAAAGCTTAAGGGCTTGCCTTTGGTCTTTTAACGGTTTTTGTTTTAATATACTTATCTGATCAATGTAAAACTTGGACACGTGTTTTTCAGACCTTTGTCTTTCCGTTGTCAGGTCGGTTACCTAATTGGACACATTTCACTCGATATATTACATTTTTGAACATGACGCCTTTTTAAGTTATTAATTCGTTTTATGACTAAACGCCTTGAGTTTTATTTCTGAAATTAGTGCTATAACAAGAAAACATGGTTTATTTTCCTGATGTCAGGTGAAAAAACTCCTTCATCAGTACTTTTTCGTAAAATTCATAAAAACCTCAAAAATTCGCTGATTTCGCGTGCCGGCAGCGCGCGAAGCGAGCGTTCTAATGTAAACTTTCTGACAACGCACTGAATTTCAAAATCACTCACAATCAGTAAAAGATTATCGTGCACCATGGGACAAGCCTTAATTATACCAAGGTTAAGAACAAATCTCTGTCAAATATTTGTTAAGAAAGCTTAATTAGACCATGACTTAGAACAATATTAGTGACACCAGGAGTCTAATTTTATTTAATAAATTATTTTAAAAAATACGCAATTTCGAGGAGGGGGGAGTGGTAATATTATGACAATACTATTATTTCCAAACTATTTTGATAGTATATCTTAATTCCACCTCAAATCTTTAATTTACTGGACTAGTGTTCAAAGGGGAAGCGACCTAAGATGCTTGTAGTTGTCAGTTGACAGTTGGCTAGCTAATGATGTCTATGCGAGTGACGAAGCTCGTCGTGTCGAGATAGGGAGGTAATTAGTACACTCGTGGATTTTAAGCGCGGACCCGTAGGACCTAAAAGGGAACTTTGTGAAATTACAGCGAGCCAACCCGTTAAGGCGCTACAAATCAAACTGTTTATTGTGTAAACTGAAACTGAGCCTAGAATATCAGCAATTCCAGACTTTCGAGGCCCCATTTGAAGAAATTAGGACTCCCACTATATTGAAAAGAATTAAGGGAAGTTACTAACAAAAATTAATACGGATATAATTATATTTTGTCAAAAAAATAATATGTCAACCCTATTTCTTTTGTTTTAACGTGTTCCTTGCGAGAACACGAATTTGGGTTCATAAAATAAGTAATGAAAATATGAAGTAAATTTTCTCCATTCCTATTTATTTTGCATATAAAATATTTCTGTAATAACTAAAAACCCTCCCATCTGTTGTTTCGCTGCGAGGTTATTAGTATTACCCGTCCAAGAAGAATAGGTTAATCAGCCAAACAATAATAGCCTCTATCAAAAGCTAATAATAATAATAAAGTCTTTGCCATTGGCCTTATTATGTTGTACGGGTAGTGAATTTTTTCTTAACCTACTATAATAGGCTTGTACACAGGGTAAACAAAATATTATTCTATTTAGTCCGTCGTTTAGATTATCAAAAAATATTGGACAAGTATTTTTTCTTTCGTCAATCAAACAAAAAATTACAGAGATAAAGCGCGTCAAAGTTTGGGAGTGGGGGAAAATGACGTCACTTCTAAGTAAAATTGTACCTAGATGTGACGTCACGCGGAACTTCAGCGCGCTATATCTTCATCATTTTTGTTTAATTGAAAGAAGAAAAAATACGTGTCCAATATTTTTTGATAATCTAACTGACGGACTAATAATTTTTTTTAATCATCAATAATATTGCATCCATTATTATAAAAAAAAATGTTTTTCTTTCAGGTACAGTTAAGCCTACTTCATCCTTGTAAGTGAAGTTTCCAGGTAAGTAAGACAACATTCCGTTAGCGCGCTGACAACCTTTCGCACGCTAACAAACACTTATTCACACCAAATGACCGACAAAAAAAAGTTTTTTTTTTAAACATACATACTGCATACATTTTACAAATATCATGATAATAAGACGTTGTGGGGATTCGCAGAGACACGTTAGAAAAAAACGAGGCAAATTAATAAAAAAACGATTTTCTTTATTTTTCCCGATAAGAGTGAAAACATATTTTTAGCTCATTTGGCCTAAGTCCTAAGACCGGGTTAGACAGACGCGTAGCCTAAAATGAGTTTTGTAATTCCAAGAAACCCAAAAACTTTGTTCAAACTTGGGCTACAACTAGAGCAATCTTTTAATAACCTGTTACCGTATCGGTTGGCAAAAGAACAAATTTATCCAGCCAAAACGTAAAGACTCATGGTCCGGACAAGCCCATCCCCTATTAAGTTACACCAGAGAGTAGCAGCCAGGAAGCGGTAACAAAGTTCCCCCACTTCCCCTCTATAGTCTGTTCCCCCCCTCCCCCTCTCCCCCGCGGAGATGGAATGTGCAATAGACCGCAGCATTTACATATTGAGAGCTTTACAGATTCTGTTACATGATACATTGTCTCTTTGAGTTGGTTGCTTTTGATAACTTTACGCCAAGATATTGAGGATTCGAAAACGTAATATTATTGTTCACCTGGGATTTCAAATTTAGCACTGCTGTGCCATGTGTACTGTGAAATTTTATTAGTTTTGTGATAGTACAACGATCTATACGAGCAACATTTACTTTGTCTGTCTAGATAAAAACACTTGTAGACTGTTCAATTTTATAAAATTGCGGTATAGAAAATCAGAAAAGTAAATCTGGACGTGAGGAGCTCTGAACCGGGACTCGAACCAGGGACCTCTCGCTTAACGGGCAGTTGCTCTTCTACTGAGCTATCCAGTTCTCAACACAACCTGCGAATTTAGTAATAAAAGTGAGCCTCTTGGCGCCCAGAGGGCGCTAGTGTGTTCAAGACGAGTCTAAGACTTATTGCCCTACCGTCACCTTTTACAGCATCGGATAGTGAATGTATACTGTTTACAATATCACTATAATAACTCACAAGGAATCACAAGAAAACCATAAAAATAACGATCAATAATATGTATGTATATGATTGTTTGCATGGCAGATGGTCATTAATCGATATATTACATGTTTTTTTGTGATTCTTTGGTAATACCGTAAGGCAAAAACGGGTGAAGTTATTATAGTGGTATTATTAAACAGTACAAGTGTTTTTATCACATTAAGTTTGGACTGTAGATGTGATACTGAAACTCCGGGAAATTATTTAGCTGTTCCATACGACTTGGACGAGTAGGTTTGGTACTTTTGTATGAAAGAGTTGCCTTTTAGCTTTTAGTGATGTCACAATTCCAATATATTATTTGTCGAGTAACTTTTTATCTTTATTTAGGTATAGAGATTATGTTATTATTTTCACTAAGATTTTTATTATTACTAAGCCTTTTAATACAAAAAATGTTGCAACAACGGAGATATCTACGAAAAGAGACAGAATTTTTAATTTTGCACTAGCTTTTGCCCGCGGTTTCACCCGCGTTGAATTAGTTTTCGTGTACTCCTATAAAATCAGTCAATATTATTCGGACTGTTACCTACAGTAAACACAGCTGGTGAAATGTGTGTGTTATGCGCCTCTGTTTCCCATTTTCTGTGTCTCTTTTATAGTTTTTCCATGGGAACAAAGGGAAAAAGTTGTTTTTGTCATATTCAAAGTCTAGAACTACATTCATATAAAATTACAGCTCGGTTCAGTAGTTACGGCGTGAAAGAGTAACAAACATCCATCCATACGTCCATCCATACATCCAAACTTTCGCATTTATAATAATAGTGGGATTAGTGGGATAGTGGGCTTAGTGGGGTGGGATGGGATTAGTGGGATAGTGGGATGGGATTTGTGCTACGCGTAGACAAGCAGACGTTATTAGCTACGTCGTAGCATGCAAGAGAACTTTGTAGTTCGTAGCCTACGTAGACGTGCTACGAGGTGGTCGTGCAGACGAAGAAACTATATAGGTATATTATGTGCCTTAAACTGTATTTAAAAACAATTTTTAATAAACACCGATTTTTAACATATGTTTAAGATTACGTACCCGAATACTCGACCAACTTAATTTTTCAGTTTTGTTTCATACATTTTTTTTACTGATAAGTTTGTAATTTTTATTCAAATCAATAAGTCTATTAACTCATTTAAATGGCACGGAAACCTCAGGGCGCCATTCCTACTCGCCTTTGACCGGTTTTTGATGTTGTAGTTAGGTTATTGTAGTAAGGGAGTAGTTAAGTGTTTAATTTAACACCTACACATTTCAATGCTCGACAATTCGGTTGTTTTCGAAACATCGATGTGCTATTTTTGTTTGCTTTTTGGAATAAATAGATCAATTTAGGAATGTTATTTCAATATGAAACTTTTTCGTGCTTTTAAACCGATTTTATCGAAATTACGTCATCATATTAGGTTTAAAGTCAGATCCTTACCAAACTTTAGGATGCGTTCAAGAAATGTTTTTTTTTTCGTAGGGAAATGTTTTGTGATGACGTCACTGGAGGTCAAATGAAAGACATCGCTTCTTTTCATTTAATAAAGGATACGCACGCTTATTTTAAAATCTGTATACAAGAGAGAGTTAAGGAAAGCTATTCCTCGAAACGGTTCTCGAATCGTAAATATTGATGAAAAAAGAACAGGCCAATTGATAGCCTCTTTCACTTAGGTAGCCGGGTAAAAGTATATAGGGGCCAATTTCGGGCATAACTCAACTATAATTCGAACCTAAACTAAAATTCGAAATTCGAATTATTAAACCCACGACACTTCCAATTTACGACTACTTCCTTCACTCCGACCAACATCACTCGTAAATCTTTAACGATATCCGTTTCCTCTAGAACTCTCCAGTTCCATTTTTAAACTTACGAGCGAGTTCATCTTAACGTACTCTTAAGCAGGCATTATGAGTAGAGAGACCCCTTAAGGAAGCACACGGGAAAGCCTTCTACCTTTGTAACGTATTTGTTTCCTAAACTGAGCTCTGTGTATGAAGGGTTACCAGTTGATAGGAATTTTCCTGACATGTCAGGAATTTGGACCTCTGTCAGGAAATCAGAAAAACTGGGATTTGTCAGGATTTTTTCAAAGCAAATATGTAAATAAATATAACTTATATTTGCGATTGTCGGCACTTGGTGAAACATGGAAAGCATCTTGATGAAAACCACTTGTACACTATTTACTCAAAATTTACTTAACTATAGGTACTTTTAACCCAATCGGTTTCGAAATCTAATTCATTTTAGGGCTTAACAACTCATTTTAATATTTTAAGACCTAACCTACGTGCTGTAAATAAATTTTTTTTTTTTCGATTGATGCTGTATGTTGTCACTTCTTGATGGAACATTTTCACAATAATAGAAAAATATTAAAATTACTTGTACTTTGTTCCACTAGTATTTAATTAAGGATGATCACGCTACCGGTTTCATCGATTTATCGACATCTTCAGGCGAAAACAATAAGGAAAAACATTAAATACACTTAAATACGTTAATTATAAAATTACATGTTCGATGACTAAAACCAGTTTACTACATATGTGGCTTAAGAAGTTCACGACTTTGCGTGGGTAGGATTTCAACATATTTTTCGGGTTCCGTACTCAAAAATAATCTTAAAAATGAATATTTTACGAATTTATTTGTTTTTCATTTGATATTGTATATAGGTATATGCACAATATTAAAACAAATTAAATTTTCCAAAAATGTTTCGAATATTTTGTAGTCGGTATTGGTAATAATGGTAATTAGATATTTAATAATGTAGATGATTGCTGTCAAACTGTCTGTCAATCATCTACTACATAATTCTATTTATAATAAATAAAAATATCTCAATAAATAAAGTAAGTCATTTGAGAAAGTGTACGTGAAAATTGTGTTTCCCCTTTTTTTAATATGTGACCGAATATCCTGTAAATATTCAAATATATGGAGGTAAATAAAACAGGAAAACCCTAGGTAGTCCCAAAATCCATCCATCCATCCATCAGCCTGTGTTCGTCACCCGCTGTACATAAGCCTTTCCCAGATTTCGCTACTGAAATTGATCATGAATTCGCCAACCAATCAATCAATCAATCGCCATTGAAATAAGCTCGATTTATTAAAGCACGGATCCATCGGCGCGTGAGTCCTAAACTCACTTGAAAGGTTATTTCATTGTACGTATGGATGACACCTGCTCCTTTATGTTTTATTCTTTGTCCCCCGACTAATACCCGACTTCACATACAAATTTTTTTTACTAAGTGATATTTGACCCTTTTAGTTTTCGTTATCGTTAAAACAATAGATCCAATAGTCCAGGTCGTGGCTCGGATTGATTTAAAAATAATGATGAAGAGTGTTAATTATTCAATGCTATGATTGGCTTATTTGTGGGTTGAGTATCGCTTGGCAAAATTTTCACATGCAGGAAACTGGGGCATAAAAACTTTTACCTAATAAATTTACCTAACGGGTTTCTACTAGTTGTACCTAGTTCCCTAAAACATGACTTGCTTAGTTATTTAAACGAGACCGTATCGAAGGGGAATAATCTCTCCATGCCTCTCCTAATAAGTTTATTAACTAAATACATAACTCTAAACAAACAAGTTGGCAGTCCATCGAACTTTGCCAAGTCTAATCAACGGACATATAATTTACTAAAACCGACCCGAGATCAACTCAGTCCGCCAAGTCCACGAACTCCGAAATTGCGATCAAAGTTTGTTCGTTTAATGTCTGCGTAAATGGTGTAGTCATATTTCAATGTACATTTTCAAGGTTTGTTGCTGCTTGGAGTCTGGAATTGAACCCTTGGTTTGGGTTGGCTACGATCAAAACCTGACGTAAGATCCTTGACAATTGATTGAGTTAACATTATATCATTGCTGTAAATCAGAAGGAAAGTAAATCTGGATGTGAGGGGCTCTGAACCAGGATTCCCGCCTCTCGCTAACCGGGCGATTGCTCTACCAACTGAGCTATCAAGTTCCCAACACCATCTGCAAATTCACTCATGTAGGTACTTTCCCATACCGCAACGAAATATCAAAAATAATTAGATTATAATATATATATTTTTTAGGACTTTAATACGAGCAACTAGTAGAATTATGTATTACTATTATTATTATTTGTATTAACTTGCGTGTCTTTCAACAGTTACAGCTGATGCAGATAAACGAGTACATTAAAGGAAATACGAACATTTATTGTGGTTTATTTTATTATGTTACATTATTGATATTAATTACTCTACTAATTAAAATTCAAGATATAATTGAAATATATAAATAGAGTGATATTTTAAAATGATACCGGTGGGGTTATTTATTTGACCCCCTTCTTCCTAGATCAAGTATCCGAATAATCCAGAAGGCTATCGATCTTAATCGGTTTGTATGGAACCAAGAAACAACGGTGGCGAGTGCCTTTCTTTTGTCACAATATGGTTTTTTATAAGGCTTTACCATCTCCGTTATAAAAGTAACTCAAATGTTGCAGACAAAGAGTAGCTTAAATTATTTCCAACGCGTGCGACTAGCAATGCAGCGCTCAACATGCAGAGTGGCGTTCTTAGCACATTCTGCACCACTGCACATCTCAGCGCTCAACCACTGCACGGCTGTTGAACGCGACAAAATTTATATACATAATAAAGCCAATTTAGTTATAATGCTGTCAAAACAAAATTTTCTTTATTCCAAAATAGTTCTTTAGTGTCAATAACAGTAGTTATATTACTTTGGAAAAATTTTGGTTCTGACAGCACTAAAACTAAAGTTAAAGCCTTCAGAATCGACTTGGGTTTTCAGTAGTCTAGAAAAGTGTGTTTTTTGAGTATATTCCCCGAAACACAGAACTTTTAAGTGAATTAAATATTTATTTCGGCTATAACCAAGTTTTAAATTAAGCCAGGTCCAACTAATTACAGTTGGGTCCACGGAACGGTTCCTACGGGGTTAGGATTAATTTGAAGGATAATGACTTTCAACACTATTCCCTCGGTGCTTCTTGCGTGATGTTTGACTATTTGTCACAGACTACATTTTATGTAAACCAAGGTCAAAATGTCTAGATACTAGTATAGACTAGTCCTTGATTGTGGGTTCCTTAAAAAGCTATACATATAACTCTCACCTCAGTAGCGTTAAAAAGCGCGGTAAACAAAGTT
Source organism: Ypsolopha scabrella (assembly GCA_910592155.1). NCBI lineage: Eukaryota > Metazoa > Arthropoda > Insecta > Lepidoptera > Ypsolophidae > Ypsolopha > Ypsolopha scabrella. The sequence goes on along the minus strand of OU342972.1, from coordinate 8,209,661 downwards.
GCACATTGGTGTCGATTCGGTGCAACACGACTTAACTTATTTGACAGGACTAACCTTATTTTAAGCGTCCTGTCCTTGTCTTTTCGATACAGAAAGAAAAAGACAGAATGCTTAAAATAATAAACGCAAAGAGCCGACGCGTGGCAATTTTAGCTCAGTGAACTTCGGGCTCTTTTAAATATAAATATTGCTTGTTTCCAAACAAAATATATACTAGAGATTTGTTTCAGAATTAACAAATATGTTCCAAGCATAAGCCAGTCAAAACAACCCATTTTTATACGTTTCTTCGTACCATGAAGCCTAAATGTAGCTTATTTTTTGTATGGAAACTTGCCAAACTATTTAATCCTTATGTTTAGTCTGCTACTCAGTAGGTAATCATTATATGTCTGTGAAATAACTTAAGTCAAGTTACACCGAATCGACACCATTGACACCTATTCTCGTGTAGCAAATATTAGATTTAGAGCTGCCTTAACCTAAAACTTTTCATTGCAAAGTAGGCTTTAACGCAGATGGATAAAAGTTAAACGAGCTTGTCTTATTTTAGGGTATTCAACTCTGAATTTAGGGTTTGCTGCACGAGAATAGGTCACAATATCATACTACGGGCACAGGGTCAGTACGATGATAATATAGAAACCGCATCTTCTCGTGTTATAATTAAAGACAGACAGACAAAATAAAAATGAATAGTTTTGGCTTCAGTACAATTATAATAGGCCATTTCTTTTAACAGTCAACACGCGACTTTTTTACTACTTTATTATTAGTATAGGTTTTAAGGGTTTTTTCAGATATTGCAACGCAGTTTAACAATATTTGATTTACTTCTCATCAATTGTAGTTCTAGCAAAGCAAAATCATGACTGTCTTCACAAAATGCACAAGGAAAACATAATGGGGAGTAAGAAATAACTGTCAGGGCGCGATAGGCACGGATGCCGTATACGGCTTGCGGCCGGTTCATTACTTTTTATCACTCCTGCGTCCTCCTTAATTACGAACTTTGCCCTTATGATGACTTAGTGCGCGAATATTCTGGGTTAGTTAGTTTTTGGTAATTTAGAAAAAGTGGTCGTTTTCTCCCTTGATATATCTATATCTATACTTATAATAAAGCAGTAAATAAGTCGTGTCTGTACATTGATATTTTTTCAAAATTTTATGATAGGTATTAGTTAGCAGTGGCGTGCGTAGAACTTTTTTCTGGAAAAGCAATGAGAAGGTCAAGTTTGACGATAAAAATAACATAAAAAAAATTAAAAACCAATTTGAAAATATTTTTTCTATGAAATTATGTACCCTAAGGTAGGCAGTGCCTACCCTGGCATCAAACAAATGATGATTTTTCAAAATGACATTTGAATTTTTTCATATTTTTTTTATTGTCAAACTTGACCTTGTTGCTTTTCCAGCAAAAGGTTCTATGCACGCCACTGTTAGTAGTATTATACTAAAACAAAAATTACCATTTTTAGAATTTTTGTCTGTCTGACTGTCTGTATGTTTTACGTTTTAGCTCGAGAACCACTCAACGGATTTGGATGCGATTTTTTTATTACCATCGTAGTGACCCTGTTTTCATAAAATAACGCCCAAGCCGAAAACGTTATACGGATTATTTATAACGTCCCCTTAATCTTTATAAAACGCTCTCTTTGCTTGAGAACTTGAGTACCACTGGGAATGTCTTTTACTCATAAGATATTTTTATGTGTCAATTTTATGCATTATGGGGGGGGGGTTCTCGAAAATAGTTAACCCTAATATGGCAGCAAGAAAAAGTTTTTTCTGTAAAAACCATTTGTAACCCTCTAGTTTACTCGATTTCGGGATATAGTTGTTTTCAGGGTTCCGTACCCGACTGTCGCTCTGCTGTCTATCCGTCCGGGCATGTCATGGGTCTCTAGCTTGCAGACAGAACGAGTTACAGACCTCAAATTTGGATATGTTATGTAGAATGTGCACCCAAAACCGAATATTCGGTTGTTTTTGGAACATCGATGTGCTATTTTTGTCAGATTTTTTGAATAAATATATCAATTTAGGAATGTAATTTAAACCAATTTTATAAGCATTTTAGTTTTTACAGGAAATTACGTCATAATATTAGATTTAATGTCAGATCCTTCCCAAACTTTAGGATGTATTCAAGATTTTTTTTTTCAACAAATTCAAAGATTCAAAGATCGCTTTTTTTCATTTAATAAAGGATACGCACGCTTATTTAAAATCTGTAAACTAAAAAGCTATTCCTCAAAACGGTTTTCGAATCGTAAACATTGATGAAAAAAAAGAACAGGCCAATTAAAATGAGATGAAAATATTTTTACGGACAGGGACATACATGAAAAAGGAGCTGGAATTTTCTTTGTCTTGACCCTTCATGTGGGGTGTCGTTGTCTGGAACTTCTTAACTTGTGCTCAAATATATATTTTTACTTTTTTTAATCTCACTAATAAAAAAATTGGGGGCCATCAAAGTTAAGACCATTTTTGTTCCGTCCCTTATTACTTTGTTGCGTAGGTTTTCTTATAAGGTCTCGAATTATCTTGGCATATTATCTTATGCATATTATATATATATATCTAACCAATACAAATGGCTGTCCCAATATTTACCTTGAATAGGATTACTAATTAACAGTCCACCCACGTCACAGACAAACGTTTAATATTGTATTATCTATATATAGAAAAAAATACCCTGACTGACTGATCTTTCAATGCCTGGACCAAACAGGACCTAGAAACATGAAGTTGTAGTTTGGAGTGTATGTTCCTTTTAACACGAAGACACCCGCTCAGAAAGCATTTTTCAAAAATCAACCCCCAAGTGGTTGAAATAGGGAATAGTTTTGTGGAGTTTCGCTATTTTTTTAGTTTTGACTACGAAAATTTGTTGTTAGCTTTTTTGGTTGAAAATCAAGAAAGACCTGTTCGAGTAATTTGTAAAATAATTTCCTAAACGGGTGCAATAAGGGATGAAAGTTTGTATGGGAAATTCGTTAATATTGTGGTTAAAACATGGAAAGTGGTATATAACCATTGGTTTTAAAATTAAGACTGATGTTTATTAATGTTTTTTTGAAAGTGAAAGTTATGTCCAAAGGATGTAAATAAAAAATATTTTTGTGCTTAAAACAATGAAAATTGTATAAAGCCTTATAACATCTGAATATTTTTGAAAAATCGTCCAATATTTATAACGTAGTTGGGGATGAAAGTTGGTATGGAATATTCGATTTTTTTGTATTTGCACCATGAAAAAGGCTTAGGGATGAAAATTTTCACGGAAAAGTCGTTATTTTTGCAGTTAACAACATGAATATTAGGTATTTAACTATTTGGTATAAAACTAAGAATTACGTGATTCTGCGTTTTTAGAAAATCATCCCCCAATCGTCTGTGAAAAGCGGGTGTACCAAGTGTGGCTTTGGCTTGCATTTCACAGTGCACACTTAGGAAAATCTCTGGGACACCCTCGAGGATTAATATAATTTCAGGCAACTAATTTTACATTGTAAAAGCCCATAGATATATGTATATACCTTATAGTCTAACATACATTAATGTCGTGACAATATCTTTAATTAGTAAACGAAAGGCGCTGAAATGTAATTTTGCAACAAGCTGTTTGTGGTTCTTGATTTAAAAATTGATGCTAATATTTTGTCCGGTGCTTCAAATCTTTGAGGAAATAATTTACATTCCAAATCATACCTTATAGTCTAACATATAGGTACATTGAGTCGTGACAATATCTTTAATTATTAAACGAAAGGCGCTGAAATGTAATTTTGCAACAAGCAGCTGTTTGTGGTTCTCGATTTAAAAATTGATGCTAATATTTTGTCCGGTGCTTCAAATCTTTGAGGAAATAGTTTACATTCTAAATCATACCTTATAGCCTAACATACATTGATGTCGTGACAATATCTTTAATTAGTAAACGAAAGGCGCTGAAATGTAATTTTGCAACAAGCAGCTGTTTGTGGTTCTTGATTTAAAAATTGATGCTAATATTTTGTCCGGTGCTTCAAATCTTTGAGGAAATAGTTTACATTCTAAATCATACCTTATAGTCTAACATACATTGATGTCGTGACAATATCTTTAATTAGTAAACGAAAGGCGCTGAAATGTAATTTTGCAACAAGCAGCTGTTTGTGGTTCTCGATTTAAAAATTGATGCTAATATTTTGTCCGGTGCTTCAAATCTTAGAGGAAATAGTTTACATTCTAAATCATACCTTATAGTCTAACATACATTGATGTCGTGACAATATCTTTAATTAGTAAACGAAAGGCGCTGAAATGTAATTTTGCAACAAGCAGCTGTTTGTGGTTCTTGATTTAAAAATTGATGCTAATATTTTGTCCGGTGCTTCAAATCTTTGAGGAAATACTTTACATTCTAAATCATACCTTATAGTCTAACATACATTGATGTCGTGACACTATCTTTAATTAGTAAACGAAAGGCGCTGAAATGTAATTTTGCAACAAGCAGCTGTTTGTGGTTCTTGATTTAAAAATTGATGCTAATATTTTGTCCGGTGCTTCAAATCTTTGAGGAAATAGTTAACATTCTAAATTCACGCGTACGAAGTCGCGGGCGCTAGCTAGTGCCTATATAATGAAGGTTGGTATTTACTTACTGACCGTTAAATGTGTATCAAAGGGTACACTGAAATAAGAAGACGTGACAGGAAATTCTAACATGCGAGGGTTCGTTACCAACCAGGGCAGCGTTCCAAACATATCCAGGGAGTTTTAATAAGACTTGGGGACATGATCAGAACTAAGTTTACCTGACTCGGTAAATGATAAATATTTCAAATTCTTGTCTTTACATTTGTTTCTAATTTATCTTTTCTGGTTTGTAATGCACTCTAATAATAATATTTAGATAAATATTTCCTTTACAATTAGACATGAAACTACAAAAAAATGTGTATGACTTGTGTTATTGTTGAATAGTTAAAGATGCTAAGTCTACCTGTATGTTTTTTTTTTATATGCTCGGCCATTATCACGTCTGGTGAAAAGCGTCGTTAAGGGGAGGTTATACAGAGAAAATCCTGCTCAGAGTCAGCAGGAGCGGGTCGCTCAGAAAACTCGCGATTCTGAGGTGTTTTTTTATTTAATATTTTGGAAATAAGATGAGGCATTTTTAGTATGATGATAGTTTTGTTTTTTGTATCACATTTCTTACGACGTTTATTTAAGTACCTCCGGGGGGGGCCCTTTAAGTATGAAATTGAAAATATTTCACCGACGAGCGGCGTGAGAAGCAGCGTGTTAGGTTTACATGTAAATAAATTTATCTGGAACAAAGCGAAGGCTTTTTAGCAAAAATACGATTTGTCCATAGACTTAGAATAATTATATCCTAAGTCTATGATTTGTCCAGGCAGCCTATGATACGCCGAATTCTACGATAAACGTAGAACAAAAAAAAAACCTTGTTTTATAGTTTAACTGTAAATATTAACTGCTTTATCGTGACGCATGCTGTAGCAATACGTTATTACAAATAATTTGGCCAAGTGCGAGTCGGACTCCTGCACAAAGGGTTTCGTACCATCACACAAAACGGGTAAAGAACCCTAAAAACATGATAAAAAGCTACAAAATAGATACCAAAAAAGTTTCTAAAATGCCACCGCCTGTTAAATAATTCGGCATCCTTTGAATACAGAACCCTAATTTTTATTATTTATTATTTTACTTAGGATATGTATAAGAAACTTGTATTTATTACCGTCGTTAAGATAGAGCTGAAAAAAAACTTGAAAAAATAGCATTTTCGTAATTGTTTTTTTTTTCATATTGTTTGGACAGACAGAGAGACTCAGAGGCTTAGTAATAGGGTCCCGTTTGGCACCCTTCGGGTACGGAACCTGACTAGGTTCATGTATTAACAGGTTCTCTCTATTTTGGCTGTTCACCAAACATATCAATTCGATGTCTTTGTTTGAATCATCACTCCAGTTTTTGATTCTCAATCAGGTCATTTCGAAACAAAGAAATGAAGAGAAACGCAAGAAACCAATACACAATCTATATTTCATTTACACAAAAATAAAAGCTATAACAGTTCCGAAACGCGCCCTACCCAAGTTCAATGATTAAACTAATGTGAAATACGTGGCATTGGGTCATAACGTCTTTTAAACGTTTTCGGAACAACTCCGGGAATTGCCCGTAGTTTAACTGTAATGTTTATTTGTTTCGTAACGGTCTTTCTGTTGCTTTTGTCTGTTTAACGTCAAAACGTTATCGTTGGATTTCGAGCCCGGCTTCGCATTGACCAATTAGCTCAAATATTGTACGAATCAACATCAAAATATTTATTGTGTAAAATAGCTACAGCTTGGCAAAAAAGAGTTTGGAAAAAATGAGGGCGCTGTACCACATATTTAGTCGTACCACACACTACGAGCAAAACTGTATACTACGACCAAAATATTTAGTTTCATCTGTCACTGCGTCAAACTCTTTTTTGCCAAGCTGTATATATAGTATACTTTTTACAGGTCAAAGTTAATCTTTACAAAAATAGCATATGAAAAGAAATAATAATACGGGAAATACATAAAAAAATATTTAGGTTGGGCTACTAAAATGTAATAAAATAATACACCTGCATAAAATAGAGAAATATAGGAATAAAAATATTATATATACATAAGGCATGAACAAATGTGTTGATAAATACCTATAAGCTAAATAATTTGTGTGTATGCTGGTTTGTGTTTTTTTTTTCGGATTATTTAATTTCTTTTATTTTAAGTTCTATATTATAATTTATAGTTAGTTTATTGTTAGAACTTTATATTTGCCCATTCGATTAGTCTTGCTAAGAAGAAGGGCAAGAAACTTAGCAAAAATATTGTATGTCTTCTCCCGACCTTTCATTGAGGTCTCTTCCGGACGATCTGTAAATAATGAAACGCAATATAGCTGGGAACCCTAAAAACATTGGGAATGGTAAAAAATAACTATATAGATGGCTGCAAAAATGTATAATCTATTGCCAGAATATATGAAGACATTGCCGGAACCATTATTTAGGAGAAAACTGTTTAGCTGGGTCTTTGACAGAGGTTTTTACACTGTCAAAGAATTTATGAATTATAATAATTATAAGCATTAGGATAAAACTTAACTTGAAAAATGTATTTAATAATACTATCCTAACTTTAGTTAATTGAAATTGTTATGACATGCATGCCGAGATTATTAATATTGTAAAGACATTGTAATTTAATTGTATTAAAGTATTTGTATACCTTCTGCAGGTGAAACATGCTGAACTGTAGTTATATTTAACATCTTTTGTAAACCATGTTTGAAACAAATGAATATTTCTTTATCTTCTTCTTCTTCTTCATATTAACATCAAGCCTACGAAAAACAAGCCGCTAAAATGGTAGCGCCTGACAAAAATTTTGGCGCCCTCTGCGTACGGAACCCTACTTTTTATTATTTTTTGTTATTTTTAGAATATGTCCTACAATCTGACTAAATTTAAAACTTGTATGTTTTGCCGTCCTTAAGTAAGTGCCAAAACCAATAACGTTTAAATGATACAACTTTTACGGAGTTTCGTGTACGGGGACACCCCTCAATTTTAATTATTTGAATATTTTATTTGTACAGGCTGTAGTAACACGAATTCTGTGAAAATTTCAACTTTCTACCTATAACTGTTGAGGCTGTAGACCCCTGTGATAGACGGACGGACATACAGACAGCGGAGGCTTAGTAATAGGGTTCCGTTTGGCACCCTTCTTTATAGGAAATCAGAAGAAATACTTGCTGTATTAATTATACTCTTCTATGGAATTCACTTTTTTCAGCAATGCAGGATTCCCATTAAAATTACAAAATGGTGTCGATTCGGTGTAACACGACTTAACTTATTTGACCGGACTAACCTTATTGTAAGCGTCCTGTCCTTGTCTTTTCGATACAGGAAGAAAAGGACAGAATGCCTAAATTGGGTTTAGTCCCGTTAAAGAAGTTAAGAGGTGGCTTACATTTTCAGGTGCAATCTAAAATTTCTGGCGTCTTATTTACCATCTTAAGAGGCCTGTAGCCTGTCGCGCACGGGGTCCCTATGCTTGATATTTAATCCACATTCAACTTCGGATTAATAGAGGACTGACTGACTGTTATTGGTCGGCCCAAACGTTCATTTCCCGAGCTCGTAAGGAACTAACCGAACACTAAGCTAACGCGAGACAAATTTCATGTCTTGAAAAAACTCGGGAATGGTTTTGGGTCTTCCTATGATTTCAGGAGAAATATCCCAAAAATCGAAATAAAACAAAAATATTTTTGAATAATATAAAATATACTATGCTGTGAACCTAAAATGATTTGATTTGTTGTATCGCTTCTAGGACATTACGGTAAATAAACATTCATCAAAATATGTGTAAAATCCAGGACTTTTATACGCTTGTAACTTTTGATTTTGATAAATGTTTTAGTTTCACGTCATGGATATTGTATGGGATATGTTGAAAAATAAATAATAATGAGCAAGTACTTATAAATAAGGATATTATCAGCGAACAGCGCTAGTATGGGAGTTAACGCGAATAGAGTCGCCTTAAGAATGACTCTGATACCGTTGAATGCATTTTAAACATTAACCAATCTTATACAAAATCTGCCCCAGAATTATTTTCACTTATTATTGTAGGACCTATATCAAAATAAAAAAAAGCTTTCTCGAAATTTTCCCCAAAAGTGAAAGGTGAAGTAAGTACGAGTAACAAGTGTATGCTCGCTGAAGAAGTAGGTATTGTTTTTTGAGGAAAATGGTGGTAAAAGTTTGGAATGTTCACCCAACAACCGGTGTAACCCGTTCTCGTACATATTCACTTGAACAACTAAACTGTAATAAAAGGAAAGGAATGAAACAGTTGGAATTAGGTGCGCTTAAGTAAAACACAAATAAATATTCTAACTTAAGTCTAAAACGGGGAAGTTTTCCAATAAATTTAGTTTAAACGTATAAACTTAGCTCCGTTTGTTACAGTTCACCTTGCTTGTGATTGTGTACTTTTGTATGTGCTGTTGAATAAATAAAAACAAAAATAAAAAGTAACAAAACCGGACAAGTGTGAGTCGGACTCCCCCACCGAGGGTTCCGTACAAATTAGTAAAAGTTTAAAAACAATCTACAAAAAGATTTGGTCACTCGTACAATTATGATCACGCATACCGCTGCTTGCGTGTGTGAGTATGGGCATTTCTTCCAGGAGGATCGCCAAGAGTGGCGAAATCCTGGAAAGGCCTATGTCCAGCAGAGGACGAAACAGGCTGATCAGGATGAATGGATACCGTTGCTTAATCTTGATGATTTTCTTATGATTTAATTACAAATGTATAGTTTTAAGATTTTTTTTTATACTTGTAGTATTAGACGGTATTACTTGCCAAATTTCATAGTTCTAGGTCAACGGGAAATACCCTATAAATTTTAATTCCCTTGAGGGTGTCGAAATTTAAGGTTTGTGCGGCATAAACGGCCGTATCTTTTTTTCAAGTTAACTTAGAAGTTTGATTTTTTCACAGCTTCAAGGGACTGTAGACTTGAGTATGGTTTTAATTTCAACTCGATACCTCCACTCGTTCCCGAGAGGTCTTGACAGATGGACGGACAGACGGACAACAAAGCTATCCTACTATAAGGGTTCCGTTTTCTCCTTTTGAGGTACGGAACCCTAAAAATTATAAAGAAATCACAACAAGAATTTCCGAGGCTGTTACAAAGATGAGATTATTTTTTTAATTTTTGTATGCTTATCTGTTTGTATGTATGTTCCGTTTTAACTCGAAAACCACTCCACGAGTTTGGATGTGGTTTTTTAAATTATCATCGTAGTAACTCTAGTCAACATATTATATATAGACTTTGAGGGTGTTAATAAAATAACTATTGTACACTACTCAAAGATTGAAAGACACTCCACACGAGCGAAGTCGCGAGCAAAGACCAGTGTACTATAAATAGATATCTGTCTGGGTCTGGCATTAAAAGCCTTTCATATTGAATTATAATTTTATAGTGCTTTTGGCGACGTTTGCATTAGGTAATCTACCAATAAAGTTTCTATTACTTTAGCCAACAGCCATTAAAATATGTTAATAAATGTTTACTAGAAACAGTATACTAATAATACTTTTAGTAACTATCTCGGGACATTAGTCCTTTCATATTCTCCAGAGACTATGCAAAGGTCGGTCGTGTGTCTCCACATATACCCTTATACCATCGTATAAATAAGTAATAGTATTCTTTCTCCATACAACCGGGCTGAAACGAACCCCACCCCTCCCAAAACTCGGTACAACTCGGTTTACGACAGTCGCGGTCGCACCGCAGCAGCGTTGCCGGTACGGGTATTTTTACCCGATTTCGGGTAATTTAGGCATTGAGCGCTTATCTTGCGGGTAATCATGACTGGGTAATTTTTCGACAAACACTAAAATATTTTTTCTCCTATTAAATCCTATTGACTCAGTTGATGCCCAAAACGAAATAATTTTGAGGCACATCATGCGTGAATGCGCAAACGGAATGAATCTTATCCCTATTTTGTGTGAGGGTGTGTGTGTGTGTTGAGTCGAGGTTGAATCCGATCTCAGACTAAGGAACCCAAGTCCGATGAGGCAAAACGTGCAAAAGAGATGCCCCTAGACAGAACCTCATTAGATTTCAAGAAGTTTTTTTTTCAACATCACATCAAAGCAGCGTTGCCGGTTCGGTTATTTTTACTCGATTTCAGGTAATTTAGGCCCTAAGCGGGTTTTTTGCAGGTAACCATGACTGCCGGGTAAAAAAACCTGTACCGTCAAAAAAAAAATGAAATATATTTTTATTAAATCATCTTGACGCACCTACAGCGCATAATTGAACACATCCTATCTTTCTCTACTATTTGTCACACAATGTGAGAATCATGATTTATGTGAGGCTAATCCGCACTAAAACGACGTGCAAAAGAGAAGCACACACAAATCATCAGTAGAAAGCACGATTATTTTGCTGTTTGTTCCGTTTTGTTTTATGGCTTGCTCTGACAAGTTATAAATACTATAAAACGTGAAAATTTTGAGGGAAAGGAACCTTCAAAATCAACTTTTTTTATTATTAGTTAATTGTTGATAAATTATTCTTTTTATTTGTCCATTTTCACCAAAATGGTCTGAATGTGAATGTAGAAAATTATTTGATGATTATTTCATTTGGTAACAACGACTTAAGATATTAAACTCTACTTAAAATATCTTTAATTGTAATTTTTTTTAAACAAACACATTCCTGTTAATTCTCAAAGAGGTATGGGAAATGTTAAAATAAAAAAAAGGTATTTAATATTATATTTCATTTCTTACCTTGAAAAAAAAAATACGGTATATCCGGTTTCGGACTTTTTCTAGTTTGACTACCGGCAACACTGTACCGCGCGTTTTCGTAAATTATGGCACGAAATTACAGATCATGTCGTGCATTGTGTGGTTGCTTAAATACAACTTTATAATAATAAAATAGCATTTTTTTATATTTTTATTTTTGTAATTTTTATTAATAGTAAAATTTACACAAAAGGGTTAGGATTCCCTTGACGCCTACAAGGGTATATGTACCGGTGCCTATAGGTGGCAAGCTCTTCCTTTACAATATTTATGATTACATGAATACATTTAAAAAATATATATGCATATAATTTATTGTTTATTTATAATTTATTACTAACAATTTACAAAATTTATATTTGATTACAAAGCATGCAGCTTCCAGATAGGAAGCTTATAATAAACTAAGGTGTGTGAGAAGGTGTATTGTGTGAAGTTTGAGGGTGTGAGGGTGTGTGTGTGTGTGTGAATGAGAGGGTGAAATTCCCTAGCCCTATGACTCAGGTCTTGGGATCAGTATAGTAACTACTAGAGAATGTGAGTAGTGTATTTGGGTCTGTAAGAATGGGCAAAAAAATCCTACTAATATTATAAATGCGAAAGTTTGTGCGTGTGTGTGTGTGTGTGTATGTTTGTTACTCTTACACGCTGAAACGACTGAACGGATTTGGATGAAATTTAGAATTGATATAGCTTATACCCTAACTTAACACATAGGCTACTTTTTATCCCGAAAAAATGCATGGTTCCTGTAGGATATATCAAGATCATTGAAAAATCAGGTGTTTAATTAGCGCGGTCCTTTTCTTTTGAGGTGAAATAAGACAAGGCTTTGTTATTTCATACATCTATGTATTAACTATATTCCTGGGGATGTAATTATATCACGGCTTTAACCATCTTACTGTAACATACATGTATGAAGTGAAGATATATATAGGATGTTATAAATTTTTCGACATACAATGTAAATAAGTATTTATGCATTATTAATTTAATTTAGATCAGTTTCATATAAGTGTCGCTTATTTCTGTTTGCCTTTCAAGCTTCCAGTACAAGATAGTAAAGATAGTCAAGAATTTCCTTTTCATTCTTATAGGTTTTCGCGTGATTATCATGCAAAATCTCATTTGACTTAGTTAGTTGCGCCATCTTAGTAAACCTTATTATCTATCGACATTGGATAAATACATCTCCGTTAATTTGTAATCACGTAATCTGAGTCGTTAACGACATAATACACAGTTCAAACTGACAATGGTTGGCTCTAATTAATTCACGAGGAGCGAAAGCTCCTTCGTTACCAAAGAAAATGTGATCCACGAAAACTAGTTTGTTGATGCGGTAGTTTTGGCTTGAATTTTGATCTATTGAACTCTATACTATAATCGTACGGAACAAGCGGCGCGGGCGAAAGGCCGCAAACGATTCGCTGTAAACATGGCTTGATATTAATAATCGAAATATTTGCATGCGCTCACGTGGTTTCAATATTGTAATCATATTGGTGTTCTGTTTATTAATATCTTACGCGTAACGATATTTCTCTTTTACTAATATTCATATTAATATTATTATTAGTAAAGTTACTAATATTTTGTCAAACCGCAGCGCACAGGCGGCACGTTGCTACACCGTGCATGTATATTGATATGAAAAAGAGGCGAAATAACGTTGCCAGTATGAGCAAAATATCAATAAAATGCTAGTAAATTATCGCAATATTATTAATATTTTTGATATTAGTATAAAGCGTAATATTGGTATGGTGTTTATTAGTAAACCGGCATATTGATATCGCTGCAAGGAAAGGCGATATTAATATTGGAAATACCAATACGTAAAGCAACTGTAAGCACTGTTTTAAACTGTGGTATTGATCTTCGTTGGTGGACATATTATGACGTCACTGTAGCGAATTAAGTAGCGGCAATGTCGAAGGAAAGTACAGCCTAACCTAACTAAGTTAAACGAAGAATTTATTAAAATAGCAACCAGTTTTCTACCTGTAAATGCTAAATGATGATATTAGTTCTTTATTTAGAACTGCGTAAGAAAGAAAGAAAAGCACTTTACTACCACTTTACCACTTAACCACCAGCACATAAAAAATCAGAAACAATTATATTTTAAATTAACAAAGCGTAAGAAATATGTATAAAATATAGTATGATTGTAACATTTAGAAAAAGGTAGCTAATAAAAAAGGACCAGCTTAATGCTGCAGAAAGTGCCACAGCGCTGGTATTCTGTTGAACCTTGATTTAAAATTAAAACTTAAACTATATCTATGTTAGGTGGTCAGCCAAAGCTCGTTAGCCATTCGAATTTCAGATGGCCAAAATTCGTATGAAAAGAACGAAAACGAAAAAGAAAAGAATGAAAAAGTGGAAAATCCGAGTTTGGCGTAATCTCTAACAGAAATTTCCTCAATGGTCTACAAAGTACCTTATCCATATTATGCGTATCCGTATTTATACAAAGCCCCGGATTGTTTGCTCTAAGAGGGTACTAGATTAATAATTAATGTCATGTTATCTAAGACTATGTACTCCGCGTTGCTGCCTGACCGAAACAGGCTAAGTCAAGATTATTTTTTTTAATAAATAGTAATGCCATTTTTAGGGCTCCGTATCTCAATAGAAAAAAAACGGAACCCTTATAGGATCACTTTGTTGTCCCTCTGCCGTCTGTCTGTCAAGGCCCTTTATCTCGGGAACGCGTGGAGGTATCGAGTTGAAATTAAAACCATATACCTAAGTCTACAGTCTCTTGAAGCTGTGAAAATATCAAACTTCCGCAATAAACATATATTTCGACACTCTCAAGGGAATCAATTTTTATGCTGCGGCCTGTTTGCGTTTTGTGACGAGCGTTTTTAATACGCTTATCTATTACATGTATACTTATAATGAAGTAGTAAAAAAACTAAGAATATAACCTTCTGTCTGTTCCCTTTTAACTCTAGAACCAATCAACGGTTTTCTTTCGTAAATTGTAATGATTCTGGTCAACATTATGGGCTCTAAGGGATGTTCATAAAATTAAATATACATTTATTAAAATGCACTTCAATTTTGTGACCTCACATTCAACAATTGCTTCACCGCACGGATCAATAAATCTTTCTCACCACCAATTACAGATATCCAACTCAGGACATGGGAAGAGTCCTATATTTGGTCGCTTGGTGCTCATTACGGTCCAAGCAGTAATAAATTGAGACAACCAGAACCCAAGCAAGAATCAATCTGACAACCTACCTCTACCTTTTCTGTCTTTTTAGTCCATCAATCATCCCCGTCATTCCATCACTTTATGTCACGTTACCTATTTATTTTATTACTTATTGTTCATATTATTCCACTGATGGCCGGCACAATCGTCGAAATATATTTGTATATTTAATTTCGTGTTTTTCTTTACATTTATAAATATTAATATTAATTAAAGACAAATTTTTCATTTTTTATTTTTTATTATTGTCTTTTATTGCTGTGGTCCTTGTGGCCTTTACGGCTTTACCTTAATAGTGAGGGGGACAGAGAGTACCCAACCTCAAAATAAATAAGTTTAACAAAAAAAATCTTATAAAAAAAAAAAACGTGTGATACAGTGTTTTGGTGTAAACCAGGCACGTGTAGTGTGTATGGCTTTGTATGGAGTCGTGAGCACTTGAATATTCCGTCTTTGGTTCGTGACATTGAATAGGGAACGAATGGCTTGTATAGTCTGAGGTTTAATATGGCGAAATGGTAAACAAAACGCGTACTTTGTTATGTAGGTGACGTCTTTATTGTAAACTAGCTTTTGCCCGTGACTTCGTCATATTCTTAATTAAAATTATTTTCATTATTTAATATTTTATTAAATTCTCTTTTTAAATTAATATCTATCTATTCTAATAATAAGGTAGTAAATGGGTCGTGTCTGCAAATATATATTTTTTTCAAAATTTAAATACAATGGGTTATTAATTTATTAATTGTTAATGTTTATTAATGTATTGAAGCCAAAACGACGGTTTTTAGAATTTTCGTCCATCTGTTTTACGGTTGTATATGTATATGTTACGTTCTAACTCCAGAACCACTCAACGGATTTAGATGTCGTTTTTTTATCATTATCATATTAGCCCTGGTCAAAATATAGGCTAAAATAACGCCTAAGCCGAAACCGGGGAGCGAATCCGGGGGCAAAAGTTAGTGTATGTAAGTATATAACTGTCATATATTACTACTTGATATAAAAAAAAAACTTATCATTTTCGAATAGTTACGACTAAAGCACATAAACCAGCTTTTCGGCCAAATAAGGTGCATTTGGAAACGGCCCCAGGACATGGCACGAATTATAAATTTAAGGCGCTATGTCACGTTAAGCAATAACGATTAGGTGCCTCATACGTTTTCTAAAACACGTTAGAATTACAAAACATTACCATAACTCTTATTTTAATTGGATGCTTAGTCCTCGTCGCTTGCTAAATGACAATTCGACCGATTTAATTACATTACTGGCATTTTATTGCGCCCCCATTTGTAATTTTCACGGGCGGTTAAAATTGAGTTCGCGAAGGAAATTGCCCGATTTGTCAAAGCGGGCTTGAAAAATGTAGATGTTTTCGGATTGTGGGAAAAGGGAGAAATACTAATTTGATAGACAGGAAGATCCGTCACAAAGAAATCCTGTTGTGTATACTTATATTGTTTCCGAAACGTCTGTCTAAACTCTAGGCTGATTAAAGATTATCTACTTAGTACGAACATAATACGGTAAGCAGTTTTCCGGTCCTTTCAACAGTAATAACTTGGGAATTAAAACATATCGTCACGACATGAATCCCCGACGGGCTGTCAGGGGGAAATGCAAGTCACAGTCCACACTCGTACACCCGCGTTTCACCGATGATTATTACGTCCTAACGTGGTGGGTGGTGAGCCCTATCGCCGTACTTCGGGCATAATTACACGCTTTTTTAGGGCATGCAGATTTTTTCACGATGTTTTCGTTCACCGTTCAGCAAGTGGTAAGTATTAGGTAAGAACACAAATAGTACAATGCACATTTTGAAAACCTCATTGGTGCATGACCGACCGGTGATCGAACCTGGGTCTATAAGTGGTACGTTATTGTCCTAAAATCGAGTTTGGCCGGTAAAATACTACTATAAGCCAATTTTATTGTAAAAATAAACAATAGAACTAAACTGACTTAGCTAAAGCTTAGTAACGATTTCTGATTTAAAATTGTTTAATTTTACTTTCATAAATTCTAAAAATGTAATTTGCATATATTTTTATATGGGCCTTAAGCCGGACACGAATAAATTAAATAATACGAATAATTAAATTAAAGACGTGCATTTTGAATGTACTAATAAAGTAAATGCTGTGTCGGATGGCAAAATAAAACCGGCCAAGTGCGAGTCGGACTCGCGCACGAAGGGTTCCATACTATTATCTATAAAAACGACAAAAAAATCATGTCTGTTGTATGGGAGTTCAAGGGTCCGACTCGCAATGGGCCGGTTTTAGTATTTGTTGTTATAGCGGCAACAGATATACATCATCTGTGAAAATTGCAACTTTCTAACTATCACGGTTCATGAGATACAGCCTCGTGACAGACGGACAACGTAGCCTTAGTAATAGGGTCCCGTTGCGTTGGTTACTCTTTGGGTAAGACACCCTGAAAAAGGTTTGCTAGATATGGTGGTGGTAATTTACCAGATCTATTTTCTAATTTCCGACATTTTCGTAAAGGTTTTTTGTTAATACGGAGTGTGGTTTTGGACAGTTTTTGTTACAAACACAATGTTACACAATAAATATTATTATTAAACATGATACAATAACAAAATATGTGTCATAAAAATGTTTTTTAAAATCGGCAGTTTTCAGTCACTTAAACGTACACTAAATATTCGGCTCGAGTACCAGTTAATCCCAAATAGTGCCTTTTTATAACTCACCTTCTGGGAGCGATAAAAATTTCACGACAAAAAGAAATAAAACTGCACTTTGGGTAACGACATACAAGTTAGCATGGAAAACAAAGTAAATAGGAAAAATGAGGAGGCAGAGCCTTAAATTTGAGCCAATTAAGGTAACTTTGAAAATTGTTTTGTGTGCACTATTTAGTTATTTTGTGCAACTGTGACATAATGAGAGCCATTGTGACACGTGTGACCAAACGAACGAAGTGAGTTATAGCCTACATAAGTGTCGTAATGGCTCTTTTATTTCTAGTTGTACACAATATTTATCTACGGAGACCAAAAATATCCTTTTAAGCGTGACTTAATTTATTTTATCTAACCACATATCGTAAAATCCTCATTACAAACTCAAAACTACTGGCATAATGAAAAATATTTTTCATGAACATCTATAAAACACAAAAAAATAATTATTATAGTATAGGTCTCCGAACAACATAATGCTATAAAATAACTTTTTCTGAAATTATAATACCACATACTAACTAGGAAGGCAAAGGGAACTTAGCCCATACAGCCATGTCTGAGGTTTAATATCAAATACCAATGAGGTTTTTATATAATGTTTTCCAATACGTACAAAACAGTAACGAGGTTACAGTCAACTTTATTTTCGGGCAGGTATTGTCTATGGCTTACGGCGCGTTGGACTCGGTCTGTCAATGGATGAACTGTTTGTAGCGCCATAGTTTTCGAGGAAATTTATTTATTACTTACTGTGGATTTATGGCACAAAAGAATTATTTTGCCGTAAAATTACTGACAGCAAGGATGGTGATAATATTTGACACCACCTGACATTCTGGAAATAACGACGGAAATTACGAACACTTTTACAACAAGCTTTTACAAGAATAATCAAAAATGGCTAACGACAAATTTACAAAAATTATGAAAACAGGTTAGTAGGCATGAGTTTAGATAAAGTAGTGTATGAAACTAAAAATAACTAGGTATTAAAACACTCATGTACTATTAAAAAACTCGCCTTTGCCTCGTTTTTTAAACCGACACTCGTGTTTTTAACAACCTTTTTATGTACCAGTTTTATAAACCACTATTTTAACATCGGACACACAGTGTAGGTACTTATAAAACCGTTTTTGATGTTACAATTACCTTAATGTAGTATGGGAGTAGATTTAATGATGTACATGGTTAGTTTTTCAAGGGGACTTGGATGGCCAGATTCTAAAATATACTGAATGGTAAAAAATGCTTAATGGAGTCTCGAAGCCGATTTTGATGAAAAGCAAAACTGCACAAAATACATATAGAAATTGAAAACGCTGATCTTGCAAAAAAAACACCATTCGAATCCGATTGTGTCGCTTATAGGGATCAAATTCTGGGAAGTAATGACATACGGCAAACTAAAGAGAAGTGCTAATTTTTAAGAAACTGATTAAATATTTTAATATTTTCATACATTACCCGTTCCGAAACTAATCGTGCTTACTTTTCAACACTCACATGGGCTTGACCATTTTACCAATATTTATTTATTGGAATTGTAATCCATAATTGGAATAATGTTCATAATTTCGAACAAGTAATTGATTAAGGTTTAATTAATGTGAAATATATTGAATAGTATTTTCTTCAAAAAATGTCATTACTTCCCAGATTTTGATCCTTATAAGCGACATTATCGAATGGCAGTGGCGAACATAGAACTTTTTGCTGAAAAATCAATGAGAAGGTCAGTTTGACGATAAAAATAACATGAAAAAATTGAAACCAATTTGTTTTTTTATGTAGTCATGTTCTTTAAGGTAGGCAGTGCCTACCCTGGCCTCATACAAATAATGATTTTTTCAAAGTGATGTACAATGTTTCTTTAAATCAGTGGAATGGAAATATTTGGAATCCTGGCTAGGGAAATTATTTTTCAACAATCTAATGATGCAGTTTGGTTTGCATCAGAATCGGCTCCGAGACTCCTTTGAGTCTTTTTCGCTATTCCCTATCCCTATAGTTTTGGATTTAGCCATCCACGCCCATTTGAAAAATTAACCCTGTATATGAATCTGAATATTATGAAACTCAAAGGATACGGTTATAACATTATTTCCATGCCTTATTGGTGCTCGGTCTACCGGTAGGATTCGAACCCAGATTGAGAGTCCTCCGTATTGAGAGTCAAGAGTTCAACCGACTGAGCTACTGCCGCTTTTAATATTTAATTAATTACCAATAACTAAGAAATGGTAACTATTAAAATAACTAATAACGCCAAACATGGCAATTTATTAACCATTTCCTATATGCCTACAATGAATGAAGTATTCAATACTAGTTCTTGCTCGCGGCTACGCTTTCGATGTTTTAGTAGTATCCACAGTTTTCGGCTTGGCGGTTGTTTTATCAACACCCCTAATAGCGTATATGTTGACCAGGGTCACAACGACGATAATAACGAAAACCGTATCCAAATCCGTTAAGTGGTTACGTACGAGTTAAAGGGGAACATACATACAGACAGAAAAAAAATCTAACAATTTTAGTTTTGACCGCAGTACAAAAACTAGCAACCCAATTCATTAAAAATTTTGCTAAATAATCTCAATGTACAGACACGACTTTACCATTAGTATATTATAGATGGATGGCCGTATAAATTAAATTAGTGTGGGTAGTTATAATATTGCAAGTGCCCTTGAAAAGTAAACCTTCCATTTCTTGCTATGTTACCTATTAACTCGAGTATATTACGTAAACAAATGTAGTAATAAAAATATAAAATTTATAGTAAATGCTTTTCCGCATTCAATTATGTGTGAATAAATAATGTTGTTTATTTATTAATATTATTAGAGTGCATTACAAACTAGAAAATATCAATTAGAAACTTTAAAGTAAACAAATATTCGGTAAAAAAAATATCTTGATCCAAGATTCGAACTTGGAACCTCCTGTATAGAAGCAGCGAATTTTTTTCTATCACGTTTTGGGCTGTGGTGGTGTCTTGGAAAAGGTCTTCTTAAAACAGGTTTTTTTTAGAACCTTATCTATTGTAGTATGGGATAAGCGGTTAAATTTCTGTGTACATTGTTTTTCGGTATGACGTCATTTCGGGAATGAAGGTATCGTAATTTATGGGTTAATCAATCCTTGCGTATTACGATACAAATTCGTGTAGACCGAGCCAAAGTTTCCGTGTCTGCCTGTCTGTCCATGGTTAATTATATTGCCACGACATAAACCCTCGAGAGGAAGTTGCATTATTTAAACGTTATTAATAATATAATAATAATAAGTTTATTTCAGGTGTAAAGGACCCATAGTAGAAAAGAAATAGTATTTACAATTCAAGGTTTATTTGTTTATTTGTCAAAGTTTATTGGTCTTGGCTCTTACTTAACGACGGGAATAAAACAAGAAATAATTAAAAGAAGGGTTCCGTAGGCAGACAGCGCCAAATTTTTTGTCAGGCGCTACCATTTTAGCGTCTTTTTGTCAGTACGCAGGTAATAAAAATGAGATTTTGAAGCAGTAGAACTTGGAAATTTGGGTTTACTTTGAATCACCTTACAAAAAAATAACGGCTACAGAAAATTAACCGCTTATAACCGATTATAACCGATTGAGCGAGCGGCGGCGGCGGCGCGGCGGGGAACGGGTGTGATGCGCAGCGTACTTTTGCCTCACCCCTTCACCGACCCCTCTTATACCCATCACGCATGGAATCGTCTTTATTTTCGTACCGAAACGGGAAAACGGTGAAATAACGGTACAGAATTGAAAAGGGTGCCATAAGGGCTATCGCTATTTGTTTCGGTTAATTTATCGGTTATCGGTACTGTTTTCAACCCCTGCCAATACGTGTAAGCAGGATCGACTGAAAGTAGAACAGTCTGTTACACTTCCTCCCATAAGTTTGTCTGTTTATTCTTGAAGTCCTAGCCTTTGCTGCGTTTAAAAGTTTTCCGGTTTTTTTCCGCTAAACCTAAGCAATCTAAGAGAACAAAAGACTGTAAAAACAAATGAAAATGTTTCAATGTCGATTTTGCCAAGAGAAGGGAAAGGATTACGAAGGTCAAAGAATATTCTTGACTTGAAGTAATAAGGTCAAAGAGTAAGGTCGACCTTTCTGTAACTGCTGAAATTGTTGAGTTACAAGGTCTTTTTCAGTACATAACAATTTGTGTTGAGGGTGCGACCAATTCTTAAGACGTACGAAAAACTTGACAGTTTTTTGGGGTTCCATACAAAAACAGGTGGTGATTTCCGAGAAATGCTTGTATCAGCTGTTAATGGGAAACTTTCGTTTATTATAGCCAAATTCATACTTGAGACTCGGTAGGTAGTCAGAACCGAGGTTCAAGGAACGTTTCTGTAAAATATACTAAATTAAATTAAGACTTCCATACCAATTGCGTCGATGTTATTCTTGAAAAAGTAAAGAGACCCAAAAATATTTTTTTTGTATTTCGTAAACAGGGTCATTGAACCTTAGTCCTTACCACTTATTGAGTCTCCAGTATAAATTTGCCTATATAAACGAATATCACCTTATATAAGGTGACAGTAATTTATCCAATCAAATTCATACTGGTGGCTTGGTATGTCATCACATCAGTATCACGGATCGATAACACTTTTTGCTAATTTCGCAAAATGAAATGTTGACGTCCCATAGTAATTGACTCGGGGCTGGGCTTACGTTTGTAATGAACACGAAAAACTTGAATCCGTAAATATGTATGTTCTAACGATAGATCCCACAAAACAATATTTCTCAAGGCAGGTTTTTTAATCTTGCTACATTTGAGTTGTTCTACAAGTAAGGTAGAACTTCTTAAACAAACAGAATGAATTACTAAAATGCAACAGCGAAGAATTTGAATATCCCTGAATACCAACGTATAATCAGTGCGATTCACGAGGAGTTATCCTGCTCTAGTCTTTGCACTGACTTGTTCGCATTGAAATAGAAGGCGGGCCCTGAAATGCGCATATAACTTTACATAGCAGTTAGAAGGTGCAGTAAATTATCCCCGATTTTATATTTGTCATTTTTAATTCAAATAGTTTATTTAGTTAAAGGACACGTCAATATTAATCTTTAAAGAACAATAGAATATGATAAATATATATAATAAAAAATATAGGAATACTAGTTTTTGCTCGCAGCTCCGCCCGGTGTTATTCGGTTTAACGACATGCTTTTTTCCGGGATAAAAAGTAGCCTATGTATTAAGGTAGGGTATAAGCTATATCCATTCTAAATTTCATCCAAATACGTTCCGCCGTTTCAGCGTGAAAGAGTAACAAACATACACAAACACACACATATACACACTCACAAACTTTCGCATTTATAATATTAGTGTGATTTTTTTATATATACATAATGCAATGAATAAATAAGTTGATAAATCAACTAAATAAACCATAAATAAATACGAGTACAATGCCTAACTCCGCTCATTCGATTAGTCTTGCTAAGAGTTATTGGCTGATTGGTCGCTTTAGTATCTATAAAATCATAAACTAGACATTTATCTCAGAAAACATACATGCAAAAATTTTCAGAGAAGAAGATATTCAACTTTAACTTAAGCGACTTCTGTTTCGGAGGAGAAGATCTATTTTAGAACGCTGCGCGTAAACAGGAAGACGCTCTCAAAACACTTCAAATATTGCCCAAACCAATGATTTACGCGGGAATGTTTCTTTGGAAAAGTTGTTTACAGTGATCAGTAGAATATGTGGTATCCGTATGACCTTAGACTCGAAGTATTAGGCTCCAATACATTGCGTCCACATGACGCGCGCGTTGGTTCGAAAAGGTCTAAAAGGTAGCAGTCTATTTACACCCATTATAAATACCGGTCACCAGTGCTAGTCGCGTGTTCATTCACTGTACTTTCGAACGTACTTCAGAAGCGTCCCCGGATGAAGTTCGGGGTAAATTATTCATCAGAATACATAAACCGTCTTCACGTGATGCCATGGGACGGAATTTTCATAAATCTTCCCGGCTGACAGCGAATACGATAACAAGACGACTGGAGCTATTCATAAATGCATTTTAAATGCTTTTCTGAAGGGACGAAGCCGCTGGCGCTATTCCCGATTTTATATTTTCCTTTTTGCATAATCTAACAGGACTCATGACTTTTAAAATTATTGCCGCTTATATGGCTGAGTGACAGAGCGTTCGTCTGCTAACCCAGAGGTCGTAGGTCCTCGCTGTTGGTTAATTTATGCCCGAATAACGGCGATAGGGCTCAACACTCATCACGTTTGGGACGTAATAATCGTCGATGAAAAGCGGGAGTACCACATATGGATTGTGACTTGAAATTTACAGTCCACACTTGGGAACATCTCAGACACCCCTGTTCAATTATGCAGAAAGCAATCAGTTCCAACACAGAAAAAACTGACCTTCAGATATTAAAATAAATTACTGTAACTGTTCAGTCGGAATAAAACCGATGTTTGTTCGGGTTCACTGTAGGGTAAACTATAGTTTTTACCGTAAAGCTTCAAGGTTATATTAAATCAGTAAATGTCTGATACAACATTAGGACTTTCTTTTTTTTATTTTTGAATATGTAGAACTACTAGCTTTTGCCCGCGGCTCCGCCCGCGTGTTATTCGGTTTAACGACATGCTTTTTTCCGGGATAAAAATTAGCCTATGTGTTAAGTTAGGGTATAAGCTATATCCATTCTAAATTTCATCCAAATCCCTTCAGCCGTTTCAGCGTGAAAGAGTAACAAACATACACACACACACACACACACAAACTTTCGCATTTATAATATTGGTGTGATAAGTATATAATTAAATAAATTAGAATCTCGAGATATATTTCGGGTCCGATCTGGATCCGGCATCAGTTTTGTATACATTTTACATATACGTGACATAAAAATTAAGACTTAAAACATGGAAAAATCTGACCATTAGGTATTTAAAAATACCTTTAGTGTTATTAATAGTACTCACCATTCCCTTGTAACTTTAGACTAAATAATTAACGGTTTGGATTTGGTCGAATATTTTTCAGTAATTTCTCTAGTTGTCCTTTCACCGTGTTCTGTTGTTAATTCGTTTGTACTAATTACTTTATTTTTGTTACAGGTATGGATTTACATCAAACACAATGATTACGTGAAGTTTAATAAGGTAACTTTATACCGAGAGTGAATAAAAACGTATCTTTAAATAAAACCTCATAATTCCAGGAAAATACTGAACAAATTTTCCAATAAAAAATGACCATGAATGGAAGAATGGGACCTGGTTATACAAAATTTACAGTCACAAAATTTAACTTATTTCGAAGGAGGATGGTCTCACGGAAAACGCTTAAAATCGTAAACGTTAAAAATATTGTTTGTTTTCGCAAGTGTTTCTTTTTTGGAAAATTTCTCAATATTATCGGTAGTGTGATTTCACTGTAAGATTTCACCGTTTTCCATCTTATAATAATAATAATAATCGTATAAAAACTAAGGACTTTCTTTTATCTTCTGCCCGCAAGTAATGTACATTTTTCTAATATTCACTTTTCAAACTTAGATTTATTTGAAACATAATAATGAAGAATTTTAAGTAAATTTAATTAAGCTTTCGTAAATTGTAGGATAACATAAACTATAAAGTAACTCTTTTAAACACAGCCATACATTTAGGGTCATTCAGTTTTACACCATTACGGTGGGCGGGGTCATTCGGAATGGCGTAATGCGCTATTCGTCTTCATTTTACACCTTTTCTAGTGTAGTTTTACTGGCGATGTTAACAAGTTCAACTATTTCACGAAGATGCTGTAGGGTTAACAGAAAAAGTGGGTTTATAATACTCAGCGTTAAATATCAGCTTTTGTCAATGTATTTTTTAAATTTATGCAAGCACATACCTTTATTTTAATCTTTGTAAGTTTTTCTCGTAGATTATTCCTAAAGCTTTATATTTTACTACAATACTGGAAAATATAACCGTCAAATCTGATAAAGGCTGGACAAGCTGATGGCAGATAAAAAACGAAAACAGAAAAAAAAGTTCATTTAAAAGTTATAAACAGAGATTTGGTGTCTAATTGTTTTTTAATAAAAGTGGATCTGGTAGGTAAATATTCTCATATTAAGCACACATTAATGATGTTTACTAAAATACTTTGTAAGATTTAATTTTCATAGTTTTGTGTAAACGCAAACAAACGTTTAGATTCTCAACAAACTATCCTAAAAATTTATAACGTAAATATTGAACAAGCCTACCGTTACAGTTTTTTTTCCCGGCATCCTCATTTTGTTTCATACCGCAAACAGACATTAGGCAGATAGAAAGATGGACACTAAAGCTTTGCTATAGGTACGTGTTTTAATTTTTTACGGAATCTTAAAATTAACCCTTTTAAATGATTAATACTTGCGATTGTCGGCACTCGATGAAACCTGGATAACAATATGATGAATATGTTACTATAAACCCCGTTAAGACTCAAAACAATACGAAAATATAATTATCATTAAAAAAAGAGAAGCACGTATTCTTATTTCTTAATTAGTACCTTTTTTGCTGACCCTCGAAAGTACAGGCTGCCGCACACGTACCTGAGTGTTTGCCGTTTAAATTTCCGCAAACAGGGTGACCATGCTGAACGCAAATTTGATCATACATATTATTAAAAACCGGCTTAAACACTCACGTATTATTATTGTTGACTATATGCCAACTGTTTCACTGATACAATTTCGGCAATTTCAAAAGAGTGTAGTTCTTAGGAAGACGACCGTTTGACCGTTCGTCGTTGTCCTAATCCGGATTTTTAATAATAATTCAGCTCCCGTGAGTTTTAATAATATTATACAAAATAAATTACCGAATGTTAAAACACTTCGCTTTTATATATGAGATTTAAATAAATAAATTTATCAGTTTTTATTTAGGTGGTAGAGCTGATGCCGAGCTCGACTGTGGAGGTACCACCATCTTACTCGGAAATCCTCCCGAAGTTATTCGGGGGAGAGTAAGAGAACAGCTCTCAGGCAAAACCAGGCGGCCCGCCATTGCCTGGGACCGATGGATGGCGGTATATCCATCCCTAATTGCCAGGCCTTAAAACAGACTAGTGACGGGCAGCGGCGTCACTGGTGCAAGGGTTTCGGCACCGCGCTCACCAACCCGCCTGCCCAGCGTGTGTGAATATGGGCATTTCTTCCAGGGGAACCGCCAAGAGTGGTGAAATTCTGGAAAGGCCTATGTCCAGCAGTGGACGAAACAGGCTGATGGATGGATGGATGGATCAGTTTTTATTTTTATTGTTTTTTTCTCGGTGATAGTTGTTCCGTATAATTAGTGCAATATATTATTTTGGTAAATGTTACTTACCTGTATATTTAATAACACCCTGCATTTTAAAGTTAAAGATCTATCGTTCCGATTTTCATTACTTTAACACCATTTGCAGCTATTTACTGAATTTCGAGTTGCACCGCTAGCACTATACGTAAAAGCATGGCTTTAAAAACTCCCAAAAATATACTTTTATAAAATAAATAAATATATCGTGACAACGGCGTCTCAAATCTGTTTTTAGGTATTGACTATGACACAAACAGTTAACTGTTAGCACAAGATGCAGCAAGTTTCATTATAATGTTTTCTTCACCCATTAGCAAGCGGTGCTATGCAATTATGCATATCAGTTTAGAAAAACACATTGGTACATATTCGACCGGCAGGATAGGATTTCAACCCGGGTTCCAAGAATGAAGAATCCGGTGTCCTACCAACTGACTTGCCACCTCTTCGAAAATATATTTAATTGAAAAGAGATCTGAAATACATTTGTAAATTTAACCACATACTTTACCCTTCATACTGAAATATAAATAAAACATTATATCAAGGAATAAAAATTTCCTCACAAAATTTGCTAGTAGTTTTTTTTTATTTATCGCGTGTAAGTTTTTGTTAAATTTTCTGATCTCTTGGTACATGGTCGCCCTACACAAGAGCTGTTAGGGGTGAGTTGTGCATGCTTTTAAAAGCAGACGCCTTTTATGGTCGATTCGCTTTTCCGTTGAATTTAGGCCACTTCCTTTTGAAGCTGTCGGAAAACTTCGGAGAAAAGTCTTGGAATCAAAGGTTTTTACCTAGATTTCATTTACAAAAAACCCCAATTATGAAACATCAAAAACAGAAAAGGGAAACTATAGAATAGGAATTTCTATACCATATTGAATCAATTGAAGAGTTTTGGCGAGCGTGCGGTTTTGATAATAAATACCTTGATATACTCACGCCAGCCTGTCAGTGGGGTAGGCGGACGTCTACATCCCTCACGATACATAATTAGTCTAGATTTTTTTTTTGCAACGTAGAAATTAATATAATAAATATAAGTAAATCAAACTTCCTGATAACATTCCTGTCTCTGGAATTTTTCCATTATATCGACATTTGGATTATTATTTTTCAAACGACCAATTAAAAAATCTTTATACAACACCATATCATTAAAAAATAATTGAGAATACTTATTACTTAGTCATCTTATTTCTTTTACTATTTTACGATTTAGGTAATTATTTAATGTACATTAAATATATATTTTTTTCCTAATACGACATCGTATGAGGAAAAAAATACAAAGTGACTTTTATTTATGCAGCTAAACTAATACTGGAGGCTTGATAAGTGATCAGTAACCCGGATCGATAACACTCTTTGCTAGTTTCGCAAAATAAAATCCAGACGTCCCATAGTAACTGTTCTATTTAATTGAGATTTTTCCTCTTATACCAAAACCCTTATGAATATATTTAAAGAATCTACTTGAAAATGACAACTTTACGCTATAATATATTGAGTTTTTTGACGGATTTGTAGTCGGGAAGGTTGGTTCATCCAGATAAACATTTCTGATGCGAAATTTTGTAGACTAGTTGCTCAAATTGCTTCCAATCAGTGTGCTTCTGACTTGGCTCATCTTCAGTATTAGACATTTTGAAAATTCGCTGAAAAATTTTACTCTCACAGGACAGTAAAAAAGAACAATATTAAAATAATAGAAGATTAAAAGAGCTTTAACGTACACAAATGGAGAAAAGGTCAACAAAGATCAGTTTTATAATAGTACGCTAGCTCCGCCCGCGTTTTTTTCAACTCGGCCCCGTTTTTGGTTTGGCGGTTATTTTATTAACAACCTATATCCTAAATGTTGACTAGGGTCACTACGATGATAATAAAAATACGCATCAAAATTCGTTGAGTTCTCGAGTTAAAACGGAACAGACATCATACATATAGGTACAGACAGATGAGCAATAAAAAAAAAGTTTTGGCCTCAGTAGGTACTAATGACGAAATTCAATGAAAATTTCGCAAAAATATTCAATGCTCACACGGCTTTTTTACTACTTTATTATTAAGATATAGCTAACGAGTATTCGTAGAGCAATCGCCCGGTAATCCAGAGGTTCCAATTTCAAATCCTTGTTTTAGAGCCCCACATCCAGTTTTACTTTAATTCTGCGTTTCCGCACCGCAATTGTATAATCTTAATAATTTCAACCTAAAACAAAAGCAGAAACCTTGATAATTTTATGTATTGTACTCTAGGCAATCCAACTGTTCTCTCAGTTTAAAATCTTTGTAAACATTACTGAGCGAGTGCACTCACAAAAGTCTTTTTATTATAGCTTTTAGCATTTTATTTTAAAAGTTTAATGTAGAACTTTACTTTTCATTAAAAACTTTCAGTGACATTCTTTAACATTCCAAGTGTCCTGAAGATACTTTTTTTCATCAAAATTCAGATTCACTACCTCTTCTTTCAGTACTTTTTTATTTCTCCTGATTTTAAGTAGTGCCCTGACGCAGCTGAATTGCGAGCTGGGACAGTAGTAAAATAAAGTATGAAATAATTTGTTAATTTTAAAATAGTATTTTGTGCCACTGTCACATAATGGGAGTGATTGTTTGTAATAGGAAAATGCTACTTATGTCCAGTTACAACGACCATCAAAAAAGTCATCTTTAAGTGACATTATTTCTACTAGCAATTTCATGAAAAATGGGAAGAAGAAAACATGGGATTCTTTTTTTTATTTGATCCTTTTTTTTGTTCAGCCTATTTGTCAGTAATTTACGAATTGAAGTTTTTCGTTGGGAGCATTTGAGACTGCATGGCAGAGATACCTTTGCCTAGCCCGCGCCCAGAAGAAATATTAGTCGCTGATTGTTTATCCAAGCGCTGTTATAATAAATTTCGCCAATAACCTGACCTGACCACATACCGAGCCTCCAGTATGGATTTGGCTATTCAACTAAAATCACCTTATATGTATGTATTTCATATATTTTACTGAGCTTAATACTTTGGCCAAATATTTAGTGACTTGCATTTTCATTCGCTTCTGAAAATAAAATTAGTTTCGTTAAGGGGCTTCACAAGCTAAACTGCGTTTAGAGAAATTTTTGGATCGCTATAAACTTTCCATATGAATATTTAGAAAAAAATATATGACATCTACAGATTTATGTATATCCCGTAATTGTGATTTTTTTAACCTTAAAAGTTTTAATCTACAAAAAATAAATACAAAAAGCAAATCGTTTAAAATTGTTTAAAAAAGTGATGAAATGCTTAAACTGTTTTGTTTTATTCCTAGAGGTTAAAACTTATACACACACACGAGCAACACAAAAATCTAACATAATGATTAAAATTTATAAACATCTAATTTATCATACGTGAAAACAATTATTTTATCTATTTTACGCTATCCGGCGACGCAGCAGCGATGGTCGTAAGTCGTAACAGCCACTTGTTGTCTTTGCAATGCACACTGATATGAACGTTATTTAAACCGACAAACATCGAGCTGCTAACTTAGCTTACTGAAGCCTCTTAACGCACAATCGCTCCGCTATTTTCCCTCTGGCTTCTCTTTTCAGCGGCCATCTTTAAACTATGTTAAATTATTCCCTCTATTCATTAATTAAAGAATTTTAACACTCGTTTAAAGTGCATTGTCTTAGTTAAGTGGGTGGTTGTTCTTGGGGGATGAAAATTGCAAGGGAGGGTGGTCTTTCATAATTCATTAGTTTAACAAGAAATTTTTTGCTCCTTGTTGGAAAGGTTCAGATATTACCTCAATAACATTAAAGGGTAGTTTATTAATCATCCGATAAACTGTTAGAATTTCATCTTCGAATACGAATTTAATGTTATTGATTTTAAATTATTAAGCGCCTGTAGCATGATAATGTGCGACTTCGTTTATCGCGGTTATTTAACACGCACACACACATCTATTAATAAATAAGCGATATAAATTTATTAAACCTATGAATAGCCTTTTACGTTATTGTTTTATTCACAGTTCATTCTGGGTTCATTATTATTTTTTTATGTAAAGTTGTGTGTAAATAGTTATTAATGTCTGTTTTGTAACTTTTATGCTAAAATTTTTGGGTGTTTAATAACCGTGATAATTTTATAATTTATTAATATTTAAAATAATCTGTATTCATTTTGCATGCTGTGTCCGCCTATAACTGTCAAGACATTATAGACATATTAACCTGTCAAACAATGTCTCTTTTTATGTACTATGGTCCAAATAAATAACTCCCACCTCAGTTGTCAAAATGAAGGCCAAGTGGGGCCGCGAAATGTGCGACTTGCGCGATAAGATAAGAGCTTGCTACCTACGGCCGCTGGATAGCGCTTATCGACTGAGTGGATAAACTAAATCTGCTTTTACGTAACACTTTGACAGTGGGGCATTTAAAGCGCCGCTTGTTCTGACATGCGGATACGAGATTTTTGACCACACTGTTAAAATTACAGAAAAAACCGGCTAAGTGCGACTCGGACTCGCGCACAGCTGAGACTAAATTTCTATGGAGAGGTAAAAAAAAAGTTCACTCGTTTTCGTTGGGATGTGGTCTATTAGGGATACTCTATCATCTATTAAATTTTTTTTAACTTTGAATTGTAGGACCTTATATAAAAACGGCAAAAAAATCAAGTCTGTTGTATCCCCTTTAATATTTATTTTATTCTGTGTTTTTAGTATTTGTTGTTATATCGGCAACAGAAATACATCATCTATGATAATTTCAACCAACTATCACGGCTCATGACATACAGCCTGGTGAGAGACGGACGGACGGACGGACGGACAGCGGAGTCTTACATATATATATCTTTATCTTTATATATATCTTTATCTTTATTGAAATAAACCATGTACATACATTTTTAATAGTGTTCTCTAGTCCTTACACTAGGATTCCCTTTAGGTTGTAGGTAACTAGTCTCTAACGCTCTGCTATGATTTATATATTTATGTAAATGTCTTAGTAATAGGGTCCCGTTGGTCACCCTTTGGGTATTCACAGAATATTTAGGTACTTTGAAAATAAATAATGAAATCAAAATAAAATTGATATTTAAGGGGGCTCTCATACAATAGACATGTTTTTTTTGCCGTTCTGATAATGGTACGCAACCCTTCGGCGCACTCGACGCGCACTTGCCTCGTTTTATAATTTCAACAACCTGACTTGGTTCTCAAACGCTTGCATGTAAACACGGATTTCCACTGTTCATGCTTATTCTGTTCGCCAAGCTCTTTTAACAGCCGCGAAGAACTTACCTGAGAAAATACATGTAAACCGGATTTTTCCGGTGCAGTCCGGCTACAAATCCTCAGCAGAAGCTTATTACACCTATAATCCGCGGCGCATTAAAGCTCGGCACCGAGCGAGCTTCTACTGAATCGAACTGGATTTTTCCGGTTTGTTCCGGTTGGTGACTTTAATGGAAAAGTTCGGAGTCAAGGTGTGGAGGCCGCTAGGCAACAAAGAAGTAGAGACCCTGTATTTATATATAAATAATAATTTAATTAAGGCACATGGCCCATTTTTTCTTTTTTTTTTAAACCTCATTTACCACATCACAAAATTAAAACTTTTTACAACAGCATAAATATCAGGTACATGAATTACAATTTAAATAAATATCAATAATAAATAGTCAATCGTAATAAAATAATCTCAATTATTCGGTAATTGATTGAGGAACAGGGCGAGTTGGTTGCCTTGGCATTTTACAAACATTGTCATTATCACTACCGCAGCAAAAAGTTTTAAGTACGGAAAAACTGTTAGAAATTTTACAATGTTATTGTTATAACTAATTATTCGTTTATGAAACGCAGTCTTTTATTTACACATAAAGCCTGACCAGGACGGCGATTCTCGCAAATTTTTTCACACTCTTTGCTTTTCATACGACTCTGTTTATCGCGCCATAGATGCCGTGTGATGATAATTCTATTAACTATAACTCCTCAAAAGACACGTAAAGCATGTTTTGATTACGTACAACAGGTTTATATTTTAAAAGTTTGATGCGTTTCTTCATAGAGAGCTTGTAAAAATCACCCGCTTTCGGCCTTCGCAAATTGTTGCATATGCGAGAATCGCCGTCCAGGAAAGTAAAAATAAGTAGCCAGTTGAAATTTTCACAGATTACATATAACTGTCGTCGGCACATCGCAGACTTGGGCATTTGATGATCTGCTTAGGCATATCATAATTCTGTTAAATAAAACTAATGGGGTCGCGTCGCCCCGCTCCGCTTCGCTTCGCTCGGCTCCCCAAATTTATTTATATGTAAACCTACACGCTCCTTATCGTGTTAAGCTTTTTTTTACGTTTTGTTGAAAGACTTCATGATATACCCAATTCTATGATATGCTCACGATATTACTACGGCCTCTATCACGGCAAATAAAAAAAAACTCCATACAAAAACCTCGAAAATATATTTAAAAAAACAACTTCATATAATTCAGCTCCGTCTAAAAACGGTAATAACACATACAAGTTTCTAAGAGTAGATTGTAATACATACTCTACTCTAAAACAACAAATAATTAACTTAGAAGGTGCCAAATTGTCAAGCTCTACTCTCATCTTAGCGCCTTATTTTTTGTTGCCTTCTTGTTGCTAAGACATCTATATTTTTGTTATTTACCATTGTGTTATAGGGTTTCGCACTCGCATTTTTTTGCTAATAAAACGTCCTTCATTTAATATTAATTTTGGCTATTCTTGAAAGTACAATCAAGTACAAAACGAAGTCAAAGTGACTTCTAGAACGTCCTTCAACCGAAGGTAATCCAATACACAATGACAATTCATTGAGGCCAGTATTTGTTGACCTGTCCCAACCCTCTTTCTCATTACAAAGGCGAGATTATTCTGAAAGTACTTCAGAGGTCTCGTTAAGGTGGAAACAGCGAACTGCTTTGACTGATTGCGCCCTGGTTTTTTGCGCCCATCGAGGTCATGTTTGTCGAATGATTGTAATGGGCTGGACTTGTTCAATTTGTAAAAAAGTTTGTACAAGGTTCTGTAGGGTTTAGCAAAGAACGGGAAGCCCTGTTAATGTAGTATTACCTAGTATACGGTTAGGCTAAAACTTTGGATGTTATTGCAAAATGACCCAAAGACCAGGGTAAGTTATTTTTAGAAACGTCTAAAAGATTATTTACAAATACATGACATTAAAGAATTGACCTCTCATAAAACAACAAGACACAGTCTCTAAGAAAAGTTCATCAGAAAGTGTCCGAACGTGCGACGTGCATAGTAGCAAAAATGCTTCAACCAAATTAAGACGTTATGTCGTTAACATAAGATGCAATGTCAGTTAAACGAAACCGTCATTCGATTTTGTCACCCCATAGCGGTGACAAAATGCATCGCGGACACTTTTTGAGCGAGATTGTGAGTCTAGTTGTTTTATGAGAGTTCAATGCATTAAAGTCGATTCTGAAGGGTTTAATTTTATTTTTAGTACTGTCAAAACTTTTTTTTTCAAAGTTCTATAGTGAAGAAAATTTAGTTTTGACAGCACTAAAACTAAAATTAAAGCCTTCAAAATCGGCATTATTATGTTTGTAAAAAAATTGTGTATTAACTGCTCACTGTAGTATTGATATGTCCAAATCACTCCTGACCGGATAAGTTTTCTTGTAACTTGTAACCCTGTTTCATAAATTTCCGTTTCAATTAGTACTTACTGAAATATTCATACGTAACGTGCAAAAAAGGTGTGTTTTACTTTAAAAGCGACTCTATCAGAGGTCAGAGGTCGTGGGTTCAATACCCGCGGTGCACATTCCTTTCAATCGTCGGTGAAAAGCGGGTACTTATGTCAAGTGTGGACTTACTTGGGTTCACACTCGGGAGCACCTCTGACACCCCCTCGGAGATTCATGTCGTGATGATTTGTTTTGTCGTTTGGTTCCGCGCCCAAAAGGCAAGACGGAGCCCTATTAATGT
Organism: Ypsolopha scabrella; assembly: GCA_910592155.1. NCBI lineage: Eukaryota > Metazoa > Arthropoda > Insecta > Lepidoptera > Ypsolophidae > Ypsolopha > Ypsolopha scabrella. The sequence goes on along the minus strand of OU342972.1, from coordinate 8,174,877 downwards.
CGCTCTACTGTATGTCCGTCCGTATGTCAAACTTGCAAACGGAATGAGTTACAGGTCTGAAATGTGGATTTGTTAAGTAAATGGTTGACCCAAAACGGCATATTTAATTAAAAATTAAATTAAATCGATTTTCAGGGATTGTCCCATACAAGAAAAAGAAGCCAAAAAAAATGTATTTTCTTTCCTTTGCATGTGGGGATGGCATTGTCTAGAACTTGATAAGTTGAGTAAATACATATTTTTTATTTATTTTATCTCCAAAATGTTTTTTGTTCTTTATTTTTAAATACACAAACACATAACAAATCACTTCGCAGTCGTTCACATTAAAAAGTGAAAACTAGCAAATCCGGATAAAATATATTAAAATACAATAGCATATTTACATAATCATTTGTCACGCAAATATTATTGTCACAAATTACGAATCCCATTTTGTGCAGTTCTCTTTGTCCATCGGATTTAACACAAAATGACTTAATTAATAATGAAGGTTCATTTTATACCGGAAATGTAAGTCATCATTCAAAATGTACTAATAAGTAATGAATTAACTCGTCCAATTCGAATGTGTTGTCACGTAGGTGGGCCAGTAATTAAACATACACACGGATTCGTTAATAACGTGAACAAAATTTAAATGCATACTTGTTTCATTACTTCTTGGCTTTCGCCTGTGACTTCCTCTGCGCCTAGCGTTTCCATCCATCCGGACAAAGCCGGACAATGTTAGGCTTTTTGACCTCTTGTCCGGCCAAATTTGACTGCGTCCGGCCTGTCCGGCTTTTGTTAGGCTTTATCATTTTCTTACTTTTCACGCTACACGGCCGTGAGTCGCATCGCCCCCGCAAAAATGGATCACATATTTTAAATCGCTGAGTACTCACTCGTTACTCAGAGTTCCTAGCTTTTTGTAAGTATTATTTTGCAATACCGGACCATAATGACAATGTAGAAATAGTATTCTCTTTAATAGGACAACAATGGATAAAACGAAGAAACAGTTTAAACCCTGAAACTATTGCAAAAACGTAATTTGTGGAATTTAATTTAAGCTATTTATCGTGTAAAAACTTTTTTACGAAATTATCAAAGAAACTGAGTTTTTAAAGCAGTTTTCTGGCAAAGAAAAATATGTCAACACTGATTAAAACTTTTTAATTTTTTAAACTAATGTTTTATAAGATTTATAAGCGTCCGGCCTTGGGACCCAAAAGTCCGGCTTTCTGATTTTTAGAGATGGCAACGCTATCTGCGCCCAATTAGGTGACTCAGTGTACGGTCAACAAAAAGGATAGGTAACCCGGGCTCTTATTGTATAACTTCGACATCCATCGCAATCGCCTTTAAACGCACCGTGATTGGCTAGAAAAGACATCACATATAATTTTTAACCAATCACGTCACCTTTGATGGCTATAGCAAGAGATATTGAAGTTAGACAATGAAAGGGTAAGGTCCAGTGCAAACACTGTGGTCCTAAGATCCACTGACGAGTGAAGAATACGTAGACAATGTGTCATGTGTGTATGTATTGACCAAGTATTCTTTATCTCATCTATTTTAAATTAATGTATATATATATATATAAATTTAAAAATAAATTTAAAATATATAAATTTAATCGAAAATTTAATATCTTAGTATTATTGTCTCAAAGTGAAGTATACATATATATATATATTATTGGCTATATAATGCCTTTCATTTGTTCACTTTGAGACAATAATACTAAGATATTAAATTTTCGATTAAATTTATTCGACTGATGCCGGCCCCAAAGTGGGCCGAAATATACATATTTCGAAAGTACAATATCTTAATAATATCATCTCATCTATCAGTCACTTGTAGGTAGGGTTGCCATACGTTCGGATGTTTGGTTATTTGTCCACCATGCGGGTGGAATTCTAATACGTCCGGAATTTTCAAGGAATTTTCACACAAATAAAGGAAGAGAACTTATAAATAAAATGAAATAAAATAAATATTTTTTTATTGAATCTACACCAACAGTACCTTTTATACCTATTCAAGACAAATATAATTTTCTTATAAAGTAACATGGATTTATGTATTTACGTTGAGTAATGTTCATTGTAACATTTTTATATTAGAATTTTTTATTAATATTTTTTTATATTTAAGACGGTCAGAAATACCTACAGTACTTTTGTTTTTTTTTATAAATTGTTTTATAAAACATTTCACACGTCACATCTTTTAAATTATATTGCGTGGTAAGAATCGCCACATGTATCGATTTACGCAAGAAATCGATACGCCGCAAAATTAGAAATTTTAAAGCAAATGTCCGGAATTTGCTGAAATTTTCTCCGGCTTTTCTTTTTTTATACTGCCTTCCTGTGATTCTTAAGTTCAAAGTGTTTACGCTAGGCCTAGTATCTCTTTTGTTGACTGTACAGCGCCATCTAGTTGAACACCCAGTGAACTAAATAACACATTTTAAAAGGTATCGTGATTACTCCTAGTAAGGAAAGATAGAACTACATTGATGTATAGTTTTTTTAGTTTTTTCGGAAGACCATATTCCTTGTTACTCCTAGGACAGCTATACGAAAGTGAAAAATCCAACCAATTCTGAGTTTTTACGTGAACCATGAGCGTAAGTAGACAAAAAATCCTTTAATATGTTTTTTTACGGTTTAAGGGGGCGGTCCTTTACTTCTTTAATTTACTTTCTTTAATCTACTTTTTTCTTTTCTACGGATAAATCCTTAGTTTTATTTTTTATTTAAAAGGATACTGTTGGTTAGAATCTATGGTGTGCAGTTTAATTTACGCAAATAAATTTTCTTTCTTTCTTAAATGTTTAATGTTGTGTGACGTGTATCAGTGACGTGTGTACACTGTTTAACTTTCGGCCCACGTTGCTTGAGATACACTCTATTGTTCATATCTCCAGTGCAGAACTGTAACTGTAGTTTGTTAGAAATGTAAACGGAACGCAATCATCTGCTGTCTCGTTCACTTATGTGTCATCTCCTTCTTGCACTGTCAACCGCCGCCATGTTAACTTGTGTGTCACCTCTCAATAATAAAATCCCTTCTAAATAAATCAATCTTGTCTCATTATAACCAATTCATCAGGTTATGGGCCCAGCTTGCTTCCCTGTGATTAAATTAAATATATTTTTTGAATTCAGACAGATTGTCATAGTTTTCCCCCAAGTTCGTAATTCCAAGCATCATGGCCGACCCCAAGACGACCATCGAAAAACTACGTGGTGTCGACAATTACGGCACTTGGAAGTTTGTAACAAAGATGTTACTGATACATGAAGAACTCTGGGACGCTGTGGAAGAAAAGAAGGAAAAAGATGACAAAACACAGAAGAAGGCATTAGCTCGTATTTGTCTTCTTGTTCAACCATGTGTATATCCGCACATAAGAAACGCGAAGACGGCACACGAGGCCTGGAGCAACCTTGAAAATGTTTATGAAGGTAAAGGCCTGAGCAGGCGCTTGTCATTGTTACGCACGTTGTTCGGGATGAAGCTCGATTCTTTCTCAAACATAGAGTCATATCTCACGAAGGTGGCCGAGATAGGCCAACAGCTTGACGATATAGGCGCTGGCGTGGAAGACAATTTTCTAGCTATCGTAATGCTGAGCGGGCTCTCATCAGACTACGACCCACTCATCATGACTTTAGAAAATTCGACTTTGAAACTCACAACTGAGTTTGTGAGGTCAAGATTAACTCAAGAATATCAGCGGAGACAAGAAAGAGACGATGCAAGCACAGCGCTGATAGTAAGGAAACAGGCAAAGGTGTTTCGCTGCTTCAGATGTAAGAAACCGGGCCACAGCATCAAGGATTGTCCTCGCAGAGCCAAGGATGATGGTCATTCAAAGGGAAAGAGTTCAGATAAGGCCTTGTTATCTGCGTTATCTGTTGAATTATCCAGGGATGTTTGGTATGTGGACTCGGGTGCTACCAGTCACATGTGTAATGACAAAGACATGTTACACGATTTCGTGTTTGACACTCCAGTATCGGTGAGTGTTGCGAATGGTGAAAAACTGATGTCATCGGGAAGAGGAAATGTGAAAATTCCTTTACAGAACACTTTAAGAACTGTAAGTGATGTGTTATATGTACCTAAGCTAGCGACTAACTTACTTTCAGTCAGTGCAATGGCACGTAAAGGTTTTAGTGTAACATTTCAGGGAAAATTGTGTAAAGTTTGTGATGGCCATGAGGTAGTTGCAACGGCTAGATCTCAAAATGGTATTTATGTACTCAATACCAAAGGTGAAGCTTCTTTTGTTACTAAAGAGAAGTCATGTGCTGCGTCTGTGTGTGGAAGGGGGACAGATTTTGTTTTACCAACAGACCCAGTTGCAGAGGTGGCCGTGCCAGGATCTCAGGCTGCATCCAGGGAGTCGCAGGAGGTTTGGCATAGAAGGCTTGGACATCTCAATGTGCGAAGTATGCAGCTTTTAAAAGGTATGGCTACTGGCATGGATTTTGATAACTCAACTTTCAAATCATGTGTTGCTTGTATTCAAGGTAAACAAACAAAGTTACCTTTTCCAAAGAAGTCCAAGAGTAGGGCAAAAGTCTCGTTAGGGCTTGTGCACAGTGATCTTTGTGGGCCTTTTTCAAAGAATTCATTTAGTGGATCGAAATACTTTCTAACATTTATTGACGATTTCACTAGGAAAACCTATGTGTATTTTCTGAAGTCCAAAAATCAAGTTTTTGATAAATTTAAAGAGTTTAAGGCTATGGTAGAAAATCAAACAGGGAATAAGATAAAGGTATTGCGCACTGACAATGGTGGTGAATATGTAAATAAATGTTTACAGGATTTCCTAAAGAGCTGCGGGATCCGTCACCAGACCACAGTACCGCACTCACCGCAGCAAAATGGAATTGCTGAACGAGCCAACCGCACCATAGTGGAGAAGGCCAGGTGCATGCTTCTCGATGCAGGCCTTGATCAGCGGTTCTGGGCAGAGGCAGTTAATACTGCTGTTTACCTGAAGAATAGGACACCAACCAAAGCTGTTCTGGGCACTACTCCTGAGGAAAAATGGTCAAATAAAAGGGTAAATATTACTCACCTTAGAACTTTTGGCTGTTTAGCTTATGCAATGATAGAAAAACGTAAGAAATTCGATTCAAAATGTAACAAATACATTTTTGTGGGTTACTGTGAAGAGACAAAAGGGTATAGATTACTAAACCCTTCACGTCCGTCAGAATGCATTAAAGCAAGAAATGTAACTTTCTTAGAAAATGAATTTTATTTACCAAAAGGTAAAAGTGATGAATTCACTGAGCTAATTCTAACATATTCTCACAATCAAAACTCTTCAACTTCTCATGAGATTGAAGATAATATGGGCAATGAAACTGTTCCAGAGTCACTAGACCAGTCCATGTCAGATCAGTCACAAGAACAGTCCATATCAGATCAGTCACCAGAGCAGTCAAGACTAGATCAGTCCTTATCAGATTTAAATGATGTAACAGGGATACCCAGTAATGCGGGATCTGATAAATCTACTATAATTCCCCGGGATAGTATTATATCAGTGAGTAGCCTTGAATCAGATGATTCGCGCGATGAAACTTACGTTCCAGGTGACACATCGATGGACAGTTCAGAAGAGTACACTGAAGTTGTGAACTTAGCATCGCAGTCTCCACACTTGTCCGAGATAAGCCGCTTTGATGACGAACCAGAGACAGTGGTACAAGCTTTGCAAGGAATAGAATCCAAGAAATGGAGAGATGCTATGTCAGATGAGTATAAATCATTTTTGGATAACAAATGCTGGACCATGACTGACTTGCCAGATGGGCAGAGACCTGTGAAGTGCAAGTGGGTTTATAAAAGGAAGAGAGGATTGAATGGAGAAGTATTGAAATATAAAGCTCGATTAGTAGCAAAAGGTTATACACAAAAATATGGCGTAAATTACAATGAAACTTTTTCACCAGTGGTGAGGTACTCAACTATTAGAATCTTGCTTGCTTTGGCCGCTGAGATGAATATGGAGATAGATCACCTTGATGTGAAGACTGCATTTTTGAATGGAGACCTCAAGGAGACCGTCTACATGGAACAGCCGGAGGGCTTTGAGGATAAAGAGAACCCGAACAAAGTCTATCGCCTGAATAAAGCGATTTATGGGCTCAAACAGGCTTCTAAGAGTTGGTATGAGAAGATAAATACAGTTTTAATAGAAAAACTTAACTTTAGAAAGTTTTCTTCAGAGCCATGTGTTTTTATGAAGAATCATGTTGGAACTGTGACTATTATAGCACTTTATGTCGATGACATAATCTTATTTTCGAATAACAAACAAGAGAAACTGAAAATTAAAGAGAAGCTTATGACTCAATTTGAAATGAAGGATCTAGGGCCAGCATATCACGTCCTTGGCATGAAACTATGCAGAAGGGATGGAAAGTGGACTTTAGATCAGTCTAGTTATATTCAAAGAGTGTTGGAGCGTTTTAAAATGTCTGATTGCAAGCCAGCATGCACTCCTATGGAATCTGGGCTGAAGCTTGTAAAAGCAGATTGTAATGAAAATAATTTTCCGTATAGAGAATTAGTAGGATGTATAATGTACATTTCAGTTTGCACGAGGCCAGACATTGCTCATGCAGTCAGCATACTCAGTCAGTTCAACGATAGTTATGCTGAAATACACTGGAAGGCAGCAAAACGGGTGCTTAGATATCTGAAAGGTACGGTTAATCATTGTCTTACTTATGAAAAGAGTAGTATGGATGTCAGCGCCTACGTTGATGCAGATTGGGCCGCCAATGAGATAGATCGGAGGTCATTCACTGGGTTTGTCTTTAAAATAGGTAAGTCTACAGTATCATGGGAAAGCAGAAAACAAAAGACGGTCGCTCTTTCTAGCACGGAGGCGGAGTACATGGCACTCTCTGACGCATGTAAAGAGGCTTTGTTTATCAGAACTTTCTTGTATGAATGTTTAGGTACAAGTTGTAAAATTACTATGTTTAATGATAGTCAATCAGCACAAAAACTTTGTGTTAATCCAATGTATCACTCTAGAACTAAGCATATTGATGTCAGACATCATTTCATTCGAGGAATTGTAAACAAAGGTATTATTGATTTAAATTATTTGTCTACCGATCAAATGACGGCTGATGTTTTAACTAAACCTTTAACTAAAGAGAAAACTGAAAAATTTGTCAGTCAACTTGGCTTAGCGGAGACAATTTAAATATTGTAAAATCAATTAATAATGTTACCTGTTCATTTTAAGTTGCATAAAAACTTTATAGCTTTTGTTTTAAGGGCCAGTTTGATAAATGATTGCATTGTTTAAGGGCCAGTGTTAGAAATGTAAACGGAACGCAATCATCTGCTGTCTCGTTCACTTATGTGTCATCTCCTTCTTGCACTGTCAACCGCCGCCATGTTAACTTGTGTGTCACCTCTCAATAATAAAATCCCTTCTAAATAAATCAATCTTGTCTCATTATAACCAATTCATCATAGTTGACTGTACGAAACACCGAACGAAGCCAACCTGACGCCACTGAGCTTAGTTAATACAACAACACCGCTTTGTGACTACGGATGCATCTGTACGTGGTGCGCATTAACAAAATATCTATTTCGTAAAGCGTCTGTTCCACTTAGTTTACCGTGGTATTTTGTCGCAAGCTGGCTTTAATGGAATTTTATATTACGTGCACTGTTTTGATGTAACCCGGACTTTGGTTGGGGGAAATATTATGTCAGTCAAGTGTAGGTCGGCTACGAAATACGGGTTCCGTTGACATTTTGGTTTTTCTGTACTAATAATAACGTAGTAAAAAGTCTTGAATATTTTTGCGAAATTTTAAATGAAATGGGTTATTATAGTATTTACTGAGGCCATGACCACAATTTTTAGAGTTTTTGTCTGTCTGTCTGTATGTATGTTCCGTTTTAACTCTAGAACCACTCAACGAATTTGGATGCGGTAAGGAATGTTGATAACATAACGCCCGAGCCGAAAACGGGGCAGAGATTGAATAAACGCTGGCGGAGCCGCGGGCGAAAGGCTAGTAACTTATATACAAGGTGAATTTTAATTATACAGCCAAATTTTATATCAGCCTTAAATTATATTTTGCGTTTTTCACAGAAGGTGTCATTGAAGCTCGGTTTTGACCACTTACCGAGTGTACGGTGTGAATTTGGCTATATAATTAGAAGTCACCTTACATACCCACCCGCCTAATATTTGAAATTTTGGAATATATGCACATTCTAAACATTATTATTAGAGTGCATTACAAACCAGAAAAGATAAATTAGAAACAAATGTAAAGACAAGAATTTGAATAGATTTCTCGGGCCAGGATTCGAACCTGCGACCTCTTGTTATCAAGACAAGCGCGCTAACCGACTGCGCCACCGAGGTACTTTTACCTTGTAATGCACATTATTATGTATCCATCCATCCATCCATCAGCCTGTTCCGTCCACTGCTGGAAATAGGCCTTTCCAGGATTTCGCCACTCTTGGCGGTCCTCCTGGAAGAAATGCCCATACTCACACACGCTGGGCGGGCGGGTTGGTGAGCGCGGTGCCGAAACCTTTGCACTAGTGACGCCGCTGCCCGCCACTAGTCTGTTTTATATAAGGCCCGGCAATTGCGGATGGATATACCGCCATCCATCGGTCCCAGGTGATGGTGGGCCGCCTGGTTTTGCCTGAGAGCTGTTCTCTTACTCTCCCCCGAATAACTTCGTGAGTATTTGCGAGTAAGATTATGTTATTTTGTATACTTGGTGTAAATTTAATAATATACAGTACACTAACTGATTTAATTCAAATGAAAAACGTAACACAAACCTTCATATTCCCATATATTATATTAGTAGGTATACAATATGCAATCAGATAGTCCATGATTATTTATATGTGCATCAATTCTGTTCAATGGATAGACCCAGCTCAGTCAGTCCCAGGGGAGTTTAACTCCATATGGTCAGGCCGATGGAGATAAAATGTTGTCTTTATCACGGAATCCTAAAAACGAAAATTTTATGTGTTTCTCTTACTGGGTGAGCGTAGTACTCGTAGTGGAAAATGGAAGGGTCTATTATATTCTTTATAGCACAGAAAAACTAACATTATATTATAAAAATCTGTACAGAGGTAACCTTATTTCTACAAAAAATCCTATTCCCCCCAACTTTTAGGTGCGATGGAATAAAATTTATAAAAAGGTAGGCAAATCAGGAGAACAACTTAATTAGATAATTTGAATACAGGGCATATACAACAAACTGTACAAATTATTCATAGTAATATAGACTTACTTCAAAAAGTTTAGATTAATAGATTACTGCCAGTTTTTGTATATCCATCCATCCATCCATCACCCTGTTTCATCCACTGCTGGACATAGGCCTTTCCAGGATTTCGCCACTCTTGGCGGTCCTTCGGGAAGAAATGCCCATACTCACACACGCTGGGCAGGCGGGTTGGTGAACGCGGTGCCAAAACCCTTGCACCAGTGACGCCGCTGCCCGTCACCAGTCTGTTTTATATAAGGCTCGGCAATTAGGGATGGATAAACCGCCATCCATCGGTCCCAGGCAATGGTGGTCCGCCTGGTTTTGCCTAAGAGCTGTTCTCTTACTCTCTCCCGAATAACTTCGGAAGGATTTGCGATTAAGATGGTGGTACTTCCACAGTCGAGTCCGGCATCAGCTCTACCACCTATATATGTTTTTGTATATGTATGCAATTATTCGTGACGTTTCAGTGCTTTTAACAGTTTCATGTTTCCACGGATTTTTGAGCTTGCAATATTTAGATACGTTTCGGGTTTTTACGATGTGCTTTGTTGCCAGTAGTTGTATCCGATGAGTAAACGTTGAAAGTTTCTAGCAATTTTTTGTACTATGCTTGTAGAGCTACCGGAATAAAAGCAAATATAATTTTAATTTGTAGATACACGATTATGAGTGGGGATAGGTAATGTGTTTCTAGCGATAGAGGCGTGTATGTGTGTCTGTATTTTATTCTAATGTGAAACGAGTTTTTCGACTCGCTCACATAATATGGAATGCAGGACAGTGCCTGCATTCTAAGATGTAGACGCACTTGCTTGTGATACATTTATTGAGCTGGGTGTAATAGAAAGCACATGTCTTTCATCGAGGCCGTAGGCAACTGCGGTCCCGGGTGTTCTATCGCAGTTATCAGTGCCACAATAACCAGCTTCTCAAAAATGGATGAGCTGTTCACAATATAGCCAAAAAACTCATGGTCTAAGTACCCTTTGAGTTGAAAGTTCATCTGGAAATTAACTTTAAATATCTTTTAAAGCATGCTAGTTTTATACTTGGTGTCTTACGACTTTTCATACGATAAAAAAGATTCAAGATTAAGATTCAAGATTATTTATTTGTGAACCAAGGGTATAAAAGTAGGTGTAAATAACAATATTATGTCTCCTCTCAGCTCTGCCCAGCAGGGCGTACAAATATTTTACACATGCAATAAAAAAAAAAAAAAAAAACATAAATGAAAAGCTAACAAGCAAAGATCTATCATGCAACTTTGACCTGCAGACATGATACACTGGTGGTCAAATCAAATTAATATACAAAACTACATAAATGTCAAAACACAACGCAAACAAATTATAATTCAAACAAAAGACAAGTATGGCATTAAGGGTCAATTTTTGCAAACATAATACAATACAAACACAATCTTAACCTATCAATTCTAATAAACAAATCAACAAATCGAGCCAGGTTGCGTTCAAAAACCATAAAACACTGTGTATTGCCGACTTCGTCAGGGATAGTTTTGGAGGTAGGTCATGTCATGTCATGATATTTCAATGTTTCATACAATTAAAAGTTTAAATTGAATCAGAATAATGTCATATCTATATAATCTAAGGTAAAGCCATAATAACTGTGTACACGTATCATTGAAAATTGTCCAAAAGAAAATCTTGAGTACTATAATAGGCTTTGTCAATTAATAACTTTTTTAATGTTTTCTTAAATGTATAAAAGGCTTTAATGTCACGAATAGAACTTGGTATGTTGTTATAAATTTTAGGAGCCATACCCAAAATACTTTTATGTAATAGAGCTGTGTTTGATGGAAATGCCGCAAACATTTGTTGTAGACGCTTACTTCTGAATTTGTTAAAGAGATGCGGATTTTGTTTTACAAAACAGGCAGTCTCATATATGTAAAGTGCTGGCAGCGTTAGTATTTTTAACTCTTTGAAATGAGGTTTGCAGGTATCTCTTATTTTTATATGACAAATAGCCCGTATGCACTTCTTCTGAGATTTGAACGCGGCTTCTTTATTTGTTGAATTGCCCCAGAAGATAATACCAAATCTCAACGTTGATGCGACAAATCCATGGTACGCTTTCAATACGGTATTCCGACTGACTATTTTTGATAACATATGTAGTGCGTACGAAAACTTGTTTATTTTTTTGCATATGTGATCAACTTGAGCCTTCCATGTTAAATGACAATCTATATGTATTCCTAGAAACTTGGCAACTTCCGTTTCTTCAATTTTGGTGTTATTATGTATTATGTCGATGTTTCCGGGGTGTAACCTTTGTCTGAATGTCATAATTTTAGTCTTGCTCAAGTTAATGAGTTAATTATTACATGTCAACCAGTTAATTATATTATTCAAAGAGTCATTTATTTCAGCTTCCTGAGTTTTAATGTCATTATTGATAAAAATTGCTGTACTGTCATCTGCAAAAAGAACCATTGGGTGATTTATGACACTAGGGAGGTCGTTTATATATAATAAAAACAATAATGGACCCAAGACACTTCCCTGCGGTACACCATTTACTACTTTACAAAGGTTTGATGAGAAAATTTCTTCACTTTTTGTATGCCTATTTATTTTACACACTTCTGTTGTTTGATATCTATTCGTTAAGTATGTTTCAATGAGATCACTATTTATGCCTCTGATGCCATAGTTTCTTAATTTATTCAATAAAATATTATGGTTAACGTGGTCAAAGGCTTTTGACATATCCATAAATAGAGCTGTCACAATTTTTTTGTCATTCATACCCGTAATTACCTTATGAAGGAAGTCAAAGATTGCTCGATCTATACTAATCTGTTTCCTGAATCCTTTTTGCTCAGGAGCAAGGATGTTATTTTTTTCAATAAAAGGATATATGCCATTGTACAAAGCCTTTTCAAAAATTTTTGCGAATACGCATATTAATGCCACCGGTCTGTAAAAATCCATATTACTTTTATCATCCTTCTTAAACATAGGTTTTATTATGGAATATTTAAGTTTTTCGGGGAAAGTACCATTTTCTATGCATATATTTAAAATATGACTCAATACTGGAGCTACAATTTTTGCCGTAAATTTGATTACTTTAGTTGAGATGCCATCTGGGCCTACGCTATTGGTATTCCTAAGTGATCGTATGATTAATTCTATATCAAAAGGAGTGGTTGGGCTTAAAAAGAGAGATTTTGGAGCATTTTTTACTTTGTAAATGGTAGAGTTTAAATTATGACATGTGGAGACCTTATTAACAAAATATTCATTGAAAGATTGAGCTATTTCCTTTGGGTCTTTTATTAGACGACCATTAACTTTAACTTCATCAATATTACCTTTTGGTGCCTTTACTTTATAATTATTAATTATATCCCATGACGCCTTGGTTTTGTTTTCTGCTGTATTAATATAAAAGTTGTTCTGTGATTTTTGTGTTAAATAAATGATTTTGTTTAGTCTTTTTGTATAAGTCTTGAACACAGTTTTAGTCTTTGAATTAGGAGACATTCTATAGCGCCATAGTAATTGTCTTTTTCGTTTACTAGAAATCCATTTGGGTCTCCTTATACTATATATCTTTACCTTTTTTATAGGAAAGCATAGCTCATACATCGTGGTGAATATATCTATGAATTCATTGTATGCATTATTTGGGTCTTGTGTGTTTAACGAACTGCTAAAGGTTAATTGACTTAAATGCTCCTTGAATTTTAACAGGTTTTCCTCAGAGTAGTCCCTTCTATGAATAAACCAATATGGAATAAAGCACTTATTTTATACTGGAAATGTCAACAATTGGGCATTGTGGTCAGAAAGTGCTAATTCAATAACTTCTCCTTTACTACCACGGATATTGTGTGCAATGTTGTCCAAACATGTGCCACTGCTTATTCTAGTAGGCTCTTTAATTGATATTTTAATATTAAAAGTCCTTAGAGTTTCAATGAAGTCATTAGTTTCAGGAGTGTTCTCTAAGATATTGATGTTAAAATCCCCACAGAGAATTACCCTTTTGGACTTTTTATGGCAATACAATGCTAGAATTCCCGTTAAGTTTTCAAAGAAAGTTGTTAAAATATCTGTGTTGTATTTGCATTTTCGGTAAACGCATACTATTATAGTATTGTGTTCTACCAATTCTGTTGCGCAGCACTCTATTACATTAACAATATTATATTTATCTATGTCCTTCAAAACTTTATATTTATGTCCATTTCTTACTAGAATGCAAGTACCACCTTCTCTTTTGTTCCTACTGGAAAATGAAGAAAGTGTGAAATTGGGTATATTTAGTATACTGGTGTCATCTTCTGTCATATTATGCTCGGTAATACACAATATATCTATAGGTTTATTATTATCAGACAAGTTATCCAAATTTACTGACAAATAACTCGACTTATTGATAAGTCCATCAATATTCTGATGAAGTACTCGTAATTTATTGTTCACGAAAAAAATCTGCATTATCATTGTTAGTAAGGGTTTCTTTATTCTCGTTGTTAGATAGGTCCTGTATATCTTTTTCCATGTTTTCAACAAGTGATATATTTGACATGGTATTATTAGGATTAAGTATATCAGATTGTTTTTGACCTTCAGATTCATTGAGATTAGAGGAATGATCGATATCACATTTACAAATATTACATATAGTCTGAATTTGAGTTTCAGTTTGAGTGCTTTGACTTGTTAAGGTAATCTTTGGTTTATTGCTTGCCATGTTTTTCATTTTAATATACATCATCATTTTATTTTTGTATTCAATATGCAAGATTTCTTTTAGAATCGATCTACTAATGTTTAATGCGAATGTGTATCTTAGAGGCATTTGCCTAGTATAGTCCATGTTTATAAAAATCACATTGTTGTATTGGCTACAAACATATCTTAACGTATAATTTTGTTGATTACAGTTTAAATAATGGTTATACGGAATTTCACACGCAATGATATTAGTATTTTTAATAGTATGTATCCAGTTTATTAAATTAGCCTCAAACTCGTAAGGATTAGAGTCATTAGTACCACCCATAAGTATTACAAAGTCATTTTTAGTCAATGATAGTATATCTTTTTTTTCTATTGTAAGTATATCGCTTAGCTTCGCACTAGATTTAAAGAAACACGTCACTAAATACTCCTTTCCGACCAAAGTTTGTAAATTAGCTTGCATATTTGAACCCTGTTGATCAGCTATAATAATGATTTTATTTCTTGGCTTAAGGTCTTCGAAGTTTTGGCTTTTTTGGTTTTTTATAGAGTTTCTATGTTTCTCAACGGTGTATCGGATATGTCGTGAGCGATCTTATCATTGGTAGTTTTTCCTATGTTGGTTTCTTCATTTTGATAGCTGTATGTGAAAAGCCCCCCTCTCCACAGATATGGTTTAAACCTCGCGTGCTGGACCCATTTGAATATTATAAGGAGGTTAAAACCTGTCAGAAAGGGGCTTCCCATACCAAGGGGGTTCTTATATACTACAATTCCTTTCTGAAGGGTAAATGGTTCAAAGACTCACATTTGGATGCAGCCTTACTTCTTGAACTTCTGCGCTGGATTCAGACCACCAGACTCAATCTTGGTGTCTGGGCAGACAGCGTTGTCCTCTCGTCGGTCTGGCGCGTCACAGGTCTTCAACAAACTACTGGCCCCGCCCGCAGTTTGCGGAGGAATTCTCTAAACTCAACCCCTAACCCCGAGCTAGCTCGACCCAGACCTCTACCACGATTTCCGTGAATCGTGCTAATGAAAATCCAAAAATCCATTCACATCACTTTCCACCGGCGACCGATTCCCGAGACTGTTCGGACACACAATAGGGCTCGCAATTAATGCTCATTAATTGGGTTATTTTACCACTTTTTAAACGTTTGTTTCCTTGAAACCCACAATTCTTTCAACACTGGTTGATTACATTTTTACACGCATCTTCTCGAGACCAAGATTGACAGTAAAACCGGAAAAAACAACTTTGACATTTCACTTTTTTACAACCCGTGTTGCCATCTCAATAAAATAGAATCTGACACACACTTGCGCGTTCCGAACGCTTTTAAACCGAACATAGCTCTCCTTGATATTCACTGTTGTAGTTGTTTGAATTTCATCTTTTTTAATATAAGAATTTTCGGTGATGACTGGAGATGTATCCCCCTGTATTTGCATGTCATATTTTTTGCTTGATTCACTATCACTACTTGTTTTGTTTTCAGTTATTATTGACATATTATTATTCTGATGTTCTCCGTTTGTGTCTATTATGTCATTCGTTTCTTTGTTTATGAGGTCATCGACGATTCCATCTTCACGTTGCAAAGTGTTAGTATTTATTTCTTTGTAGTTATTTTCACCCTTTTTATCCAGTATTTCATTTTGATGAGATTGTAGCGATGTAATTTGTAACTTTCTCCGTTTCCTTTTCCGCCCAGATACGGGTGTTTTACCGTTTTCATCAAAAGTCACCTTCTTGTATAATTCTATTGTCTTGTTGCATTTTTCTAAATCTGCTTTTAATCTTTCATTCTCCAAGTTTAGGTTATCTATTTCTTGAATTGCTGAATCCAAATTATTTGTTAGGTGTTCAATTTTCTGATTTAATGCGGTAATAGTTATGCTCTCATCTATAGAAGTATTCGGTAAACTATTCGACGTTTTATCAAATAAAAGTGTTGAGTTTAGAAAGTCGGCAACGGAATTCGAAGTAGGAAGTTTTGATCTAAAAGTTACATTTTCATTTGACATTGTTGACTTTTTTTTAAATCCTGGTCGTCAAACAAAATAATGTTAATGAGACTCAATAAATTTTCAAGTTTATCTCTTGTTTAATGTTACACTTCATGGTTTATACTTTCCGACTACAAAGTCGGTTGGTATGTTCTGAACGCTCGCTCAAGTGTCAGTGATCGATCAGCTGTAATTTTGTCTGTGAAATGTTGTCGTTATTTGTTGGTTTTAATTATTTGTAGCCGTAATTGGTTGGATTTTGGCTAATTATGCAAATTAGGACCGTTATTACGCCTTAGAGATGTTTTGTGAAAGTGTTTTTTGTCATAATTCCGCAAGAATGGGTATAATACTTGTCTTACCTTTTCGTCCGGTTGAGGTTTAGTATTTATCACAAGTTATTACTGTTGCGGAGACACTATTTACGCACTTTTATAATAAGGTTTATAGTTTACTCAGTAATTTTCTCAGGTTAGTTGTCCGCTCAGTCGTTTCAGCGTGAAGCAGCAGTTTAAGTTACACATATACTGTATATAGTTGATGGTAAAAACAACTGATTTTAACACTGTTTTAGAATTTAAATGCAGAGAGAACTAGCAACACGTCTGTTGTTGTTTTAGAGATTTGAAGGATATACTATTCAATACATAATCAACCCGAAAAAAAGCCCTCTTTTGACTTGTCTTCCTTATTTAACTGCGTTTAGGTTTACAGTCGCCGTCAATAGAAATTGTGGACTATGTAAACAAAGCGCCATGTTGTCTTTGTCTATGAATAGGTGAACTATCTAGAGATGGGTTATATGTTAGGTGCTTAATTAATTTTCTTTATTTGATTCATCGCTAAAATATTCTGATGAATCGCAAGTCAAATCGCCCACGTTAATTACAAATGGTTCCGTCACAGCGTCGGTGGCCGTATCTATTATCCCATCCAGTTCTTTCATTTTTTCTTCTACTTTTAGGACATGAGCTACACATTTCGCCCACTGTTCTGGCCCGATCCGCGCCAAACCTTGGAGCAACAAAATCTTCACATCGTCCATTTTGAATGTTTTGTTGTTCCTTCCACCGTAACCTTCTAACACTCAACTCTATCGGGTTAAGCTCGCAATGATACGGTGGAAGGCGCAAAACTGTCACATTTTTCGATGCCACCAACTCATCTACATACATTTTTTTATATTTTTGCTTGTCTACTTTAGCTATGAGATTCGCTTTGATTTCGGTTTCTTGAAATTTGATTTCTTTTTCGCGCAACCAGCTTTGGATAGCCTCCTTCCGCCAACTCATGTTGGGCGCCTTTTCGATTTGACGCGAATGATATGGGGCATTGTCCATTACTAAGACGGAACCAATTGTCGTTGTTTCAAGGTAAAACACTATCCAAATCACAAAGAAAGATCAGTAAGAGAAGCCTACAGAGGCGTCGAAACGTCAAGCACATATCTATTAAGGTATGTTATTAGTTATCGCGAGTAAGACCCCAATACAAAGTTAATAAAGGGAAGCCAAGTCGTTAGAACAATGTCGTCATGTTAATTATGACGTGTTTGAGAAATAAAATTAGAGTATCAAATAACTGAGTTTTAATGAGGTATAGGTTAACAAGTAACAGGTTTTCATTCTTTAACAAAATAGCTAGCAGAAACAGGATGCTATAATAGAACGCGGCTATGAAGTCAATCCTGACACATGCCTCTAGGGTTGTTATACGTTCGATCACTGTATCGATAAAATTCGTCAAGTGTGAGTAAAGTCGAATGCAGTTATCAGATGTAAGTATATGAAGAAAGTGAAAAAAAAAACATCTAGGTAGAGATCATAGAAGTAGTTTAATTACTTAATACTTCTATGGTAGAGATAATATTTATATTCTTTACTTTATTATGTATCACTTTCCGAAGCACCATCACCATTATCACTACTGGAATCGTTTGTATTAATAACTAACTCAAAGTCATTATCTAAAATATTATCCACTTTAATGTCTCTGTTGCAATCGTCCCATATTTTGGCTTTAGTTTTATTCACTACCATTTTCCAATTATTTTTGGTTACGTGATTGCACGCTTCTTCTAACAATTTCATCATTTTCGCTGTGGAAAATGGAGGTTCAGTATTATGGCGTGCCGCATGTCCTTTGATCTGTGCCCATATCAATTCGATGGCGTTATACTCGCAATGATACGGCGGTAAACGAAGTACTCGGTGCCCATGTTGCAGTGCTAGTTCATCAATGACGTATCGTTTTACTCTCGATCTGTGAATATTCATCAATCTAATCAAATCTCCTTTCAACATAGACATACTTGCGTCTACACCTTTTTTTTGAAGCCATGCAACCAGATGGGCTTTTTTCTCAGAGTTTGAAGGTGGCTTATCAACTAACATGGAGTGATAAGGTGCATTATCCATAATAATAACTGATGGCTCAGAAAGGCTAGTCAGCATATTAGTGAACCATTGGGTAAACTTCTCACCATCCATTTCTTCATGGTAATCACCTGTGGTTTTAGACGCAAAGGCCAATAAACAGTTGTCTATAAAACCACAGGCGTTGCCAGCATGACAAATAATTAGTCTGGCTCCTTTTCCGGAGGGGACTTTGGATGCCGATGCCGCCGTATCGTCCGTCCACGAGCGACCAACTGTGTGATTCGCATTTAGCCACGTTTCGTCCAAAAAAACTACATTATCCCAATCATCTATAGCTTTCGCCTCGCGTAAAAAATCAGTCCTTTTCATGGCAATATCCGATCTTTCCATTAGCACCTTTCGTTTGTTGCATTGTTTATATCGGAATCCAATGTTTTTCAAAACCTTTGACAATGACTTTTTTGATCCGGAAAATAATCCAGTTTCCTTTAATGTCTGCACTAAATTCGACAACGTTGGGTACTCTTTACGTAAATAATAATTGTAAATATGCCTGCGGATGGCGTCAACGTCAAAATTATCTACATCGGTAAGCTTCGCTCTTTTTCTCTTGTTGGGAGAATATAGAACATTATCTTCGATGCCAGTCTCACCCAATTTTTCTTTCGTGATTTTTATAATAGTTTTTTTGCTGATATCGAGAGCATCTGCAACTCGATCCAACACCGATGTCACGGGCAATATCGGTCCGCCGTTTTGAGCTTCTCGTTCAAAAAAGTCACGAACACGTATGATAAGCTCACGAGACTGACTGTTAAGAACGAATTTCTTCGATCGTTTTGGCATTTTAACAATTCCAAGTAGTAAGCATTTCAAATTCCAAGTTCAAGCCCTTGCTTCAATCTGCCCCTTGGTCAATGGGTGAGATGGGGGATGGCACTAGGTATTAATAGCCAAAAACATGCACAAGTTTAGCACAATCAAAAGTATCAACCTTTGGAAAAGCGATCAAGGCAATACTTAAAATTGTTTTATCATACCTATTGACGTGTCATTGAATTAATTGACAGGAAATATTGTACTTTACATTCAAATTCAAAAAGTTTTCTCTAGGTAAAAAGAGTTCAATTCCCAGAGGTTAGTAATAAAGAAACAAACTCATTTATTCATTAATATTTATAATTAACTGAAGGAGAATATTACTAATATATCTAATTTTACGTTTTATTTACAATAATGCACATCATCATAAAACATAACAATATTTTTAGCTATACGAACTTTTTAACGTGTATCGATATATTGTCTGTGATATTATTGCCACTCACTATTCTGTCACACGCAATAAGTAATTATGTAATTTTTTCCTATGTGGTTGACATTGTCATTATTCAGAAACTTCATAGTTGCGCAATGTGTCAGGATTAACTTCATAGCCGCGTTCTATTATAGTCAAATTTCGAATGGCCGACGAACGGCCCCCCGTCCCCCGCGTCTCCCTCGCATCCCCGCTGCGTTCTCGCAGCAACATCATCGGGCCCGGTGGAAGCTTCTTCCACGGAATCTTGTGTAGGTTCCACCAAAGGACACAAGTACCTCACTCCTCTTCTGTAGGTTCCTTTAGAGGTAGAAACTTCGGCAACACGAACGACACCATCTGCTCCAGGAAATAGTTTTGTTACTCTGGCCATCTTCCAGAAAAGTGGTGCAGTAGGTTCTTTCAGCAAAACTAGTTCCCCAATTTGTAGTTGTCTATCTGGTGTCTTCCATTTTACCTTTTGTTGCAGCTCACAGATGTATTCCAGTTGCCATATTTTCCAAAAATGCTGTCGGATAGTTTCGAGTTTCTGGAATCTGTCCAATACTTTCATATTATCAAAACACGGAGAAGGAATCGAAGTTAGTGCTCGCCCAATAAGGAAATGACCTGGGGTTAAAGGTTGGAAGTCATTAGGTGAGGAAGATAGAGGACACAGAGGACGGCTATTAAGGATGGCCTCTACTTGAGAAAATAGGGTAGCCAACTCTTCAAACGTAAGATGACTACTGCCTAAAATGCGACTAAGATGATACTTAGCTGACTTAACACCAGACTCATGGAGAGCTCCAAAATGGGGCCCAAAAGCAGGGGAAAAGTGAAACTTTATTCCTTCGCCAGTTGCAAAATTTAAAATTGAATTTGTATTTGAAATAAGAAAAAGCCCTATGTCTTTAGAAGCAGATACAAAATTTGAACCACGGTCACAGAATACATCTAATGGCTTTCCTCTGCGGGAAATAAAACGTCGTAATGATAAAATGAATGCTTCTTTAGAAAGCTCACTAACGGCTTCCAAGTGTATGCATTTGTACCTCAAACAAACAAATACACACAAATAACATTTTGTAATTTTGCATCCACGCCCTTTCTGTCTGTAATATAAAACGGTCCGGCGAAATCAATCGAGACGCTTATAAAGGGGAAATCTGGGGTTATACGTTGAGAAGGTAAAGATCCCATAATAGGGGATTATACCTGTGATTCGTCGGCACACAACACAATTTCGCACTGTGGTACGAGCTAAATCCCTGCCTGAAATAGGCCAGACAATTTCTCTTATGTTAGAGAGCAGAAGTTGTGGCCCAGCATGCAGGAGACGTAAATGTTCTTGTTGAAAGAACAATTTAGCAAAATTGTGTTTTGAATGTATAATCATTGGATGGCATTTATTATAAGTATACGAAGAATGAATCAAACGACCTCCTACTCTTAGGATATTATTCTTGTCTAGAAACGGAGTCAAAGAGGAAAGGTAAATCTTTGAATTCAATGTTTTACCAGATTTAATGATGTCCAACTCCTTTGAAAAAGAATCTCTTTGAGACAATTTCACAAGACATTCAAACGAGTTGTTTAATTCCTCAGGTTGAAAAAGTCCCTCAGCAAGTTTCATTTTATTTTTAGTACGGCAGTTGTTTAAAAATCTTAGTACGAGTGCAAAGGCACGTAGTAAAAAAATCAATTTTGAGTATTTGTTGAAATCAATCAATGGACTATCAGTACTTATGAAATTGACCTTAAGTTCAGGTAAGTCAATACATGGAGGTGCATTTAAAGTAGGCCAAGTAGAATCATCATGAAATAAGAAGGAAGGACCATTCCACCACAATGGTAAGTCAATAATTTTACTAGCATCGATCCCTCGTGAAGCTAAGTCGGCAGGATTCATAGATGTAGGAACATGTCGCCAATCTTGATCGGTTGTGAGTTCTAAAATAGAGGCAACTCTATTAGCTACAAAAGTTTTGAGAGTCATAATTTCTGTTTTTAGCCAAGATAGAACTATAGTGGAGTCGGTCCAGTATATGATGCGAGATGGTTTTAAGCGTAAAGCCTTGCACACAGCATTGGTAAGCTGAGCTCCCAAAAGAGCGCCACAAAGCTCAAGCCGAGGTATGGTGGTAGGCTTGACAGGAGCTACTCTAGCCTTGGCGCAGAGCAGTCTTGCGGAAATATCACCATTATTATTTGTGGATTTTAAAAATATGCAACTAGCATAAGCAGATTGTGAAGCGTCGACAAAGCAATGAAGTTCGGTGTAGGTTGGCGAGCTACATTGCGCATGGCGAGGAATAAAAAGAGAGTTTAAACTGGGTAAGTTATCAGTAAAGGCCCGCCATGTTTTTTTTATATCAACGGGGACACATTCATCCCATTCAATTTTAGAAAGCCACAATTTTTGTAACAATATCTTAGGTTTTATTGTGATTAAACTTAGAAGACCTAACGGGTCAAAAACTTTACATGAATCGGATAAAATTGAACGTTTGTTCGGATTATCATTGTTTTGTGATGTGAAATGAATAGGAAAGTGGATGAAGTCACCTTCTGGATGCCAACCTACTCCTAAGGTATGGGTAGATGAACTAATAACCAGATTTTTTCGAGAATCTTCTGTTTGAGAATTATTCAAAATACTTGGTAAATTTGTCCGATATTTACGTAAATTAAAACACCCAGAAAGTAGAGCCTTTTCTATAGATTCTTTAATATACCTCAAATCTGCTTCAGAGTCGGACCCACACAATAAGTCATCGACGTAGAAATCTCTTTCAATTATTTCCTTAATTCTTTCATCATGACATTCGGCACCCAATTGAAAGAGACACCAAAAAACTCGCACTAGAGAATCCATATGTTACAGTATTTAGTCTTAACGTTTTGATAGGCTCATTTGAGTTCTCTCTCCAGAGGATTAATTGCAAATTCCGATCAATATCTTGGACCTCTACCTGGCGATACATTTTTTCTACATCACCTGACAAAACGTAGGTGTAGGAACGAAATCTTAGAAGAATATTAAAAATTGAATCTTGAATGGTAGGACCAATCATTTGCAGATCATTTACAGAATAGCCTGAAGTAGAAGGGGCACTCCCATTGAATACAATTCTAGTTTTAGTTGATTTACTTGTAGGTTTAAATACTGGATGATGTGGCACAAAGAAGCTTGGATCTGGGATCTGTACGTCAGACTCAGAAAGATTTCCTAAACCAGAATATTCTCGCATAAACTTAGTGTATTCGATTTTGAGATAGGGGTCCTTAAGAAAGCGCCTTTCCAAACTCAATAAACGCCTTTTGGCTAAATTATAGCTGTCACCCAAGCAATCAGGCTCAGTTACTAAAGGCAAGCGCACACAAAACCTACCTTCATTGTCACGATAAGTATTTTAAAAAAATTTTGTTCGCATTGTGTCTCAATATCAGTGTGTTTTTTTTCCAGTGGGGGAAGCTGTTCAAGCTCCCAAAATTTGGTTAATTGTTCGTTTAAATTATTGTCTATCGTATTTTCAATGGAAACGTGATTACACTGTAAAGTTGAAGCAAATTTATTTGTATTATTAAATAAAGGTCCGGCAAGAAACCAGCCCAACTTGGATTTTCGCATTATAGGCTTGTTAGTACCTAATGAGAATTGTCCACCTTCGATTAAATCCCAAAAAACGTCACAGCCAATTAACATATCAATGGGAGCAGGTTGGTTGAATTTAGGATCGGCTAATTTTATACCAGGCGGTAAAGTAAGTTGAGATATGTCAATGCTAGTATGAGGCAACGTTCCAGATATTTGTGACAATACTAAGCATGAAAAAGTCATATTAAAATCATTGTTGCACTTTGATTGCAGTTGCACAATGCATCTTTCCGGGGCAGTGGTTAAAGAGACATTCCCTACACCGATTATGTTTGTATTGGTAGGTTGTGAATTTAACTGTAGTTTATCCTTTAGGCTCTGGGTTACTAGGCTAGTTTGACTTCCGCAATCTAATAAGCAGCGGACAGTGGTGTGTTTATTAGTATTTGGGTTATAAACCTCTACTAAGGCCGTAGACAGTACGAGGGGTGGCTGATATAAAATCTCCTTTGTTAAAGAAAGTTTAAAAAATGTTACTGGCCACTATATTCTCGTATTCTTTGTTTATTCCTTTTTTAAAAATTATGACACTTATTTGTTTCTACGAGTTCATTTTTTTTTGTCGCGTCTTCGTTTTCATCAAGTTGCAATAAAATTAAAAATGGATAAAATTGAGTATCGCGCTGTGATTAAATTCCTCGGTAAAGAAGGGAATACGCCGACGCAGGTCCGAGAGCGCGTGTTTAAGGTGTTCGGAGATTCATGTCCTTCCGAATTTGTAATAAAGTTTTTGTCAAAGCAGTTTAAACAAAACCGTGTGAGCTTAGAAGACGATCCCCGTAGTGGAAGGCCCATTTCTGCAGTTACCGCAGATAATGTGGAAAAAGTGAAGAAACTGATCCTTGCCGATCGGCTAATTAAGCAGTGGGAAATAGCTAGAGATGTTGGCATTAGCAAGGAACGAGTTCATGAAATAATTCATGAACATTTGGGAATGTCCAAGGTGAGCGCGCGTTGGGTGCCTAAAATGTTGATCCCGTTTGATTAGCAAAAGCGTGTGGAATGTTGTCAGTCATTTTTAGACTTGGTAAAGGATAAAGAGGAAGAAATTATCTTGCGAATAGTGACCTGTGATGAAACTTGGATTCGTCAGTGGGATCCCGAAAGCAAACAAGAATCGATGCAATGGAAATTTAAAGGGGAAAAACCACCAAGGAAGTTTAAGGTCCGGCTGTCAGCGGGCAAACTAATGGCAACCATTTTTTGGGATGTTGAGGGGATTCTTATGATATATTACCTGCCAAAAAACACCACGATGAATGCTGAATACTATGCGAACTTACTTGACCAGCTATGCAAAAAAATAAAAGAAGACAGGAGGGGCAAACTTAGCAAAGGCGTTTTGATTTTGCATGATAATGCACCCGCGCACACGGCCTTTAAGGCGCGGTCATCTCTGACAAAAAACGGCTTTACAGAGATCAACCACCCACCCTATAGTCCAGACCTGGCTCCCTCTGACAACTTCTTATTTAAAAATTTAAAGAAAAATTTGAGAGGGCGCAGATTTTCAACAGACGAAGAGATGAAGGACGCTGTGAATGACTATTTTGACGATCAAAATAATAATTATAATTTTATTGGTATGATGTCACTTATTGACAAATGTCGTAAGTGCATTTCAGTTGCAGGGGACTATATTGAAAAATAAAAAATAAATCATTAATCCATGTATTTTTTTTCATAGTCAGGTAGATTACTTTTCAGCCACCCCTCGTATAACTTGACTGCAAGTATTGGCTGACGTCATACTGAAGACAGGCTGAATTTCAGATTGTGGCTCATCGGCGGAAAAGCTTGTGGTTGTATTTACAGCCGAAGGAGTCTCCCTATGCAATAGCGTATTATGTCGTCTTTTGCACTTGGAGCAGGGGCTTAGCTGACAGTGATAAGCAGAATGGCCGCTACGCAAACAGTTTAAACAAAGATTCAACCTTACGGCTTCCGAAATTCTTTCTTCAATAGGCTTAGACAGGAAAGAAGGACAATGGTATATCCGGTGACTGCCATTGCAGACGACGCACGACCAAGAAGATGTACAAGAAGAAGCACCACCAGGTGGATTTACGTGTTCATTCGCTGAAAATGCATACAAATTCATATTATTATTTGAGTTTCCATGTCTATTGCGGGAGTTGGGAATGTATTGTTTTTTATTTAAATTACTCTCAGGCTTATTTTGAATTGGCTTATTTGGTTGAGCTGACTGGAGAATATTAGCACGACTCATTAAAAACTTGTAAAACTCGGAGAGCGAAGGCAAAATTGCTATGTCATGTCTATCTTTATACTCTTCCCAATGCATCATTGTAGTATCGTCGAACTTTGCTGAAACCATGTGGATTACAATTGTGTCCCACTTATCAGTAGGTTGTCCTAATGTTTTTAGAGCACGTAAGTTTTTTGTTACATAATCAACCAAATGTTTTAGGGATTGCGCTGATTCTCGAGTTATTGGAGCGATGTCAAATAATGCATTCAAATGACTTTTAATTAATTGTGATTTATCGTTAAACCTGTCGCACAAAATACTCCAAGCTTCAGCGTAGTTTTTGTCACTGATCTCCATGTTACTGATTACTTCAGCAGCTTCACCCTTTAGATATGAATTCAAATAAAGGAATTTATTAATAGGTTTGATAGAATCATCTTTATGTATGAGAGAAGTAAATGTGTCTCGAAATTCTAACCATTTTAGGTAAGAGCCATCAAAATCACAAATAATTATTTGTGGCAGCTTAGCACCTCTGCTGCTATGATTACATTGAGAATGTTGTGTTTCAACGCGAGTGTCTGGGGATCTTGCGCTCACCATTGATTCATCGAATTTATTAGACGTTTTATTTTCCAACGTTTGAGACTTTGCAAGCAAAGTATAAAAATCCTGCTCAATTTCAAACCTCAGTTCAAGTTCTGAATCTAGAGTTTCAGGTTTCAAAATTTCTATTTGGCTTTATAAATCATCAAACCGCGTAAATAAGTCACGAAATTTCTGAGACTTTAAGGACAGTTCATTGCTTTGATCCGAAGTGAGAACATTTGATTCTAAATTCAATAATGGAATGAGATAGTTTTTAAATTTAGTGATTTGACCTTTTATGGAGCTTCTTTTTGTATTAAGATCCTTGTATTCATTGGAAGTAATTGTAGCTTCAAAAGCCGTCATTTTAAATTATAAAACTATTGAATACAAAGCAAAAAACTGTTTGATGAAATATGTATATAAATTTCTAAGCGGCGAAGGAACAAATGATAATAAAGGAAATACTTAAATTATGGCTAATGGTCCCCACTATCTGGCAATGATGAACTGCTAACTGATTGTTATCAATCAGCGTTAGCTCCACACATGCACTATCTAGACGCGTGGCGCACGCACACCAATGCAGCGCATACTGGAATGTAAACAAACGTAAACAAGTTATTTTATGTATCAATCTAAGCATTTACAGTAACGGGATTGAATGATATTGATTTCTGTAAAGTCTGAAATGGTAGAAACGTATTGGAATTTAATATTGTGGTATTTATTTAAACCTTGATTAATGTAATAAGTATTACGAAATAAGTAGATAGATTTTAGCACTTATTCAGTTAAAATCACGTATTTTGCTAAAATAAAGCTGATTAAAATATCAACTAATGATGAGGTAAGGTAAGCTTATCTATCGTGGATTTAAAGATAAACTTGCCAATTTATGCTAGGGTTTTACTTGTAGGTAACTAGTTATGTAATTACCTACCTGTTTGAAAACTGAGTATATCTGAACCTTGCGGAATATACAAGAATTAGTACGTAATGTAATCTTAGTTATAACTAGACAAAATAAAGTTACGAAAAGTTGGCAAACCCACGTTATCAAGAAAGGAAAAGATAGGTTAGGTAATAATTGGGGCACTTTCCTGCTTTGCTGTAGTAATGCTGATGACGCCGAGGAAGATAGGACGACGAATGTTCCACAGAATGCTGTGACGCTGGACTGTCGTTCTGGCTGGCTAGGTAGGTGCTCCAGTAGTTTTCACACGATAAGCCTAGGCTGTGGCGCGATGTGCTGACCAACAGCGGCTTGAACCTGATGAATGATGGTGATATTGAAATACTGTCGCCTGCTAAGCCTTAGCTGCGGTTATTAATTGACCGGCGGACTTGAAGCTTTCATATTCTGACTAGGTACATTAAAATTCTGATGATATAGCACGATAAGCCTATGCTGCGGTGCGAATTGCTGACCGGCGGGCTTCAATCTGATGATAATAATGAAGAATTTGAAATATATATATATATCTGACTCCAATATAATTTCTGAAGATATAGCCTTAGCTGCGGTGTTAGGTACCGGCGGGCTTTAATATCACTTAGGTATCACTTGCACAATAAATAGTTGAAATGTAAAAAATAACCTCCACGTGTCACAACTGATATTCAATGATAGGTACTTCACCAAGTCACAATTTCACGGCAGGTACACAATTCCAGAAGAATTTTTCGCATAGTTTTCGGGCGAGATATTCCTTGATACGAGTCGCAATGATGTAGCTGGCTGGCGCGTGGGGCGGTGTGTAATGGCGGCTGGTCGTACAACGCTGAACGCGCTGCAATCTTACGAGGCTCGCTGACAATCACGTCGTGGTCACCATGTTAATTATGACGTGTTTGAGAAATAAAATTAGAGTATCAAATAACTGAGTTTTAATGAGGTATAGGTTAACAAGTAACAGATTTTCATTCTTTAACAAAATAGCTAGCAGAAACAGGATGCTAGTCAAATTTCGAATGGCCGACGAACGGCCCCCCGTCCCCCGCGTCTCCCTCGCATCCCCGCTGCGTTCTCGCAGCAACATACCGAACACACAAAAGATTTTAGAGCAACGCTGGAAGATCACACAGCTCTCGATAGAATCACACACACGTTATGTCAAAGATTATGAAGTAACGCTATCAAAAAAAAGACGGAATAAAATTGCATCACGAATAAAATAGGTTTATATTCAAATAGATTCGTACATCACTAATTTTCAAAGACAATACAGATTCGATGAGAAAAATATATGACAGCAATCTCGACGCAGTACAGATTTGACTATTGATTCTATGACTTTCCGTAATTAACTGATGATTATTGAATATTTCATGCTGAAATACAGTGAATGGCAGGTAAGAGTTGATGCTTCATGATTTGGAATAATGTTCAGTGAGACTCCGTGACAGAACCTTGAGAAAAATTGAGAAAACGGTTTGTTTAGATAGTCCACAATTTCTATTGACGGCGACTATAATTCTTATCGAGCCACATTTTTCTTTTTTAATTTGCCAAATATGACATTGATCGTTTTCTGAGTATCTACTTTAAAAGCAGTATCAATGAAAGTCACCAAATATATATTTGAGGCCAAAGTATCTCTCTAACAACACAAAAACAAAATTCATGCAAGTGAAGCTACTAGCCAAAAGGCTAGTTATTACCCGAAATAGAAGAGCTTGTATGACGAGATTGATGGATGTGGAAGAGGCGACAGAGGTGCGTCAGGATCGTAGTAGATAGAAATCTGTAGTCTCTGCTTACCCCTCTGGGAGACAGGTGTGAGTAATATGTACGTATATATTTTATTATTCACCACAATATGCCTCCACTGCAAAGTTCAAATCGTTACATAAAAAAAATAGTTTAGCTGTTTGAATCACGGCTCGAGCGTCGCCGGCCAGTCGCTTGATTTAAACATTTTAAGCTGATTTTAAGCCGAGACTTCGTCGTGCTTAATCCCCGGGTTTCCACACGTTTTAAAGTTGAAGTTGGATGTTTAATTAAATTTGTTAAAGCGTATGATAGGAGTTTGAAACGGATTTGAATTATAAAGTAGCTGTCTGCAGGTTGCGGTGTGATGACGTCATGCATTTTGGACAAAATGAAATTGACTTGGTTCGTTTTCACTTATGTTCGCGAATTTACAAAAAGCAAATACCTCATTGATGTCACTTTAAAACGTATCAAAGCTTGTATGATCTTAGTTAGTAAACCAGCAGTAAAATCTAATATATTGCTATAGATTATGAATGCGCTATACGTAACACACACAGCCGTTCTCTTTACGCACACAGCACTACACAGCAGGCGTGCGAAGGAGGTGTGCGGACGGCGGGGCGACGTGTTCCCGCCCTCCGCTTCAGCCCCCGACTGCATTCAACTCGCGCGCTATCTGTATAGTCCGGGAGGTACCGTTGCAAATACAAAAGTCATAGTAAGCCGGCTGATATTAACATCGATCGTAGATCTCACATGACTGATATGTGAATCGACCGTCAGCTGCTCAAGTAGCGGTGGGTGTGAGAGGTAGCGAAAATGGTCAAAAAAGTAATAGTATGAAACTTTTCTCACAGATAGTTGACATCATACTAAGCTGAAAAAAAATCGTCAGCTGCATCGTGGAGGGGGTATGTGTCAGCTACTCGCATGAACTTGTAAAAAAACACGTAAAATAAAGTGATAGTACGGCGCATAAAATTTTACTTGGTGATTCTTTAAATAATTAAAAGTACGAAAACAACAATCAGCTGCGCGGGTAGCGGTGGAAAGGTGGTTAGCTTTTTTTACAAGTTCATGCGAGCAGCTGACGCATCATCCCCCCTCCACGATGCAGCTGACTATTTTTTTTCAGCTCAGTATGATGTCAACTATTTGTGAGAAATGTTTCAGCCGGTGTACCATTACTTTTTTTTTACCACTTTCGCAACCACAACCACCGCGGGTGCGTCAGCTGACGCTTGGTTCTGTTATTAGTCATTCCAGATCTATTTAAAAAGATGGCAATCTATTGGCGTAAAATCACTACCTAAAATGCAAAAAAGTTCATGCGAGTAGCTGACGCATCATCCTCCGTCCACGATGCAGCTGACAATTTTTTAAGCTTACTATGGCGGCAACTATCTGTGAGAAAAGTTTCAGCCGGCCCGGCGTTCTATTACTTTTTTTTACCACTTCTACCTCCCACACCCACACCCACCGCGGGGGCGTCAGCTGACGCTTGGTTCTCTTATTAGTCATTCCAGATCTATTTAAAAAAGTCGCTAAATTGTATGAAATGTGTGTTTTATCAAGTTGCTAAATCGACTATAATTCCGCTAGATTTTGCGACAAAGTCGCTAAGGTGGCAACACTGTCCGTATCTATGTATTTTTGGTGTAATATATATTATGTGAAGTGAAGCAGTTTTGTATGTTGTGTTTTGTATGTTATTATATTACTGTCTACAAAAAGGTAAAGTATATCCTTAACCTAAGCAGAGTCAACCTGGGTATGTTGGTAGGTATTCTAACTGGCCATTCCAGGCTAAATAGACATCTGTCAATAATGAAGATACAAGACGACCGAAGAAACTAGCAAGCACTACTTAGGAGAATACTTTATATATTCTAGCTTGAGATGGGAGATACTTGGTGATGACCACATCAAGGAAGAAGATTTTAAGCATCTTATGTATTCAGATATACTTAGGTTCATGAAAAGAAGCGGGAGATTTGAAGAGGGAATGCCCCTGGGACATTAGGATACCATAGCTCCAAACAATGGGAATTGGATGGAATAGCTCCAAGTGGAGAGCCGACCATCCGCCTGAACCCAGCAGGCGTCCCACCTCAACATCATCATCATTTTATTATGGTGTGGACTGTTGTGTGTGTTAATATGTCTGGCTGTATTGACTAAGATGCACGGTTTACAGTGAGATCGTTAGCATGAGAAGGTAAATAAATCGCAACAAACACAGATAAGGTAATTTCAGCGGTCGGTGGTCATTTTACCTATCAGCGACCACAGTTATGCCATTTCGCGGCCATTAAACTTGCAGTAGGAATTTCAGTTTTATTGCGAGAACAATAGACAGACTGAAATAACTGTCATATAAACAGTATGATATAGGTGCTATATCTACTGGGTTGTGCTAGGGGTACAGGAACATTTTTCCAATTACTTTAATAAATTAGAAAACCGCTTGATTTAAGTTGAACAGGCTAAGTCAAAATTTCATCAATGTGAGATTGTTGATGTATCGCACGAATTTCAATATTCATAATTTACTGGTCTTATTATCATGGCCGTAAGCTTAATTATTGCGTGGCGAATTAATAATTAAGCATTATTTGAACCGACGCACATTTAATCATGCCGCGCATTTACAATCAGAGCTTTGGTTTTGATGCCGCGAATTTATGAGATGGTGTGCTATGAAAATAGTGGATTTCAACGTTTATAAGGTACACAACAAAGTCGAAAATGTACTGTCTCTGCAGATTTTCGGCAGGCGTATTTGTAAATGGCTGAAATTAGGGTAAATTAAAGATCATATGTACGGACGGATCTCATGCTCGAGTTGCTGGCGGTTGTGATTGCGGCGTCATAAGGAGGAGGTTAGTTGAACTGCGGACCTATATAAGACCTATATAATTTTATTATTTGGTCTGAGATCGGTGATTTAACATAACAATATTATTCTACCGAGATACTTATGTTTAAAAATTGCATTTGAAATAACTAAAATATGATAATAATCTTTTCAACACACTTGTTTATAAAGTGGCCCTTATTGCAGTGTTCTCAGGGTCATAATGCAGCATATTAAACACACGTGCTTTTTACTTTACATTATCGCACTTGTGTTTTTTACATTACTTACAGTTTTTATTTTATTTCAGCAAAGAGTTTTAATCTTCAGAAATAGTAAAGTTTGCAAATTGCAAATAAATAGACTGTCTCAGTTAAAATATAGTAAATAATCATTTAATTTCATCAAATTATTAATTTTTATCAACAAATTAACTCATTTTTTTGTTGTAAATACAAAAATATTCAGTTTGTTAATATTTAATATTTGGCTGTTTGGCAATATTTGGCTGTTTGGCTTTTTGCGTCAGTGCCTCTATTCCCATCTGCGCAAAAAATAAAATCTCCTCCGCCATTTTTCAAAGAAAATTGTCAGTTCAGTTCTGTGGTTTCGATTATGTGAAAAAAAAAGACAGTGAAATTTTATTATTTTTCCTCGCAAGTGTGTTGAAAAACGTCGTCAAAAAATGTACTACTTTAGTTAGTAATTTTTGGATCATCGTGCAAAATGATTATTTTTTGAATACTGATCTTACTTCAATTATTACTACAGTTTTTTTGTTTTTGCGGCATTTTTCTGTACAAATCTGAATTGGACATTTTATATTTTGGTTGTAAAAGTTACCCAATCATTAGTATAACTTTTCCTATGCGGTTTAAAATCTGATTTGGGAGGAATGGGTGTTAACAGTTAGGTAAATAATCGGTCAAGTGCGAGTCGGAAGCAGAAAGGGTTCCCTTCTGTAAATATTGTATCAGGGTCCCTCTTCGGGTTTTACGTTTAACACCCTTCGGGTACAGAACCTAAAAACACCAAGGCTACAAAAAACAAGATGCTAAAATAGTAATGCTTGACAATCAACCTGGCACCCTGTGAGTATGGAATCCAAATTTTTAGTATTAGACAATTAAATTTATATCATAAAAATATTTAATTTAATTTAATGTATATCATAAAGATTTTATATCGTATAAATTTAATTTGTTATCTCCTTGCGATGGATAAATTGCCAAGTGTTTAAAAATATAGAAATATATTTCTATCATACTTTTATTATTAGTTTTTTTATTTTATTTTAGAGAATTTACTAAAATCTGACCAAATTGAATCATTGTATGTATTACCGTTTCCAAGACATAGATGGAACATAAAACGTTGAATTTTCTTTCTCCCCTTGAGTTTCAATATCTATTTTTTTTTAATAAGTATTCTGTGAAAATTTCAACTGGCTACCTATTACGGCTGAAGCTGTAGGTAGACCCCTTTAGCAGACAGCGTAGGCTTACTAGTAGGGACCCGTTTGGCACCCTATGGTTAAGAAATCCGAAAAAAATGACAGCAGATAAAAAGTTAGTTTGCTCGTAAATTATAATTATATTTATGAATACATAGTTTAATATAACTGCGGAATTTTCCAGACAGACGCATTAAAATACCTGAAAAGTTCCCATATTTTTACGGAACCTTTACGTAACGTTTGTAATTCCACTCTATCCCTAACTTTTCGCCAAACTTCATTACGTTACGACAACGAAGGTGCGTCCTGGAAATTCCTGAAATACTTTCAGCACATAATGTCGCTGCTACATTGTTGGCACTTCGTGTTGGTTATTTAGGCGCTTTTTGTCTTTTATAATGGCGGGAAAATAAAACAGTCTTTCGAAGGTGCACATTATGCAGGTAATTTGAGTTTAACGTAGCCGTAATGTAATGAAACTGCCATTAAAAATTGTTTGAAACAAGATAAACTATGTAGCGTTCAGACGGGTATCATGGTAGTCATGTTTTATCACAGTTTGATGGCTTACACGAGTAACTGCACAAAATTAGCTCGTGTAACAATGAAACTAAATAGGATTGTTTTATTTTGTGATCTCTTGACAGCTTAACGCGATCTAGTTGGCTCACGTATATTTGCTTCCAAACTCGTGCGTTGGATCTATGAAGAGGAATAACTATCGGCAGCGAGTGTGTAAAATTCCTGCAAAAGATTAGCCAAAGAATTATTTTTGCTATGTTTTCGTACCTGCCAGACTAGCACGCGCCGGAGATACAGCGTCTTTCTATCCTACTTGCACTCTTACGCAAACCCGTCAATGTGCAAGAGAGCGATTATGATCGAAAGACATTATATCGACTACGCGTGCTAAAATACTTTTTTACAAGAAGGAGGAAATTGACAGTTCGTGATAGTAGGAAATGCGTGATAGTAGGAAAGGAAATTTAATTCCTATGGTGCATGAGCCATTTCAAATTGTCGCGATCTTTTGAATGTTGCAATGTGAAATAGCCCATGCATCATGGGAGTTAAAAGCGTATTTTCCACAAGCATTAACAGTCAGTTTCCTTTTTCGTGCAAAAAAATATACTTTAGATCTCCAGATTACAGTGACGAACACACGTCTACGAAACTAAACTCTACGAATTCCTACGACTATAATGTATTCTGTGCTACGACGACGTAGCATTGCGTAGCCCTAGCTAAGAATTTCCGACGCGTAGTATTTGTGAGTGCCATCGTTGTTTATCTAATATGTATATTATGATAAAATAAATACATATATGTATTTTACAACGTAGCATGACGTATGACGTAGACAATAGCTATGAATTTCGTAGGTTTAGTAAATATCACCGTTGTTGTTTGTCTATCTATATGTATTTTATGCTACAATGTAGCATTACGTAGCCAATATCTAAGAATTTCGGACGTGGTTGGTGTTTGTGAAGATCACCGTTGTTTGTCCATCTATTAGGTATTCCGTGCTATAAACGTAGCATTACGTAGCCACTTATAGCTAATAATTTTGAACGCGTATTTAAGTGTTTTAGGTGGTAGAGCTGATGCCGGGCTCGACTGTGGAGGTACCACCATCTTACTCGCAAATCCTCCCGAAGTTATTCGGGGGAGAGTAAGAGAACAGCTCTCAGGCAAAACCAGGCGGCCCACTATTGCCTGGGACCGATGGATGGCGGTATATCCATCCCCAATTGCCAGGCCTTATATAAATCAGACTGGTGACGGGCAGCGGCGTCACTAGTGCAAGGGTTTCGGCACCGCGCTCACCAACCCGCCTGTCCAGCGTGTGTGAGTATGGGCATTTCTTCCAGGAGGACCGCCAGCAGTGGACGAAACAGGCTGATGGATAGATGGATGGATTTAAGTAATTGCGACGGCAACTGCTGTTTATCTACTTTACTACTGCAATCACCTTTTCTGAAATTCATTACACAACACACACACACATTATAACAATGAAAAATCATGACGCCATTTAATAAGTCAAAATACTTTCAAAGAATCGTTCGAGTATTCCGATTGCTTGCCAGTTTGAATAACGTTTCGATTTTAAATTTCTTCCCTTTGATCTCGAATAATAACAATCCAATACTTGTTGACACTTGGCTTCACCCTTACTTATTGGCAATAAAGTATATTATTGATAATAGTATGCTTCAATCGTTTTGGATATATTTGCCCAAGTGGGTAGGGTAATCTGGTGGAAGGTCGCCTATCAAATAGCATGTTGATTGCGAATCATTTCGGGTAACTGATTTTTAAGTTGTTACGAGCTAGCTCTGCCTTTTTGGGGTTACGCCAATAAATTAAAACATCTGTGTCCTTTTTTATTGAAATTAAACACTCATGCGCGTCCACATAAAACTCAATCATTATGCCGAAATAATTTAAAAGTCTAACAAGTGCCGATAATCACGAGCATAAACCTTATACCGCAGTTTGTCTGTCAGCAGTGTCCAGGTGGAGCGATATTCTCCGTCAACTGAAAGTCATGTAATTTTCAATAGCGTTTCCTTTTTAAGAGAGAGGGGGCGGCAGTCGGCAGTTCGGATTACAGCGACGTTCGGATTAGCCAGAGTACGGATTATCGAGGCTCTACTGTAGTCTGTTGCCGCAGGTTGATGCGCCGCCCTCTGTTTGCGAACTACTTTTAGTTCGTTTATTGGTGTTGTTGCTAGTAGTGCGTGAGTAATATGAGTACCTGTGCCTATTATTTCATCTGTGGTGCCGTACTTGAAGTATTTGTGTTTGTGTTGGTGAGGAGACATCTGAATACGAACAATTGGGGAAGGTACTTGATCGGAATGAGAAAAAGTGTAAAAGACACTAACATAATATTTGTATGAAAAATCCGTAAAAATCTCCTTTCTTTATAATTTATTTAAACCTTTTGAAACGGTTTAAGGTAAATTTGTAAGTTAAATGTAACTGAACTATGCAATCTATGCATCTTAGAAACTTATACATAGTGTTTCGCGCGGGGCTCTGCCCGCGTTTTATCAATCTCTGCCCCATTTTCAGCTTAGGTGTTATTTTGTCAACACCTCTTGAAGCAATATGTTGACCAGGATCATTACGATAATAATAAAAAACCGCATCCAAATCCGTTCAGTAGTTCTCGGGTTAAAACGGAACATACAAACAGACGGAAAGACAACAGACTAAATACAATACAATACAATACCCATAAAAACCTGCCAAGTGCGAGTCGGACTCGCGCACGGAGGGTTCCGTACCATTATCTATAAAAACGGCAAAAACATCACGTTTGTTGTATGGGAGCCCCCTTTAATATTTACTGTGTTCTGTTTTTTAGTATTTATTGTTATAGCGGCAACAGAAATACATCATCTGTGAAAATTTCAACTGTCTAACTATTACGATTCATGAGATAAAGTCTGGTGACAGACGGACGAACGGAGAGCGGAGTCTTAGTAATAGGGTCCCGTTGGTTACCCTTTGAGTATAATATTAACCATCTTTCAACGGTACTAATGCTAATTTTGATATTCGCAGTACTTTCATTACATAAATATGTGCTCCACGTTGTCGTGTAATAAAATAACCCCTCTAAAAATCAGACCACCAAACCAAAATCAGTACCACTTGTACCATTGATGGTACTGTTCAATGGTACTAATGGTCCGGGGGAGGAGGGTTTGTTTTGTAATATAATTGATTAAAATAGGCGTTACCTTGCGGAAGTCCATTACTAACTTATGGATATATAATATAATTTGCAATATTCCGCTAAACAATTCTTGTCTTGCTAATCAAAATGCAGACTCGTGCACCGCCCGCCCTCTCGCATAAAACATGCACAAGCAAGTAATACAAGCACAAATGCAAAGCAATCTTAAATAACAAGCAAGAAAACTTATCGACACGTGTTTCGCCTCTGAACGAGGCATCCTCGGGATGTGTTGCTAGCTCAGCTTCTCCGCAGCAACTGATGTGTTGCCTGCCCAGCCGCTCCGCAGCAACTGATGTTGTTCGCCCGACAGCCCAGCAGCAGCACTATTATGTCCGTAGTTTTATTTCCACGAGGTTAGCTCTACTGGGATGAGGTTACGACCTCATTTGACAAAACTCATTACGCTGCTTCCCTGGAGCTTAATTTTTACTTAACTCAAAAGAAATGTGACATTCAAGCTCTTGTCAAGCACTGGGAGTGTGGTTTCTGTTTCAGTTTCTGAAATGGAATTACATTTCACGTTTCTTCAAAAATGTGTAACACCTTTTTTAAATGAACTGGGAAAAAATTGCAGTCAGAATCTTTGTGTGGAATTAATTTGTGAGTAATTTAAACTTTTTCGGAGAAAGGTATTTGAATTGTGAATTTTAATGTTTAGAATTTTTAACAACGTAATTTAATACTGGAATTCGTATTTGCATACACACACGCCCGCCTTCAATTCTAATAACCACACGAGAAAATAATTTAAAAGTCACACGAAAGCGCTAAGAAATTAGCATAAAATTAGCATTTCACATTTAGTCCAGAATACATGGATGTCAGATACAGGCGTAGTAAATGAGTTCTCAAACAATAATTTGTAAAAGCATCTACTTTGAGGGAACAGGAGGGCTAGATCGGTATGACGGCTTGGGTAAGATTGGCAATACCGGGCTGTTTTCAAGCGGAGGTCTGCCTGGATGTTTCACTTCTTTGATATTCTAAACATTTAAACGTTTTAGGATTTCGTCACAATAACAGTATGGGGCCATCGATTCATGACGGCCCCATACCTTGGGCAGAAATATATCGAATAAAAATGTATCTTATTTTATTATACTCGTTGTACACGTTGGAAATACAATTGGTTCAAACTAGTTTTTCGGAAACCCATCAGATAGATAGACTGCAGGATAATAAATCTATTAATTAAGAAAATGTATCTACTGTAATGAAGTATGTACAGAGTAAAAATGTATGTAGGTACTTAAATTAACTCGTACTTGTCAAAATTCAGATACATGAAATGAAATATCATCAATCATCATCAATCAGCCTGTTTCGTCCGCTGCTGGAAATAGGCCTTTCCAGGATTTCGCCACTCTTGGCAGTCCTCCTGTAAGAAATGCCCATACTCACACACGCTGGGCAGTCGGGTTGGTGAGCGCGGTGCCGAAACCCTTGCACCAGTGACGCCGCTGCCCGTCACCAGTCTGTTTTATATAAGGCCCGGCAATTGGGGATGGATATACCGCCATCCATCGGTCCCAAGCAATGGTGGGCCGCCTGGTTTTGCCTGGGAGCTGTTCTCTTACTCTCCCCCGAATAACTTCGGGAGGATTTGCGAGTAAGATGGTGGTACCTCCACAGTAGAGCCCGACATCAGCTCTACCACTTAAAATGAAATATAGTTTAATAAATATATAATTCGCCGTTAATGAGCTTTATAAAGTTATATTGAATGTATATATATCATATCGCTCGAAATGAAATATATTTATTTCTGTAATAATCGTGCATGTCCTAAAATTTAGAGCAATGAGTTAATCAAATGATTTGAATTATGTTCGAAATATTTATTTATGCACACCTACAAACTTTATACTGTATACCCACACCTACAAGCTGTTCTCAAGAGTTATCACGAATCGTCTCGCCCAACGATTTGACGACTTCCAACCTCCATAGCAGGCTGGGTTTCGAAAAGGCTGCCGCACCGTGAACCACATTCACACGC
The DNA here is from genome assembly GCA_910592155.1 of Ypsolopha scabrella. NCBI lineage: Eukaryota > Metazoa > Arthropoda > Insecta > Lepidoptera > Ypsolophidae > Ypsolopha > Ypsolopha scabrella. The sequence continues at coordinate 8,135,887 of OU342972.1, read as the reverse complement.
TAAGTCAGGTTATACAGAAAACTCAAGAGTATAATCAGCCTTTATATCTAGCGTTTGTGGACTACGAGAAAGCCTTCGACTCCATCGAAAGTTGGTCTGTTCTGCAGTCCTTACAGCGATGCCAAGTTGACTGACGTTAGGTGGAGATGTTGAAATGTCTGTATGACCCCGCTACGATGTTTCTGCAAGTACAGGATGTACATACAAACAAGACCGATACATCTTCAGCGCGGCGTGAGGCAGGGAGATGTTATTTCCCTAAACTGTTTAATGTTTTTGATCCAAATGAATTTGGATAAGACTAAGGTCATGTCCAACTGTAACGTCATCCAAGCGCCACTAACCGTCGACAATGTTAGCATCAAAGTTGTTCAGAAATATGTTTAACTGGGTCAAGTCATACAGCTGGATAAAAACAACTTCGACGTCGAGGCTGACAGAAGAATATGCTTGGGTCATCAATACCGCAGTGCTTAAATGCTAAGATGTACAACCAGTGCGTCCTTCCTGTGATGACGTATGGCGCTGAAACGTAGTCTCTTACAAAGGGCTTGATCCACCGATTTAAGGTCGCTCACCGAGCTATGGAGCGGGCTATGCTTGGGGTATCTCTGATGGATAGAATCCGAAATGAAGAGATCCGTCGCAGATCGAAAGTAACCGACATAGACCGCAGAATCAGTAAGTTGAAGTGGCAGTGGGCAGGCCATATTTGTCGCCGACATGATAGCCGTTGGGGCCGAAAGGTTTTAGAATGGAGACCACGTACGGCAAGAACCACCACCTGAAGAACGTTGTGGGTGGCGGCTGGATGAGGAGGACGGAGGACCGACATGAGTGACGAAATTTGGGAAAGGCCTTGTCCAGCAGTGGATGAACACGGGCTTTAGCATGGATGAATGGACTGTATAAATAATTCAGTATAAATATATCTAACATCATATGCACTTATTTTTACTATTATTATTATTTACAAGATTATTTCTGAAAGACTAAAAGGGTACATAAAAAACATCCTCGTTTTAGTTTTAAGTCCGCATAAGCATAATCTAGCTTTTCAAAATCCGGTACTATGAAAACGTAGAACTTGACGTCCGAACGATTTTCTGTTCAAGTAACTTTCCATGGCTCTATGGATTTAGCCCTGCAGGTACTTTGTATACATTTGGCAGCCTGATTTAAAAGCCTACCAGGCACAAGCCTAAACTATCGTGAAAATGAAATGAAATGAAGCTGTGGACAAAATGGAAAAATAATGAGTGACTCTTCCTTCCGCCGACGCGAACTTGGCAAGACGCCCAATGTCAACGGAACCCTGTGGAGCGTCAGGTCAAGTGTGAATCCGAAGTTGCCAACAGGTCCTTTATGTTGTGGCTAAACTTCGTATAAAAACTGTCAAGTTTGCTTTTCATTTAGTCCTTACATGAGTTTAGGTCCTTCCTAAATTATGATAGTTGTTCTTAAGCTATGGCGAAGTTGGACAGATAAACATCGAAACTTTGCTATAAGGGTTTTAATTTTTTCATATAACCCTAAAAAGCGCTTATATATTTCGCGCTAGATCTAGCAACACAGTAGTTAAGTTGGCAACACTGGTAAAGACGGCAATGTCTTCGTAGCTCAGTCGTTGACAGGATAGGCTTTCGGAGAAAGTGTTTGATTTTGGAACGTTCGTTCTGCCAGCCAGTATTTAAACAATTGTACATTTTCCTCAGTTTCTCGTTGCTATAATTTATTATTCGTAAAGTGAGTTAATTACTCATTCATGACACCCAGTTCTAACAAATCTTACTATATGTACCATACCGGCTAGTAAAGAAAGTACTATATTTTGATTTAAAAACATTACTTGACCTTTTGCCTGTAGCTCTAACTGGAATGTTCAACTGCTCAGCGACCTTTTGTTATCATGTATTATAACAAAATAGGTAGTAAAAAATTAGATTTTAAAACAGTACAACTTCCATACTACAACAGATAGGGTTCTGAAAAAAAAAACATGTTGTAAATAAGGCCTTTTCCAAAACGATAACGGAGCACAAACATAACAGAGAAAATTCGCAACAGTAGTCCGTGCCAACTAATAAAGCAATAATTACTATAAATTGTCAAAGTATAAACCTGAAACATAAAAACGCTTTCGTATGAATTTATATTAAATGTTATTGACTAAAAAGCAGCAATATCCAACCTTTTCTTTATTCACCTCACTACTCGGATGCGCACCTTTTAAATATGTTTATCTCTTTCGTTGTGCGATGGACATATTGCGCCTTATATTAGTTTAACACGTTTGTATCATTTGACGTACATTTAATGTCCGAAACAATGCAGGAGTTTAGCGCTTACTACGCAGTTTTAGTTAACGTAAGCAGTGAATTTAATACGTTTTAGCCATTCCTAAGAATACAGCATCCTATATACGTGATACGAAACTGCTGCTCTGGTTCTCAAATTATAAGCGCACATTTGGACAAAAGATTCATTTTATACTTACGAAGGCTTGTCTCCCACTTTTGGGTCCCATTGGTGGCACACTAGGTAAGGACCAAGACAAAATCATCCAGATAAGAACTCATTTCCTGATGCACAAAATGTGGAAGCAGCATAAAGATTGTGTCACGATAGCGTAGTGTAGGCCGACCTCGTGCCCGCTGGACCGACGATCTGAAGGACGTTGGCCGCTGGATGGAGAGGACGGAGGACCGCCAAGAGTGGCGAAATATTACAAAGGCCTGTCAAGCAGTGGACGATGATATGCTGATAGATGGAAGGATAAATGAGAATAATTTGTAATGTAAACAAACGGCTCAAATCAATAACTACTATGATTGGGGTAGCCGACCAGTTTTAGTAGATACTGATTACCTTCATCGAGTGGAGACGCTTTCGCGCTGAATCTGCTGTAACAGGTCCGCTATCCCGATCATAGTATTAATTAAATTACCCAATTGTCTACATCAATATGGCGTATGTCACAAAAAATATAAATACTTGGACGCGTTGTAAATACAAGTACTAATAATATAATAGTCTTTACCTATGAAATTGCTGTTTTGTATGGAGAATTAGAAGAAAACTCAATTTTCTGTACAAACGTTGTTTCATTTATTTTAGGAATGACAAATCCAAATTTTATATGAATCAGACAACATTAAGCTAACAAAAACTAAAATTAAATTTTTGATAAGTGTCACCTGTTAAAATTTATTACGAATCTTATCATGAAAACGAACTGTCTTTAAAGACTTAATTTTAGTTATCAAACTGAAAGTAAAAACAAAATTTAATACGAAGACATAAAACCTTGAAATCAACTTTCAAACAAAAAACAAATAATGGAAATAGCAATTGATTTACAGGAATTATGAAATCATGAATCTTTTAGAAAATTGCAGCAACTTCACAGGTAAAAACCTATTACTATTATATGTAGGTCTTACACACAATATGAAAACCAAACCGAAGCGGAATTCTTCATAAATTCACCGACATATTTACTTTGAAACTTAAACACTTCACTCTCGTATAGTTCCGAAACAAATGTACCTGTGAATGCGTTGATGTAATAAATAATTCCGTAATATTTTGCTTAGCTGCGGGCTGTTTCAAACATTGTTTGAATTAAGCTACGGGCTATATACTGCTGTAATGACTCTCAACGCTACAACCGAGACCGTGGAGTTGATACAAATATTCATTATTATTTATAGAGAAGGCAATTTAAATATGGCTAAAAAAAACTCTTTAAAGACACCTAAGGCGGTACCTCACTAAAATCGGCACTTTTTGAAGTTATTTACCTGATTTTCAGAAGAAGCTACTAATTTGATAAATTAGTATATAAATATGGGTACCTTTTTCTAGTTTTCTTGAATACAGAAGTGCAATTGCAGGACTTTCGCTCGATAGAAATAATTATTGAAATGAGGTCTTCTTCTACACTTTTTTTCATAGTATGCGAAATAGGAATAACATATAGACCTGGAAGATATTTACTTAGATAGATTTTAACAATATCTAAATTTTGTGAATGTGAAATTTTGATAACTATTTTAGTTAATTTTATATTAATTTAAAACCGATATTTTGCATCCGGAATCCGTCCCTCTCGCACTGCGGGTTGTTCCGCATGGAGTAACAGTGACCGTTGAAAAATTCACATATCCCCTTAAATAAAAAACTACTCTCGCCACACACAACAATAAAGTGCAATTCAGCTCGCATCGATCAGCTTATTTATCTACGAGCTACCTCTCTTTTTCTCGCGTAACTCTTATCTTAGGTCCGCCCGAGCGGGCCGCCGATGTCTTGTAGCTATATGGGAAAGCACATGCGTAAATTCGCAGGTTATGTTGAGAACTGGATAACTCGATTGGTAGAGCAATCGCCCGGTTAGCGAAAGGTACCGGGTTCGAAACCCCGATTCAGAGCTCCTCACATTCAGATTTTTCTGCTTTTATATCCATCCATCCATCCATCAGCCTGTTTCGTCCACTGCTGGACATAGGCCTTTCCAGGATTTCGCCACGCTTGACGGTCCTCCTGGAAGAAATTCCCATACTCACACACGCTTGGCAGGCGGGTTGGTGAGCGCGGTGCCGAAACCCTTGCACCAGTGACGCCGCTGCCCGTCACCAGTCTGTTTTATATAAGGCCCGGCAATTGGGGATGGATATACCGCCATCCATCGGTCCCAGGCAATGGTGGGCCGCCTGGTTTTACCTGAGTAAATTCTCTTACTCTCCCCCGAATAACTTCGGGAGGATTTGCGAGTAAGATGTTGGTACCTCCACAGTCGAGCCCGGCATCAGCTCTACCACCTAAATATTTTTTATACCTTTTATATACCGCAATGATATAATATTAATTATTTAACAATATACGTGTATAATTTACAGCGCGTGGTGGCTTAAGCCCAAAGTACCGTGATAGACCCAGCTCCTAGAGCGATTTAAACACTCGAGTCAACACTTCGTAACACCTCTGACACCCTGTTTGACTGTATGTTTCGTTACAACTAACTACTTGATGTATTTTGTTGATCTGGGGGCCCAAATTAACATACTGTGTAAAAAACTAACACCCAGCTCGAAAGTGTTTAGCGGCAGAAACAAAAAATCATAAAACTTGTCATCCATTTTTCTACAATCAATTCCTACGCCACCGCTGACGCGACGACGGTGCGCCGCAGAAAGATTTTCTATTGCTCTTGTGTGACAGCAAATAGAAAACGTCCTTTCCAGTAAAGACAATCTCATCAAGCCAGCATCTCAGTATACAAATTCATAATACCACATCAAATTGGAAGCCTTATTTGTAATTTCCCGTCGACAGTTTCTCATCCCGGTTGCGATGTTACAAAGCAGGACACCCCATGCTGATATTATAATAATGAAAAAAAAATGTAAATACGTGGGTCTTGATGTTTTTACGCCTGTCCTGTAATGGCGCAAACGATGACCTTTTCGTTCACAGATTTTATGTGAGGTTATTTGATTATTTTCCGAACAACCGGTCTTGACAAATGAATAGACCAAAAAGAATATTTAAAAAGAGCCTTGAAAGTTTTTTGAACAGCCTGGGTTTATTATTTGTGTTTTGTTAATAATTATATTTTACGTTATTAGAAAAATGGAACTACTTATTAATGGCAGCTCATAGCTTTTGAAATACTTTTCTGACATGTGAGTTTTACAATTCGACCCAAATGATGGTGTTAGGATATTCATTCCCCGTAATTAGCGTGGTTTATCATAAGCAGTAAGGTTCAATGTTCAACGCTTTCCCTTTTGCACGGCATGGATCCAAAAAGTCAGTATATAAGCCTCAATACAGATTAAACAACATGAAATTGAAACATTTCTAAAACACTGAAACAAGTAATTTTCAATTGACTGAAAATAAGGGCATGTTTGACAAACAAAATGTTCAGCATAAAGTGGTGCCTAAATACACAAAAAAGAACCTGTATAATCTGTATATAGCTCCTCTTGTTTGTTTTTGTTTGCATGAAACATATTCAGCGCCTCTGTGCGTAGTAGATGTTATATGTTACCGACTTGAAAATGTGGCGTTAGGCCGTTTTGTTTTTGTTGCATTTTGGCTTCTACCATTTTTATTCTATAAAATCTATTTAAGACGACATAGGCAGTAAAAAAATTATTTTAAAACAGTAGAACTCACATACTACTATAGATCGGGTTCTGAAAAAGAAAAACATGTTAGAAATCGCCTTTTCCAAGGCGATAACAAAGCCCAAAACGTGATAGAGAAAAATACGCTGCATCGAAAAAAATTGCAAAGTGAAGGCTGTTTTTTCAGTTCAGAACATAGGTTCGTCCAAACAAATAAAGTAAAAATAACTTTGATGCTGTTCTAAACATCCCATCCATCCATCCATCAGCCTGTTTCGTCCACTGCTGGACATAGGCCTTTCCAGGATTTCGCCACTCTTGGCCGTCCTCCTGGAAGAAATGCCCATACTCACACACGCTGGGCAGGCGGGTTGGTGAGCGCGGTGCTGAAACCCTTGCACTAGTGACGCCGCTGCCCGTCACCTGTCTGTTTTATTTAAGGCCCGGCAATTAGATGGATATACCGCCATCCATCGGTCCCAAGCAATGGTGGGCCGCCTGGTTTTGCCTGAGAGCTGTTCTCTTACTCTCCCCCGAATAACTTCGGGGGGATTTGCGAGTAAGATGGTGGTACCTCCACAGTCGAGCCCGGCATCAGCTCTACCACCTATAGTTGTAAACATATAAACCTATTTTATCGAAAAAAATATTTTTAAAACGGTCTCATGTCAATTAATATAAAATATTATTTACTAAAAAACAGCAACATCGAACCTTTTCTTGATTCACCGCACTACTCGGCCAGGCTCTTTTTAGATATGTTTATCTCTTTCGGGATCAGCTCTGCGAAGAATGAACTGACTGCCCTTTATTCGATTCAATGCCGCACAATACTTTATACTTTACTAGCTTTTGCCCGCGGCTCCGCCCGCGTGTTATTCGGTTTAACGACATGCTTTTTTCCGGGATAAAAAGTAGCCTATGTATAAGCTATATCCATTCTCAATTTCATCCAAATGCGTTCAACCGTTTCAGCGTGAAAGAGTAACAAACATACATACACACACACACAAACTTTCGCATTTAGTGTGATTATACTCAGAAACACGAACACAAACAGTTACAGTAAAAGGTACGCACATATGGGTGAGCTTATCTCTAATAAGTGATTTCTTACAGCAAACCTTTCAGGAAACACAAAAAAATCTAATAAGAATAATCGTATACGTGCACAAAAAATCCAATAAAGTTTGCCTTCCATACAAAAATAAACCTAAATATAAAATAATAATGTAACAGTTCTTCATAGGTATAAAATACCATAAATATACTTCTGATATAATCAAATATTTATGATATTATAATATTATCTGGTGATCTTGCAGCTTTTTCTTAAATAAACCGATGCGTAGTCGCGAATACAATAAGAATGTCCATTCCAAAGTCTGAATGGTTAGAGATTGAATGAATTAGCATTATGGTGTATTGGAGTTGTAAGGAGAGAGGTAGTTTCAGAATGATTCCACAATTAGGGTCGTTGGTGATGAATCAGTTATGAGCACTGAATCCAAAAGTTTCTAACACCTCATAAAGATTGCTTACCTCACATTTGTTTCTTATCTTTCATCCTATTTATTATAATCATAAACTGCAAACTGTTAATTTTTGAATTTTTGCTGTATTCATTCCCGGCTGAGGCAAGTGACTTTTCAGAAATGTTTAAATTCATTCTTACATATTCAAAAAAAGGCTGTTTTTTTTTCAAGTACAATCTGCTATTATTTTTAAGACACCTCAGCCGGTAGGAAAAAAAAATAGTAAACTTATTCTACTGATAATTTTTGTAATTTTTCCTAGGTAATATACCATTCGCTCAGAAGATATTCAATTTCAAAAACTTTATGAACTCTTGCGCGCGTTAAGCGAGTTTTAACAGCTGTAACATTCGTAGCTTTTTCCTCCCGTGCGCCTAACCCTCATACGAAAGTAAAACACGTTGAGCATGATCGGTATTCACACCTCACATTTCACGTCTTGAATTCTCGAAATTTACAAAACTATTTACGAATGCATTAAGCAACATCGCACCGCTAACGTAATTAGTTTCATTGAGAACTTTCGAATTGTTCACAAACTCGTCCCAACTAGAAGTATTTCAATTTAACACATGTCGTCGTCGGTGCTATATTACTTAATTCACCATTAATTTCGGTTCACGCGCAAGTTGATGTAATTACGGGACAGGTGTAAATACATAAACTGCCCTAATTTGATGTAATAATTATTTATTGTAAACGTGGTGGTTACAAACTTCGGTGACGTAAACGAGTACATATTTTATATAATATGGTTAAATACGATAATCGGAAAATATGGACATATTGCATATATTATGAACTGTATTCCATATTTTACAGATAATTTGAAACCGTTGTAAAGGCCTATTTCGATGAGCTCCTTTTAGTGTCTCGAAATAAATCGAAATCCTAATAGTTCCTATGTCTCCCCGTCTGTCGATATATCCACAGAAATAATATCTAAAACTACTCATTTGTAATGCAAATGCAAGCTAGAAACACTATAAACTGACGGAACTGTGTACTACGCAAAATTTGACGATCAAGAGATAATGCTTTTTAACTTTCTTTCAATCTTGTTTCAGGTAATACAACTGCGCTTCCACTTCATGAAATAACCGAATAAAAACGAAAAGCCGCAGACTTATTATCTCGACCCACATAATACTGAGGTAATTTTAATTTTATTGTATTTATTTGTCATATGCGTATCCTTTTTGTGCTGCAAGGACTATAATGAAACAGGTCCAGTACCTGTTTAATCCTAAGGTTTTTGGACACCCGAGTGGAGCGCAAGCACAAGACTCGAGTGTAAGCTCTCTGGACGCAGGCCACAGATGTCGCCGTTTTGTTATAAAATCACTACCTTCTAATTTGTGACCGATTCTAGACCAGGCTACAAAGGTCACATACATATGTGTATTTATACAGGTTGAAAAAGAACCCCCTAGCTATAACAAAGGAAACTGTTCTATGTTGGAAAAAAATTACATATTTTGTTACTTTTGTCATGCATGATTCATAATAAAAAAAGGGATCGACCGTCAAAAGAGGCACTACTCCGGTGACAGAGACGACGCTCTACAAAACTTAAGTGTACGTGTGCATTATTTACCGCCGGGAATATGTATGGTCTATTGTCAGTCACATGTTGCTTCGCGTAGGTTGGACATTCATTCGAAATTAGAGAACCAAAAAAAAATTAACAAGAAACCTTTTTTTGTACAGTTTTGTGTTCTATTAGTGACTCTGTTTAATAGATTTCAATAAAGCTTAGGGGTTCGTTTTCAACCTGTATGTATACGTTTATTACCGACTATTATAGTAAAATAAATGATGCCTTACCAACAGTTCACAGAACTACAAAACATATATAACGGTACTAACAAGTAATTTTAACTTAAAGTTCATTCGCAAATATGTACTTTCATTTCGAAAGGCAGCAGCCAAAGGCGAAGTTACCCGGCGCCCTGTAAGTACTTAAATCATCGTACCGTGATGTTTCATGCATTCCTGAACACATTTTATGTACATACGTTTGTGACGTGGAATATGACTGCTTGAGTTTTCATATAATTATGGAAGTCTAAATTTTTAAGTATTTTTAAATGACTAGTATAGTAAAGGTAGCTTTGAAAGAAATAATTAGCTTAAAGTGTACAATACATGCATATACTCACCTCTGTCTTCCAAAGCCAAATGCAGAGGTTATGAATTTCCGTCTGCTACGATCTCAACATATCTCTTTCGCATCTTCACATCCATCAATCTAAGCTTTACCTTCCACTCCATCCATCCATCCATCCATCCATCAGCCCGTGTTCGTTCACTGCTGGACATAGGCCTTTCCCAAATTTCGCCACTCATGTCGGTCCTCCGTCCTCCTCACCCAGCCGCCCCCCGCAACGTCCTTCAGGTCGTCGGTCCAGCGGGCACTAGGTAGGCCTACACTACGCTTTACTGTGTGTGGTCTCCATTCTAAAGCCTTTCGGCCCCAAAGGCCATCATGTCGGCGACAAATATATGGCCTGCCCACTGCCACTTCAACTTACTGATTCTGCAGGATCTTCTCGTTTCGGATACCTTCCACTTGTGCACCATAAATGTCTTTTTAGCCACTCTTATGTCATTCATCCTCTTTTTATACCCAAACTATCGAAGCATTCCTTTTTTATTCTAGTTAATACATCTTATTTGAAGCCGCATCGATCCCGCCCCATTAGTCGATATTTTACACTCTATAATTCAATTTCTCAGTAAGGATTTCCACTGCATTCAATCTATTCACCTACTTTGATGCTCATCTTGTCATATCCAACATTCACTACCGTACATAAGTGTAGGAGCCACACTTTGGCTTCCTTTAGAAGGACTCCGGTCCCTTTTTGCCGCATTCTTGACTCCGGTCCCTTTTTGCCGCAAATTGTGACGGTGACATTGAAAGAAGTTCAATGTCACCGTCACAATTTCCACTACGCGTAAGTATAAATACAAATAACATATTTCTTAAATTAAATATTTTCGAACAAAGTCTATCGCTTTAGCACTCAAAATATTACATGATATAAAACTTTCACGTATCCGAAAACAACCGTTTAGCAGGCAGGGACACTAACAAAACTTTGCATTTTAAAGCTTAATATTTCGCAAACGGATCTCTGAATCAAAAAATGAATTTAACACACCCACAATATTTTTGATAGTCCTATCCAACGACCCCCTAAATCAAGAAGACGCGAAAAAAAAATTCATCCTTTCTTTAAGCGAAAGGGAGGCAAACTAAAAGAAAAAAAATGTTCAGGATTTTATTTTACCACTTAGTCATTGATTAATATTTATACCCCTGCCAAATTACAGCTTTCTAGTACTAAGTGTCTCTGAGCGAAGCCGTGGACAGACACACGGACGAAAATGGCGAAACTATAATATACGCTCGCTTTGGCTACCAAAATGCTCTCGTGTCGCTTGAAAAACAACGCAGTGTTGAAACGTCGCATGAGGTTTTAGATCTGTGCAAGGACGATTTATACGAAGTTTGTCCAAACAAGAATTGATGCAAGGGAGAAGAGTGACGGCCTCCAAAGAAATTTAAAGGGCAAAAGATCGGCATTTAAGCTAAAACAGAAAGTATTTTGGGATGCTAAATTGAAGTAATTAATTGGCTAAAGGCTCTACAATAAATGGGCCGTACTATTCTGCATTTTAGGAAAAAATATGTCTATTGATACGATGGAGAATTTAATTTATTTCTTGTTTGGCAGATGTTACAATATTTTATTCTTATTCTTACATGTTTATTATTAATATATATTAGATTTACTTATATAATTTATGCACTTTAATAATTGGTTAACAAGATAAAAAAACTAAAATAATATAAATAGTATATTTAGACATCTTAAAATAACATGAATTAATTAATCCTTACAAAACAAACGAGCATACGAAAACAAGCGAATAAGTATAAATAAAAATAAAAAAAGATTCCGTCTAGATCACTGCCCTGCGATTTTTTATTTTTGGTAAGTGTCTATGATGCCAAAAGATTTTTCTTTTATGTACAAGTTCGCAAAACGATACTGGCAACTCGGTTTTTCTGAAAATTTTATTCAAAAAAAATGTGAAAATTGTGTCGGGTCGCTTTCTTTGGCATTGCCTGAATTTTCAATTTGTAAAATTAATAGCTAAGGTAGTGAAGATAGCGATAGTGAAGATTTGATGAAGCCCCCGGAATTCAAAGAATTTGTCTTTTATTTTCCTCGTAGGTGTAGTATAAAGCGAAAAGAAAAGGCGATCTGCCCCTTTCTTCCCTCTGTGAACAATGTACTATTGTGTAATCAAAACAGAAACACGTCCCATTTACAATTCATAAGTCCCGGCGTTTTCGTAGTCAAATATGGAGTTTACAGTTCGAGAAGTTGAAAAACTAGAATTTGGCATAACCACTTCATACGAGAACTTTGCTTTCGTAGGCCAAGTTTATCTAAGACCGGGAGCTTAACCTCCCCTGCAGTGCTGACATCTTACATGAATAAATTCTTTTACTGGCTACGGCAACGTCGTCTACGGGTCTACAAAGTGAAAAATAAAATAAAATAGAGGATGCAATAATCCGTATACTTTTTAGCTGGTCTAATAAACTTACACAAGTTTACTTCTTCGATGTGAAAGAGTGTATCGCAATCACCGACGAGTATTATAAAGCTTATTCTTATTACAGCCACTCGTAAAAACGCAGGCTTTTGCTGCATATCACCTAAACAACTTCATTCTTATTATAAAATCCGTCAAAAAAAATCTTTCCAAGCAAAATCAGAAAGAAAATTTCTCAATAATATTAAGAGAATGTCGTGTCGTCTTATGAGTTTCTAATACCTGGTAAGTAAGCAGCTTGTTCAGTAAAATTAGCGACTACGCATTTTGATTTATATATTTATTCCCTACGAAGCGTAGCAAGCAAAAAAGTTGACGTACAATGCAATAGCTACGCGCTGCACCGTAGCTGAAAGATAAGGGGAAAGCGTGGAGCGTAGAGCTTTGCTACGACGCGTAGCAATTTGTTTAGCGCGTAGCTCACTGACTGCAAAATTTGTCTTTCTTACAAACAATCTTGTATTTTTAACGACTCGCGAGCTATATATCTTTTACAGTGTTGTACTGACTTTAAACTTTCAGTATTTTTATCCTATTTCGCTCTAACTAAAACATTCGGCACTAAACCAGTGTTTTCATTTGAAGTAATATTTGCTCGGAGTGCACTGCAATATTGAAATCGCAACAGAAATGAAATAGTACAAATAACCTGGTACATAGGGTAGTAAACATTTGCTTCTAACGTCTAGTCTTCAGGGAATGCTTTCAGGAATATACTGAAAGTGATTTATATTTGATGGAACGAGTGCTCGACGGTACAGCTCGCTTGGTGTACGTTGAAGTTTAGATTAAATTATATCGATAAACATTTTAGAGTTTTTTTTCCATCAAAAAAACATGTGATGATCAGTTAAAGTATTATTTTACCATGAATTCGTGGTGATTCATTTAACATTTTTTGGAAACTTGACTTAGTTATAAATCTATAATACTCCTGGTTGTGACTCTGAAATTTGGTTGTTCTATAAGCTAACTACCTAGTAGCAAATCACCGCGAATGTCTGATAGGATAATTAGTACAAGTATTTTGAAATAAAATAGGCTTTGCAGGACTTTATGGTAAAATTTCAGCTTACTAATCTAAAGGATCTATCTTTAAAATAATCAAAAATCTTAAAAATAAGCTATGAGTAAAATCTACTACAGACAATTAAAACCTGTTTTGTTGTTGCCAAACTAAACTCTGTATGATAGTCTGTATTCTATATTCTCCAAGGCTACAATTAGACTCGAGATTGTATCAAAAAGATTGCTTCACAGGAGATATAACTACAGTATCCTTAAACGTGTCCACAGGATGGTAGTAAAAAAAATGCTATTAGCCGACTGTCACAATTTGGCCAATGTGCCTAAATATAATAGTCAATAATCGCCTTTCTACCACGCGCACGATCAAAATATGTGTGGATAAAGCTGAATCCAGAACTATTTCGATATAATAATTTGATACCAAATAATATTCGTAGGTGAAACGCGGGTATACCGAGTGTGGACTGTAACTTGCATTTCACAGTTCAAACTCGGGAATACCTTTGACAACCCCTCGGGGAATCATGTAGTGCCGATATGTTTTTCTTTTAATGACTAAAAATGTAGCTAAAGTTGTTTTAAAAGTAAAATTTCCTCACACCAGAGTCGTCCTCGAAACGGGCAGAGCCGAGTAGAAGACTGGTAGTCCATAAGACCAAACTTATACCGCGCTTACTATACCATGAAATTTCGTTTACGAAATGCGGTAGTCAGGAACTGAAAGGAAGCTTAGCTTTGTAAAGGGAAATTGGCTTAGAAATAGAATTCGTAGCATAAAGCAGATGCATTTTGCCAAAGATCTTAATAAGCAAAGCTCTACAGTGCGGAAGGTTAGGTACCTAAAGAATTTAGATAACTTTAAGAACTCACTCTTGCGTGCAGTTTGTTATTATACTCAGTCATATTTCTCATGTAAGATATGAGAAAATCAGTAGGAAAGATTATGTACTATCGAGGAAGCTACGCTGGACGTCTTTTTGAAACTTTTACCAATGAAACATAAGAGTAGGATGTTAAAGTCTCGTTTGAGTTGGATGCCTACTGGTATGGCAGACGTAGAAGTATTTGTATACTTATTCAATAAATCGTAAAGGAAAGCAGTGTGTCGTAAACTTGCATTTACTTTGGACCGAGTAATCGTTAGGGAAATATAAGTAAGTAGACAGGTGTTTCAAACATTTGACACACCTAACCATAGGGTGACGAGACGACATAGAGACAGCATTACAGAAAGCCGTACTTCATCTATGACAAACACTGAATATACCTATAACTTTTGATGTGACCTGTATAAAAAAGTTTCCCGAATCTGTCAAAGGTACTGATTCTATGTAAGTTACCTTTATTACACTTGTTTTTATGATGTCGGGATGGGCCTGAAACTTTCACTATTTAAGTACCTACGTAGTGTAACTACTGATATAATATAAAAAGGTTAATTTATTCCTGAACTTTCGCTGTCTGGAAGAAAAGTTATGCTTTATAACCAGAGGTCACAGGTTTGGTGCTGATATTATACACGGTGTAGGGTTAAGTTATTTATTATATTTATTTTTGCAGTTTTATTGAGCTGCGAGGTTTCCTAAGAGACTATCTAGTCTATTTCCAAAACTAATCTCAGGAATTTGGAATGTTCTGTATATATTTAAACAACAAATGCTAAAAACGCTGATTTTTAATACAGGTTTATGGTTATATTTATGTACCTGAATATTCGACTAACTTACTCTTACAGCTTAATGATATATTTTTGGTTTCAAATCATTTGAGTCTATTAACTTATTTGAATGGTACGGTACAATTTACTCAAATTAGGTATGGTAAACTTTGCATATGCTTCGGTTATCATTTTTACTATTTAAAATTTTGTCCTTCTTAAACGGCTGTGACAGCAACGGAACTTTGAGAGCTTGTTCATGTTTGTGGTTTATGTAATAGTATTTTTTTAACCCAGCTTAAACGTAGTTTCTGTTCCGTTCTTTGGTGGTACAAGATAAAAAATGCTGGAAATATATACCGTAGAGTCTCCTCAGATGAGGAAAAATATAATCTTGAATGTAATTTGACTTCCGATGGCAATTAGTCTAGCTTAATGGTGAATATTCTCCGGATTTGTAATATTTTGTAACCAAATCATAAGAAATAATTATATCGCCCAAAAAACAATTTTTAGTTACGAACAAGAATTTTTGTTGGTCTGTCTGTTCCGTTTTAACTCGAGAACCACTTAACGGATATAGATGCAATCTTATGCTTGGGATATCTCTGATGGATAGAATCGGTAACGAGGAGATCCGTTGGAGATCGAAAGTGACCTACATAGCCTGCCGCATCAGTAATTTGACGTGGCATTAGGCAGGCCATATTTCTCGCCGACATGATGGCCGTTGGAGCCGAAAGGTGTAAAAATGGAGACCACGTACAGCAAAGCGTAGCGTAGGCCGACCTCGCGCCCGGTGGTCTGATGACCTGGAGGACTTTGCGAGTGGCGGCTGGATGAGGAGGACCGCCAAGAATGGCTTAATATTGGAAAGGCCTGTGTCCAACAGTAAAGTAAACGAACACAGGCTGATGAATGGATGGATTATGCAGACAGGCTAAATTTAAAGAAAAGCACACATTTATTATAACTATAATTTGGTTACACTAAGCTTAACAAATTTTCTGTTTACAAACCCTTGTACTTTAGTCCATCTTACCACAGAAAGACCATTCAGCGCATATCGTTGTACAAAAGCAAGGTTTACTGAAACTTTATTAAATTTAAAACTTAGTCCAAAACAGAGCTGAACTCGCTGCAAAACCTCAGTGAAAATAAAAATAAGCGTCCCCAATGTAGCTTCTAATTCTAGGTCACCGCAAATTATCTCCTTGGCGTACAGTTTTGTACAAAGAACAGATTCATTTTATAATTTGTTATCTACACTAGAAGGACTCGGGAGAAATATTTCATTAAAAAATGGTACCAGCAGATTGAGTTTGTTCCCGTTGGTGAGATTGTGTTATATCTCTTTGGGTAGGGTTACCAAATGGAAAATTGAAATGTCCTGACAGAAAACCTCATTTCCATAGAAAAGGCCTGAGATTTTGTCGCAAACGTAATTCACAATTCTGTGGAAAATAAACAAATCAATTTATAATTATTTTCACAGATTAATAAAAGTATTCATTATTTAAAAGTGGATTTTAAATCTAAAATCCAAAGAACGTTAATCCGTTTGTTTTTAAATATGCTAATATTAATTACGTTGATTTGTGATATTTTCCAAAGATTATGTTTTCGTTTATGCTGATTGTAACTTTATAATAAAACTACCAGAAAAATCTACTAAATTTTATTGAAAAATCAAAAAAAGCTTTTGTTTTCCAAATCCGGCCGCAATCCTGACCGAAGTAAAAAAATTCTGAAATCACAAGAAAAATCCTGAGATATCGTAACCCTATTTTGGGGAAACGTTTACGATATTGTTGTGCAAAATTAGAAACCCTAATATTAGGTTGGGGAAAAAGTTTCTTCGCATTTTATATGAAAATTCAAAACATTTAACTAAAGTATGTAGGTGCCATTTTGTTCAATAACTTTCTGCCATCTTGTAGGTAGGGACATGATCCCATTGCTATAGAAATTCTGGGGCTTCTGATCAAAAAACCGGTGGTTTTGACAGTCCTCTCGTGATGTTAACCTGACACTGCCTAAAGAATTCTGAAGAGACCGAAACAAGTGGAAATCTGAAGTTGCAAGGTCAGGACTATACGGCGGATGCATTAATACGTCCCAGCCAAACTCTCTTAATTTTTGCTGAGTGGCTAAAGATGTGTGAGGTCTAGCGTTATCATGATGAAAAACCACACCCCTTCTGTTGACTAATTACGGCCGCTTTCTCTCAACTTCTTGCTTTAATCTCATCAGTTGTTCGCAGTAGAGTTCAGAATCGATGGTCCTGCCTGGCGGGAACAGCTCATAATGAATAATGCCCTTCCAATCCCACCATACACACAGCATTACCTTGTTGCGAGATAACCCGGGTTTCGCCAGAGTCTGTGAAGCCTGACCAGCCTTTGACCACGACCTTTTTCGCACGTTCTTGTCGTACGTGATCCACTTTTCATCACCAGTTATCAGGATTTTCAAAAATGGTTCGGTTTCATTACGTCGTAATAAATGAGTACACGGTTCATTAAGTTTCTTTCAGTGAGCTCATGAGGCGCCCAAATATCGAGCTTTTTTGTGTACCCAGCTTTTTTCAAATGCGCCAAAACTGTTTTGTGGTCAATCCTCAGTTCTTCAGCTACATTGTAACTACTGATATGCCGATCTTGCTCCACTTTTTCAAAAATGGCATCCATTTTATCCGTAACAGGGCGACCAGAGCGAGGTGCATCTTTGACATCAAAATTTCCGGATTGAAAACGCTTAAACCAAATTTGTGCTACTCTCACAGACACTGCACTAGGTCCATAAACATCACAAATTTGTTTCGCGGTTTGCGTTGCATTTTTACCTTTAAGGTAGTAAAATTTTAATGTTTCGCGGCTTGCGTTGCATTTTTTCCCTTTAAGGTGGTAAAATTTTAAAATGTATCGAATTTCTTCATTAGATTCACTCATCTTAACAGTAAGAAAAACAACTGAAAATCACATATTTTACCTAATTTGAATTTGGAATTATCTTTTTTAAAATTTAAACTTTTTAATAATACCAAAACCAGCCTGATAAAAATGGTATAGCCAAAGAGATTTTATTATAAGTTCATACATACTATTTCCGAAAAGAGTTTTTCCCCAACCTATTAGTTAGCGATGCTTCAGTGTCCGTCCGTCTGCTGGCACAAGCCATTCCTGATTTTTGCAACAGACATACGGTTACATTTTCAAAAAGAGTATATAAGGTAACTGTGGTTGAAATAGCCAAATTCATATTTCCATCCATCCATCCATCAGCCTGTTTCGTCCACTGCTGGACATAGGTCTTTCCAGGATTGCACCACTCTTGGCCGTCCTCTTGGAAGAAATGCCCATTACTCACACACGCTGGGCCGGCAGGTTGGTGAGCGCGGTGCCGAAACCTTTGCACCAGTGACGCCGCTGCCCGTCACCAGTCTGTTCTATATAAGGCCCGGCAATTGGAGATGGATATACCGCCATCCATCCATCGATCGGTCCCAGGCAATGGTGGGCCGCCATTGTGTGTGAGAGCTGTTCTCTTACTCTCCCCCGAATAACTTCGGGAGGATTTGCGAGTAAGATGGTGGTATCCCACAGTCGAGCCCGGCATCAGCTCTACCACCTATTAGTTACTTCTTCAAATACAAATACACGCTATTTAGGGCATTCAGGTATACCTGTCAGTATTTTCGTTTACCTTTCAGCAAGTGGTGATTCTTCAAATAGACATGCGCCTGAAATACCTCTGCTTAAACCACATGACCAACTCTCTCCTATAAATAAAAATACCTAAGGAGATATTACTTTCATTCCAATACATCCTCACACAAAGAACCTGTTCTAGATGAAAAACCACTGAAATTCCTGAAAACAAGCAGCACATAACACGAGAGTCGCTGAAGCATTGAAAATTCCATTAAGTTCATCCGATGAAATAACCGCTAACTCCGAGTAATTAGTAAAATATTAACAAAGTGCGGTAGCAAAGCTTTGTATCTTTTACAAAGAGAGGCTTAAGGCTATGTCTGTTGCTAAATATTTTGTAAATAATCAGCCATTGGTTTTTGATTAAACACATATTTGAGCTTCTTGCACGGCGTGCCACGGCGTAGCTAATTGATAATTCAGCTTGTTACGTTTTTATGGCAGATTGAATCGGCCCGATTCTGTATTTGGAGGCTTTAAGAGCTGTGAAGGTGCTGCCATTTTAGAAAAAAACATTTCTTTCTAAGCGGAATAAATATTGAAACTCTGCTCAATTAAATGCCTACAGCTATGAACTTTTTAGGGTTCCGTACCCAAAGGGTAACCAACGGGACCCTATTACTAAGGCTCCGCTGGCCATCTGTCCGTCTGTCACCATGCTGTATCTGATGAACCGTGATAGTAGTAAGACAGTTGAAATTTTTCACAGATGATGTATTTCTGTTGCCGCTATAACAACAAATACTAAAACCGGCCAAGTGCGAGTCGGACCTGCGCACTCCCATACAGCAGACATGATTTTTTTGGCGTTTTTATAGATAATGCATGTGATGGTTAGGCAATTAAAATTTTCACAGATGATGTATTTCTGTTCCCGCTATAACAATAAATACTAAAACCGGCTAAGAGCGAGTCGGACCTGCGCACTCCCATACAACAGACATGATTTTTTTACAGATAATGGTACAGAACCCTTCGTGCGCGAGTCCGACTCGCACTTGGCCGGTTTTTATTTTAGATGGCAAAGTTTTCACACGCTACGTCTATTTATAGATGCATTTTAAACTTGTGCTAAAATCGACCGTTCATATCAAAAGTTAAAATTTTAGCTCATTGAGACGTCTTAGAAAACTATGGTATTTAAATATTATTAGAGTGCATTACAAACTAGAAAAGATCAACAAGAAACAAATATTTTGAAAAAATCTTCTTGCTAGGAATCTGTTCTTGTTTTTAATATTTTACAAAACGATATATTTCGCTATAAAACATATAATCTATGCAACTATGATAGAAATTAATCTATTCATTTAAAACACTTTAATTTTATCCGTTTATCCATCGCAAGGAGATAAATATTAATATTATATCATTTCGGTATATAAAAGTAGAAGAAAAGTAAATCTGGGTCTGGATCCCGAGTTCAAATCCGGGTTCAAAGCTCCTCACATCCAGATTTACTTTTCTTCTGTTAATATAATTTTTGCTTCTTATAAATACTTTATTGCTATTTCTAGACATAATTGAGCAGACTTTCAATAATTATTACGGTAGATAAGTAAGGATTTTTGGTCCTAAAGTGAATGAATAAAATAATTATTTGTAGTAATTGTTTGTTTATTTAAAAAATCCCTTCGACTTAATGAAGTAAATCTTAAAGTAAGAAAAGAAACTTGTTTGAAAGAACATACATAATTCACACAAAGCAACCTCGTTAAATATGAAGTGCGGAGAAGCAGAGCGGCTTTGAAAAGTTTTGGAAACGTTATGTTGCGGGCCGATCATAAAACAAAATGGCTGTCAAGAATTTGACATGGCGGTTTTACTTACATCAAATCCAGGCTGTTTGTGACTAAGAATTAGGGTGATTCATATTTCCGGTTTTTTCTGTTTTACGCGTACCTGTTCAATATTTTCATTGTTGCTAAAAGCTTTCTTTTCATTATTTACTTAAAAAACTTTCTTTTTTTTAATTCAAGTAGGTAGTTAGTCTTTGGAACTTACATGATAAAAACATTGTTTTCGATGAACACGGCCATAAATAAAAATAAACAGAAAAAAATATAATGATATTTGATCCTCCACCCTTAAAAATTGTGAAATATAGCTAAAATTTTGGTAAAATTAATGGTGCTGTTTTTTTACCGTTCAAGTTTGTTGTGCAGATAGTTGAAATGTTAACGTTTTTTATAATCTAATTTTAATATCCGACTTTAATTATATTTCAATTTTCATTTTCTTATAAAAATTCGTATAATGTATTGGGATTTCAATTTAAGAAACTGTGCAATATCTCCTAAATACTGTAAAAAACATAATTTATTTGGCCTTGTAAGAATACCTAAGTTTTATGAGTAATGCTTGACGTGACATATTATCGGAATAGGCTTGATTGGTACAGCCAAAATTATTAGGTATTAGAAAAAATTTCGTTCATTGGTTCAAGTACATTATTTTGCTCCGAGGGTGATGAAAGCGAAAAATCGTTCTGCCGCAATTTCTTCAAAACTAAGTAGGCGCGGAATAACAGAAGAGCTCGTCTCTTAAACTGGCTAAGATAACCTCCACACCACATCCTTACCATTCCTCAAAAAGCTAAAACATCACAATTAGTTGCCTGACAAGCCCTTAAGCTTCTCGCATTAGAGGCGATTATTGATAAGCCAGGTCCCTTATGAAGTTGGGCCGTTAGCAGACACAATTTCAAGCAAGGGTAACTTTCGTCAAGATTACGTAAGGAAGGTCGGAATAACTAAATACTTTCGGAGCTGAGGCAGCCGCGATAAGACGCGCGTGAGAGCATCTGGACCGCTCCCAACTCAACACACGACAATCTATACTCACAACGTAGTAGTAAAACCGGCCAAGTGCGAGTCGGACTCGCACACGAAGGGTTCCGTACCATTATCTATAAAAACGGCAAAAAAATCATGTCTGTTGTATGGGAGTGCGCGGGTCCGACTCGCACTTGGCCGGTTTTAGTATTTGTTGTTATAGCGGCAATAGAAATACATCATCTGTGAAAACTTCAACTGTCTAACTATCACGGTTCATGAGATACAGCCTGGTGACAGACGGACGGAAGGACAGCGGAGTCTTAGTAATAGGGTCCCGTTGGTGACCCTTTGGGTACGGAACCCTAAAAAAGGTCATGTGTTTACATTGAATATTTTTCAAAACTGTTGACTGTTGTGTCAGTCTGTACAAACCAGCGATGATGACGCGCCACTTCGTTTGTCATGCACAATTTTGGTTCGATGTGCGCGATAAAATAAATGTGTGAGAAACGAAGTCGCGCGTCATCATACTACGGGGCTGATGATGATGTTGAGGTGGGACGCCTGCTGGGCTCAGGCGGATGGTCGGCTCACCACTTGGAGCTATTCCATCCAATTCCCATTGTTTGGAGCTATGGTATCCTAATGTCCCAGGGGCATTCCCTCCTCAAATCTCCCGCTTCTTTTCATGAACCTAAGTATATCTGAATACATAAGATGCTTAAGATCTTCTTCCTTGATGTGGTCATGACCAAGTATCTCCCATCTCAAGCTAGAATATATAAAGCATTCTCCTAAGTAGTGCTTGCTAGTTTCTTCCTCACCGCAGTGTGGGCAGGAGGAGTCGTCTTGTACCTTCATTATTGACAGATGCCTATTTAGCCTGGAATGGCCAGTTAGAATACCTACCAACATACCCAGGTTGACTCTGCTTAGGTTAAGGATATACCTTACTTTTTTGTAGACAGTAGCCGAGAGAAACATCTTCGACTGTCGGCAGCCCTCGATGTTCCTCCATTCATCTGCTGATTCTACTGAAGCCAGACGGCTTATTACCTTGTTAGTGACGTTTGCGGGAATTGGCAGCCTAGGTTCTGGTCCAATGAACCTGTCCTCTGCCCCTTCTCTAGCTAATTCGTCTGCTTTTTCATTACCTTCAATGCCTTGATGTCCTGGGACCCAGGCCACTATTGTTTCAGTTTTTTCACCTAGCTTATTGAGTCTTATTTTACACTCTCTTACCAGAGCCGATTTATTTACTGGATTTTTCAACGCAAAAAGTGCTGCTTGGCTGTCCGAGTAAATAATGACCGTTTTCTCGTTTATGTCCGACCTTAATAGTACCATGCTGGCGCATTCCATAATAGCGTATGTTTCTGCCTGAAATACGGTAGCTAAGGTACCAAGTGAGTAGGATGCGCTTCTTTCTTCTTCATCAGATATATAGACACCGGCTCCTGCCAGTCCTGTGTTACCTTTCCTTGAGCCGTCCGTGTAGCAATTAATACTCGGTCGGTCTGTCACTAGCTTCCAGTCTTCTCTAGTTCCTATATGTATACGATATTTTTTATCGAATAATATTTCTTTCTTAGTCAGATCGTTATTGGCTAAAAGCATTTCCAAATGACCGCCTGATATGTTTGCTATGGAGGCATGTCCTTTATCCATAAAGTTGCCCTTCCACTCTTTGTTTATTACCATTCTGTACCATTGTTCGGTAGCTCTTTTTTTAACCTCTATATGCAAAGGGTTTAGACCTATTATCACTTCAAGAGCCCTAGTTGGAGTTGTTTTCAGGGCTCCAGTGATCATGAGACATGCTAGTCTTTGCACTTTGTCTAATTCTTTTCTCGTGGATTGTATGTCTGTTCTTGGCCACCATACAATTGCTCCGTATAGCAGTCGCGGTAAAATGATGGCCTTATATATCCAATGCATAATGCTAGGCGTCAGACCCCATTTACTGCCTACTGCCCTTCTGCATTGGAAAAGAGTTCTAATTACCTTACTAGATTGGGTTTTAACATGAGTATCAAATCTCAATTTGTTGTCAAAAATCACACCAAGGTACTTTAATTCTTTAACTTCTTCCAGAACTATGCCTTTTAACTTGATAGGTTGTAGTTCCTTGGGCTTTCTCTTATTTGTAAAGAGAACTAGTTTTGTTTTGCTGGGATTAAGATCAAGTCCTTTGTCTTCAGACCAGTCCAATACTTTTCTTATTGCGGTTATCATCCTAGATCTCACCGTACTTAAGTCTTTACCTACTATCATTATAACTCCATCATCCGAGTACACTTGTAGGTAGATGTGCATTCTGTTAACGATGGTTATTATTGAATCTATCAGGAGGCACCACATTAGAGGAGATAGGCACCCTCCCTGAGGAAACCCTCTTTTTGCTTTTATAGTGTAGGTTTCCCCTGCTAAATGCGCAGATATAACTCTGTTTTCTAACATTGTTATCACCCATCTTACTATTGCTTCACCAGTTCCTTCTCTTTTGAGTGATTCCTCTATTGCTCCAAATGTTGCCCTATCAAATGCTCCCTCTACATCGAAGAAACACGCGAGAGCATATTCTTTGTTACCAATGGCACGCTCAATCTTAATAGCAAGACTATGAAGTGCAGTCTCCGTGGACTTCCCCTCGATGTATGCATGTTGATTAGCATGCAGCGGAGAACCACTTACTTTTATTTTGTTCCTGATGTGTTTATCTATTATTTTCTCTTGTGTTTTCAAGATAAATGAAGATAAGCTTATGCTCCTGTACGCCTTGGCTTCTTGATATGTCTTTTTACCGGGTTTTGGCAAAAATATTGCTTTGACTTTCCTCCAGTTATGAGGTATATGTCCTAGTGCAATGCTACTTTGGTACAGTTTAATCAGACCTTTACCTATGAATCTGCATGCATGTTGTAGTAGAGCTGGAAAAATACCATCTGGCCCTGCAGACTTATAAGGAACAAAAGATTTGATTGCCCATTCTACTTCTTCTAGTTTAATAATGTCCGAGCAGTTCATCCATGCCGGGTTTGTTATCTGTTCTTTTTCTTTTTGTGTGGTTTCTTCGCAGCCTGGAAAATGAGTTTTGAGCATTGTCTCCAAAATTTTACGAGGCTCTGTTACCACTTGCTCTCCTATCTTTATACTTCCAAGTTGACACATCTTGTCACTAGCAAGCAGTTTCACAAGACGTGCTGCTTCAGAGTAGTTGTTGATTTCTTTACAGTAAAGTCTCCAGCTTTTCCTGCTTTCTTTAGTACGAGCCTTGCTAAATTCGTTCCGAAGCTGTCTGTACTCATCCCAGCTACGGTCGTCATCCTTTTTCAAGGCTGATCTCATAGCTCTCCGAGTCTTTTTTCTCATTTTTTTCAATTCTTTGTTCCACCAGATTTGTCCTTTGCCTTCTGGTAAGTTTTTCAACGGACAGGATTCGTGGTAGGCCTGTATTAGTACCTTTTCCAATTCCATGGCACCTTGTTCTAATTCCTCTACCGATCTATAAGAAGACTCACTTGGATTCCATTTGCTTACTTCTTCTTCAAATTTAGTCCAGTCAGTCTTCCTAGGATTCCTTATTTTAACTACTTCTGTGCAACAGTTAAGTTGAAAAGTGATCCGTCTGTGGTCCGACATAGTGTCTTCAGGGGCCACCTTCCAACCACTCACTAGCTTACTTATTGAACCTGACGACAGTGTTATGTCAAGTACTTCTCTACGAGATCTCGTGATGAATGTTGGTTCATTACCGACGTTTAAAATTGATAGATCTTTTTCCACAATAAATTCTAATAGTGCTTCTCCCTTGTCGTTGGTGTCTGTGCTGCCCCACACCTCATTGTGTGAGTTGGCATCAGCTCCAACAACAAAGGAGACCCTCTTACCTTGGTAATATTCTATTAATTCTTCAACCTCTCTCGGTGGTGGCACGAAGTCTCTTTCACTCTGCATATAGCTCGAGATAAACGCCACCCTCGTCTTTTGTGTCTCTGGAGAGATGATGACTACTTCTATGGCCACTAGGTCTCTGTAACAGCAAAACACTGTACATCCTAGCGCTCTTATTCTGTTATTAACATAAATACAACTTCTAGCAGCTTGCTCACCTGTAGTGTCATAGTAGAGCTCGCCGCCAAGGCTACCCAGCCCCACAACTCTCTTATCCCGAGTGTAAGGTTCTTGTAGAAGGGCTATGTCTACTTTGTTCTCCACTATTATTCTGCTTAGTTCGCACATGGCGTCTTTGCAGTGTTGGAGATTTAGCTGACAGATTCTAATTGGATTTTGCTTTTGTGTGTTATGTGTGTTTGGTGGGGGTGTGTTTATTGTGTTTGATGTGTGAGTATTAGGGTGTGTTTTTGCATGCATTATGTTTGTGTGTTAAGGTGTGTCCTTTTTATTAATATCGGAGCCGGATGAAACCCCCGGTGGAACTCCAGATCGCCCTCCATCGTCAGTTTGTGTGGCCTGTGTCTTGGTGTTCCCCCGTAAATCCCTCTTGGCTCCCTTGTCAATCCCGCCCTCGGCACGTGCACCACAATGGCTGCATGTCGAGGCTGAGGCTGGCGTGGCTACATTACTCTTTTTGTCTGCTCCAGTTCCCCCACTGCGGATCAGCTTAGCCTGCACTAAGGTCGCTTCATAATTGAGCCTTTCGACTGGCGACTTCCAGGCTGCAGCTGCTTCTGATGGAACGTTGATCAGCAAGCGAGTCCCTGTTGGCATGGGATCCTTGCCGATCAGCGACCATTCAGAGATCCTGAGGTCTTCTCTCTCTGAGTTCTGCCCTTGTAGCATCAGAAGAGGATCTTCGAGCATATCTTCTACTTTGCCCGGTAGCCAGATGGACACCCGCTCCCTATCAAGTCTTTTTGCTGAGAGCTTTGTGTCACCGTGAACTCCAAAGTTACAGCTCAGCAACCAGTCTCGCGACTCCTCACGCATTGGTGTTACAAGGTAAAAACCTTCCGACACCAATCCAGAAGCCGCAAACTTAAGGTGCTTGCTGTCGACTTTGTCTTTCACGGCTTCTACAATGAGGGAAGACAGACGTTTCCTAATAACGGCGCCCAGAGCATCGTCCACCCTGAGACCATCATCGCGACAGATTGCGACGGCCAGTCCGCGAAGCTCCTTAGCGGCACTTCGCGGCCCCACCGCCCGCTCCTTACCACAATTCTGGCGTTTTGGCGGCCGCTGCTCCGTTGGTCCATCATCCGGATCCGTAGACTGTCTTTTAAGCTTAGCCGGTCTACTGGGTCCAGAAGCTGCAGGTTTCTCCTGCCCCGACTCTTCCACCAACTTCTGTTCCCTCTCTTGACTTTTCTGCTTTGCTCTTATACTTGAAGAATTTTGCACCCTGAGCATCCATGTTCGTGGGTGCAGGTGACATCAACAAGTGCTCTTCTTCTTCTAAGGATAGGACTTTGCTGAACTGGTTTTGAAGATTCTGATCAGAAAAACCATCATCCACAACATCAGTTACTTCTTGGCTAAGAGCCGCTACTGTTTTGGGAGGTCCCTCCTCTACCGGTTCACCCGAACCGACAGAGGGCTTCCGCTCCCCCGTTCCAGAGTTAATCTCCATCAGTGCCTGGTTCCTCACAGCTGATGTTCCGAAATCAAATGTTTTAAGATTAGAGTTCATGATTAATAGGGTTGATATGGGAAGTGGTGACCGGAGGACGTCCGCAGTGCTCCCTTGCATAGTCCAGCTACGAATATAAAAAAACCGCGATGCAGCCGTGGGGATCGCCACTCCAACCACTAGCCAGAATCGTTTACGGCAGCGACTGTGGGAAGTGCACTCGCACCCAGATGGGTAGAACCCTACAGCGCTTGTAGATTCCATGCTGCCCGGGTCCAGTGCTCTTCCAGTGACACCGCTAATGGTGACCCAGAGTGCACCTTCACACCAGACTCATGGGATAGTACGCTGCAGGGTGATACCCCCCGGGAGCCAGTCCATTTCCCACGACCCCCCGCTACCAGTAGCTTTCACTACGGGCCGTAGGCACGATTTCTCCCACCGTAGCCCTGGGGGTATGGAGAACACAGTCTCCACTGTACATCTCCATGGGCTGTACAGTGGAGGGAAAAACAGAAGGAAAACAGACAGGAAGACATGTGACTATCCCCGGTGCCGGCCCTTCAACAGGGCGCAGGTCCGCTCCCAGTGAACATCGCTAGTGATGACCCGGGGCGAAATTCCGCACACCTAACTGACTGACCAACAACGTACCCAGACACAAAGCGTCGTCGTGATAGGAGTAGGAAGGGTTGGGTTGACAGGATGATGAACATCCCATCTTTAGGGAAAATCTTTCCTAAAGATGATGTGCCCACCGGGTCGGCCCTCCTCCTTATCCGGGCTTGGGACCGGCACCATACCAGCCCTTACAGGCTCGCATCTGGCTACTAGCACAAGTGAAAAAGAAAAAGGCGTGCAAAAGAAAAGAAAGCAGCAGTGCAAAGCATGAAAAGGCAAGCATCGAGGCGGAGTTACTACGGGGCTGTATCAGAACACAAAAATACGCAAACTTTTGTACAAACAAAAGTTTGTGTTAAACTTCATGTACACACATCTCATTAGCACAAACAATTGTTCAAACACGCATCGTGCAACAAAAGTTTGTGTCGTGTAGATCCACTATAAGACTTGGAAACGCGGTCGCGGAACATATTAGGACTGTAAAATACTACCCAATACAAAGTTAATAATGTAAAATACTCTCCCAGTTTTTAGGTGATCAAAATCTTAATGTATGTAATCTAAGAATATACATTAAGTGTAAATTTATTTCAGAAATCATTATCAAGCGAGCGTCTGTCTTCAGTGGATGCGTCTACTTCTTCCGTGACATCTTTTAATGATGAGTTTAACTTACAATGTATTGTAGCATAATTACAATATAGAATATATATGCAATATACAATTCTATGAGGAGATCCGTCGGAGATCGAAAGTAACCGACATAGCCTGCAGAATCAGTAAGCTGAAGTGGCAGTGGGCAGGCCATGTTTGTCGCCGACATGATGACCGTTGGGGCCGAAAAGCTTTAGAATGGAGACCACGTACAGCAAAGCGTAGTGTAAGGCCGACCTCGTGCCCGATGGACTGACGACCTGAAGGACGTTGTGGGGGGCGGCTGGATGAGGAGGACGGAGGACCGACATGAGTGGTGAAATTTGGGAAAGGCCTATGTACAGCAGTGGACGAACGCAGGCTGATGGATGAATGGATACAATTGTAGTCAAAATATTATTTTAAAAATTTAGATGTCTTTAAAATTAATAATTAGAGTACGTAGTTTTTTTTGTAACGATTTTAGTCGTTTTTTTTTTCGATTTTCTGTGGTATGAATTTATGTTTTTTTTTTTTATATTTAGTTCGCTCAGCTAAGAAAAAGGAAAAAGATCTTTTACTCCGGCGTGGTTTCAACCCAGTGACCTCTTGCGCTCCAAGTACAGCTTGGCAAAAAAGAGTTTGACGCGGTGACAGATGAAACTAAATATTTTGGTCGTAGTATACAGTGTTGGTCGTAGTGTGTGGTATTACTAAATTATGTGGTATAGCGCCCTCATTTTTTCCAAACTCTTTCTTGCCAAGCTGTAGACCCTCTACCAACTGAGCCAATCTTGTACGAAGGCAAGACGGTATAGGTGATTTGCTCGTGAAAACTCGGATAAAACTGCTTTTTTACACAGAGATGATACATAGCTAGGTAAATTTTTTTGTTCCCGAAAACCCTCATACTGTTAATTTCATCGAAATACAGCCGTTTTCTAGAAGCGGATTACAAATAATATTGCTCGTTTATTACATACATACATATACTCAAGCCTGTCTCCCAGAGGGGTAGGCAGAGACTACAGCTTTTCATCTGCTGCGATCCTGACACACGCTTTTGCTTCTTCTACATCCATCAAGCTCTTCTATTCCGGGTACCACAGCGTACATTATAATACTGAGTACTTCCTCGTAGTATTGTATAAACGTCTTGAATATTTTTTTTTTATCTTGATGCGCTACCCTGAGCTTTCAGATTTTTACATCGCTTCTTCTGGTAATCAAGGTAGGGTAAAGCTACAAAAAAAACTTTTCTTGTATATTTATAATTTTTTTACGATAGGATTAGGTTAATATGGGAATGGACTAGGTATCTAAGCCTTAAAGAAGGAAGCGTCAACAAGCTAGGAACGTAAATGGTTATTATCATTATTCTGTGGGCTGCTTAAGTTACATAATAGAAAACATCAGCCATTGTGAAAAACAAAACTAATTTGCAACGAAAATCTTATACGATGCGTTATTCTTCTATCCGTTTGTACATTACACAAAAGACAATGCTCGAAAAGGGCTCGAGCTACAGTGATACTAAGTTATATAGTAAGAGTTTATCTGTGATGTGTACAAAACTTAACCCACATATTCTACTGATCTCATAGAACAACATTATTCTGTGAATTACGCATGAAGTAGAAATTTGACTTTAAGTATTCAAATTCTGTATGCACTCTATCCGGTGGGCCAAACTGGGGATACAACAACTACTATAGTACCTTTTATAACATGCAACTGGCTGGGGGAGACTGGAGTCTGCACTACAGTATTTACTAACGCAGACTCTAGGGCTCAACTAATTAAATTTAATCCAAACTATTATTTGATTATGTTATTTTATTATGTAGTAGTTTCCTAATTCATGTATTTAATTTGATAATAACCCAAAATGTAAATTTGTTTGGTATTTAATTATTAAATAAATAAATTTCGATTTGATTTGATTTGAATAATTCGATTGATATTGTCTCTTTGTATTTCTTTTTCTAAAAGATTTCTTGAAGAAGTCGTAAAAGTTTTAGCAAATGAAAAAGAAATAAAGAAGAGTAAACTGTCAGCTTTGATCATACTTTAGGGGCTGCTAATGTACTGCAGTTGAACATCCGCCTTTATAAACGCCGTTATATCAAAATTATGTTGATGTTAGGGAACTCTACCTTCTGTGTTGTTTTGTGTTTAGTTCCATTACAAAAATGAAGCTGTTTTTATTCCAACAATTTTAATAAAGGGGCTGTTAATTAATTACATTCATTTATTTTTTAATCCCCTCCCCCAATCAATCTTATATAATGATCAAATTTCAAATAAAATATTTATAAAAACCCAAATCATAGATAAGTTTATAGGTAGGCATGCAAAAAAGACCAAAATTAAGAAGAAAAAAATACATTCATGAATCTGGACTAGTCCAAGGGCTCAACTGGGAAATATGTCACATAATCTTACGTTATAAACTGTCATTGAACTGTCACGTATCCTCAGATAATCGTAATTCCATAGTATATCTATGTGTTCAATGTTTAGCAACCAGTTTGCAACCGACTCAAAGATACATAATCTAGGGGCAGCATTAGTTAGGTAAGATTAATACTTGCGATTTTGAAATCTGTCTGCTGAAAACAGTTAGGAAAGCTATTCCTTTGGCGTGTATAAGTGTGCTCCAACTGTACCTACATCCATCCATCCATCAGCCTGTTTCGTCCACTGCTGGACATAGGCCTTTCCAGGATTTCACCACTCTTGGCGGTCCTCCTGGAAGAAATGCCCATACTCACACACGCTGGGCAGGCGGGTTGGTGAGCGCGGTGCCGAAACCCTTGCACCAGTGACGCCGCTGCCCGTCACCAGTCTGTTTTATATACGGCTCGGCAATTGGGGATGGATAAACCGCCATCCATCCATCGGTCCCAGGCAATGGTGGGCCGCCTGGTTTTGCCTGAGAGCTGTTCTCTTACTCTCTCCCGAATAACTTCGGAAGGATTTGCGAGTAAGATGGTGGTACCTCCACAGTCGAGCTCGGCATCAGCTCTACCACCTACATCACATCACAATAATCACACCGAAAGTTTGTTTGTTACTCTTTCACGCTGAAACGGCTGGACGGATTTGGGTGAAATTTAGAATGGATATAGCTTATACCCTAACTTAACACATAGGATACTTTTTGTTCCGGAAAAAAGCATGTCGTTAAACCGAATAACACGCGGGCGGAGCCGCGGGCAATAGCTGGTACTGAATAAATGCTTTGACTTTGAAATGGTTTTCGAATTGTTAATATTGGCAAAAAGAGACAAAATATTGACGCGTGTTGCCATAAATCCCTTTCATTTAATACTTATTATTCAAAAATAAGAAAACCAATCAGAAGTTGCGTGTTTCGGAACGAGACCCGTCGGTACCACCTTAATAAACCATAATTAAAATTCAAGTCCAAGAAGTTCCTTCGTGTCATAATGTCGCGATTTTGAAGCAACTAATCGTGGTTTAGATTCATACGGCTATTTAAAAGCAACGGAACCCTGATCCCAGATCTATTTTGTTTATTTTGTTTATTTTGTCTGTAGATAAAATCAATTTTCTTTGTGTGTAGAATACCTATGTCCGTGTAAAATATTTTAAGTACCCTCGAATTGGAAACACTGTTCCCCAAAGGACAATTATATTAGTTTGGGGTTCAGAGTCTTAGCAATATTTTTTTTTTTTTTTTGTAAACTAATTGTTCAATAAAGAAATTTGATTTGATTTGATTTGATTTGAATGCCCACTTTTTTAAGCCCAACAGACAGAGAGAGAAAATTATCTCTTTTATGAACGTTTATCTCTTTCTCGGGTTCATAAATAAATTTGTTTGAGGCTCACTCAAGTTCAGCGATAAGATTAACTTTGAAATATGACGACACAGGAGGGTGTGAATGAGATGATTTATTTTGGGATCCGTACATTTAACGTTTAATGAAAATAAGTGTCATAGGTAGGTGGTAGAGCTAATGCCGGGCTCGACTGTGGAGGTACCACCATCTTACTCGGAAATCCTCCCGAAGTTATTCGGGGGAGAGTAAGAGGACAGCTCTCAGGCAAAAAACCAGGCGGCCCACCATTGCCTGGGACAGATGGATGGCGGTATATCCATCCCCAATTGCCGGGCCTTATATAAACCAGACTGGTGACGGGCAGCGGCGTCACTGGTGCAAGGGATTCGGCACCGCGCTCACCAACCCGCCTGCCCAGCGTGTGTGAGTATGGGCATTTCTTCCAGGAGGACCGCCACTCTTAGGAGTGGCGAAATCCTGGAAAGGCCTATGTCCAGCAGTGGACGAAACAGGCTGATGGATGGATAGATGAAGTGTCATAATCACAAAATAAAACGGAATAAATACAAGGTGACACTTATTTATACAGCCAAATCCACACTGGAGGCTTAGTAAGATTATCACAGATCGATATTCTTTTCGCGTAATTTGAAAAAGAACATTTTGACTCGGGGCTGGGAGTGTATTTTTGAATCATTCGAATTTCAATTGGCATACGTATCCGCATGATTCGCATACGAATACAATACTAATTTTAAGTTTTCGTATGCGAATCATGCGGATTCATATGCGAATTGAAATTCGAATGATTCAAAAATACACTCCCTGGGTTTGCGTCTGTGGAGCGCATGGGAAAAACTAATTTTGGAGTTTTCTAAACAGGGCCATCCAAACTTGATACCGACTACTTATCTATATATGGCTGTATAAATAAATGTTACCATATACCATATAGATATGAACTTCTTTCGTACAACCATTTTACGGTATATAACTATATCCCTAGGGATATAATTATATCACGGTTTTAACTATCTTACTGCGACATATACATTGTCACGACATGAATCCTCGATGGAGTGTCAGAGGTGTTTAGTGAGGACTGTGAAATTTAAGATACAGCTCATACTCGCACAACCACGTTTCTTTAACCATTGAACCTCAAACTTTGCTGACGACAACTGCAAAATATCCACGTTCCATGTTTTATTCAGAATAGGGTTCGAGACGCCCATTAGTTGTTCAGAACAGAAGGTTGTTCAAATCCGAAAGCGCACTAGTTTGGATCGTTGACGCCTCTGGTCTTGATGATGAAGACGTCAAATGCGGTACCGGTAAATGAAACAGCAGTCTTTGTTGGTATACTGTACCGCCATAGTTTAAAGAAGTGTTTTTACACTGTGGTACTACGATGCCGCTCCTTGCCACACCATATGATCGTACCTATAAATATGTACACTGATAGCTTTCGCGCTTCTACTTAATTACGTGATGCTTAAAAGGCTTCAGTAAGCTAAATAGCAGCTCGAGATGTGTCGGTACAAATATCGACAGTATCGACATTGAAATAACGTTCATATCAGCGTGCACTGCAAAGTGGCTGTTACGATGATCGCTGCGGCGTCGGATAGCGCAAAATACAGAAATATTACTTTTCATATAGATTTTTGTATTGCTCGTGTCTATATAACTTTTGACGTAGTCTCTTTTGAATTAACTGGCCTTTCGCCCGCGGCTCTGCCCGCTTTTATTCAATCTCTGCCCCATTTTCAGTCTGGACGTATTTTATCGACACCTTATGGTCTATGATATAATAATATAGACTCAGGGTCACAACGATGAGAAAATCCAAATTCGTTGAGTGGTTCTCGACTTGAAACGGAACATAAATAACGGGTGATTTTTTAAGAGCTTGAGAACTTTTTTTAAAAAAAAAACGCATAAAATTTGCAAAATCTCATCGGTTCTTTATTTGAAACGTTAGATTGGTCCATGACATTTACTTTTTGAAGATAATTTCATTTAAATGTTGACCGCGGCTGCGTCTTAGGTGGTCCATTCGGAAAGTCCAATTTTTGGCAACTTTTTCGAGCATTTCGGCCGGAATAGCCCGAATTTCTTCGGAAATGTTGTCTTCCAAAGCTGGAATAGTTGCTGGCTTATTTCTGTAGACTTTAGACTTGACGTAGCCCCACAAAAAATAGTCTAAAGGCGTCAAATCGCATGATCTTGGTGGCCAACTTACCGGTCCATTTCTTGAGATGAATTGTTTTCCGAAGTTTTCCCTCAAAATGGCCATAGAATCGCGAGCTGTGTGGCATGTAGCGCCATCTTGTTGAAACCACATGTCAACAAAGTTCAGTTCTTCCATTTTTGGCAACAAAAAGTTTGTTAGCATCGAACGATAGCGATCGCCATTCACCGTAACGTTGCGTCCAACAGCATCTTTGAAAAAATACGGTCCAATGATTCCACCAGCGTACAAACCACACCAAACAGTGCATTTTTCGGGATGCAAGGGCAGTTCTTAAACGGCTTCTGGTTGCTCTTCACTCCAAATGCGGCAATTTTGCTTATTTACGTAGCCATTCAACCAGAAATGAGCCTCATCGCTGAACAAAATTTGTCGATAAAAAAGCGGATTTTCTGCCAACTTTTCTAGGGCCCATTCACTGAAAATTAGATGTTGTGGCAGATCGTTCGGCTTCAGTTCTTGCAGGAGCTGTATTTTATACGGTTTTACACCAAGATCTTTGCGTAAAATCTTCCATGTGGTCGAATAACACAAACCCAATTGCTGCGAACGGCGACGAATCGACATTTCACGGTCTTCAGCAACACTCTCAGAAACAGACGCAATATTCTCTTCTACGCATTCGTGTGGTTGGTTTAATGTCCAATAAAGTAAACTGAGTGCGAAACTTGGTCACAATCGCATTAATTGTTTGCTCACTTGGTCGATTATGTAGACCATAAATCGGGCGTAAAGCGCGAAACACATTTCGAACCGAACACTGATTTTGGTAATAAAATTCAATGATTTGCAAGCGTTGCTCGTTAGTAAGTCTATTCATGATGAAATGTCAAAGCATACTGAGCATCTTTCTCTTTGACACCATGTCTGAAATCCCGCGTGATCTGTCAAATACTAATGCATGAAAATCCTAACCTCAAAAAAATCACCCGTTACATACAGACAGAAAGACAAAAATTCTAAAAATAATCGTTTTTTGGCTTCAGTAAATACTATGCCATCAAAAACAAAACTTGTAAAAAAAATAAGTCTCGCAACTTAGTTCTTCTACCGTAAAAAGTTGTGAGATCCATGTAAATCCAAGTCGGTTAATTTATTCAGTCCCAACTTAAGGGACCTTCTGTCTTAAGTTATTACATAATTAGCTAACTTAACAACATCTTAGAGTGACCATATCAATATTAAAAATCTTTTATGTTTTAAATAAATAGATTAACTTGGCCATCGCATGAAAACACAAATGTATCTCACAACTAAATAATACATATTACATTAAATTAGATTATTTAGTGCGATTGCCAACTCAACCTATTTATTTAAAACATAAAAGATTTTTAATATTGATATGGTCACTATAAGATGTTGTTAGGTTACCTAATTATGTAATAACTTAAGACAGAAGGTCCCTTAAGTAGAGACTGAATAAATTAACCGACTTGGATTTACATGGATCTCACAACTTTTTACGGTAGAAGAACTAAGTTGCGAAACTTGGTTTTTTACAAGTTTTGTTTTTGATGGCATCTCATTTCTTTTTGTAGATAGTCGTACTTTTTTTCCTTTCCGGTACCTTCTACTTACAACTGAAAATTTAACATTGTAATCCTATATATTTAAAGATATTTATGCAGTTGGTGTATCTTAGAGCACTGGACCGAAATTGCAAAATATTTTAGTTTTTCCTTGATTTATACACTAAACACTAATTGTATTCGAAATTTGAAGCTTTTATATTATGTCTGCTAGAAGTGCCTTAGAGTTTTGATGATCGGTCAGTCAGTGAGTGAGTGAGTGACAAAATTGAGAAACTTTGACTAGTTATAATTCTTAAAGTACTGGCTCAAATTGAATGAAATTTGAACTATACCGTGTTTATACAATGCCTGCTTGGTTACTGAAAATTCAGGCTTATAGTTTTATCCACAACGAAGTTATAGGGGGTTGAAAATGGCCCGAACTGTTTCGAGAAAAGGATGGTACGGTCGTGCCGCTTTTTAGCTTGACTTGGCGGGGCACTGCAGAGCCCCCAGATTAACTCGTTTCATTTAAAATTTTGAAAAAATATTTGATATACAGACTTTTTTACTACTTCATTATATAGACATTATTAGTATATAGAAGTTATGTTTATTCGGTTAGAGCCTGTAAGCTAAGATGTTCCGGGCGTCAGCTAATATATCGGCTTTTAGCGCCGCATTATGTTCTTTGTCGTGCATAAAAGTCACAGTCTGAACTGCGCGACTCACTTGTAACTTGACCAAAGGTGAACTTCAATAAAGTGAAGGTAAATACGATATTGTCTTTACCTATTTAAGCTTTTCAAAGCAATTTTTTAAATTATTTATCACAAAAAATTGCTTTTGAGGGTTTTATGTGGTGCAAAAATAAAGTTTGTTTATTGTAAACATTTCTAATCCGACATCTTTTGTTTTAGATAATGCTTTTAATATTTATTTCAAGTCTAACCTTGGTCTGTCATTGTTTCTAAAAGGTCAGCCATTTTGCACTATGGAAATATTGTTTGTATGTAAATAACGTCTAAGCTTGTCTAGCATAAAACGTCACGGAACAGCAGGCGGACGCCCGCCGATGCTTTGTTATAAAATATTTAAGGTGTCTTATATTTATGTAGCCAAATTCATACTGGAGACTCGGGTAAGTGGTTCAGTGACCCTTTCTGTAAAATACAAAAATTAAATTTAGACTTCCTAAAGAAATTGAGTCGAGGTTGTTCTTACACAAGTATGGAGGCACAATAAATATTTTAGGTATTTTACAAACAGGGTCATTGTACCTTGGTCCTGAGTCTCCAGTGTGAATTTGGCGGCATAAACAAAAGTCGCCTTAATTCAAACAGACCGATAACTGGGAGTGTTGGCTGAACAAGCTTACGCGCCCAGGCTGGCGAGTAGATGGATTGTTTATCTAAAAATACCAGGCAAGTAGACTTGAATGCTGGTAAGCGTATTAACCCGGGTTCATTGTAACAAGCGAGTTGAAGGTCGACTAGATTGACGAAGACCGCCTCTTTTGCGCTTTTGTCGCTAGATTTATCATCAGTCGTGTGGAATTGAGAATTATTTGGGAAATATTAATATTCGAAAAAATTATTATTTATTCATTTACTAACAACCTGAATATGCACATTTTATTTAAGGCTATTCAAAATTGTTTTGATGAAAACACTTGTAAAGTGGAGCCCGCAT
The DNA here is from genome assembly GCA_910592155.1 of Ypsolopha scabrella. Taxonomy (NCBI): domain Eukaryota; kingdom Metazoa; phylum Arthropoda; class Insecta; order Lepidoptera; family Ypsolophidae; genus Ypsolopha; species Ypsolopha scabrella. Next base: position 8,098,285 of record OU342972.1, on the reverse strand, counting down.
CAAGCTATAACATTTTATTTATTTATTTATTTATTTATTTAGGAAATTAACAGCGTTAAAAGTAAAACTAAACATTATTTCAAGACTATGACTAAGGCCAATAACAAATTTCCCCAACTGTTTAATAAAATAACAAAAACAAAAAAAAACTTAACTAAATTCATTCCTCAGAAACAGAATCTAAAATAAAATTTAAATGCTTACAGGGCAACTCATCTGCCTACCGTACTCTATTTTAGTTTAAATTGTTCAATTTGTTCAATTGTTCGACGGGGTGTTTGTGTTGTGTATGTGTTAATGTAAGGGATGAGTATGTATGAGTGTGTGTGTGAGGGAGGGTATGTAAGAGAAAAAAAAATGAGAGGTTGTTCAGCAAAATCATAATAATTACGGTTATTCATCAGGGCAAAGTAATTCATTGATTATTTTATTTCGAAATGACGTTCTAGAGTTTCCATATGGATCGATATTAAAGAAACGCTTATTGTATTCGTTAGCTAGACGAATGAGAGGGGATGATTGGGCATAGTTTGTGCGAACAACTGGAACATGATAAAAGAGTCTTGCGGAGTGCCGAGTGCGATAAGAGGTGGCGTTAAGGGAGAAGTTAGACACCATGCTCATGCTGTTAATACGACCAGTAACAATGTCATATAACAAAGACATGTCGAGCAAAAGCCGGCGATCCTCAAGCGATGAAATACGATGGTGTAGACATTGACTATAAGCTGACCTCTCATTGTAGGGGAAGCCTATACAATGAGAGGTCAGGATATACTGAAAGTGTTTAGCTTGATGTGGGCTCCACTGTACTATTAAAAATTATATAAAGAGGATTGAAATCTAAAAAAAAATATAATATAAATGATTTTTGTTAAAGACATTTAAATATTTATATTTTACGGACACGAGTTTAATCTCACCACTGCCACTTTGTGTGGTAAATATTTTAAATTATTTTATTGGCGTGTGACATGACAACGTCTCCTAAACAGAATATTGTCATTCCATGTCTTCTCATGGATGTCGTAAAACGCGACTAAAGGATTAAAAAATACCTGCCGACATAATATTATGTCTCTGTAGTATTAAGGGTCATGACGTCAGCAGGATCTTGGCCCCGGCTGCAACGATGACGTAAGCACCTATTTACTGGTGGTAGGCTTCGGTCGTAGCTTGTCACCATGCCGCCAAGCGACTCGTCGTTTTCCGGCATGACGTCATGAGTAGCTGTACTGTACCGGAAGAGTGTATACAGGCAGCTGCGACGTATCAGTTATTCGTCCGTCAACGACCTAACAAGATTTTTGCGGATCTCCGGAAAGACTGATTAAAGCCTAGCCTGCTGTCACTCTACCAGTTTCTTGCCAAACGCGCACTGTTTTAGTTTCTAAGCAAGCGCAAGAGTGTTTAAAAAAAATGTCATGACATAATTATTTTGGAAATGCTTCCCTTTTGCCTATCTGATGTCCATGTAGCACCATTTTATCTATTTAAGTGAAGGTAACGCAAGTGGAGAATAGGCATAATGACTAAAAAAAATTTATTAGTCCGTCAGTTAGATTATCAGAAAATATTGGACACGTATTTTTTGTTTTTTTAATTCAACAAAAAATGATGAAGATATAGCCCGCTGAAGTTCCGCGTGACGTCACATCTAGGTACAATTTTACTTAGAAGTGACGTCATTTTCCCCACTCCCGAACTTTGACGCGCTTTATCTCTGTAATTTTTTGTTTGATTGACAAAAGAAAAAATACGTGTCCAATATTTTTTGATAATCTAAATGACGGACTAAATAGAATAATATTCTGCTTACCCTGTGTATTTGCTAAGACTTTTATCTAGAATATGGAATAATTCAAACATGTCATGAGCATAATTATGGTATTTTCTTAATTCTTTTGGTGTGGTTTTAAGGCCTCTCTCAGTGTTGTAAAAGTACATTCTGCTTCGTTTTAATTTTGTCCATCTCACAGATAGAAAGATAGGCGCTATAATTATTATTCATCGAATTGTTTGACATTATCTAGCGCTTTAATACAGCGCTTTTCCGCTGCACAAAGTCGGCAGGCATGTTGATGAGAGCTATCCTTCAATCGTAACATTGAACTTGAAGGTATGCTTGTTCCACTTGTTCTTGCTCGATAACTTGCTATATTAACGTGGATGAGACAGAAATTTCAATTTATTGCTTTGGCAATAAAAATTCAATACGATATAGTTTTATTTTTTGTACCAACGACATTGACTTTAAAAGACATACAGTGATACAGTAAAACATGCAATTATTTGTATCTTTTATATTATGTTTCTTTTTGTAAGGGCTCTTAGTATTATTTTAGTTACAGTCTGTGCATATGTATAAGTAAACCGACCAAAAGCTAAAATCCAGCTTAAGAGTGATCAAACTTGATGATATTTTATACATAACGAATTAGATATTTGGTTATCTTCCGGTTGGTGGAATAAACTCAATAGCAAATGACCTCACCGAGGAGTGTGCATTATACATTTTTAATCGTTTTGTAAATACATTTTCTTTCTTTTTCAGGTAGGTTCCATTACTTCAAATGCAACTGAACCAACAGGTACATTTTTCCTTCCTATTTTATTAGCTAAAAAGCCTCCGAATACATTTGAAGACTATAAATAGCTTACACCAAGTCTTACTGCATGGCGGACTGAAAGATATCGTAAAGTAAGTATGCGGTAGGAATAAATTCTCTACAACTAGTCTTTCTGGTCTATGGATCCACGGAAATTGGATTGGTGCTTGATGAGCCTAATGGCGGTTCACTTTTGTCGATTGGGTTTGTGTACTGTGATAAAAAGTACGTATTTAGTAATTAGTTACAATGTGTAAAGGTAGGGCTTTTTTCAATTTCATCTAGTGTAAAAGTATTCGTATCAAAAGACATGAAGAAAATTGAATTTTTACGGAATGATCAACGCACCGATTGCATTTTCTTTATTGAATTTTTATAGACCATAAAATTCCACAGCCAAATAGCATACGAGTTGCTTTGTAATATATTGCCTTTGATGAGATCTGAGATCTTCTGAGGACATGATATTGCTCGAAAAGAAGTCTTCCTCAAATGAGTTCGGACACCCTTATAATTATAACAAAGCCTCGGTATCCACTTGTGTCTGTCCATTTGCGGCATACCTCAAAAAATGCTAGTCATTGGATTAGAGTGAGGTATGGTAGCACAAAATGTTATTGAATTCCAGAACAATGCCTGTACAGTGGGTCTAGAAACAAAAACGAACACGTTTCATTCGTCCCGTCTTCGACATACGTCGAAAGGGACAAACAAGTAAGCGTGACAGATTACAGTCATCTTCCTCACTCGCGTAGCTGTGTCCCTTTCGTCGTTTTATCGAAAACGAGACGAATGAGCCGTTTTCGTTTTTATTTCTAGACCCGCAGTACACTTCGTACGCCGTTTATGACGACCAAAATGAAACAAACAGCAGAAATTAATTAAACATAAATTTTAATACGAAATTACTTCTGTGATGAGAAACATCATCAACGGTACGTAAACCTGTAGTTAATAACCTAATTTATCGCAACGCCATAGCATAAACACATGAACTAAAACTGATTTACCGTTAATTTGTTTTCCTTAATTTTACGAGTCATTTCCAAACACCCATTTATTCCATCATAAAACACCTAAAATAGGAATGTTCCAAAACAGACTTATCCACACTATTCTCTCCTTTGTCATACCAATTACACGGTTCGCGACTGTCCAACCACAACGCGTGGGTATAAGTCCCTTTGTTACATCCTCCCTCACGCATTGGTTTGGAACGTACCTCAGGCTCGTCCTTTTGTAGGTGCATTCATGTTTTACCAAGCGCTAAGAATATATTTTTTGACTCGGTGAATGAAACGTTTCTTGGTTATAATGGCACGGAAATCTTGTAGGTTGATTTCATCATTCATAATTATTTATTTGCTCGCTATATTGTTTCTTTGTCCTTCTCCCTGTTTTCAGCATTACTCAAAAACGGTTGACCAATTTCTTTTTTGTGCAAGTTATTTGGGCAACTCAACTACAAAAAGCTGTTCGTGTTGTAAACTCAATGGATGATCAAACTAAATATGATGAAGTTCATTAAGCCATTAATCCATTTAAGTTCATTGATTGGATACATTTTTATTTGCATTAGCCAAGCCATAGGTATCGGCAACAGAGAGCACTCGTCAGTTTCTCAAAATTCATGAAGCTATAACATACTTTATTATATTCTCTGCTATAACACCATTTGAAACCAACTCTCTATCGTTTGTTTCACTCCATTCTCAAAAGGGCAAAACAAATGCAAGTCATAGACATTCTTAGACGATCTGAGACACCCTCTTTTGTCGATTTACTTTCAATTAAGTTTCGAATATTGTTGATTACAAAGAATAGGGTGCAGTATTTCAAGACTATTTTCTATTTGAAACAGCAAATATCTAGTTATTTGTCGAATATTTATGCATTTCTTGTCAAAATGTCATCTGAATATAAAAGCACATTTATTTTCATTTATATTTTTATATAATATATTTCATAAATTCACAGTTGAGAAATGTTCATAAAACTATTTTATAGAAGTTCAAAACAATGCCTAATTTGACACAGTATTTCTTTAACAAAAAATACATGTTATGTAAAACGTTTCTAGTTCGTCGAACAAAACATACGCGGGCATCACGACTCGGCCGTCCGTAACGCATCTTCCGTCCGGCACAGCTGGCGGCCATTTTTATTTGGGATCCATTTTTGATTTTTAAAAATGGAACTCCGTTGCTGTTCGCTCAACCCTTTCGACGTCATTGAAGCGGTTATTTCATCGGTCAGAAATCGATGCTAGCGGCAAGATAACTCTCATGATAGGTATGCACATTTATGAAAGTACCAGCTTTTTACTTGTGCCTTATTTTCTGTGTACATATTTAACTTCAGTTTGGTTCTTAAAGAGAGCTAAGTGCGAGTTGCCTATCGAATAACTTACTACCGCGTGAATCAAGTTAAGCTGGGTCTCCAGCGAGTGTTTCGTCCTACACATTAAACAAAAACGTCTTACACAATACATTGTTTCGCTACACATTTTTGCTGATAGGCATGCAGTGCAGGAGACCGAGGTTATCAACAAAAATGTGTAACGAAACAATATTTTCTGTAGAGGTTTTTTGTGTAGACAGTGTGTAGGACAAAACACGCGCTCGATTCACGCGGCGGCGTAAATATTGTTTCGTTACACATTTTTGTTGATAACCTCGGTCTCCTGCACTGCATGCCTATCAGCAAAAATGTGTAGCGAAACAATGTATTGTGTAGACGTTTTTGTTTAATGTGTAGGACGAAACACTCGCTGGAGACCCAGCTTAACTCGATTCACGCGGTAGTAAGTTATTCGATTCGATTGGCAACTCGCACAGAACTGTGACTTCCTAGATTAGAAAACACAAATATAATCTATGGTTTCTTAGTTATATTTTAAATTATTATTTATTTGTAGGTAATTAGTTTATTTAAGTTTTTATTGTAAGATGTATATATACTTTTATTCAAGTTCATCTATGGTTAATGTTGCTTGATTGTATCATTTTAATTAGGTAGTATTAAGAAGTTAGGGCATCTTATGGGTGTACATAATGTAACCTATTCTCGTGCAGCAAACCTTAAATTTAGAGTTGAAAAACCTAAAATAATACAAGCTCATTTAACTTTTATCCATCTGCGTTAAAGCCTATTTTGCAATGAAAAGTTTTAGGTTATGGCAGCTCTAAATTTAAGTATTGCTGCACGAGAATAGATCACAGTGTATACTGAATTTATTGGAACAAATACCCTATAATTTATAAATGCAGCTTTGTTTGATTATAGTGGAAGGTTGGATACTTTATTTCGGATCTGACTGTAAATATTGAAAGTTTACTTGACCAGTTACATTACATGTTTTCACATTGACGTGCAAAATGCCCATCTGGTCGTCAAAGTAAATAAAATTCAAAACATTGTGTCCATATTTGTACTTGTATGTTTACTCATTTTACATATACGAGACAAGTAAACGGGCCATTCCTATTCAAAGTTTTTTAACTTTTGCTATTCTGTGCCTTAAATCTCAATTGATTTTAATTGACGTTAACCTCAAACAGCTGCAGGTTTCACGGACGACGCTCTCTCTAAACTCGCCCGTATGTCGGTGCGTTTGGGTTCACGCATTTTTGTTTGGAACTCAATTATTTACCAAACTAAGGGTGTCCGCGGGTATGACTCTTGGGAAAAGTGGTTCAGTAGGGTCGGTAGAATATGTGGTTTCATTTAATGGTCGCACTCTATTTACACCCGGTATAGTTGTTGTGCAGGGTAATTTACAAAGTATTGCATAAAATAAAACCACTTTTATAGAAAAGCGTAAATTGGTATTAAGCTATTTACCAATGCGGGCCAGTCGACGCGTACCTTAATATTATCATCAAAAGTCGTTTTTAAATGTTCGGTAACCCGGTAACTAAAGTCAAAAATAGGTAGGACGGTGAGCAAAGCGAAGAAAAGCGTGTTAGGTTGCTGATTACCATAATTTCGGGAGCCGAGCGAAACGGAGCGGAGCGAGGCGACCCCTGAACATATAGATCTTAAAAGAATATTGATTTCTAGGTTGAAAATTGAGACAGGGAGCCTCACATTCCTCTCCCCCCCTCCTCCCCAATATTTTTCTGTATTACACGTTATTATTTTGATATACAAATATAATTACTTTTGATAGCTTCTTCTTTTATTTTTACTCAACTAATGCCGGGCCACATCGGACCCGAAATATATCTTGAGATCAATTATTTGTCTATACAACTGAAGGGTGCAGGGGAAGAACAGGGAATGTCCATCTGATTACATTTCGAGAAAAACGCATTTAAACCTTTGAAAGTGCATACATCTTTTTAATGATACTAGAAATACAATATATTCTTATATTTTCACTAATTTACTACTATATAAAATACAAAAAAAATTAAATTAAATTTGCGATTATTTCACATTCAGGCCAATCGAAAAACGCATTTTTGGTTACCATTTGTAATTGAAAACGAGACTTAAATGGAAAAACAATGTTTTGACATTAAAAACACAAAGTTGAAAAAATTAGAAATTCCTTCTTCTTCCCCTGCACCCTTCAATTTATATAAATTTTATTTTATTGTACATTTGCCCGAGTTATTTTTTTTAGGGTTCCGTACCTCAGAATGAAAAAACGGAACCCTTAAATGACCACTTTGTTGTCCGTCTGTCTGTCAAGAGCCTTTTTCTTGGCCCCTACTAGAGAGAGATATCAAGTTGAAACTAATACCTCCTACAGAAGTCTGTGGCCGGCCCCATGGTAGGTACTATTAAAACTCATGCTTCTAACTCAGCGCGAAAAAAAAGTTTCATACAAAATGGCCCAGCATGAAAACCTATAGGACCATAGGTACCCTATAAGTTTTAATGGTGGGTCATTTTGTACCTATCCAGCCTATTATATAATTTATATTGAGCCTAGGTATCTATTTGACTTAGAAACTTGAAATTTCGTTAACAATTAGGTCTTATAGTACACATCTAGGAAAAATTCTGAAAATACTCGTATTACGTATTTGAGAAGAAAGTAAAGCCAATTTGATTTGATCTTTTGGTTACGTAGACTTTAATAGATCGTAAGTGTCAAGCTAAGTTGGTCAATTATAACTGCTCGTGGAATACTTTTGGGTTTTAAAGAGGTGTACGGAACCCTCGGAGCACGAGTCCTACTCGCACTTGACCGACTTTTGAATAAAGTTCAGAAAGTAATTAATTCAAGTTCAAGTTCAAAAGTTTTTTATTCAACAAAATAACAAAAATAATAATTGTTATTCCTTGTTAGCCAAAATAACATATTTTTTGAATTTAAGTATATCTTCTAGTTATTTCTTACATTTAAGCAAATTATTTGGGCATAATTTATTTAGGCACTCATTAATGAACATTATATCTTTATGAACAACATAGGTATTGTTTTTTTTTGCAAAGCTTTATTTATAATACTATAATTTATTTATTTGTCGCCGACATGATGGCCGTTGGGGCCGAAAGGCATTAGAATGGAGACCACGTACAGCAAAGCGTAGTGTAGGCCGACCTCATGCCCGCTGGACCGACGATCTTAAGGGTGTTGCGGGTGGCGGCTGGATGAGGAGGACGGAGGACCGCCATGAGTGGCTAAATTTGGGAAAGGCTTATGTCCAGCAGTGGAAGAACACAGGCTGATGGATGGATGAATTTATTTATCTTTGGAATACAAAGCTATCATCCCTATAGTGACCATAGTAGGTACTATAGTCCATCCCCACCGTTTGGAGATGGGGATCTAGACTATTTAATTTTCAACTGACAGCTAACAAAGTTACTTTAGTGAACGTGCAATTTAACCGTTAGTTTCCAGAGCAAATCGAATTAATAGAAGCATATATTCAATGGAAAAACGCAATATCCAAGTAATAGGATTCAATTGCAACGGAGACGAAGTTTTTCTATTAGCTTCCATTTCTATAGGGCATAGCTCGCCGACGAGACGCGTTGAAAAATTGTGAGTGGTTTGACCCGCCATTTTGTACTGAGCTCATCATCCCACTTCTGATGCTGGCACGGCGGGTCATTTTAAAGTGGTCCTCATGTACGGCTGGCCTGCATTAGTTGATCTTCCCTTCTCTTTTGTTGTCTTCGAATTACAGGCGAGGGGGGTTAGGTTAACGAACTTAAAGGGATCTTTTTAAAGTGGTTGCCTCTAAAAGGGGGGAGGGCGAATAGGGGGGTTGTAAATAGACAGTTTTTATGCGGGTAGTCATTGATAATGGGGGAGCATTGTTTAGTCGTGCTTCCTAAGTGAATGTGGCTCGTTAAAAGCGCCTAGTTTTAAGCCGGTCTCGGCTAGAGATGGACTTATTGGTACGATAAAACAGTGAATTGCGATACATCAACACCGTAATGTTTTGCATTGGAGCTGAAAGTAAAAAACTATGGTCTCATCTGACACGTGAATGGCAAAGACTCTATTAGCTTTTGGTAGAAGCGATTTTTGGTTGGCTCATTTGTCTATTGTCCCGAGTAGTACGAATAATCACGTAGCGAAACAACAGTTTTTAGCTAATACTCAAATATTTTATTAGCAAAAAAGGATTGCAGATATTTGTATTTACCTATTTTGTAAGAAAAATGAAAAAGTTGGGTTGAGATATTTTATTTTAGAAAATGTATATCATATACATTTTTATGAATGCTTTCACTTAATAAACAAATTATATATATGTATAAATATATTTCAAACTAAGGAGAGTCCTTTCTTAAGGCGCATGTCGAAAGCAAAATAAAGCTTACATTTAACACTTATTATAAAACAAAAGCAAGATTATTTTATGTTATTATTTCCTATACCCCACCCCACGGCCTCACCCTGAAAGAGTTAATAATTTGAACATTCTGTATCACATATACAATAATTTTTTTTTATCCTGTTTTGGGCTGTCGTTTTACGTACCAATCTGCCACATTCCAAGTTTACAAAGTTTGGAGTTCTAGAAATTTCGTAATGAGAAAGTGGATGGTATTTCGCTTTTACAGATATGTCGCGGGGATTGAATGAAAACCATCTTTTAAATAAAAACCTTAATTAGGTCAGGTTAGTTTATATGATATATCCCTAGGTTTTTAATACAAAACCGTATTTTGATAAATCCCTGCGGCTTTATATAGATAACTGGGGTTTTGATGATGGCTCTGCCCCAACACTGAACCCACTCTGTATCACACCTTTATTTAATTTTGTGGAAATATTTTTTTTTATAATGATTGTTGGCCCGTAAAGCAATCTAAATTAACCAGCGATTTCAAAAAAAACATAGCACTCTGATTAGCTCTGACAAATTACCCCACTGAAACTGTGTAGGAAGGACACATAAGTATGGCGACGGCGGGATGAGTCTGCTAAACACAACTGTCCCTGTGTTAGGGGTCCTATCTTAAGGGTTTTCCCCGGGAAAACATGTGGCATGGGATTTTGTGAGGCCTAATATTTTTAGGGGTAAATATAGGGGAATTATGAATATTAAAAAAAGTTATTTGATGAGTTTCATCAATTTTTTATTTCTTATTGTTTTAACTATCATTCCATCCATCCATCAGCCTGTTTCGTCCACTGCTAGACATGGACCTTTCCAGGATTTCGCCACTCTAACTGTTATTATTATTTGTAATTTTTTTTTCGACCTACTGAATATTGTGTAAATAAAGACTTTTATAGCTTAAGATAATTTGTCTTTTTGGGAGATTTTACAATTAATTTTGGGCATTTTAGGAGTATTTTGGTTTTGCTTATGGGGATTTTTTTCAAGAGTTGGCAACCCTGCTTTTTGTCGCAGTCATGACATGAACCTTTTCCCCTTTTGATTGTCTGGTTCCATTTTCGAATTACTCTTCGTGTCTCATGTTTTATTTATATTCGCCCGAAAGTATCCCGAGTTTTAATAAAAAACGCGAAGATCTAACAAGTCGTACCCTGAGACCTAGACACGGACTAGCACTACCACCTTCTCAGCTAAAAATGCACTCCTCAGGACCATTATCCATGTCTATAAAAATTTATAATAAATTACCAATGTATTTAATAAAAGAAGCAAATGATATTAAATTTTTAAAATTACTAATACAGCTATTGACCACGAAATGTTATTACACTATCAACGAATATTTAAATGATAAATTATAAAATACAAATATATAAAAAGAAAACTGACAAATAAAACTGGGAATTTAAATATTTTAATAACTTAATAATCAATCTTTAATAATAAAAATGATAATGAAAATAATATTAAGGTGGTAGAGCTGATGCCGGGCTCGACTGTGGAGGTACCACCATCTTACTCGCAAATCCTCCTGAAGTAATTCAGGAGAGAGTAAGAGAACAGCTCTCAGGCAAAACCAGGCGGCCCACCATTTCCTGGGACCGATGGATGGCGGTATATCCATCCCCAATTGCCAAGCCTTATAAAAAATAGACTGGTGACGGGCAGCGGCGTCACTGGTGCAAGGTTTTCGGCACCGCGCTCACCAACCCGCCTGCCCAGCGTGTGTGAGTAGTGAGTATGGGCATTTCTTCCAGGAGGACCGCCAAGAGTGGCGAAATCCTGGAAAGGCCTATGTCCAGCAGTGGACGAAACACGCTGATGGATGGATGGAATGAAAATAATAATAAATAGTTAATAATACATAATAATAATAATGATACAAACAAATTTCTTTATTGCGCAAAACTTACATACTAAGATACCTCTCTTCCATATAACAGGTAGGTAGCTATTAATTTGCAACAATTTTAAATATTTTTATGTAGCATAATAAGTTGCTTATAGTAGGATCTTCACAAATAATAAATCTATAATAATAAAATGCCGTCCTCTCTTATATTGCTGTGCCTGGACAAGGTCCATAATGATCTAATAATATTAATGTTTTTCACCTGTGTATATACATTATGGAATGCCATAAAATATATGAATATGAATATGATAGTAATACAGCGCTAAGTATATGTAAATCCCTAACCCACTGTTTCCACATTTGCAAATTTGTTTCAATTAAAGATGTCCTAAAACCCTTTTTTCGCATGTAACGTGACGTGAGCATACATTTTATTTTCGTGTTGCAAATGCAACTGCAATGAATATGCATACGGCAGCTTTTACGTTTGTTTTGCCGGTTTGTGACCGGTTTGGACCTGCCAAAGGTACCTAAACAAAATGAAGTAACACGAGGATTTGCGGTGTGGACAAAAGCAACAAAATTCAACATACTGCCTCTGACTCAAAGCCATTTAAAGTGTGTTTTGTAGTTGTTGTGTAGGATCATTTACCACGGAATGCATAAAATAATGCAACTTTGTTAGAAAATCCCAATTGCTAATTGTCGCGTAATGCCACAAATCACTTTTTTTTCGAAAATAAGAATAACTATCATAAGTTGTGCGTTTGGGAACTTTATTCACTTGAATACGAATTATATGCAAAATTATATCATTTGAGAAACCATCTTGCTTGTGCCACACAAAATTCAACTCTAAAAAATGTCTGTTAAAAATAGTTTTTGTTCTAATAGTCTATGTGCGAATGAAGTGGAATAAAATGATATTAATAAAATGAATACTTTATTTCTGCAATATAGTTACATAAATACACATATCGCACGTTAGGATTTATTAAATAATAAAAATTATTAAATTAAAAAGAGGAAATTCAATATATTAAAGTAGGTTTTGGGTTTGCTTATATTTAATAAGTAAATACACGTACATGAACTAAAATAAAGGTATATTTAATGTATACAATTATGTATATACGATATGATAATAATAATAGCTACCCATATACTAAATACTAATAGGTTACATATATAAATACATGCCTAACTCCGCCCATTCGATTAGTCTTGCTAAGAAGAAGGGCAAGAAACTTAACACGATCATGTCTTTTTTATATTTATATACAACAGTGTTTTAGTAAAGAGATAGAAGGTACAGGACAAGAGAAAGTCGGATAATCAGGCCAAAAGTTGAGTTAAATAATATTAAAAACAAAACGAAATTAAGTAATAGATTTATCTCTTTATCCTCCTGTTCTATCACTCCTATCAATCTCATACAATCTGAATAAATTTTATATATCTATCTATAAAATATAATTTTGAAAACAATATATTGCATTGCATCTCGTCTGAATTTTGCAAATCACTATCGACATACGAGAAACATACAAAATACAAAGATCTACGTTCGGACTATACAAAGAGGTAAAACGATAGCGTTTCATTTTTCGACAAAATCACGATTAAAATTGTGCATTTTTTAAACTATTATAAACCTTACATATACTGATTCAATTGGCATGAATTGCCACAGACCAAAATCTTTTTCACTTTTAATATTTAAGCAAGAAAAACAAAGTTAAGTGTGGACTTTGCTCCGAGCGACTGACGTTTGAACTTCAGGCAAGATACTATTTAATTAATTGTCAATGTACAGATTCTAAAATATTTTCAAAGCATTCTCTGGTTTCTCAACATAGAAATGAAATTCTTATTTTAGTGGTTTCAAAGTTTAAATTCTTAAATCCAAACTGAGAACCAGCCTTTTAAGCTTTTTAGTAATTATTCAACTCGCGATGACGTCATGTTTCTTCATTCTACTAAAATAAATAGAACGAATTTGACTCTGTGAATGTTGAAAAGTGAACTCATTCTTCGTAAAATGTGTAACGCGAATTCGTTATACAGAATTTGGATAAAATTATGTCATTTAGAGCGATAAAAATTAATGCAAAACTTTAGTTTAGACATAGACTATAAGATTCAATTTTCCATAAATAGTGCGATAAACGAGTCCACAGGGTTTTCTCCGTTTTTTTTTGTCCATGCTAGGGAACCAATCATTAATGGGGACCTCTACAAAGAGAAGGAAGGAGAGTAGGACATTGTCTTAATAGTCTAATGGTTTAGATTTCCAAAATTGAAAAACACTTTTTTTAAACTTTGTCAAGATCTGGCTTGTTGCTTATATTATCCAGATGGTACTCCTTGTTTGTTTCTGTACACATTCTTTGCGTATTTAAGGCGCAATACCTCCATCGCACAACGAAAGAGATAAACATATCTGAAAAATTGCGTCCGAGTAGTGAGGTGAATCAAGAAAAAGTTTTATCATGCTATTTTTAGTGAATAAAATTCAAAATAAATACTTAAGCGATCCATCTCTGATGGATAGAATCCGAAACGAGGAGATCCGTCGGAGATCGAAAGTAACCGACATAGCCTGCACAATCAGTAAGTTGAAGTGGCAGTGGGCAAGCCATATTTGTCGCCGCCATGATGGCCGTTGGGGCCGAAAGGCTTTAGAATGGAGACCACGTACAGCAAAGCGAAGTGTAGGCCGACCTCGTGCCCGCTAGACCTAAAGGACGTTGTGGGTGGCGAAATTTGGGAAGGCCTATGTCCAGCAGTGGACGAACACGGGCTGATGGATGGATGTACAATATGAGAGCCTTTTAAAAATAACGCAATTCCATGTTTTAGATTATACATATTTTGCGCTATCCGGCGACGCAGCGATCGTCGTAACAGCCACTTTGCAATGCACGCTGATATGAACGTTATTTCAATGTCGTTACTGTCGATATTTTACTGACAACATCGAGCTGCTAATTTAGCTTACTGAAAATGAAATTATTATTTATTATATTTTAATTGAGACAGTTTATTTATTCGCAATAACTTTACAAATTCCCAAGACATAAAAACTCTTTGCTAAGATTTAAAAAACTACTCTAATGTAAAAAACACTAGTGCGATAATGTGAGGAAAAAAACACGCGTGATTAATATTCTGAATTATGACCCTAAAAACGCTGCAATAAGGGTCACTTTATAAGCAAGTGTGTTGAAAAATATATTAAAAAATTATTTGTACTTCAATGAGTTCTAGACAATGACACAACTATAAGTTACAAGTAAAAAACGGACAAGTAAAACAAAATTAATGTATGGGAAATACTGAAAATTTATTGAATTTAAATTTTTATTCAGTATTTTATTTTATGTCAACATTATACGAAACATATCCAAATTTCGGATCTGTTATTAATTCTGTCTGCAAGTTGGAGACCCGTGACATACGGACGGACAGACAGCAGAGCCATAATAGGGCTCCATCTTGCTCTTTGGGCGCGGAATCCTAAAAAGGACAAAACTACAGACATTCCTAATACATATTAAACTCTAGAGACAAATGATCTACATACCGCTCATGCATTTACATAATGAGAATGAGATGGTATTTACTCCTCTTTTTTGTTAACCCTTCGCATTCCTCTCTCCTTCGAGGTGTGTTCCACAAAAAACTTAATCCCAATATATTTTTTAAACTAACGCATAGATTCGAAAGTTGCATCCGTTATGTTGATATTATTTCCATAAACATAAAACATGAATGAATCATCGAGGGTTGTCAGAGTTGTTTCCAAATGTGAACTGTGAAATGCAGATCTCTGTCCACACTTGGTACACCCGCTTTTCACCGACGATTATTACGTCCCAAACGTGATCGGTGGTGAGTCCTATCGTTGTAGTTCGGATACAAATGGACTAAAAGCACACAGACAGGACACAAACCGGCCGGCTAAACACCGGCAGGCGAACGATTTAAAACTCCGTCACAGAGGCTGTCAAATTAGTTGCGATCAAATCAACTTGTAATACTAAATAAATACTAATACTAAAGGCAAAATACTTTCAAGTGCGGGTTCAAATGCGGAGAGATCCGCACTATACTTACTCATAGTTAGTTAGTCTACAAAATGGATCTATAAATATGACATGAATACAACTGGATAATTTTAGTAGAATCACAATGCAGAATAGTTAAATGTAGACCTTTTTTGTGTCAGAAATGGACTCGTTTCAAAGAGAAGAAAAGGAAACTCTTTATTTTCTTGGCTGAAGTGGCAATTTGATGCCTTTTGTAGATGAAATTACACTTAATTTTGTCGTGAGTCGTGAATGATATTGTAGCGGAGACTTCTTGTCCCGTAAAACACATGATCTGAGTACAGAAGTTTCAAAATATAAAACGTGGCTAGGTAAAAGTTTGTCAAAAAATTAAAATTGGAATGGTTTTTGAAGTTGATACTTGAAAATAAAATGAAACGAGAATGAATTTATTCATAACAAACGGCACATTTTTTTAAAGTTGAAAGTGTTACGCGCATTCGCCTCTTATAAACAACTAGACTCACAATCTCGCTCAATAAGGGTCCGCGATGCATTTTGTCACCGCTATGGGGTGACAAAATCGAATGACGATTTCGTACAACTGACATTGCATCTTATGTTAACGACATAACGTCTTAATTTGGTTGAAGCATTTTTGCTACTATGCACGTCGCACGTTCGGACGTTTTCTGACGAACTTTTCTTAGAGACTGTGTTCTTGTTGTTTTATGAGAGGTCAATGGTTACGCGGCGTGGTGTGTCACTCGGGTCATAGTATAGTATTGTGCCCGGGTGTACTGGAGCAAGTGAAGCTGTGCGTGCTGGAGCTCTACGTGTGTTGGCGGCGCGGCGGCGGCCGTGCCTGCTGGCCGTGTCGCGCCCTCGAACTTGTCTTGTCGGTTGCGCCCGTAACGCGAGCCTTTCGCTCCATGAATAAGGTGGCGAAAAACATTGACATGTTTCATTGCTCTTTGAATGAATTCATGTTTTGTGTTATTCGTAAAGTTGTTGTTTGTTTTATTTTTTCGTGTATTTTTATTTTCGTTTTTGTGTTTTATTGTAAATATGTATAAGTTAATAGCTACACTATCGTCTTAAATTAATCCTGTAAGTAAATACATAATAACATAATTTCAAACGTTGTAAGTTGGAAGCCATGGTAGGCTAAAGATAACCTGAGTTATGACCTCCAGCTCCTTCCTCCGTAACAAGATCATATAATTTTTACTGAGCTAAAAGAGTGTTTTCTAATAATATAACTACAGTGCAATAATAACGTCAAACTTAATCTAGACGTAGCAGAAGTTACATTAATTTTAGGGTGCATAACTCAAAATAATGGAAAAAAATTACCTCGTAATCGAATGCGCTCCCATCACTGATATCTGATACATAACTGATGTTATTATGATATCTGTAGCCGCCATTGATTGATGTATGAATTTACATTTTTACCACCTTAGCCGTGCCGTCGCCGTCGCCGTTGCCGGTGCCGGTGGATTGCCGGTAAGTGGAAAAGGGGCCATTGATTCCTTCCTCTGTGTTTGACTGAAGAGGCAACATAATAAGTATCCACTTAAATAATTTCCTGTCTCTTTTTCTGTATTCACGTTCAAAGCGCTACATCCAAAGCCGAATACAATATTCAGTTCCAAGTTTTAAGTCAAAACATGGAAACTAGACAAAGAGGAATAGTGCTCCCACCGAGAACATTTACCTGCATTTGGGAATACATAGGACATCACAGCTGTTTTCCACCTAGGCTATATGTATCAAAATGACTCTTATCACTTGAATTCAAGGTTTATAATTGCTTTTATAAAGAGTTGTAGGTACATTTGGCCAGACAGCGGCCAGACGTCGAGACAGGGGGACTCGCACATTGAGTGGACTTACTCGTAGATGTGTAGTAGAATTGAAGCATATTTATAGGACGTTTAATGCTGGTTAGTCGGCGTATTAGAAGGTCTAGGAAGAAGGGGGCGCTGTGTAAGTATAGAATACAATAAATAACAACATTTATTGGGCAAATAAATATAACAGATCGAATTATTTATTACGCTTAATGTAACCTACATTTACACAAAACATTACACAGGATATTAAGAAACAATTTCATATTGTACAAAGGCAGCAGTTATTGCTAACTAATAACAATACCTTTCAATATTCTCTTCGAATTAAAATTTTCTAAAAATCTATACTAATAATAAAGTAGTAAAAAAGTCGTGTCTGTACATTGAATATTTTCGCGAAATTTTAAATGAATCGTGTTATTGGTACTGTACTGAGGCCGAAACAATAGAATGGGTGCCTCGTACAGTGGAGCCCACATCAAGCTATACACATTGAGTATGAGCTGACCTCTCATTGTACGGGAAGCCTATACAATGAGAGGTCAGCTTATACTGGAAGTGTTTAGCTTGATGTGGGCTCCACTGTACGGGGGTCCATGCATTGAGTGTTTTTTGTTTTGTTATTAGAAGAATAAGGGTCTACTATGTATATCGCATTTGAAACAAAGTGGGTTAAAAACGTCATAATTCTGCTGGCAACACAGAATACTCAGAAGAAAAAAAACTAGACCTAAATAGAGCTTAAAGTTTGATTATCCCTATAAAAACAATTTTTGCATAAAAAATACGAGGCACTCATTTTAGAATGTTTGTCTGTCTGTTCCGTTTTTAACTCGAGAACCACCCAACGGATTTGGATGCGGTTTTTTTTATTATAATCTTAGTGACCCTGGTCAACACATAGGCTATAAGGGGTGTTCATAAAATAACGCCCAAGCCGGAAACGGGGAAAAGATTGAATAAACGCTTTTATAACTCGAGAACCACTGAACGGATTTGGATGCGGTTTTGTTTATTATTATCGTAGTAACCGTGTTCAACACATAGGCTATAAAGGGTGTTCATAAAATAACGCCCAAGCCGAAAACGGGGCAAAGATTCTCTAAACGCGGGCGAAGCTGCAGGCAAAAGCCAGTAACAAATAATTGTGAGATATATTTCGTTTCGGGCCATTTGGGCCCAGCATCACGTTACTGTGACTGAAGCCGGGCCCGAATGGCAAGAAAGACCCGAATTGTAATATATGTATATCTCACAATGAAATCTATTAGGAAAACTTATATTTTTCAATTCTTACCACCTAAATACATTTTTACAAACAATTGTAGCTCAGTCTTCAGCCCAGAAATCCCTAATTTTATTAATCCATTACAAAGACGCGAGCTGACATACTGAATTATTCTTTCATACCGGCTTTAACACTCACGTATTATTGTTGTTGACTATATGTCAACTGTTTCACCGAGACAATTTCGGCATTTTCAAGGCGAGTGTCGTTCTTAGGACCGTTCTGTATGTCTTTTCGTCTGTCTGTATATAATGTTTGAATGTTCCGTTTTAATTCGAGAACTACTCAACGGATTTGGATGCGGTTTTTTTATTATAATCGTAGCGACCCTGAAAAAACGCGGACGGAGCCGCAGGCAAAAGCCATGTACACTATTGTACACTCAGCAATGCTCCCGCCTATCCTGTTTCAAAATCTTGTTGCTTGAATGTGATAATCTCAGCTAGCCCTGCCTTTTATTTTATTTACCAATGGGAGTTTATGAGAGACACTTTTTATGGCGTTTTTGGGTCCATCAGAGTCCATCGGTCACTTTAGTCAGACTATTGGTAGACAAACACTAGCAGGGTTGGGCCTAGCCGAAGTTGCCGCGAGCCAGTGGCACACTAAACTGGCCTTTAAGGGCTTGCCTTTGGTCTTTCGACGGTTTTTGCTTTAATATGTTGAGTCAACTACTTATCTGAACGATGTCCCTTGTAATTAAATAAATAAAGCAAAATGTAAAACTTGGACACGTGTTTTTTCAGACCTTTATATTTCCGTTGTCAAGTCGGTTACCTAATTGGACACATTTCACCCGATAGATTTAATTTTGGAGAATGGTGCCTTTTCAAGTTATTAATTCGTTTCATGTCTAAACGGCTTGAGCCTTAGGTCTGAAATTACTGCTATAATAAGAAAACATGTCAGGTGAAAAAACTCCTACATCAAATAGTTTTTCGTAAAATCCATAAAAAACTCGAAAATTCACCGATTTATGCGTGCCGGTAATGTAGACTTACTGACAACATACTAAAGTTCAAAATCACTCAGTAAGATTATCGTGCACCATGACCAAGCTTTAAGGTGGTCAGGCGGGAACCTTGCTGACTGTTTTAGTATTTTTTTTTGACTCGATTAAAACAAGATTTAATAATCTATTTCGTCCTGAACCCTTTAACAGTAAAAGACTTTCATTTTAGTTCTACCTATTTCATTCAACATTAAAAAATAACACATTTCATTCAAAATATTGAAAAAATATTCGATGTGCATACACGAACGACCATTTTACTACTTTACTACTTTTAGTATAGATTACCGTGTCACAGATGAGATGTAATCGGCCCGACAGGTTTCGAGTTATGCCAACATCAAAGTTTGTTTGTAAACGCCTATTCTGATACTAGAGTGTAGTAAACTCTATTGTGTATTCATTGGAATAACGTACTCAGCCTATTTCAAGCACTGAACTAAAGATAGAGCTATTTTGAAGCAAGGTCAAGACTTCCGCGCAGATTTGAAAATAGAATTGACCTGCATCGTTGCGGGAGACCTATTTCAAGTATTTTTGTTTGTGTTTACTTTATTAAGATGACGAAGAAAGAAGATGTAGTGACTGAAACAGAAAAAGGAATGCTTAGGTGGTTTGGGTATATAGAGAGGATGAATTAAAGTGGAGTGACGAAAGACATTTATGGGGCACAATTGGAAGATAATGCTCAATGTTCGCCTAGAGCGACATATTCTGACTAGATTGGCGACATAATGACGAAGGGCAATGTCAAAAGTAATCGGAATAGAAGAATTTGTATGACTAGATTGATAGATGTGCAAGAGGCGAAAAAGGTAGGGAAAAATCTGTAGTTTCTGCCTACCCCTCTGGGATACAGGTGTAAGTTTTGTGTGTATATTTATAGGTACTTTATTAACCCTTTTGGCGTCGATTCCAGAGAAGTCAATAATTTTTTTATGGATTCTTTCGTTTTAAGATTCTTAGAATTTGTCTATTTATTTTATCATACCTTTTGCTTATACCAAACGAGAACCAGCAGTTTATTTTATTATCATCGCAGTGATCCTGGTCAACACATAGGCTATAAGGGGTGTTAATAAAATAACGCCCAAGCCGAAAACGGGGATTAGACTGAATAAACGCGGCCGTAACCGCGGGCAAAGGCTTGTGCCAAATAAAATATAATCGGTTCTAGACATAAAATTTCAAAGTTAAAATCTGTCTACCTCGTTTCACAGATTTAATAAAAGAACAATTCTTCAAACCCGTTTCGATGTTACAAATATTTTCTTAGATATTGTTTTCAATGATGGCAATAAATAACACGAAATAGACAATTATTTTGTCCAATTTGTTTGCAAAAAATTCAATATTCCTTTTTGTCTTGTCTCTTGAGTCCAACAAAGGAATCTAAATCTCTGTCCGCCATTTTATATTCCAAACTTATTCGAACTATTCGCCAAAACGTTTCTTCGTCTGGAGGAGTCGTACGTACTGAAGTTTCATTGACTCCTTAAAGTGTCACCTTGTGCGTTGTTTTTTGGATTGTATGATTCCAGACGACTTCAATTAATTATAGACCCTATTAGGAAGGAAATAAGATTTCTGTAAACTGTTCTGCTATCATATCGTGCCATAGATATTATTAGATGTATAGAAAAACCAATCACTATGAACTTCTCCACAGTTGGGTCAACGTAACCTTTGATGGATAAAAATATTGTAAGCTCAAGATAAAGAATTAAATAAAGGAAAATTTAGAGCGGTGAACTCATATTTCATTGAAAATGTTGTGAAAGTGCTCTTTAAAAGAATTCACCATTATGAAAATTTCGTTCCCAAGGGCATTGCTTTAAAACGTTCTAAATTTCTTTGCGCTTCATCATAGATTTATTTACAAATTTGTATCGGAATATTATCATAATTTTTACACATTCTGGTAAACATTTTATTACTGTAAATTGTAAAACAATACCAATTAAAATATCTGGATTACTAACTTACCTTTAAACTAAATTATGGTTAGACCTCCTTAGACCGACCAATCGGAAGAGTTTCTGATTCTGAATCTGTCAACGAAACAGGTAATTGTAGTTTATGTTACAAGTGTGGTAAGGAGGTAACAACTTACGAGGACGATTTGAAAGTCATTGTCCTTACCCGCGTGTATGTATCAATACTACGTTTTTCAATGCATAGTGTGAGTAGAGTGATATAATTAAAGAAACAAACAAACAACAAATACTGCAAATTAACTTTAGGCGGGCATTCTTTTTTTTGTCCCGCACGCAATTTGCCCACTTGACGGAAATAAACGGTACGTTCCAAAACATGTCATAAAACTGTGACTCGCGCTGCACGCGTGCGGATGCGTTCCGAAATTGGTCCGTGTGCAAACACATAACAGAGAGCTATATTATAATTTGACAAACTGATGCGTTTGGCGTTCAAAACGGCACACAACCCATGTTAGCCAACTTTCTGTCAACAAATAAAAATGAAACACTAGTGCTGTAAATATGACTTCAAGAACAGTTTTGATGCATAGGAAATCGATGTCCAAAACCCTCAAAGAGTGTGGACATTTTCACGTCACCAGTTGCAAGCCAGATTTAAAATAATACATTTATGTCAGCATCTGCGATTCTTTGATATTTGTTTGGTGATATTTAGGATTTAATATTTACCAGCGATCATACAAATACTCGTATTTAATGTATTGACGAGTCCTTCGAAAAAATAGCTTTGCTGATTTATTAATTAATAAAGAATTGTTATATCTTTTAACGATGCTTTCCTACAAAGGCAGAGAAAGGCCTCCACAAATGCGTTTTTATTCTGTACATACAGTATACCTTCACTAATAATATAAAGAGGTAAGTTTGTTTGAATGTAAGGGCACGGATTATCATAATAGTTAGGGGGTAATCTCTGGAACTACTGAACCGATTTTGTAAATTCTTTCACTGTTCTAAATCCTTCAGTTTGTTTCCCGGGGACAGGCGGTCTTGTAGAGACAGTCACTAATTACATTCGTGTAGGTAAAACCGCGAGCAAAAATCTAGTACCTAGTAAATATGGGGCCGTCCATATATTACGTCATTCTAAATTAGGGGGGGGGGGGGGTTGGTCTGCGGATGACGGTAAATGATAGATGGGGGGGGGGGGTGTTTCGAAATTGACGTCATGGATGAATCGAGCCAAAACGAATATCGGGAGGATACGGAGATATTACCCGTGATCCAGAATTTAAAAGAATGGGTGAAAACTCCGTGGGAGTTATTCAAAGAAAAGTAAAAAATAAGTAGTTATATTATATCAATGATTATTGCCAAAGTAAAAATAATAAAAGGTGATTCTATAACCAAGTGTTTTAATCATATAATACCCTATTTTTCTCAAATCTGCAATGTTTTATTTTGTCAAACTAGTAATGACGTCAATTTTGGGAGAAGGGGGGGGGGGTCATTAAGAACTGACGATAGGATGATTATAGTGGCGGGGGTCTAAAATCTGAAAAAATCGATGACGTAATTTATGGACGGCCCCTATACAGAAAAAACCCTAACAAAGATATGTTAATGGCGGCCAAAACCTTTTCTTTTCCCTTAATTGATCAACGAATTAAGGTATCCCATTATTCATAATTAATTTAATGAACTTCTTTATCCATCCTTTAAACTTGAGCTTTTGAAGAGTAAACTCGCTATACCTTTTATTAATAACTGGATAATGAAAAAGCCTTTCTAGGAATTTTCGGAAACAAGAAGTAGAAGCCTCCATAACAGTTCTGTATAATTATAAAGCTGATATAATATTCTTAGAACTTATAACTCTGTAAAATTGAATTAGTATATGTATAAAAGATTGTAAGTTTATTATTTAAAGGTGAAGCAAAGGGTCCGTTAATGTGGGCGTTAGCGCGGCTTATAACCTAATTATAATTTTTAGGGTTCCGTACCCGAAGGGTGCCAAACGGGACCCTGTTACTAAGCCTCCGCTGTCTTTCTGTCCGTCTGTCACAGGGGTCGACAGTTTCAACCGTAATAGGCAGTAAGTTGAAATTTTCACAAATGCGTCGTACTATGGCCTCTACCACGACAAATAATAACAAAAATAAAGGGGGATCCCCATACAAGATGAGACTAAACAGTCGCATTATTTTAACGTTATTTGTTTTGGCTCTTACTTAAAGGTGGTAGTTCATACAAGTTGATATGACATCTATAGTACTGTTGTTATTTATCATAATGTTTTAGTATTCTGTACCCGTATTGTGTGGTGGTACGGAACCCTTGTGCACGAGTCCGACTCGCACTTGGCCTTGTAGGTAGTAGAGCTGGTGCCGGGCTCGACTGTGCAGGTACCACCATCTTACTCGCAAATCCCTCCACGTGTTATGTGTATTCGCGAAAATTGCTTACTAATTATGTCATCTTAACCATTAACAAACTTTAAAGCGTGTTTACAGTTCTGTACCTCAGAGGTAGAGAATAGTAAGTCCACTTTTTGAGAATTTCTTTTTTTCACGTCAATGAGATCGTAAGAACCTAGCTCTACAAGATGGTATATAGCATTAAGTCCAATTCATTAGTTTAAAAGATAGCCAATTTGTAACGAACTTATCTATCAACTTATCTTATTACACTTTCCGTCTATTTTTACCTCTTCTGTAAAATTACCATTTTGGCGCTTACTATTGCTCTGAGGTACAGAGTTGTAAGTAATGCAATGCCATTAAAATATAATGCATGTAATTATAAGTATGTTCTTTGTGTAAACCTAACATTAATTGCATACTTTTTATTTAAAAGTAAAGAAAATAAAATTAAAATGTGCAGTTTGCACCGAGATCCACTGTTAAGTATTTATTTATATTAAATATTTATTAACCCTATGGTGGTAGGTTTTATTCACGGTTGGTCACATCTCTAATGACGAAACCATACGACTTATCGTGTGTCGGCATGAGACGCTGACGCCGCCGCCGGCGACAATCACACTAATATTGTAAATGCGAAAGTTTGTGTGAGGGTGTGTGTGTGTGAGGGTTGTGTATGTATGTATGTTTGTTACTCTTTCACGCTGAAACGGCTGAACGGATTTGGATGAAATTTAGAATGTATATAGCTTATACCCTAACTTAACACATAGGCTACTTTTTATCCCTGTACAAAGCATGTCGTTAAACCGAAAAACACGCGGGCGGAGCCGCGGGCAAAAGATAGTCTAAAAATGGTATATATCATTTAAAATGTTGAAAAAATATTCAATGCACAGATACGACTTCTGTAACAAATTTTTATTACTTATATAAATATAGTTTCAAAGATATCGTTTAAATGTGGTCAAACTACCATTTATTATAATTTTAGACCGTTTAAGGTAAAATAATAAAAATAAGTTGAAATTGACCAAACTCTCTCCCAGTAATAAGGGTAAATGTTCTGTAAAATTTTGACACCTTTGTTTTTCGTTTTAAATTGATTAATGTGCTAACCCCTTTCCCAGAAGTTTTCAGATTAATGGACTTATAAAGGGCTTTTTAAAACTTAACCAATAAAAGTTATGGACGCTTTTAAAATAAGACTAAAGTGAATCCGTAATAATTTATATTTAAGTCGAAGGAATTCGTGTTTTATATAAAATTGTATGATTTTGAATCAATTCCCGGGTCATTAAAATATGGATAAGGAATTAATATTGCGGTATGGAAAATCGGAAAAGGAAATCTGGACTTTTCTGATTTTCTATACCGCAATGTCATACATTTAATTTGTTATCTCCTTGCGATGCATAAATCGCCAAGTGCTTAAAAAATATAGAAATTTATTTCTACCATAAATTTCCGGAAATTACGGAATTGCTTAAAACGTTACGATGATGTACCTAATACTTAATAGATGTTACCGTAAATGTATGTATATTTTTCAGGCATTTCATTCCTAGGTATTTTTTAAATGTCAAGTAGGTTTTGGTCAAACAGCATAGATTTTCAGCCAGTGCCTTCTACTCTGTTCGACCTAAACCTGCTTGGCATTTAAAAAAAATCCTAGGAATTGTATGCAATGTCTGAAAATATACAAACATTTACGGTAACATCTATTAAGTATTAGGTATATTATCGTAACGTTTTAAGCAATTCCGCAAATTCCGTAACTACGGAATTGCTTAAAAATAAACAATATTTTAAGAAGCCGACTCCATAGTTTTTTCAACTTTAGGTATATATCGATCCGAATATCCTATCCCTCGTTATAGATAAGGATTTTCAAAATAATACACCAATATGTGCTTTTTCATTTCTTTATAAAACTATTGTGGGAATTTTTAAGAAATTTATTTAACTTCACTGCGTTGAATTAGTTCTGAACCAAGTACCTAGATAATTTTCAGCTAAAAACAGTTTCATTTATTGTTTAAGTATTGTTTCGCAATGGAAAATATAACAAATGATAGGATTTGGTATTGTCTAGTTTTATATGGAAACAATATTTGTAAAAAAGTGAAAATAAATATTAATAATTTAAAAATACAGGGCAGTGTGTCTAGAACATGGCACGAAAAGAGTGTCTATTGAAAGTCTTCTGCTGTCAAACTAGATTTTTAGTATCTAAGTAATGAAGTTTGACAGCTGAAGACTCTTTCAAAAGACTCTTTTTGTGCCTCATTCTAGGCCCCCCGGATAGTCAATCAATTATGCGTCGGAGCGGGACAGATTTCTCTGAATACTTACAATATATAATTCCTTAAGTAATATGACCTCAATCAATGAAAGACTGCAATAATTGAACATAACAAAAGATGTTTATATAAGCTAATTGCTTTGCAAACATTCTACATCCCACTATAATATTATAAATGCGTCTGTGTGTGTATGTTTGTTACTCTTTCACGCTGAAACGGCTGAACGGATTTGGATGAAATTTAGTATGGATATAGCTTAACACATAGGCTACTTTTTATCCCATAAATCATGGGATGAAAATGAGCTTTCAAATTTCTATAGAAAAGTGATGCGTCACCCTTTCACGCCATGCTTACGAAACCGATCAGGCTGAAATTTTGCATAAATGTAGTTCTAGACTTGGAATAGGACAAAAACTACTTTTTCCCTTTGTTACCATGGAAAAGCTATCAAAAAGACACAGGAAATGGGAAACAGAGGCGCATAACACACACATTTCACCAGCTGTGTTTACTGTAGGTAACAGTCCGAATAATATTGACTGATATTATAGGAGTGCACAAAACTAATTCAACGCGGGTGAAACCGCCGGCAAAAGCTAGTTCAAATATAAACCATACAATCTTAAAACTGTAGTTCATGTTTCAAGTAACTTTTATGTTTTACAACAGTCTCGTGATTGCGACTTTAACGCCTACTGAAACATTTGTATTGTAAATAACTTAAGAATAAGGCAATCGAATCCGTCCATCCATCCATCAGCCTGTTTCGTCCACTGCTGGACATAGGCCTTTCCAGGATTTCGCCACTCTTGGCCGTCCTCCTGGAAGAAATGCCCATACTCACACACGCACCAGTGACGCCGCTGCCCGTCACCAGTCTGTTTTATATAAGGCTCGGCAATTGGGGATGGATATACCGCCATCCATCGGTCCCAGGCAATGGTGGGCCGCCTGGTTTTGCCTGAGAGCTGTTCTCTTACTCTCCTCCGAATAACTTCGGGAGGATTTTCGAGTAAGATGGTGGTGGTACCTCCACAGTCGAGCCCGGCATCAGCTCTACCACCTAATAATAAAATCGAATAATTTCGATGAAATAAAAAATAATGTCTGACTTCCAAACAGGTCACCTTTAATTCTTCGAGTCTTCACCCAGTGGTTGGTTCATAGAACTGCGCCAAATTCACCGTTGAACTCACGACAACATGAAAGAACGTATTATTATATCAAATAAGTTTCAGAATAATTTGGATAACAAAAGCAAACTTATCATTATGTAGAAAATATGAAGGATTATTATTTCAAATGGGCGTAGGTAGAATACCGAAAATTACTCAAAAGAGTCTCGGGTAGGGTAGTATACCAGAAACTGCAAGGCGACGCATCAGCCAATTACAGCGCTACATTATAAAGTTAGGCATCGCAAGTTAAGGTGGTAAAACCAAATCTCGGTGCAAAATGCACATCATAATATTGTTTTCCTTACTTTTGAATAAAAAGTATGCAAAAATTGCGTTTTAAAGCAATTACCGGAAATTGATTACTATTATTAGGGTTCTTGCATTAAAATTATGTTTTATTTAATGCCTTACATTTTGATTACATTCGATTACAACTATAAATACGCTTTTAAATTTGTTGATCGAATGCAATTAAAATTTAAATCATAAAATGATTGAATTTGAAAGTAAAACCCTAATTATTGCTATTCAATTTCAGCTAATTGCTTTAAAACGCAATTTTTGCATACTTTTTATTCAAAAGTAAGGAAAACAACATTATGATGTGCATTTTGCGCCGAGATTCTGCTTTACCACCTTAATCATGTATTGTTCTACAGTACTCCCAAACTTATAATGCGCATACAAATCTTCGCCACTGCTCGGCAAAGTTCGTATATCCCTACACTTTCTATACAAGCAGCAAGGTCACGTGGTACGTCCGGTCGCTCGGCTATAGTTTCTATGCGCATTATAACTTTGGGCGTACTGTACATGCAATTGGAAATTAACGAAATTTCCGTGCCTCAAAATAAAAATCGTAACCCTTATAGGATCACTTTGCACCATAGTCTTGTTAAAAAATCTTCTATACGTAAGTTTATAACTTATCAGAATGGTGCGAAACCCTCAGAGCGGAAGTCCTACTCGCACTTGACCGGTTTTTTCCCGAAACGTGTCTTACCAAATCAACCACTAGTGACGTCATCATGTCACCTGAATAGTTAAGATGGCGGCACAGATATGTAAATGCCGGGGCTAGGGTTCACCCACATAAATACGTAGCGTCGAGGAATAATCTCGCATCCATCAGAGCTTCATCGGATACGCGTCACAGGCGACGGGCACTCAAGGTGCCTTCGGAAGTTATAGACATGGCAGAAATTATGTTTAGCTAACTTTTGCCCGCGGCTTGCCTGCGTGGAAGTGTTTTTCAATTATTCAGTAGTATCGACCAGTTTTTGCCAGAAAGAAAACCGCATCCAAATCCGTTTAGTAGTTTTAGAGTTAAAATGGAACATACATACATATATACAGACAGACAAAAATTCTAATAATGGTAGTTTTGGCTTCAGAACAATACTAATAGTGCCAATTGGGACCCTATTAGCCTCCGCTCTGTCTGTCTGTCCGTCTGTCTGACCCCTGTGTCTACAGCTCAACCGGAATAGGTAGAAAGTTGAAGTTTTCACAGAATACGTTATACTATGGCCTCTACCACGACAAATAATAAAATATTTAAAAAAAGTCAAGAGGGGTTCCTATACAAGCAACCTCAAAAAAGATGCACTATTTTAACGCTATTTGTTTTGGCTCTAACTTAAAGACACATACAAGTTTTAAATTAAGTCAGATTGTAGGATATACCCTAAAGTAAAATTAAAAAGTAATAAAAAGTAGGGTTGCGTACGCAGAGGGCGCCAAATTTTTTGTCAGGCGCTACCATTTTAGCGCCTTGTTTTTCGTAGCCTTGATGTTGATATGACATCTTTGAGCGCGAGTCCGACTCGAACTTAGCCAAATTATTAAGTGAGTATTTTACTAAATCTCATTTTGCCCAAAGTTTCGTATTCGGTCGTCGTTTTATGAGACAGGTTCGCCTAAAAGCACAAGTACCGACAAGCCTCATTTTCCTCACATTAACTTTTTTGCACGCTTTTCCAATACCATTGACCATCGGGACATCAATTAACCTGCCCATTGACAGACAGTCTTCGTACTTTCCTGCCCATCCACTTTAATCTTGAAACGTGACGTTCTTTATTAAGAACCTTTATTATACGAATGAAGCTACTATTCTCTTTATTTTTCTTCGGTGTATTACGACTTATTTGACCTAAACTTAACCCTTAAATGCATGATTTTTTCTTTTTGCATGAAACTGAAATATATGCTAGCAATTAGGGTATATTTTCTTAGCGAAATAAAAAAATGGTTTTTCAAATTGACTTAAATATACATATACTTAAATATTTTTTTTTTTGGATCTTAGAGCATACCTGGATAAACTTTTAAAAATTAATATTATTCCAGAAAAAAAATCAAACATTTACGTTTTTTTTAAAGGTCTCGTTACGACATCGTTACAAAATAATAATCTAAATCTAATATTGAAATTTCAAAAAATCATATAAAATCAAGTAATAAAGTTTGATTCAAATTTATTATTGCTCCATCTCTCTTAGTCATACTAATACCAATTATTTTGAGTTATTATTTAATATATTTCTTTATTTTATTAAATACTGGTATGTTGCCAATTTAAGGGTTAAATAAGCGTTCTGTTTTTTTCTTTCTGTATCAACAAGACAAGGACAGGACGCTTAAGGCGACAATTACTGCTGGTGACCCGGGGTGCGTGCGTCTCACTCACTCGTACGACCGGGAAATCAAACAGCGAACGCGCTATAATATTTCTAAATCATTAATTACAATTATCATAACTAAAATTCTTCAAAAATAATCAAAGGAAATTATTTGTTGTAATAATATCTTCAATTTGACTGTGTTTCAATTTGTTTCTTTGTTTAATTAATTAATTAAACCGGATATTCGTTTGAAACTGGACCTAGGTTTGGTAAAAATTTAGTTAAAGATTTTCATAACACATCATTCCAGTTATTATGTAGTGTATCATATATTTCTTTCAATTGTTTTACTTTTATACCGTCTGATCAAAATCAGCCACCAATTTCGATCTCCAAGGTCACCAGCATGTATTGCCCCCTTAAAATATGGTTAGTCTTGTGAAATAAGTCGTGTTACACCGAATCGACCCCATTTCAATTTAAACTTTATAAACTACTAGCTTTTGCCCGCGGCTCCGCCCGCGTCTTATTCGGCTTAGCGACATGCTTGTTTTCCGGTATAAAAAGTAGCCTATGTGTTAAGTTAGGGTATAAGCGATATCTATTCCAAATTTCATCAAAATCCGTCCAGCTGTTTCAGTGTGAAAGAGTAACAAACATACACACACACACAAACTTCCGCATTTTATAATATTAGTGTGATAAAAATATACTTTTAGGATACTGTAAAAAACAGCGAAGTCTCTTTTCGATATATTTAGTAGCCCTTAGTAGACTTTAACAAAACTTGCATTCCCTGACATGTCGATCAACTTCCAAATGTACAACATACAAAGATACACTTATACCTGTGGCGAGTCCCTATAAAGTACAAACCCGGGTCTCGAATGTAAATGATTATTCGTCTACACTCACACGCCCACCACAAGACGGAACCATGACACACTTTTTTTTTTCTTATATACAGGGGGTTCCTTTTTATGCTGTTTGGTAAAAGTAAAAAGGTCGGGTATGGTGTTACTTGTGGCATTTTTATCACGCTGCCATAAAGAAAGGGTAAAACTCATACGATATGTCATTTTGAAGCATTGAGTTCCAACTTGTAGTCATTTTGACTTACTGTTTGGTTCAGTATAAGTTTTAGCTAAGGCGACTATTACTGCTGGTGACCCCGGGTACGTGCGTCTCGCTCACTCGCGCGACTCGCCCCGTATTGATATCTCCGTCGCTCGACGGGGAATCAAGTAGCAAACGCGCTAAAATATAACCAAATAATTAATTATAATAACTAAAATTCTTCAAAAATAATTAAGAGAACTCATTTGTTGTGATAATATCTTTAATTTGACTAAGTTTGAAGTTATTTATTTGCATACTTGATTAATTGAATCGGATCTTAGTGTTAATTTAGACCTTATTTTGGTATTTACTTATAAATTTTGATTATTATATATGAGTTGTTATTAATTATCATTTAATTATAAAATAGGTTTATTTCATTGTCGTGTATTATTCTTTTGTAGATATTATAAATTTAATTGCTTTGAGGAAGTTGATAGTTGAGATTGTCGGCACTTGGTGGAATTTATCAAACATTGTTGTGATAAAAAAACACTTGTACTTTTCCACAGATAATATTTAATTCTACACTACCCAACCGGTTTCACTATATAAGCATCATCAGGGGCTTTTTATGCATGGGCTCAACACGAGAGCAACTGCTCAGGGTAAATATGAAACAGTAAAAGTGAATAACTACTTTGGCGGCAGATTGCTTAAACGCAAAATTCCAATGTTATATAATGAAATGCCTGTTCGTATAAGATCTGAACAAAATAAAAATAAATTTGCAAAATTATATAAAACTTACCTTCTACAAAACATGTAAACATAGATTAAAATAACAATGTTATTATTTATTGTTAATGTACCTACCTACTTACAACTTAGTAAGTGACTAATTATAGAAAAAGAAGTGCGACTCCCTCCCCACAGACAAACCAAATTCCTACTTGGTTTTGTGGGATGTATTTAGATTTAAGTTATTCTTGAAATAAATAAATATATTCATTCATTC
Organism: Ypsolopha scabrella; assembly: GCA_910592155.1. Taxonomy (NCBI): domain Eukaryota; kingdom Metazoa; phylum Arthropoda; class Insecta; order Lepidoptera; family Ypsolophidae; genus Ypsolopha; species Ypsolopha scabrella. The sequence goes on along the minus strand of OU342972.1, from coordinate 8,066,238 downwards.
ATTCAATTACATAATTTTATATATAATTATTTATTTAAACAATCTTTCTGTTGCTAGATGTCCGTGCAATAAACGATATAAATAACTTGCGGGTAGATTGAATACGCATGACAGACAAACCTAAGATTAAAATGTTTACTGAATTCACCGTTTTGTTAAAGATAGCTGATAGTGTGTTTGGCATTCCGCATTTTGACTAAACGTTGCGTAAGAGTTGGGTATGCATCAAACAGTTGTCAAAGGGATGTCACTCTAAAAAAACTGAAAAATTCCCGAGAAAGTCGGGAAAATAAAATTTATGACGAATAAAGTCAAAGACAAATTAGCAAATATTGTGAGTTCTAATATTAAAAAAATTAAATAAATTTCAGTAATTAATTTGAAATGTCAGAAATGTAATCTAATAAAATTAAAATTAAATTATTAAAAGCGAAATTGTCCATGTCAGATAATTTGAAATAAAGGCCAAGTCAAATTAAAATATGCGGTAGTAGAAAATGTCAAGAAAAAATGTCAAAGGTTATCTCAAATTGTCAATCAAAAAATCAATTTGTTTGGAAATGTCATAGGTGTGATTATTTAAAATATTGTAATATAGGTGAATTATTAACGTCAATTTTCTGATTTAATACGTCGTTTGAATGAAAATGTGTTAATTTGTTTATTTCAAGGGCCTCCAATGCTGACAGTTTTTTGCCTTTTCCACAAACGTGAAGAGCCCTAAAGTTTAAATTGGGGTCGAATGTATGGTTTTCATTAATCAAATGTTCGGCAAAATTTGAGTCAGTTTTCTTTAACTTCCAGCTTCTGGTATGTTCGCTTATTCTGGTTTTAAATGATCTTCCAGTCTGACCAACATATTTCTTATTGCACTCTGCACAAGAAAGTTCGTAAACACCGTTCCTATGTGTAATGTGTGTGTTGTCTTTATTGTTACATATGAGCGTCTTTAGAGTTTTGTTTGTATAAAAGGCGGGTTTGCGATCTTTGAGTAAACGGGAGCAATTATAGGAGATGCTGCCAAGGAAAGGTAGTTTTGCCCACTTATTAGATTCCATTGATTTGGATTCATTATCGACTGTGGCATTCGGGGAGTAAAGTAGTGATCTGGTCATTCCTAGTTTCTTTTTATGTACAATGGAGTCAACGATTTTTGGATTGTAGCCATTATTTAAAGCTATCTTCTTAATAGTAAGTAATTCGTTTTTGTAGTTTTCTTTATTTAAGGGGATATATAAAAGTCTATGAACCATTGAATAGAAAAATGCATACTTATGGGATAAAGGATGATTAGAGTCTGCGTGTATTATATTGTCGCTAAAAGTAGCCTTACGGTAAATCTGGAATGAATGTTTTTGTTTTTCAATATGAATAGTAAGATCAAGGAAGTTTATTTCATGGTGGCCAATCTCTAGTGTAAAAGTAATGTTTTGATTAATTGAATTAATGAACTTTAAGAAATTTTGCAAATCACCCACAGAGCCTGACCAGAGACACAGGACATCATCTACATATCTATACCAATAAGAAATGGAATCTTTAAAACGTCTATCATAAATTATCTGTCTCTCGATTTTGTCCATAAAGATATCCGCGCACAGAGGAGATAGGGGGCTTCCCATCGCCAAGCCTTTTGTCTGTTTGTAAAACTTATTATTAAAAGTGAAATAATTTTGTTCTAAACAGACTGATATTGTATGTTCTAAATCTATAATTTGTTGTGCGTCAACTGTCGACTCTACCAAAATTTCATTTATTGCACGTTTACATTCATCGATAGGTATACTGGGAAATAGATTTTTGACGTCAAACGATACAAGAATAGCTTCATTTGGTACTGGTACATTCTTGATTTTATTAACTAAGTCGACACTGTTTTTAATGGTGTGTCGAGGTTCAAACAACGTCAACTTTTTAAAAACGTCATTACATTTTGCGGCAATAAGAGATGTTGGTGCGCTGACGTAGGCAACTACAGGGCGGATGGGTGTTCTTTGACTTTATTCGTCATAAATTTTATTTTCCCGACTTTCTCGGGAATTTTTCAGTTTTTTTAGAGTGACATCCCTTTGACAACTGTTTGATGCATACCCAACTCTTACGCAACGTTTAGTCAAAATGCGGAATGCCAAACACACTATCAGCTATCTTTAACAAAACGGTGAATTCAGTAAACATTTTAATCTTAGGTTTGTCTGTCATGCGTATTCAATCTACCCGCAAGTTATTTATATCGTTTATTGCACGGACATCTAGCAACAGAAAGATTGTTTAAATAAATAATTATATATAAAATTATGTAATTAAAAAGCCCCTGATGATGCTTATATAGTGAAACCGGTTGGGTAGTGTAGAATTAAATATTATCTGTGGAAAAGTACAAGTGTTTTTTTATCACAACAATTAATTGCTTTGTACAATTGTATTAAGTTTTAATTTTTTGGTTAAATATAACAGATCTATATTATAGCAACTACCTAAAATTAACCATATTTATTACAAATATATAAAATCTGAGATCTGAATAAAAAATCAAAATTCTAATCAAGGTTTATCATTCTAGATATTCTGTAGTTTATTATGTATTTTTTTTTTGTAAATAACATCTGTATTAAAAACCGGCCCTTTTTTATTATAATAGCTCTCTTAATTTCTAAACAACCGTATCGGATGCGCCTCGGGTTTAGTTTTTATGATTACTTTTGTTATAAATCCTGTGAGAACGGCCCCTGAAAATTTATCTTTCACGAAAAACAAGCCTGAAAAAGCAAGATTGATGCTTGTCACTAAGCCGAAGCATTTGATACACTACCGTCCACGTAACACTGCAAAACCGTTATCCCAAGATATATTGCCAATAAAGTATCGCTTGCGCTGCACAGTGACTTCTCCCCAACGCTGAACAAAAATGCAACAAAACAATTTACGATTCAGGGATTTTCGACAACCGATGTAACGTTATGGAAGCCTGGCCTTGCTCCGAAATAAACGTTCCCTTTTTGCTTCACAACAGTTTATTTTTGTCTAGAAATAGTTCCTCGCTTTTGGAATGCTAAGCAGGCAATTAAATTTGTGTCACTGTCAAGGAAGTTGTTCTGTCATCGCGTAAGGACGATGCCGTAATAATTATTTTCCTGTGGCAATTAACTTGCGTTTGTATTATAAATGTGGGACTACAATAGTTACTATTTATAGGAAATCGGAATCGTTTTATTACAAAATCATGTTATTATACACACTGTAAACGTATAAGTTAGCATGTGACATAGTAAAAGCAACTCCAATTCTTCTCTACCCACTTTGTTTACATAACATACCCAAACCATCTTCAATATCAATAACGTGCAGCGAACATAAGGCGACGCGACGCGCCACTCTCATATCTGACGGCTCAAATGCAGCGCCGACTTTATCCACCCTATAGTCGAAAATAAATAAACGGTGTCGGAGCGACAGGGCGGCACCCTCACACTGAGGCGGTTCACGCACACGCGCGCACCGGGGCGGCAAGAGAGGGCGCTGCGTTCTTCCTTTTCGTTACTCAGTCTCGCGCCGACTACCGAAGGGGCCGGACACCCCGCATGTGAAGCGGCACCGCGACCAACAAAAATAATAAAACTAGTTTTGTCCAACGCGATCACCCTCCTGTGCGTCGTTGTCAAGTTTACGTGCTTGTGCATCCACAAAAACTGTGATGAACGATTTTTTGTACGGAGTTCAGTGTTGAACGGTTGGTATTCCTTTGATGTTCGTTATATTTTTTCCCGTATGCCGGTGAACTTCACATGTTCTTTGTTTACATCTGTACGGTATAAATGGTCTCCAGACATGTGTTTCGGTCTTGGTTTTTTTCGCGGTTCTGGTTTAGGGCGAGTGCGTTTAATGGTTTTATTATTGAAAGCATCTTCGGGCGGTTACTGCGTCGTATGATTCACAAGTTGAAGGTACATTAATAAAAGGCATTTCTATTTTCAGATAACTCGAAGGTTTGATCGGGAGACGTTGACTTTGCTCAGTGCGTTCGAAACAAAGAGTCGGTTCAGTTTGTTCAAAGGTGAATGTACGTGCTTCTTTGAACTCGTGTCGACACCACAGGTATGTTTTGAACTTGGAATACCAACAGCTGTCGGTTAACACACATGTTACTACAATACCGCCATTTGTTTTTGTTATACCCATATTGTGCTACACTTTATCGTCAAAATATTCGGTTGTTTGATGAGATTACATTTTCAACAACCTTCTTAATTGTTTTCATTCTTTATTTTAATAACGAGATTTCGTTATCGATTGTTAAAGTAATCAGTATCACATCGCTTGTCAAATCGGACAGAATGTACATATATAACAAGTTTTTGGGTCAACGACCTCGATAAATCTGCTATTCACAACCTTCTTACCAATAACTTGAACTTTAGAGCTATCGTTATGCGTAACTCAATAGACTCATTTTACGCTTGTGCAATGTTTGTTATTTACAATATATCAATTACAGCAATCTTCTTGTGGAAATTGTAATTTTTGTTATTGCACCATGAACGCTTATGTAACATTTGCAGAATGCTGAGACAAAAGAATATGACATAGTCATGAAGCCTGTAATGTGCTACAATTACTAACAGATCTTATATAAATTACCTTTAAGGTTATACTAGGGTCAAAACAATCCATCATATAAAATATCAACACCATTTAATTAAAGCCAGTAATTTGGACACTTAATAATAAATGGACTCCAAATTGAAATTACTACCTAACGATACTGATTATACTGATAAATTTATCGGAATGTAACAAAAACCAATTGTTTAATATAGAGATGCAACGAATAGTGATTTGGCCGAATACCGAATATTCGGCGGCGCCTTAGGCCGAAGCGCCGAATATTTGGTGAGAGATCTGTGCATTTCACGCGTACACTTGTACGGTGCGGGGGCGACAGGGTGGCCAAAGAAAGCTCATTTTCGAGCATATCATGCGTGTCAAGGGCGCACTGCGTTTGTGTTTTTTACTTTTGTGGTCGCAATTTGTGTTTGATTTTGTTAAATACAAGATTTTTACAACGAACAGTTGAAAATGGCTTCAACTTCAATAATCTGCCTCTGATTAATTTTAAATATTAATATTACTTCCGTAGTTATTTATATAGCAGATTGTAGTGAATAAAAACAAGTGTTCTTGCAAACTTACCAAATATAAGTATGCATACTTTCTAATTAAAATGCGTTTTTATTTTCACTTATTTATATAACAGATTGTAGCGATTAAAAACAAGTTTTTCTGCCATCTTACCAAATATATAAGGTCCTACAGTTCAAAGTGAAAAAAATTCAAGAGATGATTAAGTATTCCTAATAGACCACTTTCCAACGAAAATATTTTTATCGCGCGAACTTTTTTTTTCACCTTTTCATGGAAATTGAGTCGGCTAATAGAACCACTTTGTGATCAGTTAACGATACTGATCTACCCTAAAATTGTTTTCACTTATTATTGTAGGACCTTATATACTTTCTGATTATAATGTATTTTTATTTTCATTATAAGGTATTCGGTATTGGGCCGAATACCGTCTACTATTCGACCGAATACCGAATATTAAAAAAATGGCCGAATGGGCCGAATAACGAATAGTTGCCGAATATTCGTTGCATCTCTAGTTTAATAAGGGCTTCTTTAATTGAATGACCGTTAAACTACATCCTCTTCATTTCACAAACCCCTCCCATGTAATTGTACACACAATCACCCAATTATTGTTCGTACAAAAATCCAACTCAAAAGAATATCAATATTCATCAACGTTACGAAATTCGTTGAAATTCCCACATGATTCAAACTAAAAAGTTGAATGAACTAAAGACCTTCATGGTTGAATTCGTAAACAAGTAAAAAATCGAGTCTTAGTTTTATACCCATCGCATCATTTAGAATTATTAATATTTTCCTATAAGCACAAGCTTTTTCTATTATAAAGTCAGTTCTCAGAAAACACTTCGATGGGAATTCGAGTCATCACCCACCTTAATGCGTAGGAGCTATTTTTTATTCTTTCCAGCTATTTCCACCTTCCCCTCTTGCACGAGTTTAAGTCGTTTTCAGAATCCATTATAAGTAGATCTCTCGTATTACCTATTACCCCATCTGAATTGGTATCCTGTAGCTCTGGTCACGGGCGGTGCGGGAGACCATCTTGTCTTGTTGAGGGTAAACAGAATTCTCACAGTTCCCATATCGTCATTGGCCGTGTCTTTCCTTCCCCTTTTTTCTTTGCCCAAGAAGCGTATCGCCACGCAACGTATTTCTCAAGCGATATGTTAATTTATGCTTCATTCTATTATTTTAAACTATGTTTGCTTTCTGAGTGGATTGATATTGATAAGCCAGTGGATTCCGAAAATTTCAAGTATTCAATAATCAAAAGTTAAGTCAATCAATGTAAAATTCAAGTTGTAAAGTCGTGTATCTAGTTCTATTTAAACAAGCTATAAACTACTTAATTTTTCTTTATTTTCTTCTGTAGTTTAATTTTAATACTTTCATCGGCTACCTACCGTCTCTATTTAGTTCAATTGTACAGTGCACTTAAAATGACACGGTACATGTGCATCTCTCATGCTTAATATAAGGCGCATGAAGAAAAAAAAAATTTCTGAGTTCTCCCTACCTTCTTGCCTCCTCCATTTTGTTTACGCGTTCCAGTAATGCACTCGCTGCATTTTATTTTCTTCACTGCGTTGTTGTGAGCACTATTTTTATCTATGAATGTGATTCACCTTCACTCTTAGCCTTGTTGGCTTAGCACGGTATACCTACCATGTGCTGTCAGAATTCTTATTCTTCAGTCTTAAGGTCCACTTTGGATTCGTTTCTAAGCTCGCTTCCTGCTTCAGCTTTGCGTTCCGTATAAGCAGCTACCTTTCTAGCAAGTCCTTGTTTGTCACAGTTACCGATTTGTTTAGTGCTGTAACGAAATTCTGCATTTCCTTGTTGCTGGTTGGATCAGGATTTATGGTTCTGGTCCAGTTTGCTGTAAAGTAGGTTGGCTCTATTGCAACAATTTTATGCTGCGATTAGGGGACCGGTTTAAGAATTTAATATTCTACACAGATACATTTATCTACAATTCAACATCTCAAATATTCTTGATACATCTAATGTTTTCTTAAGAATAAAGATGCGTGTGGGTATCAGAAAAGTCATAAATGAAGCTAAAAGCCATTCCATTGTAGCTATGTAACGTCAATGTTATTTATAGAACTCGGTCGTTTTGATCCAAATTATTAAATTTTTCATCAACATACAAGTTTCATAAATCAAGTTTTTCTAGTATTACCAGCTCATTCAATTTAAAATGAAATAAATAAAAAATCGTTAAAAGCGCAGACTCCGCGAAGTAAAGGCAGACAACGTCGGTACCTAGTGCTGTTGACCGCACACCAAGGTCGCGCAATCGGTCAGCCAACCAAATGTCATGGCCGTACGCAGCGCTGCGACAGCAACCATGCGTCACAAACGAAAACGTGACTCAGTGTCACGTACGGGCGTACTACCTGTCAAAACCTTTTGACGACCTTAAAGTCCGAGTCATTAGTGCGAATTTTGTCCACGATTTTATGTTCGGAGGCCCACCGTGCGCGCGTTTGTCTGATTCGTGGGTTGGAATAGGCGTAATTTACGTTTCGTTAAATTAACAATTGCCTACCAGCTAATGACTGTGGAGTATTTTGTAACGATTGTAATAAAAATGTTTCTGTGGTCTGGATATAGTGGTTTGATTTTTAGATGGGAATAGCGAGTGGTGTTGAAAAGGATTTGAAATTACATTGAAACGTTTCACTTTGGTAGTTTTCGACGATTCAACACGTTTCGTTCGTTGACATTTAAATCTGTAGAAAAATTTAAAGCCACTTAATTTCATTTTATCGCAGAGTAACCTTGTAAAAAGACAAGGTGAGAGAAAAATAATGGCATTGACATTGGCATCGAGTCAATACGGAAAACGGAAGCGCCATGTGTGCAACTGTGCACAGCGATACTGTTACTGGACAAAAAATATCTATCAAAGGGTCGTTATTTTATTACTCATGGTCGTAATTCGTAATAATTTCTCTTTCTTCTCCGCGTTATTGTGTATTTCGACTCGTAAACCCAACAATAACTCTGGACGAACAATCGAGAAGGTTTTACGTCTTTTACGACAGTCGAAATCGTATTTCTAATAATAAAATGCCTCAATTTAAGGAGCAATGTTTTATCATAGATGTTACGATCAAACTATAGAATTTTTACGCTCGACTCGTGATGAGGCCCTATTATATTACGTTTCATAGCACTATTCTACGAAATCATAATAAAGTGACCTATCAAATTTAACATCAAAGAATTTACGACCTTATGTAAACACGTTGAGGTTTGAAATTGTATCTCATTTTGCTGCTGATGGTTGGCTTGACGTATCGCCCACTGTGTGGTCATTCATCAATGCTGAAAGCTGTCGCACTTTCATAATAATACCATTACAATATCTTACGTATAGAACAATCTCGAAACACAAATTACGAATAAAACTCAAGTTGATAAACGTTCATATAAACAGTCGCCTCGTACACAATTTCCCTTGAATTTACGTATCTCCGGTCAGTTTTAAACCTAATAAGGTTAGGAATTAGGTTGAATATTTAATTTTAACAAACAAAAATGTGTTGTAGGAAACGTGAGTGTGTAATCATAATAATTCATGTTATCTCACCGGAGGTGCATGGCGGACGTGGCCCGCGTCGTCGTGCGTCTTTTTTATACGCATTATAAATATGTCACTGTTTTTTCTCCACGGGAACACACGTGCGTGACACTGTGCGCCGTATCTTGTGAATATGTTACGGGTAAAGTTTTTACTGTGGTGTTAATAAACGACTAGGAGGAAAAATAAGATGGGTTGTTGTTGTTTATATTATCATACATCGTACAGAATTCACCAACTCACAAATACTTTAAGACAAAAACTACGTAGTCCTGCATACGCGACGCCACGAAATTTTGGCGACATGGATCTCCATTTTTCTCAGCAATAAAAAAACATATGTAATTACCTATTTATATTCTAGATTAAGCATTTCATTGACATCATTTTGCCCGAAGATTTTGTTGATTGGTTAATTTTCATAGCAGAGAAAAAAATATTTAGAAAACCTCTTTTAAAACAGAGATTTCTATTTTACTGACAAACGGGAGCGAATGAAGCCTCTAAGTTTTTCATTTAAATTAGTCTACAAATACACTTCAATATGGCCGATTGGATTTATTAAATTACTTATAGTTGTCATTTTAAACGAAAAATACTGTTTTGCCGCATACGACCTTACGGCATAAGCTAGTTCGTGAGCGCATATTTATATGGAGTAAATCCCCCTCACTCCACTCCCCTAAGGCGCCGATTTGAAATTAAAAGTTTATCAATGCCTCGCCTTTACTAAAATTTGTGACATTTACGGAGCATTTTTTTCTTAAATGTTTAAAAGAGGTCCCCATCAAAAGTTCAAATTCTTGGTTGTGTTCATTAGCATAAATTAATCTTGGTATATTACTCCTTATAAAACGGAGAAATGTATTATAAAACGAATCTTAAAATGCTTTAATCAATATAAGTAACAAATGCACATTTAATGTAATGTATAATAGTAATGTAGTAAAAGATCGTGTCTGTCTGTACATTGAACAGAGCATTTTTGAGAAATTTGAATTGAAATGGGTTATTATTATATTAGTACTGTACTGTGTTTCTGTCTGTCTGAATGTATGTATGTTCCGTTTTAACTCGATAACCACTCTACGGATTTGGATGCGGTTTTGTAGTGATCCTGGTCAACATAAATAGGCTACAAGGGATGTTCATAAAATAACCGCGAAGCTGAAAACGGGGCAGAGATTGAAAAAACGCATTAAAGCAGATTCTGAAGGCTTAAATTTTGTTACTACTGTAAAAACCAAATTTTCTTCGTTCCAAATTGGTTCTTTAGTGTAGACAACAGAAGATTAAGAAATTTTCATTAATAAAAGTTTTCATGTGGTTAAACAACCAGGAAACGTCTTTGATGAAATCTTAATCCCGTTCTTAAAAATCCATTTCACTCTCTTATTAAAATATAATCTGCTCATTGTATTAAATACAGAACAGAATAACAAAGAAAAAATTACCACAAGCTTTCCCCTACTTGATGAATTTTCAAATTGCACCGACAGGTTTTAACATTAACCGTAGCACGTATATCCCTGGAATCGTCTGTCTTTTGAGCGTGTCAGATAGTCTGGGTTTTATTCTACGAAGAGATTAGTGCAGGATCAAACGTGATCTGCATATGATGTGGTTCTAAAAATTGTTCTCCTTGCCCATCGTTCCAGGGTTCCGTGAAATAGGAACCACACTAGGTTATTTTGTTATTTTCCCAGTTCGGGACTGCTCACTTATAGATTAACGTTTCTTCTGCGTTTACTCAGTTATATATATATGCATATGTAAATTTTTACTAATTAGTTTTAGTACAGCTCGTGGTCCTCTATGGCCGCTAAGTAGTTGGGCTCTTCGCTCTCTCCTTTGATTAATACAAATAGGGAGATAGGCCACCGTCATACAATTCACAACTCAAAAACGTCGCTAAGCAGTGATTGGTGTTCACCGGCCAATCTATCCAATCACGCAGAGCGCACCCCCCCCCCTCCCCCCTCTACTGCTGATTTTGTAGGCCACCATGAGAAGATTACTTGTGTATTTCAGACCATATAACTGATTGTTTTTAGAAATAAACGCTCTCCTTAAATAATCGGCTTAAAAAAATACTTTTTGGTATACAGACGCATGATATGTGACTCTATCATGTTTATTATACTAATTAGAATGGTTTTTGCAATTTATCAAAAGCGCATCCAGTCATTTTCACCGTAAACAATACTATTCACTCGGTAAGATAAATACGTGTATGTCCCTATAAACCTGAATATCACAATAATACAACACAGTAAGACTGAACTCCAAGACGTTCCGCGCCGCAAGCGCCTGATAGAGCGTACCAACTACACTTATCCTAGTTTTGCTGTCACTTTCCGTGGCTCGGTACCGTATCTTCCCATTCATATTAATCAAAGTCTCTCTCTTTTTCGCTTCCTAAAAACTATATCTGCGCAACTACTCCAGAGCCTTACTTCAGGCAGTCCAAGTAAGATTAAATAATTTAAAATTTGGGCAATCACTGCAGAGTATCAAGCTCCCGAAAATAATATTTTTTAAGGAAATATATCTTTCATACTCAGAATAAAATCTTTACAATTGAGAACTTATTCCCACATACGTCTTTACGTGGCAAATATATAATGTAAACAAGTCTGCCTTTATGATTACGATTCAGACATTAACATTTTTCTAGTCTCCAGTTCTGCACTATAATTCCTTTGTGCTGTGGAGGTCATTATAGCCTGCATGTTTTATTGTATATGTAACGCGACCTTACAAATTATCATAAATTGTTCAAAGGCTTTGTACGATCATGCTCGTAATATGTAATCAATAAAATCATCCAAATGTACCCAGTTGAGAAAAACAAAAGAAATTTTTTTTTCTTATTTGTTTGAGTACCCTGTTCTGATACCGTAAAAATCTTACTTTGGAACTGACAAAACCTTACCTAGTACAAGGTTATTTTACTTAATTTTTCTTCCCCGCAATAAAGTTGCTTAATTTATTCTTTCTGGTTTGAAAAATCTAGCAACACTGCATGTAAAAAAAAATAAGTACAGCCAAGAACATAATGCACACTCTTAAGGTAACAGAAATTTCTGAAGTCATTCCAATATTGAGGAAAAACAGATGGTGAAATAGATAGCAGCTGAATCAGACTATAGTTTTACTTCCGGAAAACCTCTGTCATCCCTACGAATAAAAATAGACTCGTTTTCAGGAACTATATGCATACTAGAAAGACTAGTCAGAGAATTTCCCAAACGGTAGCAATTTTCGTGAGTTTTCAGTGCGTCATTCGTATGAGTCATTAGAAAATGAGTGACGGTGCGAGGGTTTTAAGACCTTACAATGCCTTGTAAAACTACCTTCGACTTGTGACTCATCATCAGAGATATTTCTGACTCGATTATAGTATGATAAAATTTAAAAAGTTTTCGGCAATTCAAAGGAAATTTCGATAAATGCTACTGGACTATAAAAATGAAGAAGGTATTTTTGGATTCAAACTAGCCTTTAATTACGTAAACTGTATGCTTTAGCACGTTTCAAACTGGTCGTCCTACGCAACTAAGAAGCTTTTATAATTAAAGCAAAATCGTAAAAAGCTTGGTACTTATTTAAATCCTTAAAATGTTTCCGCTGCTTGAAACCAGAACTATCTAAACATTCGGAAGTGTACAAACAACATAACAGGATAAGTTCCGTCATCATCACATTTTTAATCGATTTTTTGGATTTCAAGCGTTTCGAAATGATATAGTTTTTAAGCTTCTGAGAATGGAAATGAGTTCAGAATAATTTAGCAGGGATTGTTGTAATTTTCCTTTTTAAAAAACGCAAATAAAATAGGTTGGTCGCGATTTTCTCTTCGTGGGAACGCTAAAATGGCAACAATTTATTTTTTCGACGAAGATCGAAGTAAAAAAGGCTGTGATCTTTGTACACTGACACACGTTTTAAGTCACACGAGAGTTCGTTGACTCGTGCAACTACCCGGCTGCGCCTCTTTGTTAGCTCAAGTGTGGACCGATGACGTATGCGACATACGGACAGTAAGGCCTTACAACGAGAATATGTCCATGATCGTTTTCATTTAAAAAAACTACCGGCGTAGTGTAAAATTTGGGATGAAACTGGATTACTATTTATAGGATTACTGAAATGTAGGTGAAATTCGTATTGGCCAAATCCTGGAAAGGCCTATGTCATATGGCAGTGGACGAAACAGGCTGGTGGATGAATGGATGGAGATGGAGACTTAGCGTTTTACCACAGTTTGAAAATCTATACAGTTGTCCAACGAAGCCGTTCGGATAGATGGTTGTGCGGGGCTTGCGGGGTGAAAACTTTATTGTCGGTTGCTTGCGTCTCGCCCCGCAGGCCTCGCACAATTGCTCTGTCTGAGCGCTATCGTTAGACAACTGTATGGATTTTTAACTGTGACTATACCCTCCAATCCGTAATAAAAATCAATTCTAATCGTATGCCTGCGTTTTTTTTAGTCCTGTATTATTGGACGTGCTTTTATAGTAAGAGATTATACGGTAAATATTTTATATAAATTTAATTTAGAACAGTAACACGAATAAGTTTTGTTTTCATAATAGCCTTTGTAGCGCCTTAATAAGTAACAAAAAGATGTCATCGGTACATTGAAAGAAAAACAACTGTGTTTTGGTACGAGTATGTAACGGACTGTCTTTGACTTAAATATGTTTTGGTATATTTTTAGCTCTATTTCATAAAGGTAAATGTAACTCAATAAATTAAAGATTAAATATATCTTTATATCAATGTAAAATATTTAGTTAACTTTCTTTTCAAGTAGACAATAGACTTTTTTAAGACAACGATTTTCCTGGAAGTCATATTTTGTTATTTTCCAAAACCATGGTTCTAAGAATCTCTGTAGAAAGAGCTTTTTAAGAGAAATTGGGACAATTAATTAAATCTAACGGTACAAAAAAAAACGTTGAAAGCTTTCTTTCTGCCTTCCTTTTTCTGATTTATTTGGTAGTATAGGAAGGTTTTTTCAATAGAATTCAATTTTAATTTAAATATTTTACAAAATGATGGTCCAATTAAAGTATACAAAATCATTATATTCCTAACTATTTAACTAACGAGCCATTATTCTGATTTAAAAGTAACTAGGTACACGGGTTTATTTTATACAGGCTGAACCAAACGAATGCCCCGTGGAGGGAAAGTACCATAAATATTAGAGATAGCAAATTTTACTTAAAGAAACCTTTATTTTATTATTAAAGTTAAGGAATACTGCATTCAAATTATTTTAAAAAATCACCTGCATACGCCGGGAATCGAACTGGACAAATGTGAAAAAAAAGCATTCTATATTTTTATGATACCGATCGAAAGGGTCAAACATATGAACCAAATTCATCTGAGTAACATTGTATCGTAAATTAAAGCAAAACCATGAAAATTTACATTTTAATAACAAAACTTTTAAAGTTAATCCAAAATTCAATATTGTTAGAAGTAAAAAAAAAAAATATTCTTAGGATGCAGTTTTCCTTAACTTTAAAATAAAATCTTTAATAATTAAGGTACTTTCCCTCCAGGGGGCATTCGTTTGGTTCACCCTGTACATAAGTATTTTTATATATAATTGTCTGTCTGTCTGTCCGTTTGTGACACTCAAGAAACGGCTCTGTTGTGCATTTGACGTCGCAGATTTGAGAACTCAAAAAAATTTGAAGAATCTTTAAAGAAATCACAATTTAATTCTTGGGAGTTTGTTTGAATTAAGCGTATTTTCAAGTATCATTGATGGAACCCATTCGTTTGTACGAAATACATGCGCTTGACAGAGTTTTTGTGTTTTACAAAGTACCTGGCCCGTAACATTCCGAGTAAGGGTGAATCACTGCCGGGTTTGTACACTCGCAAACAGAAGTCATCTTCTTTTAGTAATATAAATTATTTCGGTATCTAAGGGATTTTCTTCTAAAATCATCATAGTCATCAACATTCACGTCTTGCTAGACAAAGCAGTAAAATTTTCTTGACGCAAAAGTAAGACATTCCAATCTTTTCGTAGTCCAGTTTTTATTTTCCTTTAGATTTCGTAAGTTTATGCTGTTAACATTCAAATAGGACTTCAGTAACATACGTTTTATAATTGATTTTATAAAAAAATATGATTTATAATATATTATATTATAATTATAAGCCTTTTGTCAGCGGCTTTGTCCGTTTACAGTGTACAGTTTACAAAGAAAAAAACATTAAAGAACTACATACCTACGACATACGTTTTCTCATACTTTTGGAAAACCTCTGCATACAAACAAGTAGGTAATTTACTTCGCGATTGTACGTTATAATGTTATTTAGGTACACTGGTGTGTTTGACCCTCGCACGGTCAACGCACAGGTAAATTATACCCATATCGATACGCGAAATATTTTGTACAACACAAAGAACAAAATATATGGGTACGGTACAAAAAAAATGTTAACGTTTTTTTATTGCGGTGAGTAACCCAGATAACATTTTTTGGGATCTAAACGCGTTTTTTTACATTTCAAATTTAGCTTGCGCATTTGTCTGTATGTTTCAATTAAGATTACATCTATTACGTTGTCGGGCTCGCTGGACATACATGTTTTTACAAAACCATTTTTGTTTCTTTTTTTCAAGCAGACGCTTATTTGATTTTATGATTTCATTATGACAACGAAATCAACAAAAAAACAGAAGAAATAAAAGCATTATTATTATTTCCCCCAAAACGTTTGTCAAGCGCCACAGCGATAGAGAACAAAGAAGGCATAACACAAAGAGGCGACATTTCTTTCACATAATACTCGCAAGATTTACTCTCAGCTAAATGGCTCTTGCTGTACCTCAAATTAATATCTCCAGCATTAATAAATCCAGGACTAGGGATGGGAAAAACATGGGAATATTTCCCATGGGCCTTTCATCTTAACCCGTTTAATGAAATCTGTCCTGCTCCAACGCTTTCATTTTACACTTTTCTATCCTGATTAATACATACTTGCGATTGTCGGCACTTAGTGAAACATCATCAACATATTCACTTTATTTAGACTCCAACCGGTTTCACCTTACGGCATCATCAGGGTATAATACAATAACTATAGATATTGTACATGTGATAGTTTTCATTGGAGATGAATGCAAGTAATCAATCTTATATTGAACGGCCTTAATATTAAGTTCAAAGAGTGAAATATAACATACATTTTTTTCAAACAGAATTATTACATTTTCACGGTTTTAAATGAATTTGCAAAGAGACAATATCGGAATAGCCCCTCCTTAAGGCGACAATTACTGCTGGTGACCCCGGGTGCGTGCGTCTCGCTCACTCGCACGACTCGTCCCGTATTGATATCTCCGTCGCTCGACGAGGAATCAAGTTGCGACCGCTCTAAAACATACCTAAATATATAATTACAATTATTATTATCATATCTAAAATTTTAAAAAAATAATCAAGAGAACTCATTTTTCGTTGTGATAATATTTCTATTTAATTTTACTAAGTTATTTCTTTGCAAACTTAATTTTAATCGGATCTTAGTCTTAATTTGGACCTTATTTCGGTATTTATTTAGTTAAAGTTCATAATAAAAATTCAAAATTCTAATTAAAGTATATCATTCTAGATATTATGTATTTTATTCAATTTTTTGTTCATATAACATCTGAATTAAACTGGCCCTTAATAGTGGCTTTGAAGGCCACCAGCAATTTGAGCCCTGTATTTCAAAGGCCCGATCACGTTCCACGTCTATTTAATCGTATAATGTTATCGAAAAGGAAGTGTCTAAATAGCCGTTAGCGGCTTCCTTATTTTTAATTTTATTCGACCGCTAGGGATAGGTTGCGACGACGACCGAAGCGAGGAGGAACGGTTAGGTTGACATGTAAGTACATATTAGGGAGCCGAGCGAAGCGAAGCGGAACGGAGCGAGGCGACCCCCGTAGTTTAAACAGAATTCACGATATGCAGAAAAAAACAATTTCTGAGCTTTTTCCGATGACTTACGGTTCAATAATTTATAAAATTAAAGGACCGCTTCCCTTTTCGAACTGTACATTGCAAATTGAACTTTATTAGTTCGGGTTAAGGAAAATATTCCAACAGCTAAGTAATGACTTACGGTTCAATAATTTTGAAAATCAAAGGGCCGCTTGTGGTCCTTTAGTCACTTCCTATCGAAAATTGGTACATAATTGAACGTGTTAGAATTACCCCGCGCCCCTCAGGCCGCGTTGCTCGCGTAAAGTCCTTTTCTCTTTCTTCAGTAGTAAACAAACCGTTTTCCCAATTTTTCTCGGACATCTTTCGCAGGATCTCGCTAAATTTAATTATTCCTTAAATGGACCCATTTATTGCTTGTCTTGCACTGCATTTAACTATGAAATAATCAATAAAAATTAGTAAAAATAGGCAAAAATCTTGAATTATGTGTATGCGTCAAGATGAGATGTCAATGTTATTTTCATCGAAACTTTTTAATGTCTCTGAACGTTAGTGATGTTGTTCGTGTAAATGACGATATAATAAAACTATTATTGTAAGTTGAAAAAATTTAATTGAACCTTGAAAATTTAGCACTCTTTTGGGCAGTCGTGTAATAACAACAGTATAGACGCCAAAACAACAAAAAGGCGACATTAACAAGCAATTAATTTGCATTCTCTGAGTATGGAACCCTAATTTCTATTATTTTTTGTTTTACTTTAGAGTATGTACAAAAAACTTGAAAAAAAACTACTTTTTCGAAGTTTCTGGTTGTCCTTTGATTTCAATATATTTTTATTATCTGCCGTGATAGAGGCAATAAAAAGTATTCTGTGAAAATTTCAACTGCTTTCCTATTACGGCTGAAGATGTAGACCCTAGTGACAGACGGACAACAGAGTGTACGGAACAAAAAAAACAGCGCTTTCATTTTTTTATTTTTCGTGAAACTATAAGTTAAAAGTATTAAAAATTATATTAAGAGAAGACGAATTTGGTTGTTGTAGATAAAGTTTTATGTCCTAGTGGACATAAAATCAGTCATTGGGACACTCGTGCAGCTAATAACGAAATTATGTAACAGTTATACAAAATACTATTTCACTACCCCGTCACTAGTAAGTTCTATTCATAGACAGTGCCAATATGGCGGTTTGTTTACTAGAGAGGAAAGTTCTATTGAAAATGACTTTAGATCCTGATTTCGTGGGAATTTACTTTAGGAAGGAATCACCTTCTTAGCAGATGTCTACTTCATACAAGGAACATACAGTCTAAATCTCATGTTCCTAGGTGCTGCCGTTTGGTCTACTTGATAGATCAGTTAATTAACCAGTCAGGGTATTCTTTCATTCTTTCTCGAGGCGACATTAATTTATGCAGCCGAATTCATACTGGAGGGTCGGTAAGTGATCAGTATCACGATCATGCTTTTTGCTATTGCGTAAAACAAAGTGTTGAATTGACCTTCCATAGTTAAAAGACTCGGGGCTGGGCTTGCGTTTGTAGGAAACACGAAAAAGTCATTTTCAACACACTTGCTTATAAAGTTGCCCTTATTGCAGCGTCCTTAGGGTCATATAAAGCAGCATATTAAACACGCGTGCTTTTTACTTTACATTATCGCACAAGTGTTTTTTACATTACAGTTTTTTTATTTTAGCAAAGAGTTTTGATGTCTTGAGACATAGTAAATCTTTTGCGAATAAATAGACCGTCTCAGTTAAAATGTAATAAATAATCATTTAATTTTATCAAATACTTATTTATTTTTATCAACAAATTAACTCAAATTTTTTTTTTAAATACAAAAATTTTCATTTTGTGAATATTTAATATTTGGTTGTTTGGCGAATGCGTATGCGTTAGTGTCTATTTCCATCTGCGCAAAAAAAAATAATCTCCGCCGCCATTTTTCAAAGAATATTGTCAGTTCAGTTCTGTGGTTTCGATTATGTGGAAAAATAAGACAGTGAAATTTTATTATTTTTCCTCGCAAGTGTGTTGAAAAACGTCGTATGAAACGCGTGAGCATTGGACATTATAATAATAATAATAATAATAATAATAAAATTCTTTATTGCACACTATAAAATTTTTGTACACAGGCGAGCTTAATACTATTTAGTATTTTCTACCAGCTAACCTTTGGCAATGGGGAAGTTGTTGGGGGTAGTGCTATGATGTCAGAATAGTATAGATACAATTTTAAATAGATATATTATTTGTCACTAAAATACTCAATAAATTATAATATTACACTACATCCTAATAAACATATACAATATTAAGAACTAACAACATAATGTGATAAAATACATATACTACTTGCAAGTTTACATACATAAGTACTCAAAGACTCGTCGATAGCTTTATTGAGGAGAATTGATCGAACAACTCAAATCATTATAAACAAAAGATTTAATTTATCATGGATCGTTCTGCAAATCAAGAAAGTGTTGCTTTATCTTAGTCTTGAAGACTGACACAGATGAAGCTTCACGGATGTGTAGCGGCAAACGGTTCCATAAGCGTATTGCACTCACGGTAAAAGAATTTGTATACATGCATGAACTATGCTCAGGTGTGCGAAGAAGCCAAGCCTTGCTAGGACGCTGATTGCGGTCGAGGGACGAAAGGGGCACAAAACGTTCTTTAAGATAAGATGGGGAACTAGGGTTATGGAGAATACCATAAAGAAACGTCAAAATATGGGAATCTCTACGGAACCTGATATTAAGCCAATTGAGTTCAGTGCGGAATTTGGAAATGTGATCATACTTACGCAGTCCGAATATGTAACGAATGCATAAGTTGAGAAGACGGTCAAGCTTATTAAAAAGTTCCATAGTGAGGTCGGGATAGCATACATCCGCATAATCTAAGATGGGGAGCAACAATGAATTAACAAGAGTAACTTTAGCAGAGTATGGCAGAAACTTTTGCATGCGTTTAAGAGCATGCAAAGATGCAAATATTTTTTTGCTGCTTTCAGACACATGCAAATCCCAAGACATGTTATTTCTAATGTGCAAACCCAAATTTTTTACCTCGGTACAGTAAGGTAGTGGTATATTATTGAAGCAAACTTGGGGTAAGGTATGTAAGTCAAGTTTGTCCACTAGGGCCCTACTTCCTAGGATTATTACTTGCGTCTTAGCAGGATTAACTAAGAGTCCATACTGCTCTGTCCAAACACTAATAGAGTCGAGATCGATGTTTAACTTCTGAACAGTATGAGACAAAGAGTCCTGCTTGCAAGATAAATACAGCTGCAAGTCATCGGCATACAAGTGATAAGAGCTGAAGTTCACAACAGAGACAAGAGTATTTATGAAAACAGAGAATAGTAATGGAGATATAACCCCACCCTGCGGAACTCCAGCTGTCACGTCACACCAATTGGAGAATTAGTCGTCAATACGTATGCGCTGCTGACGCCCATGTAGATACGAATCAAACCATGTCGCTGCAGAGTCAGAAATGTTAAGTGAACGGAGAATAGCCAAAAGGATGTCGTAGTCAACGCAGTTAAAGGCGCTGCTGAAGTCAAGTAAGGTAAGGAGTGTAAGTTGCCTATCGTCCATAGCTTGGCGGATATCATCGGTAACTTTGATAAGAGCAGAGCAGGTACTATGGGATGGACGAAATCCCGATTGAAAAGGGTTAAGGAGGTTATTCGCGTGGAGAAAATTCAGAAGTTGGCGATTGACCACTCGTTCAAGTACTTTGGAAAGAAAGGGTAAGATTGTTATAGGTCGATAGTCTTTGAATGTGGTGGGATTAGTAGACTTCGGAATTGGGACCATATACGCCATTTTCCACAGGGAAGGAAAACTGCTTGAAGAAAGTGAGAAGTTAATTATGTGGGTAATAGGAGGAATAATGGTATTAAGGATCGGCAAAAGAAGATCACGACCCAAGCCATCATGACCCACTGCTTTACTTGGAATCGACAAAATAATTTTTTCAATACTGAAATCCGAAACTGGCGCGAAAGAGAAACTGTTGTCATTTAGCGAGGGCGAAGCTAGAAGATGTCTTACTGTCGACTGTTTTAACAGTGTATCGATACTGTGAGGAGGGGATGAGAAGTGCCGATTTAGACCATCAATGTCCAGAGAAGTAATCGGCTCCTGCTTATTTTTACCGAATCCTAAAGTACGTAAAAATTGCCAGAGTCTATGAGGAGAACATTTTTCCACATTGGTGTGAACGTGGCGCCGTTTGGCGTTTCTTATCACCTGATTACAACGATTTCTTGCGGCTTTAAACTTAATCCAGTTATCCTCAATCGGGTTAATTTTATGTCTGCGCTTAAGTCTGTCTCTATAAGCCATTAGTTTGCGGATACTGTCGTTGAGCCAAGGGGCTGGGGCATGTTTCATCCGTACTGGACGAATGGGAGCATGAGTATCATAAAGGTCTGTGATCAATTTATTGAATGTGTTGACCTTGTCATCAATGTTGTTTAGACTCTCTAACTGAGACCAATCAACCTTGCTTGCATCCGCCAAAAGTTTGTCCCTGTCCATATCTGCAAAATTACGCTGAAGAATGATTTTAGGCTTCACTTTAGGGATTTTTAGCTTATATGAAGCAAAGATGAGATCATGGTGAGAGTACCCAGCTGCTGTAAACTGGCCATGAGAAGCAATACGGTCAGGGCAAGGGGTCATAATAAGATCCAGAAGTGTATGGGAATCACCAATGTGATGAGTGGCATCAAGTTCGAGAATGGAAACATTAACAGAGGAGATCAGGGCCCGAAGTTTTTGTGAGCGGTAATAAATCTGTGAACCAGTTGGAGAAAGTAGGTTGGTGTTAAAATCACCCATAATTAGGGCATGCTCATAACTGGGCAAGTAAGTAACAAGGAGATCTTCAAGACTGTCGAAATAGTCAACTTTGGGTGGGGGATATACAACACAGAGCAGGAATTTAACTGTACCAAAGTCGAGTTCAATGAATAAATGTTCCATGGATTGAGTATACTGTGAAGGAGACTGAGAAACGACTCTGTACTTCAAATCAGAACGCAAGTATATGGCAACTCCACCACTACCCGCTCCAGTTCGGTCATTTCTGATAAGAATATAGCCAGGGATTGCTACAGAAGTTGAAGGGATTGTGGGCTTTAAGTAAGATTCTGAAACTAAGCAAGCATGGATGAGATCGTGATTGCTAGAGAAGGTAGCAAGAAATTCGGAATGATGAGCAGAGATGCTTTGAGCATTGACATGGCAGATATTCAAATTCTTTTTAAATGGGGAGAAAGAGTTGTGAAGTAAATCACCAAGGGGAACAGTAGATGACGCGGAATCATCCAAAGCGTCCACATATGAGTCATCAGAATCGAACGATTGAAACAGTTCAGGATTATGTGAAAGATCCATATAAATATATATTTATAATAATATTTAGAAGATGTATATATATACAATAATAATACTTAAATAAGCTGTATGGCAAGATCATAAACTAAATGAATAAAATAATATTAGCTTAAGGCTTGGCAGAACAGTTCCACATCACCGCTGACTTACTGAGATAGAAAAATGCACAAAGGAAAAAGAAACAGAACTAAGTACTTAAACAACCAGATTATGAAACAACAAAAATTGTAGTTGAAGCACAGAGTTGAACAGATTAATTTAGAGATTTTTGTCTAAAGAAGCGTAACATGATAACAATATGCATAATGTTTTACTTTACTAAAGTTACAAAATGTGACAGCGTAAAAATAAAAAACGAAAATTTTAAAAAGCAAAATCTCTGTGAACATGAAATTGAACGTCATTTCATTTAACAATACTTACAGAGAAACATAAAATTTTATCAAACGAAATGTAGGTAGCTATCTACCTGATTACGAAAATCTACTGAAATTTTATTGTAAATGAAAGTCTGAAATCTGAAAATCAGCAATATAGTCGAGGCGGGATTGCAGGCCGAGCCGAAGGCAACGTAACGCAGCTCACTTGTATCATAATGTACTATTACGATCTTTACAAAAAGGGTAAGCGAACCTTGTTACCGAGTACTTCTCGAGTCTTCAGTATGAATTGGGCTGCATGAATTAATGTCACCTAACCTAGTATTATACAGAACTCATACAGAATATATGTTTTTTGAGCCCGCCGTTGTACTTACGTATTTTTACCAGGTTTACTTTGCATGGAAATGGTACATCCCTATCTCCGAAGTTTCCGGATACCCTCACAATATTATCCTCGCAGTGGGCGTCCAGCCCAGCATGCCGACATAACCAACACATTGTTTTCGGCATGCCTTAGCCATAAATCAGAAGAATTTTCTTACAGCCGAGTATTAAACATATTTTTCGTAGCCCGCGCCAATTTATCGACGTGTTTTGCGTAAGAACTGAATTCGAAGGGTACTGTGGGTTAAGCTTCTTTTTGTGTACCATCACTAAATATTGTTCTCAGGGTTCCGTACCCGAAGAGCAACACGGAACCCTGTTAATGTCGCTCTGCTGTCTGTCCGTCCGTATGTCACGGGTCTCTAGCTTGCAGACGGAATGAGTTACAGATCTGAAATTTGAATATGTTATATAAAATATTGATCAAAAACCGAATATTGAATTTTAATTTTAATTTTCAGGGTGTTTCCCATACATGAGAAGTGATTTTTTTTTCGTACCCCGATTTTTGGGGTACCATTGTCTAGAACTAATTAAGTAGAGTTCAAATATTTTTTTTATCTCCAAAAATAATGAAATGGGGGCCATCAAAGTTGTAAATTTTTAGATCATTTTTGTGACAGAGGGTCTATCTCAAAAACTAGACTAGTTACAAATTTGGAATTTTCTGTATATTATGTGCCATGTATTACATTTAAACAACAAATACTGAAAACGCCGATTTTTAATACAGATTTAGGGTTACGTAACCGAATACTCGACCAACTTAATTTTGCGGTTTTGTTTCATCCATTTTCTAGTTAATGATATTTTTGTATTTTTATTCCTTCTCTAGAGAAGGCTGTGATCAGTCCCTTTCCGCCACTGCCGACAATCAAGAGGTCACAGCCACAATAAATAAATAACACTGGACAAGTGCGATTCGGACTCGCCCACCGAAGGGTTCCTTTAAAGACTATTAACGTTTTTTGCGGCATAAACGACCGTACCTTTTTTACGTTAACTTAGAAGTTTGATTTTTTCACAGCTAAAAGGGACTGTAGACCTAAGTATATGGTTTTAATTTCAACTCGATAACACCACGCGTTCCCGAGATAAAGGGTCTTGACAGACAGACGGACAACAAAGTGATCCTATAAGGGCTCCGTTTAGAAGCCTTGGAGTATAGTTCAGTAGGTCCACCGTTCAACTATTCTTCAGCTATGCCACGGATGAACAGACAATAACCCAAGCTTCGCTTATGGGTTACTTTTTTGGCGATAAACTTAATAGTCGTTAGTGAAACGTGGGTGTACGAGTGTAGACAGTGACTTGCATTTCACATCTGTTTACCCCTCGGCGATTCATGCCGTGACGATGTAACTTTTTTTATGAAACCCTAAAAATCGTTCGTCGGTGATCTGCCGGGCTGCCTCCACTTGCCCAAACCGGTTTCGCCTGTCGATACTCAGCTGGCATGACGTTTATTGTTGTCGTAATGAGGCATAATTTCCCCTGGCCACACGCCATTGTCCTTTTTAGTGTTCCGTAATCAAAAATGGAAAACAGAACCCAAAATTAAATGGAGCAAACACAAAAATTTATTAATTACTAGCTTTTGCCCGCGGTTTCACCCGCGTTGAATTAGTTTTTAGTACTCCTATAAAATCAGTCAACAATATTCGGACTGTTACCTACAGTAAAAACAGCTGGTGAATTGTGTGTGTTATGCGCCTCTGTTTCCCATTTTGTGTGTCTCTTTTATAGCTTTTCCATGGGAACAAAGGGAAAAAGTAGTTTTTGTCCTATTCAAAGTCTAGAACTACATTTATGCAAAATTTCAGGCTAATCGGTTTCGTAAGCATGGCGTGAAAGGGTGACACATCACTTTTCTATAGAAATTTGAAAGCTTATTTTCATCCCATTGGAACTGATTTATGGGATAAAAAGTAGCCTAGGTTCTATTCCAGATCTAGAACTATATTCATGTAAAATTTCAGCCCAATCGGTTCAGTAGTTACGGCGTTAAAAAGTAACAAACATACATCCATCCATCCATCTGTCCATCCAAACTTTCGCATTTATAATATTAGTGGGATGAGATGGGATTTGTTACTTATTTTTGGAAAATATTTTTGAGACTGTTTTTTTTTGCGTATATTTTAAGTAATTAATGAAAATGTATGTCAAATCTTTTTTCCTGGAAGAGACGAAACATCATATTGTACTTTATAAAGGGGCATGTGAATAAAATAGGAATACTATGGCGGTGATATAAATGAGCCCGATTATTGGTCTGGAACCCCCAGAGCGTTGGTTCCACTCGAACTCGACCGGTTTTTTTTGGTGTGGCTGCCATCTGCAGGTAACTCGAGATGCCGAGAGCATTAGGGCCGTTAATGTGTTTCGAAGATCAGTTTCTTGGGACGTCGTCTATATTGTTAAATCAAAATGCACATCGTAATGTTGTTTTCCTTACTTTTGAAGAAAAAGTATGCAAAAATTGCGTTTTTTATATCATTTCGTGGATGTCGTAAGAGGCGACTAAGGGATTATACCTATAGTATAGACAGCATGCCAACAATCTCTGTAGTATTGAGGGTCATGAGGTCATAGGATCTCGGCCCTGTCTGCAGAGACGACGTAGGCTAGGCACCTATCTACTGGTGGTAGTCTCCAGCCGTGGCTTGTCACCACCCTCGTGCGTGACGTCACCATGCCGCCAAGCGACTCGTCGTGTTGTGGGTAGAGAAGTTAAAAAGTTGATCGCTCGCTCTGGATATGTTTGTGCCATCGACAATGTGCCTATTATGCTCAAAGCTTCCAAGCATAATTTTTTTATTTCTTTTTTTTTGTTTCAGGTATGTTAAAATGACAAGTTTCTGTTATACTTCCTTCGAGACACGAATTTGTTCAAAATCAAAACAATTCGTAAGTACCAGTTCAATTAAAATTACAAGTGACAATACGGTGACCTTTATTTCTGCAGCCAAATTGATACTGAAGACTCAGTAAGTAGTGGTCCCAAGGTTCGATTGCCCTTTTTGGGAAATTCGATTTTCTCTCCTGAAAATTAAGATAAGTAGTCAAAATTTTCCTTTTCAAGTTACGCAAAAAAGGTTGATCCGTGGTACTGATCACTTACCAAGCCTCCAGTATTAATTTAGCTGTATATTTAAATGTCACCTGTATATGTTTAAGTGTGGGTATGGGCCATTTCTTCCAGAACCCCCTAGAGTGGCGACATCGACATCTTGGAAAATGGAAAGGCGTATGTCCAGCAATGGACGAACCAGGCTGATGTGCGTGATGTATGTAGTGTAGGTACAATAGGTATTCAATTTAATAAGGTATGTGGTATGTACATAATCATGAAGTGCTAATCCATTAAGGTCAGATATCATTAAAACTCGCGTGAGAAGACGTAATAAAATATTTTCTGTTTTAGCATTCACGGTTGGTATGAAATCAGCAACATTTTTTTATAATATTTTGTCTTTATATCGTTCACCATTTTCTCGATATATTTCGTCCCACGGTATGGGGCCGTCATTAGTCGAAAGGAATACAGTATCGATAAATAAACAAGAAGTAAAAGTGCCACTTGTTAAGGTGGTAAAACCGAATCTCGGTGCAAAATGCACATCATAATATTGTTTTCCTTACTTTTAAATAAAAAGTATGCAAAAATTGCGTTTTAAAGCAATTAGCGGAAATTTATTAGTAATAATTAAGTTTTCACATTCAATGTTTCAATTTTGATAATTTACATTTTGAATGCATTCTATTAACAAACTTGTAATCGAATCTTATCAAAATGTAAGGCATAAAATAACACGATTTTAATTCAAGCGAGAACCCTATTATTAATTAGTAATCAATTTCCGCTAATTGCTTTAAAACGCAATTTTCCACACTTTTTATTCAAAAGTAAGGATAACAATATTATGATGTGCATTTTGCAAAATGCACAACTTATGATTGTTTTCCTAATCATTGGCATTTCGCGACCATAGTTGAATGTCAATTAGGCTTTTCTACCAACATTTTGTCATTTTATGCATTGCGTTGTGAATTAATGTTCACACCAACTTAAAGCACGCTTTTAAGTTTGTACGGACATTCACGGTAACTGGTTACTATTGTTTTTGTGAGGTAGTTTAACTTTTATATTTTCATGTAGGTAGGTGCACATTATTGTCCCTGCCTCCCCTTCCATTTTGAACAGCCAGTGCGTGCGCATCGCTTCGTCGGAAATTCATCATTTTTAATGTAAAAACCGTGTGTGCAACATTTTATTACAAGTGTGGATCAATTCAAGGACTATTGTTGTTTCAAAATCAAAATTAAAATTAAAAAAGTATAAGCGAACCAGTGAATTTATAGTGCGCGGGTGCAAGGCGTGGGCCACGTCAGACTTTTTACAAGAATTCCACGTAAGTACTGGCTTCCCTACCTAGCCTGCCCTTTTCTAGTAACTAGACTAAAACCCCTGGAAATTATAAAAGAATGGTCGCAAAATAAGATGAAACTATTTTATTTCATACATTTTATTTGAAAATGAGATAAACAATTATAAGTTATGCATTTTGCACTGAGTTCGAAACGTTCCCCCTTAATAAATTTGAAAACTTTTTCCAATCCGTGGTCCGCCATTGCTCAGCGTACATGTTCGCGGACGACCTGTGCACGCTGCGGGCCGGCCGCGACATGGGCGAGGTGTCGCGTCTCGTGCAGGAGGATATCGACAACGTAGTGCGATGGTCGCACGATAACGGAATCGTACTCAATGCCGAAAAAACTAACCTCCTTGTTATCCGGTCTCCGTACTCTTGTACCCCGGACTCTTCATGTCAACTGGTTGCCCACGACTTTAACTGTTTCCATAATAACTTATCTAATTGTAAATGTAAAACAATAAAGCAAGTTCCATGTGTTACATACCTAGGAATGTGCATCGATGAAAATATGGGCTGGACTAAACACATAGAAAGGATATTAAATAAGCTACGCATATTGTTATTTAAATTCAAACATCTTAGTTACAAAGTACCAATTTCTGTGCTAAAAACTATATATATGTCGTTGGTTGACTCAATTGTATCTTATGGTGTGGACTGCTATGGATCTATATTTAAAACATACATGGATAAGATTGAAAATATACAAATAAAATTCTTAAAATTCCTAGTCAGTAAAAATGTTAGGAAAAAACACAAAAATAATATCAAAATATTGTACTCATTATGTAAAATACTACCGGCTTCATTAAAATATAAATACATAATTGCAGTAAATGGCCATGGCACCCCAGATCATAAGATACCTAAACAGCATGGGCTCAACACGAGAGCAACTGCTCAGGGTAAATATGAAACAGTAAAAGTGAATAACTACTTTGGCGGCAGATTGCTTAAACGCAAAATTCCAATGTTATATAATGAAATGCCTGTTCGTATAAGATCTGAACAAAATAAAAATAAATTTGCAAAATTATATAAAACTTACCTTCTACAAAATATGTAAACATAGATTAAAATAACAATGTTATTATTTATTGTTAATGTACCTACCTACGAAAAAGAAGTGCGACTCCCTCCCCACAGACAAACCAAATTCCTACTTGGTTTTGTGGGATGTATTTAGATTTAAGTTATTCTTGAAATAAATAAATATATTCATTCATTCATTAATTAAATAAGTTGATCAAACATTTTCCATGGAAGCACGTAAACCTTAGTCTCCTAAATACCTATCACTGATATTCACCGTAAAAATAAAGACTTCTAAAAAAACAGTATTGTTTTAGTGTAAATTAGCGCCAATTTACCGAAGTCAAATCATTCAACCCGTAAACGGCGCTCTGTTTACTTTGAAACAAAATAAAATAAAATAACCCTAAAAGCGGAAGGCGTAATAAAACATGTGGCAACGCGTTAAGTTGAACCGTTCAATTTGTTTTAACTGACTGAAATAGCTCGGGTCTGCTCGGCTTCCGTTCGGCAAGGGTAAGGGTAAGATAGTTTTGTTGCAACTATTAGGTTATTTGTGTCTTTTCACGTATTGCTTATAAATAAACACCAATTTTACGATGTCTGTCATTTCATTACGTTTGGTAAAAAAGTTTACCTACCGGTTCTAGCATTACTATATACATTATTAACTCCATCCATCCATCCATCAGCCTGTTTCGTCCACTGCTGGACATAGGCCTTTCCAGGATTTTGCCACTCTTGGCGGTCCTCCTGGAAGAAATGCCCATACTCACACACGCTGGGCAGGCGGGTTGGTGAGCGCGGTGCTGAAACCCTTGAACCAGTGACGCCGCTGCCCGTCACCAGTCTAATATAAATAAGGCCCGGCAATTGGGGATGGATATACCGCCATCCATCGGTCCCAGGCGATGGTGGGCCGCCTGGTTTTTTTGCCTGAGAGCTGTCCTCTTACTCTCCCCCGAATAACTTCGGGAGGATTTCCGAGTAAGATGGTGGTACCTCCACAGTCGAGCCCGGCATTAGCTCTACCACATTATTAACTAACTTATGTTTTTAAAATGTTGATGGATCTTTATTGTTAAATAAGATGTACTTGTCCACAACAGTGTCTTATTTAACAAAGATAACTTATGTTTCTTCCTTGTGTGTTTTTGTAAAATAAATATTCTTATTATCTTATTCTTATATACATGTGCTACGTGTTTATGTTATAACTACATAATATGCCAAATTTCAGTTTAGTGGGTTCAGAGACTGTTATGCTAGTACCTGCTACCTAGTACCTACTTACACATGTGTTTTCGTTTTCTTGAAAAAAAAAAACCTTTATACTAGGTGAGATCAACCGACCAAATTCGTTAGTCATCCGGAACAAGGTTTAATTGACTGGTGACATACTAAAACAATTTTTTTTTTATACTTATCTAGTCCAACCAGTAAGGAAGCAAAAAAAATATGTTTCGAAATTGTTCAAAAGGATTACTGAACCTAGTTCTTGATCACTTACCGAGTCTCTAGTATGAATTTGGTCGGTAGATTTAATTTCAACCTGTATAAAATTTAAACCTTTAAAAGCACATTATGTGGATTCTAATCCTACCACTGTGGTTTTTTATATACTAAATTTTGTCTACCCACATAAATAATATTATCATGAAAATAAAAATTTCATCTGAACAACTGCCATCTGCACGCTGTCCGCATCCTTTTTGAATAAAACCCTCTGGACCTTAAAATTGCGCATAAAATTCAAAGGAGTTGGAATATTTTAATAACAATGGCATCAAGTAGCAGCATAGGTGACAGGTCTGCTCATGACGTCTCACAGACCCACATTTCCAGAAAGGGTTAAGATTCGATCAACTCTTGGTTAAGTTAGGGTTTTGTAGCAGAATTTCGTTGCGTAATTAAACATAGCAACCATTTAGTTTCAGTCTCCATTGGTTACAGCTAAATTATTTCTCAGAATTAGTCCGAAACCTGTTTTATCCAGAACATTACACGAACGAAAGATTTTTCCTTAAATTGTCACTGTAAATTGAAATAAATTAGTTTCGGATTAATTTTAGAATACTTAGTACATTACTACAAAGTACAATAACATGTACATGTTAATAATAACCGTATTTTTGTGTTATTTACCAATATAATTAATATATTATCTACGTAAACATACTTGTAATGAACTATTAATCTAATATTGCTTTATGCACTTCATAAAAATACTACGGCGAATACCTCCATCACTTTCGAATGTCAAAATAATTTTAAAAAGTAGTTTCTTAAAAGTGGCCAGTATTTTGTAAACTTACTAACCTACGTAATTACTTTAGCTACATGTTTATTTACGCCTAGTTGAGTTTTTTGTGATCGGTCGGTTAATAATATTATGCTCCATCCATCAGCCTGTTTTGTCTAATGTTTGACATAAGCCTTTCCAAGATTTCGCCACTCTTGGCGGTTCTCTTAAAAGAAATGCCCATTCTCACACACGCCCTGCGTGCCTGTCTGCCCGCCTGGGTTGGGGGTTGGTGACCGCTTTGCCGAAACCCTCGCACCAGTCACCAGTCTGTTTTATATAAGGGTCGGAAATTGGGGATGGATATATCGCCATCAAACGGTCCCAGGCAACCTGGTTGCACCTCCACAGTCGAGCCCGGCACCAGCTCTACCACCTAAATCAATATTATGCCCGCTATTTCTCAATACATGGACAGAAATGCTTTTGCCAAAAGATCAACCTTTACAATTTATCGTCAATTAAGAGCACTGCACAAAGGAGTGTACCATTTCACCATTGTTTCACTGTGATGATGATATATTTGTATTTCCACAGAGATCTTATGACACGTGCTCCTCGCGTTTCACATTGCTTTCAATGGAGTTCTTGAATAAAAGACTTGCTTATGAATATTAATTACTGAAACAGGCGATAATCGCCTTTATAGGCATTCGAATAAAGAATTCGGACGTTAATGAGCGGTGGAAGGAAGGCACGAAATAATAATTTGTACGACTCACGACATAAGGTCTAACGCCCACGTGCTTTGGTTTAAAATCTTCGTACTATTCAAGCGGCGCATTGTCAACGGTCACTGTCACTCTAAGGTTCAAGCCACACAGAAGCGGTGCGGAGCGCATCGAGCGCGCGGGAGTCATTCAAATTTCGTACAAAACGCATGGAAATAAAGTCGCAATTTGATCACACCGAATGGTTTAGTTCAGGCGGTGTCGAGCGTGGAACGGGCGTTTGTACCATACCTCAAATTGCGACTTTATTTCCATGCGTTTTGTACGAAATTTGAAACACGCCCGCGCGCTCGATGCGCGCCGCGCCGTTTCTGTGTGGCTTGCACCTAAGCGGAAAAACGCGGCGCTGTCTGCGTACGGAACCCTACTTTTTATCAGTTTTTGTTTTAATTTAGAGTATATTGTATAATCTGACTAAATTTTAAACTTATTTATTACTCGTATTAAGTAAGAGCCAAAACAAATAACGTTTAAGTAATTAATGCTACTTTTTCGAAGTTTCTTGTATTTCCCCCTCGATTTATTTTTATTTTATTATTTGTCGTGATAGACGCCATAGTAATACGTATGCTGTGAAAATTTCAACTTTTAACATATTACGATTGAAGCTGTAGACCCCTGTGACAGACAGACAGACAGCAGAGGCTTAATAATAGGGTCCCGTTTGGCACCCTTCGGATACGGCACCCTCAAACGTGCCAATATTCCAATGCATTCAACATTTACGATATATCCACATTTATTTCCCGGATAGCTTTCATCCTGTATCACCCCAATTTCCCCGGATTAGAAGTTTACTCGCAACCTTGTCTAATACTTCCCCCAAGCAAACTGAACAGCGGGGCTATTATGTAACTCAGTGTCGGTTGCCATCTATGGTTGCTATTCACCAAAAACAGATAAAAAATAAACTTTCAAAATAACCTTCAATGAGTATTGAACTATTTACGAATTGTGACGTCATTTCAAGTGCGAACGTATCCTTAGATAAGCGGATATGTACCTATATTTTTGACGATAGGCACTCTGTTTGGCAACTGATTTTACGATACAGTTGGATATGAAAGGTAAAAAAAATGGCAAACTATAATTTAACTCAAAAATATATACAAAAATAACAATTTTGCCACACATAATATCCCTTTTCAACAGACACTTGCGAAGAATGGTCGCAAAGTCGCAACAGATTCGGGCTAAATAAGACAAAAGTATTTTTTTCGTCCCAACTGCGCCGTTCGGCTCTGAATGAATATTTAAATAAAGTCCGAGTTAAACAATGGCTGACTACCCTTCTTTTGTTATGCTAAATTAGTTAGGGACATCCACATCGATATTTTTATGTTCACAAAATGTCCCAGACAAAATAAAATAACCAAATCCTAAAAATTACTTTTTGATTTGAATAACATTGTGCCCATGTTTTTGGGGTTCAGTACTCAAGAGGAAAATTAAACCCTGATATAAACCCTACCCATTGATAGTCCTTATTGCAGCGTCATAGCTGTTAAAATCGTTTACAAATTGAACAGCATGCGTCTGTCTGTACATAATTGTTACAATTACCCACAAAGTTGTTTTAACTTTGTCAATACCACGCAAGTTTTATATTGATCGGCTATTGCGAATGCTAATTTAAAGAAAATCATGCTTTTATAAATATACTTAATATTATTATATAGTTTATGCGCTGATTTTCGTTCCCAAACGAATAACTTAAATTTGTTTTTTTATCTATATATACTAATAATAAAGTAGTAAAAAAGTCGTGTCTGTACATTGAATATTTTCGCGAAATTTTAAAGGAAATGGGTTATTGGTACTGTACAGAGGCCGAAACAACAATTTTTTGATTTTTGTCTGTCTCTCTGTATGTTCCGTTTTAACTCTAGAACAACTCAACGGATTTGGATGCGGTTTTTTTAATTATCGTTGTAGTGACCCTGGTCAACACATAGGCTATAAGGGGTGTTCATAAAATAACGCCCAAGCCGAAAACAGGGCAAAGATTCACTGAACGCAGGCGAAGGCTATTAAAATAAAAAGGGATAAATTAGTGTGGTTTACGTCACGTTAGGCTTTTCTAGTAAAGTTGTATTATTTTATGTATTACTTTGTAAATGATCTTGCCTTGCACACCAACATAAAAGCGTGTTTACAGTTGTTGTGCATTTATAAAGTAATGCATACAATAAAAGACGTTTGCTAGCTAAGCCTAATTGAAATGAAACTATTGTGGTGTAGTTCCATAAACGGAGTAACCAACTAAAAAAAAATGTTAAATAACCAAATGTTTTGTTCCCTGTACTAACTTTAAATACCTCTTGTACCGTAGATTTTTTTAGTTTATTACGTTTGTTTTTTTCAGAAAGTTGTTTAGTTTGATATTAATAAGACTACATTGTAGCTGATTTTAAAGGCTTTAGTTTTAAGTTTATTGCTGTCAAAACTAAAATTTATTGATTGCAATATAGTGCTTTATAGGGTGAATATAAATCAACCGACCAAATTCATACTGGAGACTCGGTTAGTGATCGAGAACTAGGTTCAGTAATCCTTTTGGCCGATTTCGAAAAATATATTTTTTTGCTCCCTTACTGGTTGGACTAGTTTAAGTACAATTCCTAGTGCAGGCACTATGGGGCAAAACATTTTTTTTTTAAATTTCATAGGAGTGTCATTAAACCTTGTTCCTGATGACTAACCGAGTCTCCAGTATGAATTTGGTCGGTTGATTTAATTTCACCTAGATAATATAAGCTAAATTATCTTTTGGTTTCGACAGCACTTAAACTAAAGCCTTCAAAATCAGCTACATTATTTCATTAAAAAATAGCAGTTCATTTACACTAAGTATACAAACACAGACCATGTCATTGTATGTTTAAAGATATAAGACATATGACATAACACAAGATTAGAGTTGGCTTATAGTACCAGTCGGGTGGTCTGCGGTACCGCGAAGTTTGTCTATGTAACATGACAATTTGGTGCTTACCGTGACGCAATAAGGATGTCCACAGAGGTCAACATAATATGGTACTTTGTGACCGCATGTTTGTTGGCGTACCCTCATTCTGAATGTGTGTTTAGGGCCTAAGACTACGTGTTAATCCCCCTGTAAGGGCAAAGGTTGCACTGGAAGGATCTATGTAGGGTTCCGTCCAAAAAGAAAAATCTATAAAATCTTGATATTTGTCTGTCCGTCATACATAACTGAGTACTGTGTATGTTACCGGGCAAAACCGATTTTAGGACAAACTAGTTTTGTCTAGGCCAAACTGATTTCTAGGTTGTCTTAAAAATTAAACAACGGTTATGTATGGTGATAGTGAGTCGCGGAATTTAATGTAATCCAAACCTTATGTCCCGGCACGCCTCTGCGTTGAAGGATTTCTCAAATTTAGAAGTAGTTTGGCCTAAAATCGGGTTAGGTCGGTAACATTCATATTGATTAGTAGAGTAATTACTTAAATAAATTGAGATATCTCCAGAAACTGAGAAAATGACCCCTTTTTTGCAATGGGTACTTATTTCATTTAATAACCAAATCGTCTTTAACACCTTTTTAGTTGATGAAATCCTTGAATGCGAACATTGTGTAGGACGTACCGCTAAAGCAGATCTCCTTTTTAGGGTTCCATAGTCCGACAAGGAACCCTTATAGTTTCGCCATGTCCGTCTGTCCGCGGCTTAGCTCAGAGACTATTAGTACTAGAAAGCTGTTATTTGGCATGGATATAAATATTAATCACACCGACAAAACGGTAAAATAAAATATTGAAAAAAATATTTTTTTAATGGTACTTCTCCCACACGTAAACTGGAGATGATTTTTTTTTCCTCTTCTATCCCATAGTGTGGGGTATCGTTGGATAGGTTGTTTAAAAACATTGTGGGTGTATCAAAACCATTTTTCGATTTAGGGATCCGTTGGCGAAATATTAAGCTTTAAAGTGAAAGTTTTATTTAGAGTGGAGCGTCCCCCCCCCTGCCGGCTAAACGGTTGTTTATAGAAATGTGAAAAAATTCGCAGAAGTAGTTTATATAATGAATTTAAAAGGAAAACTATCACAGCTAAGTAGGCTTTACAGGTTTTTGAGTACAGGTCGCGCCAAACTTTTGGCCGCCTATAATGTATGGGACCAGAAGTTTGGCGCGGTCTGTATTAGTAGACCAACTTATATGTACCGGGCAACTACGGAACCCTACCTTGCGCGTGGCCGGACACGCACTTGGTCGGTTTTATTAAATTTGATAACCGTTAAGCCCGTTAAAATTCTAAATAATAGATTATATTAGGTTTATAAGGTCTATTTTAGAACCAACAACAACAGAATTCAGGCAAACGTCCCAAAATGTACAATTTAGAATCCATTACAAACAATGTAACAAACAAAATCTATCAAGAAACCACATTTTCACAGAAACCGCCACGATTTAAATACGAACGTTTTAAATACTAGTCTGTGAACGTCTTCCCGAAAACCATCCCACACA
The DNA here is from genome assembly GCA_910592155.1 of Ypsolopha scabrella. Taxonomy (NCBI): domain Eukaryota; kingdom Metazoa; phylum Arthropoda; class Insecta; order Lepidoptera; family Ypsolophidae; genus Ypsolopha; species Ypsolopha scabrella. Next base: position 8,030,313 of record OU342972.1, on the reverse strand, counting down.
AAGCAACGGGAAACCAGAACAATCAACTGAACTCTATTTCTAAAGAACATGATTAATAACCTTCAAGGGATTCCTGTGACAGGTCAAAAAAACAAAAAATGTGACGTCACATCATCCAAGACCCGAATCAGCCGCTATTCAAGCCCACAATAGGATTTCGATAGCCCCGAAAAATCCACGAAAATTTGTATCAAAGGGTCTGTATTACGGGACGTATAAAGTTGATTTTGCCGCTTGAATGACGCTGTTTTATCACACCCTTGCTCGAGAGGTATTGTCGTCTGTATATTAAGTCAGTTAAGGGGTAAATTTGTCTGATGTAATCTCGAGGGATGGAATTCCAAGATGGCGGCGCGGATGCGTCAGGATATAAAAGTTACGGCTGACTGCTTGCGGGCGCCCCGTTCTTCGGCTATCTTACGAGACGTAAAAATACACTAAAATATACATAATATCGAATGGAGACAGAAAATTAAACTATAATCAGTTCATATGCATGTCCCCCCCTTATTTCCGAAAAAAATCATGGTAGTTTGGGATTACGTAAAGATTACAGGAAAAATTTAGCGGTTGAGAAATTCACTATAGTAAAATGACAAAATTGAATTTTTCATCCACGAGTTTTATTTCGAGTACGGTATAAAAAAGTTATGGGCAAGATTTTGAATACCTTCTGACTCGCACTTGACTGTTTTTTTTTTTTCAGTTCAAAACAGTAGTTCTTCCAAACGAATAAAGTGAAAATTACAATAATTACTGTTGTAAACATATAAAACTATTACCCAAAACATGAAAACGCCCTGGTGTAAATTTATATTAAATACTAGCTTTTGCCCGCGGCTCCGCCCGCGTATTATACGGCTTAAGGAAATACTTTTTTCCAGGATAAAAAGTAGCCTATCTGTTAAGTTAGGGTATAAGCTATATCCATTCTAAACTTCATCCAAATCCGTCCAGCCGTTTCGGCGTGGAAGAGTAACAAACATGCACACACACACACACACACACACACACACACACACACACACACACACACACACACAACTTTCGCATTTATATTATTAGGGTGATTATTCACTAAAAGCCAGCAATATCCAACCTTTTCTTGATTCACCTCACTACTCGGACGCGCACTTTTTCAGATATGTTTTATCTCTTTCATTATTTCTTAATGCGATTGACATAAAGCGCCCTAGGCAAAAAGTAACACGTTTTAATTTAATTACATGTGTAATGCAAACCGACTGATAGTCCGTTGTTATATTTATGTACATTTGTACTATTGGTAGCCATAATTTTGAAATTAAATGAGAGGCTTCATTTCAATAACTTCTTACAAACAACGTTGCGTCTCAGTATACACATAATCTTGGAACTCTGATTTCTAAGAAATATGAAACAAACAAGAAACGGCTGACGTACGAGTTTATGAAGGCATTCTGAAAAGACTGTCACTTTAGATCACTGAGAAGTACAATTAAATATTACAGCAATGTGTCTTGATATACCTACCATGTTAATATTAATATTGCTTGGTTCGACTTGCCAATTACTAATCTCTCAATTGGAACTAGCTATCGAAAGAATTAAAGCTTCGAGTTTTATTTAGCAGTAAGTTTGCTCCATTCTATTTTGAGCTTGAACACGCAAAGTTCGAATTCAGCCTTCGAGACTGGTTATTGTACAGTTTAAAGTTGCTCTTTTACTATTCCTTGTTTTAAAATAACTTTTTTATTTGTTATTATTATTACCGTTGTGAGTTACAAATCAGAATGTTTAACATGTGAAAGTGAAATGAATTTATTTGCCACAGAACATATACCAAAAAGAAATGGAAATATAAACAAACATGCAAAATAGAAAACAATAAGAAAAAATCTATCGATAAATTAATCAATAATGGCAAAAAGGAGCAAGCTCGGCAGATGCCACAGGTTGGATTCAACTTGCAGCGCCGATTTTCAGTTTGCCCCATTTTAATACATATAAAACAAAATACAATTGCAGGTAGTAAACAGATGTGCAGATTGACATTAAATATACGCCATAAAACTGACGTGGTGCTTTAAAATTTTACAAATTAAATTAAAACCCCTTATCTGTATACACATGTAGCAAGTTAGGTGAACTTAGCTAATTCGCAGAGAATTCCCACTCGAATTATCAAGCAACTACCCTAGTTACCCAAACACTGCATTGCGTAGCTCCTTTGTTCGTGGACCAAGTTACAGAACAAACCTACCGTCTTATCAGTTGGATAACTTTATTTAATCGTTACATGATTTCTTACGCAAAAATCATGGGTCTACCTTACAGATTTGTGAACCAGTCCGATTGCATAGTTCGGCGACTCAGTCAGTCAGGGCATACAACAAAAGATCGTCATAGGCACTTTGATATAACAAAAGGTAGATGCGATACGTGCTAGAAGCGCCACCGAACGACAGAGATAGATCGACAAGCTTTGAAAGTGGTGCGAGCGAGACAAGCTACACATTGGGCCTGTATTTGCAGTGCCATCTTCCTTTTATTTTATCTAAGCATTGGCATAGTGTTCTCCGGAAGCTAAACAGATTATATTATCGACAAATAGACGTACAATTCAATAAATAAGCCGGAATCGTGGAAGTCAGACCCCCCTTACTTTCTCATTTTCAGAGGCAATGCAAAGGTTAATGTTGATGAATGTCCCTAGAGGTTCACAGAACACGTGAAAGAAGCATTTTTTAAATCGGTGCTGTTCCACCACTTTTCAAAAATATTCACTTCTTTCCGGCTTATTTCCTGGACTACTACACGTATACTGATCCACACTGTTCAGTATTGCCACAGTAGTGGTATTGGTCTGTAATAAATCTGTTACAAAATCAGTTCGCATGAATCTCCATACTAACATTACTAACATAAAAAGTTGTTTAAAGACATTAACTTGATGCATAAAATAATTTAGGTGGTAGAGCTGATGCCGGGCTCGACTATGGAGATACCACCATCTTACTCGCAAATCCTCCCGAAGTTATTCGGGGGAGAGTAAGAGAACAGCTCTCAGGCAAAACCAGGCGGCCCACCATTGCCTGGGACCGATGGATGGCGGTTTATCCATCCCCAATTGCCGGGCCTTATATAAAACAGACTGGTGACGGACAGCGGCGTCACTGGTGCAAGGGTTTCGGCATCGTGCTCACCAACCCGCCTGCCCAGTGTGTGTGAGTATGGGCATTTCTTTCAGGAGTCCCGTCAAGAGTGGCTCCACCGAGACTGAAAAGAATACCCTCAACCTTTTAGCACCCCCAAATTATATTAACCAGATTATTTTGTCGCATAGAAACCTTGAAGAATGTCGTAGAGTAAGTGGCTAATTGTTATTATTTCATTTCCAATGGTACTCACAACAGTCACGTGTCTCTTGTGTAAGAATTTCCATTTACGTAACGATGTTATGGAAACAGGGCATGGTTTGCGCGATCGCGAAAGGTTGTGACAACTGAATTACCAGATTCAATGAATCCCTGAGCCAATCTATTATGAGTTCTGTCTTGTTGTAAGAAGGATTATTCAAATTGTCTCAGTATCTTGGTGAGCGAATGCTTACTGGTATTGTTTTGAGAACGCTTGTTCTCCTCTGTCAGCTGGTTGAGCGAGCGCTTAGTCACAGCGAAGATATTTTTATGGCATGGTATAACATTGAACAAGGTGTACGTGTCGATCAATTGTTCTGCCTTTTGATTAGCGCATAAGGGTTAACACCATATTTAAGTAATAGCCAAGTTACGATTGTAGTTATATACACTCGGCGTCAAAAAAATCGCACCTTTTGAAAAATTTACTTCAAACCATTTTAATTCCTATTTGAAACCAAATATGAGAGAACTATTTGGTATCAATTGAAAGGGCGTTAAACGACCTTGAAATAAACAATCGTTTCATTTTATAAACGATAAAAATCTCTCGAATATCGTGGTATTAAGAAAAGTATTGCTCAAATACACGTTCAAACGGTCGCTAGTTGCGCTACATAAAAGGGGTATAAAAAGGTAATTACACGTCAAATGTAGGTCATTCACTATCCAAACTTTGAAGATGACACACGTTAAGCGCACAAGTAAAAAATACTACCCTCAACATGGATACTACTCTTGAAGAAGCTGCACAAGTTCTTGCACTGCTGCGCCGAAGGGTGCGGCAGTGTGATATTGCCCGGCAACTCAATCTAAGCCGTTTTGCTGTTCGAAGAGTAGTCCAGCGATTCCGGGAGACTGGTGGCTTTGTCCGAAGACATGGATCTGGGAGACGACGCTGCACATCTGAAAGGGATGACCGCTTCATAGTGTCGACGAGCTTGAGAAATCGGTTCTCCAATGCTGTTGAGATAAGACAGGAACTCCAAGCAGTTCGTGGGACAACTGCAAGTGACTCTACGATTAGAAGAAGATTAACAGAGAAGAAAATAGCCGCCCATAGAGCTGCTACAGGCCCAAGATTGACTGTAGAGCATCATCGATCCCGCTTGCAGTTTGCCCGCGATCACGTCGATTGGACGCTAGAAGAATGGCGAACAGTTCTCTTCTCAGATGAGACGAGGGTGTGCCTTTTCTGTAATGACAGGCGAAAAAGAGTGTACAGGAGGCAGGGGGAGCGATTCGCACAAGCCTGTATTCAAGAAACTGTGGAATACGGGGGTGGCTCCTGCATGTTTTGGGGCGGCATATCTTGCGACGGCAAAACTGACCTTGTATGCGTTTCCCGGACTGGAGGTGCTCGCGGGCAAGGGTCGCTGACTGCTCACCGGTACATCACAGAAGTCCTGGAAGAGAATGTGGTCCCATATGCTGGTTTCGTCGGCCATGGGTTTACTTTGATGCACGACAACGCTCGCTCCCACACCGCGTTTATTGTACGTGACTACCTTCAAGAGGTTGGGATCCCTATCATGCAGTGGCCGGCGAGAAGTCCAGATCTGAACCCGATAGAGCACCTTTGGGATGAACTGAAACGGCAAGTTAGGTCACGAGATCCTGCTCCTACCACCCTCCAGGACCTGCAAGAGGCCGTAATTTCGGAATGGGACAGCATGCCACAAGATCAAGTCCTGAAATTGGTTAGGTCTATGAGAGATCGAATGGAAGCTGTTATCAGGGCAAGAGGAGGTAACACTAGGTTTTAGATTACTTTTAAGAATGATTTTGTGATTTTTTCTGAATAATTAATTCTTTTGTTGTAGAGCGTAAATAAAGATGATTTTTCTTTCCCAATCAACCTGTATTTTTTTATGCCCTTGTAATGAAAAACACTCTTTTTTTTTCAATATTTAAATAGTCTGTTTTATTACCTTTCAATTGATACCTAAAAAATCCCGCGAAATTGGTTTCAAATAAGAATAAAATTTGTTTGAAGCACATTTTTTAAAAGGTGCGATTTTTTTGACGCTGAGTGTATAAAAAAATCAATAAAATATTAGACAGTGACTTGTCTGCCAAAAAAAGTATTGCGTTTAGTTAATATATCAGGTGACATTTGTTTATCCAGCCAAATTCATCCCAGAGACTCAGTAAGTGGTGAGGAGACAGGTTCAATGACCCTGTTTGTGAAATACGAAAAATATTTTTCTGCGGATGTATACTTGTTCAAGAACATTTAGTATCAATTAGTATAGGAAGCCTAATTTTATTTTGCGTATTTCACAGAAAGGGTCAAACCGTGGTCCTACCTGACCACTTACCGATTTATCCTATGAATTTTCCTATATTTCCTATATAATTTTCCAAATTAATACTAAAGACTCGGTAAGTGGTCGATCTCAAGGTTTGATGGCCTTGTTTAGGAAAATTCGTTTATTTTTTTATCGTGTTCTTTACAAACGCAAGTTCAGTCGCAAGTCAGTTACATTGGATAGAGAGTCAACATTTCATTCGCAAAGAGTGTTATCGATTCTTCAGAGCACTGACCTTGTCTTCGGTATGAATTTGGCTACTAGTATGGTACTCGTATAACTACACTATACAGTTTTTTTTAATGACAACATCTTTTGTCCTCATAACCAGTTCTAGACGGATTTCAAATTCGTCACATGTGGGCCGCACGGCTTCTTTCTACTATCGGCATTTCCTCTGAATAAAATTAAAGCCTTCAGAATAGGACCTATTGTATGACTTACTGAAAACATAATACCGGGTGTAAATAGAGTGCGACCATTAAATTAAACTACATATTCTACCGACCCTACTGAACCACTTTTCCCAAGAGTCATACCCACGGGCACCCTTATTTTAGGAAATAATTTGAGTTCCAAACAAAAACGCGTGAACCCTAACGCACCGACATACGGGCGAGTTTAGAGAGAGCGTCGTCCGTGAAACCTGCAGCTGTTTGAGGTCAACGCTCTCTCTAACCTCGCCCGTATGTCGGTGCGTTAGGGTTCACGCGTTTTTGTTTGGAACTCAAATTATTTCCTAAACTAAGGGTGTCCGTGGGTATGACTCTTGGGAAAAGTGGTTCAGTAGGGTCGATAGAATATGTAGTTTCATTTAATGGTCGCACTCTATTTACACCCGGTATTATGTTTTCGGTAAGTCATACAATAGGTCATATTCTGTAGGCTTTAATTTTAGTGCTCCCAAAACTCAAAATTTTCCAAAGTAATATAGCTTCTGTTGTTAACACTAAAGAACTATTTTGGAACGGAGAAAATTTCGTTTTGACACCACTAAAACTAAAATTAAAGCCTTCAGAATAGGACCTATATTGCGTTCCGAGTCAAGACATAATCGATTACATCGCGTCTATCGTCATTCCGAATCAGTGACGGCCGTGCGGCGTGAGTAGTTTGATGGTACTTTTAGTGCTGTCAGCGCCATTCGGAACCCGGACCTACTAGTCACACGTTCGTAAGTTTAAGTATAACTTGACTGTCTGCGAAGTGTCATTCAATTTTGATTTGACAGCACTAAAACTAAAATTATAGCCTTCATGTATAACTTGACTGTCTGCGAAGTGTCATCCAAATAAATTAGTATTCGTCAGCAGAAAACGCTTCGCTATAAATGTGGACAGACTGCATAATTGTATTATTTTAATATATTATATGTATTATAGTATTATTATGTGTTACTAATGATTAAGATTGTATTATGTGTGTATATATTGAAATACTTCTACTTATATTAATAAGATTTTCTATAGGTACTCGTATTTAACGATGGTGATGAGGTACTAGTACATAACATAATGCACGCACGACACGATTACGCCTTTTGATTTTTGATCGTTTTATTGATTTTAACATTGTTTTTTTTTAAACTGCACAGTAGGATGTCCCTTATTTTCAATATTTTTAACGCATACCCGCTATTTTTTTAACTTTTACCCTCTTATAGAACATACGTAAGTTTTAGCTCATTCTGAGCCCTCTAACCCGTACCGACTTGCGCCCAAACATATTTCATACTTTTTTTTTTTTTTTTTTTAATTTATTAACTTTACATATAATATTTAAATGGACCAGTGATGCTGTAAGATCACATGTGATCTATCCCAGCATCACAATACGTTATACAGAGAAATTAGCCAATAACCAGTGTGCTAACTAAAGTACAAAAACTTAACACCTATTTAATTTACTCAAATAAACCAACATAAGCAATAAAATTATACAATAACCATAAAATTGTGCAAACTAAGGTACAAAATCTTTACATTTATTTAATTTACTCAAATAAACCAACCTATGCAATAAATTAGTATACAAAGAATTTAGCCAATAACTAGTGTGCTAACTAAGGTACTAAAAACTTAAGCACTTGTCACTCAAATAAACCAACTTAAGCAATAAATTATACAAAGAATTTAGCCAATATCCAGTGCGCTAACTAAGGTACAAAAACTTTAACACTTATTTAATTTACCTAAATAAACCACCTTACGCAATAAAGATCAAGAGCAATACAAAATAGTCAAATTGATTGAATTTGAAGGGCATGATGACTAAAAAAACTGTATAGTCCGTCAGTTAGATTATCAGAAAATATTGGACACGTATTTTTTCTTTTTTCAATTAAACAAACAACGATGAAGATATAGCCCGCTGAAGTTCCGCGTGACGTCACATCTAGGTACAATTCTACTTAGAAGTGACGTCATTTTCCCCCACTCCCAAACTTTGACGCGCTTTATCTCTGTCATTTTTTGTTTGATTGACAAAAGAAAAAATACGTGTCCAGTATTTTTTGATAATCTAAATGACGGACTAAATAGAATAATAATTATTTTGTTTACCTTGTGTACAAGCCTATTCTTGGAGTGCTTTTCGAATCCTCGGCAAGGGTTTCATTTGGTTTGTCCAAAGATCGTCAAACTTTTTCTTTGTAACATCCTAGATTTTGCTACAGCGGGCCTATTATGTAACTCAGTGGCAGTTGTCATCAATGGTTGCTATTCACCAAAAACGGATAAAAAATTTACTTCCAAAATAACCTTCAATGGGTAGGTATTGAACTACATATTTACGAATTGTGACCTCATTTCAAGTGCGAACGTATCCTTTCATACGCGGATATGTATGGGTTTGGCAACTGATTTTATGATACAGAACCGGGGGGCTGGTCGTATAGGCACAAGTAAAGTACCACTCGGTATTTTTTGAGAGCGAGTGATACATCGGTTGCCGCAACAACCACGGCTCAGAGCGTGCTATTTTAAACAATAACGAAACGTCATAGAGTTTAATTTAATTGCACCAATAAATGTCTTTCTTTCTAACTCTACGTTATGTAAAATTAAGTGCTCAATATACAATCTCACTATCACACTAATATTATAAATGCAAAAGTTTGTGTGAGGAGGTGTGTGTGTGTATGTTTGTTACTCTTTCACGCTGAAACGGCTGAACGGATTTGGATGAAATTTAGAATGGATATAGCTTATACCCTAACTTAACACATAGGCTACTTTTTATCCTGGAAAAAAGCATATCGTTAAACCGAATAACACGCGGGAGGAGCCGCAGGCAAAATCTAGTATAGTATAAGGTGATTTTCATTTTTATAACCAAATTAATACTGGAGATTCGGTAAGTGCTAAGGACCAAGGTTCAATGATTATAGTTGCGAAATACGGAAAAAAAATCGTTCCTTTTGGTCAAGAACAACTTGGACTTATAGTATAGAAAACCTAAATTTTATTAAATAAGCTTCAGTTACTTTGTATGAGTGCTGATGTGTACTCTATGCCTGTTACTTTACTGTTGAGCTGAAGTTCTGTAGAAAGTATTCCTGAATTATTACAGGATATCCAGATTATTCGAGAAACGTAATCTGAGTAAAATATGAGAAATTACTGGTTTTTCTCTGGAATTTCGAAACATTAACATTACATTTGACTGAATAGATGTCTTACATAAAAAATTATTACGAAAAGTTAATTCATTTCAAGCTAAATGTATTTTTTTACCAGCCATTTCGAAATTTCATGTAACCGAACCTTGATAGTAAACTCAAGTATGGTTTGTTACATACTCCATAAAAGACAAAGAGATCGTTCGGTGCTCTGTAGTATCGTTGTTTCTGAAACTAAAAGAAAATAAATTGGAAAACTTACACGAGTACTATCTAACATTTTCTGTAACTAAAAGAACTCCTAACTACCTACTTTTAGTCTAGGACCTACTTCATTTTCCCGAGCATCTTTTGATCGTTAAATATGTGAATATGGTTTCCTTTTAATACTCTTGTAAATATCTTGAAAGTTATTGAGCTGAATGGAATCTGAATGTTTTATTGATAATCTCTTCCAAGCCATAACTTCAGTTCTAGATAGGGTCGCCAACCGTACTTTAAAATAAAGTATCTTAAGTTATTTTGGGCCTCTGTACTTTATACTTTAGAATAGCAATAAAGTACATGAAAATACCTAATTTTAACTTGAAAGTCAATTTCAAGGTGAAATTAAACAACTTGAATAAACTTTATATTTATCTTCCCGAAAGTGGCAACCCTAGTTCTAGTTAGTATGATGTCCTCATGGACGCTGTAACAAAGTAAAGAAATGACTGCGATAAGTGGTCGACGATTGTTAGTTAACAACTAATCTGAGATTACAAAGTAAACTAACCCTTATTCAGACAAAAGGATTTTTACGGGTAAATCTACTTATAACATTATTCTCCTGCACGGACAAATCCCTACATTAGATTTTAATATAAATTATTATATATTGAACTTATATAAATATAACTTGAACTTATAAACAGCAAAATTTCGGTTTTAAATTAATAAAAATTCACTAGTAAATGTATAAAAAAAGTAAAACTAATAATTTCGTTATTATCAAAATCCATCTAATAAAAGATGGTTGAGGTCTGTATGTCATTCCTATTAATTATAGTATGAAAAAAGTGTCGATGAATACCTCATTTCAATAATTATTTCTATTGAGCAAAATTACTTCAATTGCATTTTTATATTAGAAAAAGGTTACAAAATGTATACACAAATTTATCAAAAGTTGCTTCTTCTGATAAGCAGGTAAACAAACAACTTGAAAAAAAACTTTATCGAAATAGTACATATTCAAAAAGCGTTAAGCTATTGTTACAAAATAATAATGTTATTACTCACTTGCATTGCATTTCATTTCAATAACGTAATTGTAGGCATCTTTAAAAACTGATGGTCTTTATATTGATTTGAATTTCATTTCACGTTTACACAAATGTTTTTGCCACCTGTTTAATAATGCAAGATTCACGTCCGTTTATTTTAGTTTTTTTTCTGTTTTGGGAATATGGCATTATTTCCAATGCCGCTTCTTTAATATTAGGTAACTCATCTTAGAACCATTGTAGGTAGATATTAAAACATCACCATTTCCTGCCATTGAATTCAGAATCTTCAATTTGTGTATGTAAATGCGTTTTTTCCTTGTCCGCTTTTCGATTTCGTTGAAAGATCACCCCCGCTTTGAATAATAATTTTTGGACCGTCGACATTTCGGAATTCGTGCATGTTAGTATTTCATTGCCTCTTTCCTTATGCGTAAGGTATTGTAGGGTTTAATAGCAAAAGCAATGGATGGTATACAATTTGTATTTACATTATTTTTGTTACTCGTGGTTAAAGGACTGTCTCGTTGTAAGATAAGTCTTATTTGTATGTTAATTAGGTTAGAATTCATTCGTTGGTCCTTTGTTTCGTTATTCAAATAACTCTATGCTTTGAAGGAAAAATAAAAATAAAAATTCTGCTCACAGTCTGCTAACGTTTAACAAGACGCCATACTTGTTGTCCCGCAGATTATGGTATCTTACTTCTTAAAACAATGCATTTAGGACTAAGACAAGAAACTTCATGACATTTCTCGACCACCAGAGTGGATGATTAATGAAGGTTTGTGACGCTAACAAACAAGTGAAAAGTAACAAAATGAATTGGTTAAAAGTTTTACATCGCCTTAAGGCTGCACATGTGACGTTATAGATAGACAAAAATCTTGTAAGGCAGTGTACCGCAAACTTTTTGTGTTCAAGGTACACCTAGGAAAACGTAAATTTTTGGAGGAAGGCACACCACAAATTAAGAATCAGTTTTTGAGTATATAAGATAACCAAAGTTTTCCGAGGCACACCAACTAACGAATGACCACGGTACACCAGTGTGCTGTGGTACATACACACTTTGCGGAACGCTGTTGTAAGGGAATAGCAACCCCACTTGCATTTTAGAAATTGGACGTTATAGAAAAAAAATCCGGCTTTCTCACGATGTGCAGCCGCTGCGCCGGCGCCGAGGCGTAAAGCTGTTTAGTTTTATATTATAGAACTCAACAAATCTTCGATACTGATTGTGCTTACAAAAATAAGTGAATAATGAAAGGTAATTCCGTCGTTCCGGGGTTTAACTCCTGGACCCGGGCAAGTACCTTTTATTAATTTCATCAGTCCGTTACATACTGGTTTACATTTACATACAATAAATGCGAAGGAAAATCACGTTTTGACAATTTGAAGTATAAAATACTAGCTTTTGCCCGCGACTTCACCCGCGTTGAATTAGTTTTTGTGTACTCCTATAAAATCTGACAATATTTTTCGGACGGTTACCTACAGTAAACATAGCTGGTGAAATGTGTGTGTTATGTTTCTTTGTGTTTCCTATTTTGTATGTCTCTTATATAGCTTTTCCATGGGAACTGATTTATGAGATAAAAGTAGTTTTTGTACTATTCTAGATCTAGAACTTTATTTATGCAAAGTTTCTGCCCAATCAGGTGACACGTCACTTTTCTATAAAAACTTGAAACCAAATTTTCGTCCCCTGGGAACTGATTTATGGGATTAAAAAGTAGCCTATGTCCTACTCCAGGTCTAGAACTGCATTCATGCAAAATTTCAGCCCGATGGGTTCTGTAGCTACGGCGTGAAAGAGTAACAAACATCCATATATACATCCAATTTCTTAAACTGGTTTCAAAACCAATAGTTTTTTTCATTGTTATGAAGAAATATTTGTCGCAATGTCGGATAGCCAAAATTTTAATCTTACATTAATAAACGAGCCCACAAAATTACATCTCATCTAAAGCATTAAAAAAACCGAGTAAGTTCGTTAACGTTACTTACCCTTAACTAGACTTTAATCTTCATGCTGCAGTGAAAACTTAAAAATAGCCATCTCATTTTCTCCCATATAAATCTGTGTGCCACGCTGTGGTTAATTTCGCTGGTACATAAATCCTGTAACGTCATTGTACCTGTACCAGCGGGGTAGAGGGGCGAGGGAGGTCACGGGTCATAAAACATTGGCTTTTGGACTACTCTTACTCTAGGAGCAGTTGGAGCTAGTTTGTTGCTAAATGGAAGGTGGATAATGTCTTTATCCTGACAGTTTCTGGACGTTTACAACTCTTAATGCTGTAAAAATAAGAGCGAAAAAGTGTATGTCGTTCTTACATTGTTTTTTAGTAGAGCAGTCCAATTCGAGAGTGCTATAAAATCTGCACTGGATGTTCAGTAGGTCAGTTCAGTCCATCTTCATCTATTCGAGGATGTATTAAGAACGACCTTACGCGCGACTGAACTTAAGCGTTGAATACTACGCGTATAAGTTTATATTTATGTAAGTTGAGCTGGAACCTTATTATTTTAAGGTATCGTGATTCGCTAGAAATTACGTCATACATCATTTCTAGCCCATCACGATACCTTTGAAAGCGATAAATGCTGAAGTTAGATAACAAGGCCCCTGGTTGGCTCGCTTTAAGATTCAGATAGTGTGTAGCTTGAACTTCGAGACTGTTCCTTCAAGGAAATCAAACATTTACTTAGTGAAAGACAACTAAAGTTGTACGGCACTCTTTCATATAAATGGAAGCATAAATTCTTTCCAACCCACCTTCCTCCTCCAGCAGCGAGGGTCGTCGTGACGTCACCGGCGCGGGCGCAGGTACGGGCTATTCTTGTACATGTCGTTGAACCAGTTGCAGACCTTTGCATGGGGTAAATGCACCGCGGCTCGCGGCTCAAGATCACCTACCTCGCCCTCCTCTACCCCCTTCCCTGCAACATCTCCAGTAGATATATTATAGGTTTTTTTATATTTTATTATTGTAGTTAGTAAAAAAATTTTTTGCTCGTTTTTGCTCGACATTGATAACGGCAACAGGTAGACGCTTGAAATATTCACAGAATATTTAGTTATATATTCACTCTAAAAATAAATAATTGAATTAAAATAAAATTAATATATTAGGGGGGCTCCCATACAACAGACATGATTTTTTTGCCGTTTTTATAGATAATGGTACGGAACCCTTCGTGCGCGAGTCCGACTCGCATTTGGCCGGTTTTTAATGAAATACCTATCCCACAAGTATTTTGAAACTGATTCATTCCATGAACAACTTGCATTACACTTTGTTTGTGTACAACTATAATGTGTATTTTATACACAAGTGTCTTAGTGTTGTTTGTTCTACATGCATCTGTGTGTATTAACGAGTCCAAGGAATTCCTGTGAACTCTAAAGGTGTATATTAACCTAAACACTAACAACGCATCCAACAACCGACTCGACTACTGCATAGAATGTAGAAATTCTCGGTAAATATCTTGTTCGAGACAAGCTCCACTTTTATGCATGTTACCTACACATTTTAAAATGCTTGCGCGTAAAGCGAAAAAGTTTTAGAGTAGTTGTGACGTCATATTTAAAAGGACATTTACAGAAAATCGCGTTTGCACAACTTCCAACATTAAAATTCCTTCTACCGCTTTAAACATTTTATTTCTAATTTTTAACTGGTCTCAAAGTTGATTTTATCATTCGGAATCAACCCGACGTACTGTTACAAAAAAAAGCGTTCCCACCGAGCCCAGTGATCCATCAAAACGTACCTATTTCGACCCGAAATTCCTAAAGAAATCGAAACGTGCTTCATAGGAGCAAGCGTCTGGACGAAGTGGTCAAACGAGTTCGTACAGGCGCGACCCGTTCCTGCTTGTTTTGTTTTATTTCTGATCTGCGCGAGGCACTGACCACCACAACAAAAGTCCGTGGGTTGAGAAGTTTTTTTTTTTAGAGAGCGTTGGCTCCAAGGCGTTGTCTACCTGGGTTTGTTCGGGAGCTGGTAATGTTTTGGTTTAAGGATATGATATGGCATAGACAAGATTAAACACATTATTATACATCAGGCGAAAACAACATTTAATACGTTGTCTTTTCGTCTACAATCGCACGCTCTTCGTCCTGGCAGTCACGACGACAAAAATGCCTCGCGTTCTTGAAAAAGCATATTATTTAGATTTCTTTATCTCTGTTTGCCGTAAGAACTGCAATTTTAGGTAAATGCAATAGGTATTAATATTACCTATTTTACTATATAAACACAAAGCGAGTCTGTTGAATAATACAGGAGAAATGATTTTTTTAAACATGAAATATCATGAAAACTGAAGTTTACAAATTATTTTTTTCTGGATTGAATATTTGATTAATTTCATTATAATTAGGTAACTGCCCTTCACAAAAGATTACTCAACGTTATATTTTTTTTTTCAAAGGATGGACCTTATAGCTTCTTCAGAAAACTACAATCGAAAAACAGAACTTTTTTTTCTTGCGTCATGTTGACTCTGATTTCACTTAAGTATTTGAACGCGAATTTAATATAATAAATCACATAAATAAGCGTCTTTCAAGAGATATATTTATGTTTTTTTATATAAATATTAATTATAGTTGAATATACCTTCAAGAGTCATTTGTAAGAGGTTTAAAATTATTAAAAAAAGAAAACATATAACATAAAAAGACGTCTCTTTTGTAAACAATATTCGAATGAACTAAATCAAAGGGCAAATAATTATAAAATAGTTTGTCAGTTAAGCTTTTCTATTAAAGCTATGTTCTTTCATGAATTTATTTGTAAATAATTCTACACAACAACTTTAAAGGATGTTTATAGTAGTTTTGCTCGATCATTTATAAAGTAATGCGTTAAGACGAGACGACTCTATTTGCCCGAACTCCCATACTAGCGCAGTTCGCTGATCATATCCTTATTTATAGGTGCTTGCTTATTATTTTTTCTTTTTCAACATATCCCATACAATATCCATGAGGTTAAACTAAAACATTTATAAATACATACAAAAGTTACAAGCGTATAAAAGTCCTGGATTTTGATGAATGTTTATGTGCCGTAATGTCCTAGAAGCGATACAACAAATCAAATAATTTTATTTTCACAGCATAGTATATCTTATAGTATTCAAAAATATTTTTGTTTCATTTCGATTTTTGGGATATTTCTCCTGAAATCATAGGAACCACCAAAACCATTCTCGAGTTTTTTCAAAACATGAATGTTGTCTCGCGTTAGCTTGCCTCTCACACCGTGTTCGGTTAGTTCCGTACGAGCTCGGTAAACGAACGTTCGGGCCGACCAATAACAGTCAGTCAGTGCTCTATAATCCGAAGTTGAATGTAGAATGAAATAGCAAGCATAGCGACCCCGTGCGCGACTGAGTTCAAGCCGCCGACTACAGGCTTCTTAAATAAGAGAAGTTTGTTAGGAAGTTCTAAATTGACATTGAAGTTTTTTGGGAACTATCAGCGGGAGCAATGGAAGTTCATTATGTAGTAATGAAGCATTTTACCTAACTATTTTCCAATTTCCAGCTGGTTTTATGATTTTCAATATTTCTTGACATATTGGAATAGCTCTTCCTCAAAAGCTTGGCTCAGAATGTAAATTTAAACGCGTACAAATTTACATTTTCTGAGAAATATGGGCCAATTTAAACAAATCTTACGTATGATGCAAACTTAAACAAATGGCTCAACTCAATAAAGTAAGAGGCAGTCTAAAATAGTTTGAATCTCCTGAAACTACATAGCTAGCACGCGCCAGAGATACAGAGCGTTTATCTATCTTGCTATCACGCATACCGTGTTCGTCAATGTGGCGAGAGAGCAAGTATGATGAAAGACACTGTATCGACGGCGCATGCTTGCCCTCCAGGTCGGCTATCCCGACCGTATCAGTACTAGCTTTTGCCCGCGGTTTTGCCCGCTTGGAAGTGTCTTTCAATTAATGTTATTTTATCAACAACTATTAAAGCCTATATATGTTTACCAGGGTCACTATGTTGATATTAAGGAAAACTGCATCCAAATCCGTTGAGTGATTCTCGAGTTAAAACGGAACAGACAGAGAGACAGATAAAAATTCTAAAAACTGTAGTCTTGGCCTTAAGGTGGTAAAGAAGAAAGAATCTCGGTGCAAAATGCACATCATAATATTGTTATCTTTACTTTTGAATAAAAAGTATGCAAAAATTGCGTTTTAAAGCAATTGGCGGAAATTTATTAGTAATAATTAGGTTTTCACTTTCAAATTCTATCATTTTATGATTAAAATTTAAATTGCATTTGATTAACAAACTTAAAAGTGTATTTATCGTTGTAATAGAATGTAATCAAAATGTAAGGCATAAAATAACATAATTTTAATGCGAAAACCCTATTATTAGTAATGAACTTCATCTAATTGCTATAAAACGCATTTATTGCATACTTTTTATTCAAAATAAGGAAAACAATATTATGATGTGCATTTTGCACCGAGATTCTGTTTTACCACCATAAAGGGCTCCATAATGCTAAACTTCCGTCCTGCTCTGACGCTTTAGTTTTTCAACTGTCTATCCTGCTCTAATAAACTGCTGCGCACGTTTTCTGTAGTGTTAGGTAACTTAACAGTCATCATAATGCAGCAATGAGTAAGCAGGGTACATAACTAGATTTTTTTGTTTATAAACTATGGAAATTATCTAACTCACGTGTGTTTCCTTCCGTGCCTTATGTGTTCTGACATTATTCTATTCAGTATACCTATACGTATAACGAACGTGAAGTATAGGTATACGTTCAGCCATTTTGAATATCCCAGTACCTACAACTTTAAATATAGACAATTTTCTCGGGAAACGAAAGGGTTTGCAATTCAAATCGTGACCGATGTCAGTGTCAGATGCAGGATTTTAGGTTTGCAGAGTAAAGCCTTTGTTACCTATTGATAAGCCGGGCACAAAAATCGCCAAATGACTTTTGGTGAATTTTATATTTAAAATCCTCAGTACAATAAAATTAAAATGCGAGTAATATTTTTATATAATTTTGTATTCTTAATTATTTATGTATATATATGTGAGCTTTGAATTCTTCGATTCCTTAATAAAGCAATTTAAACTTAGAAGTATCTAAGACATTGAAAGGGGTAACTAAACATTCTGAAATTGTGTTAAATTTATATGAATAAAATATTGAATTATGTTAGTATAATTATATAAATTAACAGATTTTTAGATCACTTTGGGGAAATGTAACTTTAAAAAAAAAACAAAACATTAAAAATCATTACATGTTAGCTTCTTTAAACATGAGAAAAAACCTTAAGTTTTAATAGAGTACGAGGAGACACTAACACATAGAAATTTAATACGTTTGTAAAGCCAATGTCTCAAAAACATCAAACGCAAGAAAAATTACTGTTTACTCGTACCTTTTCAATCGAACATTCGCTTCCATTTTCAAATCACTTCAAACCGACCAGCAAAATAACAAAATAAACCACCGTATATTTATTTATCTATTTATACTCCCGAACACTTGGCCACATACTTCTGAAGCACACGGTGTTGTGTTTACGTAGTATATTTTTAGAGTTAGAACCTTACCATATGAATAATACTACCCTGGCAGTGGATTATCAACTTTAACATTTGTTAATAAGGGCTTTGGGAGTTAAAATTGTATTTAGAGATAGCCACGTGTGGGGCTGCAAACGTAGTTCCTTTGCACGGCTTCTGGTGGCTGGCTGTTTAGAACGTTATCTTTGCCTCGTTTTTTTTTCATAAGGCAACAATAAAATCGTAATATTTTTAAATACTTTCAACGAGCTGTGTAAAAACCGAACAGTTGTGTCGTTTCTCTGCCCTAACTAAAGTCATTACTACGAAAGAAGTTCACTGTAGAAGTACATAACATAATTTAAAAAATACAAAGCTGATCAGTGCGCGTCTGACTCGTGCCCTGACGGTTCCGTATCCGCCGTTTAAAACCTTTATAATAATGTGATTTATAATGTGACCGTCTGTTTTACAAGCAAACTCTCTAATTTTGACACGCAGACTAAAATTTTGGTCTGAATATTGATGAACTGGGAGCTAAAACTTTTTGGAAGATGTTCAAATTTTCAACAAAGCTAGTACTCATACATAAATTGTATCCCCTATTCAAAATGCTGAATATTGTTAATGGAATTTCAACTTATCCTTAACATAGTTTTGATTATTAAACGAGATCAAGTCGGCCATGTTTAGAAGATTATTCAACTTGTTTACTGAGTTTACTTAATAAAAGCTACGGAAGATTAATTAATAACAAACATTATAATATTTGTCGAAACAACACCGGCTATAACACCATAATGACTAATATGTTGTATCTCTCTGTTACAGGTAAACCTACAAATTAGTCAAACTACAAACTAGCTGAAAGCAACGCACGTGAGTGCCCGAAATGAGTCGGTTAATTTTGAGTTTGTTTGTTTTGCTCTCCGTCCGGATCTGTTAAGGCGACATAGGTAGTAGAAAATGAGATTTTAAAACAGTAGAACTCCGATACTACAGTAAAAAAACATGTTATAAATAAGGCCCTTTTCAAGACGATAACATAGCCCAAAACGTGACAGAAAAATTCGCTGCATCGAAAAAAATTGCAAGGATGTTTTTTCAGTTAAAAAAAGTAGTCTGTCCAAACTTATAAAGGAAAAATAACAATAATGTCTCTTGTAAACATATAAAACTATTATTTAAAACATTAAAACGGTTTTTTTAACGCTCTCGTGTAAATTTACTAAAACACAGCCATTTCCAAGCTTTTCTCGATTCACCGCCTACTCGGACGCATACTTATTCAGATATGTTTATCTCTTTCGTTCGTAATAGTTCGTTGGTTAAGGCGATTCTTCCTGCATTGCATTGATTTAAGGCGCTATGTAAAAAATATACGGATGCTTTGTTTCTGTGTATTTCATGAAGTAAACGGAAAATTGTAATGTATTTTTGGTATATGCATTTTGACAATATAATCTAGGGTTTTGATTTTGGAAAACACGGTTGGATAAATTATCCTCGATAGAAATAATTACTGAAATTAGGTCTTCAAGCACACTTTTCCTCATCGTTTGACGGATGGGGATCATGTACAGAACTCATAAACATATTTCATTAGATGGGTTTTAACAATATCTTGATATTTGATTTTGGAAATTTTGCGAGGTATTTTACTCTTTTGCGCTGGATCCGCCCCTCTCGCACTGCGCGTTTTTTTGCTCGGAGTAAGAGTGACAAAAATAAAATTAACGTAGCCCCTTAAGACGCGTTAGTAGTTAGCTAGCCCCGGCAAGATGGGAAGACAAGAGGAAAGAGATAGGTGAAAGAGAAAGATAGACCAACTTCAAAGCCGCCTTTAAGTTATTTTAGTACTAGGTAGTAATTGATGATATTTGTCCTTATATTTTGGCGTGAACTGCTTTGTTGATGAAATTTACGTGAAAATGGCACCTCTCAAAAATTGTGTCACTTCGAAATGGTAGTATCTCTAAAATAGGTGCCTTAATATGTGTTTAATTATTTTTCTAAGAATCCAAGTCCCTGGATCCTCATGTTTCACGGGACTACGGAACCATTGCATTTCAAACAGTAGACCGGGGGTGCTGTGATGATAAGGAAGACATGTCCTTAGGGTATGGAAAGGATTGGTTTGCGTATCGGATATCATCCCGGGCGGCTATTCCGGCATTATTGCGCACTCGCAATATCAGTCATTAGATATTTGTTTAAAGTTTTATAAATGCCATGCGATGGAAATTAATTCAATTCAATTCATTTATTGCCATAAATCACATGTATAGGTACATAAAAGATGTTATAAAAAAAATACAAGTTACAATGTAATTTTACCAATAAGGTGTAGCAATTAAATTCTTAAACTAAAGTGTATAATTCATATTAACAGCTTGACTCTAATTATACCTTAAACCTACTTTTACTATTTATTCTTCATAATTTAGCACTTCTCATTGATTATAAAATTTTCAAATATAATAGATTAAATTAATGTTAATTCACAATACAAAATTAAATTACAATATAATTCCATTATTATCTTTATTAAACTTATAAAAATCTTTTAAATTGTAAGGACACATATGTACCAGGTATCTTTTGAGGGTATTCATAAATTCGATACCAGAAAGGCATTTGATGGGAATTAGAGTGACTAAACCACATCAAATAAAAGCTATAAGATATAAGGAATGCTCTCTATAAGTTTTCAATAAATAAAGTCAATATATCCGTACAAAATCCCTTCTCAGATCACCCATTCTGCCACGTGCGCAAAAATTGCGAAGGCAGATTGCGGTGACTTTTAAATGGATTTTGTACGGATATGTATTGATTCATTTAATTGAAAACTTTTAATGAGCAATCCTTACATCTTGTAGTTTTTATTTGATGTGGTTTAGTCACTCTAATTTCCATCGCATGGTATTTATCAAGCTTTAAACAAATATCTAATGACTGATATTGCGAAAGTAGAAAAATCAATCGTTTCCGTAGAAAATCCCTTGTAAAATCACCCGAAATCTGCCGTAGCAAGTTGTTTTGCGCTTGCCCTAACAATTGCGAGCGAGGCGAGCTGTGCGTAGCGAGCTCGCCGAGACACCACGTTTTACCTATTATTTAATTTACAGCCCGTGAAGTCGTAGTAACAAAGTACAAATACTAAAAGAATCGATAAACTATTACAATATTTAAAAAAAAAAGTTTCAAACGTTATTTTGTAGCTTTAAAGTTGCTTAAATGAACCAACGCCCAGAAAGCAAACAAAATTAATAATTAAAAAACACACTGGCTTAATTAACCACGGCCCGTCGAGGGGCAGAAGGGACGTTCAAATATTTGTCCAAGTTTCTGGAGATTGGGGCGGAAGCAGATGTTTCAGGTTTAGATGAAAAAATTCTCCTCCTATTCTGTTTGCTTCGAACAGAGGTTCTCAATGTGCAAGCGTTATGGCCCCGCGACACGATTCGGAATCCTTTTATTTATATGAGATACGCATTGGTAAACAACATTTGTAACATTTGAATTTTATACATTGCATACAGCTAATAGATTTGAAATGTGTATGGTAGAATCATCACTTGAGAACTACTGGTTTGGAGGCCAAATGAAGCTGCGTTCCGAAAATTATTGTTTGTTTTCGACGACGCTTTCGGCTGATTAAGGATGTTTGCTGAAATAAAAAATGTAATAACCTCTGACTTTTGCTTTTATCTTTGTTACAGATATTCTAACTCAAGAATTCCGTTTGGCTATGGTAGTAGTAGTGCCATCGATATATAGGCATGTTCTGTGTAGAAAAAAGTGCGTGTGCACGCAAAACTACAACTATAACCAAACAGATTCGTGATATAGAATATTTGATAAAGAATATAATACTAGTTTGGCCTAGACCAAAGTGGTTTTCTAAAAAACTAGTTTGTCTTGGGTAAAACTAGTTTGTCCTAGGTAAAACTAGATTGTCCCAAAATCGTGTTGGGCTGGTAACAAAATTAAATACTATTGTTATTTTATGTTTCAGCGAGCTTGTACGTATACTATACAGTAGTGATTATAATTTAATCTTCTCAACCCATGCTTTATGAACAAGACGCCATGTTTGTTTTGAAAATTATCTACTTAATAACTGAATGAACATAAAATAACAAACTAAATATTCCACCAAAGACAGCTCAACAACAAATAATGTGACTAGCCACAAACTAGAATTCCCCGGGCTATTATAACTATAGGAACATCAATTTCCTTTTACAATATACTGGCTTACAACTGAACGATATTGGTTGAATTTTATTCCTGCGTCGGAACATTATTGGTCGAACTTTATGCCCCGTAACCTAAAGAAACGTCGGGATCATTTTCTCGGACATCTTTTCGGTGTATCAGTGTTATTTTTATTATACCTCCCTTTTGCCTCATAAAAAATACAAAAAGAGGCGAATGTTACATCTGAAAGTTTTCTTTTATAATTTTTGTACGGACTTCCTAAGATGAGGTTGCTATGTTACATTTACAAAGTTCCCAATAACTTTTGGTTGTGAATTGCAGATGTATAGCGTCTTTGTAAACTTTTATGGATTTGTGAACACTCGAATGTAACATATGAGAGGCAAGCCTAGTGAAGTTATAGGCCGATATTTTAATTTGAATGCACAAACATTTAAACACTCAAGAAAGGCTTGTATGACTAGATTAATGGATCTAGACGAAGCGAAAGAGCTGTTTCAGGATCGTAGCGGGTGTAAATCTGTAGTTTCTGCCTACTCGTTTGGGAGACAGGCGTTACAGTGTATAGTTTTAAACATAAACCGTTAAAATATTGTTTACATTTTTAGGTGTATGTACGGTTTGTTGACTAGGTGAGGTATCCACCCTTCAAACTATGTCGTTGATTATTACATTAATATAACAATGATTATATACTTTTTATTCATGTGGTTGACTCAGGTTACCTAAATACGTAAAATTATAATACTGTATCCATCCATCAGCCTGTTTCATCCACTGCTAGACATAAGCCTTTCCAGGATTTCGCCACTCTTAGCAGTCCTCCTGGGAGAAATTCCCATACTCACACACGGCGGGTTGGTGAGCGCGGTGCCAAAACCCTTGCACCAGTGACGCCGCAGCCCGTCACCAGCCTTTTTATATAAGGTCCGGCTATTGGGGTGATGATACCGCCATCCATCGATCCCAGGCGATGGTGGGCCGCCTGGTTTTGCCTAAGAGCTGTTCTCTTACTCTACCCCGAATAACTTTGGGAGGATTTGCGAGTTTTGCGAGCGAGAGATTACATCCACAGTCGAGCCCGGCATCAGCTCTACCACCTTTAATTATACTGTACCATAATACTGTATATTAATAATTAATTAAGTGACGTCATACGAGAATGCGGGGGAAACCTCACGAAAAAATCGACTGTACCTGACGTTTCGTAACGGTGTGTTACGCTACGAATGTACAGTGCGACAAGGTTTTTTCGGCGCGTGGGTTGATCGTGGCCAAAATTGTTTCACAGCTGCGCCCATGTCAAAGTTATCCACGGGCCAAAAGAGTCTCGTTGCATTAAAATTATCTAAAGTTGACAGTTTTACATCTTAGGTCAGTCTTTCTTTTTATTATTTGTTATCAATACTTTCTTTTTCACCTTGTAGTCGTTGAAGGTGGCAACACCACACCGCCTCAAATTTCATTTAAAGGATCGTATTCAGGACCCTTTCACATAAAACTGGAGCGTTCGCAGTAAACCACGCTTAACTCCCGCTACTCTTTGGATTACGGATGAATTATTAATGTGGACTCCGACGTAAAATGTGCGGTTTTTTGGTGTAAATCTTTGCCTCCTACTCCCCGTATTTCGGAGGCTGATGGAAGTTGTCAACTGGTCCTTAAATTGGGAAGATACGTATCCTTTGTCAATCGCGACACATTTATCGCGACAACACACGACGGGGTTTTCCGGAGATTTTGGCTTTTCGTTCAGAAATTTAGCCGAAAAATAGAGGTAAATAACTGAAAGGCGGCTAAAATATTAGATTACATGTGTTTATGTTACCGGATTAAATTAGTTTGGGAATTTCAGAAATCCTTCATCGCAGAAGCGAGCCGGTAAGTTGTGTTAGAAGGTAACATAAGGTGACAAACAAATAACAAATTCATAGTGGAGATTCGGTAAATGATAAGATCAAGTGGTGTTTTTTATGACAACACAAAAATTCTTCAGCGCAGGAGAATGTGTCCCCTTATCGAGACTAACCAGTTTGGCCCAGGAACAACTAATTTGTCCTAAACAATTACAATTGTGAGTTAAACACTGAAATTGATACCATATCATTATGCAGAATTGTGTTTGAATTTACTAGATTGAATTTGCAAAAGAACAATTTTCTCTTCGTGATTACCTATACATGTGGTTAAAATATATCAATATTATTCTACGAGGTAGTAGAAAAGCAGACTTCAAAAATAAATTGCAATGAATATTTTTTCAAAATTTTAAATTGAGTGGGTTATTTAAACCAAAAACTACAATTATTAGAATTTTTGCTATCTGTATGTTCCGTTTTGACTCGAGAACCATCCATCGGATTTGGATGCGGTTTTCTTTTTTATCACATTAGTGACCCTGGTTAACATATGAACATACTTACGCTATAACGGATGTCGTTAAATTAACGCCTAAGCTGAAACGGGCTCCGCAAAACCGTTATTTATTATTCCTTGTTTAAAGAAACTAGCTATACTACATGTTAAAGAAATAAATACTTCTGCCAAGAATATAATGCATACTCTTATAATAATCCGAAGTCGACCTCATATTGAAAAAAAAGATGACCCCAAAAAAAGGTCATTTTAATTTTGAGCGAAAGCCCATACTTTTTATTTAGGGATTGAAACCTGTATTAATTTTATTAAACTCTGAAATTAACAGGTATTCCATGCAACCTTTTTTAATTATGAAATTACTGAAGAATATTGTCATCATTCGTTTCTGAACCGTAAGTTCAGACTGGCAGGACGCACTGATTGGAAGACTTTCTTCTTTAAACACTGAGGATTGGTATAATCACTATGACATGTTACTGTCTGATTTACGGTTGGTCTACGCTGATGGTGCAGCCAGAAAGGGTGGATATATAAGTGACTACACCGTAGGTATCGTTACGTCATCGAGTAACAAGATATGGCGTAGAAAAAAAACTTCATCAGAATAAACAGACTAGGCATTGCGCAACCTGGAGCGTTTTGTACAGTCAGCAAAATTATCGTAATTTTTCTTAGAAAATACAGTACGTCAACAAGTAACAAGACGTAGTTTGTTATATTTGTTTTTTTTTCCGGATTCCATCCCTCTCGCACTGCGGAGGTAATTCATGCAAAAGTAGGGTTGCCAGATGTAGGCTTATCAATTCGTGGACATTTCTAGGGTTACCGAAGAAGTTAGTTGGTGTCTAAGTTCCAACTCCAATTGTTGGACGGGTAGTAAAAAAATATATTAAAATTACTTGGAATATTTCTGGTATTTATAAAGGGAAAACAAAAATACAAATTACAGTCAATGAGTTTATTTTATTTTAGGTGGTAATTGTGTTTTCTGTGTAACATTAATTAACATACATAATAATATGATTATTATATTAGTTTCTTGCTTAACTAAGGAAGAAATTTATCGTCAAGTTTTATTAAATTTATCAACAAAACTTTCACTCTCTTTGGCTTGTCTAAAATTAATTGTATCAACTAAACTCAATTCCGGGACAATAAGTGTATTTACTGGACACGGGACCAGACACCAAATTCGGGACTTTCCCGGATTTCTCGGCCATCTGGCAACCTTATGCAAGCGTGACCTATCCTCTTAATAATTAATACGAAGTGTGTATTGTTTATGTTTTTCCTCAGTACGAGTGTATATGGGGAGTAATTACAAGTTAAGGTGTGAACCAAAGGTCCATTATGGGAATGGTTGCTTTGATCAAAGGTACTAATGGAAATTTAATATGTGGTTTCTTTTCCCAAGTTCTGAAATATGAAACTAAAAATAAAATAATTATGGTTTTTATCGACGTTTGACTAGTTTTCTTTTGTTTATTTATTTATACATACATACATATACTCACCCCTGTCTCCTGACTAGAGTAGGCAGAGACTACAGATTTCTATGTGTTACGATCCTGTCACACCTCTTCTGCTACTTCTACAATCCATCATTATCTATTTATTAATCAAGATTGTCGTCGCCGTGATTGATAAGACAGTTAATACCACATTTTGAGATAACAATCCATAAGAAAATTGATTAAAAAGAAGCATTAGATTATATATGACATTTCTTACAAATACAAATAACCGAAAATTGTAATCAATTAAGTGTTTTTGCATTATTTATAGTCCATTATCTTAAAATACTGTGGATTAACTGTTTTCGCAACTAAGATGACGATATTTTGTAAAACTTTGTATACGTAAAGTTTCAGGCAGTAGGTAACCAATTTATTATACAAAAATTAACTTCGGAAGCCAAACCTTGTACCAACTAATCCCCACAAAAACTTGACGTTTCCACTGTCATCGCCGAGCCCACAACCCATTAACAACCTGACTTGTTTAAAAAATTTAGCCCCAAATTAACTTGTTCCCATCTCGTTTATTTTCATAATGAAAACCCTTCAGTCGAGTTGTGCCTCTCTTTATCGGAGAGCCATCTGTTGATCCTCTTTGTGAACTCAAACTCATTGTTTCGTTAGCCCGAATAACTTAGAGACTTACGATATTGAGATAAGAGTTATTATCGAATTACAAGGGCAGAGATAATGAAGGTATTGTTCCATAGAGGGCGCCCGTATATCGCGCACATGTGCACTAGTTAAGAGTTTTCGTAAGCACTTTTGGAACCCGTATGTACTGTTTCGTATATAGATGTAGATAATGGCGTAATGTAAGTAAATGATTAGGAAACTTTTAATTGGATCATATATTGTAATATTTGACGTTTCAAAACAACGCCTGTCTCCCGTAGGGGTAGGTAGAGAGTACAGATTTCCATCTGCTACGATCCTGACACATCCCTTCTGCTTCGTCCACATCCATCAATCTGGTAGCACAAACTCTTCTATTTTATTCTACTATGTTTTGATGATAGGTGTTACTAAAGGACGTATCTATTTATTTTTTATTTTTAAGGTAACACTTGCGGCATAATTAGAAAACGGCTGAACCCAAAAATATTGCGATATCTAAAATTTTTATAACGGGTTAAAATTATGTAATCTCCATTCATCCAGCAGCCTGTGTTCGTCCACTGCTGGACATAGGCCTCTCTAATATTTCGCCACTGTTGGCGGTCCTCCGTTCTCCGCATCCAGCCGCCAGCCAGCTTATATTGTTTGTTTATAGTTATTTAAGTTAACCCTTAAACAACTCAATTTGTCTTACTTTGTAGGTACGTACGTTGTTGGTATTGGTACGTCTGTCTGAGTCCGTCTGTCCGTCTCTGTGTCACAGGGGTCAAAAGCTTCAGCCGCACTATGGCCCCTATCACGAAAAACAAATAAGGAAATAAATACAATTCAATGGGAGCACCATACAAAAAACCTCGAAAAACTAGCATTTGTTGTCAAGCGCTACATTTCACTCATTTTAGTTACGTGTTTTGTGTCGCCTTGATGTTACTACGACATCTATATTGTTGTTATTTACCATACTTTTAGGGTGTGGTGGTTCAAAACCCTTTGTGCAAAAGGCTGACTCGCACTTGGTCAAATTATTAAATGAATTGTTAATTCAAACTTAAACGTTAATTAGCGTTAAAACTAAAAGAAAAAAACGTTACTTCTAAAGTTTGGGGCCCTCCCAAACCAGGTTCCTTAAAATGAGCCTTATTCATTCATAACAAGAGCCATATTTAGTTTTGTTACTCATTTTTCGCTTCAGTGACTTTTCTGACGCTTTGTTTACGAATTCATACCGAGTCCGGAAATTTTTGGGTATAATCTTCGGTAGGTTAATTTTTAAATACTCTCTAATTTCCATTTATACGGAAAAACGAAAGAATTCCAAATAGATAAAAATAAATATTAACCTGCGCATGTGTTTTTAGGGTAATTTCTGTATGATCTAAAATAAACATGTAGTTTCATAAAATGCGTCGTAGTTTTTTTACATCTTTATATTGTAATAAAATCGTAGGTTGGAAGACATTATTGTTTGCAAGCGTATGATTTACGTCAAAACGTCTAAACGGGAGTCAACAACCCTAGCATGCATATCGATACAGTGTCTTCCTATCATGCTTACGCTGTCATTCTTACCGCGCTTGTGAAGGTGCGAAAGAGCAAATAGGAATGACGCTATATCTATGGCGCTTGCTAGGGGTTCTGGAGCAACTGAGGTTTGAGATGATTACAATACGTTATTCCAAACGAAAGGTACTAACCTACATTTTCAAAACCCCTTATGGACTTTTGCAGGCCTAACATGGTTGCCACTTTAACACCATTTTAACCACCATTTGACAGTAAATAATAAGGAATTTACTGTCAAATGGTGTTTAAAATGGTGTTAAAGTGGCACGTTAGACCTCCAGGTGTACTTGCTTCAAGCTTAAATCTGTGTTCAACGCAGACGAAGTAGCAGTCAAAAGCAGTTTTATATAAAACTTTAACCAGTTGCTCATTTGCATAACAAAATCCTCGTACAAAAAGGTTCTACACTTTATTTTTAGTATACATAAGCGTACTAGTGAAGCCCGCATGCACTGACCCTTATCAAAAGTCTCTGTTACGCCATCTGACGACGTGAATGGGAACTATTGTTCGGTCATGTGTGACTAGGTTTACCGTGATAAGCGAAACAAACCAGTTTACTTTATTTATTAAACCTTATATTATTTGCTTGTTTTCGTACAGCTCTGCAATCAATATCATAACATAACCGAATTAGATTAATTAATTAGATTATAATTGAATTGCGATAAACTTTTGCATTATTTTATTAGTGGATCTACATATGTACTGATATTTACGATTCGAATACCGCTTCGAGGAATAGCTTTCCTTTACTGTTTTTAGTAGACAGATTTTAAAATAAGGGTTCATATCCTTTATTGAATTTAAAAAGCGATGTCTCTCATTTGACCTTCAGTGACGTCGTTAAGACGTTTAATTTCCATAGGCATATTTTATTTTTCTTGAACGCATACTAAAGTCTCGAGGATCTGATAATTCAACCTTATATGATGATGTCATTTCTATACTAAAATATTTATAAAATCGCTTTGAAACAATTTTGTTATTGAAATTACATTGATAATAAACCCGATTCTGAAGGCTTTAATTTTAGTTTTAGTGCTGTCAAAACTAAATTTTCTTAATTCCAAAATAGTTCTTAGTGTTAACTACAGAAAATATGTTACTTTGGCAAAATTTTAGTTTTGACAGCACTAAAACTAAAATTAAAGCCGTCAGAATATGTTTTTCTAAAAAACAACCGAATTGTCTACAGACAAAGGCAAAATTAATGAGGTATTAATAGTAGATTAATTACCAAGGGACGAAATAAACAGTATTACACAAGATGTTTATTCGTGCGCCTAAAGTTAAAATGCAAAACTGATGCTTTATACAAGTTAAATACGCAAGATAAACGAAAATGAATTGTAATGTTTTATGCCTTTATTATATGCCTTACTCGCAAATCCTCCCGAAGTTATTCGGGGGAGAGTAAGAAAACAGCTCTCTGGCAAAACCAGGCGGCACACCATTGCCTGGGACCGATGGATGGCGGTATATCCATCCGCAATTGCCGGGCCTTATATAAATCAGACTGGTGACGGGCAGCGGCGTCACTGGTGCAAGGGTTTCGGCACCGTGCTCACCAACCCGCCAGCCCAGCGTTTGTGAGTATGGGCATTTCTTCCAGGAGGACCGCCAAGAGTGGCGAAATCCTGGAAAGGCCTATGTCCAGCAGTGGACGAAACAGACTGATGGATGGATTGCCTGTCAAGTACTCTCAACTCCTTATATTAAAATTAGTGAATATTTTTGAAGAAAAGCGTACTTTGTCTAAAATTTAAAGTACGGTAAACGCGCTATGTTTGGAAAAAAATCGTTTGTTTCGCTGATTCGAGGATTTTGTTACGAAAGCAAACCCATTGTCTGTGTCGTCAACAATAAGCTCGCATTTCACTTGAAATTTTCATTGACTTCTTTCTTTATTTAATATTTTTTATGAAAATACTAGTCTTTGCTCGCGGATCCACCCGCGTTTATTCAATCTGCGCCGTTTTCGGGTTGGGCGTAACTTTATGAAAACCTCTTGTAGCTTATGTGTTGACCAGAGTCACTACGATGATAATAAAAAAACGCATCCATATCCCTCCATCCACGAGCGGGATGCGTTCCGTAACTTTATGCTTTCAGCAGCAATATTTCAACAAACTTTTATATTTCTATATTTCAAACATGATAGTATCTATGACTACGGGACGAGTCGTAGTTCTCAATCATATATAAATGAAAGACTCATTAAATTCGAATTCCAAAAGTGAATTTTCTACATTTGCTACGTGTCCTTGTTCGTCTATCACTGTTGCAAAAAATCCAATCATTCTGTCCGAGTGTCTAGAGTTGTTTTTTTATAGTATTTCCTGTAATTTACATTTTACAAGATACACGGAAAATATAGAACCTCTGTTACAATAATCCGTGCTATTTAACTACATGACAGTTGATAAATTCTGCTCGCAGTTTTTGGATCCGCCGCGTTTTTTACTCCTAATGATGAAATTCAAATCTGGCCTCAATTCTGGCAAGTGCAAAAAATTGCGAAGGCAGATTGCGGGTGACTTTAAAATGGATTTTGTACGGATATGTATTGATTTTTTTATTGAAAACTTTTGATGAACATCCCTTACATCCTATAGATTTTATTTGATGTAGTTTAGTCACTCTAATTTTCATCGCATAGCATTAATCTAACTTTAAACAATTATTTAATGATTGATATTGCGAATACGTAATAATGTCGGAATAGCCGCCTTGGAGTGCAATTGTGAACACAATCGTATTCATTTGACAACTTAAAACGTACGATTTTAATTGTCAAACGGATATTCTTCGGCTAACGTTTGACAGTTGAAAACGTACGTTTTTGGCGACAAATTCTCAGTTTTAAAGGCGCGTTGAGTAGATCAGAGTTCACTCTGACAAAGTGCACTTGGATGACAATCGTGTATGAATCTAGTAGTTATTGACTAGGCCCATGCTTTATTAATCAAAGTATGTACATAGCTGGCTCATCCAAGTTCGAATTGTTCAAGCGGACTATGACTTTGTTAACATTCCACCACAAATCAAGAAAAAATGGTACCTATTTGTCAAGAATTTTATCAGAGATTTTGTCAGGAACTCACGTCACTGGATCTGGTAACCCTAGTTTCACACAGTCTCATCTCGCGCATTTAGTAACTCGTAACTCAAAACATTCTCAATTTTTTAATTTTTATTATGTTGAAGAAAATTGTGCAGTTTTCAATTATAAAATCTTGTAAAATAAAATATTAATCCTTTTGATCACTAGACTACTACAGTATGTTTATCTCAAGACGATGGCACGTAAGACTTGGTTGCAGTAGTGCGTTCAATTATACATTGCTGGCGTGAGCGCGTAACTGTTTGAATTTATGAAGTCCTTATTTATCTTCATACTATAAACAGCGCTGCCAATCGCGGGGAAAATCCCCGATTTACGGGGAATTGAGGGTTAATGCGGGGAGAGTGCGGGGAATGACAAGAATCGGGGAATTTCAGGGAATCCAGTCCAAATTTTTCGGTGGGCTAAAACTATTTTATGTCGGGTAATACTTTCAACTAAAAAAAATCACGTTCGGACTTGGCAGATACAGCTCGACCTTACTATCATAGTTTTGAATGGCACACCACTCAAATGCCTGCTCAACTGTCATTTGATTTGAACATGATTTTGTATTTCGGACCGCATCCATTTCTTCATCATTGTTTATGGTTGTTGATTTTTTAAATTGGTGCGTACGGTTGAAATTTGCAATAAAATTATAGAAAAGTGGTTAAAAGTGCAGCTACTGTTAAATTTTTGTTTAAAACGGTGTTTTTATTACAAAAATATCATTTCGGGGAATTTGTTGGGAATTAATAAAAAAAAAGCGGGGAACTTAACACACTGACGCGGGGAATCGAGAATTTTTTATTGGCAGCACTGACTATAAACCTACCTCTCAACTTTTGTAGAATCCGGAGATTTCGGGATGAGCAAGTGAGCGGTACTTTTTTAATATACATATTGTATAATTTTTATTTATTTCACATTACTTACTAACTTTATTTTCTTAATGACGTCATTCGTGAATATTAAGTACATTTAATCAATTATGTTTTGCTTGCCGAAATAACATTCTGTGATGTCTTTGTACAGAAAATTGGAAAATATTTGTACAGAAACCATGCCAGCCATCATTGACGTAAAGTTTTTACGTTTTGGATATTTTTATTGACAAAGAAACCAATGATTGACGTCACGATTTACCAAATATTGCTGAGATTAGCACCAAGCTGTTTTCGAATTGACTTGTACCTTTGTGGAAATTATGAATAGTCAACTACAGCAACATCTGTGGCTATATCCACACACGCAAAGTTATTTGACTAGCAATGTAATAACGCTTTACATTTATTCTCTTCACCACACTTTTTGAAATTTCCTCACGCACGAAAGGATTTCCCTAAAAGCCTATTACTCCATTCTACCCCAGGAAGCCATCTACATACATATGGCATCTGGTGATCTTAGTCATCCGACTGTGAATATAATTGGTCCTCCAGAGATCAAAGTAGGAGCAAAGGGTTTAATGTAGTGCTCTTGGAGATGCGATTAGACTACCAACAAATTTTAATAGTAGAGAAAATGTAGCCGCACCCTTTACACATCTACACTAAATAATATAATAAAGAGGTATTTTTTTCGTTTGTTTGTTTGTTTTTATATATGTAGGGGGCAATCTCTGAAACTACTAAAACGATTTTGAAAATTCTGTTTCTGTTGTACTAGTTAAACTCTTCACTTGGAGCTATAGTTTGTTCCCCAGAAACGGATAGTTTCCTAGGAACATAGCCTTTAATTACATTCGTGCGGTTAATTTCTGGAACCACTTAACACTTTTTAACTGGTGTGATGGTTAGACTCTTCACCTGAACATTGGCTAAGTTTATTCCTTGGGTACGGACAATTCCCCAGGGACATAATAATTACATTCGCGCGGCTAACACCGCTATCAAGTGGGAGTATTTTATACGGATAAGGCGCGGAAATTCAGAGAATATACTAATAATCGTCGGTGAAATGTGGCTGTGTTAAGTGTGCATTATGAATTTCACTTCACAGTCTATGCTTATTCTATCCTGCACAGTTCGGCCCCCCGAAACCTGTAACAGTATCTTTTTATGTTTGTAATGAATTATTTTCCAGGATATGCCATCTCCTTAAACAAGGCCCCACGTAAGGGCGAGTAATAACCGCATTACCACAGGGCTTACCCACTGTATAACCTTTACCTCCTCTCAAGACTATAAGTACTTGGTAGACTTTTGAAATGCCTTGTTAAGGGCTTTGATGTGGAGCCCTTATAATAACATTGTGTTAGACCTTTTGTAAAGACCTTTGTCGTAGCTTCACTTTTAGGACTAACAAAAAGGTTATTATTACTATAATCGCTATAAGTTTTAAAAGAGACGCCGATAGCTTGATGAAGTCGACACCGGTCTTTCAATATTGGGATCTGGGTTCGAATTCCACTGTTAACCACCAATAAATTATCTGTCTCAACTTCAACCATGTTAAAAGGTGAAGTTTCTGAACTTTTTCTAGGGTGGTGCTATAAAGTACAGACCCAAGCTTGCTGTGCTGTCTCTTCTGATCTG
The DNA here is from genome assembly GCA_910592155.1 of Ypsolopha scabrella. Taxonomy (NCBI): domain Eukaryota; kingdom Metazoa; phylum Arthropoda; class Insecta; order Lepidoptera; family Ypsolophidae; genus Ypsolopha; species Ypsolopha scabrella. Next base: position 7,996,182 of record OU342972.1, on the reverse strand, counting down.
AGTCCTCACAGAACACTGGAAATAGACCATAAGAATATTAATAAAAGCATGACATTTTCAAACGTCATTGAACATGTGTATATAGGTTTATACTGTAGATATAAGATGACTTTGTTTGATGTAGTCAAATTCATATAAGAGACTCAGTAAGTGACCAGGAACAAGGTTAAACCTGTTAGCGAAATACGAAAAATATTTGTTTGTGCCTATACTTGCTTAAGAACGACCTCGACTCAATTAGTATTTTTCGTTTTTACTTGAAATATGGTGCTCTTGTCGGTGAAGTCTTCTCCATTCACTTCTGCATCCCGCCTTCTCTTTGACTTCTTGCTACGACACGACATTTACTTTTTCTTTCACTTGATCCATGAATGTTCTCCTGGGCCTTCCTCTCTTTCTTTTTCCCTCCACTTTTCCTTCAATGATGTTTTTGATATATTGTCGTGTCGTATCAGATGTCCCAACATCTTTCCCCTTTTATTATCTATAGTCTGCAGAACCTCTTCATTGCTCTTCTTTTCCATCCAACTAATTCTTTCCATTCTTAGCCAACACTACGTTTCAAAGGCTTCCAATCTTTCTCCGTCACGTTTTGTTATGGTCCACGCTTCACGTCCATGTAGTAGAGCAATGCTCCAGATGTATACTTTTATAAGACATTTCGGAATATTCCTCGATTCTACAATTAGTATAGGAAGTCTAAATTTCATTTTGCGTACATCGCATCGAACCTTTGAATTTTTCGAATTGAACCTTTGTCCTGACCACTTACCGAGTCGCCAGTATGATTTTAGCTACATCAACCAAACACCCGGTATAAGTGTCGTGGATAATTCAGAAAATAGTTCTATTTGGGCTTTTTCATTTCTGAATGATGCTATAGACGTCTGTCTGGTAAAGCGGGTAAATGATGTTAATATTAGTTTTAAATTTTGAAAAATTACTGATATGCGTGCGCCGTACACAATGGACGGGTTTCTTCAATGGAGACGTGTTTGAAAATACCCTTCATCCTTAATACATAAATTGTGAAAATTTAAATTGCAAGTGTGGACTGTGATTTGCACTTCACAGTACAGACTCTAAAACATCTCTGATACCCCCTCGGGGATTAATGTCGTGACGATGAATACCCTTTAAAAAAAAGAGACATGAAAAAGTCCATAATCTTGCTAAGTTTCTTGCTTGACCTTCAGCAAGACTAATCGAATGGGCGGAGCGAAGCATTATTTATAGTTTATTTATCTATCAACTTATTTATTTATTGCATTATATATGTATATTTAATATTTTTTTATTTATAAGTGGTAGGTATACGAGTATAACTTATTTATATACTTATATTTATAACTACATTCATATTCAATTTAAGAAACTTATAAATATTTTTCTTGTATTTCGCCGTATAATATTTTTTGTTTTATCTGATTCAATTGTTTTTTGAACATTGTTATTGACGTGTAAAAAGTGATTGTTATTTACCCATTTTACAAAATTAATTATTTGAATTTTATTAATTTTAAATCTATCGGTGTATTGTGTTGATTGAAAGTCAAAGATTGACATAAGCTTACGGTGTGTTCGTTTTACACGTCTATAAGAAAGAACACTCTAGGGACATCTTAGTAAGTTTTAACGTGTCTTATTTTATTTAATCGAATTGGAAAGGATTCCATTATTTCTCCAAAGGTTTCCTTGATTATTATCGTAATCTGATACGTTTTCGCTCTCGTCTTACAATTTCAATTCAACTTTGCGACAAGTTTTAATGGATCGTAATGGGTCGTCCATTTTGGCTTTTTCAATAACTTTTGTTCAATGCCCATCATTGATTCCGAATGGGCAAGTTTCTAAGTATCTAGCTTTGGTTTAATTGTTTTGAAGTTTGTGAAACTTGGTAATTTTTGCTTCAATGTTTAATGAATATTGCGTGCTTCCTTATTATGAAAGCGGTCGATCAATGTTTGTATAAGGTTGATGTTTGTTATTGGTACATTGGTTATATTTAGGGGTTACAGCATGCTGGAAAAATTTAATTAACTACCGCGCGCGCAAAACTTCAATTATTTTGAAATTGCGGCTACATCCTAAGATTAACGTATATTTTTAATTGTTATAAATATTGTTTTATATTAATTAAAATGTCTTAATTATTTTTAATTAATATCTGCGTTTGTTTGTTTTGATTTGGTTTAAAAATATTGCAGCTGAATCACTTTTTTCTTGAAATTTATACTTTTTTCAAAGTATCTAATTGTAAGGAGATTAAATGTGTGTATATTTATGATGACGAATAATGAATTTCTGATAACTCGATCCAAACTTTTTTTTATGTTTGTCGTTTACTTCGGCAGCTTGGCTGTTTCTTGGTGTTTTTCTGTCCGTCTATGGCATAGTTCGAAAACGGCTTTAACGATTGTGCTGAAATTTGGCATTAACTAGTACAGTAAGTAGAATTCGTATTTATTTTCATATTGTGTTTTAGGGTAAAGTTTTAGAAGTGTAATAGTACATTACTGCTATGAGCAGGAATTAAGCAATCCTGGAAGAGTAAGTCAAAAGTCCGAGCCCGTAGGCTAATTAATCGTCGAAGCAAGTATAGTGCTTACAGTCAGTGGAGTATAATTTTAACGTCTTGGCGATTACCGCGCCTGTTTGGAAGCGACGATAAGATCTAGGATGAAACGCGCTCGCCCAGAAACTGGGAGAGTGACAGCAGGCGAGGCGTTAATCTGTATTTTCAGAGACTTCCGCAAAAATCTTCGTAAGTCGGTATCGGACGAATGACTAATACTACTTTACTGCCTGTCACTATGTATATTATTTATTAGGGTTCCGTACCCAAAGGGTAACCAACGGGACCCTATTACTAAGACTCCGCTGTCCGTCTGTCACCAGGCTGTATCTCATGAACCGCGATAGTTAAGACAGATAACATTTTCACAGATTATGTATTTCTGTAGCCGCTATAACAACAAATACTAAAAAACAGAATAAAATAAATATTAAAGGGGGCTCCCATACAACAGACACGAATTTTTCCCGTTTTTATAGATAATGGTACGGAAACCTTCGTGCGCGAGTCCGACTCGCACTTGGCCAGTTTTTCATCAAGTTCTCGGCATGACCAGCCTCCCGTTGATTTAGTTCAGGTTGGTAACCGCGGTTTATGTAACGAGCAGACCAAAATAGAATTACCTCGGTCGGCTACTTACGCTATCGCTCCCGTTGCTTAGCAACAAACGAAACAAGATCTGAAAAGTTAATCCGAAAAGTTTCTCTTAAAGGAAACGAGACAGAAGTCCGTGCTTGAAATCCGAAAAGCCAAATTAAGTGCCGAAAAGGAAGTCTGAAAATACGCACAAAGACAAACCAACGAATCGTAAGTCGATGTTTTTAACAAATTTTCTCTTGTTTTAGGGGTCAAAGTTACAAACCGCCGCGCAGAGTATTAATATACATAAAGTACTACCTACATTTATACAAGTTCCACTCACTCCTCACACATCTGTCAGCAATAATTTTCTAGCAAAAAAAAAATCATATCAATAATAATGTTATAGGTACCAATAATTAATATAATTCTACGAGTACAATTCCCAAAGGTTGTCTGGAAGAAATCGCTTTAAGCGATAAGGCAGCCAATTGTAAACTACTGTGTATTGTTTTCTACTGTAAGTTTTCTTTTTAAATGGTGCACATTAAAGAGTATTTGTCTTGTCTAAGTTTAAAGGAGACCGTAGCTTTAATGACCTTAGAAAAGTAAGATTATGTTTTTATTGTGAAATCCATCGCTTTGGAATACTAAATTAATATTAATTTCTAATTTATCTTTTCTGGTTTGTAATGCACTCTAATAATAATACTTAGAAGAGTAGTTCACTATGATATATATTGATAATTAATTATATAATCATTTTATTTATAGCACACCGTTCGTAAAATGACCGCTTTACGCACGCTGCGCTTGCGTAAAGTCGGCATTTTCCGCACTTGTGCTATAAAATATTATACGAAACTCGTGCGAGAAACGTAATGTACTATTTCTGTACTAACTGTAAATAAATATTTAACTCTTTTTGAGCGTTGTTATTTATTTTGAAGCAATTAATAATTAAAAATAAAATATATTTTATATACTAGATATATTTCGAGCCATGGTACGGGGCCGTCATCAGTCGAATAGAACACCGTATAACCAAGTAAATAAATAAATAAAAAAGTTAAATTGACACTTGTTCAGAAATTTATAAACTTTTTATAAATAAATAAATTTCATTTATCAGATGACGATCCGTGGGGCGAAAAATATCGAGTATATAAAATATATTTTATTTTTTTATTATTAATTGCTCTAAAACTATATTAACTGTGTAAGACATGCGTTTATACCAAATATGTAATTTTTTTCATGTTCAATGTGACATCAATTATTATGTTTATTTTTCTACAAAACTCTTTAAATTACAATTATATATGTTTGTAAATAATCTAATTTACTGTCTATAAATACCTTCCTGCATAATCTTTAATTTAAAGTTTTTTTATTTATTTATTTATCATTTTATGCGACGGGGCAAACTGAAAAGCAGCGCTGTAAACTTACTTACAACTTTCAGCAAATGCCGAGTTTGTCCCATTTTCTCGCGTACTAAATATTTTGATCTTGAATATTTTATAATTTATTGTTTTTATTATGTTGTTGCAATTAAATATATTTAGTTACAAATCTGTCAACCTCGGGGTAACTTAGTCTTATACCACCATTTATAAATATATCCTAAAATAAAAAAAAATAAAAATTCTCTTTGTATGTATGTACAAAAGTAACATATTACATCTATCCGCCACTTGTCCAGAAAGAAAGTAATATATGTAGGAAATAAGAATGAAGTAATGAAACACCTATCCGGAGTCCTTATTTCTCTCTGTAAATCTTGTCGAATCACGTTTAGGTTCGGTTGCTACCTGCGGACAAGAGTTTTTTTTTAAGGTTCCTTGTAATAATTATGAACCCCTAACATACCTTTTATTCAGAGTTTCCTTATGATACATAACTTCAGTGACTGTTTAGTGGTGAATTGGGTGTGTTTTTATCTCAATCGTATTAAGATAATAAGTTGTCAAATGTATAATTTCGTATTAGTGGACTAAGGCGTAAGGTGTAACTAAACGTATTGACGTTTGTAAGATTGAGTTCGGACTCAAAATGCACTCTGAATCTCAGCCTAAGTCTTTTAGGGTCAGTGATGTCAAAATCCACGGCAGTATTTAGAGGTACTTAAAACAATTTAAGTTAAAATCGTCTCTTGGTCCTGGGATCGTCGAAATAAAGCAAGGGAACCAATTTGTAGGAAATTAAACGTACACTTGCCTACATATTTTTTTCGATCTAAAGCCTCGGTCAAGGTGAGTAATAGCCAAGTAATAATGGAGAACCATCTCGGAATACTAAACTAATTCCAACGATTTTTATATTTTCGTTAAAATGTTATGAACGTTTCCTGTTATGAACGCTGGATAATTTTACATATTTTGCGTCTGTTATTTAACACAATTTAGAAATTTTATTTTTAGCTAAGGATTTTAGTGTTTTGTCAATGAACGGAAATGGTAATGATTTTATTCCTAGTCGACCGATGTTGAAGTGTAGCTAGTCAAATGCATAATCGCAATAAACGAGACATCTTCCGAAAAACAGCGTCACCGAATATTTATTATCTAATGGCAAATTAGACCAAGCAACGTTCTGCTTTTTGGTATTTATATTAGTATTTCTAGAAAGGTCTCTGGTGTGGCTATTCTCGCAACATGTCTCACACGCTAATGTTTCATACGACTTAGTTAATCGCGTGAAAAATGCAGAGTGGTGGATGATAATTGAGATGTCTATGACCTAGATCCACCCAGGGAAATGTTTCATATTTTTGAATTAACGGACACTAATAAGTAGGAACATTATTGGTAGATCAAACTAACCTATATCCATTCGAGTCTAGTAGAAAAATCGACATCAATATTGAGCTTTATTTCATAGTCACCTAGATCCAACGTCATTTCATTGGGTGGTTCCCACAGTTTCCAAAAATGACCTTTTTAGAGTTCTCATTTGTTTCCAAAATTTTATTTAATAAACAAATTCGTTCTCAGTTGTTTCCAAAAAGCTAAGAGGTACAGTCTGCTTATGCAGTAAGTAATAATGTATTATAAAATATCTTTTTCATCAAAATCAAACTAGTGTCCCTTACAGTCACTAACTAAGTAGTAAATCACTCACCTCGCTAATTGACAATGGCAAATATATTTTCTGCCTATTTCCTTTTTATTTTGTTATTCTGTATTTTATTTATATATTATTATGTAAAAATGTGACTTGCGTAAATATCCTAAATAAAACATTAAAAAGACGTTTTAGAGATAACACAGCAACTAAATTAGTTTTATTTTTAAAACAATCACACTGGCCAGTAAGACACGATTGCACAAAAAAAAGAAAAAGTCACATGAAAATAAAATGGTGGCAATATAAATTATCTTGTTGAAAACGTTGTTGCAAACATAATTTCATAATTGATTAACGAAATATCTCATTAATTGCATGTCGAATTAATTTTTATATCCTGCAAAATGTTATTATAGATAGATAGACCCTTGATAATGGTGTAAAACCGAAACCGGTTGGGATAAATATAATTACTGTGAAGCAAGTACAGGTGCAGTTAATCATCATGTCATAATTTTGCAAGTTTTTTTTATTTCCTCGTATTTTTTGGTGCTGACTGTACCCTTGGATTTCTTGGAAACAAACTGGAAATGATTTCTCTAATATTAATTATTTTGGAAACAAATGAGAATCAATGTATGGATTTTAAAATTTCAAGAGAACACGAGAAATGGAAACTGTGGGAACCACCCCGTCATTGTCAATCAAATTCGACGAAGCACCGGTCAACCAATCACAACAAAGATAAGCGTCTGTCATGGCCGCCACAACTTCAACTAAATCCCCCTGTGTTTTTTCATAATTGCTTAAATCCACTGACATTTGCTCTCAAACCAACCTAGATCCGAAACCAATTACATCATAAGCACCTAAATCCAGAATTAAAAACCGATTTATAACCAAAATACTGCGAATTACATAATTTTTTGCGTGATTTCACCAGTAAACCTAATAAAATCATTGGCAGTATGGTAAGATTTTGTCAGAAATAAAGGAAATACAAAAAATCCTGCTTTACCACAACTTTGTTTCGTGTGACTTAGGCGCATTTGATCTTTGTCGACTCAATTCTACTAAGTAATTTTTTTATATTATATTTCAAGCATTATAAATCTAGGCAAAAAATATGATTCTATATTACGAGCTTCTAAAATAATTAAGTGAAGATCTAGTTATCTTTAAAACCTTCTTTATTTATGAAAATATGCGATGAAAAATATAAAAATACTCTATCATATAGATAGACGAATAAAAGAGGAAAACTATAACTATGGCCCAATATAAACACACAACCATGAGAGCGCGGATCAAATGCTCTGGTTTAAATTAATAGAAACCTTTGTCTTATTTCAGGATCCGTAAGCCGTCACCATTGAGGGGATACGAGGCGCAACGCTAGATCATGCATTAGATATCGCACAAACGATATCGAAACGTGAGTGAACGAGCACTTATTTTTTTTTTCTATCATTGACCTCTAATAAACAACTAGACTCACAATCTCGCTCAAAAAGTGTCCGCGATGCATCTTGTCACCGCTATGGCGTGACAAATTCGAATGACGATTGCGTACAACTGACATTGCATCTTATGTTACCGATATAACGTCTTACTTTGGTTGAAGCATTTTTGCTATTATGCACGTCGCACGTTCGGACGTTTTTTGACGAACTTTTCTTGGAGACTGTGTGTCTTGTTGTTTATCAGAGGTCAATGTTTTGAATACATCTTTTCTTGGCTACTAAGGCGCCTAATAAAAGCGTCGATGAAACTAATTGAAGCGCGCTCGCCCAGAAAGTAGGAGAATAAAAGCAGGCGAGGCGGTAATTACTTTGTCCAGCGCCTAAATTAAGTGTCGTTGAGTCAGTTGCCAACTGGTTGCTAAACGTAGAAAACATATATGTATATACTATCGAATTCCGATTATTTATCTAAGGATACGTTCGTGCTTAAAGTGACGTGACGTTCAATATACACTGAATGCAATTTTGAAAGTTCAGTTTTTATCTATGATTTTCATTGCCCTCTCATAAACAACTAGACCCACAATCTCGCTCAAAAAGTGTCCGCGATGCATCTTGTCACCGCTATGGGGTGACAGAATCGTACAACTGACATTGCAACTGACAATTGACATTGCATCTTATGTAAACGACATAACGTCTTAATTTGGTTGAAGCATTTTTGCTACTATGCCCGTCGCACGTTCGGACACTTTCTGACGAACTTTTCTTAGAGACTGTGTGTCTAGTTGTTTATGAGAGGTTAATGATGATTTTAGAGTTTAGCAACCAGCAGGTCGTCTATTCTTGCAACATTCTTCACGCACTTAATTTTTCATACGACTCTGTTAATCGCGTTATATGCCTTGGGATGATAATACTACTAAATATGAATATCGGTTTGAATCCGTATAAAACGTTTTCAATTTAAAAGATTGATGCGTTTCAAAACAAATAGCTTCTAAAAATCATGCGCCTTTAGGCTTCTCAAATTGACGCATGTGTCAGAATTGCCGTCCTGGGACAACGGATGTAGCGGGCTGTTGGCAACAGCTTGTTGCGGACAAATGACTGATACTACAGGTTAAAATCTGTTGTCCCGTTTGCTCTTACACAAAATGTTTTCTAACTTTCTGAAAAGCTTTGATGTTCAACTTTTCATTGACAAAGATCCCTAACATTACAACGAGAACAAAATTCAGAAGCAAAGTTTTATTCCATAACTGCCATTGGGTAATTAAAGCGGACGTTTGAACCAACTCAAACTCATTGCTAATAGACTAAGAGCCGGAGGTATGCATATTAAGGGGGAACGTTTTGAGCTCAGTGCAAAATGCACAACTTATGACTGTTTTTCTTACTATTGCATAAAAAGTACTAAATAAATGTGATATATGGCATTTCGCGACCATTGTTTAGTGTCAATTTGACTTTTCTACCAAAATTTTGTAATTTTATGTATTACGTTGTAAATGAATGGGCATACAAACTTAAAACACGCTTTTAAGTTTGTATACCCATTCATTTACAACGTAATTCATAAAATGACGCAATTCTGCTAAAAACCCCTGAAAATTATTCAACAATAGTCGCTAAATAAGATGAAACTATTTTATTTTTTACATTTTATTTTAAAATAAGGTAAACAAACTTATGTTATGCACTTTGCACTGAGCTCAAAACGTTACCCCTTAAATACTCTGACTCTGAACCTGACACACTTTTTTCGCTTCCTAAATTGAGTCTTCACCTATTTTCTTCTGATTTTCTTTGTCATAATAATGGCAGAATTATTCGGTCTAGTTTTCTGCGTACATATACTTCATACAAATAAGTGAACTCGATTTGTTACCGGATTACGAAATAAGATGTTTTAAATTCGACGCGTATGTGTTTTATATCAAACTTAAATAAATTTTCAATGAAACCGTTTTCATTGGACTAAGATGAACTTTACTTTTAAGTTTGACCTTGGTCAAAGAAAACAAGGCCCAGGCCCACCCAACACAATTTAAGTGGTCGTAACTTAGGTGCCACTTTGTTTCATCATCATACTTAAGGTGCTACGCTTCGTTTTATTCACGAATAAGAAAGACAATCATAAGTGGTGAATTTTACACAGAAACGGATCCCCTTAAATAAATAAATTCTACACCAATATTATTCGCTTAAAATATATTAAGTGCGCAGTTGCGTGCGTCAGGATCGTTGCAAATGAAGATCGTAAATCTCTGCATCGCTACTGGGAGACAGAAGCGAGTAGATATTCATGTGTATTTCTGCGTTTTAAGGAACGGTTTGATTTTTGGCTGTGATTCTTGTACATCTGAGTTCTGTCTGTGTGTAGTGCTCAATTTGCTCGAAAACACGCTTCATTTGATATTCTTCATATTGAATGTGAATTTCTACCTCCTACCTCAAGTCAAGTGGCCTAATAGCAGACTGACAAAAGAACCGAACGATTAAGGTTTCCGTTTTCTTGGAATAAATCTTAAAATTGTTTCACACTATGCCAAATATGAGCAATTTTGGTAAAATTGGTTTCCCGAACCTTTCTAAAAGCAGATTCCCCGTAGCTGAGTGGAAAAAAGAGTGTATGTCGTATAAGAAACTTGTACTCATAATCATTTATATAAGAAACAGAAAACCATTTGTATTATTTAAAAAAAAAAGCTGACCGGTTTCGCCTTTATCGCATTCACTAAGGAATTTGTTAAAATTAAATATTATTATAATAACATGTTGCTTACATCAATGTTATTCCAAAATGCCATAAAGGTCATAAAAGGTCAAAGGAAACCGGTCAGATATAAATAATCTTGTGAAATAGTACAAATGATTTTCTGTTCCAAGTGCCAACAATAAACAGTATCAACATGATTATTTCTCTCAATAGAAAAAAAAACACAAGGCCCTCGAAACCAAACAAATATGATTTCTTGACATGTTCCTTTAAGATTAAAACTACGAAATTTCGCACAGATTTTCTATACACACTTCATTGACCTCTCATAAACCACAAGACACACAGTCTAAGAAAAGTTCGTCAGAAAGTGTCCGAACGTGCGACGTGCTAGTAGCAAATATCTTCAACCAACTTAAGACGTTATGTCGTTAACATAAGATGCAATGTCAGTTGTATGCAATCGTTATTCCGGTGACAAAATGCATCGCGGACACTTTTTGAGCGAGATTGTGAGTTTAGTTGTTTATCAGACGTCAATGACACACTTTAACATTTATTGAACGAGTTAAAAAGGGCAAAATCCAAGCTTGTTTTGATTAGCCGTACTACTTAGGCGCGCACTTTTCTGGATGTCTGTCTTTGAAATGTCGGAGTTGAATGCACCAGCAACTCGCGGTCTAACATAAGAATGAACCGACTATTGAGAATAAATCCTCGTATCCGGTGTCGGAAGCGCCGTCGGCTTTGTGGCCCGGGAGCGATGCAAGCTGATCAACTCCGATTCGAGGAATCAGCTATGTAAAGCGGTTTAAAGATTTAAGAATTTTGTTTTTTCCCAAGTTACATCAAGTTTGGTATAACAAGTATAATCAATAGAAATCAATACAATTTTGGTATATCGTGTTTTTGTGCATGATAGTGTAATAATATTCATAATATTGGTTGTTTTAAAGTTAGGGGCCGTTCAAGTATTACGTAAGCACTATGGGGGGGGGGGGGTTCTTTATTTTGCTTATTTTCGATGACATGGGGGGTAGGGGAGTCTAGATGATGATTACGTTATCGGTATATTTTTGCCCCTTACTCTATGTTCAATACTGTATCAGTAAAATCTAATTTCTATCCTAAATCTATTTTCTTATTTTTAAAATCATAATTATAACATTATTATATAAAAAAAAAAAAATTATAATTGAAAAATGTTTACGTAAGCATGGGGGGAGGGGGTAAGAGCTTTGCTTACTTTTGCTGACAAGGGGGATGGGGGGGTAAATAATTGTAATAAATCTGCTTACGTAATACTTGAACGGCCCCTTATAACATTCGAAAAAAGAATTCCCGGGGCCTACAGTCTTCACAAACATTGTGATCGCTATTTGACCGAAGTTTTCAGATAGTTTTGAAGGTAGAGATTAAAAAATCGTTAAAATCAGATTTTTGTAGTTCAAGGGTCCTCAGAAAAATCTTTCCTGCTCCAACGCTTACATTTTACACTTATGTATTCTGCTCAATGAAAAAAACACTCGCGATTTTGAGATGCTTTTAGATTTCAATGTTTATTTTAACTGTATTTATCAGTGGCGAAAGGTGAACTTTAAAAAGGGAAGCCGGACAAAAAAATCGCCTCACTCAGAAAAGCAACCAAGGAAAGCATAGCATTTTTTGTACTTTACAACTCCTTGTCAGCCAAGTGTATCTGTCGTATTGAGATTTATGGAAATGTTTGACAAAGCGAAAAGCACGGAATAAAGAAACGTAGTATGGGTGCCATTTTCTAAACAAGCCTATGGGAATCGCGCTATATGGTCCCTTCGCCACTGCTGTTTATGTTGTTTCCATAAAAAATTTACAATACCTTTACAATTCTTTTACTTGTTTGTTATATTTTAAATTTTACCCACAATAAATGAAACGTTTTTAGCAAAAAATTACCTAAATGTTTCAGAATTATTTCAATGCACTGAAGTTAATAAATTGCTTAAAAACCCCATATTAATTTGTATAAAGACACGAAAAAGCACACATATTATTTTGGAAGCTTTTTATCCATATTTTAATGATCCAGAAATTTATTTTAAAACGAGCATTTTTGGGTAAAACACGAATTCCCTCGCCTTGACGACTGAAATCGGTAGGACAGCGATCACTATCAAACATGAAAAAAAATCTACATAATTATTTAAAGTTTTCTTAACAGCTAGAAAACGTTTACATTAATGAGAAGTAATTCAGAACCTCTTACATCTATCACTTACCACTCGTTCCTTTGAGTCAAAGAACGGATGATGACGCGCCACAAAGCCACATCGCAATTCAGAACATTCACAAGCATAAATTAAATGAACTTTTAATTCCACAATAAACAAAAGTTAGCTCGAAACAAGAGCGGTTTGTGTCATAAACAAGATAGAATTAATCCGGTTATAACTGGAATTGTAGCCTCGTTTTAGCCGTGAAGTGATTTATGGTTCCGAGGCGACAGAGTGACAGTATCAAAGTTGGACCAATCCGGATGGGGAGACAGGGAATGCCTGCTTTGTTGAATTTGAAGATTTATTTATTGAAATCACTTGGATGTAAAGGGTAAAACCAGATGTCAAATGACACAAATTTTGTCACAAATCAATTGAGTACAAAAAAAGTATTATTTTTATTTACATCTTGCATTTAACCCGTCAAATTATAGATTTTAGATAACATTTGAAGGAAAATGGATACGGAGCGCGAAAGCTCCTTGTGAATTTAAATGGGCTAAAATGATAATTATTGCAAACAAAGAAACAGTGTGAGGTATATAGATGGAGAATTTTCGAAATAACAATTCAGATGACAAGTCTGAATAATATGGTCCTGTGATTATGAACCAAAAATTAACCCCATGAGCTAAAATCACAGTCTTAAGTGCCAAGCAGTAGTTCAGGAATGGGCAAAGTTTTAACAAAATATCACCATTATAATTATATTGGTGAACAGAATTTAGATTTAAGTGCCTTTGGAAACACATTCTTAGATATAAGGAGCTTTTATAGCCCCCCTGAGTGTTGTAGATCTAGATTTCAGGCTAGTTCCAGTCAAAGTAAATGTCTTTAAATATTTATCTCAAAGGCACTTTCGAAATGCGACGTAATAGATTTTAGTTTTAGACAGGTCTTCACAAGGATAACTTTGAATTACGGGGTTTATATTTTAGTTTACAAGGCGAATTCAAAATATTTAATAAATTACCTTCGTTTTAACAGTGAAGCTACATCTTTATCTATTTAAAAAATACCCTGACTGACTGAATGACTAATCAATCAATTTTTAGACTAGGACGCTGGACCTAGGAATATGAAACTTAGGCTGTAGGTTCTTTACATGATGTAGGCCGACGTTATTTGTTTTTTATGATGTTGAGGAAACTGCTTTTTCCCTTTCAGTATTATTCTGAGATTCAAGTATTTCGGTATATTAGCAAACAGTCTAGCAATCTATCGTCAGTATGTAACTATTTCATTATATTTTGTCCGTGACTCCGTCCGGGCCTTATTGTCTAACTTCGACAAATCGCCTACAAATGCACCGTGATTGGCCAGAAATGACATCACACGTCATTTTTAGCCAATCACGACGCCTTTGAAATCTACAGCGATAGATATTGAAATTAGACAATGAGAGGGCTGATGAAACACAGATATAATAAGTCTGACCAATTCTACATGTATACTTCTGAGATTAGTTTGGTCTTAAAGTAATACAGTAGTATGGTCGCCCTTTGTCGAGAGACAAAACTTCTCTATTATCTTCATCTATGCTGATTAACTATGGAGGTCATGGTTCAAATTTATTATGCTTGGTACATAACATTGTGTATGTTATGTAGCGTTTGACTAATGGAAACGCAGGAAAGCTGTATCACGAAAAAAGACGAATCACTTTTGCAAACATTTATATAGGGTGAAATCAACTGACCAAATTCATACTGGAGACCCATTTAATAATCAAGAACTAGGTTCAGTTATCCTTTTGGCCAATTTTGAAAAATAATTGTTTTTGCTCCCTTACTGGTTGGTCTAGTTTAAGTACAATTCCTAATGCAAGAACTACGGTGCAAAAAAAATTTTTTCGAATTTTATCTGGAGGGTAATTAAATCTTGTTTCTGATGACTAACCGAGTTTCCAGTATGAATTTGGTCGGTTGATTTAATTTCACCTAGTATATTTATGTCCAAAGACAGTAATAAGTTTATTACAATTTCAACAATGCAAATGAATATCAAATAATTTTTGCAAAAATAAAAACTAAAATGTTCGTAATTTAATTTTAATTTACGTTGTTGAAATTGTAATAAAATGATAACACATGTTTTTTTACAGTATTTAAACAAATACACATTTGCATAAGTGATTTGACATTTTTACCCTTCCTTTAAGTGACTCACACCTTTTAAAAAATACCTACCCCTCGATTAAGATCTGTTAGAAAACATTAAGGTTCTCTTTAACGTGTTGAAGGGCTTGCCTCTGGTCTTTCAACGGTTTTTGTTTTAATATGCTGAGTCAACTACTTATCTGATCAATGTAAAACTTGGACACGTGTTTTTTCAGACCTTTGTCTTTTCGTTGTCAGGTCGATTACCTAATTGGACACAGTTCACTCGATAAAGATTAGTTTAGGAATTAACAAATATGTTTCAAGCATAAACCAGTCAAAACAACCCATTTTTATACGTTTCTTCGTACCATGAAGCCTAAATGTAGCTTATTTTTTGTATGGAAACTTGCCACGCTATTTAATCCTTATGTTTGGTCTGCTACTTAGTGATAATTATGTCTGCGGTAAGGTCCGTCCTTTAAAACATAAAAAAGCGACTCGTGAATAAGTAGTTGTTGCAAACTCATTTCTACCGGACTAGTATATTTTATTCATTAGGTACTTAATCCTAAAAGCATTTCTGTTAACTTCGACAAACTATTCAGTATATTTAAAAGTAAACTAAGATAGACTAAACAACACGGATCGTGATAAAGCCGAAACCATAGTTTCTTTGAAACTTCGGACCATTGTATCTGATACAGAATACAAACAAGATCGTGCCAGCTAGTTTCTTGGAAAAGTGTTCGTGAGTTTTCTTAAAAAAGCGAAAAACCTCAAGTTAATCCTGTTTTTGTCTGGCGTACTAGTACTAGCGAAAACTTAGTAACTTATGGCCCAATTTTGCTAACATAGATAGATATATAGGGTGACTTTTAACCTAACCCCGATAATTTAGTATTTTGTAGAAGAATACAAACTGGTTTTATTTAAACCATTCAAAATCATATTCATAATTATTTTCTAAAGTTAGAGCCCTTTGAAGATTCTCGTAAAATTGAAATAAATCATGGTCATCCGAAGAGATAAGATAATTAGATCGCGCGAAGTTATTTTTATTATTAATCCTACTATTTTGGACTAAATAATGAATTTTCAACTTTTTCCGTATGGGAATGGCTAGGATAACCATACATTTTATTTCCAAGTAACATTTTTAATAATATTTTGACTTTTAATTTAATTGTTTTTACATTTAAAATGTGTTCTACTAACGTTTCTTAATAACCTCAAAAATTATCGAGGTTTGTTGAAAGTCAGCCTGTATAGATAGAAATATTGTTTATTTGCTATTGCAACATGTACACACACACACACACACACACACACAAAATACACGGAACAAGTAATGTTTCACAAAATGAGGTAGGTACAAAATATGCTCATATCAAAACAACACAAACAGGTGAAATAATAAAACATTGAAATGAAAAAAAAAAAATACTTTGACTTTTTTTTAAACGTAACTGCATGGCCCGCATGGCAACATGGTTTATATTGTGTCTCGGCATATAAAAAATACTTTAGTTAAGCAAAAGTGTGGTTTAATAGTACATTACGATACGAGAGCGATGAAACGTTTTCTGACGAGTGTGAGTTTGCGGCACGAGCCGAAGGTGAGTGCTGCAATCACACGAGTCGAGAAAAAGTTTCTCGCACGAGTATCGTATAATATTTTATAGCAAAAGTGCGGAAAATGCCGACTTTACGCAAGCGCAGCGTGCGTAAAGTGGTCATTTTACGCACGATGTGCTATAAAAGTATTTTTTTGTATTTTAAAATTTTTAATATTAAGATGTTAAATTTCTTTAATTTACGATACTATGTTATCTAGAAGATTTTTCTTCTTATCTTGACCCATTCGATCGGTATCTAAAAATACAGGCTGTTTTTATTTTTTTTTTATTTCTTTGAATGCAATTTTTCTTAACTTTAAAAATAAAATAAAGGTTCCTTTAAGTAAAATTTGCTATCTTGAATGTTTAAGGTACTTTCCCTCCAGTCGGCATTCTTTTGGTTCAGCCTGTATAAAGTCAACAGGTCAACATTTTTCTGTAAATTTTCGTTGTATTTAAGATATTATCTTATAATTACATGCTTAAATGCATTTTAACAATATGTCGGTATGAGTATTAAAGGAATATAATAATTCTATCTATTATTCGTAGTTTTTAGTTTGTTTTACTGAACCCTAAAATAGCGGTAACAACCTAAAATATCTAAGAAACCCCAAAATGTAACCAAACAAATTAGCCACGTACTCGTACTGTGGTAGTTCCAATATATTAAAAGCTAACAAGATGGCTGTCAACAGGGTGGTAATCCAGCGCATCACAATATAAGTTCCTCGTCTAACCCTTATTACATTGTGTTAAGTAGGAAAATGCGTTGATCCGCGGAACAACTTAAGGGGATGTCTGCTTTGTGATTCAAGTCTTGTCCCGGCCGCGGGAAGTAATTGGATCAAATCTCTTTGACACGTCACAGACGGGCGGGGAAAAAACGCTAGTAAACTGTTTTTAAAAGCTATTTTTCTTTCCTTATACGTGGCATAAATAAGTTTATTGCTTCGCAGCCATTTACGCCGTAACACGATCACCAAGTGAGAAATTGTAGAAATTTTAAACATCGTACTACGAACACACACTTAGGGCGTGATTTATAATTCTTAAATTTATTCTGGCTTTGTTTTTTATTATTAAAATCAAAATTAAATTTTAGAAAAACAAAAAAGTTTCATTTTACTTATTAATTTAGACCTACAAAGACCGTTACTTGAATCCTTAATTAGTGTGTTCAGCTTCTTTTATTTAATATGAAATTTGTAGGTACTACATTTCAATTACCGTGAGACCTATTTCTAATACTGGTGCATTACCCCCACAACCTTAGGTTTCGTCTCTTGTGGCAGGTTTAATGACTGGCTGACACAAAACCGCCATTAGCGAGCGTAGCCTGTCTTTTCAGGTTTCCTTGAATTATGTTTTCAATCTTTTACTTACCATTTCGATGCAATTTGTTAAAGGTTATTCTTGTTGTAGTTCCCCGATAAATCAAACTATCTAATATAAGTATTTTAAAGAAAGACAAACATCTAGTTAGGAATGAAAGAATTAAAGTAAGTTCAGAGATTTTGCATAAAAATGCTGAGTCAACTAGGTACATACCTGAACAATTAACTTAAATATATGTTTTTTACCTAATTTAAACATTTTCACGCAAAAGATTTAATATTTGAAAATGATGCATTTCGCGTGCATTTCGGCGGACGCGATTTTCAACTTTATTAAGTCAGTCTCCGGGTAATAGCAAAGCTGCTTTGGATCGACGCAAGAGAAAGGGGAGCCTCGCCTTAAGACGACGTAGGTAGTAAAAACTGAGTTTTTTAACAAGTAGTACTCCCAAGCTACAATAGATATGGTTTTGAAATAAATACATGTTATAAACAAAGGCTTTTCCAAGGCGATGTAACAGCCCGAAACGCGATAGAGAAAAATTGGCTCGATCAGAAAAAATTGCAGAGTGAAGGCTATTTTTTCATTTCAAACAAGCAGTATGTTAAAACCAATACAGTAAAAATAACAATGATTACTGTTTTAAAATATAAACCCATTATCTAAACGATAGTACAGCGACTTTATTTAAAACGCGCTTGTGTGATTGTATATTAAATTTTATTCATTGAAAAACAGCGTTATCCACTCTCTTCTTGATTTACCGCACTGCTCAGACGCGCGCTTTTTCACATATGCTTATCTCTGTTGTTATGCGATCGACCTACTACGCCTTAAACGAAGGGTAAAGAATCCTTATACCGGGATTCGAACCCTGTATCTCTCGCTTACAGCGCGATTGCTTTACCAACTTAGCTATCTAGGTCTCAACACTACCCGCGGATTTACTTATGTGCCTTCAGTGAACCCCTTGACGCTAGAGAGGAATCCAGTTAATATATTCAAAGCCATTTTTCCCTACCGTTACCATTACAGCTTCGGTTAGTTACTCCTATCGAAACTATGATAGTAATAAATTTGTTAAGGAAATACAAATTTACATTCTTATATTATTTTAATAAAGCGCCAAGTCACAGAAGAAACAATAAGTGTGAAAAATATAAATATTGATTTCTGTCATTGCATCATAATTTTAAAATCTATACCAATTTTTTTACTTATTTTTTGGTGATATTTTAAATAAAAATGTAATTTTTTCAGCGGCTATTGCAAGATTGGATTGAGCGTCGAAACGCGAAGAATGTAAGAGTAGAAGTCACCCAAACATTCCTCTCAACATAATATTCGGCGACAGACCAAGATAATTATGGACATACAAAAGCAATTAGTCGCTCAGCCCCCCCCCCCCTCCCCCTTATGGTTTGTAAATTACTATAATTGCGTTACATATCGAATTTCTGATTAATTTTGCAGATCACTTCATATACATTATAGATTTATAGCAATAGGCATTTATTTCCATTTCTACCATCACATGATGGTACAGAATGGTGTATACATGAAGAATGACATGAATGAAGACAACTATTTCGTTAGTCATTTGCAGATTATCTTATTCCTTTTAACTAGTCAGTTTCTATTGATATAAGTAATAAGAAACTCCTTTTTTTAAGTCGGTAAAAAATCATGGGAACATGGTGAATTGAACTGGTGTATACTGTATATGCATATCAAGTTGACGAAACCATCAAATGAATTCACTAAAAATCAGAAGGCTCAAAACAGACTAAACCTAAGGAATAAATAGCGTTGGCAAGTTTCCATACAAAAACCAAGCGACATTTAAGCTACATGGTACGAAGAAACGTATAAAAATGGGTTGTATTGGCTGGCTTATGCCTGAAACATATTTTTTAATACCTAAACTAATCTCTCGTAGATATTTTGTTTGGAAACAAGTATTTATATCTAAAAGTACGGGCTCTTTTAGCTCACTGAGCTAAAATTGCTTCGAGTCGACTCTATGCGTTTATTATTAATGTTTGGTCTGTATGTCTATGGTCAAAAAATGTTTTTGTACTACACCTACTTGGAAAGCACCTTCTTGCTTTTTTGAAAACGATGCAGAATATACGTTATTACTGTGATACAAAGATGCTAACGAATCCTTTGTTAGCGTGCTGAGCAGGCAGGAAAAGTACTTTGAAAAGGACTGTTAACTTGGTGTATTTTTATTTTTAGATGATATCATTGGTTGATGTTAAAAACTTTTTAAAAGTTCGCAAAATGATACTGGCCCCTTGCTTTTATTTTAAAACAAAGATAGTGAAAATCGCGCGCAAGTCGCTATCTTTTGTTTTATCTGATTTTCAATTTATTTGTAAAATAACTAGTTAGTCGTTTTCTAATAGTGATAGTGTAGATTTGATGCTGGAATTTAAATAACTTTTCTTTTATTTCCTCGTAGATTTGGTATAAAGAACTACGAGTATGTATCAATTGGTACAAAGTGCGTAATCGCCCCTTCTTCCCTTGAAGAACTATTTCATATCCGCAGGTATGTTTTTTTCGCAAAGTTGCTCAGTATTATGTGATAGATTAAGTGATTAATTTAAGGGTGCCTATCCATTAACACCTGGTATAAGTTTCCATCAAATTAAATCAGTGAAAAAATTATACGATATCACATCAGAAAGTGGAACATAAAAGGTACAAGGTACGCGAGGCGTGTCTGGAGTAATGAGTGGTCTCTCTGTTTAGGCCACTCGGATGGGCTCCTTTCAATCATGCACCCAAATTTTCATTCTTTATAGATTTTCATGATAGTGACTTAAGGTATTTTGTCATAAATGACTGAAAACGCTTTAAGTTAAGCTGTTAGTCCATTTGTGCCCGAAGTACGGCGATATAATAATCGTCGATTAAAAGCGGGTGCAACAAATTATGTGGACTGTGCTTTCATTTCACAGTTCACTCTTGGCAAATTCTCTGATATCTCCTCATGAATATTATGTTTTTGTTCACTTGCTGTATGTATATCTTAGATTCTTAGCTCTGTAAGGAATCAAATTCATTCTATAAATTGCGAAGGAACATTAGTGCAAACTTCCACTCGCAAGGGGATCAATAATCGTGACTCGGTTTAACAAATATATCTTTTCATCACACCTATTCGAAAAACGACAATGCTTTAAAGAGTTTAAAGGATAGCAGGGTCCAAATTCAAATTCGAGTTTGAGCTTTCTCTCTTCTGATTGGTCCGGATTCGTGCTTCTGATTACCGTAGTTAGGTTGGAGCGTAAGAGCCTTTTCAGATTATCCGATCCGATATCGGTGTCGGACGACGATAGCCGACATCCGATAGCCGACACCATGTGCTTTTTTCACATTACTATAGTAGAAAACTTTATTTGCTTAATCTATTATATTTGAGACCAAATAAAAGATCTGTCCTCAGACAGTTTTGGATACATCCCATTGTGGAAGCTAAATATTCAGAGGGAACATTTTATACTCTTTTTAGCAAGCTACAAAACGCACCTAGAAAATTTTCAATTACTTTTGTATGAGTGAATCCACATTTTGATTATTTGCTAATTAATCTCACAAACAGTGTCAAGAAACAAGATAAACATTTTCGAATGGCTGTGGGGCCTAAAGAAATGCTGGTGCACACAGAGACAATTTAGATACATGTATAGCTCACATACAAACATTATCGTCCGACGGCTCACGATATCGTATCGGATAATGTGAAAACGCTCTGAGGGTTCCTTGTCGGACTACGGAACCCTAAAAAACGTTAATAGTTCATATTGATAATGATTCGTTTTCCATAGGTTGTCATGAAAATTTGTTTATTTCTGAAACCATTTTGTTATCCCTATTACAAAATTACACGAAACAAAAATTAAATGTATTAAGTCGCAGTGTTAATAATACTTAAATGAAGTCGCGGGCAAAAGCTGGTTTATTTTAATGATTTTATGCTTATGTTACATAATTTTCTTATTTTAGTACACTACAAGAATAAGTTATCTTGATAATTTTGAATCTCGAATTATAACATTGTGTGCTCGAATTATTCGCCACGGATTCCTGGGAAGTATATTATTAAATTAGTCACATGTTTATTTCATCAAATGAATGTTTGGTTTGTTTAATTAAACAGTCTATGTAGTTTATGGTTTACTTTGGACCAATTTCAAATAACACGTTCAGAATATCTATCTACCCGTATTAAGATGTTTAAAATCAGTTGGTGTTCATTTTATAATAGTTTGTTATTATATATTGTACTAGCCTTTCGCCCGCATCTATTAAATCTCTGCCCCGTTTTCGGCTTGGGCTATATTTTATCAACGCCTGCATGTTAACCAGGGTTACTGCGATGATAATAAAGAAAACCGCATCCAAATGCGTTGAGTGTTTCTCCACTTAAAACAGAACGAACATCCTTACAGACAGACAGACAAAAATAAAAAAAAATACTAGTTTTTGGCTTCATCCATCCATAAGCCTGTTTCATCCACTGCTGGACATAGGCCTTTCCAGGATTACGCCACTCTTGGCGGTCCCCCTGGAAGAAATGCCCATACTCACACACGCTGGGCAGGCGGGTTGGTGAGCGCGGTGCCGAAACCCTTGCACCAGTGACGCCGCTGCCCGTCACTAGTCTGTTTTAAGGCCTGGCAATTAGGGATGGATATACCGCCATCCATCGGTCCCAGGCAATGGTGGACCGCTTGGTTTTGCCTGAAAGCTGTTCTCTTACTCTCCCCCGAATAACTTCGGGAGGATTTCCGAGTAAGATGGTGGTACCTCCACAGTCGAGCTCGGCATCAGCTCTACCACCTACAGTTTTTGGCTTCAGTACAATATTATTATAATAACCCAATTTATTAAATAACTTGAAAATATATTTGATGTACAGACATAACTTTTCCACTACTCCTAAATCATATTAGTAGATTTGTTAAAAATGTATTAAAGTTAATCAATTCCTAAACACCTTATGTAACGAGTTGCACTAATCATTAGACATTTGTATTTTCCGGAATCCCAATGAATGTCTGCGCTTACAAACAAATCTTCCTTAAAATTGGCTCACTAGTTTTCAATGTAGAGTGACGAAAGAAAGAAATTTATGCTGTACAAGTGGAAGGTAAAGCTTGACCGGGCCGCCCTAGAAGGACGTATGCCGACCAAATAGGCGGCATACTGAAGAAAGGCAAAGTAAAAAGTAACCGGAATAGAAGAGCTCATGACTAAATTGATGAATGTAGAAGCAAAAGTTATGTGTCAGGATCGTAGCAGATGGAAATCCGTAGTCTCTGCCTACCCCTCTGGGAGACAGGCGTGAGCATTATGTATTTTAGTTTCCAATATAATGTTTTAGATAATAGGAAACCGGACATCTTGGTTTTTCTATTTCATCAAGATTTAGATCGGTAATAGCGATTACTTTGGTTTTGTTTTTTACTTTGAACGAATGAACCCTCGGTACTCAGCTAAGTCAGTAGAAAAACCCTTATCTTTAAGTATGCGTGCGTTTTTACCATTGCGTGCTTGTTATACCGGCAACCAAAACTTAGCTAGACTTTATCTACATGCAATAAAGACTATTTTTGATCAACCGACATGGTGGGACAGGATTTTAGTTTTTGAAATGTTCCAAACTTTGAGTTTTGCCAGAAGTCGACAGAAGTTTTAATTTCAAGTGTTGTTTTTGTTCCACTTGGAACTTTAAGCTTGTCAGATATGAGGACTAGTTAAACTTAGAATTACTTCAGTAGTTTGCTTACTGTTCAGTACACATGTTATGTACTGATTTAAGTACCAGTAAATAAATTAATATTGGTGTTGATTCGGTGTAACACGACTTAACTATTTGACAGGACTAAACTTAATTTAAGCATTCTCACTTGCTCTTTCTATATTGAAAAGACAAGGACAGGACGCTAAAAACAAACTTGTCCTGTCAAATAAGTAAAGTCGTGATACTCCGAATCGACACCATTATCTATTTTAATTACTTCGTCAAAATTGTATGTCTGTAGGTACTTGTACCCTGGCTTACTCATATTTAGTACACTAAATAAGTGCCATCGGTACTTGGTGAGAGAGGTGTAATTCAAATTCGTTACTATAGTAATATTGCAATGATACGTCTTACTTGTACAGCCTGCGGCACGAAAGTCTAGGGGTGACCGTTAAGTAAGGGGCTATTTCGATAAAAATGGCACTTTTTGAAGATAAATCAGTAACGATGATAAATCAGTCGGAACCTTTTTCTAGTTTTGTTCACTACAGAAACGCGATTGCGTAACTTTCGCTCGATAGAAATAATTATTTAAATGAGGTCTTCTTCTACACTTTTTTTCATAGTATGACAAACAGAAATGACAAACAAATCTGAACGATATTTTATCAGATAGATTTTAACGATATCTAAATTATCTTAGTTGGAAATTTTGATACCAAGTTTAGTTCATTTTATATAAATTTAAAACCGACATTTTGCTTATTTTTCCGGAATCCGTCCCTCTCGCACTGCGGGGCGTTCCACATGGAGTAACAGTGACCTTTGCAAGCGTGACATATCCTCTTAATTCGCAGAAGTCAAAAATAAGGTGTATTGTGGCGGAGGTAGCGGTGCTGGCGAACGTACTATGCGTAAGCGTTGATTGGCTCCCCAATTTACACATGCGCAGCTATCCCTTCCGCGTTTCGTTCACCGCTAGACTTTCGTGCTGCAGGATGTACTATAAGTTCCACAGTGTTTATTTCCTGACCTTAGCGACCGGTTTCGTTTAAAACATCGTCACGCACTAGGTCTTAGGGTCTATGAATACATTTGGTGTGTTTACATCAGTTGCAAGAATGAACCGGGGCCTTATCCTCTAACATCGACATCCATTGCAATCGCCTTCAAACGCACCGTGATTGGCTAGAATTGACATCACACATAATTTTGCGGACGAAGCGGACGCCTCTATTGTTACTCGCGTTGATCCCATTACCATAGTAAAAACAGAATAGTAGAACAACTCCCGCGCCGTGCGAGGCTTAAATGCCTACTGTTACAGGGTTATCAATTTATTTAGTGGCGATGCGACGAACGGCGCGCGGCGTACTGTGGAGCGCTGCCGACCCTAGTCACACCGCCAGAAACCGCCTGAGATATTGTCGCTGTGTGCGTGCTGTGGTTCGTACGTGCAGGCTCGCAGTGGCTCGCACACATATAAGCCGCGCGGAGTACATCTCTGTGAAGATAGCTTACTAGTCTGTTTTTACTATGCCATTGCTCCCGATTCCGTGGGAATTTCCTAAAATTCTTTCTTAGCGGATGTCTACCCCATACAACGAACCTACTGTTTAAATTTCGTGTTCCTAAGTCCAGCCGTTTAGTGCAGGCATTGATAGATCAGTCAGTCAGGATATTAATTATATACAGGCTGTTAGGAAAAGTACTTCGTTCCTTTAAACCATGTGTGCTATAGGTAAAACAAAGTATGTTAAGCGTGTTCATTTTTTATAAAAAAATTAAATATATTTTTAAACATTTATATTTTTTTAAATTGTTAATTAATTAAAAAGTAAAAAAAAATCGTTATAATATTAATAATAATTATTTATAACTTTAATATTTTAATCTATCTATTGCGTTCTTAACTAGGGTTGAACAATTTAATGAAAAGTTAAAAAAATATATTTTTACGCTTATCATACTTTGTTATACAGAATACAGAATACAGAATACAGAACTTTATTCATAACGGTCAGTTACATGTCATGTTGTTATCAAATAACAAAAAAATGGAGTAAAACAATAATTATTAAATTAAAATTAAATTAAGTTAAATAACTAGTCACAAAGTAATTTCTCTAAGCAAATTTGTCATGCACAGTGTATGAAATGTAAAATCATAATGTCAAATAATACAAAAAAAAAAAATAATAATAATAATAATAATTTTAATATTCTTAATGTCATCACATCGTCTAATTCTGATAATTATAATAATAGCCACTTTATTTTAAAAAATCATCAACTGAATAAAATGCCTGCTGAATGAGCCATTTCTTCAACTTACATTTAAAGAGGGAAAACGATTCGATTTTTGCAATGTCATCTGGAAGTCGGTTGTAAATAGTTGGACCACATACGTACACCGATCGAGCGCTCTTCGCAAGCCTACGATAACACACGATAACACAACGATAACATACCGATAACACACGTAGTTTAAAGGAACGAAGTACTTTTCCTAGCATCCTGTATATAGATTATTCCCTGTCAGTGCATCACGAAATACGTCAAAAACATGAAATAACCGCAGAACGCACCGGAAACCGCAAAATACACTGAAATCCGTTAAACCTGCTGTATTTTCTGTCTGACTGTGTGTGCAAAATGTGTATACTTACCTATACATACAAACATGCTCTTGCTCGTAGCACTTTAATGGAATTTATTTTAATGATGGTGTAATTAGTAGCTTTTTTACTTACGCGGTTATTTTTTTTTTTGTGATGAGTATCTAGCATTATTGAATGCTTTCTTTATATTTTTCTTCCTGAAACGTCACCAGTCTTTTGTTACATTTACGACTAAATACTTTGCTACAATTTCTGTTTTTTTTTTCCTTCATATTTAATAAACAAATCCTACTGAATATGTGTTAAGTGTAAGGTTCATTTTATTTTAGTTGAATATGGATTCAATTCGTTAACTAAATTAAACTCCTGATGTAGTTACTCATTCGATTAGTCATCATTAATTATTTAAGAGCCCAGCTCTTGTCGGTGTAGCGTCTTCCATCGTTCTCTGTCCAGAGCCAGATCCTTAAGTTCTTGGTAACGTGCGACTCCTGCCTTTGTCTTAAGATGGTCACTGAAGTTCCTTGGTCTGCCTCTTCCTCTTTTCCCCTCTAATGTCCCTTCAACTATTACTTTTATTAGAGGATCATGCCTAAGAATGTGTGTATTATATCGCGGGCCTATGGTTAAATCAGCTTCTTAATTGGACGACTAGGTTGTTAATTAAATGGCGGCATCCAATCAAACGGCTAGAGGATGCTCAGCCGAATAGAGAGGGCTGAAAGACGCTTAGTTTTTCGGTTAAATGGTATTGTGATATATTTTTAGTGTGGCAAAGAGACCATCAAGGTAGGTAGATTTTTTTAAATATGAGGGCACTGACACAAGAAGGTTGTAGTGCTAAAACTGAGTTTAAAATAAAATACATTGAAACTACTTTTCTTAAAAAACACTTGTTCGTTGTAAAACGTAACTAAACTAAAATAATACACGACTCTCTAACAAAAATGTAATCAGCTGTTGACGCCATATTTGTTATTGGACTGCTAGCGCTATACATACATTTACTCGCGCCTGTCTCCCAGAGGGGTAGGCAGAGACTACAGATTTCCATCTGCTACGATCCTGACTTACTTCTTTTGCTAGCGTTATAGTGGCAGAAAAATGAACTAAATTTCAATGACGCCCGGTGGCTTTTAGTTTAGCCGTTTCCAAAGAGCTAGCTTTCGGGCAGCTAAGGTATCTTAACTTATACAACCAGCAGGCTAGTCATCCAATTGGATGCCGCCATTTGATTAACGACTTAGGCGTCCAATTAGGAAGCTGATTTAACCATCAGGCGGCGACATTATATAGGTTTACTCGATTGGTATACATAAATATAAATATTTCTATTTAATAGTAGTGTACTTGAGACAAGTTATAGAATATAATATAATTGATTCAGGAAATAATAACATTTTACCTTTTTTTTTAAATACAACACTCCAAATTTCTTACAGATTATATTTAAGGATTTTATACTTTTGTGATGAAATCGATTCCAAGCCAACCAACGTTTAATTACAGTGGATCATTGATTACGTATTAGATTGCTGAGTACGATCGTAAATTTGTGTATGGTACGATTTAACATTTGAACCGTTATTAGATTTCAGGGCCAGAGGTCGGACTTTTGGAAGTAGGGGTTGGGAATTGCATGGATATGACTTTATCAATGCGATAGTAAGTTAAAACAATGAATTTTATTTAAAGGTTTTTTTTATGATGTTTTTACCGAACTTATGTTGTTAAAGACTAAAGATTATACTCCAAAAATGAATTTAGTTTTTATAGGGTATAGAAAATAAAATTATGAAAATTCTTTACGATCAATTTTTGACTTAATAGTAATATATCCATACAGTTCCCAACAAGCACTTTCAAAAGTCTTACCTTTGGTAACAAAAAGTAATTTGTAATGTAGTACTAAAATACTTATCAAGTAATAAAGTAGTTTTAGTCAAGTATTAAATCGGATAATAATAGCTTTGACTTTGTAAAAATCTACACTAATAGAGCTAAGTCGTATTTCTGTTACCGAGTAGAATATGAAACCAGATCAAAGATCTAAACTGGCACTCCAAATTAAGTTTTACCGAAACTAGTCCCTAATCTGTCACAATTCAAGGTTATCGCTAAACCGAGGGTTTCTTAGACTGATGTTTAAATTTAAAGACTGCTAAAACCACGTTCAAGATAAGAACTTCGTGAGCATAAAATAGTTGCCCGTTTCGATTAATTAAAACCGAAATAGAGAAGCCTCTTGCTTGATATGGATAGCCAGTTCGATTTATTATTTTAGAGATTATAATTATGAAAAATGTTAGTAGAATCATATTTTTTACAACATTATTTTCACCAAAGGCTGTATATACAGATTTTATTAATTCTTTAGAATCTATTTGGTTTGGAATTTCTCTGGTTACTACGTTTTATTGGGACAGCTGTCATTCTCATAAATAACTACGCTTTATAATCGACCTATATGTCCTAAAATTCCAAACTGGGGAGCTAATATATATATAAACATAAAAAGTATTTATTTTCCAGCGCAAAGATACAATTGGTTTATAGCAATGGGTTCACAAAAAGTTAAAACTGAGATTCAGGAGAGAGGAGTGATAAAAATTTGCTCCCTTTACAGACCTCCTCTGGTTTGTGATTCAATAAGAGACAGTCTCTTTTATGAATTTGCCAGTATTACCAATGTATCGCTGCCGTTGCGACTTGAAAGAAGAAGTAGTGACTAGAGTAAAATAATTTGGCCAAGTGCGAGTCGGACCCGTGTACAGAGGGTTCTGTACCACCTCACAATACGGGTGCAGAGCCCTAAAAACATTATGGTAAATAACAATAATAAACATGCCAAAACAACATCAAGGCAATAAAAAAACGAGCCGCTAAAATAGCGCCTGACTAAAATGTTGTCTTATTCAATTACTTTTTATGATTTTTTTGTTTTATTGTAGAGTTTTTCCTACAATCTGACTAAATTTAAAACTTGTATGTTGTATTGGGTTGGAATCTTTCTTAAAGACTTACCGTCTTATTTAACGTTTAAATTATGCAATTTTCTTTAGGTTTCCTGTATGGGGAACACTCTTAATATATATTTTTCATAATAGAGGCTATAGTTGCACATATTCTGTGAAAATTTCAACTTTCTACCTGTTACGGTTGAAGCTGTAGACCCTGTGGCAGACGGATAGACAGACAGCGGAGGCTTAGTAATTGGGTCCCGTTTGTAAAAGGAGTGCTTTGGTAGTTTGGACATGAAGTGTTTGGACGTATGGCGCACAAGTGGGGAAGGTAACGCTCGACCAGGCCGCCCAGAACGACGTATGCCCACCAAATTAGGGTCATACTGAAAAAGTGCTAAGTCAAAAGAATTCTAAATAGAAGAACTTGTATGACGAAATTGTTTGATGAGGCGATAGAGGTGTGTCAGGATCGTAGCAGATGGAAATCTGTGGTGGATATTATGTATGTATCCTTATATTTACCGCTGTTTACGCGCGTAAGCTTTTGTCGTATTGAATTGAGTAATGGCGTAGCATTTCTACAAAGTGAAAGGTCTACGAAGTTTCGCATTTGCTACGAGTACGTAGCGAAATGTCTACGCGATAACCTTATAATGTTGCTCATCAATCCATCTTGTAGATAAGGTACAAAATATTGAATTGCAAAATGCAGCAAAGAAACTAAAATCGATTTTGTTACATGAAATGTTACGTTTCATCAAATTAAATGTCGCTCGCTATAGTATTTATTTATGTCTACACAAACTGCATGTACAAAATAGTTAAAACAAAACTATATAAACTTTGTTGTCATGAAGTTTAATAAAATAAAATATGCTAACTTTCTGGACAAGAACGGAAATCTTAAAACCATTTCGAGAAATATGTTTTCTGTACAGTTGCTACTTATCAGATTAATAAATAAATCTATACTTTTAAAGATATTTTAACAAAACACAATGAACTTCATTTGACTTATCTATGACGTCATGACATGACATTTGACATGCAGTGCATTCCGTGTCGCGACATAATCGATTATATCGCGTCTATCATCATTCCGAGTCACTGTGAGCCCGATAATTAATCAACCGCCAGAATTCATATTGGAGACTCGGTTAGTGATCAGGAACAATGTTTAATGAACCTCAAGGTAAAACTGAAAACAAAAAATTGCTCCCGTACCTACCTACTGCCTATTCAGTCAGTATGGAAACAATTTTTTTTATGATTTCGAAAATAACGATCATTGAATTTTGTTCCTGATCACTAACCGAGTCTCCAGTATGAATAAGGGTGATTGATTAAATTTCACCTTGTTTATCATAGACGAAATCCTTAACGACGCCATGTTGTGATATGCCTATGCTTCAGAGCGTTTGCACTATGAGCGATCTATGAAAAGTGCTAGCTGGCCGGTGGCAATTTCAAAAATAGGTTTTTCGAAGAATAAGAGCAATAATTAAATCATGATTATAAGATTGTAGTTAGAAGAAATTACTTCTTGGACCTAGTAAAGAAGTATATCCTTTGTATTCACGTAACTTAAATAAATTTCTACAAATTCTGTCATCATTCATGTTGCGTTCAAAAGAACCCTAAATGGATTATAAGTATAAACAGTGATGGACGCCATTTTTCATTCGGAACGACTTGATGGGCGTGAGAAGTTTGATGGTAGTGTTAGCACTATTAGCGCCATGCGGGACGCCTCTAGTGACGTCACGTTCACTTTTGGCGGGTAAAATTTAAGTTTTTGTTTTTAAATAGATGCAATGAATAAAACCCAAAAATAATGAAATTAGTTTCATAAAATAGTCTACATTTTCAAACTAAATTATTAAAAAAATATATATCAGAAACATGCATGGCTAATTGAGAGAAAACTGATTCATCGTTCTATTCTAACACGTTGAGAATTGTAATTATAATATTATTTTTATTTTCAGTGTTTCTTTTTTATATTTGTCTAATAGTTATTTTTTTGCGTGTCGCTTCTTGCTGGCCGGTTTTCATGGCGTTTCAAGCTATTTAGTATATATTTTTAGTCAAAATAGTTAATAATATTTTAGAAAACGTTCACTTAGTATTTTTACTTCTGAAAATAAATGTCATTATTCCATTAAAAAGTGTAGCTTGTAAACAAAACATTCGCTTAAGGGCCCATAATACCTCAATTCGCAGTCCTGCTCTAACGCTTCTGCTTTCTTACTCTAATATGATGCCTCGCACGCAAAAACAACAGTTATTTTGAAATCGTTATTATGGAACAGTCTGCAGCTGCTTTATACTAATATCAGTTATATCATGCAAAGTTTCAGATCTAATTTCAAGTATTCATTGAATGCTACCGGTTTATTGTACGGTTTGGAGGTAATTTTGTATTTTTTTTCTATTGATAAAATTTAATGGAATCAAGTTTTCACAACAACATGGACATACCATTAGTCCTCAACTTTATCATATATAAATTTCAAGTGATTGTTGCAGTATTGTTGTATAAAACAGGATCATGTGAAGCGAAGTGAGGTATTATACACCCTTAATTCATGACTTTCGTGTCGTGTAGCACTCTGCTCCCGAATGAACTCGGGCATCATATTGATATTGATTTTCCTTTGTCGGAAATCACTCCGTCAGGAATTTACCGCAAACATGTAACAATTTATTGCTTCTTACGTTAGGAAAGAAACCGGAACCTGTTTTATTCAATATATTGTTAGCTCGGTACAATATTATTTATTGCACACCAAAGATTTGGCGGTATGATAATAACGAGTCTCTTGGACAACTGTATAGAAGTATATTGTTGTAAATTATGGATTGTTAAAAATTATTTGCAATAATCGGCTAAACGCTAAAACACGTCATTCTTAACATGCAAACAAAAAGCTGAAGACCTATTTTTATGGTTGAAATTACAAAAGTAAGGAATTTAAATAAAAATTTCATCCCCCATTTTACCCCCATAGGGGTTGAGTTTCGTGAAGTCCTTGGTGAGCGTCTCCATCATAAAGATAAACTACTGTAAAAATTTTATTTTTCTGTGTCTAGCAATTTGTGTTGGGTGATAACGATTTTTCATGAACGCTGATACACGTCATCCTTTATTTTTAATCAATATTAATTATTAATATAAATTTTCATGGTTATAACGATGTTTCCGTACAAACTTTCATCCCACATTTTACTCCTTAGGGGATGATTTTCCAAAAACGCTGAGCCACATCATTCTTAATTTTTAACTAAAAGGCTAAATCAAATAAATTCAAATGCCTATTTTCATGGTTAAAAATTACGAATTCCATACAAAATTTTGTCCTTTATTTTACCCCCTTTCGTGAAATCCTTACTTAGTGAGCGTGTACATCATTAAAGTAACCTATTGTCAAAATTTTAGGTTCAAAGGTCTACCCCTTTAAGCTGAGCGATGAAGAGTCAGTCAGTCAGGATTCATGAGAAGTAGTGCTTTTACTATAGCTACCACAAATAAATATTTCTACATAGTTTGCCTACAATAACTGTTAGATTATACTCCCAAAAATGTTCAGTAAATAAGAATTTCTATCGATAACATGACTGTGTTTTCGTGCAGAATAATTTAATCTATGTGCACGGAACTGAAAATTGTAAACAACGTAATTTGTTTCCAACTGATCTTTTCTATCTTGTGATGCACTCTAAGAATATTTACCGTAAACTTGATTAACTTTTTATTATTATAAGAATCATTATTCATATTTTCAGTATTATCTCCTTTTTCAACTTCGATTATGTGCTTAAAAAATGTATGCCCTGAGTACACTGAAATTGGGAGGGATGATTTTATAGGATTTCAAATATCCCAATTAAATAGAACAAACTATTGTTTTCGCAGTACAATGTGGACCCTTTTCATTGAATACCGGATCCTTCAGTTAACCCACCTGACAACTATGTATGTACATACATACTGCATGTGTACTTATAGTTATACAGGCTTTCGTGAGGGCAGTATGAGGAAAATCTAAACTAAAGTCTGTATCAAAAGCAGGCGGACGACGAACGTCAGTATTATGTTAGCGTCAAAATAAAATGATATCTATCGCTCTCCATACACTTTTTTATCGCTTACGCTTCTTACCTCGTTTTATAGTACAAGGTCTACTTACTTTCATTATAGTAAGTAGACCTTGTACTATAAAACGCAGTAAGAAGCGTAAGTAACTAAAGGAATACTATTCAGCAAATCCTTAAGCTATCCTAAATATGTTTAATTATTTATTGCTGTATTATCAATTATTATGTATCGTTATGTTCATTATACTTATATATCCATTTTATATGTATATAGTCATGTTTATATATAGTCAGTTTATATTAAAGTTGGTTATATTAGTATGTATGTTAGATATATTTTAGTGGCATATATATATAAGTATATATAAACCTATGTAAGTATTTTAGTATGTAGTAGTCATGTAGTACGTACACATATGGTTACCTATTTATTTTTTAAAGCACTCCTATACCCATTCGGTTTGCTATAAAAAATCTCTTTGAGAGATAAGCTCGCCGCTGTACTCAAATTAATGTATCAAATATTTGTAATCTCCTTTTTTGTGTACAATAAAGAATAAGAATAAGAAGCGTAAGCGATAAAGCACTGTATGGAGAACGATACGTATCGTTTTATTTTAACGCTGGTATAATACTTCGGGTCATTGACTAATTTTGCGACTACCCTAGAAATAGAAACAGACTTTATAGTAAAATATAGAATAATAAAGGTAGAGATAGCTACGAATTCCATGAAGTACAAAAAATACATTTCCTTTGTTTTGACAATGTTTGTTTGCAAGACATGGTCCTTATTAGCAACTCTATTGATTGATGCAATAATACAGGTTGTGTTTTTTTTGCTAAATGAGCAGTTTGGATAAGATTCCCGTCTAACTTGAGAAATTTATCTAAAAGCTTTGAATGCAGTTTTTGTTACCTCCAAAATCGATGACGACACTCTTTTCAGCAAATTTCTCGATCTCTTATAGTTTAGATTTTCCCGTCTCAACGCGATAACGTCAACAATGTTGCAAATATTATAATGAAAAGTTCCGACAAATTATCCGTCAACAGATTGTCCAACACGAGCTCAAAGTCCGAGTATATCATGTCAAATCTGTTTACTTTTGCTTTGGCTGTTGTCAGCTCTTGCTCTAGAACTAAACAAAAAGCTCGGACTCGAAGTGTGGTCGGAATAATTTGAAGTAGTAAAGTAGTCTGTCAAAAAAGTGTTGAAATGAATATTGAAGAATCTATTTTTTTTTCGCCTGGTTACACCAAACAAATAAGTACAAAATCTGTTAAATCGAGTTCACCGCGTTGTTATTTCATAAATATATTACCCAAATTATACTACTTGAACGTTTAAAGTCCAATAAAGTTCATTAGTTTCATTTTCATCTCAACACTTTTTGGACAGACTATAACACAAACAGTATCATCACATCATTGGCGTAGCTAGGATTTGTAGCAGGGGGGGGGGAGGCTTGCTCTGACTCATGAAGCCATCAACATCAACAAGTATGTGTTCTCGATTATGCGATCGTAATAGTAATAACCCTCCATACAACGAAATTACTCGTACATAAAACCAAAAAACAAATGATGCCCATATTTCTGGGGGGGGGGAGACGATACTCTGGGTGGGGGGTGCTCCTCTGGCCCCTATATGAGTATCATTCTGAACTGAAATATTTACCTTTATTTCTTCCCTTCATTATTGATTATCATAGGGATGTGTTAATAGTTAAAGTATTTCAGGTCGATTGTTTTGAGTTAAGCTCTAAAACCTCTCGTGGTTCACTACGTCACGAAACCGATGGGTTTTCAGAAATACACAGAAAATAAATTTCGACAAATTAACCCTTTTTGTTTTCATGGGTTAGCTTCATTTAAGGATTTGAAAGAATGAACAAAGATATTAATTTTGCATCATACAAATTAGGTTATTATAACTTTTTAAACTTTGATTTGATGTACTTAAGTACCTACTAGTTAAGTCTAGAAATTTGTAGCATTGTGGTATGGGTTAAATAATGGTCTGAGATAACTGCATTTGACTTTTGACTAATGTGTGCTTTTGTTTTTTACAGGTAAGTTATCTCCTTATTACTACAAAATTCTGTACAAGTATGTATGATTTGACGTTTTTTACCTTTTAAATGGTAATGAGAAAATACGTAGTTAAAATTAAGAAATACGTAAATTATACGTAAACGTACGCAACAGGTAACTTAAATTCACTTATCATTAAATTTTATACACATATCTTGAAGGCATATCACGAAAAATACTATCGCTTGTTTCTTAGCATGAGATTTTTCACGTAAAGTTGACACAAATTTAAAAATTGTGAACCGTTGTCGCCAATGTATACGTCGTGGCCATATCGTAGAATTGATCATTTTAGGATCAGATAGCAATATCCTGAAATCTGTAAAAAACTAAAGGGATCTCCTGACTCGGCTCCCGCTTATGTTCATAAAGAACTTGACGCAACCTAACATTTGATACATTAACATCAATATTTTTGACTCTTTGTCGGAAGTCTATCGTAAATTTCTTATTTCATACTTCACGATATTGCCGATCTGTGATACACTTGTGTAAGAGAATCGTATTCATTTGACGACTTAAAACGAAAATTTCCATTGTCAAACAGCTATTCGGCTACACAAATCAGCCCGTTTGACAATTGAAACCGTAACACAATTCCAAAACATATCATAAGGGATCAATTCTACGATATAGCCACTACATATGTAAAATGAAGTGATCGATTTTGGAAATTAAATCTGAATACTAAGAAAAAAAAAACGAAGAAACCCATCTGTTGTCCCATCACTATGTCTGCGACGGACAGCCGCGGGGTTCGTGCGGAAGTGTCGAAATCCCGCCGCGTTGCCATAGCAACCGCCTGTGTTTACCCTTGCCATATCGATCGACACCAGACCCAAGATAACTTAACAACTGAAATCATCAATAAACACCTCTATGACCATTTATTAAGAGTCTAGTCAGATGTCTTTATATTTTGGCCAGCCAGTATTTTCCGACCAATTTGTCTCTTCACATTGCACAATAGATAACAGACTTTATTACCGGGGTGAAAGGACTATAGGCTAAGTTTGTAGGGCTGCCTGTCTATGGGTGCGGAGTTCCGTGTCGCGTATTGTACAGAGTAAGGTTGCAGTGCTACTGCAATCTTTTGTTTTTGTCTTGGTTTTGACAATTTCCGAAGCTTTGTTTTGTTTTCCCCGTAATTTTCATAACCTTTCTCAAGGAGCTTGATATTGAAATAATTATGCAAAGTACCGAGCAGACTGAATAAAAAATTCAATTGATTTTATTCTTGAACCATAAAATAAATTAGACAGAGACGTACTTGTACTGTAACACAAGCCCTAAAAATGTGTATTGATATACTAGAAAGTTGTTTTACTTTAATACTCATTTTTAAACGAATAAAGCTTCGCAAGTTATCAAGTTATTGCATCATACAAGACACTTGGAAACAAAAAACTTCTTTATAGGATACAATCAAAACTTTGCTTAAGTTTATAAGAAATAATAAGAATGTTCCAAAATCGTTTTCAACTTTAATCATTTCGGTTTTCTGTACGGTAAGGATAGCAAACAAAATAGTTAAAAATAAATTTTCATGAAACCTTCCACTTTATAAATTGCTTTTGGAATTTGTTATCTTTCTATTGATTCGTGCTTAGAATTAATATTACGTAGGCATTTTAATATTAATTTGCGTGATTCCCAAATTTCGCGGTTATAAAAAAAAATGTTACGTTTGATCATCTTATTTAGATTAGCCAATACTTATAAATAATAAAGTATTTAACAAGTCACGTCTGCAAATTGAATGTAATTGCGAATTTTAAATGAAATGCGTTCATAGTATTTTAGTGAAGCGAAACTACAAGTTTTAGAATTTTTGTCTTTTAACTAGATAACCATTTCGATTCGATTTGGATGCGGTTTTATTTGTTATAATCTTAGTGAACCTGATCAATATTTAGGCTATGGTTAGCGTCGATAAGAACTAGGTTAAAGTGCGCTCACACAGAAAGTAGGAGAGTTGAAGCAGGCGAGGGATTAATCAGTCTGAGGGACTTTCGCAAAATCTACGGAAGTCGAAGTCAGTATCGGACGAATGACTTGATATCTACGCAACTGCTTGTAACCACTCTCCCAGTATACAAGGTTAGTTTTTAAGTGGGCGCGTTAAATTAAAAGGCTTGTGTTTAAATGTGTGTTGTGTAAAAATATATCATGTATCATTTTTGTTTTTTATCATTTTCTTTTATTTGGAAGATATGGCCAATGTATTTTATGGCAATGAAATATTCGCTCCGCTCTGCTTCGCTCGGCTCCCAA
The DNA here is from genome assembly GCA_910592155.1 of Ypsolopha scabrella. Lineage (NCBI taxonomy): Eukaryota > Metazoa > Arthropoda > Insecta > Lepidoptera > Ypsolophidae > Ypsolopha > Ypsolopha scabrella. The sequence continues at coordinate 7,958,649 of OU342972.1, read as the reverse complement.
TCTATATTAACATGTCAACTTTAACTTTGACGTTAACTGACTTAGAGCTTTGACCATATTTGGTAAGCATTTATCGGTTTTGGTGAGCACTTATAATGTACCCAAAATAAAACGTATTCTGTGAAAATTTCAGTTCGCTACCTGTAACGGCTGAAGCTGACCCCTGTGATAGACGGACAGATAGCTGAGGCTTAGTAATAGGTAGCCTTCGGGTACGGAACCTTAAAAAAATACGGGGAAAATTGTGCAGCCCTATTATCACCCTTATTGCTTTTTGAATAAAGTAAATATTTCCATAAGAGGTGCATCTCTAAACTACCAACGAATTACATAATTTTGATTAATAAAAAAAAACACAGAAACAGAAATATAACAGAAATTGGCAAATCCTAAATACGCGCCTGCCTCGATGGTACCGACTAACTCGTCAGTAAAATTGACTTGTGAATTTTTTGAGCTCATCAGCCGGCAGAATAAATCAGATGCGAATATGACAATGGAAATAAAGATGAATTTCGCGTAGCGTTCAGAAAATCGAATTACATCGTATCGGAAAACGCGTATGTTGTTTATGTATTCGTTGACTGAGTGTACACAGCTTTCGTGTTTCTTATTACGTTATTGACTCTGCGTACGTTGTAATTGTAACAGAATTATTGCCAAATTGTGTTTATTATTGCTTTATTTGTGGTTGTTTGCTTACATATTTGGTGTCGGTATTAAGCGATTGGTTTCACGAGTGTTCGATCGTTTACATACTGTTTGTACTTGGGATATTTCTGTGACAGCCAACCTAAGAGCGTTTGTCCACGGTCAGATATTTACCGGCTCCGATATCGGGCGTCGGACATCTGGTTTTGTTTTCGATATCTAATCGTGCAATGCCAATAGCCACCTCAATCACGTCGTGACAAAATGCAGAAATAAAACACCATCATAAAATACGAATAAAAGATTTGTATGAATGGAAGTGCCGATGAAATAACGCAGGTCGAGTACAAAAAGTATAAAAAGAAAATCTTTTTTTTTTTTAAATTTAATTTTAGGTTATCGCGCATTGTATGGTTCGATGTCAGATTAAGCGAAATTACCGGAGGCTGTCATGCCGGATGTCGGACGCCGGGCGTCGTGTGGGCAGACGTTCATCTAAATTGCTAAGCTTATTATTATCATTATTCAATTGCTCAGCTGCTTTGAGCTATATTAAAATGTATATGTCGCCGCCGAATGCTTAAATCTGCCTTCTAGTTGAACGGCTAGGTCTTTCATTCAATGGCGGAATCCAATTGAATGCCTAGGCTGCTTGTTTTATAAGTTAAGATTCCTCAATGGATAATGTGTTGGGTGCTAGAAAGCTAGCCCTTTGAGCTAGCGTAAAAACAAAACCTCATTTAAGTTTAGTTTATTTTTTTGCGACTTCAGCGCCAGCAGTCCTAGAATAAATATGGCGTCAACAGCTGATACAAGAATAATGTTTGCTGAAATTTGTTACGGAAGTTTTGTAACGTTTTGTAATAAAACCAATAAGACTAACAAATTTCTTTAGAACTTTCATAGTTTTGGTTATAAATATTTTTTTAAACAAAATTACTTTCAATGTTTCCAATTTTAACTCATCTCTTAACACTGGCCTTTCTATTTAGTTTTATCAACTGCACTTTCCTTGTATCAATATGTCTGTTGAAATTAAATTCCACCCAGCTTATGGTCTCTCGGCCAAGCCAACAATATATCATAGTACCATTTAACGAAAAGGCTAAGCACCGTTCAGCCCTCTAGTTAAACGTCATAACGCCGGTACATAACCAAATTATATGAAAATTGCAGGTAATTAAAGAAAAGGTACTTTGCTTAATATTTTAACGGTTACAACCATTTTTGCTTGATAAATGCGACTATATTTTAACAATAATTAATGTGAGTTCAGTTCTACTTGACGCAAAATAAGGTGCGCAATGTCAGTTACAACGGGCCCTTAAACTCAAATGATTGAAGAATCAAATATTCGCAATGTTTACGTAAAACTGGAGCGAGTCTCTTTGATTGAATTTTGATTTTTTATCCAATTTTCCAATGCCGCATAATTTATATCCAGTTTTTCATTGGAATTCGATTTCAGTGTGTAGCGGTCGCTTGTAAACGAATAAATTGGGTTCGACACGAATATAATGCGATTCTTATTTACTCGTACGATTTCGTACGATTCAGTGCGGAGACCTGCAGAGCTCCGATTAAAAATTCCGTGTAAACATTTTTTTTCGTCGGAAGGGATTACGCATTGGGCGTATTGTGCATGATTACGCATGCATGATTACGCATGCATACGCATTTCTCCGCCAAATATATTCAATCGGACATCTGTCTATGAATTGTTTATTACTGAAAGCTTTAATGTGTTTTAGACTATACAGGATGTAATCGTTAAGTGTGACCAGGCGATTATTCCGTAACTATTACAGATATAAAAAAAATTAAACTGATATCGAAAGTAAGTTACCTAATCAGTAAAATGACATCAATAACTTTTTGAAAAAAACCGAGAAGTATTCAAAATTTTACATTAAACACTCCCATACACTTAGTATGAGATTAGTAGAAAGGTTTTAGTTTCCTTATTTTAAAAGGTTATTTTAGCTTAGTACTGATATTAAAAGAAACTGTTTATTAACCAAACAAAGTAATAAAACTATTTTAAATTGAATAATAGTATATTTATTTCTTAGTAAGTGCAAAATTTTGTACTCAAAGCACATGTTCGAAGTGACGTCCCTGTTAATCTCATACTAAGTTAAATGTATGGGAGTGTTTAAAGTAAAAATTTTGAATACTTCTCGTTTGACTTTCAAAAAGTTATTGATGTCATTTTACTGATTAGGTAACGTACTTTCGATATCAGTTTAAAATTTTTGGATATCTGTAATCGTTACGGAATAATCGGTTGGTCACACTTAACGATTACACCCGGTATAGTCACGTCAAACATACAGCCTGCGAGCCAGATTTCATATCAGAAAATTAATAAGAACATAACATTGCTTAAGGTTTAGTGATGGACATCTCGAGTGTATTCTTACAATTGGTTTATTATTATTTGTATAGCTGAGACAAAAACTAAAATTTTGTCTGTATGTGCGTATGTTCCGTTTTAACTCGAGAATAAATCAACGGATTTGGATGCAATTTTCTTCATTATCATCGTTGTGACGACAGTCAACATACAGGCGTTAAGGGATGTTAATGACATAACTGCCAAACTGTCGATACTACTCAAAGATTGAAAGACTCATCCACGGAAGCGAAGCCGCGGGCAAAAGCTAGCTATAATAACACCTGTTTTAAATAACCACCCAAGCTAGTTACTTGCATACCCTTTCAGCGTCCAAGGCAAGTAATCGATACTTCCATTCGATGTCAATTGTATCTAGTTACAGATATCGATTCAAGAACCGCGTAAGACAACACTAAACGGAAGGACTGAATGGTGTACAGCGCAGCAAACTTATCTGACCCGGTGACGAGGACTCTCGGTTCTTGAATATAGAGGTCATTTTTGTTTGGCTCATAGAGTCAGACAAGCTCGTGGTATTGGTAACAATATAAATATATATTTTGTCACGAGCAGACCTTGAAATAGCGTTATAAAGTAGTCAAACGTTATTTTTATCGTTTTATTTATATATAATTGTGTTACGTTATTTTATATAAAATACGCATATTGTATTGTAATAGATTATTTATTAATGTACCGATTACATTGACCTCTCATAAACAACTAGACTGACAATCTCGCTCAAAAAGTGTCCGCGATGAATTTTGTCACCGCTATGGAGTGACAAAATCGAATGACGATTTCGTACAACTGACTTTGCATCTTATGTTAACGACATAACTTCGTAATTTGGTGGAAGCATTTTGCTATTATGCACGTCGCACGTTCGGACACTTTCTGACGAACTTTTCTTAGAGACTGTGTGTCTTGTTGTTTTATGAGAGGTCAATGAATGATTAATTAAACACTTGGTATCGGAGGTTTTTGTGATGCTTTCAATCTCAATTTGCGGGGCGATTATGATCAATAATAAACGGGGTAGTATAAAAAATATAAATTATACTTTGCAGTTTTAAATTTCGAGGAACGTTGAAAAAGCAAAATAAAATACATGTCAAATATAATTATTTATATAAACCATATGCTACTTCATACAGAGTTATCATTTTCAACAATTTCTATTAAAATAAAATTCCAAAAAAGAGGCGTATCGATAAGCTAAGAAAAGTGAGCCCAGAATGACAAAACATTCAAATATATAAATTTTTTCATTTCTTATTATTTTAGTAAAATACATGACACTAACTTAACGTTACCATAAATTAAATCTAAAAACGTATTCTTCACGAGAAAAATCAACAAACTGAGGTCAAAAAACCCAAAAACCTTTTTTGCTATATCGATTTTTAGACATCAGCGCATTTTTTTAGCTTGTTGATTTTTTACATGTTGTTCCTTATACGTCAACAAATATAAAAATACAAAAACAAAACTGCGAAAAATTTGCTCATGTTTAAAAAACTCGATATAGTGAAAAAAAAGGCACAACTTAAAAAAAAAAAATTTACCTGTCGATTTTTCTCGTAAAAAAACGAAGTAATTTTTACTTTTAATTAATTGTAGCGTTAAGTTAGTGTCCTGTATTTTAACTCAAATAATGAAAAATAAAAATGTAGTTGAATGTTTTGTCATATATTTGGGACACTTTACTTAGCTTATCGATACCCCGAAAATAAACATATTTTTATATTTTTCAGGTATAAAATATAACTATTTCAGCAAGATTGTAAATAACAGTTCTTAGCTTACCATGTAAATTATTGTTGCGAGACCACTAAATAAACCCTATCAAAGCGAGATAAATTACTTCTTATTCTCCACAGACTCTTTTACCACCACTTTTGTTGTACGCAGATTAATTACTATGGCTTAGCCCGACCACATAACATAGTAGATCGTACCATACAGTAGATATAGTAGTCAATGCAGCGTATGTCAGTAACATAAACCATTTTTACGACTGGCAACATTATACGGCGTAAAGTAAAAACGTACCTTTTCATGACTCGCACAGTCATCCGAAGTTCATCGACCGTGTCAATGACCCCGAAAACATAGATCACATCGTGGTAGGTATATGAGATTATGTTAACACCTATGGTGTGTGTTTATGTAGATGATTTATGTATTTAGCTGGTAATAATGGAGGGGATCTACATACGGAGATCAAATAGATCAGGGTACAGTAGTGGGAAACAAAGTTGCTTACGTATCCACAATAGACTATTTTAGTTAAATTCCTTGCGGACTTGAAGGATTAAAAACTCAGTTTTAAGGGATAACATTAAAATTTGTTAGTTACTATTTAATTCCCTTGATTATAAACTTTCTTGGGTATGACATAGTTTTCACTTCACAAGGAAACTTATTGTAGGAATTAGTGTTTTTGGCTTCCGTACCCGAAGGTTGGCAAACAGAACCCTATTATTAAGCCTCTGCTCTCCGTCCATCCGTCCGTCATATTTTCACAGAATACGTGTTATACGTGTGGCTTCTATATAATCATGGCAAATAATTAAAATTAAAAAATAATACAAAAAATCTCGAAAAAGTAGTATTATTTTTTACGTTATTTGTTTCGACTTTATCTTAAGAAGGCGAGAAAAATCACATTTCCAAATTTAAATTTCAGAATACCAATTTAAGCAAAAAAATAAAAAAAATATATATACATAGAACAATGTAAATTCAAGAGCCAAAAATGGTCGAAGATAAACTTGCCTCGATATAACAAAATCAATAAATTATTTCTAGTTTTGACCGAGTTTCTGTTTGTATTATGTATGGTCTAAATTACTAAGCGAAACATTTGGTAAATAATATCACGTTCATAAAAACAAGAGCCTCAAGAAGCGATTTCATAAACATAACTATATTTCAAGAGTTATATAAGGTGATATGTGAATTTTCAACGGTCACTGTTACTCCATGCTGAACGACCCGCAGTGCGAGAGGGACGGATTCCGGAAAAAAATGCAAAATGTCGGTTTTAAATTAATATAAAATAAACTAAAATAGTTATCAAAATTTCACATTCACAAAATTTAGATATTGTTAAAATCTATCTAATAAAATATCGTCCAGGTCTATATGTCATTCCTATTTCGCATACTATGAAAAAAAGTGTAGAAGAAGACCTCATTTCTATCGAGCGAAAGTTCTGCAATCGCGTTTCTGTATTCAAGAAAACTAGAAAAAGGTACCCATATTAAATACTAATTTATCAAATTAGTGGCTTCTTCTGATAAGCAGGTAAATAAGTTCAAAAAAAGCCGATTTAGTGAGGTAGCTCGTTTCTCGGATGTCGTAACAGCCACGGCTCAGAGCGCGCTATTGTAAACCAAAAAGAAACGTCATACAGTTTAGCAAAGTGAGTTGAGATGTACACAAGTACCCGTATTGCGTGAGGGTACGGAACCCTTTGTGCGAGAGATAGATAACTTTCATACTACACTAAACAAAAACATTTTTGCATTTTTGTACAACTTTTCTCTCATTTTGAAAATAATTTAAAGCTTAAAAAAACCTTTTATATTTCAGATTTTTTAAATTGTCAAATGTGAAAATGTAGTAAACTTGCCGGATTTTTCACGAGAATGTTTTTTGGTGGGATCTGCATATAACTTATGTAACATAACTATGATAGAAATAAATTTCTATATTTTTAAACACTTGGCGATTTATCCATCGCAAGGAATCCCGGTTCAGAGCTCCTCACCTCCAGATTTACTTTTCTGATTTTCTCTACCGCAGTGATATAAATTTAATTTTTTATGTAACGTACTTCCAATAAAAGTTTAAAATCTTTTAAAAGCTTTGGTTCAATGAGTTAATGTGGAGCTCTTCCTTAAAGCTATCAGATATATTCTATACTAATAAAAATAGTAAAAACATCGTGTTTGTACATTGAATATTTTTTCAACATTTTAAATTAAATGTGTTATATTTATTGTAAGGAAGCCAAAACTACGATTTATAGAATTTTTGTCCGTCTGTATGTTCCGTTTTAACTCGAGAACCACTCAACGGATTTGGATGTGTTTTTTTTATTCTCATCGTAATGACCCTGGTCAACATAATAGGCTATAAGGACAAGTCTACTATCAAATAATATTCTATCCCTAAAATTCTACTGATCCGATTATTATGGAATTTCCTCATCACGGAATGGATGGAAATAGAAACGCGTAGAATTTTAGGAAAATACATATTACATACATACATTTACATATACTCACGCCTGGCTCCCAGAGGGGTAGACAGAGACTACAGATTTCCATCTGCTACGATCCTGACACACCTCTTTTGCTTCTTCTACATCCATCAACCTAGTCATACAGGCTCCTCTATTCCGGGTACTTTTTACTTTGCCCTTCTTCAGTATGTCGCCTATTTGGTCGGTATACGTCCTTCTAGGGCGGCCCGACCTTCCACTTGTGCAGCATCAATTTCTTTCGTCACTCTACTTTCATTCATCCTCTCTATATGCCTAAACCTAAATACATAAATGTCTACAGTAAATAATGTATTTCTATTACATTAAATCCAAAGTCAAACACTCGTGTGCCCATCTCCGATCATTCTAACTACCAACGTTACTGGTTTAACGAACTGTTTACTAACCACAAACTATAATTAAATTCGGTTAAACGTTACAGGGGAAACTATTTTTATAACATTACCACTTGCTAGATGGGCAATACAAGGTCTGACCGGGTTCTAAACTATCGACCTTATTTCATAATTGCTTACATGAGTGCTGAAAATATTTACAGTATATTTTTTTCTAGACTCTTGAATGTGTTAACATACATAGAGCGATGATTTTGGAGGCAGCTGTTATTAAAATTAATATATTTGAAAAACAATTGCAGACGTGTAGATATATATACTTATACACACATACCTACTTGTTATATAATCATCTGAACTAATTTAAAACACGTGATGCGTCATTTATCACATCAATTAAAATCGCGCTATGTTTAAATACAGTTCTCATCTGAAAAATCGAAACACTACCGAGATTTTCTCTCTGGCGGCAAATAACCAAAAAAGAGGATTAATTCTTAAAAAAATAATAATTTGGATTTGGAACATTAGTATAGGGAATTCGAAACCTTGTACTACCTACTACTGTTGTACAACATTTTAATTTTTTTCGTATAAAACAATATTTTTCTAAAAAACACAAACTTGAGAAGTGTTTATATTTTTTTGATGAGAAGTGTATTTTTCATTTAGGTAGGTATGTATATTTATAATTAAAAAAAAACGGGAGCAAAGATTTTTAAAACTTTATAAAATATGAATTTGTACTATTTTATGCTCATTAAAGCAAATATATTTAATTATTATGTTTAATATGTGTCATATTAATTATTATATATATAAAAAACGAAGTTTTTTTGTAAGTCAATAGAAATTAACATATTTACTAAAATTTAGGTATATATTTATACTTACGCTTGTCTCCTGTATAGGGGTAAGCAGAGACTACAGATTTCCTTACAGTCTATGTTGTTTAAAAAAAAATGGCGAAAGGACTAAAATATCATATAAGGGTCGGCGCTCATTGGAAAAAGTCCTGCTCTAACGCTTTTGTTTTTCAACTGTCTATCTCGCTCTAATCAACTGCCGTGCACACAAAGCCTCAGGTATTTTAACATTTTTTGCAAAATTTTTACGTAGTGCAGAAAAACTATAAATCGTATCGGAAAACTGTTTTTTAAATCTTGTTTTCTGATGTATTGTGGTTCTGAGATAAGTTTTGTCATTGTTAATGTCTCTACTTAAATCACAATACTGAGAACGCGGCAAAGCCACGACAACTGTTGTTTTTTAGAAATTCCTGTTCTTTTTTTCATTTACTATCATCTAAAGGGACAATGCCAAACCCTGTTTTTACCCGATTGAGGGACTCCGAACCTTAACTCACGTACTGTGCTTCATTCTCAACCATCTAAAGACAACTTATTACAGGAGATACAAGGTGTTTTATCTCAACACAATAAAGTCTACTTTTGGTTAAACTAAAAGCACAAAATAACTTTGAATTTTATAAGAGTGCAATGGCCGACTAAAGAACGTCTGGTTGATCAGTTTCGAACCTTACTCCCTTTAAGTTAAAATTTAAATTAGACCGTACGATGATCTGCTCGATAGTACATCCGGTCCTACCTCAATGTGACAGCTTGTAGACGAAACCCATGCATTTTATTTATGGCAACTGAACCCTAACGTAACGTTGTATAGTCTATTTTTGGATGGAGAAAGTGAAAAGCTAATATTGTCAAACTTTATACGGCCTCTGAATTTATGATTTAGTTGCATGGCGCGGCGCGGCGTTTTGAATTTTGTTTTACCTTCACCCTGTTAATTCTCAATATCACTGAAACAATAGATTGCAGTCCAGATCGTGGCTCGGATCCATATGACATATTAAGGCGAGGGTATTCAGAGAAATCTGTCCCGCCCCAACGCTTTGATTTTACGCTTGTCTATCCTGCTCTGGGGAAGCGGACCGCTGAGAAAACTCGCGATTTCGAAGTGTGTTTATTTATTAATATAGCCTTTGCCCACGGCTTCGCCCGCGTTTTTCAGTCTCTGTCCCGTTTTCGACTTGAGCGTTACTTTATTATCTTCCCTCGTAACCTATAAGTTGATATTAAAAAAATTGCATTCATATCCGGTGGTTCTCGACTTAAAAGTGTTACCAGACAGACAAGAATGCTGAAAATGGTAGTTTTGACCTGTTGATATTTGAATATTGAATGTACAGACACGAATTTTTTACAACTGAGTATAGATTTTGGAATTAGAGAAATAGGTTTTTATTTTATTTTGACGGCCGTTTTAGATTATATTTCTTACGACGTTTATTTTGGTATAAGTTTTATTGTCCTCAACCTAAAATTACTCAAATCAAATTTCATTTAGATCATAGTTTATGCCTATTTTTGCGATTTTATTGGATATAGGAAAATGAAAACGGCCGAAATATTAAGATCAAATAGTAAAATATGTTTTTTATTTATTTATTTAAATCCTTGTTATTTTCACATAAAACACAAAAAAATACCTACGTTTAAATATCTGCGAAACCTCCCTTTAAGAATAACAAAATCCAAGGTTTGCGTTGCATACATATTAATTTCATAGAAGAATTTAAGAATTAGCGTTTTTAGGGTTCCGTACCCAAAGGGTAACCAACGGGACCCTATTACTAAGACTCCTCTGTCCGTCCGTCCGTCTGTCTGTCACCAGGCTGTATCTCATGAACCGTGATAGTTATACGGTTGAAATTTTTACAGATGATGTATTTCTGTTGTCGCTATAACAACAAATACTAAAAAATAGAATAAAATAAATATTTAAGGGGACTCCCATACAACAAACGTGAGTGTTTTGCTCGATATTGATAACGGCAACAAGTAGACGCTTGAAATATTCACAGAATATTTAGTTATATATTCACTTAAAAAATAAATAATTGAATTAAAATAAACCAAATATTTATGGGGGGCTCCCATACAATAGACAAGATATTTTTGCCGTTTTTATAGATAATAGTACGGAACCTTTCGTGCGCGAGTCCGACTCGCACTTTGCCGGTTTTTTTTTATTATATCTTAATCTCACTGATTTACATTTTATGGACATGCAATATTTTTTATTCTGACGTTTTACAACAATGCCTACTTATTAAATAATAGTGTCCTTTTCATGAAAATTTTATTTCTTATGAGTGTTATGAGATGTAAGATTTTAATAGAGATACCTACCAAAAATAGAAAATTCCTTTCTTCTTATAGTCTGTCAAAAAAGTGTTGAAATGAATATTGAACTTTAAACGTTCAAGTAGGATAATTTAGGTAATATAGTCATGAAATAACAACGCGGTTAACTTTTGTTTGGTGTAACCAGGCGAAAGAAAAATTGTTTCTTCCATATTAATTTCAACATTTTTTTGACAGACTACGTAGTGATTAGTTACAGCCTTGTTGAAACACGCTGTATTTTTATTTTTGGACGCATTTTTAATGTCTGGCCCTTTTATAACACGAAACGAAGTTCAGATTACAGAACGATTTAATTATATTTTGGTTTTAGTCGATGTTTTTTTGTTATAAACATTGACCTCTCATAAACAACTAGACACACAGTCTCTAAGAAAAGTTCGTTAGAAAGTGTCCGAACGTGCGACGTGCATACTAGCAAAAATGCTTCAACCAAATTAAGAAGTCATAAATCTTTAACATAAGATGCAATGTCAGTTGTACGCAATCTTCATCCGAATTTGTCACGCCATAGCGGTGACAAAATGCATCGTGGACACTTTTTGAGCGAGTTTGTGACGTCAATAGTTATAAATGAACATTTGAAAATATGTAACTTTAACAATGCCCGAATACTTACTACAACAACATCGTTTATTCTAGTTTAAAAATGATAAGCCTAAAAGAAAGACCAAACGCATGAACTATATGACACAGCAAACATATCTTGTTAATTTTACATTCCTATTTAATTGTCTCATTCTATTTGTCGTTTCCAGCAGCAACCCTTAACCGCAGTTGATAAGGTCTAAATTTGAACCCTCCAGGATATGGTATAGAACCATCAATTAAAGCACCCCTACCAAATAAACACCCTTAATATAAACACACACATGTATACCCCACACACTCATGTGCATGAGATTATAGTGTTTACGTGTATGCGTGTGCGTCGAAGGGGAGACAGCTGCAAAACTCGAAATCAACTGCCATCTGTGGCTCTTAAACTGTTTTTTTATTGCTTTTTGTTTTTGCTTTGCGTTGCAGATACTGCCTTGTGGTGCAAAATTCTATTTTTAAACTCAGAATCTTGTTCTGACTAAGCTAGACTTGGACGTTATTAATCACTAACGAGCAGTTTGCCTGTAAACAATACTACAATAAATCGTAATGAAGATATCTTCAAAGGACAATAACCCAATATTGAATAATTAAATTGAATGTTATTATAAAAATTTGCGAGTTCATGCCACTACATAAATTTTCATGAGCTCCGGATATTTCGGCGAATTTGCAGTCACCATAAACCCTGGTCGTGTTCATTGACATTTTCAAAAATTATCACATTATCTGAATATATACGAGTAAATGGCAAACCTGACTGACTCATCTATCAACGCACAGCCGAAACTACTGAACGGATTTCGCTGAAATTTGGCATACAGCTAGTTGTAATGACGTAGGCATCCGCTAAGAAAGGTTTTTGGAAAATTCGCCCCCTAAGGGGGTGAACCGAACTCCACGCGGACGAAGTCGCGGGCAAAAGCTAGTAATTTATAAATGCGAAAGTTTGTGTGAGGAGGTGTGTATGTTTGTTACTCTTTCACACTGAAACGGCTGAACGGATTTGATGAAATTTAGAATGGTTACAGCGTATACCCCTTGACACATAGGTTACTTTTTATCCCGGAAAAAAGCATGTCGTTAAACCGAAACCGGGCGGAGTCGCGGGCAAAAGCTAGTATTTCTATAATGTTTGAAAATGAAACTGAATTTTGCGTGTTTGTGGTGTCTGATACTCAGTACTTTTGCGGCAAAAAGAAAACTAGAAACTGGCATAACTAAATTCGAACTATAAACGTTGGTATAGATTAAAATTAAAACCCATTAAATTTTCGTATACATCCATCCAATGAACAATTTTCTCTCGGATATCCGGTAGCAATAATATACATCTTCAAGCATGTAAATACCCATATAAACGACTTATTTTTTGTTGTAACTGGAGAGGACAATGTACGGAGCATGATAACCTTGAAGAAACTTGACGCAAGAATTTCTGGTTGAAAAACACATCTGATCTCAACCGTCTGCTTTTTTTTAATTGGCTATATTGCCTTTCTTGTTATTCATCTATTGGCCAATTTTAATTTTTATTATATCACACATTAGCAATGATTTAATAGAATTAATTAAGTGTATTGAAGTATTTATGGTGCTTCAATGTAAAATTATTATTGTGATCCAAAATAAATTGTTTACTGTAAGTTTTTTCGAATAACTAAGTGATTGAATATTGATAATTTATTTAAAGAAAGGTTACTTTAAAAAAAAGATTTACTTTAAGATAATAAAATTTTATAAAGATTCCTTGCATATAAATTTAATTTTTAGATTAAAGTACATGTAGATATACATATGCACTTATATAGGTATTATTCTGAAATATATCAGGATTCATTTTTGATTCAACTTCCATTCATATTTACGCTTACGAGGGACTTCGATTTTAATGTGGCAACTACATAAATACAAAAATTGTTTGCCTTCATTTTAATAATGAGTTTAAAAGTACTGTTGCTTCGGTAGGAATAACTCTGGCCAACGTTGTATAATATTATAAGCCTAGGTATTTTACAAAAACAACAAAATGCACGCTGGCGAAGCTGCGATGTAAAACTAAGTAGGGATACCGGGTGTAAATAAACTGCTATTTTGAACTAAAACCACATATTCTACCGATCATACTGAACAACTTTTCCATATAAAATTTACAGCAGCATGGAGAGGAAACCAGGTGCCTTATTGTCTAACTTCAGCATCTATCGTTATCTCTTTCAAATGTATCATGATTGTCTAAATTACACCACACTTTATTTTTAGCCAATCACGATACATTTGAAAGAGATAGCGTTAGATGTTGAAGTTAGACAATAAGGGGGCAGTTTAGTTCATTTGCGTGGGAATGTTTCTATGGGATAGCCGTTCCATATGATCAGTAGAAATGTGGTTTTATTTAAAGATAGCAATCTATTTACACCCGGTACAGTCTCCAAACACGTCACGGTAAACCAAGCCAGCTCTTATTGCGGCCACGGAAAGGTGATAATCGTACAAGAAATATACCGAAGCATGTTTTAGTTTTCTTTTCACCCAAATGTTGAGAGCCGCCGCGAACGAACACTAATATAATTATTAGTGCTCCTTTTTGTTGTAGTCATCTCGTCTGTGTGTGTGTATGCGTGCCCTTGCCTCGTTCGTTCGATATTTTTTTTTTCGAAAATCTGACCCGACCACTCAACTCAGTCAGTCAGTAGGTAGTTAAGTTAGTCATGTTCCAACCGTCGTCGCGCGCGGTAGACTCCGTTTGCTCCTTTCGGTATCTAGTCATTCGTATCCAAAATCATTTGTAGTTTAGTTCGTGTTCTTTTAGTTTTATTTAAATCTAGTGTGTTGTTGCCGTTTAGATATTTGGAGACTGATATTTAATGAACGGATTTGGTCAGCTTTGGTGAGTCTGAGTTCGTTATTTTTACCGGCTTTTTATTGTGTATTGTTTCTTTTGGGATCTTTAGTTATAGAATTCTTGAAATACGTGCTGGAAGTTTTAGAGTATTTTTATTGTATTGCTTAATGTTTTAAACAGAAAACACTAAAAGCCTAGCTCTTTTAAATAAACTTTATTTATGTTAGAGTTTGGAAGTCTAATTATTACTTCAGTTCGTGTTTTTAATATTACGTGGTAATTAACTTGTTGCTGTATGTATATAATAAAGTAACACATTTGATCTAAAGCACTTTCATTCCATGCTTACTTTACAAATATTTTAGTAGTATTATGTTTACTTTTGTTTCGGGGGGGGGCATTAATTGAAACCGCAACGTGAATTGTAAAACTAAAAAAAACGTACTTTGACGAACTTTACAGTGGTTATGAATAAACATTCCCGGTCCCGTGTATGTCACGTTAAATTATTTAAATAAAGTTACTACAACAAAGCTATGTTAAAGGACGAAGACATTTGATTTAAACTGTTTAGTGACAAAATGGCTTGTTTATATCCATATAAGAAAAAAACTTTATTATTTTCTTCACTCGTCAGTCAAGAAAAAAATATCAAACGGATGTTTTTATCTCAAATCGGCGTGTCAGGTTTGTAGTAATCCGTGCACGACGCACTATTAGAACCAAGTTCGACCCGCCGCGCCGTCGTCGTGAGATAATCATCTCTAGTTAGGGTACCTTTACACAGGCGTTGTAAGAACTGCCGTGTTATACAGTAACGTATCTGAGACTGTACCTGAGAATCGTTAAAAACTGACGAACCCTTGTCAAATCTACTCATTACCGGTTCAGTTATCTAGGTTGTTTGTTCGTAGTCTATCGAGTCCATGGCTAGCTCCTTGTTCCCGTTTGTTGAGTTGCCTGCACATCCTGGATTGCTTAAGAGGTAGAAATCGTTGCTCTGAAAGATTGTACAACTATAGACTGTATAATCTTTACTAATACATGTGAAAAAGTCATGTTTGTACATTTAATATTTTTTCGAAATTTTCAATAAATTGGGTTATTAGTACTGAAGACAAAACTACAATTTATACAATTTTTGTCTGTCTGTCTGTCTGTCTGTCTGCATGTATGTATGTTCCCATTTAACTCGATAACCACTCAACGGATTTGGATGCGGTTTTTTTATTATCATCTTAGGAACCCTGGTCAACATATAGGCTATAAGGGGTGTTGATAAAACAACTCCCAAGCCGAAAACGCGACAGAGACGTAATAAATGCGGGCGGAGCTACGGGCGAACGGCTAATAGTATCACACTAATATTATAAATGCGAAAGTTTGTGTGTGTATATGTTTGTTACTCTTTCACGCTGAAACGGCTGAACGGATTTGGATGAAATTTAGAATGGATATAGCTTATACCCTAACTTAACACATAGGTTACTTTTTATCCCGGAAAAAATCATGTCGTTAAACCGAATAACACGCGGGCGGGCTGAGCCGCGGGCAAAAGCTAGTCATAACATAAGCTGCACTTTGTAGTGCAGAATGGTGTTCCGCTGGGTCCATGTTTAGTTACATAAACAAAAACATGTAATAATCAGAAGGTTTCGCATCGTTGGTGGTTATGTAAGTTTTAAAAATAACTTGCTTGAGCAGAAATTGGACACAAGTTATGAAGGTTTTTTTTTTGTAAATGTACGTAGTTATTTTCAAGGGTAATGACTAGTGTAATCGGCCTCTTTAATATAGCCGTGCGTATCATCAGAGAAATAGTCGATGACCTCCTTGTCCATTGCAGTTCGGACTAAAAGTGGGCTTGCGACAATTTCTTCGATAGATACGTACGATATCTTTATTATTTTTACAACTACCACATACAAGGTTAATAAACTAAAAATTATTATAAACTATTGCTTGATTAGCTTTACTTTAAATGTTTATTACGATGTAGTTTAAGGTGGTAACGGAGGATCTCGGTGCAAAATGCACATCATAATATTGTTTTCCTTACTTTTGAATAAAAAGTATGCAATAAATGCGTTTTATAGCAATTCGCGCAAACTGCTTGTTAATAGTTAGGTGATCACATGAAAATTATTCAATTTTATGCGTTACATTTTAGCTGCATTACATTACAACTGTAAACACGCTTTTAAGTTTTTTAATGTAATGCAAAGAAAATGTAATACATTGAAGTACGTATTTTTTTTATGAAGACTATTATTATTAAACTATTTCCGCAAGTTGCTTTAAAACACATTTATTGTATAGTTTTTATTCAAAAATAAGGAAAACAATTTTATGATATGCGGTTTGTACCGAGGTAAAAAGTTATCCCCTTAACTGCTTCAACTATTTAAGTGCTATTTTATCGTAGGTATAATTAAAACTGCACCTACCCTCAACAATTTCCCCATTGCCAAAGGTTAGCTGGTAGAAAATACTAAGTAATATTTAGATCGCCTTTGTACAGTAATTGTATTTTGTGCAATATATTTTTTATTATTAAAACACCTGAAAGCTTTTCGACACGATTACAATACATGATCGCTTCTACCACAATCACGATTTGAGTCATACAAGCTTTTATAGAATCATTCGTCAGTAATAATTGTGCATATTTCATTTATGTTAAGCCCACTACTATGTTATTCCTGTTTTAATAACTTTCTCCTTTAGTATAGAATCATTTTATACATTTAATACTACAAATAACTTGAGAAGACGGTTTTTACGTTTATTTTTTTATATAAATCAACAAGAAATTGAAATTATTTTAGGCTCTTCAAAAATAACATTTTGTCACATCCATACACTGTTTTTGAGTCAATAGCCCCCTTCCCTAGGTGCGGACTAGTCAGTCTTACAACTAGTTGATAGGTTTATTTGTTTCGGCCGTAAAATTTGCCGTAACAGACAGACGTACGAACTAGGGCTCCTTAAGGGTGTATAATGCCTCACTTCGCTTCGCATAATCCTGTTTTATCCCAACAAATACTGCAATAATCACTCTGAAATTGATATATGGTAAAGCTGAGGACTAATGCTATGGCAACGCAATGATGAAAACTTGATTCCATTAAATTTTCTCGATAGAAAAAAATTACAAAGTTGCCTCCAAACCGCACAATAAACCGATAGCATTCAATGAATATTTGAAATCAGATCTGAAACTTTGCATAATATAACTGATATTAGTATAAAGCAGATGCAGACTGTAACATAAAAATGAAAAAACCATCAGTGTAGGCGCGATTTCAAAATAACTAGTGTTTTGCGTGCGCGGCATCTGATTATAGTAGGATAGACAGCTAAAAAGCAGAAGCGTTAGAGTTAGAGCAGGACTGCGAATTGAGGTATTATGGGCCCTTAAATCGAACTAAACAGTGTTTGACACGTCCGTTTTTCAAAATCGTCTAAAGGAATGATCTGTCAGTTATCCGTTTAATCCAATGGTTCTTGAACCTTGTGTAGACACGCACGGACCCCTTTCAGAATTTCAAAAATTCCACAGACCACTAAGAAAATTTTAAGAAACGAAAAGAAAGCATAATTATTAAAAATCACTTTTATTGGTTAGTTTACTTCATTAAATTGTATGATAAGTAAGTTATGAATAGGATGCTGTTGTTTGGACCATGGACCCCACTTTAAGAAACCCTGGTTTAATCGGAACATTCGTTTTTATATAACAAGACGATCATGAAAAACGATTGCACCACGATGCACGTTTGTAGTATAATATAAGCTTGCAAAATTAAAACAACAACACGTGTCATTCAGATGACAGTTGCCTCTATAGCTACCAAAACTATTCAAACCGCTTTCTGTTTATTCCAGTATTACGATTATTTCGATGATTTGGTGTGTTTCGTTTGATTCGATTTTGAGAAACGTCACTGACAGTCAAAAACGGACTGATCTGGGAGCCCTAGTTCGGAACGGACTCACGAGTCATACTCGTCGTACCATAATGGTTCCTTTATATCAATTTTATCGACATACATCTTTTTTGTGCCGGCTGCGGGTCTATTACGTATCTTTGAATAGGTTGCCAACTATGGTTGCTATTCACCAAAAATAGATAAAAAATGAACTTCCAAAATAACCTTCAATGCGTATTGAACTATTTTCGAATTGTGACGTCATTTCAAGTGCGAACGTATCCTTAGATAAGCGGATATCTTTGTTTTCGACGATACGCACTCGGTTTGGCAACTGATTTTACGATACAGAACCAGGGGGCTGGTCGGGCCTTTCCTACTCGTAGCTTAAATCTGTCAAATACTTGAATGACAGATGCAGCTGAAGATAGCTTCGGGTGTACAATCGTTTTAAAATGCAAATCTTCATCTCCTTAATATTTCGATTCTCTAGTCGGAGCAATCGTCATCAGAATTTGCAAATGAATCCTCTTGCAATTCAAATGTGTATGTCCTATCGAATCTTGATAAGTAGCTTCACTGGTTAATGTAAAACCACTTCTGTTACAAAGCCATGAGGTGCTGTTTTCTGTGGACAGGAATGGAGAGAATATGCCGAAAGCCGGGATTAAGAGAACTAGTGTTTCATCGAATAGTTTTTAACTCAAAAAGTTACAGGCTGAAAATTTACCTCATTTTGGTTTAAGCTCTATGACGTAACTAAGCATCCGGAGATGGTTAGTCCTAGCCGAGGGTTGCGACCATAATAATCTGCAGCAACCATTAAAATTACTCCTAATCCGATTACAACGAAAGCCTTATTACAACAAACTAAAAATGACCTAATTTTCATTAAGGGGCCGTTCAAGTATTACGTAAGCAGATTTATTACAATTATTTACCCCCCCATCCCCCTTGTCAGCAAAAGTAAGCAAAGCTCTTACCCCCTCCCCCTATGCTTACGTAAACATTTTTCAATTATATATATATTTTTTTTATATTATAATGTTATAATTATAATTTTAAAAATAAGAAAATAGATTTAGGATAGAGATTAGATTTTACTGATACAGTATTCAACATAGAGTAAGGGGCAAAAATATACCGATGACGTAATCATCATCTAGACTCCCCTACCCCCATGTCATCGAAAATAAGCAAAACAAAGACCCCCCTCCCCCATAGTGCTTACGTAATACTTGAACGGCCCCTAAAAACCTGTTTGTTTTTTGGGTGTCCTCCTCAGTTTTATCATTTGTCTCGTTCTCGACTTTGTGTCCCATCACTAGCTGTTCGTTAATTTACTCCATTGTACCTAAACCAAGGCATTTGTGATTCAGATTCAGTTTGTATAGACAGGGAAGACTTGATGAACGGACTGTTCCGAAACAAGCAAACGTTGATTCATTGATTGTTACATGCGTAACTATTTAATAGATTGCTACGATGGTTATAAAAAAAGTGTATCCAAATCCGTTGAGTGGTTGTCGACTTTAAACGGAACATACAAACATAAAAAAAAACAATTTTTTTTTTTATTCTTGTCGAAGCTTATAATCCATTTAATTTAAATTTTGGCTTAAGTATTGATTGTATAGACACGACTTTTTTACTAGCACGGAGGGTAGAAATACTACATATTTAATCTATAAAACAAACTTTGTGTGCATTTAGAAACGTCGCTTATTATTAAGCATCTTAGGGTTGCAGCTCCCACCTTCGAGCTCGCATCATCAGACCAGCTCGGTGGTACCACAACAACCATCTCTGAGAAATCCACTTTCGAATAAAACCGGGGTTTAACAGAACAAAAGAACACAAGAATACTATAGGACGAAAAACCATGTCATAATCATTTTGATCGGCTAGATTGGCAAAAAGGACGTACGTGCGTCGTAGTCTACATATCGACGGTGTAAAAGGTATTTGACTAACCAGCATATTCGCAACTTTACAGTAGCCATTTAAAGTTTCATTATTACGGAAAAATATCATAACTTTTGTTCCTCTAAACGCAAGTTTAATCTTGATTATTTTTAGATTAAACTTGCGTTTAGAAAAACAACAGTTACGATTTTTTTAACATAATAATAAAACCTTAAATGGCTTGTGTAAAGTTGCAAATATGCTGGTTAGTCAAATAGCTTTTACACCATTGTATCTAATTCTTATTGCTACGCTAGATCAATAACAAACACCAGTGCGCAGAAAGAACGTTACGTTCAATGGACCAAAATTCAAATTTATATTATGTGTCACGTGAATTCGACATAAATTCGACATAAATTTAAACTTCAGTAATTTATGTAATAAATTGCAAAACATTTTAACAGTGGGAAATCAAGAATTAGGCGCTCATAACAATACGAAACTGGCAGCCTGTGTCTATAGAAAGTTGTTCCACGATTGTCGCACAATTGATAATTTAATTCATTACAACATTTTGTTGACTTTTGTCTCCGAAACTTCGCGTTTGTGGATCGAATTAGTGGGAAGTAATCAACGGTAATGAAGTTAAATTTTCAAATGTGGTGTTTGTCATAAAATATTGTTATCCTTTTGAACGGTTATTAAAGATAGACTGTAAATTTTGTGTCGCGATGTCGTTCTATTGCCATTCCATATATTTTACATTCCAAACTACTGCATTGTTTTCAAATTCGAGGAAAGAAGTTACTATTTAAGAAATGTGATTGATGTGGAAGGAAAAGAGTTGTGTCAGGATCGTAGCAGATGGAAATCTGTAGTCTCTGCCTACCCCTCTGTGCATGCATGTAATTCATATTATACTGACTTACAGATGTCACGATATTTGAGCAGATCATGATATATAGTCAAACGTCGCTGACCAAATCGTTAAACGTCGAACATATAATGATCTGGTCAGTGATAGTTAACTATTTCATCAAATGCGTTCATTTCATGAAATAGTCGACTATTTTATGAAATGTTCAATTCTATGATCTGGTCACGACATACACAGTGTAAGCGTCAATATTCTGAATAAATAATGCTCATACAACTTTACTGAAGTTTATTTATTTTTATTTTTAATAAAACAAATTTTAGTATAATTTATACTTGCAGTTGTCACCTCTTACTGAACCTTGAAGAAAACACTTTTACACTGTTTTCACAATATATTTAATGTTGTCACTATTTATACTTATAAAGTGTGTTTTCTTCAAGATGCTACATAAAAGTGAAAATTCCATTCGACAAAAACTACTCATAGCTTATTTTTTCTGGACTCGCCGCCAAACCCACATTTTTTTTACCTTGTGCAGACAAAAACTACTTTCGGTTTTTTTTTTGCTATATTGTATTACCTATACACCTATACTAGTACTATAATAGTACCTATATAACTATTGATCTAATATCGGTTTAGCATGTAGGTCAGAATAATATAGGTATGTAGGTAGAGTAGACAATAAGCTAATGTCTATTATTAGTTACCTTTTCTGATCTACCATTGTTGAGAGGTGGTTTTTTGGCTTCAAGTGGATAAAAGGGTAGAGCTGGGCTACCTTAAAATGAATATAGACACAAGATCGGTGACGTCGGTACCAAAAAAGGACCAAATAAAAGTACCTGGCACAAAATATTGTCGTGAGTTTGAAGATGGAAAAAGAGTTGTGTTTGTCAGAATATAATACTAAATAGAAGTGTTTGGTGTTCGTTTTTAGGTTAATCTGGACGAAGAACAAGAGGTGTGTTGGTCGTTGCAGATGGAGATCCGTAGTCTCTGCCTAGCTTCTCACGGAGACGCGAAAGACGTATGTTGGATTTTATCTACTATATGCCCCGAGGAATAACTGTCATCTGCAGACAAAACATAAACACTATAACTGTGACAGTGTCCAGAGTAGATCAATAAACTCCAGTGGAGACTTAACCTCCGATTTCACATTTGGGAAGTTCAAGTTAAGGTGGTAAAACCGAATCTCGGTGCAAAATGCACATCGTAATATTGTTTTCCTTACTTTTGAATAAAATGTATGCAAAAATTGCGTTTGAAAGCAATTAGCGGTAATAGGGTTCTCGTATTAAAATTTTGTTATTTTTGCCTTACATTTTGATTACATTCGATTACAACGATAAATACGCTTTTAAGGTTGTTAATCGAATACAATCAAAATGTAAATCATAAAATGATAGAATTTTAATGTGAAAACTTAATTATTACTAATAAATTTCCGCATATTGCTTTTAAACGCAATTTTTGCATACATTTTATTCAAAAGTAAGGAAAACAATATTACGATGTGCATTTTGCACCGAGATTCTGCTTTACCACCTTAAAGTGATACTTGCCCCGCACTCCCAAAAAGATCTGTTTCGTTTATTGGTTATGTATCGGTTAACGAAATTTTCTCAAGTCTGAAACTAGGGTAAGTTCCACGATTGAGGACGTCTTCGTGTCTGTTAAGAAGCAAGTGACATTCCTTACATGTACTTTCAGTAATTAAGTTATATCCTGCTTAAAATCACTTATCCAGGGAGGCAGTCTCCATTTTGCTCCCCGATATTCCCCCTTGGATGTCATAACGAACTTCTGAGCGCTCATAATTGCGTTCAAAGCTCGATGGGAGCGTAAATACATTGGAAACTCATTAATATGGCCGACATTCGGTGCCTACTTCAACTTATTTACCGACTTGGTGATACGTATTTAAAGAAAATGGGCTTTTCTTTCGTTTTGCACGAATTACGTAATTTCGTCTCATTCTGAGAATTTATTTATTCTGACATTTTTACTTAGTATTAGTTACTTTTTAATATACATGTCTGTATTTAGAACTGCCCAGAACTGGAAGTAAAGGCGATAGATATCCACTTACTACGATCTTACCACACTTCTTAACTTCATCTATTTCGAATGCTCACTTGACATCTAGATAAAATTTGAAAAGGTTGTTTAGTCTGTGTTCATAGTGTTGTAAGAGAATAAATGAAATTGCGTTCTTATTTAACAATGAAAAGTTTATAGTAATACAGGCATTTAAACTAATCGCAAGCTGCTTAGCAACACTGTCAACAGGGCACGTGATCTTTTTAATATCCTGATAACGTTAAATATATTCGTCATGTATAGGCCGCACTTTCACAAGTCTTTGATCTTATTATCAGACTCTGTACGGAGCAAAACTGCCCCTATGCTTAAGGCTTAAAGATCCGTGTGTGTATATATAAGTAAATAAGTAAGAGACATTAAGGCGACGAACTTAATTAATAATAACGGGGCTATCGTCCGATGACCAATGGGTATCCAGTAAGACGAAGAATTCTTCTATTTCAATTGAAAATATTCACCATAGGAAGTTGGCACTTTTTAATATTCTTTCGTAGCCTCTTGAGCGGGTTTACATTATTTTTCTAAATATACAGATTATTTTATTTCTGCGATTTCTACTTCTATATCTTTTCTTTCGAGTCAATGAACTGTGCGAAATAAAGTCCTAAATCAGAATAAACTGCGAACTCAAGAGTAATTTAACAGCTTCCAAGACGTTTAAACACTCCTTAACTGGCAATAAAAAAAGATTTCGAGTAAAAACGGCACAGCAACAACTCAGGTAGACAAACTTTGCCGGGGATTTGAATAACCCCCTTTAAATGTTATCAACAGGTAGAAGACCCCTTAACAACCGCCTTTCTTGGAAATAACACAAAGACACTAAAATTGTTTAATCTTTCAAATGTTTAGTCATGGGGACGCAAATCTTGAATGTTTTTGTTTTAATGCAAGAATTGAAACGAAGACGCAACGTGTGAATCATATTTTTATCTCCTCCCTTCCCTTGTAAGCTGAATACAAAATCGAGAACAGTTTTACAATTAAATTACAATTTTACAATTCTCATAAACAACTAGACTCACAATCTCGCTCAAAAAGTGTCCGCGATGAGTTTTGTCACCGCTATGGGGTGACAAAATCGAATGACGAATTCGTACAACTGACATTGCATCTTATGTTAACGACATAACGTCTTAATTTGGTTGAAGCATTTTTGCTACTATGCACGTCGCACGTTCGGACACTTTCTGACGAACTTTTCTTAGAGACTGTGTGTCTAGTTGTTTATGAGAGGTCAATGTCAGTATTGCAAAAAACGATTTAACAATATTATTGTAACATTGGTTTTCTGTGCTGTAATTGCTGCAGTTCAGTTGTATATAACACCGTTTAGGCATAGCAAAAACAAATCAGCGGCTTTTACTTTGGCTAGGCAAAGAGGATCTCTGCCATGTAGCCTCGAATGCTCCCACAGAACACCTTCATTAAGTGTTAGTCCGTAAATTACCGACTATTAGGCTGAACAGATAAGAACCTTACCGAATCTTATGGAATCAAATAAATAAAAATGTCTCGCTTTCTTTTTCTCGTTTGTAGGGTTCCGTACCTCAAAAGGAAAAAAAGGAACCCTTATAGGATCACTTTGTTGTCCGTCTGTCTGTCCGTCCATCTGAGACTTTTATCTCGGAAACTCCTGGAGGTATCGACTCGATACTATCGAGTTGTAATTAAAACTATATACTCAGGTCCACAATCCCTTCAAGCTGTGAAAAAATTAAACTTCTAAGTTAACGTAAAAAAAAGATACGGCCGTTTATGCCGCAAAAAACGTATACTTCGACACTCTCAAAGGAATCAAAATTTATAGGGTATTTACCGTTGACCTAGAACTATGAAATTTGGCAAGGTAATACCTTCTTGTACTACAAGTATAGTGAAAAATCTGAAACTATACATTTGTAATTAAATAATAAAAAAAAAAACATAAAATATGTACCCAAAAATTTGTACGGAACCTTTGGTGGGCGAGTCCGACTCGCACTTGGTATATAAACTATTGTGTCCGACTAAACATTATTATATAGACATTAGACACTCGTGCAGCCTATTATGACATTCTGCAAAGCTTCGTTTTAAAAACAAAAACCGGCCAAGTGCGTGTCGGGCCACGCGCAATATAGGGTTCCGTAGTTGCCCAGTACATTTTATAAGTTGGTCTACTAATACAGATCGCGCCAAACTTCTAGTCCCATACATTTAGAAGAACGTCCCATACATTGTCGTGTTTAGAGGGGACTAAAAGTTTCGCGCGACCTGTACTCGTAAACCTGTAAACCTTACTTAGCTGTGATAGTTTTCCTTTTAGCTTCATTATATACTACTTCTGTAATTTTTTCACATTTGTACCTATACATACATATAAGCAACCGTTTAGCCGGCAGAGGGGGACGCTTGACTCTAGCAAATATTAGCACTTTTTAAAGCTTAATATTTCGCCAACGGAACCCTAAATAGAAAAATGGTCTTCACAGACCCACAATTTTTTTAAACGACCTATCCAACGATACTCCACACTATGGGATAAACGAGAACAAAAAACTCATCCCCAATTTACGTGTATGGGAGGAACCCTTAGGATTTATTTTTTTCGAGATTTATTTTAACCATTTTGTTGGCGTGATTAATATGTATACTCATGCCAAATTACAGCTTTCTAGTACTCAGCCTCTGAGCTAAGTCGCGGACTGACGGATATGGAGAAACTATAACTTGTCCGACTACGGAACCCTAAAAAACACTTTTATATAAAACGGTGGTGGACTGGTAAGCTTTAATCTCCTACGTTTATTGTTAATTAAAAATTTTATAAAGTTATTTGTATGTTTAAAATTTCGTGTATGACTTTCGCACAAACGGAGAAACCACAGATATAGATCTAAGTATATCTGTTTGGAAAACTAATTATTTGTGATTACTTGGTTTTTCTTTTTACACTTAAATTCACGTGTTTGCATTCTTATCTAAAAAGTATTACCGAAGCATTCAAGAAATGTATGGTCTCTTGAAATCTTCCCCCCTCATACTAAAGTACATCTAACATCTTTGTTTACCAGCCCTCACTATATTAGCATTGCTACTGTCAAAATACTCCATTCCCACGAAAAAAAAACACCTAAAAGTGACGAACAATCAGCTAGTTAAAAAAAAAAGTTGACGCCGTAACTTACATTGACAAAAAAACCCTAATAGCGTCAACTGAAATCTCAGTATCCATGTCCAAAACCGTTAATACTATTAACTTATTCATACCCCTATATCCCCCAAAATCTTGGGTGAGAAATTCTTTAGCCCCTATTTGACTATTTTATTTTTCTAAGGGCACGCAGGTTCACACGATCAGGTGCCTTTTTCTATTTCAAATTCGGAACAATGGACTAGGGTCGCGCTCCGTTCTACTCTTTGTTCGAAATTCAAATCTTAGAATTCGAATCTCGAACCCCAAGACAAGATGGTGGCCAACGGTTCTCATACATCGTTGGATTTTCGTTACTGAGAAGCAACTAGTAAATTTTTGAAAAGTATTGACGATTTTTATGTAAATATTCTCTTATTTAATGAAACAACAACAATAAACATTCGTCCTGAGCCATAAGAGTTTTCATTTAATTTCCATTTTTCACCTCATTTCACGTGTAAAACGTTCTTCATTAACCTTCAAATTAATATATAATAATTTGAGCAAATTGAATTTCTCCATGTAATAATCAAACAATTAACCGTGTAGGTTCGCGTTGATTTCGTTTCATTATGACCCTTTTGGTCCTTTTCATTTATTATGCATGTTTGTTCTGTGTATACTGCTTCGGTATGTTATGATCGGTAAACGTTCATACCTACCAAATTTAGTGGGGTTATACATTTATAAGTTATATGGATCAATCAATCAGATTGTAGAAGAGAACTTTATAAGCTGGTTTATTAAACTAAATTAGAAGCCGATGTGTGTCGCTACAAATGTCGTTCATATCAGCGTGCATTTCAAAGTGGCTGTGACGGCGATATCGCTGCGTCGTCGGATAGCGCAAAATAGAGAAATAACCCTTTTCATATATGATTAATTACATATTTTAAAGTTTTAAACATCAATATGTTAGATTTTTGTATTGCTCGTGTGTGTGTGAAAATTTTAGCAAAACAAGTTTAAGCATCAGTTTTTTAAACAATTTTATAGCTTTATTAGTAAGGCTGTTTTGAAAGCCTGGGTAAGAAATAAAAAGCTATATGTTATACCTTGGTCAAAAATAGTAATATATTAGTACGATACTAATAATCATTTGGTTTAAAATTAAAAAAAAATATTATATGTATAGTAGGCCTACCATGAGTTTTGCTTACAATACACGTTACCGTCTACGTAAAATATTTTGTATGAGAAATGCTGGTTCCTGTAGTGAGCCGCTAGGGGCGCTGCACAATTTCTCATAGTAAGCAAAACTCATGGTAGGCCTACAGACACGACTTTTTTACTACTTTATTATAAGTATCACACTAATATTATAAATGCGAAAGTTTGTGTCTGTGTGTATGTTTGTTACTCTTTCACGCTGAAACGGCTGGACGGATTTGGATGAAATTTAGAATGGATATAGCTTATACCCTAACTTAACTCATAGGCTACTTTTTATCCCGGAAAAAAGTATGTCGTTAAACCGAATAACACGCGGGCGGAGCCTCGGGCAAAAGCTAGTTATAGATAAATTTAGGCAGAAGCAGTGAACGCGCCATTGGTGCGGAACACTTATTTTACATATGGTGAAGAAAACTGATTTCGGCAAGTTATATTATATCATTGAAATGGTTATACTTCGGGATTATACTGCAATAATTAAATTTCATAATTACCAAATAAATAAACTTAGAATTGTCAGATTTCAGATTTAAGTTTGAATTACATAAATACAACCTAATGTGTCTTATATAAATATATATTTGGTTTGCATTATGTAAATATGAAGGCAATGCGCTGTCTCTCGAGAACGTGGTCGTAATCTGCTTTTTCCGTGGGCGCAGTGAATTAAGGGCTTGTATTGGGTCTTTCAACGGTTTTTGTTTTAATATGCTGAGTCAACTACTTATCTGATCAATGTAAAACTTGGACACGTGTTTTTTCAGACCTTTGTCTTTCCGTTGTCAAGTCGGTTACCTAATTGGACACATTGCGCTCGATAGATTTTATTTTTGAAAATGATGCCTTTTTAAGTTATTATTTAGTTTTATGTTTAAACGGCTTGAGTTTTATGTCTGAAATTACTGCTATAACAAGAAAACATGATTTATTTTCCGATCTCTGGTGGAAAAACTCCTACATCAAATACTTTTTCGTAAAATCCAGAAAAACCTCCCAAATTCACTGATTTTGCGTGCCGCCAGCGCGCGAAGCGAGCATTCTCTTACCAGGGGTAAGGCCTTAAACACAACAGCCATGTTAACCTTCTATACGTACCTTTCTATACGTATATAATTATATTCCAATGGAAATAAATATCTGAAGCAATCGCAATCCACTCTAGGTCGGTACGGTAATCGAATCTTGAACGTAAGGTCATTATTAAGGTCGTCCAGTAGAAATGTACCAACCGCAAGGTCAATAAGTGAGTTGTCGAATTTGTCGTCGACAAAATAACTAAAGAATTATTCGGGTAACAGTTTCTTTGTTATCTAAAGCGAATATAAAGTCCGGATTTCCTGATACAATAATCTTTGATGTCACGCAAGCTGGGCTTGTTATTTTTTTGATGAATTGATTTTTATGCTGTTTCCTTATAAGGTTGAAGTTTCTTGACTTTTCTTTGTTTACCAGACACGCTGTTGGGTATTAAAATTATGCTCACGCAGCGGAACTTTTGTCTCGCTTGCTCGCATAGGATTTGTGGTCTCATGGAAGTCTTTGGTTTCAATAGATGGCTTAAACAACATGGACAGATTTTGTAAATTCAATGTCGGAAAAAAACTTTTTGTAAATAATTTGTTTAGCTAATAGTTACTCGTACAATAAAAAACTAATGCAAAAATTGTGGCTTTCTTTAATATAAAAGGCAAACTAAACAAACGGAACTCTTTGACGATGACGGTATCAATAATTTGGATAAGTGCGAGTCGGACTCGCACAAAGGTTACACCACACAATACAGGTACTGAACCCTAAAAACATGGTAAATAACCACAACATAGATGTCATAGCAAAAATAAACTACTAAAATAGTAGCGCCTGGCAAACAATTCATACTTAAGTACGGAACCCTATTTTTTATTATTTGGTATTTTACTTCAGAGTATCTACTTAATTCTGAAACAAATAACGTTCCAAAAAGCTACTTTATCTAGGTTTTTGTATGGGGGCACAGGTCTCCCCCTGGGTTTAATTTTTTTAATTATAGTTTTATAATTATAGATTTAGTTTAAACTACCGTCAGATTGGCAATGCAAAAGAGAAAGAGCATATATACGCGTATGTTAGAGCGAGATAGATAGCCGAGACCATTCACGCACACGCTATGGACCTGGATGGACCTGCAGTAAATTATGAACGAAAACAAAGAAACAAATTCTGCTTATTTTTGCAAAATTTCAGGTTTCAAAGTGTACTTTTGTAATTATGAGATGTAATTAATTATGGTTACGTGTGCAGCGCCCGGATGTCACTCATCTTAGAAAAAAAACTCACAGAATTGTACATTTCTCATGGACACACTATTGAAATATTTTGTTCTCTAAATGCAATGTTTTAGAATACAGAACTTTGTTCTCTAATGGGTGGCAAAAGTTACCGAATTTAATCACATATTGCTTTGAATCTACGGATTCAATTTGGAATGATAAAAAATATAGTGAATTTCAGTTGGTCATTATCTTCACTTCGCATGGAATTATACATTTCATACTATCATCATACTTGTGGTCTTTTACTACACAATTCCCCAAAGGATAACATTTATATACATTTTAATCCATGTTCGGCAGAAGTCCACAAAAGCGATCTGCCCCGATCAAGCTTTTTGGTCTTGCCTTCGTTACTACATAACCGATCTATTACTAATACTATATCTATGTAGGCCATAGTAAAAATTAAAGTTTCTGTAAAAATTTCAACTGTCTACCTATTACAGTTGAAGCTGTAGACCTCTGTGACAGACTTGCGAACGGACGGACGGACAGACAGACAGTGGAGGCTTGGTTATTAGCAGGGTCTCGTTTGGCACTCTTCGGGTACAGAACCCTAAAAAATATCACAGGCAATAAGCTTACAAGCTGTCGCTCATACCGAAAACCGTCGCAATTGGGCCTGACCGAAAAATACAATCCGAAGGTTTTCACGTAATGAGGAAACCCCATAAAAAGCTCGACTCATTACGTAAGCGACAACCCCGCAGGCCTCATGCAGCACCCCATAAAGTTGCGTGTTCGACATAAACAAGAACAAAATTTTAATAATACCGACGACGTGCCGTGATCGTGGACTGTAAAACGTAGGAGTTAGAGAACAAGACGGGGTACGGAGAGGGTTGAGTTGGAAACACCATGCCCTAGGCTAGGAGCTCAAGAATGAAAACTTGATCTTAGCATAAAATCTCACCTTTCTGAAACGTGTCTCAGACGCATTTATCTAGACGTGGTGATTATGGGAAAAAGTAGTGGGAAGCTAACTTTTGGTAGGTTGTTTGGTAGGTTTAAGTAACTTGAGATAGATAGAGATAGAAGACGCTCACCACCACCACGACATTGAGGTCCCACTCCTCAATATTGAGAAATGACTCGATGGGTGGAGAAGCAGCACAGGTTGAAACAACACTACGTATACTAGGGTGCCTCAAAATTACACTTTTTTCGAATTTCATAAGGCCGTTAAGAAAACAAAAATTTCAAGACGGTTTTTTTCCGTACATTTATACATTTACATATCTTTAAAACAAATTTGGGGGCAGAAGATGTAGTCCAGTATATTTTATTTTACTTTACTTGAGCTATTTGTAGATAGATTACTTCAATGATTCCACTTTATAACATGAAATTCTAAAAAAGTGAAATTTCGAGACACCGTAACGTATAGTTTACGAACTTACCCCAAAAGAAAATAAAATGAAGTCGAAATTAAAGCAACCTTAAGGTGGTCGCACCAAATCTCGGTGCAAAATGCACATCATAACATTGTTTTCCTTACTTTTGAATAAAAAGTATGCAAAAATTGCGTTTTAAAGCAATTGGCGGAAATTTATTATTAATATAGGGTTTTCGCATTAAAATTACGTTATTTTATGCCTTACATTTTGATTACATTCGACTACAACGATAAATACGCCCTTAAGTTTGTTGACCGAATGCAATCAAAATGTAATCATAAAATGATAGAATTTAAATGTGAAAACTTAATTATTACTAATAAATTTCCGCCAATTGCTTTAAAACGAAATTTTTCATACTTTTTATTCAAAGGTAAGGAAAACAATATTATGATGTGCCTTTTGCACCGAGATTTGGTTCGACAGCCTCAAGTAGTTTTAACTCAAGTATCAGCTTCTAATATGGATATGTTCGTAAAAAAAAATTACGCCAGTTATATTACCTCTACACATGATAGTGATAAAACTTAATACAATTTTCTTTTAAAATACAAAGTAAATTCTCCGCGAACAGTCTTACATCATGATTCTGGTAGAACTTGAAGACTCCTTCCCACGCGCTCAGACCGCGCATTCATTTCTCTATTGCAAGATTGGTAAGACGAACTTGAGTAATCAAGTTACTTGGCGCGGTCTCTTATGAAATAGGTTTAGTAGTAGTAGATCAAGAAACAAATCCTTGATACAATATGTTTTCTAGACAAAGTCGTCGTACTTATCTCTGTCTGCATTATAATTCGCAGTCGTATTCCGGAAACTCGATGAATAATAAAAAATCTGTTAGATTACGTGACACTGATACTAATTGAAAAATGTCTTTGTTTAAAACTATTTTGAGTAACTTACTTATTGTTATTCAGATAATAAGATTTTTTTCAAGAAAACCAAACAGAATTAAATTGTAATTTGTTGTTAAAATTAGCTTCGGAAAAATGTATCCAGCTCTTATTCTATAATAACCAGGGAAGGATCTAATCTAAATGTAGATGAATTTGGGTAAAATGTGAGGTCAATTACAAAGGTACGGCGCCTGATTTCGTACTGTATTTCTGGAGTAATGTAGCTTGTTTAGATTTTAATTGAGGGACACCCCTTGTCTTTTGCATTGCCGCCTCGTAATAATGTTGAAAATGAGTTTAATATTCCTCTAGGTTTACTTTGACTAGGGTACCTATTTGAAATTTATTTTAAAAACTGCCAAAGCAATAGATACGTTTCGCAAAATTGCGATTAAAAATCAAGATACCCTTGCAGTTTTTAGTTTATTTATATTTTTTATATATTTTAAATGGTTTTATTTGTTATCATTCGTTAATTTTATTATTACATCATACACCATTACACATTACACCATAATTTATTTACAAAGTTACAAGCGAGTATTAGTAACGACATCTATCGCTCATAACATAAAATCATTAATGATTGCACTCACTTGTTCGCCTGAAGATGTCGCTGCCAGCACATTAATTTTTCGCCCTAGTTCCGAACCGATCTTTGTCGAAGCTTCAAACTCCAATTTATTTTTTTTAATGTTTGGGGCACCATTAGAGAGAAAAAAACCCTAATAGCGTTTATATTTTAACGCTAAAATCGTGATTCCATGCTGCATAGGTAGAACCCACAGTCCATTAATCGATAAGGAGGGTGGTACTGGTGATCACATAAATTAAAAACGTTTCCACCGTTAATGGCCGAAGTTTGTTTGCCACTGTACCGTCGCTGTAAGTTAGTGTGTGCTGGATTGTACTTGCGAAAAAGGTTTTACGGAATATTGTAATGAAGAAGCAAAACCAAGATATTTTGCAAAAGTATGATAAGTTTCAAGAATGTCTGTAATCTGTACATCGTGTACATTGTGGGGATTATAATCTTCTAAGGACCGATTTATATTATTTATTAAGTTTTTGTGCCGTTTGTTACGAATAATTCAAATTCATTCAAATTTTGTAGCAGAGCAGAGAGCAAAGCAAGTACTGTACCTTACAAAAATATAAATAGCTCCCAGTTTAAAGCAACAGGATTTCCCATAGCTGTGAATTTAGCTATGAATACTTAGAAAAAATCCTACATTAATAACCTAAAAGTTTTAAATGTAGGCTTGGGCATATAGAAAGGCTGAATAAAAGTAGAGTGAGGAATAAAATGTATGGTACGTAAGAGAAAGGTAAAGCTCGACTGGGCCGCCTTAGAAAAGGACGTATGCCGACCAAGTTGGTGACATACTGAAGAAAGGCAACGTCAAAAGTACCCGGAATAGAAGAGCTTGTATGACTAAATTGATGGATGTGGAGAAAGCGAAAGATATGTGTCAGGATCGTAGCAGATAGAAATCTGTGGTCTCCGCCTCCCTCCTATGATACAGGCGTGAGTATATATATGTATGTCCATTCATAACTATGCCAAATCCAATTGTTTTAGCTTCTGAAATTTTATTTAAAAACCTTTAACATAATTTTTAACTAAAACTAATTTAGTTTTGTTGGTTTCTTACGACTTTGACGAATCAGGCCCTCGAAACAGCAGCGATTTTCCCTTTTAAATTTTCTGACTGTGAGAATTTTTTTTAAATATTCATCGGAGAATTTTCGTAATGCCGCGGACAGACAGATCGGCTGACAGAAACAGGAGGGCTTTTCCTATATTTATGAAACTCATAAAGATGAAAGAAAATAAAATAAACTCTGGTTGATAGACATTGAACACTCACATTGAAGTTGAGTATTTCTTCTACTTAAATCCCTAATTTGGGACACTTTTGTTTGACAAATCTAAATTTTATTCATAGAAGAACGGTAAAAAACAATGGCTTCTAATTTATTTTAATAGCGCCGGAACAATATCGTCGGATTAAGATAAAATCAGCGTTGAAACGATTTGAGACAATTTGTCCAAGACAAGTAGACCAAGTGGGCCAAGAATTTTCAACTTTATTACTAAGTAATAAGAGCTGTTTATGTCTGTGTTTTTTGTCGCAGACGTATTCCGAGGAGTACAAATGTTGTCTTAAATTGTGAATTGAGTTGTCGTTGAACTAAGTGAAATAATTATTTTATCCCTTTGCGTGGCAGTGGGCAACCAAAGAGGCAAGATATTTTATTTATTTAATAAACGGAACGACACTTTTTGCCGTCGATTTTATGTTCCAGGTTCTAATTTGTAATTTGAGATTGTTTACCTCTTGCGCAGACGAGCATTTTCCTATTTCCTCATATATCAAATAAGGCTGGATTTGTCAATCAGCGATATCGAAGGACTATTAGACCATTCGATCTTGCCCTTCTTCTTAGCAAGACTAATCGAATGGGCGGAGTTAGGCATATATGTAACGTATTAGTATTTAGTATATGGGTAGCTATCATTATCATATAGTAGGTTATTGTCTACATTAAATATACCTTTAATGTAGTCTATGTACGTATATTTACTTATTAAGTATGTATACCCAAAACCCAATTTAATATATTGTATTTTCTTCTTTTAAATTTAACCATTTTACTTATTTAATATATTCTAACTTGCGATAAGTGTATTTATGTACCTTCATTGCAAAAATAAAGTGTTCATTTCATTTTATTTCATAACTTGTTTTGTTTTTTAAGAATTCTATTAGTTTATCCTATGATTAATTAAATTGAACCCCCACTGAGTTGTAGAGTTTTCTTTGGTTACACAGCAACATCAGTTTGAATTTCGAAAATGTCTTCCGCGATTGTTACTTCTCTGGGCGATTAGCGTCAAAACATTGTTTGTCAAGTCACGTCTCTGATTTTAGATAGAACATGTTTAGTATTTAAATCATGGCTCCGTGACTTTCCGTTTTTGGCGCGAAATAGAGGAACCCAGTTACCGTTTTTAGGGGTCCGTCAAATACGGAAACTCAAGCAGTTATCTCTTTTATGCTGGTTCACGGCAACGCCGATAAGGCTTACTAATTAGTTTGTATAAGCCATGAGAAATATTCCCCGTGATAAGAGCAGAATAAAAGTCAAGATTTATAGAATATCATTAAAATAAAAAAACAGAAAAATTGGTATTCTTAATTACTGAATATAATGTCAAAAAAGTTACCCAAAAGCGATTCATAATACATTTTATAAGTAATTTATCGTAATATAAGTAAAAACCCAAACCCTGTAAACTAAAGCTATTCCCACGCCGTTTAAATTCCGAAATTTGATTTTCGAACTATTAATTTCTCTCGAACTTTCAAACCGCCAATCGATAGGCATTAAGTACAGCTGACTGATCGGTAGATCAAGTTATCCAATATATTATACAGAATTAGGCCGTTTTCTAAGTCATTTACCCTGCGACGCTCGATGGAGCAGCCCCTTAAATCCGCTTGTATAAGTTTCTTTTATTTTACGTATGTATTGGTTTTTATTTAAAGTTTTAAAGCTGCAATTGCGCAATACGTTCGCTTGATAATTAAGAAACTGCTGGTTCGATTGAACTGATACACAAAAATCGCAGCATAAACACGAAAAATTTCCTTATTGAGTAAATAAATTAAATTTTCGCGGAAAGTTTTTGTAGAAAGCTTGACGGATTTTCTTAATGTGTCAACGAGTACTTATTTAGAGGTAATTTCTTTGTGTAAACTGTTTATGTACATTGTATTTGCAGGTAAAAGGGATATATAGGTATACATACATAATATAATGTATTTACATGTTTGGTTGATAATTTACAGGTTTCTCTAATTTAATTTGCCTTATATTTCTGCAATGTTTTGCTGTCTGCTGATTTTGTAGGCTTCTTGTTAACAATACAGACTCGTGTTTTATTTAAAAATAGTAAGAAAAAAAAACTTTAGACATGTGAGAATTTAAAGTTGAGGCATGAAATTAAGCGCTAAGATTGGCTCATTCGTGTCTTAGTATCATTACATTTTATTAAATAACAAGCTATGATTACTAAATTAATGTAGTTAACATCTATATTTACATGTTTTAACTTTTTTAAACATAAACTATTGTTAGATAAACATTAATTTAAAAGTAGATTATTTTGCTGATCGGAAAGGGATTTGAAGCCCAAACGCTAGCAACGGCTCTAAAATCGCAAGGAAAATGACAAATCACGTCCTGGATCCTTTTTCTTGTTTTGTGTTTTGTTGCTTGTATCAAGTTGCCAAAAACGTAATTTGACTATCGATTTACCGCACATGTGTTCTAATTTGCCAGTATTTTTTATACTTTTTGGAAAATGTGTACCCAAGTATAAACATTTTTAAACAATCTAGTGGAAAATTAAGTGGCGTTTACACGCTATTTAGGTTAAGGCGTAGTAGGTAAATTAGGTGGTAGAGCTAATGCCGGGCTCAACTGTGGAGGTACCACCATCTTACTCGGAAATCCTCCCGAAGTTATTCGGGGGAGAGTAAGAGAACAGCTCTCAGGCAAAATCAGGCGGCTCACCATTGCCTGGGACCGATGGATGGCGGTATATCCATCCCCAATTGCCGGGCCTTATATAAATCAGACTGGTGACGGGCAGCGGCGTCACTGGTGCAAGGGTTTCGCTAACGCGCTCACCAAGTGTGGCGAAATCCTGGAAAGGCCTATGTCCAGCAGTGGACAAAACAGGCTGGTGGATGGATGGATGGTAGTAGGTAAATCGCACAATGAAAGAGATAATCATATCTGAAAAAGCGCGCGAGTGGATAATGCTGTTTTTCAATAAATAAAATTCAATATAAATTCAAACAAGTACGTTTTTAAAAAAATCGCTGTACTATCGTTTAGATAACGGGTTTATATGTTTTAAACAGTAATCATTGTTATTTTTACTTTATTAGTTTCGATAGACTGCTTGTTTGAAATGAAAAAATAGTCTTCACTGCAATTTTTTTCGATCGAGCCAATTATCTCTATCGCGTTTTGGGCTGTTACATCGCCGTGGAAAAGATTTTGTTTATAACATGTATTTATTTCAGAACCATATCTATTGCAGTTTGGGAGTACTACTTGTTCAAAAACTCCGTTACTACCTACGTCGTCTTAATCATGATTATAATAATTTGGCAGTTGTAAGAAAATGTAATTATTGACCATATTACAAATTACTTTCTAAAACTTCAAAGAGTTTTTAACATGCCGGTTCCGTACATGTATTTTTCTGAACTAACGGCTAATTTGCCATTACTTACAGTCGAACGGTAGGCCTAACATCAGTTTTGGCTTCAAAACTCGCTAAATATTACTATGGTAGGCCTACAGTCCGTCTTTTTAGGGTTCCGTACCCGAAGGGTGCCAAACGGAATCCCATTACGTCTGTCATAGCACAGGGATCTACAGCTTCACCCGTAATAGTTAGACAGTTGAAATTTTCACAGAATATGTGTTACTATGGCGTCTATCAAGGCAAATATTAAGAATAAAAATATAAAAACACCTCGACAAAGTAGTATTTTTTAACGTTATTTGTTTCAGCCCTATCTTAAAGGCGGTAATAGACACAAGTTTCAAATTTGATCAGAATGTTGTACATATTTTTAAGTACAACAACAAATAATAAAATTTGGGTTCAGTACTCAGAGGGAGCCGAACTGTTTGTCAAGCGCTACCATTTTGTGTCGCCTTGATGTTGCTAGGACATCTATAATGTTGTAATTCACTATGTTTTAGGATTCCGTATCCGTATTGTGTACGGAACCCTTTGTCGCAAGTGTCGCAAGTCCGATTCGCACTTGGCCAAGTTATTTAATGTACAGATTACCGCGGACAAAAAGATACCGAGGGTTATCTCCCCGATATTATTTTTATTTACCAATTATATTTGTGACATGAAAAAACAAAATAGGTACCTGTAGCCTATATCATTAGAGCATAGTAAAAACGGAATAGTAAGCTATCTTCACAGAGATGTCGCCCGCGCGGCTTATATGTGTGCGAGCCACTGCGAGCCTGCACGTACGAACCACAGCACGCACACAACGACAATATCTCAGGCGGTTTCTGGCGGTATGACAAGGGTCGGCTGCGCTCCGCAATCGCGCTTACGCACGCCGCGCTACAAAACAGATACGTAGGTATTTTGTGGTCGCGCGCCGTTCGTCGTATCCTTAGACCATTTAACACGGGACTAGGCAAGCGCACTTATCCCCCTCTGCCGAAGTACATGAACAATTTGTTCATGAGGGTTTGCTTGTTTGCGCGTTTTGTGTTTGTGTTGCAGCTTTAGATTTAATATAAATAAAGATATAATTGCTATATTTAGCCTTTTATTTTCTTTAAATATTACTTATATCAATAAAAATTAAATAAAAACACAATTTTCAAAATATTTCGGCCTCTTCTATGAGGCCGTCATCAGTTGAGTGATCAGTTGAGTGATGACGGCCTCATAGAAGAGGCCGAAATATTTTGAAAATTGTGTTTTTATTTAATTTTTATTGATATAAGTAATATTTAAAGCTTTAGATTTAGTGTGACATATCAATTTTTCGCAGAAGTGTGCGTGAATGAGTAAATGTGTGCTGTGCGTGTTTACCTCCCCTCCCGTGGAAAACGGCAGAATAATTTCAGTACTAAGAGTCGCGCTTTGCCAGGTCCCGTGTTAAATGGTCTAAGGTCGTATCTCTGCAAAATAAATTGACAACCCTGCAGCAGTTGGCATTTAAGCCTCACACGGCGCGGTAGTTGTTCTACTATTCTGTTTTTACTATGATTAGGGTTAGCTTGGCCACAGCCTAGCGACCAACAACTAAGTATCTATAGCTCGTTGCTAGCGACAAAATAATAATAATTTTTACTTATCAAGATATATTTTTTATCGATGACGCGACGCTCAAAGCGTCTTGTTTATTTCAGAAGATTTCGTGTCGATCGATTTATATGGACCGCCAACAGTAATAATTTGTCTACGTGCGAGTCGGACTCGCGCATAAAGGGTTCCGTGCCACCGCGTTCGGACCCCTCTAAAAATTATGGTAGATAACAACGAAAAGCAAAATCAAGGCTACAAAAAACAATGCACTAAAATGGTGGCCCCTGATGAAAAATTTGCCACAGTCTGCGTACGGAACTCTAACTTCTAATATTTTTTATTTTACTTTAGAGTATGTCCTACAATCTGACTTAATTTAAAACGTGTATGTATTTCCGTCTTTAAGTAAGAGCCAAAACCAGTAACATTTAAATAATTAATTGCGTGGGGACCCCATTTTTATTTATTTTTTGTTTGTCGTGATAGCGAGGCCATACAGAAACATGTATTTTGTAAAAATTTCAGTTTTATACCTATTACGGTTGAGGCTGTAGATCCCTGTGACAGACAAACGAACGAACACACGACAGCGGAGGCTTAGTAATAGGGTCCCGTTTGGCTCCCTCGGGTACGGAACCTTAAAAAGTATTGAGCTTTTAAACTGTTTCCCGTTCTTGATAAACAGCTTCTATAAGTTATATAGTGTAGGTTCTGGTTTGATTGAATGAGGTGATTGGATCACTAAGCCGGCTAGTATTATGTCATTTATATGATATTTAATAACCGGTCTCGTAAAAAGCGGGAAAGCCTGTTGCTATGGTTACATTAGCCGCTGAGCGCCTTGCGCCGTAAAATTAAATAAATCGTGTTTATGTTTTGAGGTCCCGTACAAAGAAAACCGGTTTATTTTATACTTTCTTGGACACATAAATATTATTCCACTTGCACTTAGAAATAGCATGTACAGCTTATCTCTAAAAAGAGATTTCTTCCAGAAAACCCCTTTGATAAATAAAAATCATAATAAATAAGTATAACTTCTAACAATGCGTATTATTCTTATTAGAGAATACACGTTACTTATGAACCTACATCACACTAATATTGTAATTGCGAAAGTTTGTGTGTGTGTATGTTTGTTTGTTACTCTTTCCCGCTGAAACGGCTCAACGGATTTGGATGAAATTTAAAATGGATGTAGCTTATACCCTAACTTAACACATAGGCTACTTTTTATCCCGGAAAAAGCATGTCGTTAAACAGAATAACACGCGGGTGGAGCCGCGGGCAAAAGCTAGTCTCTAATAATTTCTACACATCCACTTATAATAGTCTGTAGGCATGTACTTTTTTACATACACAACTTGAAGAAGACTCGATTTTGATGATGGTTCCATTGTTCTACCGAGAGCAATGACTGTGCACACTAGTAATGTAAACCTAATCAACTATGCGATGTTTTTCTTTAAAAGTTTTCTAATTTTGAAATTACAAATGTTTTTCTGAGCGTATCTCCGAGGAAAACCGCTGCGCTGCATGACGTCATTGCTTACCGGCCTCACTGTACTAAACAGTGGGTATTATACTGAATATTTTATATAGCATAAAATCGTACTATGTGAAATAATTACGTAAGGACCAAATAGAAATATTTTCGCCTTTCAGATTCATTGAATAAATTAGATCAAGTCGCTTTCGACGAATAAAGAGAGACAAATCTTACGTATAATTTCCAAATTACTGATATTGGAACGATTTCGACACAAGTATTAATTTGGTTATTTTACTTTGTACGTCGAAATATATTATTATTCCAAGTCTTCATTTTTATTTTGGTCCTTATTCTTTAATTTCATTCATTATTTTTCTTTGATTTAGGAAATACCTACGTATATTAAAATACCAATATACAAGTAAATAGTCTTTCCGGTTTCTTGAAACGTCCAAACCATGGACAAAAATCATAAATAAAAAAACACTTTTTTGTTGATTATATTATCATAACTTGCAATTTGTGACATAGTTATCTCTTTTATTCTTTGCGAAGTTTATAGGATAATAATGTATTTTTGCGCTGTGTTAATCAGAGCTGAGCAATCACTATTTTAGTGAATCAAGCAGGAAGAAATGTGTCCGAGAGCTGAGATTCTATTTAGATGAGTTGGGGCAAAGTTTGCTAGATGGTAGAGCTAGTGCCGGGCTCAACTGTGGAGGTACCACGATTCTCGCAAACACCTTCCAAGTTATTTGGGAGAGAATAAGAGGTCAACTCTCAAACAGGCACAACCAGGTGGTCCATCATTGCATGGGGCCGATAGATGGCGGTATATCCATCCCCAACTGCCGAGCCTTATATAAAACAGACAGTTTTTTTTTTCTATTATATAATAATGTACTTTTTGCAAACAACATTCAATACATTCTCAAACCAGGTGTTTTCCTAGTCGGGTTTAGCATTGACGGCTAAATCCGACTAGAAAAATACTTGCCCCCTGATTCTGTATCGTAAAATCAGTTGCCAACCGAGTACCTGTCGTCGAAAACAGACATACCATTAAATTCCGCTTATCTAAGGATACGTTCGCACTTGAAATGACGTCACAATTCGTAAATAGTTAATACCCCTTGAAGATTATTTTGGAAGTTCATTTGTTTTTGGTGAATAGCAACCATAGTTGGCTACCGATTCAAAGATACGTAATTGGCCATTTGAGAATTCCGCGAGGGCTGATTGCTACTCACAAACATTCTTCGGAAACTTTGTACGCTCTACGTATTCACACTACACTACCAGACTTTTCAAAATAATTCTTTCCTTGTCATTAATTTCCATCTAAAGTAAAAAAGACTCGTCATCCACTATACAAAGATCATCATTTTCAAAGGAATCTTTTGAGAAGCTTTCTGATCTGCGGATACTTTTGGCTTAACTTTTAATGATGGCATTACAACTCCCGTACCTTAAATGTTCTTTAACCGTTTTTCCCATAACAAACAAATTTTCTTTCAAGCTCCCTTTAAGATTTAGCTACGCGACCGGCCGTCATTTTTAATAATTGACTCCTCTTCGGAGAATTGCTCAAACTTGAAGATTTTTCTGAACCAGGTGTTCTGGTTATGGGTTTCCTGTTACTATAGGATGACAAAATACTTGTTTGAGCTCAGGGCGTCTGCTTGCTTTGTGGTTTCTTGAGATGAGGAAGATAGTAAAAAAGAATACGGATATTCACTGTTAATCAGTATATTTAAGATTTTACATGGCGAGCGTGTGCGCCTTAGGTTTGTTGTAGGAGAAGTCGTAGACAGGTGGAGCCACCGGCGAGCGGGCAGCCTCGTCATCCCGTCGTGTGCG
Organism: Ypsolopha scabrella; assembly: GCA_910592155.1. NCBI lineage: Eukaryota > Metazoa > Arthropoda > Insecta > Lepidoptera > Ypsolophidae > Ypsolopha > Ypsolopha scabrella. The sequence continues at coordinate 7,916,282 of OU342972.1, read as the reverse complement.
TGTGAGTGTGTGTACACACACATGCAAGGCGTTAACAATACTATAAATGGTAGTACGGGTTTCACCGATTTCCGTAAAATACTGCACGACGTTAGATCTGGGCCAGTACAAAAAAACTGCATATGGTTTTCAGACCCGTTTCTTTGTTTACCATAATTACCACAAATAAACCTGTTGTAAAATTCACAATAACCTATTAAAATGCTATGTATAGTCATTAAAAAAATTCCATTTCATAAATTAAAATACTTCAAAACAGGAGTCGAAATCAGTCCAAATTTCATTCGGTATAAGTTATTACTACTACATGGACGGATCCCATTAATTTATTGGTGACTAGACTGACTTTTATTTACTTATCTCGGGATCCTAATATAGTTCTATTATTACTTTAAAGTTGTTCTCTTTTACGAGTATTTTTTGCCGCAAACATATTTATCAACAATCATACCTATTCCCTTTTCTATGTACGATTGGAAATTATAATTAAATTTTCCGAACTGTTGTAGAACAAAGGATGGCTTTGCGCCCGTAGCGATAGGAAAATTCCCAACCTATTTTATTTTCATTTTCTTTTCTCCTAACCGTATGAGGAAACGGCTTTGAACTGCTCTAGCCTGGTGTTGCCATGTCGAATAATAAATACATACAGGTAGAAAATGAACCCTCTAGCTTTATTGAACTCTATGAATCAGAATCACTAATAGAACACAAAACCGTAAAAAAATAGTACTTTGTATTTTTTGTTGGTTTTCAAAGTTCGAAAAAATGGCCAACCTACGCGACGCGATATTTGACTGACAAATAGACCGTACATATTCGCGGCGGTAAATAATGCACATAGGCTATTTACACATAGGTTTTGTAGAGTGTCGTCTCTGTCACCGGAGCATTAGTGCTTCTTTGGCGGTCGATAACTTTTTTAATTAGTGCTTCTTTGGCGGTCGATTACTTTTTTAATTATGAATTATGACAGAAGTAACAAAACATGTATTTTTTATTTCGAACATAGAACAGTTTCCTTTGTTATAGCTAGATTGTTCATTTTCAACCGGTTTATAAAATAATACATCACGACTGGAATCCCTGAGGGGGTTTCAGAGGGGTTTCCGAGTATGGACAGTGAGCAAGTCACAGTTTACACTTGTACCCTCTCGTTTCACCGACGATTATAATGTCCAAGATGGATAGTGAGCGTCATCGCCGTACTTCGGGCACAAATACACGCTTTTTAGGGCATACAGGTTTCCTCACGATGTTTTCCTTCACCGTTCAACAAGTGGTAAGAACAAATACTATGCACATAAATTCCGAAAAACTCATTGGTGCATGCCCGACCGGGGATCGAACCTGGGTCTCAAGATTGAGAGGCCAGAGGTCTACCCCTGAGCTACCGCTGCTATCTCTGTCTTAAAATAATGTAATATTTTTATAAAATTATAGATTTCCATAATCATAGAAATTACAATTACTTTGAAGCTAAAGTAACGTTATTAAATTTATTTTTTTACATATAATCGTAATTTTAATTTATTTGTTGACTTCTCTTATAGCTAGGATTTTTTAAAATGTTATATTGCCTTCTGATTTCTTTCTAAATCTTAAGAAACGATACTTAATAATGCACTCTTTTGGTTCCTTTAAGAGGCTATGTCAATTTTATTTCTGTGACTGTTACTCCAAGCGAAAAAACGCGCAATGCAAAAGAGGAAAAGTATGTTTTAGATTTTATAAAAAAAATACCTAGCAAAATTTCTACAATGGGAAATCTAATTATAGTTAATTATCTGATTATATATGTTTGAGTTCTGTACATGATTCCTATTCGCTAAACGAGGAGAAAAATTGTGTCTGAAAGACCTCATTTCAATAATTATTTCTATCGAGGAGAGTGTATCTAAACTCTCTCTCTTTCTCTAACCTTCTTCCCAGCTGAGGTCGGGCCTCCTCTTATGTCGGCGCCAGGATATGTATCCAAACATATTTTCTAAAAACAAAACCCCAGATAATATAACTCTAGATAGAAACGCATTTACCAGAAATATATTTTATGAATACACAGCAAAAAGCATCCTTATTTTATTTACACAGCCTCTTAACGGTTGAGCATAGCCTCTAACAGTTCGGCCAAGAAATAAAGACATATAACAACACCCCGATGTCCAACTTCCCCAGGCTGTGAAATACCCGTAAAACCAAACAAACCTACATTAGAGTACCTCGTGAACAAAGCTTATATTTACCCCTAAATATTTATCCTTTCCTTAAAAGAAGACAGAGGCCTCCAAACCATCAATAACCATCCTCAAATCTAATCCGCTAAGTAAATTTTGTTTTGTATACATTTCTTAATAGATCTGTGTATTCAAAGATCTGGAGAAAATTTCTCAACGATTGGCAACACAAAGCTGGCTCTGTGCCAGACGTTCAGTACCTCAGGCTTCAGCTTAATGCGACTCTCAGCAAAGTGGCTGCCTTTTTGAGCCACTTTAAAGTAATTCTACGGGTAACACTATTAATGATTATTATGCAGCTGGATGGCGTTTTCATTCATCCGTTTTGTTACTGAAACGGTAAATTACCTTAATGCCTCTACTGGTAAAGTCCTCCCTCCAAGGCTCTGCAGATGGTGTATTTCCTACGGCGGCGTAGTAAGCGCTACGATGCTACGATTCTTCAATCTCTCTGCGTAGATTCACTACGTTTATAAGTGAGGCACATCACACTCAATAAACTTGTATTTATTGTATTCTACAAAAACCGATTCGACTGTTCTTTATTGAAGATGTGTGACTGTGTATTTTGTTGTTATTAGTATAGTTTAGGTATAATTTTAATTATTTAATTTATCTTGTTACGTTTCTGCTTATATGTCTCGTCAATTGAAATAAATATATTATCATTATTAATTTAATTTGATATAATATAATGGTTGCAAAATTTCAAAATAATTATTGGTCGTGCCTTTATCACGACCCATTAAATTAAACGCCTTCTATAATGAAAATTCTCGTATAATGTAATTAATTTCTCTTCCGCTCATTAATAAGTGTTTCTAAGGAATTTATCCTTTAAATCATTCTCCATTTTTTCTCTTTGACCTCAACAATGAGACTTGAATATATATATATATATATACTAATGTGAGAAAACGATTGTTTTTTATTACAGTAAAAGTTTACAATATTTATAAAAACCCTAGTTCCCACGGAAAGTTTCCTTGAATAGTGGAAAATAGGATGAAATTTAATTTTAATTTCAGAAATTTAGACGTTATTATATCAGTAAAGTTTATAATATCAACTAGCTGAATATAATATTTAGTTGAAACAATGAAACAATGTGAAAACCTTATTTATATAGGTTTAACTCCCTTCAATATTCTAATAAAATGTTTTATTTTACAGGTAAGTAGCTGAACCATCAGCGACAGTAACCGACCACGATTATGCTGTTTGTGCAGTATGTATTACTGCCCTAGGGCAGAGATGGCAAACCTTTGAAACCTCTAAATATTTTGCCCAATATTTAAATTTCATGCTTTTGGATTCCAACAAAATCTTTATGGAATGCTCTCAAAACTGAGCGTGCCATAGGTTCACCATCCCTGCCCAAGGGCATAGAGTTTTAGTAAACTAGAGCCTTTAAAATCAATAATACTTCAACATGATATCGCTGCGGTATAGAAAACTACAATAACAGTGAATCTAGATGTGAGGAGCTCCGAACCGAGATTCGAACTCAGGACGGCTATTCCGGCATTATTTTTCACAAGTCAGATAAATGCCATGCGATAAAAATTAGAGTGATAAAACTACATCAAATAAAAAGTATAGGATGTAAGTAATGCTCATTAAAAGATTTCAATCAAAAGTCCATACATATCCGTACAAAATCAATTTTAAAGTCACCCGCAATCTGACTTCGCAATTTTTTTGCACTTGCCAGAATTGAGGGCCAGGTCCTCTCGCCTGCTGGGCCATTGCTGTCTAACAAAGCATTCAGTATATACTAGACCTTATCAATCCGTGCTTCTCGCTCTCGCTCAAACTAGGTTGAACTTCGATGAAATCGCGTAAATCGAACCTGTTAAAATGCCCTGTGTAGGACAGGTTCCGTGCATGTTTTGTCGAAATCCTAAAAATAAACGAAGTTAATTCATAAAATGAGAAAAGACGTAATTTATGTAACGAAATCTTGCCGCTGTTACCGCCAGGGGCACCCAATTAAAGGCTCACTGAGCGAATTCACTTGTTTCCGCGTTATTATTTTAAAATATACGATAGCTACCCTGAAACTTGGATAATGGAAGGAAAACGTTCCATGACCGCCCTTTTAGGGTTACGTATAAAAATGGTGCCCTGATTTATTATCTCATTCTTTCGTATGTCTGTTTAGAGAATAACTCAAAAAATACTAACTGAATCAAGCGAGAATTAGCTGAGAATTTCCTAGAAGAAAAAAGAAAAGGTAGTAGATTAAAAAAAAATCTTCGAAAGCTGGTTTTAATGAATTTTTTGTAGTAAAAATGTTTCCTCACTCTTGATTATTTCTGTAAATTATATTGCTTTAATTTCATTTAAACGGAGTTTGTTGAAATGAAAATTACAAAATTACAGCGCATGCTACGTAGTACCACAAAACTCAACAAAATGTTATGCGAATGTTATAACGGTGAAAACTATTATTCACCTATAAAAATATGTGCAATTACGAAAGGCATTGATTCGAATGCGCGCTACATACAAAATTGTAAGAAGATATTGCGGAAGTTGGCAACTGCCTATAGTATTCGTCCATACGTACTAATTTTCGTGCACAAAAATTAAGAAATCGTGAAAATAAAAACATTTGTACATTTTGGTCGAGTAGGTATGTAACTTTTCTATGAAAGAGCTATTTTTTCTTTCGCGATTTTCGAGGCTTGGTTCCATGTTTTCGACTTCCGCAACATCATCTTAACACCTGGTATTACATTTACTGAACTACGTTTTTAAAGTGTTAACTTGTTCTTGAAATGGCGCTGTGTCAAGCTGTCAGCGCGGGCAGTCTAGCGAAAGCTTGTAAATAATATAATTAGGGCTTTATATAATTAATTAATAAAATATCCTTTTAAATTAGATCGGCGACAAAGCCTGGAAAATTAAAATGGCTTCTTAGTAACGAAACACATATTACAGCTTAGACTCCTTTGATTTTTACGAGAAAAACTCGACGTTTCAGTCAAATTTTAAGAGTGATCTTCATCAGGCACGGCGCGTTGCTTCAGCGCGTGCGACACTCTTGCGGAGATTCAAAATAAGTCGTTGTAATGTCTTTGTCTTTATTTTCTACACAACTGTCATTTAACAAACTACGATGCAATTGATCCGTTCCTAAATTCAGTAGATAGAAAATAAAAGGCCACGAATTACGTCACCGTTTCTCTTCTCTCGCAATCCCTTTCCATTTGTCTAAAAATAAAATAAAATGAACTCCTTTCACTCACATAAGTAACCTCCCCAGTCGGGGACAGATCCGCAGGGAATTTAGGGATTTAGGCCTTTACCGGACCAGGCCGGACGCACGTGACCGATTGTTCATTAGATTACCCATCCTGTATATACTTCATCTTGTATCGTTAGGGGCTGAAGTTCTGATCAAAAATCATTTCTATTGCAAGTGAATAAAGGCTAAGTCAAACGTCGAGATGTAAGTAGAAAGGTACCAGTTTCACACGTCTTTCATCTTGTGTTCAGTACGCGTCTTTGAATATCGAAAGTCGTAGCTCGTGGACGTGTGCTACGATGCTGCGTAGCACGTAGGAAAACTTCGTAGAACTGCAACGCCGTAGTATAGATAATTTCCGCTTTAGCAAAAGTTTAGTTTATTTTAATAAAAACTTGACAAGTGTGTACATAATATTCGTGAAAATCCAACTCACTATAATTTATTAATAACGATTTTTATTAAATAACGTTACGATAAAAGAGATGTTGTATTAAAACTTTTTTTTTATTCTCTCCCACGTCTGGGAAAATAAATAACATGAATTACGCATTGTTTAATGGCCACGTGGCACAAATCTCGTTTGCAAAGGGTTAGCTTCAGGGAACGTCCCGCGTAACATTGCATTTTGGTTCTTACTACTTTAGAATACGGTCTCCGAGTACTCTGACTCTCCAAATAACGGCGTGATGTCTAAAAAGCAATTTAGTTGAGACTTAACCCCTTCCTTTATGCTGCGGATATTGATTGTGTCGTTCTCTTAAGGCCTTACCCCTGGTGCACGATAATCTTACTAAGCGATTTTGAACTTCAGTATGTTGTCAGAAAGTCTACATTAGAACGCTCGCTTCGCGCGCTGGCGGCACGCAAAATCAGTGAATTTTCGAGGTTTTTCTGGATTTTACGAAAAAGTATTTGATGTAGGAGTTTTTTTCACCTGACATCGGAAAATAAACCATGTTTTCTTGTTATAGCAGTAATTTCAGACATAAAACTCAAGCCATTTAGACATAAAATGAAATGATAAATTAAAAAGGCATAATTTTCAAAAATTTAATCTATCGAGCGAAATGCGCCCAATTAGGTAACCGACCTGACAACAGAAAGACAAAACTCTGAAAACACACGTGTTCAAGTTTTACATTAATCAGATAAGTAGTGGACTCAGCATAATAAAACAAAAACCGTTTAAAGACCCAATACAAGCCCTTAAGCACAACGTTTAAATACAAGTAATATAAATATAAAAATCCCATAAGAGCAGAAAGGGTTAACTATACGGTTTTCTTTCACATTCACAAATAATAAAAACAGTTAAAATGCTTTCAATAAATTGTACACAAATTCTTGTACTTTTATTCCATAAATATTTATAAAATGCCTATCGAGTTATAAGTAATGTGTAAGGTTGTATGAAAGTCAATTTATCTTGTTTGCTTCTATAATGCCAGTACTTATTTATATTCTCTGGGTAATTTATGAAACTTTTTGGTACACTTCAAATTTAAATAAGTAAATCGTAACGGGAAACATTTTTTCTTACAACTTTTCCTCTGTTGGGAAATAAAGAGACCATTTGTGTACGCTATTTAAGTTAATAATTATAAAAATGATATTTAACTTTCTACTATTGTCATTATTAATCTATTAGTTGGTAGATGTATTTATGTTATTTAAGTTTCTTAGCAAAACTTTTTTACTTATGACCCGGAAGTCTAAATTCTCTATTACACTGGGGAACGGATTTGAGTGTGTACCTACCTATATTCCATCATAATTATTTTTTCAATTCTTCCTTTACTTTGTTGTTTTTTCACTATGCCTTTTAAAAGTGTGTCGCCAAAAGCCACTAGCTAGAGCATTAAATAAAAATTCCGAGAAATGCCAATAACATAGTACCATAAAAGAAATTGCCGCTGACCCACTTACCACACTTATTACCATTGCAATACGGGTGATAAGTAGGCCTGCGGGTTTTCATTCGATGGTACAACATTTGTCAAATCTAATAGAAAATTATTTGGATCGTTCCAAAGTAGACGATGTCAAAACTTAGTGGGCAGCTTTTGAATGCAAAACTGATGTTTTGAAGATAAACGTACTAGGTATGGCCCCCAAGATATTTAATAAATTGCCCGCTAGATTACGTGAAATAACCAACATTAATATTTTTAAATCTACCCTTAAACTGTTAGGTGGTAGAGCTAATGCCGGGCTCGACTGTGGAGGTACCACCATCTTACTCGTAAATCCTCCCGAAGTTATTCGGGGGAGAGTAAGAGGACAGCTCTCAGGCAAAAAAACCAGGCGGCCCACCATTGCCTGGGACCGCCATTGCCTGGGACCGATGGATGGCGGTATATCCATCCCCAATTGCCGGGCCTTATATAAATCAGACTGGTGACGGGCAGCGGCGTCACTGGTGCAAGGGTTTCGGTACCGCGCTCACCAACCCGCCTGCCCAGCGTGTGTGAGTATGGGCATTTCTTCCAGGAGAACCGCCAAGAGTGGCGAAATCCTGGAAAGGCCTATGTCCAGCAGTGGACGAAACAGGCTGATGGATGGATGGACCCTTAAACTTATTCTGCACGAAAAAACTCATTATTCCTTAAAGAATATTTGGAAGATGTTGATTTACATTAAATATTGTGATCGAATTCTTTAATAAAAGTGCACCTGACTGATTGTTTCGTAATCTAATTAGGATATTTGTTTTGTATATTTGTTATTGACATTTTTCATTTGCTTTAGTTTAATTTAGTATTTAAATTAATATTTGTATGCCTTTTAGGCTGAACATAGCTGGATCACTTTATTATTATTTTATCATTATAACCTATGCTGTACAAATAAGACATTTGAATTTGAATTTGTGGTATATCAAAGTTGCAAATTTTACAGCAGATAAAACTGTGTTATATAATATATTTATGTGTAACGAAAAGTGGGCCTGCAGAACGTTCCCCAATATTAAATTGATGAAGCCGTATATAAAACAACAAAAGCAAATTCTGATTATATTATTTCGCATTCTTTTAGAAAAACTGTTCAGCAGCGCCTTTTGTTCAGCGCTGTATTGTTCTCAAAAGATTGCGCTAGATTAAGCGCATGAGCTACGTCGGATGGACACAGTTTGGGTGGTGCCGGGAAAAAAGAAACTCTTAAACAATTCTCAGTGTACGGGTCCAGGCAATGTACTAAAAGCAACGACGTTTTTATAAATCTTCACGACATGAATCCCCAAAAGAGTTTCCAAGTTTGGATTGTGAAATTCAAGACACACGTTTCACCGACGTATATTATATCCCAGCGTGAGCCCTATCAATTATATGCTATCACCGTTCTTCGGGTATAAATCGGAACCACAGCTTAAGGTGGTAACAGAGGAACTCTGTGCAAAATGCACACCGTAACATTGTTTTCGTTACTGTTGAATAAAAAGTATGCAATAAATACGTTTTATGTGTATTCGCAAAAATTATGTAATTTTATGCATCAAATAGGCGATATACTGAAGAAGGGCAAAGTAAAAAGTACCCAGAATTGATGGATGTAGAAGAGGTAAGAGGTATGTCAGGATCGTTGCAGATGGAAATCTGTAGTCTCTGCCTACCCCTCTGGGAGACAGGCGTGAGTGTATGTATGTATGTTTATCATTACATTAGAAATGTAAACATGCTTTAAAGTTACTTATTGTATTGCAATCAAAATTGAATGCGTGAGATGAAATTTTTTTCTTGTTAATACATAATTATTAAATTTCACAAATAAACATAAAACGCATCTATTGCATACTTTTTCTTTTAAAGTAAGGAAAACAATATTACGAATTACGAAGTGCATTTTGCACCGAGATTCTCTGTTACCCCCTTAACATGCCTTTCGAAGCGCGCAGATCGGTCAGAGTATCGATAGGGGGGGGGGCAGGATCTAGGTGTGCCCCATTGTGCCCTTATGGGGTTTGAACCCGTGAATCTCCGATGAAAGTTTCAATCAATTCGGGTACACTCGTATAAACTGAAATTCTCTTAAGTATATATTCCGTAAAATAATAAATTTGCTCGTATATTTTGACATTCTAATTTAGAATTTCTAAATAATGCTCTAATTAATTACCGTAACATCAAAAAGGAAATTTACCACGAGTGAACATTAAGTAAGTGATCCCTAAATTGAACCAAGTAATTGTATGCCAAGAGCGAGTCGAGCTCGCACAGTTAGGGTTCTGTACCAATGATACAGTAAGTAAGCACTCAATGGACCAATTGAACATTTGAACTTACAGATTTCTGGTAATATTTGACTCAATATCTATCAACCCTTTTAAATGTAAATTTTAGCTTTTAAAACGTAGGAGAACGGGGGAAGCGGTAATTTTTAGCAATTTTTGAGCTATACATATATGAAAGACCACTGGAACAAAAAATATAAAAAGTTATTTTTAGAATCCTCAGAGGCATCCTCTTTCAAATGATACCTGACACGATATCAATATTTTTTTTTTATTTCATTATATTATACTTAAAAAAATTGTGGCCTTCGCTATTTTTGCGCGTTAACAAGACCTAACATTATGTCAAAAATGCCGACGTTTATATAATTTTCGAGAAAAGTTTCTGTTACAGACGGACACGAGAGTGATCTTACAAGAGTACCGTTTTTTTCTTTCAACGTACGGAACCCTAAAATAGGTCCATATTTCAAACGTTATTCTAAAAACTAAATGCTCTGTGTAGAAAATTACGTGCGACTAAGCAGAAAATCGTTGCCCCGAGCCGAATGCACGTATGAGTCATTCTGTATAACGAACCGCTGCGTTTATTTTATCCTTTATATTAATTAATAAAAAGGGTATAATTTCACTTTCGATCTCTGTAAAATGGATTTCCGATGTCACTCAGAATAAGTTTATATTTTCCAGACCAAATAAAATTGCTTAAAAATCATAGTACATTTTGTTATATTGATGCTAATCGACAACATTACAAATTAATAATTGGTGAAAAACTGAAAACCATTTCGAGATATGGGCTTTCTGAGCATCATATTTTTTTTTCAGAATTAAATCGTGATTAAATAAAGAGATATTTTCAAAAAACTAAAAATATGGTAAACACAGGATTATAGAAACAATTTCCTTTGATTTAAGTTCTTTTTGTTTCAAAAAAAAAATCATCTGTCATGCCATGTGACAGCAAACATAAACATGGCAAGCTTTTATTTTACCCCTTATAGTCTATGTGTTCACCAGGGACACTACGATGATAATTAAAAAACTGCATCCAATCCGTTGAGTGTTTCTCGAGGTAAAATGTTGCATACATACAGTCAGACAAAAGTTCAAAAAATTTTTGTTTTGGCCTTAATAATTAATGTAATAACGCATTTCATTTTAAATTTCCCGAACATATATTATGCAATGTACAGACACGACTTTTTTTACTGCTTTATTATACATAAATAGAATTATAAAACTTATTGTCCTTTGTCGTATTTTCTGTCTATAGTGCATTTACTGAAATCGGATGATTCTCACACGCACTAGCGCACCTTTAGAGTGGTACTAGTGATGGGCGTAAGGCCTTTCATCAAGTTATCGAAATAGACTGTTACTTAATGCATTAAGCATACAAATCAATACAACAATAAAACACCTGGCTAAAAGACTAAACGAAATCTAAAAAAATCTACTTCCATTTCATTAGTCAATAAATAGATAGCTATTTTATCGAGAAAGAGGCACCCTTTCACATGCCTGGCCCAATTAAGATTTATGGCTCCACTCGTCAGATTTCCTTAGATAAGCCAGATAGCCGTTTTTTGTGTTTCTTCATCAGCCGGAAACCCTTAGATTGGTTCCTGTACTCATTTAAGGTTTGTAGTAAGCGCGCCAATGCTGGCAGTAGTTTTACATAGCGCAACAATCTATGAACCATAGAAACAAAACACTACTACACTAGGCACCGGAAAGATGTTTTTTTTTTTGTTGACGTCACGTTTTACATATTTTATTGGTTATCAAATTAATCGTTAGTCGATTGCACTTTTATTACCTGAACCAGAACCCTTACATTGTGTTAGACGTACTCTTGGCAATTTTTTCAAGATTTAGCGACCTCATCACGCGTTCCTGAAATGTTGGTCAGACTACAGAGTACACAACGGTTTTGCTAGTTTATGCAGATTCCGGGTTGAAGCGTTTTTATTACTTTTTGCTTACGTGTTTTATAATTATGCACGCTTGGGCTTTTAATATCAAAAGTAGGCTTCTTTTTACATAAGAAACTGCATTCGTTTGCATATATTCAGTTTTAATGGTAAAGGGGTACTATGTAAATTTTTCTGGCTGCAATTGGAACTAAACTGCCGGTTATACGATACTCAAATTAAGTATCTCAATTTTTTTCAGTTCAAAACAGTAGTCTGTCAAAACTAATAAAGTAAAAGTAACAATAATGACTGTTGGAAACTTATAAACCTATTATCTAAAACATAGAATTCCGTTTTTTTTAAAACGATCTCGTGTGAATTTTATTCACAAAAAAATAGAATTATCCAACCTTTTCTTGATTCACCACTCTATATAATTTTTAAATAGGTTTTTACGAGAGTCGTGGTGTAGCAAATTAATAAACATAACATAAAATATTGACACGATATCTAGCCCCAATTAGGTGTCGGAGGTGTTTCCCTGGGTGTTCTAAAACTTGCATTTCACAGTCCACACTCGGAAACAGCTCTGAGACCCTCCCGGGGATTCACGTCGTGACGATCTATTGGTTTAAAATTTAAAAGCAATTAAATAACACGAATCCGTTAGAAATTACTTTCCAGAACGATTCTTGTTTCACTTACTAAAACATATTGCTTTATCCTCCCGCGTTTGTTTATGTGTATTATTGTTATTAAAACCAATTGTTTGTGGAAACTAGTTTCGGAAGTGAAGTTCGGAAACTAATTTTGGACGCTGGGTCCGTTTGGAAACGGGGTTTTGTTTCAAATTATGTAATAGTACAAAAGGTAGCCGCTTCAAATTGTGCTTGTGATTTATTTGCTTAAAATTAATAACCGTCTGATACTGGTTTATCTACAATATCTATTCATATCTTAAGAGCTACGCTTTTGTCGGTGGAGTTACTGCCATGCTTCTCTTTTTCTGCTAATGGTTTGACCTCTTGATATGACATACGGAGAGTATGGTAGGTATTCCTTTTCCACTTTTCCTCTGGAACTTTCCTTCAATGATATTTTTCAAGAAACTGTTATATCGAATTAAGCCCCTTATCTAATATGCGTCAATATCACACTAATATTATAAATGCAAAAAAGTTTGTGTGCGTGTGTATGTGTTTGTTACTCATTCACGCTGAAACGGCAGAACGGATTCGGATGAAATTTAGAATGAATATAGCTTATACCCTAACTTAACACATAGGCTACTTTTTATCCCGAAGAAAAGCATGTCGTTAAACCGAATAACACGCGGGCGGAGCCGCAGGCAACAGCTAGTAAAATATAAATAAGTCACTTATTTGTTATTTTATTTTCAAGATATATACAGCAGATTACAGTATATACTCACGACCCATATGCGTCACAAAATCTTTGTAACTATCCTTCAAATTAAGCTAGGCAGGTAGGAATATTTTAATAAAATAAAAATTATGATACAGCCTGTGGGCAAATGCCAGGTATGAGTAATAATATTAAAAACTATAATAAATCTCATTATATATATATATAATAAATCTCAGTAAAAACAATTTTTACGCGTATATTTTCAAGTAACTACCTACTTATTTGACTACAGAAATAAATGAATTTAAATTAAAATGGCTGTTAATCCATTTACAAAAACCACGAAGCAATGAAAAGCGATGTGTATATTAAGTTAGTTTGATCTCAGTTGGCTTGTATTCTAGGAATTGCTTTTGCCCAAACTAAAACTTTAAATTAAAGATGTCGGAACGTTGTCTGATCAATAAAATAGAACGCTGTCTGATCAATAAAATATTCGTTCCTTTTTTGAAACTGCCTTGACTGACTCTGAAATAAAATACTTGTTTTACATTTTTCCACCGCGAATATTTTTGCATCTAGTTTCATCCTTTTAAGGGCATCTTCCGGCATCCAATCGGTAAAAATTGCTTTTTGGCTAAAGATGTCCTGACAAAGTATAACTAGTTGCTAAATAATAATAAACGAGCTGGAAAAGTGTACCAAGTATTTTCTTTTAGAATCTATATTGTGAAAATGCTCGATAAAAATATCAATTATAGGGAAACATTCTTGGCATTTGAGGGTAACTTAATGATGAAAACCTCAAGTATATGTCTGCTTTTAGCAAAAATTAATTCAGTGATAATTTTTACTCCATACACACATAGATTTCAATGTTTACAAAGTTGGGACTGTATAATATAAAATATTAAAAAACTGTAATTGCTGTTTACCTTATTGTTTTATCAGCTGAAATGAAATATGCTTAAAAGAATAAGATAATTCTGAGAAAAAAATACTCAAATAAGTTGTCTTACAACATTGAGCTGAGCCCTATTAGTCCCTATAAGCCCATTGTGCCTTCAGCTCTATGAGCTGTAAAAGTGCTGATATTTTGGAAAAATAATCATTACCCACCTACCGGAATTATAATTGAAAGTCTGCTGAATTAAATATTTAGAAATAGCAATAAATTTTATTAGCATGATTTTTTTATCTAGTGGCAACACTTTCATAGCTTTTAAAGTCTTAACCTGGCCTAAAGGTCGCTGTAACCAGGCCATAAAATACAAAAAAAAGTCTTAACCCAAAATATTTACAACTTTACTAAAAGTTCAGTATAAAAATCTTAGGAAGAATGTTTTTACAAAGATTTAAAGTGTAAAACAATAGTCATGGTAGGTAGTTAGGAAAGGTAGTTGTACCAAATTATGACAGCACTCGTATACTCGTCGTCACGCCCGCGATTATCGATTGAAATGTGATCGCGAAGGGAGTGGCGACTGACGAGTGACAAACCTATAGTTTTCACTGCCGAGCCTTGTTTACTTTGCTATGTGCCGGTTATATGCCGAGCTACCCTTCGCACGTACTCGAGGGCCGTTATGATTATGTACATATTTATGTGTGAATGGTAATTTTTCCTTTGGAGCTTGGTCATTATTCATTATCGTTATGGACTTTAGGGTTGTGAGCCCTTTGTCATATAACGTTAAAGCTCCGAGAACATCATTTAAAAATCCTTTATATTTGTCTACTTTTATACTTAAAAGGTATTTATTGTGTCTGTATATTGGAATACATGTTTCGTAATTTATTAAAATCTGTCAAATTGTTGTAATTTCAGTTCGTGTTATGTCTAAGAATAAATAAATAAATAAATTTCGTGTTCAACAACATGCTGCTTTTCGAGCCCCAGAGTGTTATGCGTGTTAAACACGAGGAATTATTAGGAGCCTAGATTTTATTTGGCTTAGCTCGGGATTGTAAAGTAAATATTTCTTTTAATCCTATTTTTTTGTCAAGAAAGATGGACAGTTTATTCATTCATATGACATGAAAATAATACAAAAGAGAGCACGAAGCGCGCGAATACAGATATAAAATGAGAATAATATTTACTTTCAGAAAAAGTCATTCACCAAAACGATTTTCACATTATCGTGACCAAATACACAAAAATATTACGAGGCTTTGTTGATTTGTCCAAAATCGTTTCCTTTGTTCAGTCCAGACATTGGGGCATTCACCTTTAAACAGTAATGGAAAGTCTCTTTGGAAAATTCTGTCTGTCTCATTCGCACTCGTTGAGATAGAAAAAGACAGACACACTGATGAATGTTGTTAACAAAATCGATGGTTCGTGAATCAAGTTAATGATGTTTTCCTTTTAATTTTCTGCTCGCTTTCGACTCATTAGTTCATATTTACGTTCATAAATTGTGATAAAATATTAATGGCCTTCTCGTAAACCAGAAAATGAATTAAAATTACGCTTGCGTAAATAAAAAATAAAATTTTATTTCATGTATCATTCTATCTGACAAATAAACTTATCTCATACGGTTTCCATTTATACTGAACTCTAAAATTTCATATATTTTTATCCCAAGTAAAGCCCTCTTACAGTGTCATCAAGAAAAGAGTGACCATAATAGAAAAAAATAGAAACAAAAGACAAATCCCTGATATTTATGTGCTCGGTATGATATATCGTAGACACGGCATCACACTCGCAGAGATATACAGGATGTCATTATTATACCGCCGCAATATACAGGGTGTATAGAGAAATTGATTGCAGCTCATCTAAAGAAACGACTTTCGGGAATTCTCGAGGATAATTCGTAGCTGAAAGAGAGCTTTGTTGGCTTCAATTTATAACATTTTTGGCGTAAAAATTTCGGCATGTTTACAAAATTATTTCGTTATTTTAATCTTAGTCATTTTTAATTGTTATGTACTAGTTTTCGCTCGCGGCTTCGCTCACGTAGAAGTCCTTCAATTCATTTGCGCGTAAGATAAAAACTATCATCTACATTTTCGGTTTGGTGCTTATTTTATCAACACCCCTTATAGCCTATATATTGATCAGAGTTACAATGATAATAAATAAAACCGCATCCAAATCCGTTCAGTGGTTCTCAAGTTACAATATACAGACAATTTCTAAAAATAATTACCCATTTCGTTTAAAATTTTACAAAAATATTGATTGTACAGACACTACTTATTGCCACTTCCTTAGATAGACATAGATTATTATTAGTATAGATAGAAGATTCATTTAATGTTATTAATTGCATTTTATTTTGTTGTTTAGAAATGTGCGACTTGTCTCATCAAAATTGTCACTGATCAAACTATTCTCTTGCCGAAACGTAAGTTATTGGTATTGTGAACGTTAAAAACTATTTTTAACTTAAACATTAATAAAAAAAATACATTATTTGTTTTTTTTTTACTTTATGGAACTTTAAACTTTTTTAACCCCGACTTCGTTTTATTCTAAAATATCGTTAATGGCTGAATATATCTTAGAGATAAGTCTCAGTAAAACCGTGTATATGTTAATAAATATATCTGTTTAACACGAGACACGAGGGTAGAGCGAAGAATAAAGAGCGGGCTATTTCTCAATGCCTTATCTTACTCTCTGCAGAGTATAATAGTACTTTCTCACTTCAATTCTCTTTACTTTGTGGCTTTTTTGATCTTGTTTCAATTTCAGTTATTCCATTTGATCGAATAAAGTTAACGAAGGAATAAATATAATTACGACGAGTGGCCTTGATGAAATTGAATAAATAAATATTTATAACTAGCCTGTTTATTCAATTTCTGCCCCGTTTTTGGTTTGGGCGTTATTTTATGAACACCTTTATGACCGATAAGTTGACCAGGGTAACTACGATGATAATAAAAAACCGCATGAAAATCCGTTGAGTGGTTCTCGAGTTAAAACGGAACATACATAGATGCATACAGACAGACAGACAAAAATAAAAAATAAAAAAGTTGCGGATATGCCATTGCATGGCGCTCATAAAAAAACTTTTTCATTTGGACGAGCTATATCTATTTTTGGAGTTTCGCCAACTCCTGTAAACGGATGAACCGTCTAATTTTAATTTCTTTTAGGCGACGAATAAATTCTTATAGTAAAACTCCAAACGCCTTCGTGGTCGAGTAGTAAACCTCGCCTGCTAACCCAGGGTTCAATTCCCGCGCTGAACATTAATTTGTGTTCAGTCTGCGTGCTTCGGATAGCATATCAAGCTGTTGGTCCATTTGTGGCCGAAGTACGGCTATAGGACTCAACCCATCACGTTTGGGACGTAAATAATCGTCGGTGAAAAGCGGGTGTACGGAGTGTGGACTGTGTGCATTTCACAGTTCACACTTGGGAACATTTCTGACACCCTTTCGAGGATTCATGTCGTGACGATGTTTTTTAAATATTAAGTTTAAAATACAAAATTTTAGAAAAAAATTAAAATAAGAATCATCCTAAAACACAAAGCATTCGTAATTCCGAAGTTTCTTAAAATATTCATATAGGTAGTAATTTAATTTCTCCGTGGCGCTTTTCGCTTTTGGGCGTATCAATCTTCCAAAACACGTCTATATACAAGATATATGTAGGTACATTATTATACATACTCACATTATATGACATAATGAATATTATGTATATTCGTATAATGTCAAACTAATCGACCTTGACTCGTAGGATAATTAAAACAGTTTCAAGCTGCAGAAAAGTGTTCTCTAAAACTCATACGGCTTAGCAACACAGGCCTGCACGGTCACCCTTTTGCGCGTAAAACAAAAAACGGTTACAGTTACCGAATAATAATAATAACTTATAAAACGAGTAGCGGCATAATAATGTATTATTTTGAAAAAAGCACAGCGCGTGCCGTATTATTGTACGCAATGTGCATAAAGCTTTAGGGGGAGTAACGGTGACAGCTGCGTCGTGTGATCACCACATCTGCCAGCCCTAACCCACACTTCCACAAAAAAACCTGCGCACATGTACCCCCAGCCGTGTACCGACACGCACCATCATGCACACATGCAAACCCAACCATCCGTCTGAACGCACACAATCAAACACCTTATATATTTATTAGGGGTGTACCCCATTGTGTAGTAGTGACTGCTTTTCAGGGGTGGCACCGATAAGAATTTTATTTTTAGATACTTGTTGAATACGTTTGATTGATGATCAGCGATTATTGATTGAGCACGTTTTTTAGGTTTTTTCGAAAAGCATATCGCTGCTCTTTCTAATTGTTAACTAGACGAATTTCCTAATTTTTGTTGCGAATTCCAAATACAAAAAAAGCAACAAAAGGGTTTGAACGACCTTTTCAATGGTTATTGTTTTGTTTAGAAGTCGTTTTAATCAAACGTTACAAAAAACTCAATTAGCGGTGAACAGAATTGTGTTCTAAAATAAAATCTGAGCTGGAGTGGCTTTTGTTTTTTGTTTATGTTTTGTTCGTGAAATTTTGTAAAATGTGCGTCAAACGCATTTGGATATTTCGCAATTTTAGATAACGCATATAACTTGACAGGTAATAATATACTTACCAAACGGAAAAACTTTCCTAATCATACACACGAATCATACACTTAAGCTCATCGAAAGCTACCGGGTGCATAGTTAAAAAACTAAATATTTTTACTTCTACATGTATGTTTCATTTAAAATATACCTGTACATTTACACTCGACATAAATAGTCAATAAAGTCGATTCCAAAGGCTTTAATTTTAGTTTTAGTTCTGTCAAAACTAAAAATTTACCAAAGTAATATAGCTTGTGTGGTAAGCACTAAATAGCTATTTTGGCATAGTTTTGACAGCAAAATTAAAGCCTTGAAGCCTCAGCCTTATTACAACACTAATTCAATCTGTCTCCTAACGACGACGATTCAAATATACTGGTTGAAACTTTGGCAAAAGTTGACGGAACCCTATATCCTCTCATGCATTTTATTCACCTAATGTATCATTCCATATAGCTTTGGGTTCACGAGCTGCGAGCTCTGAAAGATGTGCTTATTTTAAAAATGTATCTACAGGTTGACCTTTATGGAGAAAGTTTAAAAAAATCAGTCAGTTAAAAATCATTTTAATTTTTTTTAAGGCGCAAACCACCTTGATCTGATTAACTTTGTAACCGTTCAATATTTTACTGTAATCTACATGATACGAAGAGTGATGTGAAGTTTCAACAACCACAAATCAAGTTGCCAATTTTTCCGACGGTGTCACCTTAAGTGACTAAAATCATCATAATTGTACTTGTATACTTATTTTAAACTAACATGTATTTAGTGGGGCTTATAGAAAGAAAACTACTTCCTATTTCACCATGGCTGAAAATGTGCCACAATAATATATTGTCGACTGAGTAAATGTAATGTGAATAAAACTGACTATAGTATTCATATTCTTTTAGAACATCCTGTACTCAGAGCCAATATCACTCTGATCGCAAGCGAGCAAATTCTCCTAATGCCTAGACGTGTCTTTGTATTTATTGATTTAAAGAAGCTTTTAGGTCTTCTTGAAAATGAAACCTCTAAAGCATTATAAAACGAAAAAGACGGTTCTTGGTTCACTTTACTGCCGCATCCGATGTTGCAGTCAAGTTAGCTTTTGAATAAAGGAAATGGTATATAAAAGAGAATTCCGTGTGTTTGGAACTTCTTATTGTTTTATGAAAATGAAAGAGGTGTTTGGTTTTGTAGGAAAAGCCTATCTTTAATAATAGGAGTTCATTTTATCTGCTAAAGCATACATTCTTTACCTTATGCTTAAATATGCTTCAATTATAGACGAGCCTGAAAACATAAGGATGTATAATCTTGTTAATGGAAAAAATATATGAAATATTGATTGAAAACACACGATAATAATGCATAAGTTGTAGGGTTCCTTAAAAACTGTAACTCTTAAACATAGTGGCGCTTGGTGTCCATTTGCCTACCTTTCCGCTGGATAACAAAATGGCCGAATAGATTGAGCAGAAAGTAGAACCATGTACAGGGCGAATACGTGGGACGCACTATAAGTTTCCGGAATGAATATGAAAAAATACTATTAAAGGTACAAAATTAATTTATTGTTTTTCAAAATAATCTCCCTTGGCGTCTATGCACTTTTTCATTCGATCAAACCAGTTTTGAAAACTTTTGTGCCACTCCCCTGTGGTGACCTCTGAAACGTGTTTTTCATACTCCTCGACAGCCTCTTCTGGTGATGAAAATCGTTGACCGCGTAATTGGTTCTTAATTTTTGGGAACAGAAAAAAGTCACAAGGTGCCAGGTCGGGACTGTATGCAGGATGACTCATGAGTTCTACATTTTTCGTCTTCAAAAAGTCGTTTGTCTGTCTGGCCGTGTGAGAACTAGCATTGTCGTGGTGCAGGATGATACGGCGTTTACGGTTATTTTTACGGAGTTCGTCAATAACTTCCGGCAAACAAATGGTCGTGTACCAGTCACTATTCACGGTACGACGATTCTCTAAAGCAACAGTAGCCACGTGTCCAGTTTTATTAAAAAAAGAAGCAATCATCCGCTTAGATGCACTTTTCACGCGCACCACTTTGGTTGGTTTCGGCTCATCTTGAAAGACCCATACGCTCGATTGCTGCTTTGTTTTGGGATCGTAGCAATAAATCCATGTTTCGTCACCTGTTACTATGTCCCACACCAAATTTGACGCACCTTCGTTGAATCTGGTAAGCATGGCACTGCACCAAGTGACGCGGTCCGTTTTTTGAGCCTCGGTCAAGTTGTGTGGGATCCACCGCGAGCACAGCTTTCTCACACCCAAATGTTTGTTTAGGATTGATTGTATTTGACTCATGCCTATTTCTAAGGATGCGCGAATTTCATGGTAGGTCACATGCCTGTCTGTTTCAATCATACGGCGCACAGCATCGATGTTTTTGTTGGTCACAGCGGTGGACGGCCGACCATCGCGAGATTCGTCACTGAGATTGATACGACCACGCTTGAATTCTGCAAACCAGCTATAAACAGTCGTCTTGCATGGTGCTTCATTGCCAAAAGCTGTTTCAAGCCGAGCGATGCTCTGTTGAGCTGTCAAATTACACTTAAAATCGTAGAAAATCATACTACGAAAATTTTCCCGAGTTAAATCCATGTTGATGCAGACACACAATTTTTTAAATGGCGCCACAAGGTAAAAACAATAGACAGTCAGATGAAACAAACTGCATTCTACAGCCAAAGAGTTCTATTTTCAAATGTTGCAATAAATTTTTAAATATTGTTTATGTAAGTGGCCAGTTCCGGAAACTTTTAGTGTTACCTATGTATACTAGGATCGATTGTAATACGAATAAAATACGTCACAATTTCAAAGACATGTGGGTTATCACAATTATTCCATGTCAATGACGAGGCTAGTGCGCTGTTTACGTAGTAAAAAATGTACAGACTTTTTAATTTTGCGGTGTAACTGCAAAGCTATGCATTACTCACGTGCACGCGCCAACAATACATTCAGCTATTCTGAACACAACTGCTGCTCTGTGGTGGAGAAACGACTTGTAACATGTTTTTTACAACGGCTACTAAGTTACAACTAGAATTGTTGAACACTCACTTTTAAAAGCCAGATTGGGAGAGTTAATTTTATTTTTCAAAGTAAAAACTTAGCAGTTCGCGGTTTCTTAATTAGTTTTTAGTGTTTTCTTTAGCTGAGCGGAGAATGAGCTCGTTTTTCTGTAATTTAAAATTCATCAAAGTTTTACGTTAGTGGGCGCTGTTTTGAGGTATTTCTTTCATTACGGTTTTAATTATGAATTTTCAACCTTTATCAAAACAATTTAAAGCTTCCAAGACACACGAACCGGCTTCATTAAAAATTTTATTTTCACTATAAATTAAAAATTTATTTTAGTATAAATTAATAGAATAATAATTCTTTCTTAAGTTCTCAAAACAAATGCTTTTACAAGCTCATTAATTAAAATTATTAATGTTTAAAAATAATATTACAAAATCAGCTACACTGTACTATGATAATTTATTAGTAGATAACAAAAGGGGACGGATGTTGTTTGCGTGCGCAGGTGATCTTATTATACCCTGATTTGCTGTATCAATCTCTTTAGGACCAAATTATTAAATTGTAATAAAATGTATTGAATAAATAAATTCTTTATTGACACAAAAATTAACACAGGTAACACGAAACAAAAATATAATGATGATCAGCTAACTGTTATACAAATATGAGTAGTTGCTCTGACACCTAAGGTAAGAGAGTATTTCGAAATTAGGTGTCAGCGCCCTCCCTACGTTGACCTTAGCTTTAGTAAACATTATAAACTTTACAAGATAAAGTGCACAACATAAAATTTTACAATAAAAAAATACAATTTCATTAACGCTACGAATTAATAAATTAAGTACTATAACATATTAAAATTATTATATTCATCACCATGCAGTGTTAGTATTACAATCTGGGTGAGGGTGTGTAAGAGGGTGTGTGGCGGTGTGTGTGAGGGTGAGTGTGTATAAGGGGGAGTATTTATATGTCTGCGTGAAGCGATAAGTGTTGGAAGGGGAGGCAGGAGGGGGATAACAAAGTTGTGTTATAGCTAATTATGATTATTATTTATAATTTAAATTAGAATAGCAAGCAAATTCTCCGTTTCATCACAATTTAGCCCAAGCAACCACTGGGAAATTATTTTTTTGCAATGAAAATTATAATGGCTTATTGACTCACAGATATTGGAAACGATCATACAAAGGTTTCTTATCACACAGAATCCAAAAAGATCTGCAGTCTGTGAATCCCAACAGAGCACAGAGCAAAGAGGCGTTGCGTGTATAGACGGCCTGCAATGCGGTGTAACTAGTACAACCATTTGTGACTGCAGTTGTACTGTGGCATTACTTAACTTTTAGCTTAAGTAGGGTAGGGAAATTATCTTGCTGTAACTATAACTTGACGTTTTTGTTTTAGTCCATGATTATTACAACGTTGCAGTATTCAAACGAATTGTAAAGTTTTTGCTTGCCGTTGACACGAATGAAATGAAATTTAGGGTTAAATATCAGTAACTACTACACTGCTATAAAAATCAATTCGACTTAAACTTACCCACATGTATGTAATCATAATGTAGCTGATTTTAGGTGTGCAGTGCAAAACTTAAATCGATTTATTGCAAAATATTACTAAAATGTACGAAAAGCTAGATTATTTTGCAAAAATTACTAAAACTAGCCGAAAATGTTTCATCCATACAACAAACAATATTGTCTCAACAATATAGAGGTATATGTAATTTATTTATGAAAAGAACTCAATTAAACATAGAAAACCTTATGTTACCTCTAGCTGTCATATATTAAAATTTTATTTGTGAGCCAAATAGGCATTGTGATTAAGGCGAAAGGTTGACAACATAATTAGAAAATGTATGTGGTCGAATCGATTTTGTTACAAAAATAATTTGGAAACGTTGTATTTAGATATTTTTTCGTACACACTCACGCCTGTCTCCCAGATGGGTAGGCAAAAACTACAGATTTTCATCCATTACGATCCTGAAACACGAGCCATGCAAGATCTTCTATTCCGTTCCGGGTACTTTTGACTTTGCCCTTCATATTTTTTGTTAATGTTTTCAAGTCCAAATGCTCCCTCTGAACAGACGAAAAATTTCTGAAATACTTTCAAGCAAATATTAAAAATGTTGTCATTTGACGTTTGTAATTGACTTTAGCGGTGCATTACGCCGCCCATAAGTGGGAAAGTGAATACTCGAAATCGAATTTATTCGAGTTACAGAGGACCTAGAGAGTATTTAGAGTAAACATAGAGTTGGTATCAGCGGTCCACTACTAAAAACTTACTCTTTATTTAATAAAAAACCCCAGGGCGCAAACTCGACTAACAAATGTCCTACTTACCAACACACATGAATAATATAAATATGTTAAAACAAATAACACCTCATCTACATACGTAACTGACTACCAGCAACCTTGGCTGTTGATGTCGGCAACCCTAATAAAAGGAAGCTCACAATTTTTCACCCTGTACCACGATATCGTTCGACTCACACGCCTTTTCATCAAACAAAAATATGACTTATTTTCATAAAGGTTAAGTCCATAACCTAATTTTGTCAGAACTGCTGGATTTACCTCGTCATCCGAACTAATTTTCCGGAATCCTTCGGGATTTTGTCACAAAAAATGAGGTATGTCAGTGTCAAGGATAACTCGAAGATGATTCGTTCGGCATTTGCATGTGAAGTTTTTAGCCTTGTTTTTTGTACAAGGCTTTTTTTGGCGAGTATGTTAAAAAATTATTCTTTTTTTTTTTCAAGAACGGGAGTCTCTAATCATTCGGTGTCGGCTCGAGTCATAACTCTGAAAGTCTAAAACAACATAGTCGACTGACCTGAAATTCGACGCCTAAAATATGGACAATGAAGGGTATACATAAGCAGATCGCATTGACGGAACCCGAAAGCAACGTACGCCTCAAAGACTGTTATATTATACGTGAACATATCCGCATCCATAAACGCTACGACAAACACGAATCTCCATTTAAAACCCTTATTTACTAAACATAAGGGTTTACAACAGACAAAAAAAAACACAGTACGGGCGCCACATCATAACGTTACATCCACACATTTTATTGGCCCTTTTACGATGTAACCCGGAAATGCTACTTGAAATATTTACTCGAACCTGCATACGGGTTAGTATTCCACTCACGCCCTCTAGTGTTGCAGGGTGATACTATCTAGCTTAGTTTCCACCATCTGTAGCTCTCACGTTCATTCGCTACGTGATCTATGCGCGCCTAGTACTCGACATCTGTTACCGGAAAAATATGTGTTGATTTCAAATTTAATTAGTCAAGAACTAGGTAAGTTTTTAAAATAAATAAGTCACCTTATGTTACAGTCTAGTAAATAACCGACTGTAAAAATAGATATTAACATTAGTTGTTTGTTAATTCATGATAACCCCATTAAACAAGTGTAGTTCCGTAACCACTGAAACGTCAAACTTTTGAAACTTCCATAGGTTTTGACAGTCTAATAGCTAATCACAAAAGTTCCAAATAAAAACAAAAAAGAAATGAAATGTCAGATCATAAATATATACATACCTAACTTATGTTATGATTCTCATGATACAAATAAACTGCACTGGCTTTAGAAAAGATTTGAAAATAAAAAAAATAAGTTTTGTTTGATGATCTCGAGAAGTTGGCGTGATTAAGATGATATGCAACCACACATGTCGACGATGAAATGATTGAGTCGAATTTTGTGTGGCACAATCTAAGGCGTCTGTGATGAATGATAAAGCCATAAAAATATACAATTTTGCAGGAAATTCGTACGTTTATAGAAAACTAAGGCTTACATTAATAAAATGCTCGGTATTGATTTCCGAAAAATAAACTGTGTTTGCGCTCAAAATTCTGGGACCTCTGCCACAAAAGCAAAATTTCAAGGGATAATTTGCAATTTATTTTTACTAATACTAAAAGCTTTTACTATTTCTGTTCAGTTAATCATCACTCCTGTTCTCTGCAATTCATTGTTGTTTTGTAGGGTTAAGTCTGTTCATCAAAGTCGGCAAAAAAGCTATAACTTTTTCACCATTACTATTCGAAAAGGGGTTATTGGTTCACCAAAAACAGTGAATAAAACGCTCTTTTCCTCACTGAGTGAGAACAAGTAACTTTTTAAACTTTTTGGATAGGCAAAGGCATGGCAAAGGTATCTGTGACCATACAGCCATCTTAAAACATAATCACCCGAGAAGCTATAAACTATAAACTTCTTGCAATCACTACATTTTATGTTCCGCAAAAATGCCCGAATAAAGCATTTTAAATTTGGAACAAGCGTCAATGCACAATATAAAAAAATATCGTACCAAACGTACTGGCTGGCCGCTTGGAAAAAAAATGAAGAAATAAAAAAAGAACCACCATTGTTATGTTTTGTTCTCTTATTAATTTACTATGTACCGATTGGTTGAAAGTATAATAAAATTTGATTCAAATAGTTAATATGGTACTGTTTATTTTCTCATAGTCAATGGTGAAAAGTAGAGTACATAACTCGTGAAAAAAAAATTCCATCTCGGCTCTAGAATCCCTCGCTTCGCTCGGGATTCAACTTAAAAATCCTTCGCTCCTCTCGGGATCCACCTTTGAGCCTCGAAAGAAATTCCCTTTTTTTTCACTTGTTGTGTAATCTACTATTATCTACTTTGACGTTGTTGTAGTGTTTTCAATTTGTTTTTTTTTTGACAAAACTTTGACAACACAAGAAATCTAAAACTCTTAGTAAAAAGAGCATTGTTAACATAGTGATCGATGAAGTAATCGTCGGATATCCGATACGGGTTTTGACGACATCTCTCCGGAGCAAAAAATCGGATTTCTATTTTTATTATAACTTTGCCAAATGAAAATGTTTCCATTTAAAACCAAGTTATGTTTAATTGAGAACCTCCTCTTTGAAGTCGGTTAAAAACACGTTCGTACTTCGAACGTAGCGTGCCTCTGACCTATTATAACGTAAAAGCGGTTTCATATTCACCCATTTTGAAAATGGGACCAACTTACCTTTCAAATCTTTGCATTATTTATGAAATATAAATACATAGAGAGCGTTTTCGGAAGTTATTTGTTGTTTGTTTACAAGCTTTTACGTCGTTTGATGGCGACAGGGCAATTTTGTGAAAAAGTTTTGATCGAGAGTCAGGAAAAAACAAGTGTCGTAATTTGTTTAAAAATATCTTTATATTTATTAATTTTTCATGATTAAAATCGATCAAGCCGATTCGGAGTTTTAGAGTAACGCTTTGGATAGACACACAGGTATCAAACCTTTGCTATGAGAGTTTCCCATTTTTTACAACAAAAAGGAAAACAACTATATCTCGAAAAGGTTTTAGTACAGAATTTCGAACTGTCCTTTCTTAAACTTGAACTTCGTGCGGAAATGCCATTTTAGTCGAAAATTTACTATATTACAAAGGATTAAAGTCTGTTTTAATCTCACAACACGTATTTCGTGAATAAAATTCATGCAACAAAAATATTACGTGGTTTTGCATGTCGTTGATAGCGTCATCGGTTGCAATTTTAAACGAAAAAAATAACATATTTTGTAGCACAATATCTCGTTGTTGTTTTTGATACAAAAATTGGTACCGAATTTCGCTACCGCTTTTGAGTGCAATTTTATTTAATGCCACCTTTTCGTGTGACCCATTTATTTCAATCTACTGAAAATTAAATTATGAAAATTCAAGTGCTTCTATTGCTGCATTTTGCCTAATGCATGAAAGTAAATTCGTGTCTCAAATGGCTTTATCACAACTTACATAATTTATTAGATAATTTTTACACATTAACTTCGTTTACTACATACCGAATGGGCATTATTTCAGCGCATACCTATTTACCTATATGCATCATACACATTTGTTATAATGACCCTATGATTTTATAAGAGTTGTAATGGCGTTTGCGTTTTAAAATTATTATTTCAAATGCTTGTTTTGAATGTCGGATTTAAAATACAAAGTAGTCATCGCAAAAGGAAAACGCAAAGAACAAACAAAATGTACAGCCGATTACTTTTGTTGGAATCGGAACAGCTGCTGTTCGTTCCAAATCAAAAGTTCAAATTATCTCGTTTGACGTTTACCGTTGCGTGTCAAATTTTGAAATTAGAATATTGGTGGTCACTTTTCTTTTTAAAACATACGTGTATAATTTTTTAGAATGACTGGCTCCATTTTATTTTTTTCTATAGATTTTTTGCCGACGGATAGCGGATAGGTTTTTTTCTTCGTTATTCCTTCTGAGAAATCCAAAGGTTATGTACTGTAAACCCTTGTTTGCGATATATATAATATGTATATATTTTCTGGGTTCTCTTGGAGCTGTAAGTCTCCTCGTAGATCAAGGCTAAGAGTGATGTAAGTTTTATCATCATATTTTAACAAACTAACATTCTTCACATGTCGCTACAATTAAGCTTCTATTTGTTCCGAAGCAAACTTTGTAAGTTTAATATTAATTGTAGTGTGGTACGAGTAGTACTTCTTTATTTCAATCAAAACAAAAAAGTTGTTTATACGCAATACTTGTTTTTTTTTGTAAACATAATTTTAAGATTTTAAAGCGCATTATAAACTACTAGCTTTTGCCCACGGCTCCGCCCGCGTGTTATTCGGTTTAAAGACAAGCTTTTTTCCGGGATAAAAAGTAGCCTATGTGTTAAGTTAGGGCATAAGCTATATCCATTCAAAATTTCATCCAAATCCGTTCAGCCGTTTCAGAGTTAAAGAGTAACAAACATATACACACACACAAACTTTCGCATTTATAATATTAGTGTGATAAAAGATCAATAGAAAAAAAAATAAGTAAGACAAATATTTTCAAAAAATTCCTTGGTCCAGGATACAAATCCAAATTTGTTATAATTTTATTTTATACATTAATTTAATTTTACTGCTTTGTTATATTTGTCCGTCAAACGTAGTCAGATTTTCGATAAAAATTGATCATACATAACAAAGCGATCAGCCGATTTTCCTAAAAACTACCGTTACAAAACAAATCGCCAGTATCCATCGCCGTCGAAAAATATCGTTAGTAGCTCGAAAAAAAAATATCGTTGAGAATGAATGATGCTTTCGCTCACTCGAGTCGCCAGCTGTTTCCGTCAGACCAGCTGATCGAACGGATATTGGCTGTTAAAGTGGTAGAGCTAGCTAGCTATCTCGCTCTACATTTTAATTTTTCACACTTCAACCCCTAATGAGCGAGCCAAATAACGGTCTTCCATTTCTACTTCCGATGTATTCAGGATATCTATTTTTGGCCTTTTACTTAGTAGAACGGTTTGACAAAAAAACAGGAACGAGTCTTCATATCTGGGAAAGAGGCAGTGTTTTACCATAACAGACAAGCACGTCGCGTGATTTAGAAGTTGCAACAAATAAAACGAGACTATTTATTCAAAATACTCGTATGTACTTCAGATCTCGTGTGGCAAAAACTGGCTGGCACGCGACAAAAACACGGCCAAACGAAATGCAAAATAAAAAAAATAAAAATCATTTAGTCAGAACACGCTATACTCTTTTCATATTTCTGTAACGAAGACCTCATTATTTGACTCGAAATCGGCTATTCGAATAAATCAAAACTAGAAACTTAGTTCCGTTCCAATTTTAAAATTCCAACTGTTGCAAAATTATTTGCCAGTTGTCACAATGCGTCCAAGTTTCGTCGTAAAATTCACAGGAATAGGAAACAATTTACTTCAAATTGAATAAGGTTTTAAGTGAAAAGTTTGTTTAGTTTAAATGTGATGCGGTTGCACGGCTCAATACGACTTTCATGTAATGCGGTATTTTATCGTACTTATTAAAAGAAAAGTTCAATCAAAAAGAAGGAAAATTCATTAAAATATTTAATTTAAACTGATAACAAAATTTAGATTAGGGAATAAATATTAGCCATCGAAATTAAGAGCCGAGGGGACGAAAACTTCACAAAAAATTTCCTTAATTAGTAAATTTTACTTAATTAAAGAGTTCCCAGCGTACCCTTGCAGAATTTTAATTTTGGTCAAAACAACTGCGTAGCGTTGTAATGATCCATGATGAAACAAAAGTTTATTAAATTCTCGTTTAGGAAAAAATTGTCTGGAAAGTGAACGCCGAAGGTCATTTACTACTTACCTATACATACATTTATATACTCAGGCCTGTCTCCCAGAAGGGCTATCTAAAACTACAGATTTCCATCGGCTACTTCCACATCCATCAATCGAAGTTACACATGCTCTTCTATTCTGAGTACTTTTGTCATTTGTCCTCTTCAGTATGTCGCCTATTTGGTCGGCATACGTCCTCCAAGGGCGGCCCGGTCGAGCTTTACCTTCTACTTGTGCACCATAAATTTCTCATTAGGAATTATTTTTATAGGATTTACTACGAGTTAAGGAAATTTATCGGCTAGTATTAAATCACACTAGAAAATGCAAGGAATTCTAACATAGCGTCCTATCAAAAATACTAACTGCCCATCAAATTTGGTTTGGCGTGTTTTGGGGGCACAATTTGTCGGATTTCTGTGTTGACATGAAAAATTAACGGCGAAGGCTATATGCTTCACTTACGTTTCGCGACTCGGTCTACCTAATCTTCTTAAGGCGACAATAGGCATGATGACAATTTTTTTAAAATTAGTCCGTCAATTAGGTAATCAGAAAATATTGGACACGTATTTTTTCTTTTTTCAATTAAACAAAAAATGATGAAGATATAGCCCGCTGAAGTTCCGCGTGACGTCACATCTAGGTACAATTTTACTTAGAAGTGACGTCATTTTCCCCCACGCCCAAACTTTGACGCGCCTTATCTCTGTCATTTTTTGTTTGATTGACAAAAGAAAAAATACGTGTCCAATATTTTTTGATAATCTAAATTACGAACTAAATAGAATAATATTTTGTATACCCTGTCTACAAGCCTATTACTGCTGGTGACCTCGGGTGCGTGCGTCTCTCTCACTCGCACGACTCGGCCTTATTGATCTCTCCGTCGGTCGCTCGAATGGGAATCAACTTCCGAACGCGCTAAAATATACCAAAACAATTAATTACAATTATCATAATTATAATTCTTCGAAACTAATCAAAGGAACTCATTTGTTGTGATAATATCTTTAATTTGGCTAAGTTTGAAGTTGTTTCTTTGCACACTTAATTAATTAAATCGGATCTTAGTCTTAACTTGGAATTTATTTCGGTATTTGAAAATTTAAATACTAATCATGGCACATAATTCTAGATATTTTGTAGTATATTATAATTTTTTTCATTTTTTTTTATCGGTATCATCTGTATTGCCTTTGGCCTGGTGGCTTTCAAGGTCACCAACCACTCTTAAGCTAACCTTTTTAACTTACTACTGTAGACTACGACTTTCATTTCGCAGTCCATACTCGAGAACATCTCTGACACCCTCATCGGGGATTCATGTCGTGATAATGTATTTTTTTATGCTATGTCTCTTAACTAACGCTTTGTAGAATGACGCTGCCATATATGTTTTATTACCATACCAGGTTTTCCCATTATAAGCGCTCTTAAAATAAATTATAAAGTCTTAAGATGAGTGATGGAAAAGCGTTACAATGTTTTTTATTAGAATATTTTTTCCGAAGTTATAATGTTTCTTTTTTATTTGCAGGTAAGTTCCTGATTCGTCATGAGTTTGATTTTTGAAGAGAAATTGACGCCCGTATTAATTTCAGTCAAGGTATTTCCAATATTTCAAGTGTTAGATTTAATTTATTTCCCTCCCTGAAAGGGAGAGGAAAATTTCGAGTACCGTTTACCAAACCGAAGCAATGACCGCGTCTTGATTTGATGCTTTTAATAATATTATTTACTCAACACCTTTTCCTACTTTGATTGAGTATACAAGCACGAATACAACATTTTGTTTGCAGAGTAATAAATTTCCGTTTTTTCAGAAGTTCTTTTTAAGTGGTTACAACGGTCTCGTTCCCAAACGCACGCTTATGATTGTTTATCATATTTTTTTATAAAATTTATTGAAGATACATACATATGTATTAAGTAATTAATGGAACTTCGCAACAGTATAATATTATCAGTTAGACTCTTCAAACAAAGTTGTTAGAGCGAATACATTTAAAAAAGTATATAGATAGGTGCCGTAAAAGCTCATAAGTTATTTGTTATTTAATTGAAATGAAATATATAAACAATAAAATGTTCTCAAGATATATTTCGGGCCCTAGCTGGGCCCGGCGTCAGTTGAGTATTCAACGCAACTGATGCCTAGCGAGAACATTTTATTATTTTTTTATTTATAAATATAACTCAATTTATTCGTAAAAAAAATTCTTCAATATCAATAATAATTTAAATCTAAACTAAGCTATAAAAAAATATACAAACTAAACCTACCTAAAACAGAATTAGACAATTTATTTTAATAATTCCGCTTCCTTTGAAGGTTACCTTAAAAACACATCAACTATTATTATTACATTAAAAAATTACTGACCCAGGAAGTTGTGATAAAAAATTATGAAATTTATATATTTGTATTTAATTTGTAAAGGAAACTGTCTCAAAATTGGAATCCTCGTTTCAATTGGGGTCAATTTCGGAATGTCTTTTACCTACATATTTGTTTTACCTTCTGTTACACATTAAAATTGAATATTTTAAGTTCTAAGGGACGGAGCAAAAGGTTTGTTACATAGAATAAAACTGGCTAATTGCGAGTCAGACTCGCGCGTGAACACTGAAAAAAAAGTAAATTGAACAAGATCTTGTTAACCATAAACAACATCTTAACTCCATATGAGCGCAACAAGATGTCAGTTTCCTGTACTAACTCAACTTGTTTACTTGATCATAAAAACATTGGAATTATGATAAATAATATAGCCAAAATTGACAAACAGGCGACAAAAAACAAGGCGCTAAAACGGTAGATTTAATTATTTGTTATTTTACTTTAAAGTATGTGTTAATACAATCTGACAAAATTTGAAACTTTCTCATTCTCATTCTTTATTGTACACAAAAATATTCAGATTCAGATTCAGATTCACCATAAATATAACAGCGGTCGTTACATTGGTAGGTCAAATTACAATCTAAGACACAAATGGTTAAACTAATTAAGATTCATTTTACAAGTATGATCACTAATTAAATCTTATAAATATCAGTACATATCAATGCGATACCGTCAATTTATATAATAATATAAGAAAAAGAAAAAAATCTTAAGTCCTATTTGTCATAGTAATAATAAATGCAAACCGCAATGCAATACGCAATTACACAAGTTAAAAATTAAAATTAGTGTACAGCGGCGAGCTTATCTGTATGAGAGATTTCTTCCAGCAAACTGTAAAAAGATAAGGAATACATAAAAAAAGGAAAACGAAAACAGTCATCATATGTGTACATACTTAATTAAAATTGAAATATTTTTATACATTTTACATTAAATAAAAAAGACTAACTTAACTTTCTACAATACATGTATATAAATATATATTGACAATTACATATTACCAGTTTGTATTAGTATCGGTTTTAAGATAAGACTGAAGAGTTTTATTTTTTGCGTGTGGACCCCTCTTGGGTTTCAAATGTTTCGTTTGTTTTGTATCGTGATAGAGGCCATGTACTACGTATTTTGTACCTTTTACGGCTGAAGCTTTATACCCTTCTGAAAGACGAACGGACGGACTTTCATATAAAATCAACATACCAGTTAAATGAATCAAGGTTTTATTAAAATTGAATAAATTGTTTCCACTATGTTTAGAATTGCTAAGAAGTTACTCATCTTTCGTTTTTAGGGTCCCGTACCCAAAGGGTGCCAAACAGGACCCTATTACTAAGGCTCCACTGTCTGTCTGTCTCTTATAATAAATGGGCGCTTGAAATGTCAAATAAACCAAAACTTAATAATAGCAACCTAAATCCACACATAACTGAAATCTAGATTAATACATAATCTTCTCCTAGGCTCCACCTATTAGGCTGAACAAACAAACACAACCTATCAGACTGAGCGCTTATTATACTAAATTTGTATACCTAAATTAAATTTAACAGAAACGTAAATTTTAAGCATCTTGATGTTGAATTTACCTTTATAATAGATTTAAGCCACGATCTTGCTTGTTAAGAGGATATGTTCCGATTGCATTGATCGCTGTTACTCCATGCGGAAATGATCTCCATGATTTTGCTTAAATAATGTTAAAACTCACAATGAAAACTTTTTTTGGAGTCATCTTTGATTTTTTATGATTCAATGTTGGAATGACGTCTAAAGATTCTGTTTCGATAAAAATGTGCATTATATTCTTGACAGAAGCCCATTTTTTTTCCAAATTTCTTATATTGCTAGATTCTTCAAACAAGGAAGAAGAAATTATGGTTTTTCGGAACCTAACCCCTTAAGCTCCTAGAGTTTTAGCGATGATGACAGTTTGTACACAAGTTTCATTATTATTTCACAATTCCCAACCAGTTTTGGATTTAACGTATTCAGAAATTGATAATACAACGTCCTATTATTATTATTATATCCTTTATTGTACACACACACAGAAACTTAAACTAAGATAACAAAAAAAGTAAAAAATATGCACAAAGGCGAGCTTACCTCTTCAAGAGGTTTCTTCCAGCCAACCAGTACTGTGGTGAAAGAATACACTAAATAGGTTGGCAGCAAGCATACAGAAGGATTAGGATATCTAAATGTTGAGTAATTTGACCTATCACAGAACAGAATCACATGTACTACAGTTTGCAAGCGGTAGTCTGTATTTTTTGTAATGTCAAA
Source organism: Ypsolopha scabrella (assembly GCA_910592155.1). Taxonomy (NCBI): domain Eukaryota; kingdom Metazoa; phylum Arthropoda; class Insecta; order Lepidoptera; family Ypsolophidae; genus Ypsolopha; species Ypsolopha scabrella. Next base: position 7,881,801 of record OU342972.1, on the reverse strand, counting down.
CTGACAGTTTTATTCACAGAGAGGAAATAAAAGTGTAAAACAAAATAAATAAAAATAATCTACCTACATACCTTACTAGCAAAAATTAAAACGAACTATTGAATATTGCTACGTTGAATCGTAAAGGGGAGCAAGATATGATTCCATTAGCTACTTTTAACTTTGCTGCGTGTCTGGGGTGCCGGAGCGGGGTGTGAAACGCATTTCTCCTTCTTCTGAGCTTCTGCCACATCCTTCAACGGGAACTTATCCATAAGCAAACGAAGCTCACCCATGGAGACCACCTTCTTACGGGTCTTGTCTGGGCACAGGACTACCACCACACCATCCATTGACCAACAGCGAGCAATGCCAAAGTGCTTCCTGCCGGCAACTAATAGTAGTTCCTAATAGTAGTTCATGTTATAAGTGCAGTAAGGAGGCAATAGCTGACGAGGACGATTTGAAACACGAGCGATAAGCGACTATCAAGTAGACTTTTGTAGATTTTTGCGAAAGTCTCTAAAAGGATTGATGAACGCCTCGACTGCTGTCAACTCTTCCAGTTTCTGGTCAAGCGCGCTTCATCCCAGGCCTTATTGACGCTACGCATCAGGTGTGGTAATGGCCAAGCGTAAACTTACAGGACGTAAAATAAAACTTGGATTTTACCCCGTTTCGCACAAATTTTAATTGCGAATTTAGTACACTGATGAAGTCGAAATTAAGATTAGTTAATTTATGGACGTGTGACGTCATCGCCTTAATTTAATCGCCTCTCCGGGGACAGTAATTGTTCTTTAAGGCGACGTCTTAGAGCATTTTCGTGATTTAGAAGCGCGCCGTTAGTCAGAATGTTACGTTAAGTGCTTTTTTGATAAAATTCAAAGAAAGTAGAGCTCAAAATAGACAAAAATAAAAAGCGTTCTTCTCGAAATTTAAAGAAAAGAAATCTTAAGTTTTTAGTGAACAATAACTCGAATTACCTACCTTAATTTAACAGTTTAATATTTTTTGACCAGATCTCCTACACTTACTACATAAAGAAAACAACTGTCGGGAACATATGTAATTAGATTTATTTTCCACGATGTAGCGCCTTATGGGCCCATAATACCTCAATTCGCAGTTCTGCTTTAAGAGAATGGGTTCCGATTGCATTGATCGCTGTTACTCCATGCCGAAAAACCTGCAGTGCGAGAGGGACGAATTCTGGAAAATTATCAAAACTACGACTTTTATCACGATTTTATTATTAAAAAAAAAAACTAAAGTTTGTATCAAATATCTGTTTGGATAACAGTATAACAAAGTTTATACAGATTTTAATGAATAAATAATATAATATGATTTTGCTCAAATAATGTTAAAACTCGACATGAAAACTTTTTTTGGAGTCATCTTTGATTTTTTATGGCTCAATGTTGAAATGACTTCTGAAGATTCTGTTTCGATAAGAGTGTGCATTATATTCTTGACAGAAGTCCAAATATTTTTTAAATATCTAGTATTGCTAGATTCTTCAAACAAGGAAGAATAAATTATGGTTTTTCGGAACCTATCCTCTTAACGCTTCTGCTTTTTAACTGTCTATCCTACTCTAATCAGATGCCGCGCACGCAAAAACATCAGTTAATTTGAAATCGCGGCTACACTGATGGTCTTTTAATTTTTATGGAACAGTCTGCAGCTACTTTATATTAATATCAGTTAAATTATGCAAAGTTTCAGATCTAATTTCAAGTATTCATTGAATGCTATCGGTTTATTGTACGGTTTGGAGGTAACTTTGTAATTTTTTTCTGTCGAGAAAATTTAATGAAATCAAGTTTTCACAACAGCATTGACATAGCATTAGTCCTCAACTTTATCATATATTAATGTCAGAGTGATTGTTGCAGTACTTGTTGGTATATGTTGGTCATGCGAAGCGAAGTGAGGTATTATACACCCTTAAGAGCCGCTGTGAGAGAAGACAATAATTGTCTTCAAGCTATAATTAATATTTCTCGAAGGAAACCTTCAACGAACGCACGCTTTTGCTGTCATTTAGCGCTATAGCTGCGAAGCCTTCAAACCCATCAGCTGATCCAAAGTTGTCTGTATTACTCAGGGATAAGGGTTAGTTTTGTGTATTGAAATTTTGGTGAGCTTAAATTTACTTAACAGTTTAGATTGTCGTTCATTATGCAACACGATGAGGTTTTGTATTACAAAAACTGTGCAGGTTTCTTTAGTACATATTTATCATGTTTGTTTAATAACTTTGTTATTGAGAATCCCATATGTAACAATTTAATTGTATATTACAGTTAAATCTACAACGTTTCGACTAAAAATTAGACGTTTCGGTCAGCTTAAGAGTAACTTTCATCAGATTTACCTACGTTTTGTTCAAGCCAATAGTACGAAGCTATACATTTTCTTAAGTGGACTGTTAGTTATTCTGCATGTATTTTTTTACGAGACGTCTATAAGATTATTTATATAAGGTGACTTTCGTTTTTATAGCCAAATTCATACTGGAGACTCGGTAAGTGGTCAGGACCATGGTTAAAAATAAAATCTTAAAAACTGTCAGTGTTTGTATTAATTTGTCCAAAGACATTATAAATTTATTTATAATTATACAGTTATCTTAGGTATTGCTACGGCAAGCGTAGTCGTTCTACGGTTTCGTAGACTGCTTTTACTACGCCGTAAATTTGGTTTGTTAGAGCAGAATCACACCGGAACCCCAGGAAAAATAAGAGAAATTCTCGGTGACGTCACATTGTATTAATTCAAATGAGATGTCAAATTATACGTATTTTACAAGGAAATCAACTGCATTAATGAAACCCTTATATTGTGTTAAACGTACGCTTGAAATACTTTCGCAATAGAATTTCCATCGCTTTTGTGACTAAAGGCAACAAATAATAAAACAAATTATATCTTCTATTTGTAAAGGAACAGCAGAGAAACTACACTATACAAAATTATTTAAACAAAGGTAGTAACATAAAGCTGTTCAATAAGTAATGTTCTAGCGTAAGGCCTCTGGGACGCTCGTTGTCACAGGTATGCCACTCCTATACAATTTGTGTCGAAAAGATCAGTTAATACACTAAAGTTGAAATTAAGGTCTAGAACCTTGAGATTTTACTTAAGAATACCGATGGTAGTAAGTAAGTAAGTAAGTAAGTAAAGCCTTTAATTATTACACAAACAACACAATTATGTACAACTAGCTTTTGCCCGCGGCCTTGCCCGCGTGTTATTCGGTTTAACGACATGCTTTTTTCCGGGATAAAAAGTAGCCTATGCGTTAAGTTAGGGTATAAGGTACATCCATTCTAAATTTCATCCAAATCCGTTAAGCCGTTTCAGCGTGAAAGAGTAACAAACATACACACACATACACAAACTTTCGCATTTATAATATTAGTATGAAGTATGATTGAAAATAAGTAAAATTTTCATACACAAACAAATTTCTAGATGACAGGCTCTCGATTGTGTTTTGCTCTGCTTGAGAGCACGGGCCTCTCCTTCACTGGAGTGGAGAAGGATTTAGTCTGACTCTCCCTCGCTGACTTGGCGTATCTGGGATGTGGTAATAGTAAACGATTGTTTATAATCGGTAATAATCGTTTCAACATTTGTTTCCAACGAAAAATGTGTCTTTTCCAGTGAAAAGATGTACCAAGGTTTAAAATAATACTTAATTAAGTAACGTATTTAGTATACGTAACTCTTACAATGTTTTTTTAGGAGTGCCCTCTTTATACACTAATAAAGTCGTGCGCTACTTAATTGGCACCCGGGATATTAATATTTCAAAATCCTAGAGCAAGAAAGATTTTACTGACTTAAAAAGTTACAAACAACGTTTTAAAGCTAACTAACACGTATTTTATTGTACTGTTTAGCTAATAAACTACTTAAAAGATTTTTTTAAACCCTTATAGGCAGGCGTCGGTGTTCCTTTCTGTCTGTCCACAGCCTTTAAACCCGAATAAAGAAAGTTAATCCGATTCAGCTGAGGCATGTAAGTGCAGTGGAATTGCAGTAGATTTCATCCCATGTTTTATTTAAAATTTATTTATTCATAACTTGACAATATTATGACACCTATTCTCGTGTAGCAAATATTAGATGTAGAGCTGCCATAACCTAAAACTTTTCATTGCAAAATAGGCTTTAACGCAGATGGATAAAAGTTAAATGAGCTTGTATTATTTTAGGTTTTTCAACTCTAAATTTAAGGTATGCTGCACGAGAATAGGTCACTATGACAGGTTAAACTAAGGCAATATTGACAAAAAAAACAAACCCTATGATGTTAACAAACAAACTTATTGACAAACCGCGACGGATGTCATTATGAAATGTAGATAATCTCGTTTCTAAAGCTCTTCTCATGAGTGCCGAATACCAGGAGGTTAATAGAAATTGTCAGTGTGTTGGTGTCAACGTTGTCAGTGTGTGACATATTACGACTAGGTTATGATAGCTCTATTGCGCTCGGGTCATTTTCCCAACGAGCTGACTTCGTTGTCTATGCGGGTGAACATTTACATACTTGCCTTATTGACTAAGTTTCGCTGAAATGTTACCTAATATTAAAGATTGAACGACAGGATCTCGAATAATTTTGACAAAATTGGAATACTTTTGGAAGATTAATTTTTCAGAAAATTTCCATAATCAATAACGGTTAGGCTTCAGATGTTTTCGACTTCTTGTGTATTTAAAAACAGGTATCTTGACGAAATAAATAAATAATAATCTATTATAATGGATTATTAAGTTCAATGTTTTTCGTTTTTGTTCGTAAATCACCGTATAATTTGTATGAGTAAAGTTATCCACGACGATTCAGACCTTGTCACGCGATAAGTATTTATTTTCTAATGTTCATATGACACATTGAAGATAAATTGTAGTAATTCACTTAGTCCGACCTTCGCCCTTACTTTCTTTTCGTTGATTTATAAAAATACTGTTTTTCCACCGTGACTCACCTACGCTGTTAATTGATCGGAATAACCAAACAGTTTATTTGCTATGCAATAAAAAAGACTCAATTATTTTACAATGCATAATTTCGTAATTCAATACAGTGTGCTTTCGAACTAACGCACATCGAACTCTTTTATACTTTGAACTAACATACATCGGAATTTTGAACATCGAATAATTCAGTGATTCAGTAGCGGAGTCAGCGAGCGAGGGTGATTATAGTTCGAGGGTGCAATTGATCACTTACACCAGTTTGTAACACTCTACTTTTCATCACTAATGCGAGGAAATAAAAAACACTCTACTTTTCATCACTAATGCGAGGAAATAAAAAAAACTTACAAAATTATGTTTGCAACAACGTTTCCAATAAGATAATTTTACTGCCGCCATTTTCTTTTCATGTGACTTTTTTTTGTGCAATCGTGTCTTATTGGCCTTTGTGTAGTACAGAAAATAACAAAATAAAAGGAAACAGGCAGAAAAGATATTTTCCATTGTCATTTAGCGAGACGACTGTAAGGGAAACTCGTTCCGTTTTCAAATTTACTTACCTCCCTAGGTTTGTAAATCGAATTTACGTCCCGCATTTCGAGTTAAATAAGACTTACTTTCAGAGCATTAGTGATGAAAAATACTTTTTTTTTCAACCATGACTCACCTCCGCTGTTAATTGATCGTAATAACCAACCAGTTTGTTTGCAGTGCAATAAAAAAAACTCGTATTTCGATGGAACCCTAAAAACAATCATAAAATAGTAAACTTACACTTTCATGTTTTATGCCAAAATATCCAAGTTTCCGCTATTACGTAGATACGTGACGTCATAAGTGTAACGATGTCGCCAGCAGTGAAAAATGATAGCTTTAGTGTCCGACATGGGCTCGTGAATTTTAATGCTGACAACACTGAATATGCGTATGTATATGATGTTCAACCGATAAACTATTAGAAGCTTAGGAAGGAGTTTTATTTTCCTTTTATCTTCGGAAAATAATGGACACCCAAATACATACATACATATATCTCCATCTACTATGATTCTGACTTATGATCCTGGGTATTTCCACTTTTATCAAACGAGTCATACACACTATACTATACTGCCCATTAGGGTGATTCAAATTTTCAGTTTTTTTCCGTTTTATTACGGGCCCCCCTCATGTGTTATATGTAGCTAAAAACAAATAAAGTATTTTTTCATGTTTTTTAAAACAAATTTAGGGGTCGCTACCACAGTTACTATATCCAAGCTACCATCGAGCGTTTTCTTTTTATATAATAAAATACAGAAAGTAAGCCTTAGAAACGTAGATAATGAAACACTATTGCATTTTTAAACTTTCTGTACTTCACCCTGTTTTTTTGTCAAAATAGAGCAAATTTTTGACAAAATGGGAGTTTATTCATGTTACGTGCTGTTTTTCAAACTTTCAAATTCACAGATAATTTTATGAAATGTAAAAGTTTTTCATTATCTTTGTTGAAAAAGCTTAATTTATGCACGATTTAATAAATGAAAAAAATTGCTTAATGTATGGGGATTTAAAATTTAAAAACTGTGGTAGCGACCCCTAAATTTCTTTAAAAAAATATGAAAAAAATAATTTATTTGTTTTTAGCTACATAGGACACATTGAGGGGGTGGCCCGTAATAAAAGGGAAAAAAGTTAAAATTAGAATCACCCTACTGCCCATGTTGAAAAAGCAGTGGGTAGTTTTTTTTTCGTTATTTTATATTTTAGATATTGAAAGAAGCTTTCGTCATTTTAGTTTTATTGTACTAACAATGCGTAGTTCTGGCTCTCAACGAATATTGATTAATAAACGTTAATTGAACAGCCAAACGATCAAGCTTTTCGCTGTGACTGTCTTTACGTGATTTTCTTCTCGTTCTAAAGAGATGAAACAGAACAAGCATCTAACAATAAAATCTAATAACACCATACGTTCTTCACTTTTCTGATAAAATTGTGTAAGTAAAGAGATCCTAAAGTAAGTTTCGCACCTACACCAGACACTCTTATTCTCAAGTGGTTTCTCCGTCTACCCTCGTCCGGGTTTTGTGAAGAAAATTCAATTCGAACTGGCGTTCCAAGATGGCCGCCTTCTCGAGAGATCCGAGTTAGAACTAGTGATATGTTTTATTTTTGTCTCAAAACACAAGCTAGTGATGGTTTTATTTCAGTCTGGAAACACACTACATGGAAATTGCTAAATAAAGAAAATTACTCTGACTAACATGATAGGCTGCCTCAAATTTCTACGTTACTGTCCCTCTACGTGGACCTGCCGATTAATGCACGAAGCTTTGACGATAGGCTGGTAGCGGTATAGCCACCAATTCAGCTAAACTATATGCCACAAACCGCCAACATTAAAATTTATTGTTATGAAAAAAAAAACGCTTGTACTTTTCTACAAATTTACTAATAAAAACTACTGTGCCTAACCGGTTTAAGAGCGTAAACCGAAAATTAGGTCTTAGTCAAATATTCTTTACATTGTTAAGGGCGTTAACTCGAAATCAGATCTTAATAAAATATTCCTTACATTGCTAGATGTACACGCATCATCATTTATTGCATGGACACCCTTGATAATGCTATTATAGCGAAACCGGTTGGGCATAAATAGTAGAGCTTTTGTTTTAAAACAGACGATAAAGCAAAATATTCAAATACGAGTATTATTATGAGTACGGGACACAACGCCCAAACCCAACAATAGAGGAAATATAAAAACCAAACATGGTGAATCCCATACTCCAAATTTTTGTTTATAGTGACCATGTAAGTTTTTTCAACATTAACATTTTTCATAAAATTTTAAATTTTATGTACTTGTAGAGAGCGAGAGAATTCTTCTATAGAATATTTATCTATTCGAAACTTTCACGGAACCGTTAAACTGCACTCTATACCTCTAGATCCCTTCAACTCTCTCTGCTCCAATATATCTCGACTGACTGATAGTCTGGTAAAATATGGATTTTATTCAACGAGCTTTCGGCGCAGTAAACAACTTCGTACCAAAGATGATAAAACCTATACCGCGCCCTTTACGTGATAGCGATATGATGTACCTATTGGTATCTTTGTCTTATGTACATACTTTCAAGTTCGAACTCGAGTCAGGTTTCCAATGGTAAGTACTGAGCTAAGCGTCCTAGGGATCTTCTTTCGTCGCTAGTTTTTAGCAGTGTTATAGAAGAATCAGATCAAATCAAAATTTATTTATTGAAGGCCATAATTTACATTTACAAATAAAATATAATTAAATACATGAATTAGGAAATTATTACATAATTAAGTAACAAAATCAAATAACAGTTTCGCTTAAATTTAATTAGTTGAGCTGTAGAGTCTGCGTTAATAAATACTGTATTGCAGACTCCAGTCTCCCACAGGCAGTTGCATGTTATACAGAATAATATTACTATGCCCACTTGGTGTTTTACTCTTGATATATTTTTTTGGAGTAACAATAAAAACGTTTCTTCAGTACATTGGTTTAGGACAAAGAGGTCTGTTTCTTTCGTACTAGACCTGTCATTCTAAAGTCAAACATTTTCTATCTTAGGTTTTAACCTCTGACTTTCCTCCCGTTCGTTCAATCTCTGGCCCGTTTTCAGCTTGGGCGTTATTTTACTAACACCCTTATAGCTACGCTATGCTATAGCTCATGTGTTGACCAGGGTCACTGCGATGATAATAAAGAAAACCGCATCCAAATCTTTTAATAATTTCAAAAAATATTCGATGTATAGTCACAAAAAAAAGGCTCAGCGCAAACGCTTTGATCCTAACCTAAGGCACACAGAAGTGATAGATAAAATGAGAGCACTCTGTCCATACATACACACATGAATTATTGACTACGTAGTCTTCAACTCATTAATCACTAATCAGTGGGTCTTAGGATCAAAATGACCGCACAGACACGACTTTCGTATTACTTTATTATTAGTATAGATGTTTTGAGAAATTTTATTAATAGGCATCGAATCAATTCGATAGTATTTGTAAATGTAGTTCAAGCAAACTTTAGCTTTGTACCCCCGTACCGGGTAAGAACATGAAACTATCTGAGGGTTTCAGGTAAAAAATAAAGAAAATCGTATAAAACAAAGAACATAAATTGAAACGGAATTTAATAAAGAAACCCTGTATTCGTTCCCGAAAATCTTGCTCGTTTCTCGAAAATGTACTTATACATATTAATTCTTAATATTACCATTTTCTAGAAATCTACCTCATTTTTTGATGTTTTGTAGGTAAATATAAGACCTGAAGAGCAGCGTTGCCAGATCGTCCTAAAAGGGACGATTTTCGTCCTTTTTGGCGATCAACCGTCCCTTTTTTGTCCCTCAACATCCATCGTCCCTTTTCGGACAAACCAGATTTTGTATGTATTATACATGGAAACATATTAATGTCGTTGATTTGCTATGTATAAATTAGATTTTAGTTTTCAAATCAAAGTTGAACTATTAAAAAACAAAAGGGTTAAATGTATCAAATAAGGTAATCCTTTAATTTTAACTTATAATTTATGTAACATTGAAAAAGCGTCCCTTTTTTCCAACATCGTCCCATTTCAGATGGCCCGTCGTCCTAAATTTGAAGTGCATACTGGTAACACTGCTGAAGAGATTACTTGGAAATTATAGTAACAGCAAGAATTATTTTATTACAGATCCACGTATTTTCAATTGCATACTTGTACAAACAACAAAAGAATTTGAAGAAATTTCAATTTTAATGCCTGAAACGATGGAAGTGTAAACACTTTTATTTAATTTCAAGTAATTTCTTCAAAGATTTGGCTCTCTCACACAATAAGATTACGCTTGGCCGTTATCGCGCCGATAGAAAGCGTCGATAACACCTAGAATGAAGTGCACATGCCCAGAAAGCAGGAGAGCAAAAGCAGGCGAGCCGTAATCAGTCTGTCCAGAGATTTCCGCATAACTTACGCAAATGCTTCCGCCCACCCTCCCGGTGCCGCTTATAATGCCGTCACACCGGAACAACACTAGTCGCATGGCGGCATGAATTCGTCATAAGGGTAGTGGTATGGTAAGCTACGGCTGATTCCTTCCAAACCAAAAGCTCTAGTGACGGAGCTCTTTTGTTTGTACATCTATGTAATAAAAGCATTCAGAACAATTATTAAGATTTTCTTTTCACGTCTGTTCTAATTTTTTTATACGTCTGCCAAAAGATATAAAGTCATAAAAAAATCTTAAACAGAAGCCGCACATTGTGAAAAGCTAACTTCCCTTTTATAAATTCTCTTTTTCGTCCGGCAATATACGTCACTTCCTTTAAAACACTTCCTGTTTTGTATAAAAGAGGCGTTAAGCATGATAAACGGGAGGGCTTATGGTAATAAAATACGCTACGTAGTATGTATGTATTAATAAATAGAGAAGATGAGAAGATTTCTTTAAATTTTTCGTGAGACATACTTATTTTTGACTGTTCAATATTGACTTCATTTAGAACAAAGACACATTTAATGTTTGCATAAAAGAACTCAACTAAAAATGTATTCATTTTGATAAAGTAGAAATGTTTATATCGAAATTATTATATCTCATTTTTACATTTTAATAACACTGTAGCAATAAAATCTTAAAATTTATTTATAAAAAAAAAAATCATCCGTTGCAGCGTTCTAAAATAGACCTTCCTCCTACAAGATAGTCTTTGAGTTACAGTTGAATATCTTTTTCTCTGACGGTTTTTTTTTTCGAATAGTTGGTCAGTATGATCAGTAGAGTTTCTATTTTTATTGATTAATTTATTAATTTTATTTTATTTGATCGCAGTCTATTTACACTCTGTATATGTTGCTAAAGTGTGCGTGGGCGCCGTAGTTACTTAATAATGCTCACGCACACATTAGCAACGTATAAGTGACGCACTACTACAATCAAGACTGAACCGCAGCCGTGAATTAAACTACTGTACAATCTTTCGGCGCTCGACAATCTTCGTAAAATAAATAAATTCAATAAGATATTTTCAAATTAGGAAGAGGGAACCACAACACATTATAAACCTTATTGCTTACATTGCCCCTGACGCGAATTTGCGTTCGGACTACGGCTATCTATACAAAGCGGGAAAATAGGATCGTAGCAATTTCTGCTACGTCGTAGCAAAACGTAGACGCAAGGGTTATTCATATGTAAAAGAAATGAAAAGTAATATAGAGAACACGTACATTTTTATTATTTATTGTAGAGAAAACATATTTGTATGTGATATTATGTCTCCGTAAACAATTTTTCATCTCATACTCCGCATTCTATCTTATACAAGACATGTGGGAACATGTCCTTTTCTTTTTCCCGACTCTACTTTCAATTATAAGAGACTCGAATAGAGGACACGGCTTTCTAGGAAATACTGTCTTGAAAAGGTCATGAAAAGTACAATAAAGTTTATTTATTAAACTTATAAGAGAAGAGAAGATTCCATCGCTGGAGAACTCAAACATTTAAAAAGCATCAGAAACAAAAAAACATTTAATAGATAGATTATGTCAAAAAGCAATACACGGTAATAGTTAACATTTTTCTTGAATGAATAAAGTTATGAATGAAAAATTCGTGCTTTTTCTTACATTTTACTTGTAGCCAAGATTTTGTAACCAACCGTTAATTTCGTTATTAGTATGCGTCATTGTGCTCAGAAGCGACACACACATGTGATGATTGTGGAAACAAATACTTTAAATAATCTAAGTCTGAATTCGATTACGGTCCGGCGAAATGTTTGCCAATTAGTCCACAAATACTTACATCACAGTATAGTTAAACTAAGCAGTATCTTGTCTCGGCAATGTCCTTGAAATAATTACCTACAGCCACTCGGTACGTAAACACGCGCTAGGGCTGACAGTGACTGTCTTTCTTGGGTTTCGTATTTGATAATGCTATGTTAAAGTTTTATTACCGTATCTTTTATACAACCATATAATAATAATATAATTGATAACTTCGTGCAATAATTAACGTAAATAAATGCGCGGGAGCGTTTTACACTGTCCGCGTCCGTTCGTAACTTAACTGCGGCGCACTAGAGAGTGTCGTGTATGTACCCGGAGTTCACAGAGATTTAGAAGCGGCGTCGTTTCGGCCGTTTCTTTGAAGACGTAATACTGCTAAGTTTATTTTTACTGTACTTACGTTTCCCCTAACGCGGACATACGTTCAAAATATGGCGTAACACTTGCTACGACGTAGGAAAAAATGGATGCGTCGTAGCAAGAAGTGGGCGCTAGTGTTCTAAACCCCGTCTCATCCAAAATTTGTAACTGCTTGATACACTAACCAGTAACACACGTAGATGCTCATGTCGGGTCTACGGAATTGACGTGATAGGTTTTACCTTTGTGATGGTGTTGTGTATTCACGCCTTGTTCTATGAACAGAGAGGGCATTTTTTCAAAAAAATGTTTATAGCACACCGTGTGTGCGCTGCGCTTGCGTAAAGTCGGCATTTTCCGCACTTTTGCTATAAAATATTATACGATACTCGTGCGAGAAACTTTTTCTCGACTCATGTGATTGCAGCACTCACCTTCGGCTCGTGCCGCAAACTCACACTCGTCAGAAAACGTTTCATCGCTCTCGTATCGTGATGTACTATTACGGCACTTATTTTTCCCAAAATGGAGTAAGATTTACTTTATTTAGGCTTATTTTTTAAGAGTACACAGTTTTCTCTTTGAACTTTTCCTGAAACCATTTGAATACTAAATAAAATACAAACTTTGCTTGAGCTTTAATTCCCCTAACGGCTTATTGTTTACTAAAATCAAGAGTCCCTTGAATTATCGTGAAAATGGAAGGACACTTTCTACCCTTGCCTACATTTCTGACCACAATTCTCACACAGACAACCGTACAGACGTCTTCTATTGACGGCTCCAAACGCCCCTACGTTTCAATTGTCGATTTACGCCGCGAAGCAATGCAAACTTTAACACTTTTGGTGAAGGTCGATTTTCAAATAGAGGTCTGTTTACGGAAAACCTTTCGGGTCCGTAATCTGCTTCGACCCGATCGCAATTAATGAGTGTTAGTTACTAAGGGCCGGCCATTCGCAACGATTCGCCTAGATATTTGTCTGTGCAATTGTATAACGTGTATGTATGTACCAAAACTAATTTACTCGTAGGTACTTTTAACTTTTATTAGAGTCGGGAATGTTTCTGTCAGTGGCAATTTTATTGGCGAGTGTGCTTAAGGACTGTATTGTATCAATATTAAGGGAATCCTTTTTTGTCGACTAGAACCCATCTCTTATCAAAATTAGTGCAACCTGCCTGTAGCACTATCCGTTTCAAATAATAATGGGTCGCACCCACAGATAATTTCACTCGCTACAGCTCTCTCGCTCTTGTATAGCGATAGCTTTAGAGACGGAGAAAGCGACAGTCTTATTCTCATTTAAAACGCATAGTGTTGTACACATAAGATGCTTTTATTCATAATGTCAAGTAACCAAAATGAAACTATTAATGAATGACAACATCCGATACTGGACCCGATAAGTGTGCAAACGCACTAAAGGTGATTGCTTCATTACTCGATCCAAAACGCATAACTTCAGAGTTTTTCTTAATTTTGAATAGTGTTCAATACATGTGGTTTATGGCACTATGCGGCAATACAAATACAAAACAGTTAATTTGAAAACAAGGTAGGTATACAGAGGCCTTATCCATTTAAGTTTATAAAAAGCTGTAGGTATTAGGATGAGACCGCACTTCCTAATGTTTAACAGTAACTTGTTTATTTGAGTAAAAGTTAATTTAATAAACATTTTTGAATTAATGTCAGTTAGGCTTTTCTAGCAAAGTTGTGTTATTTAATGCATTGTGATCCTGCACAACAAGTTTAAAGCGTGTTTATATAAGTTATGCGTTTGGGAAGGAAACCTGGAGCAAGCACTTCAACGTAATCGATTAAACTATTCTATATACGAGTACAATGTTAATCACATATTTAGCCCTTGATACATCTTTTGTCCGTTACTAGATCACCCACAAACAAATCGGAACCCATAATGGCTAAATATGTTTCAGGATAAATGGATAAATATATGTCAGGGTAAATTTGTTGTTCGTTTGTCTGTCTCTTAGCCAAGGCCAATTTTCTCGGAACCGCTAGATTGATATTAATAGCAGATACTAATAAAGTCGAATATTGAAATTGCGCACAGAGAGAAATCTCATCGCTCACTAGAAAAAATAAAAATAAACAAAAATCAGAATATTTTTATTCTTACATAGGTAGTAAACGTTGTGCGTTTACGTAAAATATACGTGGAAATGAGCTGAGAACCAGTGCAGTAATTTTGCGTTACTGCATTAAATTATTTATTATAAACCGAAATAATATGCCGATATAAAAATTTAAAACTCCTCGGTACAAAATGCACATCATAATATTGTTTTCCTTACTTTTGAATAAAAAGTAGGCAATGAATGTGTTTTATAGCAATTTGCGGAAACAGTTTATTAATAATAAAGTCTTCTCAAAAAATTGCGTACTTTAATGTATTACATTTTGTTTGCATTATATTAACAAACTTAAAAGCGTGTTTACAGTTGCAATATCATGCAGCTAAAATGACACGCATAAAATTTAATAATTTTCATGTGATCACCTAACTATTAACAAGCAGTTTGCGCTAATTGTTATAAAACGCATTTATTGCAAACTTTTTACTCAAAAGTAAGGAAAACAATATTATGATGTGCATTTTGCACCGAGATCCTCCGTTACCACCGTTAGTAAGAAGAAATTACAATATTTTCATAGAAAAATATTGCGAAAAATCATATCACTAATCTATTATTTTCTTAGAATTTTTCAGTTCAAACATGAGCCAAATCGGTTAAGCGCGAATCTGGCGAGCGCGAGTTCAAAGTTCGGAGCGGACTACTAGTTTAAAACTTTCTTTATTACTGTTTAAACGAGTTAAAATTAAATTCGTTTTACTACACAAATAATTTGATTGTCAATATGCTCAATTTACTTCAACGTCCCATCCCAAATGCAATATCTAGCCTAAATATCGAAGACAACATCATTGCCAAACTGAGGTTCAATTATAGTGGCTATGACTCTTGTAATAAGAAACTAGTCTAGTTTGAGTACAAGGACATTGTCGTCCCAGTGGGGATGGCCTGTGCTATATCATGTGTATTGTACGTCGGACACTGGGGATGGCACGCCACGCCAACGCCAAAGCCATCGTGTAATACCAGGTTATTACAATACAATGTAACTTGGATCTATCGAATACAACAACGAATGACATCTGTGACTTGCACCAAAATCTAAACATTTATTTAGTCACGTATTTTTTTTTCACTTTCCAAAATACCGCTCTGTCAATATATTTCTGTCAAGAAATTCACGTTTATTTGAGAAAAACTTTCTCAATGGAGGAATTTTTTAGCTGTTCTTGTTGTGCCGATCTAACAATGAAGTAGTAGACACCTCTAAAAGACGGCAGCGATGTGACGTCATCAACTACTTTTTGCTAAAATTCCTACCATATCCTGCATTTGCAGTTTGCGTATATCTCAACTTAATCATACTTGTAGGTATGAAGATAGATCATGTTTTTTTTTTTTTGACAAAACACAATTAATAAAAGCTCATTCGTCAATTTATTACCAGAAATTGTAATTGTGTACTTAATAATCAACTAAACACAGCCTATTATAAGAGTATCAAAGCCTATCCCATTAATCAAACACGTCACGAGCCTCGGAAATTCCGATAATTTAGCTTTATCCCAAACCTTTGTTCTTCTTAACAATACGCCCTGTATCAAAACGAAGCTGAATATTCAGACGTCGAAAATATGGCTATAACTTAGTTTATGTAAGGCTAAAATTCTAAACTAAAGTCAACAGATTGACAAACAAAATGTTGTAACCCATTTGTTACGACTTTGTTTCACCCCCGCGCATATAACATTAAAACTACAAAAAGTAGATTTCACATAAATTTGATGCTGCGCAAGCATAATTTCCCCTGTCAAATAGCTCGAGCTGCTGGTCATGCCGATGTGCGGTCCAGACATTAACTGCTATGCAGGTAACATATTATGCAGCTAATGTCCCTGAACGCTGACTAGGCTTTTCCCCGCCTGACATACAGCAGTGTTGGCGTAATCACTAATTACTACGAAAACGTTCCATCAACCTGTTTGAATTACTGCACGAATAGCAGTGATAGAATAATGTTGGCTGTTACGAGTCTTCTGAAATCGAATAAGAGTTCAATTCAAATGCGACCTCTATAGACTTCTTCCAGTTCGTTCGATCCCGTTCCAGTTTGCTCAGAGCTTCATCATTGCGTATGCAAGCATCGGCAATGCAACCTATTCGTCTGTCACAAGGGACAAGCTGAAGCTCTGTAATATATTGCCCGAAACATTCGATCGGTATTGTAAACCTATAGATGGTCCAGCTGGCTTTATCGCATCGGGAATTCGACATCCGATAGGCTTTTCGTGACACAGCGTAGGATTTCCGGATTTCAGTCCTCGCTACAATGTGATGTTTGCAAAGGGCTGTTGCGCGTTGCGGATTTAGATAATTAAAAATTTCATCCCTTTTTTTTGTTAAATCCTCTCATTTTAGGCCGTTTACATTGCACGGTCGGTGTATTTTATTGCCTTCCATAAGACATGGCTATGAACCTTGCAAATATCTCTTTTAGGTAGCGCGTTGCTCCTAAACACGGGGGAGTCAAAATAAATTTCCACCCTCACCCTTATTCGAATGAACACGAAATATCCCCTTACGATTCGCCCTAACCGTTACCATGGCGACCGCCGCCCTTTGTTGGGGCTGCACAGAGTTCGTCCCGACATGAACATTCCAGGCGATACTCGAATGCAGTTCTCAGCCATATTGGCCCAACATTATTGACGTTTTCGGAGCCTCGCCTCAGTGTAACGGCCTCTTCCGGTGTTTCGCTCGGGTGCTCATAAATTTCTGGAGTACACTGAGTAAAGCTCGTCTATTTATCACTTTTATGGCACCGCGTATATTTCAATACTTTAAGGTCAGAGACTATAGGATATGCTTCATACTAGTACGTAAGCTGCCCATCATTTTTGTAAAGGTGGAATCCATAGCATCTTTTGATATTTAAATTATCCCAATTTTATAGGGTAACTATGAACAAGTTTTTATCCGCTAGGTTTATTCACGTGAGGTTTTTCCTTGTTTCAGGGATGCCGGTTTCCTGAAGATGGCCTCTCGCACCCCGTCCCTTGAGTCACTGCCCGGTGCCAACTCAATAGGTTCGCTGGAGCGAGGCTCTCTGTCGCCCCTGACACTAAGTGGATCATCGCCTCCTGCGAGTGACTCCGCCGTATGTGATCTTCGAGACTTCGACGGACTCGACACAATTTGCGCTATCTGCCGAGAAACTTTCGTCGACCCGAAAGTACTAAACTGCTTTCACACATTTTGCCGGGCCTGCCTAGAAAGAGAGCAGACTCACCCGGACAAAGTCACTTGCGTCACTTGCCGCGTGGATAGCCAATTGCCAACAGCGGGAGTACCTGGTTTATTAACGAACCTCGTAATCGCTGCAGCGGTAGAGCAGGACGCTGACCTTCTGCCCACAGCGCGCTCGACCAGTTCACCTTCTGCTCGCTGCACCGGCTGCAAGAGCAAGGAATCAGACGCTGTAGCACGTTGTGTCGATTGTGCCAACTTCCTCTGCCCAAACTGCGTCATGGCACACCAATTCATGCATTGCTTTGAAGGCCACCGAGTCCTGGCTTTCACAGACCTGAAAGATGACAAAGGCATGCTTGGATCACTCACAATGAATGGTGATAAAACAGCATTCTGCCCGAGACATAAAAACGACATTCTAAAATATTTCTGCCGCACCTGCTCTGTACCAGTCTGCAAAGAGTGCACTATAATTGAACACCCAGCAGCTCTCCACGACTGCGAACATTTATCAGATGCTGGTCCAAAACAATTAGAGCTTATGCAACAAGCAGTAACCGAGGCTAAAACTCGTGCTACGGAGATAAGGCACGTTGTAAAAACGGTAGAACACGCAGCCGGAAAATTACAAGTTCAATACCACAAAGCTCAAAATGAAATCAACGACACGTTCCAATTCTACCGCTCGATGCTAGAAGAACGCAAACAGGAATTGCTAAAAGAACTCGAAAGTGTATTTTCGACTAAACAAATCGCTCTCACGGTCGTGGGGCAAAAAGCTCAAGAGACAGTAGATAAGATTTATCAGACCTGCGACTTCGTTGAAAGACTTACTAAGTGCGCCAATATTGCTGAAATATTAATGTTCAGGAAGCTGTTAGACACGAAACTACAATCTTTGATGAGTTCTAACCCAGAACAAAGTGTGCAGACAGCGTGTGAACTTGAATTTGTTTCAAACTATCAAGCAATTCAAGTAGGTGTACGGAACACTTTTGGCTATGTGCGCACTAGCTCTGAAGCGAATGTCGGGCCTGCCAAACAACCGCCTATTGCACGACCAACCAACGGCTCTCTTCTAAATGGTGGCTCATCATCATCCAGCAGCAGCGTCAATGGTAGCTCTGGAAGCTTGAACGGTGGCATCCATCTGCCCACAGGACTAAACGGTGTATTAGACCGACCATACACGAATGGCTTCCTAGGACCCACCAGCCAATCGACGTCTCCTTTTGAGTCTAATATTATTTCGAAGAGATTCAACAACGCTAACAGCCTTGGACCTTTCTCAGCTGCCATTGGAGATATCAACCTGAATGGGATTAATCCTTACGAAAAGTGGTCAAATGGCGGATGTGACTCATTATTCCCACCAGCCTCAACGGACCCCTACTCTCTATCAACTGCCACTCATTCAGACCCAATGTTAGACTTAACTAGCAAACTAATTTCTACTGCCATTTTCCCTCCGAAGTCACAAATCAAACGCCAAAAGATGATCTACCATTGTAAATTTGGTGAGTTCGGAGTAATGGAGGGTCAATTCACGGAACCTAGTGGCGTCGCTGTAAATGCTCAAAACGACATCATTGTCGCTGACACCAACAATCATCGTATCCAGATTTTCGACAAAGAAGGCCGCTTCAAATTCCAATTCGGCGAGTGCGGCAAACGTGACGGCCAGCTTTTGTACCCGAACCGGGTTGCTGTTGTACGCACGTCGGGTGATATCATTGTCACTGAAAGATCACCGACACACCAAATACAGATCTACAACCAGTATGGACAATTTGTGCGTAAATTCGGCGCCAACATTCTCCAGCACCCACGAGGCGTCACTGTTGACAACAAAGGGCGCATTGTCGTTGTGGAATGTAAAGTCATGCGCGTCATAATCTTTGACCAAGTTGGAAATGTCCTTCAGAAATTTGGATGCTCTAAACACCTAGAATTTCCTAACGGTGTTGTCGTCAACGACAAGCAAGAGATCTTCATAAGTGACAATCGAGCGCATTGTGTGAAGGTGTTCAATTATGAGGGCATCTACCTCCGCCAGATCGGCGGCGAAGGGGTCACCAACTACCCGATCGGTGTAGGCATAAACGCGGCCGGCGAGATTCTGATCGCAGACAATCACAATAACTTCAACCTGACGATATTTACCCAGGACGGTCAGCTGGTGTCAGCGCTTGAGAGCAAAGTGAAGCATGCGCAATGCTTTGACGTGGCTCTCATGGATGACGGCTCAGTGGTACTCGCGAGCAAGGATTACCGACTCTACATCTACCGCTACGTACAAGTACCGCCCATAGGCATGTGAACCTCCCGCTCTGATCACAGGAGATCGGAATGACCGACAAACTTTAAGCCAAAAATCGACACTTCAAGACGCAAACCTCGTATGTAAGGACAACAACACCTGTAGTGTCAATTTTCGATAAAGTGAAAGAACAAAATTTTTGTATAAGAGTGTTACTGATTGCGGCTGTCTCAATGTGATCAATTTGACAAACGATGGGAAATTCTTTACATATTTTCGGCATGAGATCTCTGTACCCATTATTTCTAAACGAAACTGTAATGAGATTAGTTATAGTATTGACATTGTTATTCGAATATTTAAGGATAGAGATTATTCCGTTGGATCGATCCACACAAGCGAATGGTGTTCTCGACCCTTATCATTTTTTGATCTATTGAATAATATTTTTTCATATCCCACATCGCTAAATTAGGGATGAATATTGAGGGCATTTGTATTATTTAGCCCATTTGTTGGACCAATATTTTAACTATTATTACTTAACAAATTGTTAGGCGTTAAGCGTGTGATTTTATCGTAATAAGAGAGCATC
The DNA here is from genome assembly GCA_910592155.1 of Ypsolopha scabrella. NCBI lineage: Eukaryota > Metazoa > Arthropoda > Insecta > Lepidoptera > Ypsolophidae > Ypsolopha > Ypsolopha scabrella. The sequence goes on along the minus strand of OU342972.1, from coordinate 7,861,446 downwards.
GAGCGGATTTGTTGTTAGTTTTAAGAATTCTTCGGCACACTAGCACTTCCTGTTTTGGTCAGCACTTATTCTGTGTCGATGGTAATTATGATTATAAAACTAATTAAGAAGTTGTTACATTATTATTAGATAAGTGTTAAATTGATTGAGCTGATATGGACAATCTTTGGTTACTACCCCTCTTGATGTAGTTACAAAATTTAGGGAAATGTGATGTGTGGGGGATCGATGACAAAGTTGACTACGGCGTTCTTTAGACAGGTTTTAATAGATTTTCTCAATGAACCAGACTGGGATTAATCCTTTAGCCGTATTCCTTTAACAGAATTGCATTTAAATCACATAACGGTCGACAAAAAATGTTTTATAAACCTCAATCCCGTTTGAAATTCAAATTAAAGAGATCATCATCATCTTATTTTGAACCTTGAGTATTATAAAGCATTTTAGATTATCTTGTAACTAATTTATGACGTATATCGGTGATTGTAGACTGTTTCTATTCCGTACATGGAATGATTTAGTAGTTATTTTATTCGTTATTTTTGTCCCAAATCATTACCGCCTAGTCACTGAGTCTGTGGACCTAATTAATTCCGTCATACCTGTTATAACCTTGATTTTTATAAAAATTTTGGTTGATAAATTAATAATTGTTTTTATTCAAATGTAGTACCTATTCCAATAATTCGACTTGGTAGTAACTAGTAGAGCTATTAGAGAGTGGTCGTTTCGCTAGATTTTTTTTATACTGAAGATTTTTTTGAAATTTAAATGGGGGACCGTATCTGTTAAGATGCAACCTGGTTTTGCTACTTAACAGGAGTATTACGTAGTTTGCTCGGTATACAAAATAGTTATGCAATTATTGTTATTCTGGTAAGATATTTTTTTTATATGAAAGCAACTTTATTTTTGTAATAGTAGTACTTCACGGTGCATGTGTAAAGTTTAGTTTTTTCGTATTTTATGGATATCATGCTATTATTTTTTACTTTTTACGTCATTTATTACCGTGTGTGAGTGTGTTAGCGCAATTTATTTTAGTTTGATTTTTCATTAGTTTGGTTTTCCTAGTGTAATATTTTTTAGTATTTTTTTGCTGGATCTATGACAATAATCAGATCTGATGCTGTGGCATTGGGGCTTGTAATGTTTTCTTGATTTTTTTGATCTGCAGTAGAGTATGGCTTAGGTTATGAGTTTTTGATTTGGTGATATTCCTATGTTTTCTTATAAAATTACCTCCTTGTTTTAAATATTGAAGGCATGTCCGGGATTGTGTTCGGTTGTACACTGTGTTTGCTACACCTGCGTGCCATGTGCCATACACCATGTTGTGATTGATTAGAGTGATATTTAGTATTGTTTGTAAATATGTACCATAAACTTACTGATTTTGTGTTAAGCTCTTTTGTAATAACTGTCAGTTTTATTATAATTGCTATTGAAGGTTCGTATTTATTGGCAGATTAGTGCAAAATTGTATCTGGTAACGTTGTCACTATCTGTACTCCAGACGCTAAACAAATTATTTTTCAAATTGGATGAATTATTCAGTTATCATTGACATACTTGCACTAATTCTTGCACATATTAGTAGAACAGTCACCGGTTCTTAGATTTTCACAAGTTTTTAGGATTCCATCAAACAACGGAGACCCTATAAGCGATTGTTATATACATTGCAGTGCACAGTGTGTTACGCATACATTTGCCTCGATATGCCTTCGATGAAATAAATTAGTTCCGTAAAGAGTTCTAAACCCACTTGATTAGGTGAAATTAAACTTAAGTTAGCAATGTTAAGATCCCAAATTTTTGCGATCTTCTCACCAAGGATTTTCATTATAGACTGTTTAGTTTAGAAACGTTCCTACTAAATTTCTACTACGTTTTGTTTCATCTAATCAATTGGAAAATTGAACTTAATTAAGTTCGTTGTTTAGGTCTATAATCGTTTGATTCAAAAGCTTTAGATTCTCAGACTTGCCTTACCTCAGCTTGTTGTAACAAAGTTAATAATGAAACAGTGAGATTTGTTATAAATTGGGCATGGAAAAGATGCTTTCATTTTACCATAGTTGTTTGATTTAAGTTAAACTTTTTAAGCTCATCTATCTATAAACTTGTACACTTTAAATTCATTGCAAAAGACTGAGGTAACGCGAAATACTCGTGCTGAAATGATTTTAGACTTAAACGTTAATGCTTCATTCGTGAAAAAAGGCAACAAATTTATGTAGTGGCACATGGGATTTTCAAGATTTGTTGTTTTTTTTCTACTTATTTAGTATTTTGTGTAACAACTATACGCTTCTACTTAATTGAGATCGTTGCAACGTATTATATTTATATTTAGTATAGTATAAACTGATAATGTATCAAAATTTTACAATAAGATTTGTAGATTATGACAACTACATTCTTAATTCACACTTTATGATGCAGTACCGAAGTATTAATTTTCGATTTTTATAATTTTGGAATTAAGACAATACCGATTTTAATTTTTGTTTTTTTTTAATTATGGAGGAAGTAATTTAAGTTTATATTTTTATAAGAAATTAACGTTTGGTTCACAAAATAAATTTGTGTTATTTTGCATAATAGTAAGTAAAATTGTATTAATTATGGAAAACATTTCATTCTCATAAATTGCATTTCTAAAGCTCGAGGACTGATTAAAAATTTGAAACATGTTTTTTCTTTAAATATATTTTGTCGATGTTTGTTGTTATAATTATTATATTTTTTTAATTATTTGTATAAACAATTGTTCTTTAAATTAATGTACATCGTTTTGTTTTGAATTATTTTTGTTGTATAATTGCTTTTTTAAATAATACCAGTTCATTGCAGTTTTACTGTGTGTTTTATTTTGATTTCTTTTTTTTTGCCCAATTAGCGCTTGAGTAGATTTTTTATAGATCAGAACCATTTTACGGATTTGCTCATAAAATGTTTCTTTTCGATATTTTCAGCTGCATGTTTGTGCTGTTAAATCTGCCGTTACCTACATTCAGAGAATTATAACTTGAAAAAGCAATGATTTAAAAAAAATCATACACATTAGGCTAACGTAGTTTGTAACAAGACAATCTGGAAGCAGCACATTTATCAACTTAATTTTACGTTGATAATTTTTAATACACATTTCTCAAAATAATTTTCAATAGTTTTAATTATGCTCAGAGTTCTCGAAAGTGGCAAAGATTTTCAAGCATAAACGGTAACACTTGGTGGTAGGTTGTGTGTGTAAGTATGTTTATATTTTCAGAGTGTGTGTGTTTGCATTATAATTCAACTTTCAAGCAGTTGGTGTTGGGAACAAATGTGGCATGAAAATCGTAAGTATATTGCTTTAGAGTTAAGTAATTAGTAGTTTTTAATTTCTCATTTTGAGTAAACGAAGAACCACTTAGTTTAAATTGTTCACACGCATGTACACGCAATACATAACGATAAGAATGAATTACATAATATAAATCAAATTATTACTTTTAAAATGTTATGGAATTAAAACAATAATTCATTAAATTAAGTTAAAAGCGTCTCTCACAAGTCAAAACAACCAGATCTCAGTGGTTCCATTTTCAAAATAATTTTGTTAAGACTCGGTGATTTGGGCGGTTTAACCTTATACAAACAAATACCCTTTTATTTAAATAAACGATCTACGAAGTTACATATTCTTATGATATTAGGCTATAACCTTGATAATAAGTAAGTTATAAATATCCTAAAACTTAGCTTTACTTTTTCTACGAAAATCTAGCTACGACCCAATTTCGCCCGATACGATGTTAAAATATAATTCTCTCCCTAACCGGCTGCACAGCTTTTTAAAAAAACATTTTAAATGAAAAAAATAATGCGCTAAACCAAAAACCACTATTTCCAAGTCAATTACTATAGGGAACATTTTACTACTAACTTTAGTCACCTAATAGTGTAAAGTAAGCATGAGCTAGGCTTACAAAAATGTTTATAATTTTATACTCAGCAATTTTCTTAAGGTAAAATTAAGGTGTCATAACTCGCTGCATTTTCAATCACAGTTAAAGCCCAACTTTATTATTGTTTTATCAATATCAACTCAATCAGATGCGAAACATAAAGTAAGTAGGTACAATAATACTAGGTATTCTTTTCAAGATTATCAAATTGTATCTTCCAATAGTTTACATATTCTCTGAATATTCAATTTGCTTGAGAAAGCTCCCGAATGAATCCTGAAAACTGTTATAATAATGCTAAATAGTTCTATACTCAAGGGTTGGTTTCAAATATTTAAACGAAATCGGAACGCCCAAAATGCTAGCTCATTCGCCCTTGTCGAATAACTCTTTTCATTATAATCACTTGAACAAACTTCAGAGTAATTCAATACCAAAATGTTAAATATTTAACTTCAGTAAAGTTATTATAATGTATTTTACCATCGATAAATATTAAGTTATTATTAACCCATATAAATCTCCCAATTTATTCGTTTGCGATCATAATTTAACCCATCCTTTCCCAGGAAGTGTAGAGTCGATTGTGTAAATACTTACTAGTTTTACTGTTTGTAGTTGTAAAATCATTAGAATTAAGGAATGCCGGGATCAGAACAAGAGAACGATATTGATGGCAAAGTGTTTGTAGTGAATGAGAGCGTGTATTTTTTTAAATGAGAATAATGACAACAGTGGTAAAGTTCTTATCGTGTTAATTAGAATTGATGCCGTGTTGTTAGCTCAATCATTGCTAGGGTTGAGACTACGAGTAGTGATGTTGTTGATATCTCGAATGAGAAAGCAAACGAATTTGTCAGCAAAAAGTTAGTCTAAAGGTTTACACGAATCATATCGATAGCTTACGTATACTATAATTAAAAAAACATTGTTTGGATTCGATACTTTTGTGACGGTTAAAAATTCACCTGTTAATGTATCATGGTAGAATATTGTATCAATGTTAGCTTGTCAATTTGTATGTGGTTAACAGTTTGGTCATTTATTATATTATGTAGTGGATCGTCGTTGAATTTTATGTAGACCGACCAGTGGATTTTTGCAGGATGCAATAGAGATCTATTGTTTTCTATGTCGATAATTCAAAGAGAATATTGTGTTGATATAAATCTCTAATTTTGAATGTGAATAATTGTCGCCTCTGTATTTGTTTAATGGAGTTTTATGTCATGACGACAATTTAATGCTAAATGATTTATTCGTGTAAATGGGAATGATTGCTCAGGAATTGTATTTGGTTTTTTACTAATTTATTGTAATTTTGATAAAAGTAATATTTTTCGTCATCGCTTTCTTAAATACTCATTATTAAGAAGGCCGATGTCGTATCGTTGTTAAATTTCGTTATTCGCCAAGTGTATGTATAGGTATAATCGAGTGAATTTGCACAGAATGTTGTTATTTCACTTGATTTTGATGCCTTTTTATTAGCGTATTTACTTGCCAATAACGATTGACTTAGCGAATGGAGTTTAAAGTAAAGTAGAACAGGTAAATGATGGTAATCTTTTGCCGGATTTGATGAGTGATCAACAGAATTAGTAAAGGCCGTTACAGAGCTTTGTGGGCTTTTGGTCCAGATAGCATACAATCATATAGGTTATCGCTAGACAAAGACCCTTCTTACTTTATCAAAATGTTATCCAGGATTGATGTCCCGGTGAGTATACCGATCGTACGAAGGTCGCTTAGTTACAAACGGCAGAAGTTATTATAAAGTCGGAAATATGTGAATGACAAGTGAAAAATATACTTGTTGTTAAGGTAAGGCGATTGAAACAAACTGCACACTAGAGCACAAAACATCCATCCTCAGAGATACTAAATGTTTGAAAACTGACGTTTGAATTTATGATACATTTTATTGTAAAAATGTTTTACTATCGCTTAAGTTAGTTGAAGTGAAGCGTTTGAAAATAATAGTATTTATTTTCGTAATAAAGACAATTTTAAGTGGCAAAACTATTGGTTTCAGAAGGTATTGGACATATTGCGTATTTTACTGATTGAGTATCATCATTGTGGTGTGGATCATTATTTGCTCTTCATGTACAGATAAATGTTATTGGTTTTAAAAGCATGCCTCGTCATACATAAAATGTCTAAACGTGTAGGTACAGCCATCTTGATTTTTAATTAGAAAAATAAATATTTTGTAACGTGTGTTAGATAATTTATTGTAATTGTAAAGTGTGAACTTAATTACAGTATTTTTATACATGGAAAGATTCCAAATAAGAGGCGTAGTATTGTGTAGCTAATGACATATCAAGTACTGTTTTATTTATGTGAAAGGGAGGGTAGGAAAATGCGCGCGAATGGTTAGTGACGTTGGTTTATATGACAATTTTATTTAAATCGAAAGCGACAATACTGATCCAATACTACTACGAACTGTTGAGGAAATGATAAATATTTTAATAGTAAATTGTTTCACCAGTTGGAGCATGACATATCGTCCACAAAGTGGTGACATTGGCAACATAGGCAAATTGATTAATGTAGACGAAATTTTCATTGATTTTCAAGAGGATTATGAGCATTGTGATATGGAATAGACAATGGTTGTATGTTATTGGGTATTTTTTGGTTTAGACTTGGACGCGCGTGCGTAGGAGGTGGTAAATTTGGAATCTTTCTCAATGAAGCTAGTCTCAAATAAATTGCTTTTAGGATTTAATGTTAATAAATGTAATGCATGTAAGTTTAAATTTAGTTGTACGATGCTTAAATTGTCCACACACAAATTTTACACACTTATTGATTAAATCCATCCTGCCAGTGTTAAGGAAATAACAATGCTTATGATAAACTAAAATTATTGTATATCCTACATAGCATATGGCTTAGGTAGTTTGTATTTTTAGATATCGCATTACCCATGTTTAGTAGGTAAGTGAACGCACCTTGAGCTTGAACAGTGTGAATCTGTCAATATTTTTTACATACGATTAACAAGTAGTGTAATTTTTTTAAACGAGTTTCTTTGCCGTCGTGTATTATGATATTCAATTTATAAAATCACTTATAAGGCACTTTCTTAAAATTACACGTGAAATGCGCTGTAGGGCTGTCAGCTGAATAAATCGTGACTTGCTAATCGCTTGAACCTAAATTTTCCAGCAAAATAATGCGATGCACTTGCACTGAACCCAATAATTGAGGCCAGTCATGTATTAATGACTATTAAAAATATCTAACTTTTAAATATCTACTGAAACACCATTTTGCGCCGTGGCCTTAAAATTTGAGGGAATACGTTAATTCTCAAAACTATCAAATTTCCAATTGGCATTTTCGTATGTACCTACAGACATAAGTATCTTTTTTAACAGATTCAATTTAAAAAGATTATCATTAATTAAATATAAGTGCTAAACTAATGATGTCCTGTAAACCTGTGTCGTATTCCATTATAGGTTAGAAGTTATCGTAGTTTTCCTACGTAGGTGGTACGCTATACATTATATACCGACCACGGACGGTTCTCTATACTTCAACTTGTGCATATCCCCATTTTAACACGTTTGATACTTGTTACCTACTCATTATTTACTCTGAGACTGTTCAAAATGTACTCTATCGAGATTCGCTAAGGGAAAGGGCTGTTTTAGCTGATATTTTTGATACTTGGAAGATTATCGAACGGGAACGACCATCGCCTAGAATAAGAGCGAAGCCTTCTTGAAGGTTTCAAGGATTGCTCTGGGACACTGACAATTAATTGTCAACGGAATTATACTTCTCATCTATATCTCGTAAGCGTGGTATTTAATGTTACTGTAACGAAAAATACAATGTTGTTCTTAAGGCGAACGCGATTGGTGTCGCCTGAAACTTGTTGTTTTCATATATTCATAAATTTCCTTTATTTTTTGTACTCTTTAGTAATAAGATTAATATTAAATAAAAACTATTCAATGTTGATTACTAAAACCAATAATAATGTACGTGTTAAGGTGGAAGGTTAAAGTAGTTTTCCCGAAAGCCTTACTAGGTGGAGCCTTTTCCTTAGAGGGTTAAAATTTTACCATTTCCCTTTATAATTCTGGTATTAGGAACAGCTATCTTGATGATTTAGATGATTCAGTCTTGAGTTCATGGGTCAGTACTGGAATTTACATGTACCTTTACATCTATGCGTCAGTTCTTTATAGACCTACTCGTATGTGTAGACCAGACATTACTCTACCGTACAAACTGACCATCAAATTTGTTAATTTCCTGAAAGAACTAGCATTTTTCTTTACGCTGCTTGTCTGCAATCGAAATTCAGAGAAGTCAATCTATATCAATACGATCCATGTACAGATGCCTTGAAATGTTGATACCCTGGCAACATCTCCCAAAAAGAACAACCGTAAGCAACATTATCGTGAATGTGTATAATATCTTTTAAAATTAACCTACCAAGCATACATACTTCTTAAATAACAAAACACAGATTTAAATTTCTCAATTTTAAAACCTCACCGCATTAATCCAAAAATTTGTTCTGGCCTAGAATTGATTTAAGGTAAAGTTAAGGTTCAGTTAACGTTAGGGTTTCTTAATTAGATGGTATGACTCAATTTTAAGACTGATCACAGAAAATAAAAAGTAAAAAATTGAATAAAATTTCTGGTAAATTGCTTTCATCTGTTACGTAGGTAGACGATACCAATTTGTGTTAAATTAATTAAATGACGTAAATTGACAAATTGGAGCATCAGAAAATATAAGATAAAAAAAATTGATAGCCAAAAAGGGTGTGATTCATGTTACGAATTCCAATTTGTCGATAAATGTTTGTGATGTCATTTTATCGATACTCGTCTTCTGTCGACACTTGTCTTCTATCAGTAAAAAGATGAGGATTTAAAAGGAAATCGATAAGAATGGGAAGCAATTCCAGAAAGTAATGTTAACTTGTATAATGTTGACGTTACTGTTTTTGACCGATGGAGAAAATGAGGAAAAAGAAGAAAAAATACTATTTGTTGCCAAAGTGTTATTAGGGATAAAACATTGTAGTTATAAAAATCGGTTGTCACATGCATAATTAAGTTGTTCTTGGGTGGTTTGAAATTAAGAAGAGAAGTTGAAAAATATTTCCAATGATATATTTTTTCATAATGAACTTGAATGCTAATCGATACTTAAGGTTTATAACTGTGTAGGAATTTAAACTTAATAACGTGTGGTAAATACATCATTGTCGGGGTTCACTCTATGGTTTCACCTATAGAGGCGGTTCCATCTGTCGAAAGGAGGTCATAGGGTGCAATCTAGACGATTGATTTAGTTGTTTAGTGTTCATGTTGCATTAGCTTGTACTCGGTACTTTCTATCATTTCTGTATCAAATTGACACACTTGTTTTTGCCTTCATATGCACGATCCTATATACAGACCACTGAATTTGTAGCACTCCAGTTATTTCCGCACTTTTTATAGTTTTATACCTATTATAAGTTGAGGGAATTCTCTAGGAGCGACTCTACCGCGGATGGCTGAACATTGCCCAATACCTACACTACATATACTCGTATATTTAAATCGCTTAAGAGTCGTTCGTAGATGTATATTCATGTAATTGTCAATTCAAATTGTAAGTGTTAGGTTAAATTAATTTAATAATTTCTAATTTATTGACCCTATTTATAAAAAACTAGTCAGTTGAAGTTTGAATTAGGTTACTCTTCCAGCTCTTCGTATTTAAGATGAGCTTAATTTTCATAATCTTTAATATTGATTTTGTTTTCAGTATATTTTAGAAGCTTTCCGCTTCTATTCTCTCTAGTCACTTTTCTGACATATTGTGTGCTCTTTTCCCTTCGTAGTTAAAGTAATTTGTATTTCTTAGAATGATTTCTTCTTTGACCTGAACAATTCTTTTACCAATATCCTTTGAATACCTTCTCCTTCAATATCAATATAAAAATATTATAACATTGAAATATTACATGTAGAATCTGTGTTAGTTGATGGTTGTCGAAATATGAATACTGACTAAATATTATATTGTTTCATTTGAAAATTATATATATATGTACCTATATTTACTATAAAAGTCCATTTCGCAGTTTCATGAAAATTTTGATGTTAAAAGTAGGAGACTTTAAAATAACACGGTATAATACAAGTTGTGATGGTGTTATGTTCTTACATAAATATAAAGTTAAAGTATCTTCCAATTAATTTATATGTAAGTTAATGTTTTCTGTGTGGATTTGTGATTTTGTGTTTTATGTTTATTACTCTTTATAATTTTTATTGAGCTTCTCATTACGTTTTGATTTTCTTGCTTCTTTTTATTGAAATCTTAACATTCCGAAAGTCAAGGGTTTTGCTGTAAGATTCATGTAAGGGTTTGTTATTTGGTTACTTTGTTTTATTGCGGAACTTACATATGTGTGGGTTGAACGAAATATACATATAAATACAAACATACATAATGTATAGCCATCACAGTTCATACATATGCATCAGTCAGAGCGCATTTGAAGTTAAATACTCATACATACTTGTTATTCAGGTCTTAGTTAAGATTAGTTGGTAAGAATCGATAATATCTGATGATAAATTTACTTGTATGTTGTATTAAAATGATGAACACGAAAATAATGAAACTGGTTTGAATACTGCGTTTTATTTTGATCTACCTAATTCCTTACAAAGATTTTTCTTCCGAGATAGACCCATACTTACGAGTCAAGTATGGACCAAGATTCGTTATCTTATTACTATATAACATCCGCCGTACGTTATTTGATCGAAATGTGGATCCAATAAAAGAAAAATTGTGATATAACGTAAGCTCGAATAAACAAGATTTGCTGTGCTTCTCAGGGCGACTATAACTTTGTAGAACAAAATTTCAAATTTTTTCTAATTCTCACTTATGTCCATTTCGATCAAAAAGCTTGCTTGTAACGAAAATTCATCATTCAAGTTGTCTGTACTAATAATTCGTTTAACCTTTAACGAGGATGAGGGCAAGACCAATTAAGTTCACATGCTATTGTTCTTTGGTTTTTTTGTGAAAATTTATGATGGAAAAGTAATGACATTCAGTTGGGGGTGTGACCAAATGTAATGCTATTTCGTTTAGCTATTACGTGCACGCTCGATAAAACTTGCAAAGACAATACAATCGCACCGATTTCGTTGCGGTCACAAATTTAAAAGCGTGTGAAAGGAGAAACAAAATGTTGGGAATACTGTGAAGGTTTTCAAACATGTTTTTGGTTAAAATTAATCTTTGGATTACATTTTAAATGCGAAATTAGTATGAACTTTTGATTTTATACATTGATTTATTTATTTATAGGTATATTGGCGACACTTTTGGTAAAAAAAACTATTTTTAATGTGTCTTTTAGGGTTTGTTTTTAAGATATGATTTAAATTTTCTGATTTTTAGTTCTAATTTGGCATATATCTAGATAATAAAGCCAATTCTAAAGGCTTTAATTTTAGTTTTAGTGCTGTCAAAACGAAATTTTCTTCATTCCAAAATAGTTCTTCTGTGTTGACAACAGAAGTTATACTACTTTGGAAAAATATATTTTTTTTAAAGCCTTTAGAATCGACTTTAATGTCAATTGGCTCAGCCTAACTAAAATATTATAAAAATATTCTACATACGCACCTCACAATTTTTGTGTAAGCGTTTTTATGGAGGTCTGCGCGTTATGGTTGCCCTTAATTCTTACTATAGCTCTATAGCTATATACTCTAATTAATATTACATCCGATTACAGCCACAATACTTCTAAAATCATTTTTTTATCCGTCGCTCTGTCTAGACTTATTTCTCTCTGGGAGAGTTAGTTCTTGAGTTAAAATTAAGGCCAAAGACTCCAGATTATAGCTCCAGATTTTTATAAAATATTTCTTTTAGCTTCATGCCAAGGAAGTTATCTACTTATTTAATACGGATTATGTAATTTTCCGAAAAAAATAAAAGGTTTAAAAATATACAAACAATTGGCAATATCATGAAGTATAGAGTGGTAGAGTCTTACTCGCAAATCCTCCCGAAGTTATTTGGGGGAGAGTAAGAGAACAGCTCTCAGGCAAAACCAGGCGGCCCACCATTGCCTGGGACCGATGGATGGCGGTTTATCCATCCCCAATTGCCGAGCCTTATATAAAACAGACTGGTGACGGGCAGCGGCGTCACTGGTGCAAGGGTTTTGGCACCGCGCTCACCAACCCGCTGGCCAGTATGGGAATTTCTTCCAGGAGGACCGCTAAGAGTGGCGAAATCCTGGAAAGGCCTATGTCCACCAGTGGACGAAACAGGCTGATGGATGGATGGATGGATAGAGTAAGAAATGGACCTTGTATAGCTTTTGAATGAAATGACTAGAGGGGTTTGAATGAGATTTCTGTAAGCCAATTTCCGTTTCAACTAATCATTTTGGCTGCAGAGAAATATCACAACCACTAAAAAGGGGTTGAGGCTTTTATTTTACAATTATTTAAGAAACATATAATTCAATTCTGACATAATATTCTAATTAAGTTCAGAGATAAGGGAATAGAGTTCACGATCCTAATTCTTCCCCTTGAGATTAAGTGTATTTATACAACATCATATATACATAAATATTCTAAAACTAAGTAATGAAAAACTATACCTAAAATATACAATTAAAATTAAAACTATCTAAATTTAAAACAAATAAAAAATGCTGTCGAGGTTGTCGCTGCCGCGTGGCAGGGTGCCTAAGACGCTTGCCGCATTACCTCGCTGTATGGCCAAGCTTATGCGTTGGCCAAAATAAGCTCCGGCTCTTGGGTCACCAGACACGTCGACCAAACGCGACGAAATTTGCTGGAATAATCGTCGCGCTTCTGGGCCCCATGTTTCCACGCCAAACGGCACAAACATGCAACCTTCACCGAGAACTGCATATTTGCGCCGCTTGTTGCGCTCAGCCGTTGCAGCCGCCGCGCCAGCGGTGGCAGCGGTCGTCTGGACGTGGGACGCAGCCAAGGTGTCGACGCAGGTCGCATCCCACACTAGGGAACGACCGTTCTGCCACGGAATTAACGTCATCCTCTTGCCATCGTCACGCGCAAGACCTTTCGGTTCTAAAATAGCCGGCACGTTAACGGTGGAAAAGGCCCTCCGTATGACGGCATTTATACAAGCGTGTCGGGAGATACGGCCAGCACTGCGCTGACACGACAGGCCATGGTGACCGAGTTGGTCGACGGTCATGCCACACTGGCAGCGATGGATGCTATTTGTTGAAGCACCCAACCTCAACGCGACAGCTACACAAAAAGTTGTTCTGTCAAGAAGCGTGCCAATAAATGTTGAAGGTGTAGCGTGCAACCAGTAGCCAGACTCCCGCTCACCGGTGGCTAGGAGACGAGCACGGTCTGCGGGAATAGGGGCAGTCAGTAATAAGTGCTTTTACACTTTTTCGCAGAGCGGCTCGTCCCATAGTTTTTGGGAGGTCAAAACGATGGGCAGGTCTCGGCCTGGACAAGCAAGCCTCCAGACATCCTTGGCCTCCGTCGAGCACGACGCCTCTACATCACCAAGTGATGGGCTTATTATACTACCATAGAGGTCGTGCGTGCTGTGGATGGAAGACAAAAAAACCGGGAGAGCTATGCTTGACACCTTTCGGACTCCCAGGCCGCCAAAACGAACTGGGAGAACAGCCTGGCTCCAGCTTCTATCAACGAGTGGGCAATTTAGAATTTGGGTTAGAGTTTGGCGAATAAAGTCATCGAAAAGTGTGAGTAAACTGTCAAATTTGAACATTGGAGTACAACGGAGAACAAAAGTTAGATTGGGCACGAAAAGGCAATAGCGGATTATTGAAAGGGCCATTATGTGGGTTTAATCTTGAAAGACGATCAGTTGAATTTTAAAATTTGATCTGTAGCATAATCTGCAATAGCATCATCATGGATTGGGGCCCCCAGGAGACGAAGGGACCTGCTATCCAAAATTTTAATATTAGGAGCTAATACATCAAAATTAGCCGTAATACGGTCTCTTTCAAAATCAGGAACTGTGTCTGAGATGAATATTTCGCACTTGGAAAAATTTAGATCTAAGCCAATTGTTGAAAATTTTTCGGTTATTAATTTCAAATCATTCAAAACTGAAGTAGCTTCACCTCCTAGGGTCCCATCATCCAGATACCAGACATGTAGTTTTGATGTTAATGACGAAATAACTGGATGAATAGCCAGGCTGAAGATCGCTGGGCCAAGTGGGTCGCCCTGCTAACATCCTACTGCTGATTATAGCAGATGGTTCTTATATAATAATGCTGAAGGCCGACTATAGCAATGAAAGAGATAGCGATAAACAGCCGGTAGATGTTCTTTGATGAATCTCGGTCAACAGGGCTCCTCTGTCCACCGAATTGAAGGCATTCCGAACATCCACCTTCAGAAGGACTTCGCCAGAATTGTGTGCCAAGAATTTACGGGTTGCATGAACAGCTGCTTCGCAGCCACCCTTTATACCGAAACCCGGGTGAAACTTAGAAGAAAGGTCTGGTAAAATATGCTTACAGCAGATTTTAGACACCATACGACGTATTGAATTTCCAACCGCTATGGGTCTAATCCCACCGTCTTTTTTCTTCAAGGCTATAAGGTTAGCACCGTATAAAGTTTCTGTGATTTCTTCGCACACCTGACCAGTTAACATGAGATTCACTAACCGCGTGATGTCGCTCAAGAGAATCCGACCGGGCTCACCGACAGTCCCACACACCAAGTCCTTGAATTGTTGCGGTGAGAGACCGTCGTCGGGGCCCCCGGCCGAACCGTTCCGGAACGACATGATTGCGGCCAGCGTCTCCTCTATCGTCGCTTCAGGTGGATCCGGCAGCTGGCTAGTCGCAGCTGGAGGGGGATGTTTCTGAGCCAGGGCCGAAAGCGTGTCCGGCGTATCGAGAGCAGTTGCGTCATCAGAAAACAGCAACTTTGCGGCTCCTCTTATATCCCCTTCCTTCACTTTGTTTTCAATTTTTTAAAATTACTACCCCCCCCCCCCTTTTTTGAAGTTATTGAGTCCAAAACATTTTCAGAATAATTGCAATTATTTTTAATTTTTTGGGTTAATGCGCCGGTTGCATCTCTTCCTCTTCTGACATGTGGTGTCCGGTAAGCAAAAGTTGATAGATTTGTCCAGCTTTCTTTGTCATTGAGCTAAACGACTTTGTCGAAGCATCAGGACAGAGAGGCTGCGACTGTGGTTCGGGCGCCGCGGGGGATTCTCTTCACTATAGGAAAGTTGTTAGAAAAGACCCTATGCTCCAGGTTGGAAGTGTAAAATGTCATAACGCCGGGGGCACTTGACTGTATAAGGATCTTGCGCCCCGCAGACTCGCCTCTCGACAACCTTAGCTGCTTACATAGTGTTGCCCCCTGGCCGCCCCATGGTGGCTAGATAGGGGGCCCACAACGGCTATCCTTCTGAGTAGTCATCAAGTTGAAAGTCACTATCTGCCAGACTTAAATTTGTGAGAGATTTTTGAGGCAGATTTCCGTTATCTCACTTCATAGCCCTGCTATCCGGCCCATTTAGCATCCCATCCTCATAGCCCACTCCAAGTCTTCCTTCCAGGCAATAGTTTGGCAACTATGGGGGAATGTCCGTTAGTGTATCCCAATGGTACATTGAGGGGCAGACCTCCACGGATGCGGCCATCTCACATTTAGATTAAATGGTACAAAGGCATCTTCAATGTTGGCTTCGGCCCCAAATAATAATATAACCATAATGATTTTAAACTTATAAATATCTAATTTAAAAAATATATAATTTAAATTCTGACATCATAATATTCTACTTAAGTTCGTCGTCCCAATACCTCCATATTAAATAAAGGTAACGTTTTCGTTCTGAGGGGTTTACTAAAGTAACTTCTAAAGTACTTCTATAAATCTATAAAAGGTAATAAGAATCAACATACTCTTTTAACTACAACAAGATAACTCCAATAATAGATATTAATTATATAAGTAGTATGAAAAGTTATATGGTCTATGCCTGTAAGTGAAGTTCTATCATAATTATACGAAGGCTTCGTCCGAAAAGATTAGCATTAAGACACATGTAGTAGCGCATTATGATGTCGCCGATCCTGCACTATTTTGAGAAACACACGGTAGGAAGCTTTTTATACAATTAATATCGAATTGTGATCCGCTTCAACGTCTGTAAGTTAGCCACGACATGTCGTTTTCTATATATGATTTCACGATCTGAAATAAGCATACCTAATATGCTATTGCCTTGTGAGCCGCAAAATAGAGGAGATAGTCCCTAGGGTTTGCCACGTATTGTCCGAGTTCTATTTGCCTTGTAGCTCAATAATCGGTGATGGTAAATATATTTAAAATTTGGTCACTGGAAGAGACAGTCCCCCAGGTTTGCCGCATACTGTCCGTTATCCATACATTATTTAAATAACATTTTTTATATGATGCAGCTCTGTAGCACTGGTACTAACCTTGTACGTTTGACCGGGATGTTGCAGAATTCAGTCTGTCTGAACACTTCTTGTTGGAATGTTTGCTAAGTCCTTTTTCATATTATTATTATCGTCAGAATCTTCGTCACTTCGCTGTCTTTTTGGCAGCTTGTTTCCCGCTAATTTTCCACTGGGTAATTAAATTTATAATTTATATTTTTAGTGCTGAGCACTAAAACGCGAATGAAGATGGCCGCGATAGGGTTGGGCTGGCTCGCAGAAAGGAAAATATACCCTCAAAAAAAAAAAACGTCCTAGCGTGTGTTTTTCAAAATAGTCCAGGAATGGCGACACCATAATGCGTTACTACATGTGTCTTAATGCTAATCTTGAGGTAAAGCCTGAAGTATAATTTAGCTTACCGAAGCCTCTTAATAGATGAAGACTTCATTTTATTTTTTAAATAAATTCAATACTAAACGTTTTTGAGAATTTGCCTGTTTCACAAAACCTCATAGTGTCCAGGAAACATAAATTAACAAATAATTAAAATTTTATATTATTAATTTCAGAAAATAAAGAAATTGCTACTTGTCTGTTACCATTGCAACCTTTAAACCTATTTACAATAAATGAGTAAATACAATATTTTAGATTTGAGATGAATAATGATACGATGCATTTTATATCTTAAATATAAATTCATGCGATGATAAACTTTCTAATACAGACTGTTCAAAATTCATTGCCTGAAAGACTTACCCCTGATTTCACAGTTGAGAATTTCAATTTAAGCAGTGCTTAACTATGAAATGCAGCGCTGTGGAGTGGCTGATAAGTCACCTAAGTATTGCAAAGCGAGATTTTTTTATTTAGAAACTGGTCGTTAGTATTTCCTGTTATATTACGCCTAAACGAGTGCCCGTTGTACTTGTAGCTCCGACGGACGTGGGTCGAGCCCACGTGACTTTGCGGTCTCGTGGCTGCAGTCACGTGATCGTGATATGAATTCAGTTGTGTATGGGTGATTGATACATGTAAGCAGAGGCCGATGCAGGATTCGTTTATATTGTTGACCAGCTTTTGCCCGCGACTTGTCCGCGTGGAGTTCGGTTCACCCTCTTAGGGAGCGAATTTTCAAAAATCCTTTTTTAGCAGATGCCTACGTCATTACAACTATCTTTATGCCAACTTTCAGCGAAATCCGTTCAGTAGTTTCGGCTGTGCGTTGATAGATGAGCCAGTCAGGTTTTTTTATTTATACAACGTGAAATTTAAGTTATTTTTGTAACGAAAACTGGTGATAGTACTCGTCCATATGAATAACTTTTACTATAGAGCCAACACTGAAATCTTTCCATAGAAAAGTTAAATACCTACGCGATCAAAATGTTTAAAACCGCAGATATTTTTTTACGATTTCAGGGTTGGTTCTATAGTAAAGATTGTTCTTATGGATGAGTACTATCACCAGTTTTCTTTTCCAAAACCACTTAAATCTCAGCTCGTATAAGAGGTGTAATTGTGTCAGCCAATCATATTCAAATTCGATTGTCATAATATGACTATTCGGCTAAGCACATAAGCCCGTTTAACAATTGAAATCGTAAATTTTTGGCTGTCAAGTGAATACAATTGTCTGGTTTTGTTGTTGAAAACCAAAAACGTACGATTTCAATTGTCAAACGAGCTTATTTGCTTAGCCGATTAGCCATATGACAATCGAAGTTGAATACGATTAGCTTACACAATTGCACATAAGGTCATTTTCGTTTATCAAGCCAAATTCGTACTGGAGACTCGGTAGGACCAAGGTTCAATGACTCTTTCTGTGAAAAACGTAAAACGAAATTTAGACTTCCTATACTAATTAAGCCGAGGTTGTTCTTGAATAGAGGAAAGAAAAATACTTTTCATATTTCGCAAACATGGTCATTGAACCTTGGTCCTGACTACGTAACGAGTCACTAGTATGAATTTGACTATATAAACAAAATTCAACTTATTTAAATATTATACCAAAAAAATTAAAGCTTAAAGAAAGTTGTTGAAAAGTAAATCTCAGACTACAAGTTTTACCAACAAAGTGATAATTGTCAGGGGCTCCATACAAAAAATGCCTTTTAGATCAAATAGTAATATCACATTATAGTGATACACAAAGATATAAAAAAAAAGAATTATTAGATTATTAATATTTCTTTAAATAGGCTCCTCACTAAAAACCGCATTAAAATCGTTGAAAAGTTAAAAAGACAAAGTTTTTAATACTATGGTTTTCTCTATCTAGTCGTTACCCTGAAAACATAAATAAAAGTAAAATACTTAGCTATGATCGAGAAAAAATATCATGCCTTTCGCATGTCAGTCGTAAGCTACCTCGTAGCCAGTCGTAGCAACGTTACGGCCTGTAACAACCTCTACGGCGTAGCCACAACCGTCTCCGGCGTAGCGCAGTTTAAACTCGTGTCTACATTTTACCTACGTTCTACAGAGTCCTACAAAATTCATGACCTCTCCTTTTGAAGTGTAAACTCCTGTACTGCTTTCAAGGGAATATGTATGTGAGAGCTTAAAATGTTTTCAAATGTAGGATATATTCATTTTAATGCGTCGAAAACATAGTAATAAACCCGTGTTTTCAAGTCCTCATTTATCATTTAGTTTTAGAGTAATGAATTACTTAGCTCACGGGTTTATTTTTGTTAAAGACACCCTAAAAATAAGTTAACTATATACCAGTTTACTCTTTAGTATTTAGTGCTTATAGTTCCAGGATGTAATTGATCACTTACGCCCGTGTTGAACACTATGCTTTTCATCACTAATGCGAGGAAATAACAAAAAAACTTGCAAAAATATTTCTACAACAATGTTTTCAACAAGAAAATTTTACTGCCGCCATCTTTTTTTTCATGTGATTTTTTTTCTGGAATAGTGTCGTACTGGCCAGTATGATTGTGCGATTGGTATAAAAACCAATCTACTGTGTAACTTTTATATATTTTATCTAACATATTCACCTATTACGAATATTAAAAAGAGATTAGGCAGAACAGATATTTTACATTGACATTTTAGCTAGTTGAGTGACTTTTCTAGTTAGTGACTGTAAGGGAGCCTCGTCCGATTTTCAAATTATGTAAGGCAGGTACCCTAAGGCTGTAAATCGAATTTACATCCCATGTTTTGAGTTAAATACGATTTACTTTTATCGCATTAAGTGATGAAAACCGTTACAATTATGGTAACTTACAAACTATTAGACGTAAATTACAAATGTTGTGCACATCTGTCTCAGATATAAGCACTATGCTTGAGTCCAGATTTTAATATGTATTTTATGGATGCTGTGTTTATATTGTTTATGTGCTTTTTTTAATAAATAAATAGTTTTCCATTTTGATTCTATGAACTAAATAAACCAACAATACAGCCATTCAGGTGACATCTAGTTATCCCGTCCTGTAATCAGCAGTGGGATCCAATAAAAAGCGGCCGCTAGAGAAATACCTATTTCTTATTTGGAGGTTCCCTTGCGTTTGACAGGTGTGAGATTTAGATATCTGTATAGCGCGACTAGTTTTTTACAGTCTCTTGGACCTTTTGATCCCTAAAACAGATTGTTTTGGTGTTTTGGACTCTGCTCTAGTAAAAAATATGGAATAAGGTTAAACACTAAGACTTCTTACACAATTGAAGAAAGACAACACAGTTAAACCTTCAGATACACTATAAGGTGACTTTCTTTTATAAAGCCAAATTCATACCGGAGACTCGGTAAGCGGTCAGAACCAAGGTTCAGTTACCCTTTCTGTGAAAACGCAAAATAGAATTTAGACTTCCTATACTAATTGAATCGAGGTTGTTCTTGAACAAGTATAGAGGCACAAACAAATATTTTTCGTATTTCGCAAACAAGGTCATTGAACCTTGGTCCTGACCCCTTACCGAGTGTCCAGTATGAATTTGGCTGTAAAAACGAAAGTCACCTCGCATGTTTATCGCGCAGCCAAAATGTCGCCCAAGACAGCCACTCATTGCTCTATTTGTGCTACTCACTGCCATGCTCCGCATTCGACGTCGTCGTCTCCGCCAAATGAGATGGTGCGTGACATCGATTCATCGCAATAGAACAAGGTAAGTACAAGTATTCGCGCGAGCATGTGCTCGTGCTTATATTGCCGGTCCTTTGACTCGCGGGCAAAAAACCGACAAAAAAGGCAATGGTGGGCATGGCGAGGAGAATGACGTGACATCACTACGTTTTTGCCTCCTTCCCTCACTACTTCCCAGGCCACTTGTCGAGTCTGTGGCTACGTATGTGTACGTAACACTATAAGTATTCTTGCACAAGTTCCACTATATTTGTTAATTAAATTGTGACTAGTATCGTCTATATGACACACTCGGGATTAATGAAAAAAACTGTTTTTTATATGAGTGTGATAGTATAGTGAAACTTGTGCAATGAGACTTTTATTAGTGTTAGACTGAAGTTCCATCAAGGTATCACACCATACAATAAAAACTATGATCAATCAAACACAACTAATTAATTATGATAATAATTATATAAATAATAATGGAACCAGTTATCTATTATATTATCTATCTTATCTCAGATCATCATTACTAATGTATTTATTTCTGCCAGGAATTTCCTCAATTTTAATCAAATAATGCTCTGTGGAGCGATGAAATCCAAGCAGACGGTATATAACTCGAGGATTCATGTAGACGGTTTCGATCATTCTCCATTCTATCCCTGAGTCGTTCACCGCACCGAGCTGGCGTCTACTTTCAGTGAACACTATAGAAAAACGTTAAAGTACGAGTTTGTTTGTCTGTTCTCAGATAATGTGAATAAATAAAATCGTATAAAAAGATACAAGTGAAAGTTCGTCATGCAGCAGTCACAAAATCATGAAAAAATTACCGTGGTGTTAACGGTTTATATTTTCATGTGAGTAACTCAAATTTCCCGCCCCTAATCGAAAGACTTGTATACATAAACCAATCACATTTACAAATACTTTTTTTGTAGTGATTTATCTCCCACAGTTCGTTGACGGAAAAATAATCACATTTCTCAACTTCAAAGAGGTAAATTGAGTCAGGTTCAATAACTTTGCTGAAAAAAATAGCCAAAACATCAGGTGTGTTATTGTTTATTGGCACATGATGTACCAGAATATTTATTATTTATCATTAACTGATTTAAAATAAAAAAGACTTCCTTCAATTTTGCAAAAAATTTCATTGAACCTTGGTCCTGACCACTTACTGAGTCTCCTGTACGAATGTGGTGCAAAGTCACCTTATATAAGGTCTTAAAATAATAAGTGAAAATAATCCTAGGGTAGATTGAAAAAAAAATTGCTCACTTTTTTTTGTTCTGAGTTCTGTTTGAATCGGCTGACTAAGTTAGTACGGAAAAGTCAAAAAAGTTCGCGTTCGTTCGGAAATGATAAATAAAGTATATTTTTCTGCACATAGGAGGAAACTGACAGTTCGTGATGGTGGGAATTGCGCGTTTAATTTCTATAGTTCATGAGCCATTTCACATTGTCGCGAACTTTTTAAAAGCGCATTTTCCACTAGCTTGACCAGTCAGCTTCCACATTCGTGCAAAAAAAAAACTTTAGTCTAGGCCCACTTTCCTCATCCTGATGCAGTGACTACAAGATCTCATACAAACCTGTAACAGCGGTGGATCCGGGAACACAAAGCTAGTCCTGATATGAAATACTCGCCGCGAGACCCGAGGATGAGTAATGGCTTCGCCGAGGAAACCTGAAGAGATTGTTGGCCATTGATGTGATGTTTAATCTAGTTGTACACCTTATTCGACTAGTGCAAGTTGTTTGTGTTATTCTACACGAACAAACAAACAGTATTTGATTTTAGATTACCAATTTTTGAAGCAAGATTTGTTTTGTCACCGGTCAAACACGATTTAAAGATAAACTACAACTTTCTTTTACATATGCTCACGCCTGTCTCCCGGAGGGGTCGGTAGAGACTACAGATTTCCATCTGCTACGATCCTGATACGCCGCTTTCGCTTCTTCCACATGCATCAATCTAGTCATACAAAATCTTCTAAGCCAGGAAATATTGAGTAAAAAAAACTTTCTTTATTCTTTATAGGGGACGACCCGCTCGCTCCGCTTTGTTAGACTTTTGTTGGTCCCTAGCTTTCGACATACTAAACCCGATTTCGTCCTGTTTGAAAAAATACATTTTTTGTTAAAACATAGTTTTGGCTTGTAGTAACATTATCTATACCCATAAGCGCAACTAGGTAGGGGTCAAGGTATGCAGGGATCACGTAATTGACAACAGATACTGGTTTATGGCTTCATTTGTTCGTAAAGAGAAAAAAAATATGTTTTAAGTTAGTTGTCAAAGCTTTTAGAACCTAAAATATTAAAAAATATATTGTTGTATGGTAATTTTGCTCTCCCGGGTTGATTGTGATATAAATGGGGCCTGAAAGGTTTTAAGAGATTCCTGCTTCAGGGCTATATGTGTATACAAATAAAGGTCTTCTAGTGAAACCGTATTGGGGGAATTGTTCTCGTAGAAGCCGAGCTAATTCCATGAAGACACTTTGGTGATTGCGTCAGAATTTTGGTGACACGTAGCTAATCTTCGTGGCCACATTCCTTTGACTTCCTGCTGTTCCCTGCCTTGTCTTTCCCCTCCATACTACCGGCTCGGCCAGCACTGGAGCAGCGAAACGGCACAAGCAGTAAGGACCCCAGATTTTGGACTTCTGGAGGTATCGTGACGCCGGCAATATTTTACTGGATTTGTGTGAGTGTCAATATTTTATTCATAAATCTTTCAACTGAAAAACCTTGTTACTGTCCGCTGGTGTTATGTAATCTTCTCATTGGGCCCAGCAAAGTTACTCTCTGTGCAGACCAGACAGGTAACAGGGTCTTTCACACATTTTTCTGGATTTGTGTGAGTGTCAATATTTTATTCATAAATCTTTCAACTGAAAAACCTTGTTACTGTCCGCTGGTGTTATGTAATCTTCTCATTGGGCCCAGCAAAGTTACTCTCTGTGCAGACCAGACAGGTAACAGGGTCTTTCACACATTTTTTGGTCAGTCAATATTCTCGCTGCTGAATTTATTTTTGTCGGGCTTTCACTATTGTGTGTAGCTTTATTAAATGACACATCAGTATGGTTCGTTTTCATCCCACTAGATGGCGCTACGTTTATATGCATTAATTAGTTCATGGGAAAAACAACTAGATGACGCGCGTGACTTAAGAAGACTACTGACAGGAAGCAGTACGTCATCACTGACGATAGTCAGGGAGATTTTAAGGAATCTGAAGTAAAATCTGTGACGACAGGCTGTCCACAAGGTTCGATACTTTCTCCTCTCCTGTTCATTCTGTATACATCTGACCTCATAAAGAACCTCTTGCACTGTAAAGTTCATTTGTATGCAGATGACACCTAACTATATTATTCCTTCAAACATAAAACAACTAGGGAAGCTGTGCTGCTGATAAATGAAGACCTTGATTTTATATACAATTGGACTAAAAGACATGCCTTAGTACTCAACCCCAACAAATCCAAGTATATGGTGATGGGTACAAAACGTCAGTGCGAACAAATAATAGACTATTCACCGGATATTCTAATTGGCGGTAAAAGAGTTGAGAGGGTGAAAACTTCAAGAAATTTAGGGTTGCTGATGGATAGCGAACTGCGTTTTGTAGAGCACATCAATTTAAAAATTAGAACGGCTTTCTTTCGGCTTAAGGTTCTCTATGGAATAAGACAATATACCTAGTCGGTTCTTAAATACTGTCACTGGCCATTTATTTTAAAAATAGACACCTAGAAAAAAAATGAAATGGTGTTCGATTTTCATATATTTTTTGATTAATAATCTGCCAAATCACAATTACATTCATTAATTTTTTACGATGCAGTGGACTCGCAAAGAGGACCGAGTAGCAGTAATTGCATTGCATCGTTGCGGCCATCCACCGAAGACGATATTCAACTTGCTTCAAAAATTAAAAATCACGAAGAGGTTCGTGTACCGTACCATCAAGAGGTACAATGAAACCTCTAGTGTCGATGACGAGAAAAGAACTCGAAAAGAAAAGAAGCAGACCTCGTTCCGTTAGGACTACAGGGAACATCAAAGCAATCAAGGCGCGTATTGCAAGAAATCCCGTCCGCAAGCAGAAACTGATGGCTTTGGAGATGGGATTAACCAGAAGTACCGTAAAAAAAGTACTCAATGAAGACCTGGGACTACGAGCTTACCGAAAAAAGAGTGGACATCTTCTGAACGCGCGTCTGATAGCTACGAGAGCCAAAAAACGCAAAGTTTTGCTAAAGCGGTACGCAAGAAACAGACACCGCGATATCCTGTTTACAGAAGAGATTTTTTTTAATATCGGAGAGAAGTACAACAAACAAAATGACAGGTTGTACGCTACCAGCTCTGCGGCCGCTGGAAATGCCATTCCTAGAGTGCAGCACGGCCATCATCCATCATCAGTCATGATTTGGTTGGGAGTGTCCTACTATGGCCCTACTAAGTGCATTTTTGTGAAAAAGGTGTCAAAACCAGTGCAAAAGTGTACCAAGACACGGTTTTAGATCGCATAGTAAAAGATCTGCCCCAGACACTCTTTGGAGGACGGCCATTTGTGTTTCAACAGGACTCTGCACCTGCTCATAAGGCCAAAACAACTCAGGGGTGGTTCGAGCGCCAGAATATCGAGCTAATAAGGCATCAAGATTGGCCCTCATCTAGCCCTGACCTCAATCCACTGGATTACAAAATTTGGTAGGAATTGGAGAAGGTCTGTTCTAAACCTCACAAAAATTTGAGCAGCCTAAAGTCATCATTGATTAAAGCAGTGGCCGATAACGACATGAATATGGTCCGTGCTGCTATTGATGATTGGCCGCGAAGATTGAAGGCTTGTGTGAAAAATGGTGGCAATCATTTTGAATAAATTTTGTGTTTAATGTAAGCTAATTAAATTACCTTTTTAAAAAAAAAAAGTTTTTTTGAATTTCATGTCTAGTTTTCATTTTATAGCCAATTTTGTTTGTGACAGAATTTAAGCACCGACTAGGTATAAAAGAGGAAGTTAGAACAATGCTAACTGAAGCACTTGTACGTTCAATTTTCAATTATTGTGACACTGTATACGGACCGAGGCTTTATGAGAAAACTAGCCGAGCCATACAACGTGTGCAAAATGCATGCGCACGGTTTTGTTTTGGGATTCGTAAACGTACTCATATCACCCCTCATTTGAATGAGAAAAGAATTATTAAAATGAAAGGTAGAAGAGAATTGCATATAGCAGGTTTGGTATATAAGGTGGTTCACTTGAAGAGACCGCAATATCTACATGAGAAGATCCGATGGCTTGGTGAATCACATAACGTACATACACGTAGCAAAATTGTCCTCAAAATGTCTATACCAAAGCATCGAACAGCAAATTTTAGAGGCAGTTTCAAGTTCGCAGCATCCAAAATCTGGAATGATTTACCACCACCGCTACAAGTACATATGTCTTATTTAACATTTAAAAATAAACTTAAAACAATCCTAATAGATAAACAAATAACTGCAGCAAATAACATGTATATTTAAAAAAAGTCAAAAAGAGTAAATTGAAACAGTGTTTTTTCATTCAGACCCGCGTTTTTAATTTTCAATTTAACCCAAATCCTCCTTTAAAATAAGATTTTAGAGTTAATTAATTTATGTGGTTTATCTTATAGGTATATCTTATTAATTAAATACACAAGTAAATATACATACACTAGTAAATATACATTAATTACATATTTATTAACACCAAATTAAAACGGATAATAAGCGGATTATAAGCAATTATTGCATTATACATATTTTAATTATTATTCAGGGAAATAGTATTGCATAGCAGATAAAGTAATAGACTCCTACTCCTACGCGTCACTATGTAATGTCTACTACTTTAAATTTAAATATGATGTATATGGAACATGCTGAAAAACAGATGAAAATTGTGTCTTTTTATCTGACGGCAAATGCTGAGCATGCCACCATTTGCCAGAACTTCATAGAAAAGAATAATATTTTAGGAAAAGCATATACAATATAAAACTTTATTCATAAGATTTCATTTTAACTATTTATTTTGTTTTTTTGTTGTACTAATTTAACACGATAATGATGTCCTTTTTGTTATTTATAGGTATAAGTTTAAATAGGTACTTTTATGTTATTGTGTATCGCGTGTTTTGTTTTTTTTTTTTTATTAAATTATTAAATTTTAAGTTCTGTAAAATTTTTACTTTTTTGTGTTCTGGCAATAAATATCACTTTCTTTCTTTCTTTCTAATCATGGACTTAGTATTATGAGACCCGAGCAGACAAAATCGCAGGCAAAAAGTAGTGTTTAGATAAGATCACTATCAACTACGGTCACAATCCTCATAAAAAAATATTTCATTATTCATTACACCATGTCTACGTTTTTAACTTTAAGTGGCCCTGATTTCTGCTGTTCAAACTTTTTATTTGTAAATGATTTCAACTGCAGCTCAAACTTTCTATTAGTACATAGTACAAGAAGGGTACCTTTATATATATTTTAGAAAAAAGAAAATATGCTTAATATTCCACCCTTTTTTGACAAGATCTGTTTTTGAACTAAGGGATTAAGGAAATTTTTTCTAGTACAACTAGTCATTAATATTTTAGCTAATTTTGAACTACATGGATTTCCCCCAATTCTTGATTTTGTTGCAGTAAGAGATCACAAGGACGTCTTAGAGAGTGGGGATTGTGTGAGTATACCTGTCTTCCAATACCATGCCCCATACAAACGTAATCCTGTAGACCTATTGCGCTATCCCCGCTGAGTGCGTCCCGTGGGGAAAACTATCGATCGTGGCTGCCGGTTGGTGATGAGACTTGATTCAACTCAAATCGAAATTGAAAACGTGTCGATATTTATTTGTATGTCAAAAGATTTTTTTCGCGTATTTTAGACCTTTTTGAGGCAGAGGGAATCTTCTTTATACTCGTACCAACTTTTTCCGACGGTCCGCAGTTTTGCTCGCGCGGATACCATTTCCCTCGATCCCGTAAGGATCCCATAGGAATTTCCTAAAATACCACCGTAGCGGAAGTCTAAGTCATGCAAGGAACCTAAACTTCATGTTCCCGAGTGCCTTATCAGTCAGTCAGTCTGTATAGGCTCGGTTTTTTAAGTGGCCGTGGTTGGCGAAATCCAAAACAAAAGAATAGCGAAAACTGCTCAAAGGAGTCCCGGGCCGATTTTGATGAAAACCAAAACTGTATCATAAGATATTTGAAAAAATAAGTTCCTTTGCCGAGATTAACACCCGCTGATTTTCAAAATAAATAAGCCATTTCATTTAATTTCATAAGCAATTTAATTTGCCGTAATTTTCCTAGAATCTGATCTTAGGATACTATATTGTTTATAGTGTTTTTTTAAATCAACTGTTTTTTTTCAACTAGGAAATTATTTTTTTAGAAATCTAATGATGTAGTTTTGGTTTTCATCGGCCCGGGTCTCCTTTGAGCAGTTTTCGCTATTCTTTTGTTTTGGTTTTGGCCATGAACGCCTACCTGAAAAGCTAAGCCTGGATTTACAAATGGTAAAATTATGCTATCGATAAGATTGTCTATGGTATCTGAATGCAGGCGTCCCAACCCTCGTCCAGCTAGTTGTCCGTGTCTGTGTGGCCACACAGACCCCAGTAAGCGACGTTGTTGCAGGTTATGTAACTTGCAGTGTAGGTATTATGTGAATGTGTGTGGGAAACTCCAACAGTTTGCCGCTTATTTCTGTAGGGGAAATCTGACGCAAGTTTGTGGGTAATCATTTTTATGGATCGCGTTGAGAGGTTGTAAGTTATATAATGATATGATGTAATAGTTGGATAGTTTAAAATGAACGGCTCAACAGCCCAAGATAAAAAAAAAATTGTTATTATGCAAAATTCTACACATATCTCAAATGCAAAACTGTCGGGAGACAACCAAATTCAAGTAAATGGCTGCAAAAATAATAGTTTTCACAGTTTTAAGATATCTATATAATTTTTTTTAGTTGCTTTCGTAAATCGATAACCGAAATACATACATCTATAACATTGTTGTCAATTTTCTAACTTAGTCGAATGTGTAATTTTAACCCTAAAATGCTCGCATGTCATAATTTTATAAAAACGATCACTTATTAAGAAAAAAAATTACCTGTAGAAAAAATACAATAATTCTCTATATGACTAATAAAATACTTAAATAGAAATGAAAAGTGGGATGTCGTGAAATATACATACTTTCCCGATTGTACACCGAAAAAATACTTGTTTATTGCTGAATTATTACATTTTTCTCACCATCTTCGAGTTTAGCTTCAATTTAAAACAACTGCTCAACATCAACATCATCTCGGAGACGCCATTTTGGATGTACTTAACGATTAAAAAATGAGGGCGCTGATGAGTAGCTTATAACTGTTCCAAGCTTCTGTTTTTAGGATTCCTTCGATAAAAGAAAATACTTCTAACGTTGTCCAGTGTCTGTCTTTCCACCCTCGAAACTGCTGGACTAATCGAGAAGTAGTCTAAGAAATCTCGAAAAATTGGTCCCCTTGATGACAAAATAGTTTATTTTTTTAATTGTGTTTATATTTAAGCTGATTATACTTGTATTGAAATTGATAAAATTTATGCATTTGAAATGTCGAGACGCATGTCCCGCAATAACATGGCCCGCAAATATATTAAATGTGTCCATTCTAAAACAGATAAGGGTGACAGTAAGGCTTTCAAGAATCTGCTACCGAAGAATCTTTCAATACTTTGGCCACGTAGAGACCCAGATAATCTGGAGAAACTTCTTTTGGTCGGCAAAGAAGAAGGAAAGAGACTTAAGGGCAGATGACCTACCGCCTGGAAAATGGAATGGGAAAAAAACTACTGAAGCTATGACAAAGGCCTTCGCATCTGGACACGACCTTCAACTCTGAAGAATACGACCTTGAAGAAGAATAGATATACGTATTGATGGAACCCGTATCTACATCTTTTACTGTGGCGTAAGCTTGGAAATCTTTTAAACTCACTATTTTCACCCAAACAGGAGCTTCTGCTAGATTAATATTTGTAATGCCTGGAGCAGCGTTATTTCAAACAAATAACAATTTTCATCTTGCCAAAGAGAAATAAACATTTCGTTTTCTTAAACGGGAAATCTGCGGGTAGTCGTAAGTTCTTTGAAACACTTTAATCGTTCGCACATGAACGGGCAAATCGGACTAAACAGATTATGTTTAGTCGGGTGGAGCATCCGCTACTAAAGCTGGACTAGTTCTAAAGATGTTGTATTTTACAGTTATTTATAAATTCAGATAAAATTCCCTTTGATATACTTTTTGTGAAGCGAACGGTGTGGGTTTAAGTTTCTAATTAAAATCGAAACCAAACATTAACTCAGGCCCTTTTTTAATTTATATTAAATTAAATTTGTAAAACAGACACAATAAAGCATACAACGTAGCAAAATTAACAAAAATGCCTTCGAATTCAAGGGTTCATATCCTTAAGGCGCAATAAGGTTCATCGCATAAAAGAGTTAAAAAATATCTGAAAATATGCGAAATATAAGAAATAAAATATAAAAATGTAAGAAAGTTGATAATGCTGTTTTTTAATTAATAAAATTTATTACAAATTCACAATAGAGTGCTTTAAAAAAAAACGCTCCACTTTGTTATGTTTAAAACAGTCCTTATTGTTATTTTTACTTTATACTAATAACTTTATACATACTAATGGACGGTGTACTACTGTTTTGAAATAAAAAAACCGGGCAAGTGAGAGTCGGACTCGCCCACCGAGGGCTCCGTTAAAGACTATATTTTTTCATAGTTCTAGGCTGGTTCTAGGTCAACGGGAAATACCCTATGAATTTTGATTCCCTTGAGAGTGTCGAAATGTACGGTTTTTGCGGCATAAACGGCCGTATCTTTTTTTCACGTTAACTTAGAAGTTTGATATTTTCACAGCTTCAAGGGACTGTAGACTTGAGTATATGGTTTTAATTTCAACCCGATACCTCCCGAGATAAAGGGTCTTAACAGACGGACAGACGGACAATAAAGTGATCATATAAGGGCTTCGTTTTTTTCTATTGAGGTACGGAGCCCTAAAAAAACAGCAAAGTAAGTGCATATTTTTTTCGATGCAGCGCACTTTTCTCAATCACTTTTTGGGCTTTTGGGCTTGAACCCTATCTATTGCTATTTTGGGAATAACACTGCTTCAAAAACATATTTTTTACTGGAAGTTGATTGTTGACTTGGTGGAACTTGGCATACATTGTTGTGAAAAACACTTGTACTTTTCCACAAATTATTTTTAATATTACACTACCCAACCGGTTTCACTATGTAAGCATCATCAGGGGCTTTTAAAATATAGTAAATACATAGATGTCCGTGCAATGAACGATATGAATAACACTTTTTAGGGTTCCGTACCCAAAGGGTAACCAACGGGACCCTATTACTAAGACTCCGCTGTCCGTCTGTCTGTCTGTCTTCCGTCTGTCCGTCTGTCACCAGGCTGTATCTCATGAACCGTGGTAGTTAGACCGCTGAAATTTTCACAGATGATGTATTTCTGTTGCCGCTATAACAAAAAATACTAAAACCGGCCAAGTGCGAGTCGGACCGCGCACTCCCATACAACAGACATGATTTTTTTGCCGTTTTTAAAGATAATGATACGGAACCCTTCGTGCGCGAGTCCGACTCGCACTTGGCCGGCTTTTTTTTACTACCTGCGTCGTCTGTTATACAGTCGGTTGGCCAACAGACTCTCAAAGATTAGATATGACCTGTAAAACGTATACTAATTAATGTATCTATTTTACAAATAAACATTTTAATCTTTGAATCAATCTTTTCAATCTTATTTACCGGTCGAACATTCAACGAGCTTTTGGAAATTAATGTGCGTAATATTCGTACACTTACACTTTGTTGGCGGTGACGTTAAAACACTATGACGTTAACCTGCATGCCCTAAAAACCAAGTATTTGTGCCCACTGTGCGGTTCACTCGATATTTAGGTAAAATCGTATGTTAAAAGAGAGTATACGAGCTTTAACTATTTCAGTGACAGTCCACACTTCGAAACCTTTGACACTACGTCGAGGATATTATGTATGTTGTGATGAACGTCTATCCAAATATGGTTTAAATTAGTCTAAATTAATCCTCGGTATATATTTGTCTGTCTGTCAGCCTTTCCTAAAAAAACAACATAACCGATTTAAGGCGCATAGGCACGCCACCGTTTTAGTACAAAATCTGATAATCATTTTCTCAGTTGTTTTTCGTTATAGACCAAATATAATCTCTATCATCTGGTACTGATATTTTAAAAGGCACCATTTTGTCATAATTTTGAATATTGTTTTCGTTTTAACGATATCAAGCTGGACAGATTGACATACAAACTTTTTTTCTTGTCTAAAATTATACCTATACCAAAATTTTACATTTCAGCCAGATAGTGACTTTATAAATGCCTGTATTAAACTATAGAGGTCTTTAAATTTAGTACTTTAGTAAGAAAAACAACAGAGAAACGGGTTATCAGATTTCGTACTATAGCCTGACCGTAACCGCTGTGTATCTCCGCGCGATAAGTTCTTTAATAAAACATAAAATATTTAAAAAAATTATAAGTATATAGTAGTATCATATTTCCTAGTAAATATAAAAAAGTTTATATCCTTAAAAATATTGTGAACCAATCTCGTAAGATCCGATAATATCGATCTCCTGTGAACTCATGCTAGTTCCTTTCCTCCCCCCGCCTCACCGCGCGGCGCTAAGGCGGTGCGCAGCGGTTACGTTACGGCCGGGCTATAAAACGGTGGCGAGCCTATGCGCCTTAAGTAAACTGGATGATGTGGAGATATACTAAGGCTCTGAAAAAAATTAGGAACCCGAATTCATTGCAATTTGCAACATTGTTCAAACGTTATAAACTTTAGTTCACTTAAAAGCGGCAGCGGTTGCTTGTCGATGAGGCCAGAGGCTATTTAATTTTATTTTTGTTACGGTCACTCAAAGCGAAAAAACGCGCAGTGTGAGAGGGACGGATTCAGCGCAAAAGTGAAAAAAACCGGCCAAGTGCGAGTCGGACTCGCGCACGAAAGGTTTCGTACCATTATCTATAAAAACGGAAAAAAATCACGTTTGTTGTATGCGAGCCCCCTTTAATATTTATTTTATTCTGTTTTTTAGTATTTGTTGTTATAGCGGCAACAGAAATACATCATCTGTGAAAATTTCAACTGTCTATCACGGTTCAGAAGATGCAGCCTGGTGACAGACGGACAGACAGACGGACAGCGTAGTCTTAGTAATAGGGTCCAGTTGGTTACCCTTTGGGTCCTCCTCATCCATCAGCCTGTTTCGTCCACTGCTGGACATAGGCCTTTCCAGGATTTCGCCACTCTTAGCGATCCTCCTGGAAGAATTGCCCATACTCACACTCGCTGGGCAGGCGGGTTGGTGAGCGCGGTGCCGAAACCCTTGAACCAATGACGCCGCTGCCCGTCACTAGTCTGTTTTATATAAGGCCTGGCAATTGGGGATGGATATACCGCCATTCATCGGTCCCAGGCAATGGTGGGCCGCCTGGTTTTGCCTGAGAGCTGTTCTCTTACACTCCCCCGAGTAACTTCGGGAAGATTTGCGAGTAAGATGGTGGTACCTCCACAGTCGAGCCCGGCATCAGCTCTACCACCTAATAACCGTAACCACCGTAACCTTTGGGTACGGAACCCTAAAAAGCATGTTTTTTAATGTTATTAACTATATATATATATATATATATATATTATGTATATATATATATATATATATTTGCTATAGCTAGCAAAATATCCAAAATCTAAAATCTAGATATTGTTAAAACTCTTCCAAGTTCCTTACATTATTTCTATTCGTCAAACGAGAAGAAAAAGTGTGTTTGAAGACCTCATTTCAATATTTTTTTCTATCGAGGAAAATTTATCCAAACATATTTTCCGAAAACAAAACCTTTGATTATATATTATAGTCAAAATGCTTATAACAAAAATTCATTACACTTTTCTGTGTACTTCATGAAATATACAGAAACAAAGCATCCATTATTAAATTTAAATACATAGCCTCTTAAATATGAGACCCAAGTTTGAATCCTGTTGATCAATCGTGCACTAATGAATTTCTTGAAAGTATTACGAAAATGTTTTGTATACTTTACGGGGCTCCATAATGCTAAACTTCAGCTTTGCATCGGATTCAGTTTCATTTATGTAAATAAAACTAATATAAAATAAACTAATTACACGCCATAAATACATACATACATAAAAAAGTATTAATTCCAAAGAAAAAGCGATTCAGCTTCTAAATTTCAAAACCGTTTAAAACAAAAATACTACATTCAAATACTGACTAAAAATTATTGCATAAAAAATTTGTTAATTACCTAATGTAGCCGCAACTTCAAAATAAACAAATTTTTGTGTGCACGGCAGCATAGATAATTAAGAAACTAAAGCGATAGAGCAGGTTTGAAGTTTAGTATTGTGGAGCCCCTTAATACTTTCTAAAAATAAAGGTATTGGAAAACACTAAGGACATGTTCTAAAGAAAAAAGTATTTAAATATATAATGTGCCCGATAATTTAATGTTTCTTAATGAAATTCTAGGTGGATTAAAAGTTGTAGTTTTCAGCAGACCCGGTCCAATCAATTAGTCGCTGGTGGCAGTGCCGGTCAGCCGCAGAGATAGGCTAAGAGCTTGTAGCACCTTATTTTAACCGATTTTGCAAAATATAGTGTTAGCTAGCGCATAGTGTGACAAGAGATATCGAGCTTTTAGCGAAATAATGGCGTTCGTTTGATCCCTTGCTGTATCGTTATTGCTACAGCTTTAGTTATGCAATTAATATTTAAGGATTCACCCGCGATTACGTGTAGTTCCCTCGATAGAAAATAAATCCAATTTTATCTCTAAAACACAAAATAAACCCTTAGTACGGTGTAAATACTTCTCGGAAGGTCATCCGTTTTTGGATAATAACAAAACCGCATGTTTTCTATAACGTATACACTTTACATTTTCAAAATATGTATTTGTTTTAACAATACGAAGGAAATACTTAAATTCTCGCGCGTTACGTCCAGCCTAACCTGAGCCGCCTCGCTTCCCCCCTGTCTGCAGTCCTGCTTCGGCCATCAGACGGGGAGCCTGTATTGCTTGCGCTTTAAGAACGGTTTTAAAACACTCGCTCGATCTTGCCAGTGTGCCTCATGCACACATACACGGAGCCTCGGTACCCCCATAACCACAGATCATCTGTGCTCATAACCTACTCCGGCATCGGTACGGTGAGACAGCTATACATTTTTATACAACTAACATCGACACGAACGTCGCACACTAAGAAATTCAAGCTTATGCTTATTCCACAGTCAGTAGTATCATTTATCTTCTGTGCTTATGCGCATCAGTGTGCAAGATCTCAGCGCAACATATACCGAGCGGTCAAATTATACTGGACGGACAAAACTTATGTATGAATCTGTCGATCGCTACCATTTTACATATACCCGTGACTAGCACACACTCTTTGCTATACACTCCCTTGTGTTTTTTGCCCGCCTGGTACTTCAAAGAACTCAAGAAATCTAATTCCTGCTGCGGGATTACGCGGTCACAAAAGTACAGATCTTACTTACATGCATGACTTATGTTCGCCTAGTACTTATTAGGGAATTTCAATGGAACTCAGTGACATCACCTCTGATCACGCTCCATCGCTTTAATACACTGGTAAACTCTAATGCACTTCTCCTACCCTAGTACCTTATGGAGCGGAGCAATGTAAGCGACACAGACATGTCGATTTCTGTTTACATTTATTTATTTACATTGACATTATTTCATTACATTGACTACGTTACTCAACGACAGAGACGGGATTTGCAACAACCTGGAAACGATTTTGAAGAAGAAAAGAGATGAGGAGGTTAATTACGCACTCACGACTTCCCATAAAAAGGAGCTGGCTAGTTTGAATGCTATTGTTGCGGAAATTAAACAATCAAACATTAACATTAAAAACTCAATCTGAAACAAAACATTGAATTTAAGGATCGATTATATATATAGTGGAAAACAATACTAAAGAAGACCGACAAATTTATTTGTCAAGTGAAAGAATAAAAATATGTTGTTAAAAAATAAGTGGAGAGTCTGGAAATGAGCAGTCGTAAAGCAAACTTTGAACTAAAAAATGTTCTAGAAAGAACTAAACCTATCAAAAATGATTAACTGTGAAATATTAAAATTAGATATTAAGGACATATACAGAGAGAGGAAAAAAAACGATTATAATTGAAACCAACTCGGGCCTGTTAGAAACTATTTTCTTACGCAAGGTTAGACAGAACTAAGTAACTGCGAAACGCCTAGGAATCCAGGATTAAATACCCAGGAGGACACTCAAAACATTTGATTGCCACTGCTGCTAGGCTTCATTTCCTGGCCCGCAACCTTCAAAAAACTATTTTTTCTCAAAAATATAATCAAAATCAAAATATTTATTTTTGCAAAATAGATACATAAAGTAGACTTTCTATAAGTCAAAGTTAATTTTAACAATATGATATATATTTAGAATATAAAAAAATATATAATAATAATAATATTGTAATATATTGTAATATTACCATTAAATACGGTAAAGACCTATCAGAAAATACTTCATCCTGGCGAGCTATTAAAAGTGTCCAGGAAATTCGGATGAAAATCCATTACATACCATATGTTTTCTTTTTAAAACTATCCGTGTCTATGTTTTTAAGAGACTAAGGAGTTTGGTAATCATAAGGTTTTAAGCGACTAAAAATAAATATAAAATAATAAAAAGTTGCGTAAAAGCGGGAATTCATCTTAGTTGAAAGTATTTTATGCAAATAAATTACAAAATGAGTTCAGAAGAGAGCTCTGTTAAAGAATGTACTCCACTGATGCTTTGCTGAAGAAATCAATAACAATAAACACGACTAATTGCCCAAATATGAGTAAGTAACTTTTAATATTACCTAGTAAGTTTATTTTATTTGTTAACATGAAAATATCATGAAAAACATGAAAATATCTCATTTTA
This sequence comes from Ypsolopha scabrella, assembly GCA_910592155.1. Classification (NCBI taxonomy): domain Eukaryota; kingdom Metazoa; phylum Arthropoda; class Insecta; order Lepidoptera; family Ypsolophidae; genus Ypsolopha; species Ypsolopha scabrella. Next base: position 7,824,699 of record OU342972.1, on the reverse strand, counting down.
TTTTTGAGAAAAGCACTAAACTTGCTCAATAGTCTTCACCCTATGTTACTCGTCCAGGATTGCTTAATTCCTGGTCTTAGCAGTAATGTACTAGTTATTGTTATTATATTACGTAGGATTTATTCGTGTTCTTGTAATTAAAATCTTATGATAGCTACTATTATAACAACACATACATTTTCAATTTCATATTTTAACAAGATAAATCTCGAACCTGTATTCCAAATTGAGATATGTGCCGTAAGATTTTTGGCAAAATTCTTTTTGAACAGCCACAGCTCTTAGTCTCCGCAAACGGACATAGACAGAGGACATTGGAAAATTCCGGAGGGTAGTCCCAGACGAATATCGATTTTCGACCCCAACGGTGTGGAAGTTCACTTTACACACACAGGCGCACATTTTGTATGTTTATGTATGGCGTAGACGTCAAGAGAATTTACAAATTCGATTACCTATGCCGAGTGGTAGGGCGGACGAGTGGTAGGGCGGACGAGTGCAGTGCGGCTTGGATGCAGGGTGCGCGGGGACGTAAAAAAAATTAAGTCAATGTTCTTAAATTGTTTAAGTTATTGTAGAGTTTTATTCAATTTCGATTACAAGCGTTGGAATCTCGTAGTAAATAAATATTAGAACGGAAGTTTTATATAATATTTCTCCAAATTCAAGTAACAATTTATGTTCCGGAGATTTTGTGATGAGTGAGTGGTATTTTGTTTATAGAGCCTTTCACCCGCGGCACCACTTGCGTTTATTCACCCTCTGTCCCGTTTTTGGATTTGGACTTGTTTAATCAACATCCTATATGTTGATTAGGGTCACTATAGAAAAGAAAACCGCATCCAAATCCGTCTCGAGTAAACACGGAACATACATATATACCTATACATATAGACAAAGAGAAATTTTAGTTTTGGCTTCAATACAATACTATCCATTACATTTAAACGTATACGACGACGTCAAAGACATACAAGAAGATTTCACCAACACTGGGTTCACCCCACGGAGCCACATCCATTTACAGCTTTGAGACCTATGCACAACCTTCTATGTGACGTATCACGAGTTGAGAAAATACCGCAGAAATATCTTTGGATTTTTTAGAATTAATAAGATAACATTTGACCATTTATTGCAAATGGTTGGCTCTGCAATACACTACCAGATTTGGTTGCTCCTTACTTGCCATCCTATGTGCCATTGGCTGCTATCTGAAATTTTAGAAGGTATACAGAAAGGAATGGGCGCTGGAGACGAAGAGCGAGAATTACTTCCTCGATCGGGATCTGTATTCGAATGAACGTTAGTTAGCGTTAGCTCGCGGTTTTTTCCGCAGTGTGGTCACAGCATACAACTTCATACCTATACAACGTGAAATTGAAGTCATTTTGTTAACGAAAACTGGTGATAGTACTCGTCCATATGAACAACTTTTACTATGGAGCCAACCCTGAAATCGTGAAAAAAATATCAGCTGTTCCATTGAAAAGTTAAATACCTACTCGACCCAAATGTATGAAACAGCTGATTTTTTTTTCACGTTTTCAGGGTTGGCTCCATAGTAAAAGTTGTTCATATGGACGAGTACTATCACCAGTTTTCGTTAGCAAAATTACTTAAATTTTACGTTGTATAAGGTGACTTTAATTTATGCAGCCAAACTCTTACTGAAGACTCGGTAAGTGCTCAGTAACAAGGTTGCCTTTTTGAGAAATACGTAAATTATTCTTTTCGTGTTCCTTACAAACGCAAGCCCAGCCCCGAGTCAATTACCATGGGACGTCACGATTTCATTTTGCGATATTAGCAAAAAGTGTTATCGATCCGTGTTACTGATCACTTACCAAGCCTCCAGTATGAGTTTGGCTGGATAAATTAAAGTCACCTTACCTAATACATAGGTATAATCGCGCGAATTTTAATCGCACCGCGACGCGTGTAAATCTGCAGTAAAACACAAATTTGGTAGCGGAGTTTATTATGCGCGTTTTTTTTCGCCAATCCGTGTAGCGTCAAAAATGCGGGAAAAATCGCGCGAAGAAATTTCACAGTGCGCATTAGCCTTATTGCCTTCAAACGTGTCGTGATTGGCTAGAAATCACATCACGCATCATTTTTAGCCAATCACGACACCTTTGATGACTATAGCGATAGATATTGGAGTTAGACAATAAGATGGCAGGTTTCATTTTCGGCTAAAGAAATATAATGTATTAGGATACCTACTATTGAAGTGGCGAAGCGAAATCTAATGTAACTAAACCAAACCAAGATAGTACGTAATGTAATGATAAATTACCTCACTTATCGCCATGTAAGGCCTATGGCGGAGAATATTATCGAAATGGCTGTTCTGGCCTCCAGTTTATGTATGTCGCCGTAAAATCGCGTAAACTGCTTTTTAAGAGATCATACGTTATTATTAAACAGATATTTCACGAAAAAGCGAGATTAAAACAATTACGAAATTAGTCTTTAATTTCAACAAAAAGTCAAAAATAGCTGCGACAACGGGCGAAGTGCAACAGAAAATTGTTTCGTATGATCGCCATAATTCGGATTTTCACAAAAAGCGCGTTTGTTGCAGCAGGCTAGAACAACTACTCCGGTGATTCTCACCGCCATAGGCCTTAGATGCCAAAAGTGAGGTAATTTATCATTACGGACCAACTAATAATAGTAAAAAGTCAGTGTCTGTACGTTGAATATTTTTGTAAAATTTTAAATTAAATAGGTTATTTATAATTTTGGCCCAAATTTTAATTTTTTGAATTTTAACTGTCTGTAGTTCCGTTTTGACTCGAGAACCACTCAACGGATTTGGATATGGTTTTCTTTATTATTATCGTAGTGATCCTGGCACACGGTCAAATATAGCCTATAAATTTTGTTGATAAAATAACCGCCAAACCGAAAACTGTCGGTAACAGTTTTATTCTTACGCGCAAATAAAATATACATTGATTAAAAGACACTTCCACGCAAACGAAGCAGCAGCCTTAAACTAGTAATAAAGACAAACAGTCATAGATATTTTGCTTTGACAACCTTTCAGGTTTGATTCATTACTTCTGATCTTTTATTTGCCGCTGACATGATGGCCGTTGGGCCCGAAAGCCCTTAGAATGGAGACCACGTACAGCAAAGCGTAGTGTAGGCCGACCTCGTGCCCGCTGGACCGACGACCTGAAGGACGTTGCGGGGGGCGGCTGGATGAGGAGGACGGAGGCGAAATTTGGGGCAGTGGACGAGCACGGGCTGATAGATGGATGGATGGATGGACCTTTTACCAAGAAATGGACTTACAAAAACGTTCACGAAATATAAATTTAGATTTAAAAATCAAAACAATTATGAGCACATAATGACGTGATGAAATTAGTTTTATTTAATTCCCTAACTGAATATGAAAAGGGTATGTTTTCAGAACGGAGTTGTTTAAAACTAATTAACTTTAGAGTCTATTTATACTTGAGCTGAGCGAAAACGCTTTGTACGGTTCATGGCTTGGGCGGGATAAATAAAGAGGACCTTTTCAGTTTTCTGCATTTTCTTTACAATTTTCTTGTTCTTTGTTCAAGTACCGGTTGTAAATATACAGGTTTCTTTAAATAAAACCACACAATCTAACGTGAACAACTTGAACAACTTTCCAGAAGAAACATACTTGCGGGAAAAAAATGTTCATTTTGATTCAGTGCGTAACGGCGTACATGTAACAATAAAATAAAAGCAATTTTGTTGCAAATCAAAACAGATACAAGTTGACAGAAGAAAACGCAGTGTCTGGTTGGCGCCAATCTTATTACAAAGACCATTGTCACTGTCTCTTTCTAAAATCTTTTTAATAATATGTTCTAAGATAGATACAATAGAATATAAACTATAGGTATAACGTCAAAAATTGTTTTGAATTTTTAAAACATCTTTTACAATTTAACATTTAACAATTTAATATATGTATTATAAAATAATTAAAATAATACAATATATTTAATAATAATATAAAAGTTTGAAATTACTCATCCTAAAGTTTTTAGTGTATCCGGTTACTTCCAGAAATACCAACAAAACGACAAGTAAAACAAGGGTTATATACTAAATGATGTCGCCGGTTTCCCCTTGATGGCGTTAGTAGTAAAAATAAAAAAAACACTAGTGCGAAATATGTAATTTTACGCACGCTAAATAGTTTTTTTTTTAATGCAATTCTTCGTAAAGACTCATTTTATAAACATCTAAACTGTTGTCAAATTCAACTTAACCACACCAGTGATTTTTTATCCTTTATTTATTTTAAAAAAAGTTGCCAGTCGTTTCTTGTGTACCATAGATAGACTTGACAGAAATGAGCTGCTTTCAGTTTGATGCGTTCGTAGGCTGCGTTCATTTTTATAGACGGACGACATCCGCCTACCACTGACAGCAGGACAGTAGCAAGGTAAGTTATGACTGAAAGCAGCCTACGAACGCATCAAATTGAAAGCAACTTATTTCCGTCAAGTTGGCAACTTGCCCGCCCGCCTAAAGTTCATTTGGAGTATTTATTGTTTGTTTGTTTCTTTAATTACGATACAGTTTCCGTTCCTATCCTTCTGTGCAGACTCGAGCATGCTGGAATAAGAGGTGTACCCTTGACGCTTTTTAAGGGTTATCTTATAAATCGCGGGCAGAGTGTTAAAATTGGGGATTATACTAGTGACGAAGCCAAAATCACCTTTGGAGTACCACAGGGAAGCGTACTGAGCCCTCTCCTTTTTATAATATACATGGAGATCGACCATTGTCAAATTTTCTCCTTCTCAGACGACTCTGCTATCGTTTTTACTGGTGACACGTGGAATGCTGTCCATGAGTCCACAGAGATGCTGGAGAATTTATTGAGAATTGCTGGATGGTTGAATTCAAACTTACTTACTCTAAACAGGTCTCAGACTAACTATATATGCTTCGGTAAATACAACTCAACACAACCGGAACTAAATTTTCAAATAAAAATTCACACGTGTAGCTATCCGTACGTTAACTATGTACCTCAATTAATAAAGTTAAAAGCACAAAGTACCTGGGCATTATTGTTGATCAACGACTGTCTTGGCACCCCCACATTGATGATGATAGGAAACTTATTTGGACTTTTAATACGCTAAGATACGTTTCCACAAAGCTTCTCCTAAATCAAATTTATGTCTGTTTAGCTCAATGTATTAACTTATTGTATTTCCTTAGGAGGAGGGGCAACTTAAACCAAATTTTTGGAATTAGAGAGAGCTCAAAGATCCCTTCTAAAGGTTATGTACTATAAACCATATAGATTTTCTACTGAAAACCTTTATAAGATTTGTGACCATCTTACAGTTAGGAAACTATACATTCTCTAAGCTATTTAAAAAAAACAAAAATTCAACATATGCCCCTATAATACAGAACAAACGTAGAAAGAACGCTGCAGCCCCGGTAGTTTCCGTCAAATCTACTTTCACTGGTAGACAGTTTGTCAAGCTATCAGAATACCTATATAATAAAATAAATACACAGATTGAGATTTATCACCTTAATGACCCTTTAAAAAAACTTGACTATCGGGCTAAAAGGAAAAATTTATGATGAAACTGAGACTCTTCTCAAGCACTCCAATTCAACTTAACTTAATCATATCCATATCTGTATTAACTTATTGTATATTATTTGTGTTTATTTATATTCTACTTTTATAAATTTAATATTATATCTTATAAAAATATTAATTTATAATTATACCAACATTAAGCTACAAGCGGCCCTATAATAAAAATACCCACCTTTCCACTCTCGTGCATTAGACACCACATTCACACACACATACACACCCTCGTTCTTTCAATACTGATCCCAAGATATCGGTCATAGGGCTAGGGAATCTCAGTCACACTTACATACACCATCCCTCACTCATTCACACACGACTAACCCGTTTAAGTATTTGATTTTGTATTTAGTAAATGTTGTATTTTGTAAATCATAAGTTGCAGTCCACTAAGGAAGAGCGGAGTCTCCTACTACAGGTATTCTTTTACTTAAAAGGAGACTCCAACCACTTGTAAATTTCTATGGTTTTGATATTAAAATAAATAATTTCGTATTTTTGTATTTGTATTGTTTCATTTATATACTCACACTATCTATTGAAAAACGTAAAATCGTCCTCGTAAGCCATTGCCTCCTTACCGCATTTATATCATAAACAACTATTACATTTCTTTATTAATTTAGAATCCTACTATAAACTTCGTAAGAGAAGGCCACTTTTTTTCATTTGCGCGGTTGTGTTTATTCGAGAAAACGGTCCAGTGTGATCAGTATATTATGTGGTCTCATTTAAAGAAACCTGTTCATTTACACTAGGTATCATCGTGGCCATATTGTAGAATTGATAATTTCATGATCTGGACCTCAATTCTGGCACGTGCGCAATTTTTACGAAGGCAGATTGCGGGTAATTTAAAAAGGGATTTTGTACGGATATGTATTGTTTTTTTTTATTGAAAACTTATAGTGAGCATTTCTTATATCCTATAGTATTTTTTTGATGTGGTTTAGTCACCTAAATTTCCAAATATCTAATGACTGATATTGCGAATGCGCAATAATGAGGCGCCATTGAGTAAGAGAATCGTATTGATTTGACAGCCAAAAACGTACGGTTTCAATTGTTAAACGGGCTCATTTGCTTAGCCGAATAGCCATATGACAATCGAAATCTTACGTTTTAAACTGTCAAATGAATACGATTCTGTTACACAATTACATCTCTGATCATGAAATAATCAGTTCTACGATAACTACGGCAACCACGTAGAAACCGCAGGTTAGCTACGACCGTTTCTGTTTTAAGTCTAAAAAACTAGTACCAACAAAACTAATAAACAATTTCAACTTATTTCGTAAATATTCGACGTCAAATCTTGTTCTACTTTAGGGAAAATGCAGTTAAGGCTCACGTACACAAAAAGTATATAAATATACCACAATCAGAAATTTTCAAATGTGACATCAGAGGTAATTCGCACTATTGACAGTATCTTAAAAACAGGTATTAGTTGTGCTTTTCTTTCCGTCCCTCAGTCTCTCCACAGCAGAGATCAAAAACGGCTGGACCAATCGACCTGAACCGCATGTAGTTAGAGAATTACTTAGACCCCGGTAAGAGAACGGGAAATGTTGGATGGGGTCAGGTTTTAAAACAATGTGTCCGATGTCAAATGAAGCGTAGTTTCAAGAATCCTTACATGCAACGCGCAACGCGTCACTTTATGTACAATATTATATATGGTGACTTTTATTTATCCAGCCAAACTCATACTGGAGGCTTGGTAAGTGATCAGTAACACGGATCGATAACACTTTTTGCTAATTTCGCAAAATAAAATCTTGACGTCCGATAGTACTTAATTAGCTCGGGGCTGGGCTTGCGTTTGTAAGGAACACGAAAAGATACATTTACCAATTTCACAAAAAGGATCATCGAACCTTTTTACTGAGCACTTACTGAGTCTTCAATAAGAATTTGGCTGCATAAATAAAAGTCACCTTATATACTATGGACACCGCCACGACATGAATCCCTGACAGGGCGTTAAAGGTGTTTCCGAATGACCTTGAAATGCAAATCACAGTCCATTTCAGCGATGATTTTTAACCTGATGGGTGGCGAGGCCTATCGCCGTACTTTGGGCACAAACTTGACCCACAGCTTAACGTGCCTTTCAAACTTAGAACATTGTTGCTTCCGAACATAAATGTGCCCGTCGGCGTTTTGAACTCGCGGCCTCCGACTTAGCCGAGTGGTCGAACCGCTAGGCCGCAGGGTGGCAATCCTATAAAAAGGTAGGTATACAATACAGCAAGGTAGGTATACAAAAAGGTAATAAAAAAGAAGAAGAAAGAAAGCACTTTGTTTCAGACAACACCAGAAAATACAAAATCACAAACAATAACAATTAACAAACAGTAAGAGTTCAGATGAGGAGGACGGAGGACCGACATGAGTGGCGAAATTTGGGAAAGGCCCATGTAAAGCAATGGACGAACACAGGCTGATGGATGGATGGATGGATGAAGAGTTCAGGTCCTACAATTCAAAGTGAAATAAATTTAAGAGGTGATAGAGTATCCTTAATAGACCAAATTCAAAGGAAAAAAAATGCTTTTGAAATTAAGTTAGCTGATTGAACCACTTTGTACTGGGAAGTGAAAAAATTATCTGACCAATAAAAAATGTTTTTCTTCTGTAATGTGATCGGTTATCTGCCCCAGAATTATTTTAAGCAGACCTTATTATTACAGATTTATTTTAGAGACCTTATTTATGGTCCTACAATAATAAGTGAAAATAATTCTAGGATATTGGATATTATTGTGTATTAACTATTCAATCACAATATTTACAATCCAGAAGAATAAAATTTTTTTTACCCTAGTGTTTTTTACTTCACCGACTTAAATCAGCTGACTCAATTGATATGAAAAAGTGAAAAAAAATTGAGCTAAAAAAAATATTTTCGGTGGAAAGTCTATTTAGCGATACTCTATCGCCTGTTGAATTATTTTCACTTTGAATTTTAGGACCCTAAATACTAGATGAAACTCAGTCAACCGCCTCAATTCATACTGGAGACTCGGTTAGTGATCAGGAACAAGTTTCACAGATCCTTTTGGCGAAATCATTAAAAACATATTTTTTGTTCTCATTACTACTGGACTAAGAGCAAATAAAAAAAAAACGAATTTCATCTGGAGGGTCATTAAACCTTGTTCCTGATGACTAACCGAGTCTTTAGTATGAATTTAGATGGTTGACTGAATTTCACCGTATATTTATTAAATACTAGCCTTTGCCCGCGGCTCCGCCCGCGTTATTCAATCTTTGCCCCGTTTTCGGCTTGGGCGTTATTTTATGAACATCTCTCATATGGCCTATGTGTTGACCAGGGTCACTACGACATTTAAAAAAACCACATCCAAATCGGTTGAGTGGTTCTCGAGACAATAGTTCCGAAATTTGTGGTTTTTGCCTCAGTACAATAACCCATTTCATTTAAAATTCCGCGAAAATATTCATTGTAGAGACATGACTTTTTTACTATTTACTTTATTATTATAGATAGTATATAACATTTGGAAAGATTTATTTATTTTTATGTATTTATTTATTTATTTCTTCCAAAGATATGGTCTATAAAACAGGATTCAGCTCAGCTCTATTCTACAGTAAGTGCCACAGCGCTGGCAGCATGTGTGTAAGTTAGTTGTTTATTTTCCCCTTTACTGACTTTTGATACTTTTACAAGACATGTTTCAAACTTGCATCAACGTATTGCCTGGAATTGCTGATGGGAATTACATGAATTTGTGGATTAAACTGTTAAATGAATTCAAGCCATCTATTTTTTACCGATAATTAAATTAAGAGCGGTCTGAGGCGTTTGTCACGTCATGTCCAGGCTTTCTTTATATTTTATTCAACTAAATACAGGTACATACTCGAATAACTTTTATTTTCGGATGACGTAGCTGTTATAATAAAATGTGAGCAAAAAGAAACGTTTGAATATAATGTCAATATCGCACTGGCTCAAGTAACGGATTGGCTAGTAAGTAACCATATAAAAATGTATGTAAATAAAACCACATTTATACAATTTAGGACGTATCAAGCATATCATTTTATAGGACATGATAATCAAATAGTAGAAGAAGTAGATCATACAATTCTTCTAGGTGTTGCTATTGATAAAAACCTAAATTGGAAAACAACATGTTGAATAAGGTTTGCAGTAAACTAGACCGGTTTGTGTATGCTCTGAGACGTCTTAGGAATACTATCTCACAAAAGGCGACACTTACTGCTTACCATTGTTATGTGTCTTCCGTTCTCAATTATGGGTTGATATTGTGGGGAAATTCTTTAGAGGTTGGGTTGAGAGAGCGTTTAAAGTCCAGAAAAAATGTATACGTGCAATCTGTGGCGCTTGGGTTTTGGACACCTGCAAACCACTCTTTCAAAAATTAAACATTCTCTCTCTTCGACCTTGCATGTACATTCGGGAAATTTGCTTGTTCGTAGCACAACACAAAGATTATTTTGTCAAAAATACAGAAGCATACGAACGTCAAACCAAAACAAAAGGCAAATTATATCTGCCTGAATGTAATTTGAATGTTTTCGAAAACAATGTTTTTATTTCTCCCATCGCAACTGGTTGCGAAACTCAGTTGCCGAGTCGGCCGGAAGGGTTTTTATTAAGGTAGTAAAAATATTTAATAAACTATGTACCGGAAGAAATAAAACACATACCAATTAATTTTATAAAAAAAAATATTAAATATATGGCTTTTAAACAAATGTTTATATAATGTTAAGGAATATTTAGAATCTGACATAATATGAATACAGACATCCTATATTTTTGATCACAATAATATTATGTAAGTCATATCATAACCACTGACATTTCAATTTATTGTTTATAATTAAATAAATTTTACTGTGTCTAATTAGAAATAATACAGGTACCTATGGTTTAATAATAATATAATCAATCAATACATACATATAATATACATACATATAATAGAACAGTAGGTAGAAACCGCTGTGTCTGTAAATTGAAGAAAAGTAATAGAAATAGAAAGGGGGTGACTAAAGAAGAGCAATAGAACACAAATCCACGATTATTAAAATTCTTTTCTGTCTGTCTGCTGTCTGTCTGTCTTTTTAGTCTTTAGCACTTTGGTAAAACATGGTAACCAGGGTCTGTTAATGGGACTGGAAGGTGGGTACGGGATCTCATCAACGGGCAACAGCAGACAACAGAGTTTGGGCTTATTTGATTGGTATTCACTAGCGCTTTGGTAAAACTTGGTGACCTTTGCATATAGTTGTTCGAAAAATCATATTCTTTTGTTTTCATTATTTCCACGAAAATCTCTTCGATGCGGGTGTAGCTGCGGGCAAAACCTAGTAATAATATAAAATAATGTACACAATCACCTAATTTGTAATTGCATCTTTTCGCAACAATATTTTATACTGTATACTTCAGTAAAATATGAGGTCATTGAATTGATATATCATATATATATATATATATATATATATATATATATATATATATATATATATATATATATATATATAAGAACTGTATCTACTACTCCTATTTAAGCGAATAAATTTTTCTTTTATTTATTTTTCGAATAAGAATCACACACACAAACACACACTCTCACAAACACAAACACACACTCTCACAAACACAAACACACACTCTCACAAACACAAACACACACTCTCACAAACACATACGCACCCTCTCACACACACACACACACGCACATACCCTCACCCTCGCACACATACACAACATTATAAAAAGACCGCTATTTTCTACCGCTGCTGTAGCAACCGCGAACACTCTGCTGATCTGCTACGGAGCGGCGAAGTAGTAGAAGCATAGATTATATACGTAGAGATAATCTTATCTTAAAATGCATGCCCCTCCACTAATTGTTTCAATGTGTGAGAGGAAATACTTATTGCATCTTTTACTTGTTTACTGTGTACTTGGACTCGCCCGTGCTCTATTAGGTTAGCTAATCGTGCGATCAGTCCAGGGTACTAGCATTGACAGCTCGATATACACTGTCTGTCCCTCTCTAAGTAGATCAACAGAGTGAGACAGAGCACTGTATCAAATGCTAGACTAGCAGGTACGGGTAAAGTATGGCGGGGAGCGCTCGCACTATTTGGAACTACACATCTGCTCTCTCGATGTCGTGCGTTCGCGTGTCGTGATTTATGCACTAGTTGGCCAACAGATCCAGCCGTTTGGGAATTTGACAGTACCGTTTGCCGGTGACTGAATTACCAATGACGAAGACCAATTTGTTTGTATTGCATATTTGCATGTGAGCACATTGGAGGGGCATGCCTTCACAGACATATAATTATTACTTAGTAGCAGACCAAACATCATAAAATAGCGTGGTAAGTTTCCATACAAAAGATAAGCTACAAAATAAAAAAACGTATAAAAATGGGTTGTTTTGGCTGGCTTATGCTTGGAACATATTTGTAATTTCTAGTATATATTTTGTTTGGAAACAAGCAATATTTATATTTAAAAGAGCCCGAAGTTCACTGAGCTAAATTGCCACGCGTCGACTTTATGCGTTTATTAGTAATGTTAGGTCTGCTACTATATTATACGTCTGTGCATGCATTTAAAGATTAGATTATCTCTAAGTAGAAGTAAAGTGAAAGCAGGATCATACGTATGATATGAGTACAAATATTAAACATTTAAAAAATCAAGATATATTTTGGGGGCCAACTGGTACCGGCATTAGTATAAGCAATAATAAAAAAACAAACTGTTTTAAATAATTCTTGATTTTTAAAATTTTTAATAATACTTATCTATAATAATAATATATAAAAAATAAAGCTGCTAAGATTAATATATATTTATTTACTGCATAAGCACGATTACTCGCATATTCGGTGCTTCTATTTTCTTAATGTCTCTCGGCAAACTTCGTGTTTCGTCAGTCAGTCGTCGGATTTCCATCAGTTGGCCTTAGCACTTGGTGCAGGCCGGACGCTCTCAATCGACTTGGAAGTATATAGAGTTGCTACTATTCTTTTTACTTATTATGTACTTTATTTAAAAATGTGAGGAAAGCTGCTAAAGTCGCAGGCACAACAGATATTTTTTAGCGTATACTTGTAGTATATATTATTTATTTTGTATTACATACCTACATATCGAACCAGAACCTCCTCTTTTTTTGGAAGTCGGTTGAAGAAGTATTTTATTTTGTTTATATTTTTATAAATTTCCGTGGTATACTATACATATTGAAAAGGAGTAATGTTATTATAAAAAGGAAAATACAGCTTGATATTGTTCACGCGGAAATCAAAAGAAAACAACAATAAAGTAATTTGTTCTGAATTCAAACTATTACACGATAAATTTAATAATTGATGGGCATGGAAATTAGCATTCGTGTGTATTCGGAAATGCGATGATTGCCGAGAGGCACTAAGAAAATAGAAGCACTTTACAATCTACTGGAGGACGTCTTCAAAACACTAGACTGGAATGGACGAGGCATAAACGTAAACGGAGAGTACATTTCACATCTTCGCTTTGCCGATGACATCGTGATAATGGCGGAATCGCTGCAGAAAATGGACGCGGCCTTAGCGATTCCTTAGTAGTGGGCCTGCGGATGAATTTGGATAAGACTAAGGTCATGTCCAACTGTCACGTCATCCAATGGCCACTAACCGTCGACAATGTCAGCATCGAAGTTGTTCAAAAATATGTTTATCTGGGTCAAGTCATACAGCTGGATAAAAACAACTTCGACGCCGAGGCTGACAGAAGAATATGCTTGGGTTGGGCAGCATTCGGAAAGTTGCGTCATATATTTACGTCGTCAATACCGCAGTGCTTAAAGGCTAAGATGTACAACCAGTGCGTCGTTCCTGTGATGACGTATGACGCTGAGACGTGGTCTATTACAATGGGCCTGATCGACCGATTTAAGGTCGCTCAGCAAGCTACGGAGCAGGCTATGCTTGGGGTATCTCTGATGGATAGAATCCGAAATTATCGAAAAGTAACCGACATAGCCCGCAGAATCAGTAAGTTGAAGTGGCAGTGGGCAGGCCATATTTGTCGCCGACATGATGGCCGTTGGGGCCGAAAGGCTTTAGAATGAAGACCACGTGCAGCAAAGCGTAGTGTAGGCCAACCTCGTCCCGCTGGCCCGACGACCTGAAGGACGTTGTGGGTGGCGGCTGGATGAGGAGGACGGAGGACCGATATGAGTGGCGAAATTTGGGAAAGGCCTATGTCCAGCAGTGGACGAATACGGGCTGATGGATGGATGGATGACAATCTAGTGATAGCTAATCTTAATATACTGTCAATTCGGTCAGAATCGTGCAAACAGGAAGCTTGAACTGTCTGCTGTACTTAATAAGGCCGATTTTGAAGGATTTAATTTTAGCTTTAGTGCTGTCAAAACTTCAATTTTCCCAAAGCTTCTGTTGTTAACACTAAAGAACTATATTTAGTTATGACAGTACTAAAATTAAAATTAAAGCCTTCAGAATCCGCTTTAATAACTTGTTTACTATACTTTTGTCACGACAAAAAAGCGGGCCATAAAGTCGCTTGATTGCAAATAGTTTCTAATGCGAAACACTTTCTAATTTCCGTTGGCATTTTTTCATTTTGAATAACGACAACTTTTTAAATTGCCAGTTACTTTATAGCGCGGCGTGCACCTTAAAATTTCACGCTACGCTGCGTTCGCAATTAGCTCACCTTGTAATTTTCAGACTAATTTGTGTAGTTCTACTTCAGTTCTTTTGAAGCTATATTGAATATGCTTTAAAATGTTAGCTTTTAGTGGATGCATGTGACGGTAAGACAATTATTATTCGAAAAACTATCCATAAAGTAATATGCGTAAAAAGAATTTTGATAACATTTATTGATATTCTGGATAAAACATAGAATTGAGTGCCATATCATAGTATCTAGTATACTGTGCCCATATGATGTGACTGCACTGGTAAGTATTAGATGATATTGTCTCAAAGACCAAAAAACAACGCACATTATATCATGAGACAGTTAATTCTAGGATGCTATTACTGATTATTTTATTATAATTCAAAATTTAAGGTGATATGTGAATGTTTCAACGGTCACTTACACCCTAAGCGGAAAAACGCGCAGCGTGAGAGGGACGGATCGAGGGCAATAGAGAAAAAACTAGCTTTTTCCCGCGGCTCCGCCCGCGTGTTATTCGGTTTAACGACATGCTTTTTCCGGGATAAAAAGTAGCCTATGTGTTAAGTTAGGGTATAAGCTATATCCATTCTAAATTTCATCCAAATCCGTTCAGCCGTTTCAACGTGAAAGAGTAACAACATACACACACACACACACACACCCTTTCGCATTTATAATATTATTATATGTTAAATATTTATATATCATTATTATATATTATATTATATAGTGTGACTAGCTGTACCCGCGACTTTGTCCGCGTGGTTTAAGGATAATGTGGTTAGTGGAATACTTACGTAATAACTCGTTTTAAACACTCATTAAATTTTTGCCCTACATTAACGACAATATTTGAACAGACATAGACCTAAGGTTTTTTTTATATTATTATATAAGGTCCTACAATTCGAAGTGAAAAAAAATTTATTTATGGTTTTCCTAGCCATTCCGATACGGAAAAAGTTGAAAATAGTCCAAAATAGTGGGATCAATAATAAAAATAACTAAGCGCGATCTAATTATCTCATTTCTTCCGGTGACCATGATTTCTTTGGATTTTACCAAAATCTTCAAAGGGCTCCAACTTAAAAAAAATATTTATGAATATGAATTTGAATGGTTTTAATAAAACCAGTTTGTATTCTTCTACAACATACTAAATTATCGGGGTTGGTTTAAGAGTCATCCTGTATATTAATGACTAATTTGTGCTTTGAGTCATGTGGCCTTCACAACTTTACCAGACATAAAATAAGCTTTTAACAAAAACCGAGTTGAAATGTAACAGAAGAAGTTCCCTAAAATTTTTAAAAATAAATTTAATTACACGGGCTTGGCCTTTAATGTGGGTGAGTGGCCAAATCTGAAACTTTGGGAATTGTGAAAAATGCGAGTAATGTTTGAAAACTTAAAAATATGGTATATCAGTTTATTTATTTAAAATGAGCACTTTTCTTTAGTTTGCTGTACATCATCCATGACTTCCTACAATTTTATCCTTATAGGTGACAATATTGGATGTTGCAAGCATGGTATGCGGCACGCTTTTCTTAATCAATGCAGCGGTACCGATTATCTCATTTTTCACTGTTCCCTATAGTTTTAGATTTGGCCAACCACACCCACTTGAACAACTATACTGATGGTAAAGAAATAACACTTTTGCCGTCTTCTTTCTTCTTGAAACATTAGTAGGTTCTCTAAAACTCAGCTCTTATATTGGTTTTTGAGTTGCTATGTCATAAGAAATAAAATAATAATGCAGTGTTATTTCAGTACCATCGGTCAGTATAGAATTATCATAATTTTTTTTAGTGAATTTCTGCTATTAAAGAAATCGGTTACTATTATTTTTGTGAAAGTTTATTTCACATTTAATTTTTTTGTGTTCACTGGTTAGTAAAATTATAAAATAGGGGTCAAATGAGTAATGCGACAATATTAAAGTAGCATTCTACAATCAGTACCATCACACAAAGAGATCCATTGTTGTCATCCATTGAGTAGTTTCAGGGTCGAAGGTCAAGTAGGCGTAATGACAATTTTTATGTAGTACCCTGCAATCAGTACCTAAGACAAAGTGATTGCCAAAATCTCGAGTCGTATATTGTTATTTATTGAAGAGTTCCACTGCCTATCTCTGAATACCTTTATCAGATTATGACCAAACATCGATTTCACCCTTTGAGGGTTAGCGATTTTTGACGGACTCTATCTTTGTCGTACCAGCACCGTACGATTTTCTTGCCACTATCATCACATTAATTTTATCTGAGCCCCCAACATCTTCAACATGTTACCAACTCCTTTTTCTATTCCACTTTAAGAACCATAAACCGCTCGTGCCTTCTCTCCAAAGTGACCAAGCATCAGTATCGTAACTTGACATGACCTTTGCCCAGTAAGAGTTTCAATTAAATTGTGGTCCAAGCGATAACTTTTGTTCTCGATAATATATTGTGATCATTTAAAGCTTTTAGCACTTTTGGGAAACTGCGCTATAAAACAGTGAAATTTTTATTAAAATCCGTTTAGTAGTTTTGACGTGATGCTCTTTCATACATACATACTTAAACACATACAGACAAAAATTCCAAAAAGTTCTGTTTGGGCTCTATAGCGTTATTAAAGTGCACAGCAATTACTCTTTTGAAAAAATATTACATGTACAGTTTTGACTTCGTTACAACTTTATTATGTATAGAATAGTAGATAAAACAACAAAAATAGCTAGAAGATTCTAGATATTGTGAAAACCCATCCAGCCTGTTTCGTCCACTGCTGGACATAGGCCTTTCAGGATTTCGTCACTCTCGGCGGTCCTCCTGGAAAAATGCCCATACTCACACACGCTGGGCAGGCGGGTTGGTGAGCGTGGTGCCGAAACCCTTGCACCAGTGACGCCGCTGCCCGTCACCAGTCTGTGTATATAAGGCCCGGCAATTGGGGATGGATATACCGCCATCCATCGGTCCCAGGCAATGGTGGGCCGCCTGGTTTTGCCTGAGAGCTGTTCTCTTACTCTCCCCCGAATAACTTCGGGAGGTTTGCGAGTAAGATGGTGGTACCTCCACAGTCGAGCCCGGCACCAGCTCTACCACCCATGAAAACCCATCAGTTAAACTATATTGAATATCTGTACATGATTCCAATTCGTTAAACAAGGAGAAAAAGTGTGTTTGAAGGCCCAATTTCAATAATTATTTCTATCGAGTGAAAGTTTTTCATCCGCGTTTCTGTTCAGCAGTAGTCTAGAAAAAGGTTTCAAAAATGTTATACTAATTTATCAAATAAGTAGCTCCCTTTTAAAAGTATCTTGAAATAAATGAATAATTAATAATCCACAAATCTGCATTTATATACCTTAAAGAACTAAAAGAAATTAAATTAGTCATAAGGTTGTATATGTTTTATGTCTTTTTTATCTTCTGTCATTTATTCGATTGACGCCGGCCCCAAAGTGGGCCGAAATATATTTCGAATCCAAAAATCAGAATTTTTATACCTTAAAGTACTAAAAGAAATTAAATGAGTCATAAGGATGTATATATTTTATGTCTTTTCTATCGTATGTCATTTATTCGACTGATGCCGGCCCTAAGGTGGGCTGAAGTATATTTCGAATCCAAAAATCAGCATTGTTAATTGGTTTTTATACCTTAAGGACCCGTTCTCCCTGACATTGAGCACCTCATGTTGCGTCGGGCAGAACTGAACTCTATGACGTTTCATTATTGTTTAAAATAGCGCGCTATGAGCCGTGTCTGTTACGACTGGTTACGACAACCGAAACATCGCGCGCTCTAAAGAATCACGTTTCGATGCCGCCCTCCATAGTAATTTGTATGGGGAAATCGCACGCAAAAGTTGGTGATGTTTAATGGATAAATACACCAAGTAACAATTTTTGTTTGGCAAAAATAAATTAATCTCACCATTCTGTACACTTTTAACTTACGAGAGCCTGAATTTCAGTTTCCAAAATTATCTGAGAAATCGCCAATGAGAAATACGCGAAGAGCAGTTTTACGTCCATCCATCCATCCATCAGCCTGTTTCGTCCACTGCTGGACATAGGCCTTTCCAGGATTACGCCACTCTTGGCGGTCCCCCTGGATGAAATGCCCATACTCACACACGCTGGGCAGGCGGGTTGGTGAGCGCGGTTCCGAAACCCTTCCACCAGTGACGCCGCTGCCCGTCACTAGTCTGTTTTAAGGCCTGGCAATCAGGGATGGATATACCGCCATCCATCGGTCCCAGGCAATGGTGGGCCGGCTGGTTTTGCCTGAGAGCTGTTCTCTTACTCTCCCCCAAATAACTTCGGGAGGATTTGCGAGTAAGATGATGGTACTTCCACAGTCGAGCTCGGCATCAGCTCTACCACCTATTTTACGTGATTTTAGTTTTACGTGATTTTCAGCAACTTTAGATTTTTTTTCTAGCTTGCTATGAATTCTATACAAAAATCAAATTAATTAGGTTGTAATACAACTCTTCGACAACTTGTGTGATTATTTATTTCTCATTAAACAAATATTTTCTGTCATGAATCAGCAATACGGTGGGGCACGTTTAGGTGGCATGGATCCTTAAAGTACTTTTTAAAACTTAAAAGTTTTAAACAGGATTCCAAAAAGTGACAATATTTTTGCGGTAGCGCCTTATGAAGATTACATATACAGTCAAAATTTTGAATACTTCTCGTTCGATTTTCAAAAAGTTATTGATGTCATTTTACTGATTAGGTAACGTAATTTTGATATCAGTTTAATTTTTTTTGATATCTGTAATAGGTACGGAATAATCGGCTGGTCACACTTAACGATTACACCCGGTATGTATGTTTAACGAAACGTAACTCGTCTGTAAATTGTGTTCGATAATTCGTACAGCTCAACAGTTTGACAGTCTTCTCAATTTCAAAAGTGTAACGAATGCCATGAAAAAAAATTGTCACAAAAAGGCCTCTCTGCGTATCTAACCTACTTACGTATTCATGCTGAAAGCGAGAAAAAACGAGACAAAAATGTCGAAAATCCTTGAAAAGCATAGAAATTCTTATATTTAATATTTCTCTGTTGTATATTTTAATCAGAAGGTCCTCTCAAGTCCATGAATATTCATATGACTTGACGTTGCAATTAGACAGATGGACTTCCGCAGGGAATATGCTAATTTCCTGTTCCTTTTTAGTAAATTTGCATATATGCGTGAATATAAGATTATGGAGGTGCAAAAATATAGACTCTAGTGCAAGTCTGGCTGTATCTAGATACAGTCGTGGTACGAATGAGTAGTTGTATGTGTATATAATAATAATGATAATAATTATTATAAATCATTTATTTCAGGCACATGACCCATATTTCGCTACATTAGCTATTATGGGCACAAATTTTGAAATTTAAACAAACGTTATGTACATAATTAAACTTATTCTTACATAAGTAAGAAATATAAAATGTCGTGGCATATTTAAGAGCCATAATCTTGTCATATAAAATGTATAAAGTGTAAATATTAAGTTCAGTTATTATTTTAATTAAATTGCAATACCTTACCTAGGTTAATCTTGTATAGCACAAAAATGTATATAGTATAAGACCATTATGATGTACCAAGATTACGCAAATAAATTTCTATTTCTATTTTTACAGTTTTTACACATAAAACACGAAATCAAAACATTGTACAACAGCATACATGCATGAATTATAATTTAAATAAATGTAAATAATAAACATAAACAGTAAATCTTAATAAACTAAACTCTATTATTCGGTGAGTGAGTGAGGAATAGGGTTGTTTTGGCATTTTACAAATATTGTAATTATTATTATTATTACTGCAGCAAAAAGTTTTTGAGTATTGGAAAGCTGTCAAAAGTGTAGCTTTTACAATGTTATTGTTACAATTAATCATTCGTTTAAGAAGCGATATAAAATAACAAGATATACAATCATGAATTTATCTTATGTAGAGTAGGGTCAGCAAAAGTTACAAGTAGCCGGGTCCTGAATTTGATCCTAAGAATTGCTGACGAATGTTGGTTGAGACAAGGAATACTTGATTAATTAATAGTCCCTTTTTTATTTAATACACGAAGTTATCTTTTCGAACGTCTACGTATCACGAAGCACTAATGTAACTTCACATGATATAAAAGTAGTTTTCAATGCAAGTGCTCGTAAAAACCCATTTTATATGCATCAAAACTGTTGGAAAAGTAATTTTTACCGCATCGTGCGGCTAATTGCCTCCTTACCGCACTCGCAGCATAATACTATTTTATGTTACAAGTGTTTTACAAAGGAGGCAATAACTTACGAGGACGATTTAAAACACGAGCGAAGCCCTTACCCACGTGTATCTTACTACATTTTTCAATGCATAGTGTGAGTAAATAAAAACAACATAATTGAACAAAGTGCAAGTACAGCGAAATAACACTATGGAGAGGACACAAAATTAAAAGTTGTCGTCGAACTGTAGGTATACGAGCGGTAACTGTTCGAGTTATACTCAACACTCGCTAGCTCTAACACCCTAAGTATACTAACGATATATTATAATTCTTCCCGTTGCTAGCCTTTTGCCTACGAGTCCGCTCGCGAAGGAGTAACAAACTTGAATATGTCATATATGCTAATAGCAATATCTCCCAGGCATCCATTAGGTAAAAAGAAAAAACCGACCAAGTGTGAGTCGGACTCGCGCACGAAGGGTTCCGTACCATTATCTATTAAAACGGCAAAAAATCATGTCTTAATATTTGTTGTTATAACGGCAACAGAAATACATCGTCTGTGAAAATTTCAACTGTCTAACTATCACGGTTCATGCATTATTATTTTTTTTTAATCTATAAAAACAGCAAAAAATCATGTCTGTTGTATGGGAGTGCGCAGGTCCGACTCGCACTTGGCCGGTTTTAGTATTTGTTGTTATAGCGGCAACAGAAATACATCATCTGTGAAAATTTCAACTGTCTAACTATCACGGTTCATGAGATACAGCCTGCTGACAGACGGACGGACTGACGGACGGACAGCGGAGTCTTAGTAATAGGGTCCCGTTAGTTACCCTTTGGGTACGGAACCCTAAAAAGATAATTTAATTTTTATAAGGGGTAGTGTAAATGCTAACAAAAAAGCAGAGTGCTATTTAAACCAGAACGTGATATTAATGTCATTGGCAGATCGTAGAATTGGGCAAATCGTAAAACCGAAAATCTCCCACCAAAAGTAAAATAAAGGTGAGACGACGAGCCTAGCGAGGAGGAGCGTGTTAGGTTGCTTGTGATTTAGGGAGTCGAGCGAAGCGGAGCGGAGCGTGGCCACCTCCCTATTTTAACAGAAATACTATATGCCTGGGCAGATCATGATATCCCCATATTCTACGATCTGCCAACGACATAAACATATCTTTGTATCTTTATAATAAAAATTTCGAAAAATTATTCCTTTGTACTTCCAGGTCTTAGGGAATCTAATCGTACTTGCAAAATTTCAAGTACTGAGACTCTAGAGTGCTGAAGTTTTCATGATGAGTGAGGAGAGTGTGTGGTAGTTCGCTTTTATGTAACATGAGATTACTGAACTTTGTGGTTTTTCTCTGAGATCACATTTTAATAAGGATTCCTCGCTTTGGAATCAACATAATCCTTGATGTTGAGGTGGTTTACCTTAAACAGGCTTCGCTATCATAGATATAAATCAGTGGGTGGGTATGTAACTTTGTATCGGTTGCCAATTGGTTACCAAACACTTAAAACACAGATAAAACTAAACTTTCAAAATTGCCTTTAGTGTGTATTGAACTGTTCACGAACTGTGACGTCACTTTAAGTACGAACATATCCTTGGATAATTGGAATTCGATAGTATAAATACTATGTGGTAACCAGTCGGGAAACGAGTAAAAGATACATTGGCAAGGGCAGATCCAGTCTTCAAGCTAAGGGCTCCAAAATTACAATAAACTAGTTTTTGCCCGCGGCTCCGCCCGCGTCGAAGAGATTTTCGTGGAAATAAGGAAAACAAAATAATTTGATGTTTTGGACACCATGTTTAAGCAAAGCGCTAATAAAGACCAATCAAATAAGCCTAAACTCGAAGGGTCTGCTGTTGTCCGTTGAGGAGATCCCGTACTCATCTTCTAGTCCCATCATCAGACCCTGGTCACCATATTATACCAAAGTGCTAATAAAGACCAATCAAATAAGCCCAAACTCAAAGGGTCTGCTGTTGTCCGTTGAGGAGATCCCGTACTCATCTTTCAGTCCCATCGTCAGACCCTGGTCTCCATGTTTTACCAAAGTGTTAATAAAAACCAATCAAATAAGCCCAAACCCAAAGGGTCTGCTGTTGTCCGTTGAGGAGATCCCATACCTATCTTCCAGTCCCATCATCAGACCCTGGTCACCATGTTTTACCAAAGTGCCAAGAAGTGTGTCAGGATCGTTGTAGATGGAAATCTGTAGTCAGATTATACTCATACAGTTTTCTCGTATGGGAAAAAATCAATATACAAACCTGGCTGTAATCACTTTTTCAAGCTAAATATTAGCAAGAGGTGTGTCCGGATCGTTGTAGATGTAAATCTATAGTCAAATGAAACTGATATAGTTTTCCCGTATGGGAACAAATCAGTACTTAAACCATAGTATTTAATGTATCTATGCTGGCTGTAGTTTTTTTTTTCAAGCTTAATATTACCAAGAGGTGTGTCAAGATCGTTATAGATGGAAATCTTTAGTCAGATTAAACTGATACAGTTTCCCCGTATGGAAAAACAACCGGTTTCATCACGTATAACTAACCATTTGTTCAAGGAACGCCGATAAAGCAGTTAAGTAGCGATTTTTCTCGCGACATGGTTCACAAATATTGAATTTTCAAAATGAAAACTTATTTTTATTAAAATTAAATATAGCTTATGTTACTCAAAAATTAGGGAAGCTTTTTACAAAAGAATTTTTAGAATCGGTTCTGTAGTTCCAAAGATTACCTCAAACATACAAAAGCAAGAGGTGTGTCAGGATCGTTGTATTAAAATTAAATATGGCCTATGTTACTCAACAATAGTGTAGCTTTTTACAAAAGAAAGAATTTTTAGAATCGGTTAAGTAGTTCCAAAGATTACCTCAAACATACAAAAGCAAGAGGTGTGTCAGGATCGTTGTATTAAAATTAAATATGGCCTATGTTACTCAACAATAGTGTAGCTTTTTACAAAAGAAAGAATTTTTAGAATCGGTTAAGTAGTTCCAAAGATTACCTCAAACATACAAAAGCAAGAGGTGTGTCAGGATCGTTGTATTAAAATTAAATATGGCCTATGTTACTCAACAATAGTGTAGCTTTTTACAAAAGAAAGAATTTTTAGAATCGGTTAAGTAGTTCCAAAGATTACCTCAAACATACAAAAGCAAGAGGTGTGTCAGGATCGTTGTATTAAAATTAAATATGGTCTATGTTACTCATCAATAGCGTAGCCTTTTACAAAAGAAAACATTTTTGGAATCGGGTAACTTTTCCAAGCTTAATATTAGCAAGAGGTGTGTCAGGATCGTTGTATTAAAATTAAATATGGCCTATGTTACTCAACAAGAAAGAATTTTTAGAATCGGTTCAGTAGTTCCAAAGATTATCTCAAACATACAAACAAACAAATCTTTCCTCTTTATTTAATAGTGTAGATGTAGATGTAGATGTAGATGAATAATCAAAGAATTTTTAAATCTTTTTATTGTTCGTTTTTACAGCCTTTGCTAATTTAGTTTATTATAATAAAATTAACAAGAAAGCCAAAAACAAGTTTAATGACAGGTGACATTATTTATTTTTTAATACACCTGCTCAAAATATGAAAGATTACGTGCCTGTTTAGCGTGCGTAAAATGACTTTTATTAGTTATTTCGCACTCGTGCTTTTTGTTTTACTACTGACGGCGTCACGGGGAACCCGACCACATCATTTAGTAAGCATGTAAACCTTTGTTTTACCGGATACTCTAAAAACTATTTAAGATAAGTATTTTCAAACTTTTATATTTTATTATTAAATATATTATGTATAGGTATGTTAAATTGTAAAACATTAGATTAGAATTGTAAATTAGAAATCATTATTAAAAAGATTTTAGAAAGAGATATATAGTCCAGATTGGCGCTAACCAGACTGCGTTTCTTCTGTCGTCTTGTATCTGTTTTGATTTGCAACAAAATTGATTTTATTTTATTATTTCATGTAATTTTTCGTAGGTGTATCAAAAAACGTCATTTTAAACTATTTAAAGTACTATTTTGTTGCTATATGAATATTTTACCCCTCAGTTCTCGACAAGATTGGCTTGACAGACATTTCAGACCATGATAGTCTTCTCTTTGGGTTTCGTAAAATATATTAGCTTGACTCAAGTCCTGTTAACAGCTGTCAGCGCTATACGTACATATATATGAGCACAAGAAAGAGAGAAATACAAATTGTGTAGAGCTGTCACAAGGCTGAATCTATATTTCACGGTCCGTAGCTTGGTATTACAGAGAGGAATATGAATTAATTCTTTGTTGTTTAAAAGCAATGGCAAATATAGTAATCTATAAGTAATGTGTAAAGTTTTTTCGTTCTCTGTTATACGTAACTTCAGACTCGCGGCGCAGATATACGACTTCCCCGCTGAAAAATCAGGATAAAAAGTAGCTTAAAGCACTCTGCATAGTAATAACAGCTAGTACGTAAACGGATTTTCTTCCAAATTAGACATACGGATATTATACGGAATTTCGCTTCAAATACGGTTGGCAACACTGAGTACACATTACAATGCTCCCGAAATTTACAATTACAAAGCCGCCTTAGCCACCGCATATAATTCGTACTTTCACCGGCATTTATATTTAATATCAACATCCCTCCAACAACGGGGGTGAGCAGAAAAATCAATACGGCTGTCTGGAAGGGTGAGACCCTCCTAAATCCTGGCCCTCCCGGGTGCTGCATCTGCATTTGAAACGGGTACGGAACACATCAAAATGCAACCAATCTATCTGCGTAGATATTCTAGTCTAGGGATTGTACGATTAAACGGTTTTTTCTGCTTCTATATCTTTGAAATGCATCATATATTTTTTATAGGAAGCGAACCCGTAGAGTAACTAAAAACTCTTACAGTTTTTTCCGTGTTTTATTATGCCACAAGGTTTTTAAAATGTCTGCCCGATGTAGAAGTACATTGTGCACACGCGCCATTTTTTTCCATTGTTTCGAAATAAAGAAGTAAATATTTCAACTGCTCTCTTGATTACTAAGCTAATATCATTTAATTATATCATTGCGGTATAGAAACCTTATTTATATGTTTATGCATACCTTATAGCCTATATGCTGACCAGGGTCACTACGATAATAATAATAAAACCTCTATCCAAATCCGTTAAGTGGTTCTCGAGTTAAAACGGAACATACATACGGTTAGACAAATGTTGAAAAATGGTTGTTTTGGCTTCATTACAATACTAATAACCCATTTCAATTAACATTTTGAAAAATATTAAATGTACAGACACGACTTTTTTACTACATTATTATTAGTATCCATGTCAAGCCAAGACAATATGATGGTCGTGGGTATTATGGCCAAAGAACATAATCAGCCATTAGAACACTCGTGCAGCCCAGCATGAAACAATGGCCCTCATTATATCACAGTTGCACAAAATACAATAATGGCTATAATTCTAAAACAACCTGTATGTGAAACTATGATAGAAATAAATTTCTATATTTTAAACACTTGGCGATTTATCCATCGCAAGGAGATAACAAATTAAATTGCGGTATGTATAGAAAATCAGAAAAGTAAATCTGGACGTGAGGAGCTCTGAACCGGAACACGAACCCGGGACCTGTATGTGCTTTTTAGAATATCGCTATAGTTTGTCTATTTTTAAAGAAAGAAATGTATTCTTAAGCCACATGTATACCAATAATACAGAACTTTCGCCATGCGAGTTCAACTCGCGCTTGTACAAGTATTAAAAGTTTGAAATGGTACCACGAAGTATTTGTTAGACTTATCTTATAAAAAGAAAAGTTACAAAAAATGAAAACTTCAACGTCACTCTGAAAAACAATTTACAATTTCTGAGAGAACTACTCTGTACTATCGGCGAAAATTTCGCTTACTACAATACGCTCTTATTAAAGTAGTAATAGGAGTGAGAAGTGGTTTAGCATAGTCTACCAAGATAGCACGTGCATTCCCTCATATTATGACAGTTTCGTTATACGAGTTTGTGTGTGCTCGTAGGCTCGTATTAATTTAACAAACGTTCGTATATTCACGCCTGTCTCTCAGAAAGGTAGACAGAGACTGTAGGTTTTTGATTTATACTTTGATGCTGAGAGTAGTGTGAATGATGCAAAAGGTAATTAAAATAAAAATTGAGTTTCAGGTATTTGAAGTATCATTTGTATCAGTTCAGTTGATCTTAGATTCACATTTGGAATGGCTGAAAGTGTTTCCACTTTGTTTTCTGTATTGATTGACAAAAATCCGCAATTATTATTTCTCTAGTCAAATTTAATATCTCGGCTTTGACGATTTATCTGCGACCTAAAGAGTAATAAAAAAACCTTAATAAATTATACACAAATTCTGGTACTTTTTATTCCACAAATACAAAGATTTTGTACAAGAATTCGTGTATAATATATTGAAGATGATATTACACCAAGAACCGACCAATCGAATCTCATCTAATAGAAAAGCTTTTAGCAACTGCCATACTACAATAAGATCTACTAGTTTCCCAATAAGGTCTACTAGTTTCCCAATAGCTCTCACAGCTGCACAAAATACTATAAGTTAATATTTTTTTAACACACCTGCTCAAAATATGATAGATTACGTGCCTGTTTAGCGAGCGTAAAAGGACATATTTCGCACTTGTGCTTTTTGTTTTTACTACCTACTGACGCCATCTAAGGGAAACGGGCCACACCATTTAGTAAGCATGTAAACCTTTGTTTTACCAGATAAGATGAGTATTTTCAAACTATTATATTTTATTATTAAATATATTATGTGTTAAATTGTAAAAGATGTTTTAAAAATTCAAAACGATTTTAGACGTCATAATTTATATTCTATTTTCACTACCTTACAAATTATTATTAAAAATATTTAAGAAAGAGACATTGGTCTCTGTAGTACAGATAGGCGCCAATCAGACTGCGTGTTCTTCAGTCGACTTGTATCTGTTTTGATTTGCAACAAAATTGCTTTTAGTTTATTATTTCATGTAATTTTTCGCAGGTGTATTAAAAACGTCGTTTGATACACGTGCGAAAATAGTGATATTTCTCATTCCGACTGATCGTGACTCTAAATATCAACCTTTTCGCACTTGCATCAAAATGTACTATTTTGTAGCGTTATATTTCTCCAGTTTTAATGCTCGAATCATGCATCGCATAAACCATATTTCCAGTAGCGAAGAAAGCACATAAAATCCTATTCGCGTGGGACTCTAGAGATTTACATTAATTTGCACTTAACGAAGCTTCAGCGATATCGACATTCCGACAAATTAAACATGTGGTCGACAAGCCCTCGAGCACTCTCGGGGCTATAATTGAAAATGCGGTTTAATTTTGTTGTAGTTCCTTCACAGTTCGTTGTTTAACATAACGCCCTCGTAAGCGTTTAATGTGTGTATTACTACTTTACTTTGTGATAACGAAAAAGAACTTGTACTGTTATGGGGGAAAAATTCAACGCTCTTGGGTGGTAACCTCGGTAGCTCAGCTAACAGAGCTCTTGCCTTGTAAGCAAGAGGTCACAGGTTCAAATGTGGACCGATGAAAATTTTTCAAAATACTTGTATTCGGATTTGTTTGTCCTATGACAATATATCCTTAGAGCTTGATCTAATTCTCAAGCTTAGAATATCTTTGGCGAGGCCGAAGACTTGAGCCGCGTTTCAGATCAAATTTATTTAGTATGTCCTTGACTTCATAATTGTGGTTAAGACAATTTTCGGTAGGGTGAAAGTCGAGTTGCATTTGCGACTAAAATTATTTTCTTTTTCTCTGAACTTATTTCCTGCTAAAGTGTATTTGGCGAAGTCGTAATCTGAGCGTTTCGACATTATATTCGGAAATACCCTATAAATTTTGATTCCCTTGAGAGTGTATAAATATACGTTTTTTGCGGCATAAACGGCCGTATCTTTTTTTTACGTTAACTTAGAAGTTTGATTTTTTCACAGCTTCAAGGGACTATAGACTCGATAGCTCCACGCGTTCCCGTGATAAAGGGTCTTGACAGACAGATGGACAGACGGAAAACAAAGTGATCCTATAAGGATTCTGTTTTTTTCCTTTTGAGGTACGGAACCCTAAAAACAATAAGATATATCGAGCAAAAATATATCTTGTTGTATTTTATAATTTTTATCTAGTATCGCAAATAGATTATATTTATAGAACATAATACATATGTTATCAGTTTTTACTCCATATTGTAGAGGCCGATTGTAGCCTACTATTGAGAATAGTCCCCCTGTAAGTATCGAAGTTAATTTTGTTCAAGCGCCCCTGCTGTGATATATTGAGTCTTATCGAAACAAATTTATTCGCTACAGCGGATAGATACGATCTTTGTACTGAAAATACTGAAATCCATGCCGTACTACCGTCCAAGATACCTTGGAACCATTGTAGTAACTTATGCTTTAGGAATACAGGTGGTTTTGCCATAATTTGGTTAGTAAAAATGGTGGTGACCCGCAGAACGTAAAGGTAAGATATATTAAACAATTTACCGTTTTCATCGAGTAACTTTAGAGGAGGATAAAGTAAAGTTTCATGACTTAAAGTTTAGTAAAGTCATTCAAACATCAAGCTAAGACCAACAAACTCTGTGGTATATTGGTTCAAATATCTTGACTACAATCCGAAGGTCTTGGGTTCTTTTTGTGCCCGATGAATGGCGACCTTTAACGTTGGGATTTAATAATCGTCAGTGAAACGTGAGTTTATAAGTGGACTAATAGGCCATAGCCCGAAATGCCTCTTAAACCATGTATCAAAGTTCAAATTACGAGCACCTACCCGCAGTGCAAGAGTTCGACTGTCATCTAAGAATCATAATCATACTCTACGGCGTAGCAAACTGTGCTTAACTGGTGTAGCACGTTGTAGCACATTTTGCTTAATTTCCTCTGTGCGCGTAGACTTGCCGAATTTACTACGGCACGTAGAAGTCATGTAGCAACGAAGTTTGAGACAAGGTATTTTATATAAAAACCATAATTATATGTCTGTGATAAAAACACAAAAAATTAAAAGGGCGAATCTCAAATCAATGCTTAATATTATTTAAAGCATTGCGTAAAGTCGGCATTTTCCGCACTTTTGCTATAAAATATTATACGATACTCGTGCGAGAAACTTTTTCTCGACTCGTGTGATTGCAGCACTCACCTTCAGCTCGTGCCGCAAACTCACACTCGTCAGAAAACGTTTCATCGCTCTCGTATCGTAATGTACTATTTGTGTTCTACAATTTCTTGTTTAAGAAAATTTTAAGCATTCACAAGATAGGAATCAAGTTAAATCTACGTCATTAGACGGCGCCTAACTAAATAATTTCCGAATTCATTGTTTAATTATTTGCCAAATTGTTCCTATAAACTGTTTGGCGAATTCAGGCTTCTATTCAGTTTGACAAATCCGCTCGTTAATTGGAAGGAGCATTCGTTTGTTAAGGCTTCGGTTATGGTGGTAAGTGAAACCGTACAGTTTGATGTATTACACGCGAAGCTTCCTTCAAAATGCCATTGTTGCCTGTTAGAGCGATACAGTTTGGTAGTTGTCTAATAAATGCAATACTTAGATCGCTCATTGGCTAAGAGAGCGTTAAAAATGTAATAAACAAAAAATGTTTATCAGATCAGAGACCAACTAAAAAAAACCGGCCAAGTACGAGTTGGAATCACGCACAAATGGTTCCGTACCATCACACAATACCACAAAAAGCGATAGAATAAAAACAAAGTGATTACAACGTAAAAACAATTAGTTAAGACTCGCTGAGAAAGGAATTCAAATTTTTATTATTTGTTGTTTTACTTTTGAATATGTAGTTAATACAGCCTGACCAATTTTGAAAACTGTCTGTAAATATGATTTTAAGAGATGAAACAACGTTGAAAAAATGCAATTCAAAAAATACCCTTAAAACCGGCAAAAAGGGAGTCGAGCTCACACGATTAGGTTCTGTACCATTATACAGTGAGCAGCAGATAGAATATTTTTTTTAATTTAAATTTTGTTTTTCAGTAACTATCCCACTTCCAAAAAATCCTGCAAACTTCCCGCACTCAGTTGCTCATTTTAGCTATAAAACCTAAGAGATCAGGAGGTGGAATGGTCATTTTTAGCAAATTTTGAGCAATAGCTAATGATATTGATATATTGATAGACCACTGAACAAAAATTATAAAAAATAAATATTTTTAGAATCCTTACAGGTAGCTCTTAGCTCTAAATTTTAATTTCGTAGTGGGGGTGTTGAGTCTTGCACTGACTCCGGGATCGTATTCAATTAATTTCAAATAATGTATCACAAGATACATTAAATAGAAATATATCGTAACTACACTGGCACCCCATTGTAATTTTTTTTATTTTTGGCTGATATATAATATCATCAAGACGTATTTAAAATGCCGAATTTAAAATTCCTTTGTTACATAGGTAAAAAAACCGTTGTGGCAGACCGACAGACGGACACGAGAGTGATCTTATAAGGTTTCCGTCTTTTCTTTTTAACGGTACGGAATCCTAAAGACACAAAATAAACCAAAACAAAAACCGAGTTTTGGAATAGTAAAAACAGAATAGTAAGCTATCTTCACAGAGATGTCGCCCGCGCGGCTTACATGTGTGCGAGCCTGCACATACGAACCACAGCACGCACACAACGACAATATCTCAAAATTTGCATTGTTGTCTGACTGACGGCATTTATTTATAATAACTTAATCTAGATCTGCTGGTTTCTATGAGCTATAAGAATTTAATAATTAAAATAGAGAAGTACCTGTCAGCACCGCTAACGCCTTTTGATGGAATACCAACTTATGCAATGAATAGCAGTGGTTTAGAGGTATGTGTTGAAAGTGCCTACTACATAATCGCTTTACCTCGTCCTGTTAAGCGCATGCATAGTTACTAATTACTTTTACCTCGACAAATCTAACTGTACATCTATATATTATATTACTTTTTTTTATTTTTTTTTTGGTTTTTTAATCCATCCATCCATCTATCAGCCTGTTTCGTCCACTGCTGGACATCGGCCTTTCCAGGATTTCGCCACTATTGGCGGTCCTCCTGGAAGAAATGCCCATACTCACACACGCTGGGCAGGCGGGTTGGTGAGCGCGGTGCCGAAACCCTTGCACCAGTCTGTTTTATATAATACGCCGCCATCCATCGGTCCCAGGCAATGGTGGGCCGCCTGGTTTTGCCTGAGAGCTGTTCTCTTACTCTCCCCCGAATAACTTCGGGAGGATTTGCGAGTAAGATGGTGGTACCTCCACAGTCGAGCCCGGCATCAGCTCTACCACGTACCTTGTTTAATAATGATTATAAAAATAATACTGAGCGCAGAATAATATCGAGTTAAAAGATGTTTTATTGTTTTTATAATAATTACTAACTCAATTTACGAGTATATATGGTAATTACTAATCTGAATATAATAAAAGGCATACCTGACTGACTCATCTATCAAAGCCGAAACTACTGAACGGATTTCGCTGAAATTTGGCATACAGATAATTGTAATGAAATGACATAGGCGTCCGCTAAGAAAGGATTTTTGAACCGAACTCCACGCGGACGAAGTCGCGGGCAAAAGCTAGTTAACTAATAAATTAGTAAAAAAGTCTTGTCTGTACACTGAATATTTTTGTAAATTAAATGAAATGGGTTATTGAAGACAAAACTGCTCCGTTTTAAGTGCAGTTTTGCCTTTTATCATTGCAGTGACCCTGGTCAATATGTGGACAGTATGTGGTGTTGATAAAATAGCCGCCAAGCCAAAAACCATAAAACATAAAAATGTCTTAAAAACACTTCCACGCGAGCGAAGCCATGGGGCAAAAGCCAGTAGTAAATAAACTAAAACAAAACAGACACGGGTAAAAAGTTTGTTATGAAATAAAACTACACTACCTTAATGAATTCACTGATTTTGATTAGAAGACGCCCAGGACGGCGATTCTCGCACATGGGACAATTTGCGAAGGTTGAAAGCGGGTGATTTTTACAAGCTCTTTATAAAGAAACGTATCAAACTTTTAAGATATAAACCTTTTGTCCGTATTCATAACATGTTCTACGTGTCTTTTTGGGAGTTATACTCAATAGAAGTAACAATCACCCGCTTTCGGTGTGCGAGAATCGCCGCCCTGGCATATTTTCAAGACGACTTAATAAGATTACAGATATTAAAAGTTTTAATGAATTATCAGATTGCTACGAGAAAAATAAATACAAAATAAACCAGAATTTTTGCTTAAAATAAAATAAAGTTTGAAAATACGTTATAGAAGAATTTCCAAAATGTTTTTAAAATACGACGTTGTCGTGAATTCCCAAAACCCAAGAGTCACCAACTACGTCCAAAATGTCAGTTTTACTATAAGCGTTCCTGTTTTGAAACGGAACCCCAAAAATCTTGTAAAACAGACATCGTTTCCATGGTAGGTATAAATAGAATAATAGGTATTTTATTATTTTCTAAAAAAAGTCCGATTTCTAGTAAAGGGAATCTAGAACAAGAAACTGGACAATTTCATTATTCGTCGTGACTCATTTAGCTTGGAGACTAGATGATATATTTTCGAAACCGTATTTATAGTCAAACTCTATCAAATCAACTCTATACATTATTTACGATCACTAAAACTGTCTCCTGCCCGACCCGCTAAAGAACCTAAACTTCACGTTAAACTTTACAAGGTAAAAAATAACTATCATCTGTTATATTTGCCGAAAAATATAAGAAAAGTTAATTATTGACTGTAAACGTCATCTTTATTGTGACAAAGTTCTAAGGAGCCAGGATTTTAGTTTCCGTGACATAATACCTTAGTTTTAGAGCAGAGATAAGCTCAGAAACGGAATTCGCACTCAAATAAGTTAATTATAGACTGTAAATGTCATCTTTATTGTGACAAAGTTCTAAAGAGCCAGGATTTTAGTTTCCGTGACATAATACCTTAGTTTTAGAGCAGAGATAAGCTCAGAAACGGAATTCGCACTCAAATAAGTTAATTATGAACTGTAAATGTCATCTTTATTGTGACAAAGTTCTAAGGAGCCAGGATTTTAGTTTCCGTGACATAATACCTTACTTTTAGAGCAGAGATAAGCTCAGAAACGGAATTCGCACTCAAATAAGTTAATTATAGACTGTAAATGTCATCTTTATTGTGACAAAGTTCTAAAGAGCCAGGATTTTAGTTTCCGTGACATAATACCTTAGTTTTAGAGCAGAGATAAGCTCAGAAACGGAATTCGCACTCAAGTAAGTTAATTATAAACTGTAAATGTCATCTTTAGCCAGGATTTTAGTTTCCGTGACATAATACCTTACTTTTAGAGCAGAGATAAGCTCAGAAATGGAATTCGCACTCAAATAAGTTAATTATAGACTGTAAATGTCATCTTTATTGTGACAAAGTTCTAAAGAGCCAGGATTTTAGTTTCCGTGACATAATACCTTAGTTTTAGAGCAGAGATAAGCTCAGAAACGGAATTCGCACTCAAAAAAGTTAATTATAGACTGTAAATGTCATCTTTATTGTGACAAAGTTCTAAGGAGCCAGGATTTTAGTTTCCGTGACATACCTTAGTTTCAGAGCAAAGATAAGCCCAGAAACGGAATTTGCACTCAAATATGTTGAGATTTTTTTTCTTTTATCAATTACAAAGACGAACATACCTAAACTGTGACTACAAGGAGTTATTTTAGAACCAAGTCTAGAGATTGAAAATCCTGGTTAAAGAACAGTCTATGACCAGCTATGACCGTAGAGAAAGTAGTACTTTATTAAAACTGAATACTG
Source organism: Ypsolopha scabrella (assembly GCA_910592155.1). Taxonomy (NCBI): domain Eukaryota; kingdom Metazoa; phylum Arthropoda; class Insecta; order Lepidoptera; family Ypsolophidae; genus Ypsolopha; species Ypsolopha scabrella. The sequence goes on along the minus strand of OU342972.1, from coordinate 7,790,186 downwards.
ATTAAGTCTTACATAAATGTTTTTAGTACACAAAAAGCCACCTCTGTCCCAAAGAAAATTATAAATAATGCTACATAATGTCTGATAAATGACTAAGAATACGGCACTATCCACAGGACATTGTTAGGGCAAGATAAACGCAGTTAACGAGTTGTAACGAGTACAATGCAGGTAAGTAATTACGGAACTCGCAGCGGCGGCGACAAGTCCAGGGTGGCGATTCTGGCGCATCTAGAGTAACTAGAGTTACCATCCGTCCGGATTTTCTGGATATGTCCGGACTTTTGGCCTTTCATCCGGACTCGGTCCTGCTTTCTAATTTCTTAAAAATCCTGATGAAAATGATCTTTACTTTTTATTAAACTATACTAGGTGAAATTCAATCAACCGACCAAATTTATACTGGAGACTCGGCTGGTGATCAGAAACAAGGTTCAGTTACCCCTTTGGTGAAATTCGATAAATGTATTTTTTTGCTTCCTTACTGATTGGGCTAGGAATTGTACTTAAACTAGTCCAACCAGTACGGGAGCAAAAAAATATGTTTTTATAATTTGGCCAAAAGGATTAATGAACCTAGTTCCTGATCATTAACCGAGTCTCCAGTATGAATTTGGTCGGTTGATTGAAATTCAACCTATATAAGGTGATTTCGGTTGATATTGCCAAATTTATACGGGAGACTTGGTAAGTGGTCAGGACCATGGTTTAATTACCCTTTCTGTGAAATACGTTTTGTACCTTGTCCTGACTATTAACCAAGTCTCAAGTATGAATTTGGCTAGATAAACGAAAGTCATCATCTTATACCGGGTGTAAATAGAGTGCGACCATGCGAGGTTAGAGAGAGCGTTGACCTCAAACAGCTGCAGGTTTCACGGAAGACGCTCTCTCTAAACTCGCCCATATGTCGGTGCGTTAGGGTTCACGCATTTTTGTTTGGAACTCAATTATTTCCTAAACTAAGGGTGTCCGCGGGTATGACTCTTGGGAAAAGTAGTTCATTAGGGTCGGTAGAATATGTGGTTTCATTTAATGGTCGCACTCTATTTACACCCGGTATACAACTACAACCACACTCCGCGCCCGCACGTACACCTTCCCGCGCGCTACGCGTTGCATTTATTGTGACTAAAATGTCCGGACTTTGTTTGACAAATCCGGCTTTTTGTCATCCTTTTTCAAAATTTGGTAAACTCTAGTTGCGATGTAGTATCTAAGATGATGTACAGTAATTTTAGATATAAACAGAAATTTTTTCAAATATTTTTGTAATGAAACCTTTTGTAGTCATTATTGGACGAACTTTAGTCACTCTAAATAGCGTGGTATTTATCATGCGTCCGGATAATATCGCATGCAAAATATTACCAAAATTTATGGTCAGGCCTCTTATCAGCATTTCCAGGTAAACTCTAAAAAAATTGTTTAGGATTAAACAGATGCTTAAGGCTGCATATAAGGTCAGATTGAGCACCTCATTTTGCATCAATCAGAACTGAACTCTACGACGTTTCCTTTTAGTTTAAAATAGCGCGCTCTGTTACTCGAGTTACGACCACCAAGAAACACGCACCAACAAAAATCTGCGTTTTTATTTAATAACTCTGCTTCTAGATGCAATTTTTAAAATATTCCAAGAGGAGCCGACGATGTCATTTGTTAACTTATTTTTAATAAAAATTTCAAGGCTTTAAGGATTAAAGGAAGGTCCTTTAATACTCAAAAAACATGAAATTTAGAGGTAACTTCGTAATTTTTTATCGAGTGAACTTAAAGATTTTGCCTTTTTTTCTAAGATCAGCCTATGAGCCATATAGTCTATATAGTCTATTATTTTTATTACACCAAGTTACACAATGTGATATGCTCATTTGAAGTTGGGCATCTAGCCTTATACGGACCCTTAAGGCGCATAGGCAAGCCACCGTTTTAGTACAAAATTTGATAATCCGTTTCTCTGTTGTTTTTCTGTATAGACTAAAGTTCAAGAACTCTATAGTTTAATACACTCATTTACGAAGACACTATTTGGCTGAAATGTAAAATTTTGGTATAGGTACAATTTAGGGCAAGAAAAAAACTTCGTATGTAAATCTGTCCAGCTTGATATCTTTAAAACAAAATCAATATTCAAAATTATGGCAAAACAGTGCCTTTTAAAATATCAGTACCAGATAATAAAGGTCTTAAGCTTTGGTGTATAACGAAACACAACTGAGGAACGGGTTATCAAATTTTGTACTAAAACGGTGGCGTAGCTAAGCGCCTTAAGGCTTTGTGTTTGTGAATTGAATAATGTGCAGGTCCTGTTTACCTTACAGAAATGAGTGGCGCAAGTACTCGTATTATAAAAAAAATACATTAGAGAACAGATTTTTGGGAAAGAAAAAAGATGATAGAGGTATATAACTTATGTTTGATTTTACCCGTATTCGTGTAACAACTACAATAGCGGAAACCCTGTGTACATAATTGCTTATATAATTGCAATTTTTATCTTTACTTAACGAATTTTTTTAAACAAGTAATTATTACATTAAATACGGTTTCATTTTCACAGAACGCTAGAAAGTAGAAACTAGGCGGACTTTACAGACGGGTGGAAAAGTTGCTTATTTTTATCTTACTTTTCTCTACTAATGACGTAGTCTCTATTCAGCTCGAGAAACATCGCTTCAAGTGATAAGTCCGACTTTGTACTGAATTCGTTGGAAAGGGAAAATTATGCGATTCTTTGTTGCAGTTGCGAAAAGAACTTTGTTTCATTTAAATTATCTAGAGGAAAATAGTGAACACAAATAAGATGTTTAAATTATAGAACGATGCAATATAGTCCTAACACTTAACACGCTTACTGACCTTTGGTTTACTTTTTTGATAATCACGTTCCGTAGTAAAAAGAGCTGGTTATATCTCCAAATACAACTGTAAATTATTCAAGGGGATACTTCTTATGTAGTTTCTTTGCTTAATCACAAAGGAAGGAATCAATGGCGGCAATATTATAGTAAAATGGCGGCACATGCGTACACAGAAAAAAAAGATTTGAGCATTTATCACCCAAGATATTCTGTGTTATTATATAATCAATTATTATTTAAATCATATTTATGCTTTTTTAAAAGCTTTTATTTAGTATTTTGTAAAAAGAGATAAATAATAAATAGGAAAAAAAGGAAATTAGCTCAAGATATATTTCGGGCCCTACTGGACCCGGCTTCAGTTGAGAATAATATAATAATATAATCTAGTTCTAAATAATTTAATCTTTCAAACGACAATCCTTTTGTCAAAGGGAAATATTTAATGTTCTTAATCCAAGAATTACAAAAAATTTGATGTAAGAAGATAATTCCTTTAATGAAACCAATTAGTAATTTTTACGAAAAAATATAAGTACTTCCATTTTGGACACTTGCATTCTTAATACACGTAACTATGAATTTGAATTAACAAAAAATCTACTTTTGATGTAACAAAATTGTTATTGTTCACAGAAGATTTAACATTTTTAAAGATGCGTTTTTTTGTCTTCGGTTAAGAAACTTCAAAAAGTATTTTTTTCCTGTAAAAATTATAAGCATCTTGCAGTAATTAAATATTTTTAATACTTCCTGAGTTTTAAAATAACTTTCGCATCTTATGACATGTTACCACATTGTGCTAATCTTTTTGACATTACATTGTTTAGCCTTAAGTATCATTCCAGATTTTTTTAGGTAGGCAACCAGATAAATGTTGTTTCGTTTATAAACGATTGTCGTCTAAAATGAAATATCTATATAGTAGCTATTGGTCCGGGGTTTTACGCGATTAGTTAGTGATAATCCTAAAAGAATTGCCGATCCTTTACCCAAATTCTCGTCTAATTTTGCGACTTTACCTTATCTACTTCTCAATTCTTTACTTAAGAAAATCGAACGCTTACTTGAAGAAAATAATTCCAAATTCATCTTTCAAGAATACCCATTTACTTGGAGGAAAATAAAAGGTTTCTTGTTTTCAAAACTATTATTTTTAAATTGTTACTATTCTTCACTATACAAGATGGCGTAAGTATTAACTTAGATCGCTCTATCGTTTGGTCTACTGCACAATACATAATCACGATGTAACGTATACCCGCTATTACCTAGAACAAAGCGTGCGTCTGTCTTTTGCAGTTTATCCTATTGGAAAGCTGTACTTAAGAGACCACGATCGAATAGTGTGCTAATAAAAAAGCCGTTAATATAACTTGGCTGGAAAGTAAAATGTACTTACCAAATCACCAAGTCTCATTTAAATTGTATCCGCAATTCGAATTTACTGTACACTGACAAGAGCAATTGCAAAGACTTTTTTTACCTTTTGATAGAGGCGATTATTGGTTGGCATCGTAATCATAGTAAAGCGGCAACGGAAATGAAAATACCGAAAAGTTTTTTCATTATGATGTTAGAATTCCGGATTTAGGTAAACTCTTTTGATCAAAAAGATTTTGATCGGATTTTAAAATAAATAAATAATTTTATGACTTTTATTTGGTTGTGACGCCATTCATTTGGTACGATCCCGTGGCATTCTCCTTTACGACGAAGACCTACAATCATGGGAGGTGATAAATGAAACAAATTGTGCAGTTGCTACAAGTAAAATAAGTACTCCTTATTGCTACCTCTGCTATAATTTCAACATTACATCAGACATGTTACCTGACTGACAAACATTTTTACTACCTTTTTCCATCCTTTTTCAGTGAGAAACCGATCATATATCGAGACCATTTCAGACGTATTTTACCTTGGCATTTCTCTGGAGGGTCTTATAAAGGCATGACGACCAACTCGAGTCGTATACGTTGGTGAACTGGTTACGAGGCAAAGGGGATACAAGTTATCTGGCCGGACGGGACGACGGAAGGTGGACTGGGGCAGTAATTCTAGACGGGAGTGGCGTAGCAAAGACGATACCCATACCCAGCAGTGCACCAGGAGTGGGCTGATTTGAAAGGAAAGATATGGGTAATGACGGCAGATATGGAAAATGACGCATAACGCATATTACCTCTTCGCCTCGACTTGTAAAAGGTTTTAAAATCGACTGAGGGTAACTTTTTACCTCGGTACAAAGTGCTCATCATAATATTGTTTTCCTTACTTTTGAATAAAAAGTTTGCAATAAATGTGTTTTAAAGCAACTTGCGGATATAGTTTATTAATAATAAAGTCTTCACAAAAAATACGTATTTTAATGTATTACATTTTGTTTTCATTACATTAACAAACCTAAAAGCGTGTTTATAGTTGTAATGTAATGCAGCTAAAATGTAACGCATAAAATTTAATAATTTTCATGTGATCACCTAGCTATTAACAAGCAGTTTGCGCGAATTGCTATAAAAAGGAAATAAAGATATAATTGCTATGTTTAGCCATTTATTTCCTTTAAATATTGGTAGTAAAAAGATAAATAAAATAAAAACACAATATTTAAAGAATATAAAAAGGAAAACAATATTAAGATGTGCATTTTACATCGAGATCCTCCGTTACCACCTTAAAGTAGGTCTATACAGGGTGTCTATCGTATAAGGTGTCTATCGTTTATATAGCCAAATTCATACTGGAGACTCGGTAAGTGGTCAGGACCAAGGTTCAATGACCCTGTTTGCGAAATACGGAAAATATTTTTGTGCCTCTATACTGGTTTAAGAACAATTTCGACTCAAAAGGAAGTAAACATTTTATTTTGCGTATTTCACAGAAAGGGTCATTGAACCGTGATCTTGACCACTTAAAGAGTCTCCAGTATAAATTTGGCTACATAAACAAAAGTCACTTCTCGGTTTTTTTGCCACTTGATCTGAAGATGGGGTGCTATTTAAGCTATTGTATTTGTTTTGATATTAAACATACTTAGAAAGTGGAGACTTCTTCACACTTGGTTACAAAAGAAATAATTTGGCCAAGTGCGAGTCGGACTCGCGCACAACTTACGGGTGCGGAACCCTAAACTCATTATGGTAAATAACAACAATATATATGCCAAAGCAACATCCAGGCTACAAGAAACAAGTCGCTAAAATGGACGCGCCTGAAAAAGAATTAGCGCCGTCTGCGTAAGAAACCCTACTTTTTATTAATATTTTTTAATTTACTTTTGTGTATGTCCTACAATCTGACTAAATTTAAAACATAAAATTTAAAATCTTTAAGTAAGAGCCAAAACCTAATAATGCAACTATTTAGAGGTTTCTTGTATCGGGGAACACCCCTTAATTTTTTTTAAATATTTTCTTATCTGTCGCGATAGAGGCCATAGTAAACAAACTGTTTACCAGTTTGCAGATGACGTAACTTTGACCTTCTATATAAATGGGCTCACGATGTCGGACTTGTCATTAATTCACAAAAAACGAAAATTTTACACATTCACTCCCCATACTTACAAACCTATTCCAAACATCGTTGCCCATGAACATCAATGTTTGCATAAAAACCACTATACATGTAACTGTGAGCATTTAGAACTTGTCAAACAGCATAAGTACCTAGGTCTCATTATAGATAACCATTTAAACTGGGGTCCACATATTGAATATCTATGTAACAAGCTTCGAGGCATATTATCAAAATTTTGTATAATTAAATTCAAATTACCTTATAACATATTAAGACTGATGTATCTATCACTTGCTGACTCAATAATAAGCTATATAAGTATCTATAGACTGCAATTAAGAATATTAAAAGTCATTGTGCCAAACCACATTAAAAACAAATATAATGATGACGAAAAAGGCTTATTTGACTATTGTAAAATCATAAATATATACAGTTAAATAAAAATGGCTATTATCTGTGAAGAATCGGTAACGAGGTTAAACTAATTAAGAAAATAAGACCAAAACCTAACTTACCTACCCACTTATGAACTACCTACCTATAATAATTTATATGGAACGCGAACTTGGGAATATATGCTTCCTTTATTTCTAAACGAATTATCTATTAATACTCTAAATAGCATAAAAAATTATAGCAACAACAAAAAGCGAAGGAGTGCCATAAAGCTTTATTTTCTCGAACATCAGCAGGCTGTGGCTGCGGGTTGTTAAACTTGTATATAATAAGTCTATGTCTAGTTAGCATACGTTAGCGATCTCGCCATACCGCGTATAAACGTACTAGTTACTATACTCTTTGGTATAAACCATGTGGTTTTAGTCGGATGGCTTTTATGTATATATATTTGTGACACCGCTAGGGTGTCAGGCTGCAGAGCAGAGTTTGGGTAACGTGCTGATGTGTGGGAGATATGGAGAGAGAGAAACAATATGGGATGTGAGCACTGGCACTGACCTAGAGTTTGGGTAACGTGCTGATGTGTGGGAGATATGGAGAGAGAGAAACAATATGGGATGTGAGCACTGGCACTGACCTAGAGTTTGGGTAACGTGCTGATGTGTGGGAGATATGGAGAGAGAGAAACAATATGGGATGTGAGCACTGGCACTGACCTAGAGTTTGGGTAACGTGCTGATGTGTGGGAGATATGGAGAGAGAGAAACAATATGGGATGTGAGCACTGGCACTGACCTAGAGTTTGGGTAACGTGCTGATGTGTGGGAGATATGGAGAGAGAGAAACAATATGGGATGTGAGCACTGGCACTGACCTAGAGTTTGGGTAACGTGCTGATGTGTGGGAGATATGGAGAGAGAGAAACAATATGGGATGTGAGCACTGGCACTGACCTAGAGTTTGGGTAACGTGCTGATGTGTGGGAGATATGGAGAGAGAGAAACAATATGGGATGTGAGCACTGGCACGGACCTAGAGTTTGGGTAACGTGCTGATGTGTGGGAGATATGGAGAGAGAGAAACAATATGGGATGTGAGCACTGGCACGGACCTAGAGTTTGGGTAACGTGCTGATGTGTGGGAGATATGGAGAGAGAGAAACAATATGGGATGTGAGCACTGGCACTGACCTAGAGTTTGGGTAACGTGCTGATGTGTGGGAGATATGGAGAGAGAGAAACAATATGGGATGTGAGCACTGGCACTGACCTAGAGTTTGGGTAACGTGCTGATGTGTGGGAGATATGGAGAGAGAGAAACAATATGGGATGTGAGCACTGGCACTGACCTAGAGTTTGGGTAACGTGCTGATGTGTGGGAGATATGGAGAGAGAGAAACAATATGGGATGTGAGCACTGGCACTGACCTAGAGTTTGGGTAACGTGCTGATGTGTGGGAGATATGGAGAGAGAGAAACAATATGGGATGTGAGCACTGGCACGGACCTAGAGTTTGGGTAACGTGCTGATGTGTGGGAGATATGGAGAGAGAGAAACAATATGGGATGTGAGCACTGGCATTGACCTAGAGTTTGGGTAACGTGCTGATGTGTGGGAGATATGGAGAGAGAGAAACAATATGGGATGTGAGCACTGGCACTGACCTAGAGTTTGGGTAACGTGCTGATGTGTGGGAGATATGGAGAGAGAGAAACAATATGGGATGTGAGCACTGGCACTGACCTAGAGTTTGGGTAACGTGCTGATGTGTGGGAGATATGGAGAGAGAGAAACAATATGGGATGTGAGCACTGGCACTGACCTAGAGTTTGGGTAACGTGCTGATGTGTGGGAGATATGGAGAGAGAGAAACAATATGGGATGTGAGCACTGGCACTGACCTAGAGTTTGGGTAACGTGCTGATGTGTGGGAGATATGGAGAGAGAGAAACACTATGGGATGTGAGCACTGGCACTGACCTAGAGTTTGGGTAACGTGCTGATGTGTGGGAGATATGGAGAGAGAGAAACAATATGGGATGTGAGCACTGGCACTGACCTAGAGTTTGGGTAACGTGCTGATGTGTGGGAGATATGGAGAGAGAGAAACAATATGGGATGTGAGCACTGGCACGGACCTAGAGTTTGGGTAACGTGCTGATGTGTGGGAGATATGGAGAGAGAGAAACAATATGGGATGTGAGCACTGGCACTGACCTAGAGTTTGGGTAACGTGCTGATGTGTGGGAGATATGGAGAGAGAGAAACAATATGGGATGTGAGCACTGGCACTGACCTAGAGTTTGGGTAACGTGCTGATGTGTGGGAGATATGGAGAGAGAGAAACAATATGGGATGTGAGCACTGGCACTGACCTAGAGTTTGGGTAACGTGCTGATGTGTGGGAGATATGGAGAGAGAGAAACAATATGGGATGTGAGCACTGGCACTGACCTAGAGTTTGGGTAACGTGCTGATGTGTGGGAGATATGGAGAGAGAGAAACAATATGGGATGTGAGCACTGGCACTGACCTAGAGTTTGGGTAACGTGCTGATGTGTGGGAGATATGGAGAGAGAGAAACAATATGGGATGTGAGCACTGGCACTGACCTAGAGTTTGGGTAACGTGCTGATGTGTGGGAGATATGGAGAGAGAGAAACAATATGGGATGTGAGCACTGGCACTGACCTAGAGTTTGGGTAACGTGCTGATGTGTGGGAGATATGGAGAGAAAGAAACAATATGGGATGTGAGCACTGGCACTGACCTAGAGTTTGGGTAACGTGCTGATGTGTGGGAGATATGGAGAGAGAGAAACAATATGGGATGTGAGCACTGGCACTGACCTAGAGTTTGGGTAACGTGCTGATGTGTGGGAGATATGGAGAGAGAGAAACAATATGGGATGTGAGCACTGGCACTGACCTAGAGTTTGGGTAACGTGCTGATGTGTGGGAGATATGGAGAGAGAGAAACAATATGGGATGTGAGCACTGGCACTGACCTAGAGTTTGGGTAACGTGCTGATGTGTGGGAGATATGGAGAGAGAGAAACAATATGGGATGTGAGCACTGGCACTGACCTAGAGTTTGGGTAACGTGCTGATGTGTGGGAGATATGGAGAGAGAGAAACAATATGGGATGTGAGCACTGGCACTGACCTAGAGTTTGGGTAACGTGCTGATGTGTGGGAGATATGGAGAGAGAGAAACAATATGGGATGTGAGCACTGGCACTGACCTAGAGTTTGGGTAACGTGCTGATGTGTGGGAGATATGGAGAGAGAGAAACAATATGGGATGTGAGCACTGGCACTGACCTAGAGTTTGGGTAACGTGCTGATGTGTGGGAGATATGGAGAGAGAGAAACAATATGGGATGTGAGCACTGGCACTGACCTAGAGTTTGGGTAACGTGCTGATGTGTGGGAGATATGGAGAGAGAGAAACAATATGGGATGTGAGCACTGGCACTGACCTAGAGTTTGGGTAACGTGCTGATGTGTGGGAGATATGGAGAGAGAGAAACAATATGGGATGTGAGCACTGGCACTGACCTAGAGTTTGGGTAACGTGCTGATGTGTGGGAGATATGGAGAGAGAGAAACAATATGGGATGTGAGCACTGGCACTGACCTAGAGTTTGGGTAACGTGCTGATGTGTGGGAGATATGGAGAGAGAGAAACAATATGGGATGTGAGCACTGGCACTGACCTAGAGTTTGGGTAACGTGCTGATGTGTGGGAGATATGGAGAGAGAGAAACAATATGGGATGTGAGCACTGGCACTGACCTAGAGTTTGGGTAACGTGCTGATGTGTGGGAGATATGGAGAGAGAGAAACAATATGGGATGTGAGCACTGGCACTGACCTAGAGTTTGGGTAACGTGCTGATGTGTGGGAGATATGGAGAGAGAGAAACAATATGGGATGTGAGCACTGGCACTGACCTAGAGTTTGGGTAACGTGCTGATGTGTGGGAGATATGGAGAGAGAGAAACAATATGGGATGTGAGCACTGGCACTGACCTAGAGTTTGGGTAACGTGCTGATGTGTGGGAGATATGGAGAGAGAGAAACAATATGGGATGTGAGCACTGGCACTGACCTAGAGTTTGGGTAACGTGCTGATGTGTGGGAGATATGGAGAGAGAGAAACAATATGGGATGTGAGCACTGGCACTGACCTAGAGTTTGGGTAACGTGCTGATGTGTGGGAGATATGGAGAGAGAGAAACAATATGGGATGTGAGCACTGGCACTGACCTAGAGTTTGGGTAACGTGCTGATGTGTGGGAGATATGGAGAGAGAGAAACAATATGGGATGTGAGCACTGGCACTGACCTAGAGTTTGGGTAACGTGCTGATGTGTGGGAGATATGGAGAGAGAGAAACAATATGGGATGTGAGCACTGGCACTGACCTAGAGTTTGGGTAACGTGCTGATGTGTGGGAGATATGGAGAGAGAGAAACAATATGGGATGTGAGCACTGGCACTGACCTAGAGTTTGGGTAACGTGCTGATGTGTGGGAGATATGGAGAGAGAGAAACAATATGGGATGTGAGCACTGGCACTGACCTAGAGTTTGGGTAACGTGCTGATGTGTGGGAGATATGGAGAGAGAGAAACAATATGGGATGTGAGCACTGGCACTGACCTAGAGTTTGGGTAACGTGCTGATGTGTGGGAGATATGGAGAGAGAGAAACAATATGGGATGTGAGCACTGGCACTGACCTAGAGTTTGGGTAACGTGCTGATGTGTGGGAGATATGGAGAGAGAGAAACAATATGGGATGTGAGCACTGGCACTGACCTAGAGTTTGGGTAACGTGCTGATGTGTGGGAGATATGGAGAGAGAGAAACAATATGGGATGTGAGCACTGGCACTGACCTAGAGTTTGGGTAACGTGCTGATGTGTGGGAGATATGGAGAGAGAGAAACAATATGGGATGTGAGCACTGGCACTGACCTAGAGTTTGGGTAACGTGCTGATGTGTGGGAGATATGGAGAGAGAGAAACAATATGGGATGTGAGCACTGGCACTGACCTAGAGTTTGGGTAACGTGCTGATGTGTGGGAGATATGGAGAGAGAGAAACAATATGGGATGTGAGCACTGGCACTGACCTAGAGTTTGGGTAACGTGCTGATGTGTGGGAGATATGGAGAGAGAGAAACAATATGGGATGTGAGCACTGGCACTGACCTAGAGTTTGGGTAACGTGCTGATGTGTGGGAGATATGGAGAGAGAGAAACAATATGGGATGTGAGCACTGGCACTGACCTAGAGTTTGGGTAACGTGCTGATGTGTGGGAGATATGGAGAGAGAGAAACAATATGGGATGTGAGCACTGGCACTGACCTAGAGTTTGGGTAACGTGCTGATGTGTGGGAGATATGGAGAGAGAGAAACAATATGGGATGTGAGCACTGGCACTGACCTAGAGTTTGGGTAACGTGCTGATGTGTGGGAGATATGGAGAGAGAGAAACAATATGGGATGTGAGCACTGGCACTGACCTAGAGTTTGGGTAACGTGCTGATGTGTGGGAGATATGGAGAGAGAGAAACAATATGGGATGTGAGCACTGGCACTGACCTAGAGTTTGGGTAACGTGCTGATGTGTGGGAGATATGGAGAGAGAGAAACAATATGGGATGTGAGCACTGGCACTGACCTAGAGTTTGGGTAACGTGCTGATGTGTGGGAGATATGGAGAGAGAGAAACAATATGGGATGTGAGCACTGGCACTGACCTAGAGTTTGGGTAACGTGCTGATGTGTGGGAGATATGGAGAGAGAGAAACAATATGGGATGTGAGCACTGGCACTGACCTAGAGTTTGGGTAACGTGCTGATGTGTGGGAGATATGGAGAGAGAGAAACAATATGGGATGTGAGCACTGGCACTGACCTAGAGTTTGGGTAACGTGCTGATGTGTGGGAGATATGGAGAGAGAGAAACAATATGGGATGTGAGCACTGGCACTGACCTAGAGTTTGGGTAACGTGCTGATGTGTGGGAGATATGGAGAGAGAGAAACAATATGGGATGTGAGCACTGGCACTGACCTAGAGTTTGGGTAACGTGCTGATGTGTGGGAGATATGGAGAGAGAGAAACAATATGGGATGTGAGCACTGGCACTGACCTAGAGTTTGGGTAACGTGCTGATGTGTGGGAGATATGGAGAGAGAGAAACAATATGGGATGTGAGCACTGGCACTGACCTAGAGTTTGGGTAACGTGCTGATGTGTGGGAGATATGGAGAGAGAGAAACAATATGGGATGTGAGCACTGGCACTGACCTAGAGTTTGGGTAACGTGCTGATGTGTGGGAGATATGGAGAGAGAGAAACAATATGGGATGTGAGCACTGGCACTGACCTAGAGTTTGGGTAACGTGCTGATGTGTGGGAGATATGGAGAGAGAGAAACAATATGGGATGTGAGCACTGGCACTGACCTAGAGTTTGGGTAACGTGCTGATGTGTGGGAGATATGGAGAGAGAGAAACAATATGGGATGTGAGCACTGGCACTGACCTAGAGTTTGGGTAACGTGCTGATGTGTGGGAGATATGGAGAGAGAGAAACAATATGGGATGTGAGCACTGGCACTGACCTAGAGTTTGGGTAACGTGCTGATGTGTGGGAGATATGGAGAGAGAGAAACAATATGGGATGTGAGCACTGGCACTGACCTAGAGTTTGGGTAACGTGCTGATGTGTGGGAGATATGGAGAGAGAGAAACAATATGGGATGTGAGCACTGGCACTGACCTAGAGTTTGGGTAACGTGCTGATGTGTGGGAGATATGGAGAGAGAGAAACAATATGGGATGTGAGCACTGGCACTGACCTAGAGTTTGGGTAACGTGCTGATGTGTGGGAGATATGGAGAGAGAGAAACAATATGGGATGTGAGCACTGGCACTGACCTAGAGTTTGGGTAACGTGCTGATGTGTGGGAGATATGGAGAGAGAGAAACAATATGGGATGTGAGCACTGGCACTGACCTAGAGTTTGGGTAACGTGCTGATGTGTGGGAGATATGGAGAGAGAGAAACAATATGGGATGTGAGCACTGGCACTGACCTAGAGTTTGGGTAACGTGCTGATGTGTGGGAGATATGGAGAGAGAGAAACAATATGGGATGTGAGCACTGGCACTGACCTAGAGTTTGGGTAACGTGCTGATGTGTGGGAGATATGGAGAGAGAGAAACAATATGGGATGTGAGCACTGGCACTGACCTAGAGTTTGGGTAACGTGCTGATGTGTGGGAGATATGGAGAGAGAGAAACAATATGGGATGTGAGCACTGGCACTGACCTAGAGTTTGGGTAACGTGCTGATGTGTGGGAGATATGGAGAGAGAGAAACAATATGGGATGTGAGCACTGGCACTGACCTAGAGTTTGGGTAACGTGCTGATGTGTGGGAGATATGGAGAGAGAGAAACAATATGGGATGTGAGCACTGGCACTGACCTAGAGTTTGGGTAACGTGCTGATGTGTGGGAGATATGGAGAGAGAGAAACAATATGGGATGTGAGCACTGGCACTGACCTAGAGTTTGGGTAACGTGCTGATGTGTGGGAGATATGGAGAGAGAGAAACAATATGGGATGTGAGCACTGGCACTGACCTAGAGTTTGGGTAACGTGCTGATGTGTGGGAGATATGGAGAGAGAGAAACAATATGGGATGTGAGCACTGGCACTGACCTAGAGTTTGGGTAACGTGCTGATGTGTGGGAGATATGGAGAGAGAGAAACAATATGGGATGTGAGCACTGGCACTGACCTAGAGTTTGGGTAACGTGCTGATGTGTGGGAGATATGGAGAGAGAGAAACAATATGGGATGTGAGCACTGGCACTGACCTAGAGTTTGGGTAACGTGCTGATGTGTGGGAGATATGGAGAGAGAGAAACAATATGGGATGTGAGCACTGGCACTGACCTAGAGTTTGGGTAACGTGCTGATGTGTGGGAGATATGGAGAGAGAGAAACAATATGGGATGTGAGCACTGGCACTGACCTAGAGTTTGGGTAACGTGCTGATGTGTGGGAGATATGGAGAGAGAGAAACAATATGGGATGTGAGCACTGGCACTGACCTAGAGTTTGGGTAACGTGCTGATGTGTGGGAGATATGGAGAGAGAGAAACAATATGGGATGTGAGCACTGGCACTGACCTAGAGTTTGGGTAACGTGCTGATGTGTGGGAGATATGGAGAGAGAGAAACAATATGGGATGTGAGCACTGGCACTGACCTAGAGTTTGGGTAACGTGCTGATGTGTGGGAGATATGGAGAGAGAGAAACAATATGGGATGTGAGCACTGGCACTGACCTAGAGTTTGGGTAACGTGCTGATGTGTGGGAGATATGGAGAGAGAGAAACAATATGGGATGTGAGCACTGGCACTGACCTAGAGTTTGGGTAACGTGCTGATGTGTGGGAGATATGGAGAGAGAGAAACAATATGGGATGTGAGCACTGGCACTGACCTAGAGTTTGGGTAACGTGCTGATGTGTGGGAGATATGGAGAGAGAGAAACAATATGGGATGTGAGCACTGGCACTGACCTAGAGTTTGGGTAACGTGCTGATGTGTGGGAGATATGGAGAGAGAGAAACAATATGGGATGTGAGCACTGGCACTGACCTAGAGTTTGGGTAACGTGCTGATGTGTGGGAGATATGGAGAGAGAGAAACAATATGGGATGTGAGCACTGGCACTGACCTAGAGTTTGGGTAACGTGCTGATGTGTGGGAGATATGGAGAGAGAGAAACAATATGGGATGTGAGCACTGGCACTGACCTAGAGTTTGGGTAACGTGCTGATGTGTGGGAGATATGGAGAGAGAGAAACAATATGGGATGTGAGCACTGGCACTGACCTAGAGTTTGGGTAACGTGCTGATGTGTGGGAGATATGGAGAGAGAGAAACAATATGGGATGTGAGCACTGGCACTGACCTAGAGTTTGGGTAACGTGCTGATGTGTGGGAGATATGGAGAGAGAGAAACAATATGGGATGTGAGCACTGGCACTGACCTAGAGTTTGGGTAACGTGCTGATGTGTGGGAGATATGGAGAGAGAGAAACAATATGGGATGTGAGCACTGGCACTGACCTAGAGTTTGGGTAACGTGCTGATGTGTGGGAGATATGGAGAGAGAGAAACAATATGGGATGTGAGCACTGGCACTGACCTAGAGTTTGGGTAACGTGCTGATGTGTGGGAGATATGGAGAGAGAGAAACAATATGGGATGTGAGCACTGGCACTGACCTAGAGTTTGGGTAACGTGCTGATGTGTGGGAGATATGGAGAGAGAGAAACAATATGGGATGTGAGCACTGGCACTGACCTAGAGTTTGGGTAACGTGCTGATGTGTGGGAGATATGGAGAGAGAGAAACAATATGGGATGTGAGCACTGGCACTGACCTAGAGTTTGGGTAACGTGCTGATGTGTGGGAGATATGGAGAGAGAGAAACAATATGGGATGTGAGCACTGGCACTGACCTAGAGTTTGGGTAACGTGCTGATGTGTGGGAGATATGGAGAGAGAGAAACAATATGGGATGTGAGCACTGGCACTGACCTAGAGTTTGGGTAACGTGCTGATGTGTGGGAGATATGGAGAGAGAGAAACAATATGGGATGTGAGCACTGGCACTGACCTAGAGTTTGGGTAACGTGCTGATGTGTGGGAGATATGGAGAGAGAGAAACAATATGGGATGTGAGCACTGGCACTGACCTAGAGTTTGGGTAACGTGCTGATGTGTGGGAGATATGGAGAGAGAGAAACAATATGGGATGTGAGCACTGGCACTGACCTAGAGTTTGGGTAACGTGCTGATGTGTGGGAGATATGGAGAGAGAGAAACAATATGGGATGTGAGCACTGGCACTGACCTAGAGTTTGGGTAACGTGCTGATGTGTGGGAGATATGGAGAGAGAGAAACAATATGGGATGTGAGCACTGGCACTGACCTAGAGTTTGGGTAACGTGCTGATGTGTGGGAGATATGGAGAGAGAGAAACAATATGGGATGTGAGCACTGGCACTGACCTAGAGTTTGGGTAACGTGCTGATGTGTGGGAGATATGGAGAGAGAGAAACAATATGGGATGTGAGCACTGGCACTGACCTAGAGTTTGGGTAACGTGCTGATGTGTGGGAGATATGGAGAGAGAGAAACAATATGGGATGTGAGCACTGGCACTGACCTAGAGTTTGGGTAACGTGCTGATGTGTGGGAGATATGGAGAGAGAGAAACAATATGGGATGTGAGCACTGGCACTGACCTAGAGTTTGGGTAACGTGCTGATGTGTGGGAGATATGGAGAGAGAGAAACAATATGGGATGTGAGCACTGGCACTGACCTAGAGTTTGGGTAACGTGCTGATGTGTGGGAGATATGGAGAGAGAGAAACAATATGGGATGTGAGCACTGGCACTGACCTAGAGTTTGGGTAACGTGCTGATGTGTGGGAGATATGGAGAGAGAGAAACAATATGGGATGTGAGCACTGGCACTGACCTAGAGTTTGGGTAACGTGCTGATGTGTGGGAGATATGGAGAGAGAGAAACAATATGGGATGTGAGCACTGGCACTGACCTAGAGTTTGGGTAACGTGCTGATGTGTGGGAGATATGGAGAGAGAGAAACAATATGGGATGTGAGCACTGGCACTGACCTAGAGTTTGGGTAACGTGCTGATGTGTGGGAGATATGGAGAGAGAGAAACAATATGGGATGTGAGCACTGGCACTGACCTAGAGTTTGGGTAACGTGCTGATGTGTGGGAGATATGGAGAGAGAGAAACAATATGGGATGTGAGCACTGGCACTGACCTAGAGTTTGGGTAACGTGCTGATGTGTGGGAGATATGGAGAGAGAGAAACAATATGGGATGTGAGCACTGGCACGGACCTAGAGTTTGGGTAACGTGCTGATGTGTGGGAGATATGGAGAGAGAGAAACAATATGGGATGTGAGCACTGGCATTGACCTAGAGTTTGGGTAACGTGCTGATGTGTGGGAGATATGGAGAGAGAGAAACAATATGGGATGTGAGCACTGGCACGGACCTAGAGTTTGGGTAACGTGCTGATGTGTGGGAGATATGGAGAGAGAGAAACAATATGGGATGTGAGCACTGGCACTGACCTAGAGTTTGGGTAACGTGCTGATGTGTGGGAGATATGGAGAGAGAGAAACAATATGGGATGTGAGCACTGGCACTGACCTAGAGTTTGGGTAACGTGCTGATGTGTGGGAGATATGGAGAGAGAGAAACAATATGGGATGTGAGCACTGGCACTGACCTAGAGTTTGGGTAACGTGCTGATGTGTGGGAGATATGGAGAGAGAGAAACAATATGGGATGTGAGCACTGGCACTGACCTAGAGTTTGGGTAACGTGCTGATGTGTGGGAGATATGGAGAGAGAGAAACAATATGGGATGTGAGCACTGGCACTGACCTAGAGTTTGGGTAACGTGCTGATGTGTGGGAGATATGGAGAGAGAGAAACAATATGGGATGTGAGCACTGGCACTGACCTAGAGTTTGAGTAACGTGCTGATGTGTGGGAGATATGGAGAGAGAGAAACAATATGGGATGTGAGCACTGGCACTGACCTAGAGTTTGGGTAACGTGCTGATGTGTGGGAGATATGGAGAGAGAGAAACAATATGGGATGTGAGCACTGGCACTGACCTAGAGTTTGGGTAACGTGCTGATGTGTGGGAGATATGGAGAGAGAGAAACAATATGGGATGTGAGCACTGGCACTGACCTAGAGTTTGGGTAACGTGCTGATGTGTGGGAGATATGGAGAGAGAGAAACAATATGGGATGTGAGCACTGGCACTGACCTAGAGTTTGGGTAACGTGCTGATGTGTGGGAGATATGGAGAGAGAGAAACAATATGGGCTGTGAGCACTGGCACTGACCTAGAGTTTGGGTAACGTGCTGATGTGTGGGAGATATGGAGAGAGAGAAACAATATGGGATGTGAGCACTGGCACTGACCTAGAGTTTGGGTAACGTGCTGATGTGTGGGAGATATGGAGAGAGAGAAACAATATGGGATGTGAGCACTGGCACTGACCTAGAGTTTGGGTAACGTGCTGATGTGTGGGAGATATGGAGAGAGAGAAACAATATGGGATGTGAGCACTGGCACTGACCTAGAGTTTGGGTAACGTGCTGATGTGTGGGAGATATGGAGAGAGAGAAACAATATGGGATGTGAGCACTGGCACTGACCTAGAGTTTGGGTAACGTGCTGATGTGTGGGAGATATGGAGAGAGAGAAACAATATGGGATGTGAGCACTGGCACTGACCTAGAGTTTGAGTAACGTGCTGATGTGTGGGAGATATGGAGAGAGAGAAACAATATGGGATGTGAGCACTGGCACTGACCTAGAGTTTGGGTAACGTGCTGATGTGTGGGAGATATGGAGAGAGAGAAACAATATGGGATGTGAGCACTGGCACTGACCTAGAGTTTGGGTAACGTGCTGATGTGTGGGAGATATGGAGAGAGAGAAACAATATGGGATGTGAGCACTGGCACTGACCTAGAGTTTGGGTAACGTGCTGATGTGTGGGAGATATGGAGAGAGAGAAACAATATGGGATGTGAGCACTGGCACTGACCTAGAGTTTGGGTAACGTGCTGATGTGTGGGAGATATGGAGAGAGAGAAACAATATGGGATGTGAGCACTGGCACGGACCTGGCTGGTGGTTTCCTTTGTCTCCAAAATGGCCGCACGGAAGACGCGGCGCGCCGACAAAACTGCTGCTGGGCTGATGGGAGATGCACTTTAGATGCACTTGCACACAAAATAGTTTAGTGGTACGATCACACGAGCCGAGAAATGTTTTTGAGCGGGTAAAAATGGCACGGCACTGCGTGCATCGAGACGCGTGTGGTTCTGCGCAACTCTCTGAGGTCAAGGCGGACAATCGACTGACGGTCGACCCGCGCGGGCGCCGGCCGTGTTCGACACACTGGAGCGCCCTCTAGCGGATAAACGTCACGTCGCGCGAACAATTTGTCTTTGAAAAATAAACAATAAAAAAAAGAAAAAATTATAGTAATACGTATTCTTTGATAATTTAAACTTTACACCTATTACGGTTGAAGCTGTAGACCAGTAGTGCCCAACCGGTAGCCCGCGGCCTGTTTTCTACGCCCGCGAACAAAATTGGATAAAAAATTCAAGCACACTGAGGCTGAGATTCAGAGTGCATTTTGAGTCCGAACTCAATCAAAAAGTGACGTGATCTCATACTAGAGTGACGTTTTTAAGATTGAGTTCGGACTCAAAATGCACTCTGAATCTCAGCCTGAATTGATAAAATTAAATAAACACTAACTAAACTCTGAAATATATATAACGCTGACAGTTGAAGGCACCCTGCGTACATCAGTGCTGTGCTGCGGCTCTTTTCATCTCAACTAAAAGTGCTAAACACCAAGCACAAAAGTACGTTAACAAACGAGCATGACAAAACTTTTACGATTTTGGGACGCACAGAAGATTACCAACGAGACTTTTAGAAGCTTTCTAAAAATTTGAACAGCCAAGTATTACATTAAGTTTATAGGATATTATGAGGATACTCACATAGGTGCAGTCTAAATAGTTTTTATTTTGTTATTAATTAATTAATTATTTATTTACTAATATTAGATTAAGAACTATTGTTACTAACAAATTATGGGTTTTTTAATTGTAGCCTAAAATAAATGAATTTATTATTATTATGCTGTTCCGTTCTATCGTTTTTGTAGTTATGTCATCATAATAAATGAACAGAGATATAATGAAAGAATGTAGTTTCCACTATCAAATTTAGGTTTCATTAAACTCAGTGGTGCCCGCAAAGCATGTCAAGATTTCCAAAACAGCCCTCGGAGCAATACCAGTTGGGCTCCACTGCTGTAGACCCATGTGACAGACGGACAGACGACGCGGAAGCTTGAATTAGGGTCCGGTTTGGCAGCCTTCGGGTACGATACCCTAAAAAGCCGAACAAGCTTTTCGAAATCGGTAAGAAATGTATAAATTTACACAGACAGGTTTATACAGGGTGTAAATGAAAAGTCAAGAATCCCTTTAGGGTATGAAAGTATAAACGATTCTGATGTCATTACGAGAAAAAAAAATGTACCTTGAATTTTCACAAAAAATCCCATCATTTTTCTAAGCCATGGCTACGAAGCTCACCGGCCTCCCCACACACCTAATTGCACCCCGCAACCCGCACCCCTCATCCGAGTGGCCAGCGACCAGTTTTGAGTAAAGAAAATCGTCTTATTGTGAGGTACTGGTAAGTTATTTAGAGATCCCAGTATTTAAAATAATATCTTTACCGATCATACTAACACACCTTTAAACGATTCTTGCCTTTGCTTTTACACCCGGTATAGACGCGTACTTGTATGTATCAATTTTAAATGTACTTCATCCCGTATAAGTGAGGTCGTACTCATGTTTCCTATCTTGCATTTCCTACGGGAATCCCATGTACATTTTAAGTGCATGTTTGGTCTAGCTAGCTTGCAAATTGAGCGGTACGATCTTGCACAAATATACCTCCGACCTAAGGGTATTGTGTATACTTACTAAGTTGTTTGTTTGTTTATAGTGGAGTTTGTGTGAAATCTTGTGGACTGAATTTCAGAAGTAGATTTTGCGGAAGTCCTTCGACAGATCTATTAACGCCTCGTCTGCTTTTCTCTCCCACTTTTTGGGTGAGGGCGTTTTTTTTCCTTGAACTAAGCCACAAACTTATAATTTTACGGTGACATCATCGTTCGAAAAGTGATACACTCTTTTATTTATAAAAATAAAAAGCCCCCCTTTTTGTAATTAATCAGAATATTTGTATTAATAATAATTTTAATTAAATTTCTGTTTTAGATACGTAGGTTTAGTTTGTAGTTTTTTTTTTCTTTTATAGCTTAGTTTAGATATTAAATTATTATTTTTGTAGGTTATTAGTTTATTTAAGTTTTTATTGAGTTGGTCTTTAAGAATAATAAGAATAGTAATCAGAACTAAACACTTCAAAACATTTGCTTTTTTATTTATTATTATTATTATACTACAGATCATTCACTATAAGAAGTCCCCTGGCTTAGGAAATGGTAGCACTGCATATAATGTTACCAATGGCTCACGTGGCATTCACCCTACGTTCATAATATTTACTTAACTGCGTTTTTTAAATATTAATTAGACTACTCTTTAATGAAAATAAAATGTACAGTATGAAAAATCCAAATTATCGATTTATCTATTGATTTGTAAATTATCTATTGATTTGAAGGTATTAAGTTATTTATGATGTTTTTTAATGTTAAATAATTATCCGCCTGCAATTTCGACAAAAAAAGGAAACCTACATAGCTTTCGGTTTCTCCACAGAACTGATTAATAAGGAGTCTGACCGTCTGTTTGTCTCTGGCATAACTGCAAGACGGCTGGCCCGTTTGAGCTGAAAGCTAGAGAATTAATCTGCACTGTCTGTCTGTCCGTCTGTCACAGGGTCTACATCTTCAACCGTAATAGGTGGATAATTTAAATTTTCACAGGGTACTGTTACTATGAATACTATGCTATATTATTATTTACACTATCACGACAAATAATAAAAGATAAAATCAAAATCAAAAAAGTTAAACCGAAGGTCCCCATACAATAAATAGCGCCAACTAGATGACTTATTTGACAGCTTTTACCGAGGTTCATTGATGATAGATGGCGCTAAGAGTAGCTTGTCAACCTTTTTGCATACCATAATGTTTTTAGGGTTCCGTACCCGTAATATGTGGTGGTACGGAACCCTTTGTGCGCGAGTCCGACTCGCACGTGGCCAAATTATTTCTAGTGTCTGCAACATACAACACACATAAAACCTGCTGTATACATGTCACTACTACAACTATATTACTAACCAAATGGACTTGGTGAGATAGAATATCTGTAACACGGTGCTTCTGAGGTCTTTAGTTGATATTTGAAGTTGCTTTTGGGGTTTGCATAACACACACGTTTAAAGCTTGATTTTATTGTTGTTTTAAGTCTGTTTATGTTTGGAACAGCTATTTGCACACTTATAATTTTGTTTTACCTACCCCTTTACTTTTGTATGGTCAATAATAATGAGAAGGTAAAAAGGGAACGTTCGCAGCAGGATTTTGTTGGAGTATGTCTGTCTGTGTGGCGGTAGAGCTGAAGCCGAACTCGACTGTGGAGATACCGACATCTCACTAGCACACCTCTTTGAAGTTGTTCGGGGGAGAGTAAGATGTAAGCTCCCACACAGGCGGCACACACCATGCAAGCTTGAGACCAATTGATGGCAGTATAGCCATCTCTTTGCCGCCCTACTAGCACACAAGCTATATCACCATAAATATACGGCAATTAAGACTAGGACTGTAAATAAAACACATAACAGTTTCCCATTCCCTTTTGTCTCTGGTGTGTATTACAAGTCGTGTCTTTAAGAGGATAGGTTCCGAAATCCCATAATTTATTCTTTATTATTTGAAGAATCTAGCCATATTAGATACATGAAAATAATTTGGACTTCTGTCAAGAATATAATGCAGAGCTTTATCGAAACAGAATCTTCAGACGTCATTCCAACATTGAATCATAAAAAATCAAAGATGACTCCAAAATAATTATTGAAATGAGATCTTCTTCTACTTTTTTTCATAGTATGACAAACAGGAAAGACATACAGACCTGAACGATATTTTATTAGATAGGTTTTAACGATGTCTAAATTTTCTCAGTTGGAACTTTAATAGCAATTTTAGTTCATTTTATATAAATTTAAAACCGACATTTTGCTATTTTTCCGGAATCCGTCCCTCTCGCACTGCGGGGCGTTCCGCATGGAGTAACAGTGACCTTTGAAAGCGTGACATATCCTCTTAACTGTCTATCCTACTCTAATCAGATGCCGCGCACGCAAAAATATCAGTTATTTTGAAATCGCGGCTACACTTATGGTTTTTTTCATTTTTATGGAATAGTCTGCAGCTGCTTTATACTAATATCAGTTATATTACGCAAAGTTTCAGATCTAATTTCAAGTATTCATTGAATGCTATCGGTTTATTGTATGATTTGGAGGTAACTTTGTAATTTTTTTCTATCGAGAAAATTTCATGGAATCAAGTTTTCACCACTGTGTTGACATAGCATTAGTCCTCAACTTTATCATATATCAATTTCAGAGTGATTGTTGCATTATTTGTTGTGTTAAAGCAGGATCATGCGAAGCGAAGTGACACCCTTAAGGGCAAATATTTTCGACCCCGAGTGACACATTACAAAAGACATTCAGCGGCTCCACGGAACAAAAGCGGCTCTAAAATGTGATATAATATGGGACCCTAAATGACGATTTGATTGTTACGTATACGTATAACTCTAGAAAACTCTATATAAATTAGGTTATGACAACACAAATCAAAGTGTTTAACAACTTTAAATAGCTCATGACATTTCTAACGTCGCTAAAATTTACGTTCCATTCATAGAAACAAACACAAAATTGTTTTACTCACAAAGATTGATATTATTGTTCCACGATTGGATTGGGATTCAAAAGTACCGTTGGCATAATAGTGCAAATGAATTGATTACTTAAGTACGTAAGCCCATCAAGTAAAATAATAATATTTTTTTTGCATTATATGTACTTACTGATGTTTATAAAAGTTTATGGATCAATAATATTGCTTCTCCAAAATTTCATTTTATTTTTATTTATTTTTCAATCCGATATCATCTAAATATGAAATGATAGCTGATTTAGTTGTCTGAACTGTTCTACTGAACCTATTTTTATGTTTTGACGTTAGCACCTCATTCTCAATGCAATCGTAGAACAATAATACACATAAAATGTGTTTTTTTTTTGACAAAACATTGGTCTCTCTTGGTCGCTTTTATTTTTGCCTTAAAACCATTTACATTTTCTCAAGTAAGTGAGCTGCGCATTTGAATTGACCGAAATCAGCGATTCCTATAATTAAATTAAATTTACTTACATAAACATTTAATCCTTATATATTCATAAGAGGAGTCAGGTTGGCTGAAATGCCGAATTTAGGCTTGCTACGCTGTAGGTGTATCAGGCGTAGGCATCTACGACGTAGCAATTAACATTTCAACTGCTACGAGAATCACATCAACCTGATCGCATTACATGAGCTGGGACGATGTCTACCAAAACAATATTTAAAAACACAGTGTAGCTCTTGTCTTACAGAATAAGAATTTGACAAAAAATCTCATAAGATTGAAATTTATTAATTTGAATTAAGGTAGGTAGATATGTAGGTAGATATGTAGGTAGATATGTACGCACACATAATTTAAAACAATTAGTCTAATACAGTACACAACACGGGGGTGACCCTGGACTCTCCCAGTTTTTAGGCGAGCGCGCTTCATACTAGGTCTTATATAGACGCCTTCCTACAGCACCTCTAACATGAAGCACCAGATCGGGCTCGATAACGCTCGATAAAGTGCTCTATCTCACTCTGTTGATCTACCTAAAGAGGGACAGACAGACAGTGGTATATCGAGCTGTCAGATTATAAGATAAAAAATACACATAATACGGGTGACAAGCATTCATTCGTTGCTGAATTCCACTATAATTTATGTTCCATGACAGAAAAGCAAAATAAAATTGTAGCCACTGACCATTAGAATAAATTATTATTGTAATATCTAAGAAAATAGAGAATGTTGCCATGCTTTTTAGGGTTCCGTACCCGAAGGGTGCCAAACGGGACCCTATTACTAAGCCTCCGCTGTCTGTCTGTCTGTGTCTGTCCGTCCGTCTGTCACAGGGGTCTACAGCTTTAACCGTAATAGGTAGCCAGTTGAAATTTTCACAAAATTCTTGTTACTACAGCCTCCATCACGACAAATAATATTGAACAAAAATTACCCAGGTGTGGTCCCCAAACAATAAACGTCGTGTAAACCATAACGCCATCTGAGATGACTTGTTAGACAGCTTGTCAGTAGATGGCGCTAAAAGAAGCTTGTCAATCTTTTTGTACTGTTGCTGAGGTGATAGATGGCGCTAAGAGTAGCTTGTCAACCTTTTTGTACCACAATGTTTTTAGGGTTCCGTACCCGTAACTGGTGGTACGGAACCCTGTGCGCGCGAGTCCGACTCGCACTTGCCCAAATTATTACAATACAACATACTACTCTGCGACATGACGGCGGCGATCTGGCAAACATTTTTTTACTTATAGCTTTTATTTGGTAAGTATTTTAGTTTTTTATTAGTTAAATATTTTTAAATATTTTAGGTTACCTATTTGTGTTATTTAATTTCTGTTTTTATTTAAAATAAATAAAGTCCATGCAACATACTAAACTTTATATTAGCGAATGACTTTCATCATTTGTGTCGCGAATCACCCAATATTCAATTTCGTTTATTCCGATCATCGTGAATCCGATCCTGATCGTCCACTTATCGGGACATTTCATTTTATCGTCACTAAAAGTGATGGACATGAGGATATCTGGATCCGTGAAGTCAGGACCGTCGAAGCAGTACATAGAGCGATATAGGCCGCCAAAATTAATGTTATATTAAAATCCAACATTTAAAAAATATATAACTTATTTAGTTTTTATCTAGACATGGATAAGTTTAGTGTTTGTTTACACGGTTTTTTAAATCTGCAAGCGCATAAACGCTCCCCTATTGTGTCTGTAGAACTACTGAATGGATTTTGATGCGATTTCAACTGTCATTTATATATATACTTACATAGGGTTGCAATCCGTACTTTAGCTCGGTCAGTCGCCTCCCAGCCGCAGCCGCACCAATGTGACAAGTGACATTGATACCGCAGTAGCAACCAAATTCCCGCTTTCAAAAGCGCGTTTCCCATTTTGTAGCTAGCTACCAAATCTGGCTACGAGATGCACTGACCTCTCATAAACAACTAGACTCACAATCTTGCTCAAAAAGTGTCCGCGATGCATCGTGTCACCGCCATGTGGTGACAAAATCGAACGAAGATTTCGTAAAACTGACATTGCATCTTATGTTAACGACATAACGTCTTAATGTGGTTGAAGAATTTTTGCTACTATACACGTCGCACGTCAGGACACTTTCTGACAAACTTTTCTTAGAGACTGTGTGTCTAGTTGTTTATGAGAGGTCAATGACGAGATGGGACTAAAGGCTACAGACAGGCGCTCCGATACCAATGTGGTAAATGAGCTGCTCACCTTCGTGCAAAACCGGCTGGACGTGATGGATGAGATCAGCGTCATGCAGATCTGCACCTCCAACTTTAAAGAGGCCCAGATTATTGCTGCTAAAGCTGTTAGAGAAGACAGCCGTAACTACCAGCAGCGAAGCAGGGAGTTTTAGAACGAAGCAATTTTTCGATAACTGATTTGATATCATAATGAAGTATGATTCAAGATTCAAAATGTTTATTTGTAAAATAGATACATAAGGTACACGTTTTACATGTCAAATCTAATCTGTATAAAAATGTTATTTTATAACGAAACAAATATGATACTTACGGGAAATATATGTTCGGCGTGGTCGAAGATCGAGCCGCGTTTCCAAACAAAACTATTTCTTGTTTTCTGAAATTAACTCTGGAAAAGTGGCTCTGGCGAGTTCAAACAAATGTATTTCTTGATCTCATATTTGATTCCCAGGTAAAGCGTTTTTGACGAGGCTGAGCCGCGTATCCGAACGAAACATTTTCTTGTTCTCTGAATTGATTTTTTAAAATATTTAACGAGGTATTGTACTCGTATTAGGTATTAGATATAAATAAACATACTTTTAGGTTATAAAGTTGTTTACAAACATTATTTCACGTGGAGAAATAGAGTATAGGCCAACTCTAAGAATTTGAAATACGCTGAATGAGACAAAAAATTGCTGAACGCTTCCAATCGCCGGATATTGTCCAATATCACTCGCATTTTATTGGCTAAGCTGGTGGCGGTGTTTCATTCCGTTTTACGGGCCATTCAGAAAATCTTTCATTTTGAGAAAAAGCCTAGCTGAAGGTGCTCTCGAAAATTGATCTCATATTTTGCTACCGTTTTAGTAAAAAATTTCATCAGTTGTTTTTCGTTATAGACTAAAGTTTGAAACTATAGTTTAATACAGGCATTTACAAAGTCACTATCGGGCTGAAATATAAATTTTGGCATATGTACTAAAACTAAAACTAAAACAGTGGCGTGCCTAAATGCGCCTTATGGGTTTCTAGTAAAAAGTGAATGAATGATAAACAATTTATTGCACAAGAAACAAGATATTTACAAAATACTAAAAGAGACAGAATCAAGGGCGAAATTATTCCTACAAGAAATCTATTCCAGTCAGCCGTGGGGAAAACATGAATTGGTGTTATCTTTCAATTGGTGGGATTGCTTAAATATAAACAAAGTAAAAATATACTACTACTAATACATACTTAACAACAAAGACTTAGGTCATCCTTTTAATAACCTCCACAATATTTGTAGAAGTTTTTTTTAATTATTAAGAGAAGTAGAACTTCCGTCAATCTAAGTAGTTTATATAGGTAGTCATGATCGTGCAGGGTAAAGACAATTGTAATCGAGCATCAATATTTCTACTGGCCTGTTATTTTATTCGCCAATATTTACGATTCGAAAATCGTTTCGAGGAATTTGATCCCAGGCAATGGTGGGCCACCTGGTTTTGAGAGCTGTCCTCATATTGTCCCCACAGACTAACTTGGTTGTGTTTGCGAGTAAGATGGTGGTACCTTGACACTTGAGCCCGGCACCAGCTCTACCACCTAGTACACAAATACGATGTACATACATTCGAGGTGAATGAGACGAAGTAAAAGGTTTTCAAATTTTTTCTCAGTTCATTTTACATGCCAAAGATAAGTTCAATAAGACCAGCCGTTTTCAAGTTACAATGAAACAGATGGTCGTACTGACATTGGGGAGGTGACAAAAAGGAGTTTCCTTTTTTTGTGAAAACCAAAACATAATTACCAACTAAAAATAAAAGAGTATTCACTAGCATCAAAAGTTTTATAGATGTAAAAAATGGAGAATAGATTCAGATGAAAATAGGCTGGAACTTCGCCATGCGGAAGCTGACATTATTTTATTTCAGTATAAAAGCCGGATTTTCGTTGATTTCAGTAATTGCAAATGGAAGTGTAACGTTACTTTGTTCAGGTTTGTTGATAAAATTTTAGGATGCTATTTATAAACAAACAATTACTATTCTAAAATGAAAAAACGAATATTTGGTGAAAAAATTCCTCGGACCGGTATTTGAACCTGCGACTTTTTGCTCACAAGCCAAATACTCTCCCAAATGAGCTACTGAGGTTCTATATAATCGGATAATAAAAGATATTCTGAAAATATAATTGTTAAATTTATAAAATGTCATTTTATATGATATAAAGCAAAATCCATCGCTGTAATATTATTAAAGAGTGTGCCGACCAAATGAGCTTAATCGGCAGTCATGGTTAAGTTGATTTAATGACTAATATTTAATTAATAAAAATAAGAAAAACATATTTAGTATCACAGAAAATGTATGTACATTTTATCCGAAGCAAAAATTAAAAATAATTTATATTTCATAAAACAAAACTATTTAAACTAAGCCCAAAATGTAACAAAGGCGTACTAGCGTTTAAGTCATTTTAACAACTTAACTGTGGAATTTTATCTCAAACTTAATTTCAAACAACCACCAAAGTATAAACTACAATTTGTCCGTCTTACATTTTAGGAATATTGCCTGGCAATTTAAATACGATTTATTGCGTTACATTTTTAGTATGGCCGGGCAGCATTTACCACGATAAAAACGACCACGAGAGTACAGAGCGAGGTGTCTAATCGTCGTACGCTCGGCGCAGCCTTAAGTAAAATCAATCAATAAATATTTCCCTGGAAAAAAAACGAGACTCCAGTTTGTCCACTTTTGCCCCGTCAGTTTCTTTTTTCAGGGATTGTTCTTTTTTACTTCAAGATGACAATGACAAAATAAACAACCAATCGTAGTGAAAAGCATTTTTTTTCAATCGTACAAATAACACTTCGGCAATATATAACAATTGCAAAAAATTTCTTCCGTCCCGCGGGGCACTTCACTTCAATGGGGCGAGACCGGGGTGAAATGAGACGCGGGGGCGCGGGCGGGGTAAGCGCATTCCTTCGAGGTGCCGAGATATTTCCAACGTGTCAAGTTTACTGGTCTGTGATACTAAGTGTCATCACAATTTATTTTGACGCAGTGTCTGAATAAGATTTTTTAGAGTTTTTTATCGATAACAAAAATCGCAAAATCCTTCAAATCCGTTGCTTAATATTCAAGTACGCAGTACGAGTAATGTGATGCTGTATTTATTTTGTTTAAATACCTATGTATTTATTTCTTTGCCTCGACCCGATATAAACTTGATATTACGAATAAAAAATTATTCTACTGGCGTGGCATTCTCCTTGGTCTCTGACAGGGATCTACCGAACTCGCCCCTTTTGTACCTGTCGGCTTGCTTGGGCTTGCTTTACTACATTTTTTTATTCCGTACTATTCGCTTTGTCAAACATTTCCATAAATGTTAATACGACTAATACACTTGGCTGACAGGGAGTTGCAAAGTACAAAAAAAAATGTTTTCCTTGGTTGCTTTTCTGAGTAAGGCGAAATTTTTGTCCGGCTTCCCTTTTTGAAATGTTCACCTATCGCCACTGGTACCTTGAATATATCTAAGTCGTGAAGAATATAATACTGATCGTTCCAATTTATTTCCAACTTACCTATACATTTACATTATAAAGTGACTAATTTAGTATATATTTGCATAAATCTGCCTGAAAAACGCTTCTGTTATTAGGGTCACAAGACATTGTTAGTTCAGTTGTATTTTTTCTGATTTCTCCTATTTTCCAAGTCTTGCAAAGTTTTTGACGTGTAACATTTGTAAAATTGGTGTTGTAAAGTAGGCCGTAAAAAAATAATGGTTTACCAAATCAGCTTCGCTTCGTTTCTTCGCTTCAAAGCACTCGTGTCCTAATGGCTCTCGATACGTCTCAGTTACACGAAGTATTATTTTGAAATTACTCCTTTACTAGGTACTCAGACCAAATAAAAAGTCAAAACGTAGTTTATTTACTCTATGTAACGGGTGAAGCAGGCTAAAAGTGAGACAGTCTCGTGTTCGTACACGGCTAGATACTCACACAGTCGCAATCTGTCTCAGTTTTTAATGGCGGAAACACTCACTAAGTGCACACATGTTTACAAAACTGGCTTCACGTCAATGTTGACAGCGCTTCGTCTTGAGTTTTTATTTGGTCTGAGACTAGGTAAAGCAAAGGTTTACGATATGAAAGTAATTTCATATCGAAAAACTTTTTGGCTTTGTCTCTTGTGGAAAAGAGAAATCTTAAGGATGATCTTTGTACACAGATGACAAAATCAGTACTTGAAAAACCGCTTCAAAAAAGTTTCTACGAATTATGCATGACCAAAACGTTAAATAATTCTGTGAAAAGGCTTTGAGAAACAAAGAATGAGCTTAAGCTCAAGCGCAACCTTTTCTTTGTTATTACAAATTATAATATCCTAAGCATAAGCATAAATTAATAAAACTCATACGAGTAAAGTTTAAGGGGGTAACTTTTTACCTCGGTACAAAATGCACATCATATTATAAAGTATGCAATAAATGTGTTTTAAAGCAACTTGCAGAAATAGTTTATTAATAATAAAGTCTCTACAAAAAATTACGTACTTTAAGGCTGTACCTGACCCTAGAATATGAAAAAAGACAGATTTCCGAGGGTTCTTTGGACGAAAGTAGGACTATCTTAAAATTAGAAAAAATACATTTGATTTATTGATCTTTTATCTAGGTGACCTACTTATAAACAATGTACTGAGATTTATACTTTTGTCAAAAAAAAATGTTTTCCACCTTCTTTTTTTGGTTTTCAAACGTTGCACATACGGGTATTTGTAGTAAATACGCGGCCAAAAGTAAAAAAAAAAAAGTCAAAATATGGCTAAGCTTTCAACTACCTGAGATAAAAGACCCTTCGGAGAACAATAGCTGTCCCTTTCCACCCCTGTCCGTGGGTGACATATCCAGGTACGTCAGTCAGAATTGGTCCGTGTTGCTACGTAACGCGTTGGTTTCAAGAAAGAGATCAACTTGATTTTTTTTCATAAAATATGTATAGAAATACAAAGGTTTTCTACTTAAATCCAGTATTTTTTTCCCTACAAAATTTTTCAGTATTACCTAAAAACCCTCCGATCTGCGGTTTCGCGCGTAATTATAAGTATTACGCGTCTTAGACAAATAGGTCAATTAGCTAACCAATAATCACCTCTATCAAAAGCTAATAAAGTATTTGAAATTGGCCTTTTTGTGTTGGACGGGTAATACCATTTTTTCCTAGGGTATGCCAAACTCTTAATGTTAATTGTTAAACATTTTTTTGCATTACATTAACAAACTAAAAAGCGTGTTTACAATTGTAATGTAATGAAGCTAAAATGTAACTCATAAAATTGAATAATTTTCATATGATCACCTAACTATTAACAAGCAGTTTGCGTGAATTGCTATAAAACGCATTAATTGCGAACTTTTTATTCAAAAGTAAGGAAAACAATATTATGATGTCCATTTTGCACCGAGATCCTCCGTTACCACCTTAACTTAAACTTGTCCATGAGATGCTAATTTTCTATTCTTTTGTTTAACAAGTTCCTTGGTTTGGTGTTTTTGTGTTATGAAATATCCAATATTTGAAATATCCAATCGGTCCTTTTTAGGGTTCCATACCCAAAGGGTGCCAAACGGGACCTTATTACTAAGCCTCCGCTGTCTGTCTGTCTGTCCGTGCGTCTGTCAGTGGTCTACAGCTTCAGCCATTATAGGTAGCCAGTAGAAATGTTAAGGGAATACGTATTATTATGGCCTCTACGACGACAATAAAAAAAAAGAAAAACCAAGAAGAAGAAGAAGAAGAAATCAAGAAACCTTGAAAAAACGCTATAATGTCCAGGTTATTTGTTCCAGCTCTACTCTATCTTAAAGACGGTAGTATATACAAGTTTCAAATTTAGATTTAGAATTTAGATTGTTATACATACTCTAAAGTAAAAGAACAAATAATAAAAACTAAGGTTCCTGGTATAAATTATTCGGGGGAGAGTAAGAGAACAGCTCTCAGGCAGAACCAGGCGGCCCACCAATGCCTGGGACCGATGGATGGCGGCGTATTATATAAAACAGACTGGTGACGGGTAGCGGCGTCACTGGTGCAAGGGTTTCGGCACCGCGCTCACCAACCCGCCTGCCCAGCGTGTGTGAGTATGGGCATTTCTTCCAGGAGGACCGCCAAGAGTGGCGAAATCCTGGAAAGGCCTATGTCCAGCAGTGGACGAAACAGGCTGATGGATGGGTTCCTTACTCAAAGGATGCCGAATTATTTGTCAGGCGCTATCATTTAAGCGCCTTTTTACTGACGCCTTGATGTTTGTTATTTATCATGTTTTAGGGTTCCTTGCCCGGTTTGTGCTTTGTGCGTGAGTCCGACTCGCGCTTGGCCAAACTATTACATTTTACCACGGGCTGACAGACTGGCGGATAGATAAAGGCCTCCCTCAGGTGTCGTTTGTTATGGAATTAATAACCGTAACCAAGTTGTGTATTTCTGACGAAAACGGCTGTTTCCGTCTATCCCGGCACAGAGATTCATCGGTTAATTTATTTGCTAAATTATCTCGATGTTTGCGAGCCACTCGATTCCGTATTTCCCAGCACTCCTCGGAAGCCTCACTTTACGTATTTCCCAGCACTCCTCGGAAGCCTCACTTTACGTATTTCCCAGCACTCCTCGGAAGCCTCACTTTACGTATTTCCCAGCACTCCTCGGAAGCCTCACTTTACGTATTTCTCAGCACTCCTCGGAAGCCTCACTTTACGTATTTCCCAGCACTCCTCGGAAGCCTCACTTTACGTATTTCTCAGCACTCCTCGGAAGCCTCACTTTACGTATTTCTCAGCACTCCTCGGAAGCCTCACTTTACGTATTTCCCAGCACTCCTCGGAAGCCTCACTTTACGTATTTCTCAGCACTCCTCGGAAGCCTCACTTTACGTATTTCCCAGCACTCCTCGGAAGCCTCACTTTACGTATTTCTCAGCACTCCTCGGAAGCCTCACTTTACGTATTTCCCAGCACTCCTCGGAAGCCTCACTTTACGTTTGCTAAATAAGAACTTTGTAAATACGGTGTGGGAAGATTATTTTAACAGATAAGTTTGCTGCTTTACTTTTTATTATTTTGTTAACTTGATGTGTTCGTCATGTCCCGTCCCGACGCGTCCGCCCGCGTGATATTCGGTTTATTGTTATGCCAAAGCATGTGTATGAATGTGCTAGAAAAGGGGGTAAAAATAATGTCACGTCTATTTAAGATAATAATTGCCCCGGAGTGTATGAAGAGCCGAAATCTACTGCAATACGTCTCTGTAAACAGTCCGCGTATATGCACTTAGGAAAAAAACAGCCGTTATATAAGGTGAGTTTAATTTATGCAGCCAAACTCTTACTGGAGACTCGATAAGTGCTCAGTAACAAGGTTTGATGACACTTTTTGTGAAATTCGTAAATTAAGTATTCTTTTCGTGTTCCTTACGAACGCAAGCCCAGCCCAGAGTCAATTACTATGGGCTTTCTGTGGCCGTGATAAGACGAATTCTAAATACCTTGACTCACACAAATGTAAATATTTACACTATGCAAGACACAAATGACAATACATGTTTGGTATCATTTTGAAAAGCCAGCTAGTACGGTGGTCATGAGTGTATAAGTATAGTCTGTCAAAAAAGTGTTGAGATGAAAATGAAACTTTAATGAACTTTATTGGACTTAAACGTTCAAGTAGTATAATTTAGGTAATATATGTATGAAATAACAACGCGGTTAACTAAATTTAACAGATTTTGTACTTGTTTGTTTGGTGTAACCAGGCGAAAGATAAATAGTTTCTTCAATATTCATTTCAACACTTTTTTGACAGACTTTATCTATGGGTCATTGGTTACAGCTCACTAAAAGAAGTACAAAATTCGTAGTAGTCGTCGTGTCCGCAAAATATATATTTTTTCAAATTTTAAATGATATTGCTGATTAGTATTGTACTGAAGCCAAAACTAAACATTTTTGAATTTTTGTCTGTCTGTCGTATGTATGTACATATAAAGGCTATATGTACGTATATTCCGTTTTAACTCGAGAACCACTCAACGGATTTGGATGCGGTTTATTTTATTATCATCGTAGTCAACATATAGGCTATACACCCCGTTCATAAATGCTTAATATTGTTTTATCTATCTTCATAAAATAACACCCAAGTTGAGAACGGGGTAGAGATTAAATAAACGCGGGCGCAGCCGTAGGTGAAAGACTAGTAATAAATACACTTCCATTTTATAAAGCGGTATACAACGAACTCTTCTCAGGATAGAGAAATATTTCGTTGCAAACTATCCTCCGTTTGAGTTTGCGTTGGCGGTGTATCTTTCAACAGTTTGTAATTAAAAATTTTAAAAGTCAATTAAACTTTGGTTCCGCAGAGTTCATCTGCTCTGTGGTTCCGTCGGTTTATAGATTGGAATCGTAATGAATGGGCAAAATTAAAGAGCGATAGACCGATAACTCACAATTATCGGGTCGGTAAAACGAGGTGGAAATACTTTACACTTCTGCAGACGATTTTAGATGAGGCTGAGAGAGGCTGAGCGACAATCTTAGAAAGAATATTAAATATCTTAAAATTATAATCTATTAGAATAGGTAATCGCTCTTTTTTTTTGATTGATCAATGATATAAATTTAATTAGTTATGAAAAAAAATCTTAAATAACAAAAATATATTTTTCATCACTATAATGCTCTGAAAGTAAGTCGTATAACTCGAAATACGGGAGGTAAATTCGATTTACCTACCTAGGGAGGTAAGTAAATTTGAAAATGAAACGAGTGTCCCTTACAGTCACTAAATATGTAGTATTGTAGTCAATCACTCGTCTCGCCAAATGACAATGGAATATATCTGTTCTGCCTATTTCCTTTTTATTTTTTTAATCTGTATTTTATTTATATATTATTATGGAAAAATGTGACTTGCATGTAAATATGGTAAGAAACATCTTAAAAAGACGTTTATGACTTAAAACAACCACTAAATTAGTTTTATTTTTAAAACAATCACACTGGCCAGTAAGACGAGATAGAACAAAAAAAAAAAGAAAAAGTCACATGAAAATAAAATGGCGGCATTAAAATTATCTTGGTGAAAACGTTGTTGCAAACATAATTTCATAATTGATTAACGACATATTTCATTGATTGCACGTCGAATTCATTTTTATATCCTGCAAAAAAGTGTTATTAGTTATTTAATAGACCCTTGATAAAAGTGTAAAACCGAAACCGGTTGGGATAAATACAATTACTGTGAAACAAACAAGTAGGTGTAGGTGCAGTTAATCATCATGTTATAATTTTGTAAGTTTTTTTTTATTTCCTCGCATTAGTGATGTAGAGGTGTGCGCCTAAATATCTCAGGTGCAATTGATCGCTTACCACCCTTCTATAACAATCTACTATTTCACCTCACGAGCTCGGAAAGGCTCTGTTTATCATTCGAAATCTGGGTTGAAAAGCGCACTTTATTCGCTAGCCTGGAAAGTGTTTTTAAAATTCGAATATTTATATTCAATAATAGGTTTGGCACAATAATATTACATATAGCTTTTGCCCGAGGCTCCGCCCGCGTGTTATTCGGTTTAACGACATGTTTTTTTCCGGGATAAAAAGTAGCCTATGTGTTAAGTTAGGGTATAAGCTATATCTATTCTAAATTTAATCCAAATCCGTCCAGCCGTTTCAGCGTGAAAGAGTAACAAACACACACACAACTAAATTTAATCCACATCCGTCCAGCAGTTTCAGCGTGAAAAAGTAACAAACACACACACAAACTTTCGTATTTATAATATTAGTGTGATGATATATAGAACCTTATTGGTTTCGTATATAATAGTTTATATTCTCTGCAGCCAGTCCACTGAAATACAAATACTTATTTCATGTCATGCGCCAGCCTCATTTAAAGAATAATCGCACTGGCCAGCAAGAAAATTTGATTAAAAACAAAAACTTTAAAATTTCCTTCTCTTTGTTAAATTCACTTTCCTTTCCTTTCTTTCCTCTTTATATAATTTTCGGGAGAAACTTAAATAACATTTAATCTATTTAATTTAGATTAACTAAACTTTTTCTAAAAAAGGTTAAAAAATTGTCCAAATCGATGCCACCGGGCAGAGTGCCAAGAAGGCTGGCGGCATTACCTCGTTGGATGACGAGACTAAGTCTTTAGCCGAGGTATGCCCCCGCCCTCCGGTCACCCGAGGCATCGACCAGGCGCGACGCTACCTCTTTGAATAGACGTCGCGCGTCGGGTCCCCGCGGCCCGAGGGTTTCGACGCCAAACGGCACAAACCTGCATCCTTCCCCGAGGTTTGCATATTTGCGCCGCTTGTTAGACTCTGCCATCAGCGCCGCAGCGCCGGCCTTGGCTGCGGTCGCTTGGACATGGGATGGGGCCAACGTAACGACGCAGGTCGCATCCCATACCAACGACCGGCCGTTCTGCCACGGAACGAGCGTCATGCCGTCGTGCCTCTTGACATCGTCGCGTGCGAGTCCATTTGGCTCTAAAACTGCGGGAACGCTGGCGCTGGCAAGGGCGCGACGGAGGACGTCGTTGATGGTAGCGTGACGTGACAGACGTCAAGCTCTGCGGAAGCATGCAAGCCGCGGTGGCCCAACTAGTCAACCCTTTCTCCACAGCGGCACCGATGTGGTTTATTAATTTTTGCCCCTATCCGCAGGCCTACAGCTAAAGTAAAAGTTGTCTTATCCAGCAGCGTCTCAATGTTGGAGGATGGGATGGCATTTAGCCAATATCCTGACTCCTTTTCACTTGTAGCTAAGAGACGAGCACGCTCTGCAGAATTTTGAGTGCTTTCTTAAAGGTTCTTCTGAGTTTTGAGCGGCTCATCTTAGTTTGTTTTTTGATCAAATCGAAAGAAATCATAAAATACTTATTAGCGAGGCTAGCAGCGACGAAGATGTAAATACATAAAAGCGTACGATTTGTTCAAAGCATGGAGACATTGCAAAGGCGCGAATACGTTTTCGGAGACAATAATCCAATCATACTTCATTGAACTATCTGAAACAAGAAAATCAAGCACACTTTGGAGTATTTACTCGATGCTTAAAGCCACAATAAAAACGAAAAATTATGTACACACAGATAAATATTCCAAACTGCTGGCGTTTTTAAAGCTAAAGGCAAGCATCCACAAACCAAAAAATCCAAGGTTTTCACCACTTCTAAGATTGAGGAGTTTCTCAACGAAGCACCCGACTCCAAATTTCTTGCTACAAAAGTACGTATTTCGCTTTTTTTAATGTAACATCTTTGTACATAGGTAATTTTACGTGAAAGTATATATTGCCGTAAAACTTATTTTCTTCTTTTGCGTTACAGGTTGTCCTCATTATTGGCATTAGTGGGGCGTGCCGGACTAATGAACTCACGTATCTTACAACGAAAAACATTGAGAAGCATTCAGAAAAGTTGCTCTTGGTTAAGTTATCAAACACGAAGACCAATATTGATAGGAACTTCGTGATTCGTGACGAATATGTCAAAATTGTAGATAAATATCAAGCCTTGCGCCCTGCTAATACACCAATTGATCGATTTTTTTGCAATATCGCAAAGGAAAATATGTCAGACAGCTTATGGGAAGTACTAAAATTTTGGTGGTTTGCCACGACAAATTGCCACTTTCCTTGGACTACAGGAACCAGAGCAATACACGGGGCATTGTTTTAGGAGGACGTCGGCCACACTTTTGGCTGACTCGCAGCGGCTGGAAGTCCAGTACATCGGCAAAAGGATACATAGAGGACTCTATAGAAAACAAGTCAAAAATATGCAAAGGCATCGTTGGAAGTATATTTTTAAAACAGTCATGCCCAGATCCTTGGACTTGTCCTTCAACTTTCAAAGACAGCGCGATAAAAAACCGTTCGAATCGCCTGCCAATCCATCTGTGTCTCCAACATTCACAATGGAATCCAATGAAATTGAGCAGTGTTCCGCAAATTTGCCAAATAATTTACTTAGTAACAGTACACAAGTTACAAACACAAGCATATCAGTTCTAAAAAAAATGTAACTTTCAATATTACCAATTGCAGTAATTTTACTTTTAATTTTTGAAATAAATAAACAATAATTTAATATTTATTAAAACTGTTTTTCTTGCACCTAACATTTTCCTCGCTTTAGTGAGGTGAAAAGTTTTGTGTTTCGCTCGGCAGCAAAGTTATTTAGCGTCTCGTACCTTATACAAGATACTCGCGCCAAAAATTAACTTTCCAGCCTTGCATAACAAATAACTATAAATCTAAACTAAGTTATAAAAGAAAAAAATCTACAAACTAAAACTACGTACCTAAAACAGAACAGTAAAAAACTTTTTCTAAATCACTGCCAAATAGGACGGCGGCGCCCATGACTCTGGCTGCGTTACCCCGTTGGATGGCTAGGCTTATGCGTTGTCCGAGGTACGGACGAGGGTCACCCGAGGCGTCTAATAGGCGCGAAGATATTTCGTGAAAGAGTCGACGCGCTTCTGGCCCCCACAGCTCTAGGGTTTCAACCCCAAACGGCGCAAATATGTGCTGGCTCCCAAGTCCACATATTTGCGTCGCTTAGCTGATTCTGCTGTTGCTGCCGCCGCGCGGCGCTTCGACGACATGATAGGCCGTGGTGGTTCTAAACTTTCTTGTTCATCTTCGTTATGTATAAAATAACCAAATAGCTATAGATCCATAATAGCTATAAATCTTTAGAATTTTTCTCTGCAAATAACCTTTAGCCAAAGGAAGACCAATCGTCCAAGTCCAACATAACGACATCTTTTAAAATCAGACTGTCCTGCAGTAAAATCTTGAAAAGTAATTAAGTACCTACATAAATACCGTTTCCTGACTCGCACAAGTTTCCTCTTGCATTTTCTTTAGCTTCTATGTTCGTGGTAGTAAAGAGGCTTTTGCGAAGACAAGGAAGTGCGACTGTTTGTGAAACCTAGCTTCCTTTGTTGTCTAGACGACTGCAGAGAGGGTAGTTTTGTTTTATTTGCTCTATGACGACAGACGATGCAGTGTAACTAATGTCCTAATGTATACATATATAATAAAAACATAAATAGGGTTTTGCCGTTACAAGAAAAATAAATAGATGTCCTAAACCGTAGACCCCTAATAGTAATTTAAAAAAATTGCAGGGTGGGTAGTATTGTTTTTATTTGCTCTGAGACAGACGATGCAATGTAACTTGTGCCCTAATCTATACCATGCATCTATCCATCCATCCATCAGCCCGTGTTCGTCCACTGCTGGACGGGTTTTCCCAAATTTCGCCACTCATGGCGGTCCTCCGTCCTCCTCGTCCAGCCGCCACCCGCGACGTCCTTCAGGTCGTCGGTCCGGCGGGCACGAGGTCGGCCTACACTATGCTTTGCTGTACGTGGTCTCCATTCTAAAGCCTTTTTGATATATATGTCAGTGTGAAATTGTTAAATCCGTTAGTTTATAATTTCACTACGTTATAAGGTTAGTTTATCAAAAAATCCAACAAAAACCTGCCGTGTAATTATAAACTCACTAGTAAAATCCGATTTTATTATCTTACGTTTATATACGTAGCATAATAAACAAACAAATTAAACCTTCCTTTAATATTATGCCAATTAAACTGCATTATAAGATAGAAAACCGGTCAAGTGCGAATAAAACTCGTGCCCTGATATTTCCGTACATACAGTTAAAAACACAAAATAATTCCACGAGCAGCTATTACAACCCAACTTAAATTGACACGTACTATCTATTAAACTCTATGTATAAAATAGGTCTAATTGAGTTAGTCAAATAAACTTCCGGAATAATTAAATGGAAGTCATCAAGTAAAAATAAAAGTTACTATACAATTAAGGAGTTTTTAACCGAAACATAATAACAATCTTAGCAATTAAGCAATCTGGTCTAAATAGGATTTATAAGGTGATAGATAAGTAACAGATATTAGAAAACATTTTTATTTTTGTTTATTTTATTTTGTTAAATTATCGGACATGCATTTAAAGTTTCAAGTGAGAGTAACGTACTATTATCTATTATTTCAATTTAATTTCAATTTGAACGATTTTATATATTTTTTCTCAATCAATAATTAATTCTTATCAATAATAAACACGTTTCAAACTTATGTGAATTTTATGTAATGTCAAATTTTAAAACGCATGCAATACAACTATATTGCTATGCCCAAGAAAGGGTATCATGTTATAGAACCATATAATACTTTGTTATTATTAACCATGCCAACATATGTACTACATGAATGCAATAAATAAATGAAATGAAATGAAATGAAATCTTCTGAAATTTTTCTTTGTATACTATGTGAAAATTTAATCTCCCCTGGAAGTGACTCAAGTTTTATATGGTGAGTCAGTCAGTCAGTCAGTCGTGATAAATGGGTCATTTCAAAAATAATGCACGCCCCTTTCCTTTTTTGGGTGTCCCATGCATATATATATTTTTTTCTATTTCCAGGCTATCAGCCACGGAAGTTTCTTATTTTTTACTTAAATAATAAGTATCTGAGAACCAATTACAATAATTTCATTTTTAATACATAACATATTTAATGGATTTATCTATTATTGAAAATACTGAAAATGACGGTTTCATACTGTCCCATCGGTGAAATTTGTAACTTCTGACTGCGTTTTAAAACATTATTCTTCTACATAAGTTATTATTTTTTTGTTGTTAAACAAAATAGTATCTTGAGTTTTATTTTATATTAATGATTTATTTAAATAATGAATAATTCTCGAAAAAAACAATTTTAAAGCTTGTCCCACGATTTCACATCTTTGAGACATGTCTACTTTTGTAACGATCATTACTAAAACAACTTGCCGAAAAATGTGAAATAATTTAGGCTGGAACAACACTATAGAAGAGCCAACGAGAGATGGCCCCTATGACAGCTGCGTTTAGTGATGGGGTGCATTTTAATTTCGGCATAAATAAAAATCAAGTGCGACTAGCGACTTGAGTAAATAAAATATCGATTTATTTGACACGTCATACAACATGCATCATAATAATACAAATGGCAAATGTACTTATGCTTACATTAACAAAGCAGCCATAAAATCTAGAAAACTGGTATACAATTTTTTTATCATAAAAAGATATAGTTTGTAAACAGACGGAGCCGTACGATTAATGAGAATAGGAGCCGTACGATTAAGGAGAATAGAACCCGTTATTTATTTATTACAATTCAGCCACTAACATTCCTAATGATCCCTTGTGTTTTGAAAAAATTAGAAACTTTTGCCATATTATCTTTATAAAATCGAAAAATGATCATCGAAACGAGTAGTACATCACTTTTTGCTGCCAGCAACAATGAAGTATTAGATTATTTTAGTGACACTTACCCATAAACAATTATGAAACTTGGTAGGCATTTAAACGTCATAGGTGCCTTCTCTCGTTGGCTCTAGTTTAGTCAAAAATATGTCACGTCTACTGAGCAGCAGCTTTGAGTTTAGTCGAGAAAGTGCCGTGCTGAGCATCGGAAGAATTCTCTCACTTTTTGTTGCAAAAAATTGTTTCGTTTTGTTACGAAATTTACTAGGTTTATTTATATTTTATCTATTTTGTAATAACTGAAAGTTAAAAATGATTTATCTATAATGGAAAACGTGTACTGTTTATAGTTAAATCTGTGAGGAATTGTAAAATAATTCAAAATTTCTATGACAGGGCCCTGATTTTGTTACGTCTTTTTTGTTACGTAACTATTTTTGTTCATCCATGGTAACTATAAATAAAAATACAAATAATGAAAACAAATAGCATTATGTACTAAATATTTTTTGTGAACCTTAAAATTTATTAAATTAAGAAGGTATCTGTAAAGGAAATTTAAACGGGAATATCTCAAGCACTGTAAGTTTCATTTATGAAATTTAAGATTTTAGATACTTCCGGAGACTTCAATAGATATGTTAAATTGCAACTTCGTAGGTCTAATAAGAAATGAGTTATGGGGGTCGAAATTAGCTCTAAATGGTACGTGTAATATACCACACGACCGGTGTGCACCGGC
This sequence comes from Ypsolopha scabrella, assembly GCA_910592155.1. Classification (NCBI taxonomy): domain Eukaryota; kingdom Metazoa; phylum Arthropoda; class Insecta; order Lepidoptera; family Ypsolophidae; genus Ypsolopha; species Ypsolopha scabrella. The sequence goes on along the minus strand of OU342972.1, from coordinate 7,746,899 downwards.
CGGCCTTTCTTTTTAGAACTCGGCCTGGACTGGACAAGCTTCCGCATATTTTATATAAGTGACTTTCGTTTATATAGCGAAATCAATACCGGAGACTCGGTAAGTGGTCAGGGCCAAGATTGGCCCTTTCTATGAAATATGCTAATAGAGTCGAGGTTGTTCTTGAACAAGTATGATAGCACAAAAAATATTTCCGTATTTCGAAAACAGAGTCATTGAACCTTGCTCTGACTACTTACCTAGTCGCCATTATCAATTTGGCTGTACGAAAGTCACCTTATAACCCCGCTTGTAATGGTGCGATCAATCTCATTAATGTTTGATCACCGATCACTAACTAAAAAGTCTAGGCTTTTATCGAATATTTGAACGCGGCGTTTGTCACAGCCGCATCGTTGACAGTAGCTGTCGCGCCTCATCGATCGCCCGCCCCCACCTGTGGCCGGCGCGGCGGCAACGGCTATGGTGCTGGTGCACTAGTTGTTTACGTAAATAACTACGTTTCAGCCCTTAGCGTCACTAGGCCCCTAAGCTCCAAGGATAGCTCCAAGTGGAGAGCCGACCATCCGCCTGAGCCCAGCAGGCATCCCACCTCAACATCATTATCATCATCATCAACAAGTGTCTGTTCTCGATTATGTGATCGTTATAATATAAATAGAGACAACCCTACAGAGAGCATGGTACTTGCTCTCTGCAACCCTACATACTTACAAGGAGATCATAAATATACAAACCAAAAAACAAAACAATCCATCCATCCATCAGTCTGTTTCGTCCACTGCTGGACATAGGCCTTTCCAGGATTTCGCCACTCTTCGCGGCCTCCTGGAAGAATTGCCCATACTCACACACGCTGGGCAGGCGGGTTGGTGAGCGCGGTACCGAACCCCTTGCACCAGTGACGCCGCTGCCCGTCACTAGTCTGTTTTAAATAAGGCCCGGCGATTGGGGATGGGTATACCGCCATCCATCGGTCCCAGGCGATGATGGGCCGCCTGGTTTTGCCTGAGAGCTGTTCTGTTACTCTCCCCCGAATAACTTCGGGAGGATTTGCGAGTAAGATGGTGGTACCTCCACAGTCAAGCCCAGCATCAGCTCTACCACCTAGAGAGATAGAAGAAAAAAATCTAGAAGATAAAAAAAAATATATACAAACCAAAAAACAAAACTAACAACACCTTAAATTAGATTAATTATCTTTAAACCAAAGTTTCTTGAGTCGTTAACGGGTTTAAAATACTAAATCTGAATACTGAATCAACTAACTTCTTTTTGTATGAACGAAGACGCCCAAACCGATTTTTTATATGGTGCGCGGGGGGAATACTGCACCAGTAGGTAACAGAGCAGAGCCGCGGGTTAGTAAACCATTACTAATAATAAAGTAGTAAAAAAGTCGTGTCTTTTTGAATGAAATAGGTTATTTATTACTATTGTACTGAGGCCAAATAAAAGTTTTTAGAAATTTTGTCTGTCTGCCTGTATGTATGTATATTCACTTTTAACTCGAGAACCACTCAGCGGATTTGGATGCGGTTTTTTTAATTATTATCGTAGTGACCCCTGTCAACATATAAGCTTTAATCATAAAATAACGCCTATTCCGAAAACGGAGCAGAGATTGAAATTGAGAAGGCAGAGCCGCGGGCAAAGGCAAAAAAACAAAACTGCGAAACGTAAGTATTACATTCTAAGGACCCGTTCTCCGCCGTTTATTGCATTACGTAGCAATCCTTCACAACGTTTTAGACCGAGTCTAGTAACTTCTCAGACGCATAAATTACGACGAGCTTGCATTATTTTGCACTTTCTAATAATCTGTCTCTAAGTAGAGACAGACAAATTTAATGTCTATCGGTCAATTGTGTTTTCAATTGGCGGGCAACTACGCAAATCTATACATATGGTGTTATTTTGGGGCTATTTCGATAAAAATTGCACTTTTTGAAGTTGTTTACCTGCTTTTCAGAAGAAGCCACTAATTTGATAAATCAGTATATAAATTTCGGAACCTTTTTCTAGTTTTCTTCAGTAAAGTAACGCGATTGCGTAACTTTCGCTCGATAGAAATAATTCTTGAAATGAGATTTCTTCTAGACTTTTTTTCATAGCATGACAAATAAGAATGACATACAGACCTGAACGATATTTTATTAGATAGATTTTAACGATATCTAAATTTTCTTAGTTGGAAATTTTGATAGCTATTTTAGTTCATTTTATATAAATTTAAAGCCGACATTTTGCTATTTTTTCCGGAATCCGTCCCTCTCGCACTGCGGAGCGTTCTGCATGGAGTAACAGTGACCTTTGTAAGCGTGACATGTCTTTGAACTGAATTTTATTAATAATCTGGCAAATTCCATACAAAATGAAAAAACCGAATCTTTGAAATTTTAATAAAATATGTATGAAATTCTGATAAAATATACAGGGTACTGTTTTGAGATGATTAATCCCTCGTTAGGTAATGCCTGATTTATGAAATAACTGACAGGGTATGTTGAAATCGGGTCTTATTAGACTATGATTTACGTTGCGCTTGCTGTTACGTATTTGAAAATGTCTTGTTAATAAATATACCAGGTGTAATTGGACTGAGACCTTTAAATAAAACCACATACTCTACTGATCACACTGAACAACTCTCTGGAGAAAAATACCCGCGCCAATCTTTAGAGAAGATATTCAACTGTAACCTAAGGACTTTATCTCGGAGGAGAGAAGAGACCTTCTCTTTGAGAACGCTGCGTCTGCGCAGCTGTTTTACGGAAGACGCTGTTTCCTAAAACGCCCGTATGTCAATGCGTTAAGGTACACGCATTTTTGTTTGAAACTCAAATATTTCCCAAACTATTGGTTAGCGCGGGTATGCTTCTTGCGAAAAGTGGTTCAATATGATCGGTAAAATATGTGGTTTCATTTGATGGTAGCACTCTATTTACACCCGGTATATCGTAACGACATGAATCCCCGAGAGGGTGTCAGAGGTGTTCCGAGTATGAACTTTGAAATGCAAGTCACAGTCCATATTCGGTACATCCGCGTTTCACCGACGATTATTACGTCCCAGCGTACTTCGGGCAAAAACAAAAATACACGCTTTTTTAGGGTACGCACGCAGGTTTCCTCACGATGTTTTGCTTCACCGTTCAGCAAGTGGTAAGTAAGAACAAATTAATATATTCTATAATTAAGCATATAAATTCCGAAAAACTCATTGGTGCATGCCCACCGGGGATTGAACCTGGGTCTCAAGATTGAGAGGCCATAGTTCTACCCTTGAGTTACCGCTGCTATATTCTTGTTAAGGGTGTATAATACCATCCATCCATCCATCAGCCTATTTCGTCCACTGCTGGACATAGGCCTTTCCAGGATTTCGCCACTCTTGGCGGTCCTCCTGGAAGAAATGCCCATACTCACACACGCTGGGCAGGCGGGTTGGTGAGCGCGGCGCCGAAACCCTTGCACCAGTGACGCCGCTGCCCGTCACCAGTCTAATTTATATAAGGCCCGGCAATTGGAGATGGATATACCGCCATCCATCGGTCCCAGGCAATAGTGGGCCGCCTGTTTTTTTTACCTGAGAGCTGATCTCTTACTCTCCCCCGAATAACTTCGGGAGTTAAGAGTTAATCTTGGGGGCCATACCTAGTACGTTTCTCTTCAAAACATCAGTTTTGCATTCAAAAGCAGCCCACTAAGTAAGATGGTGGTACATCCACTGTCAAGCCCGGCATTAGCTCTACCACCTATAATAATAATAATACCATGGACGAATATAATACCATATGATATGTTAATACCTCACTTCGCTTTGCATGATCCTGTTTTACACCAACAAATACTGCAACAATCACTCTGAAATTAATATACGATTAAGTTGAGGACTACTGCTATGTCCATGCTGTTGTGAAAACTTGATTCCATTAAATTACCTCCAAACCGTACAATAACCTGATAGCATTCAATGAATACTTGAAATTAGGTCTGAAACTTTGCATAATATAACTAATATTAGTATAAAGCAGCTGCAGACCGTTCCATAAAAATGAAAAAACCATCAGTGTAGCCGCGATTTCAAAATAACTGATGTTTTTGCGTGCGCGGCATCTAATTAGAGTAGGATAGACAGTTAAAAAGCAGAAGCGTGTAAAAAGTAGAGCAGGACTGTGAATTGAGGTATTATGGGCCCTTATTAAAGTTATTGTAAAAACGTTCTGACTTTTTTTTATTTTCTGTTGTGTCTGAAACGGTTTCTGAGAACACAGGAAGCCATTTTAAAATTTTGTGAAAGACATTGTATAGAAAACTAGACTTTGCACTACGATACGAAAAACGAGCCGAAGGAGAAGGACGTAGGCACTCGTTGGTCCCTTTCTAACACGCTTGGCACTCAAAAACACCATATAGGTATATTGTATATACTACTTGCTTTTGCCCGCGTCTAAGAGATTTTAGTGGAAATAAGGAAAACAAAAGAATATTATTTTTTGAACGACAATATGCAACGGTCACCACGTTTTACCAAAGTGCTAATAAATACCAATCAAATAAGCCCAAACTCAAAGGGTCTGCTGTTGACCATTGAGGAGATCCCATACCCACCTTCCAGTGCCATCGTCAGACCCTGGTCATAAAGTTTTACCAAAGTGCTAGAAAAGACTAATCAAATAAGCCCAAACTCGAAGGGTCTGCTGTTGTCCGTTGGGGAGATCCCGTACCCACCTCCCAGTCCCATCAGCAGATCCTGGTCACCATGCTTTACCAAAGTGCTGATAAAGACTAATCAAATAAGCCCAAACTCGAAGGATCTGCTGTTATCTGTTGAGGAGATCCCGTACCCATCTTCCAGTCCCGTTATTAAACCTTGGTCTGGTCACCATATTCTACAATTACTCACCAAGACCGACAAACAAACAAACAAATCTTTCTTCTTTGTATGAAATAGACAAACTTTAACGTGAGCTGATTTGAACCAGATTGCGTCAAATCCGATATTTTGAAACATGCAGCGCCATCTAGTATATTAGAGTAAAAACCATTTCAACTCCAGCGTATTGAGCTATTTTCCAGGATAGGTCCACAGAGATGGCGTTACCTTGCGGAAGTCCATCACTAAGTTATGGATATATGAATATAATTTGCAATATTCCGCTAAACAATTCTTGCTATTCAAAATGCAGATTCGTGCACCGCCCGCCCGCATAAAACATGCGACATGCAAGCAATACGAGCATAAAAGCAAAGCAATCTTAAATAACAAGCAAGAAAACTTATCGACACGTGTTTCGCCTCTGAACGAGGCATCCTCGGGATGTGTTGCTAGCTCGGCTTCTCCGCAGCAACTGATGTGTTGCTTGCCCTGCCGCTCCGCAGCAGCCATCGAGTAACTTATGCAGCAACCTTAGACCATTTAAAACGGGACTAGGCAAGCGCACTTATACCCCTCTGCCGAAGTACATGAACAATTTGTTCATGTAAGTTTGCTTGTGTGCGCGTTATGTGTCTGTGTTGCAGCTTTTGATTTAGTGTGATATATCAACTTTTCGCAGCAGTGTGCGTGAATGAGTAAATGTGTGCTGTGCGTGTTTACCCCCCCCTAATTATTTCAGTACTAAGAGTCGCGCTTTGCCAGGTCCCGTGTTAAATGGTCTAAGGCAGCAACTGATGTTGTTCGCCCGACAGCTTTAGCAGCTAGTGACGAGCCGCCGACCAAAATAATCAATATGGTATGTTATAATTATGTATTTAATAATTCGTATGAGATACTTTTGTTAATTATAATGCTATTACTATTCTTTAAAAACCAATTTATAAGATTAAAAATGTTGTAAATGATAATTGGAATTGTATAAAAATTATAATATTATAATGTAGCATTTTATTTCATTATAAATTTAATTATGGTTTTGTACTTTTGTAGTACAGTGGAGCCCACATCCACTTTCAGTATAAGCTGACCTCTCATTGTATAGGCTTCCCGTACAATGAAACGTCAGCTTATACTCAATGTGTATAGCTTGATGTGGGCTCCACTGTACCTACAATAATAATTATTGGTAATGGTAATAGCGTGCATTAAAAATATTTGAATCCTGAACTGAGTTCAGTTTGATCACCCGCTCACGCCCGGCGATCATGACATCTCTTTTGCACGCGTTGAATTTGATATGCTATCCCGCTGTCAGTGATGAGCGGGCGATCAAACTGAACGCGGCCCTGAATCCTCTTTTGCACGATAACATTTTCAAAACGTGAAACGCGATAATATGTGCGAAATATCCCTCGTTTAATAGAAAGAGACAGAGATAAGAGACAGAGAACAAGAAAGAGAGAGAACATCTGGTTTTGAAACACTTGCGAGTGATTCCAGTGAGAAAATAGTTTTAAAACGAGTTTGATAGTCGTTCAAAAACTCACACTGGGTTCGGTTCGTACCCCGGGTTCCTCAGCTGGGTTCCAACACTAAACCGTGCAAAAATCAACACGGGTCGCAACACCGACCGTTCAAAAATAGCAGTGTCGCTACACCGGTGTCGAATTTTTCAACACCAACTCTCTGAGCAGGGTTTGCAAGGTGCGTATAGAGACGTCAAAATGACAGTTATAAATCAATACGAAATCGATTGGAAATATGTGAAATGACGTTTGGAGTGTAGCAACTCGGCAAAACCCGTTCAAAAACTCAATGTTGCAACCCCAGTGTTCCTATATACCCACCCTATGGTTCTTTAATGAACGCACTTCCGGGTGACAAACGTCAGTCTCAAATCTAATTCAAAGGCGGGAAACTGAAATTGCCTTTTGTAGTCACAGGAAAATATATATATATAGATAAATGAGCTCTAACGAGCCTAATGCAAATTTCACAATAATAATTTTCCCTTTTTTCCCTTTGAAAGTGATTAATACCTACATTTTTATGGTTTTGAATTTTGTCCAAAACCCGTCAAAACTAGTATGATCGCCCGCTCATCACTGAAAGCAGGATAGCACATACAAATTCAACGCGTGCAAAAGAGATGTCATGATCGCCGGGTGTGAGCGGGCGATCAAACTGAACTGAGCCCAGACAGTGGGGAAGAAAACTGGCAATTTTTGCCACCGAGGGCGCTGCGGTCGCTTGACCCAAGGAAAGCTTCAGTATCTGTCAAATACCATACAAAACTTAGTTTACAATAAACTTAAACTAGTATTGATGAAATAACGACGCGTTGTGTAGCGATTGGTTGAAATAACAATGGACATAATTCATTTTCCTAAAGTTTTACGAATGAAAAAACTATGGGAAAAGGCCACCAAGATCCAAAGATTTACGGAGGAAAGACAGTGCTACTATTAATATCATAATAGCTCTCTGGCGGTGGTAAATCCATCTTTATATCATTAGTTTCATGTTGCTGGGGTATCTCAAAGTTACGATTCCGATCAAATAAGTTGAGCCTGAAAGAGAAATGATAGGTTATGATTATTGTGTTTGTAGGTCCTAAAGCATTGAAAATATACTAAAATTACCGTGTATAGTTAAAAGATCTTACCAACTCAGTAAATAACATGAAACCTATCAAACTATTAATAAAATTAGGTAAAAAAGAGAATGTAAATACCTGTTAACCATATCAGCTTTTCGATCTTTTAATGTAGCTCCTCGGCTCTTAATTCAGTTTTTAACTGAGAAACCGTCCACGTAGACTACATTTTTCACCGCCATAGCAAAATGAACGACAATTCTGGGTTTTATTGTTGTAATATCGAAGATCACAAAAAAATCCAAAATGACAGATGCTTTGTTATGAGTCAAGCGTTAGCAGCGCCATCTGCAAATAGCTTTGCGTTTTCTTCCCCAAGCCAGTGTGATCATCGCTGTCAGGTAACAGATTGGTTACCCTCGGTTTAACTCGGGTCAATTTTTGAACGCTCTAGGGTGAAATTCGCATCATTCCGAGTGAAATTCACTCGATTCGAAAAGGAACTTAGGCTGAGATTCAGAGTGCATTTTGAGTCCGAACTCAAGAGGAACTCAATCTTACAAACGTCACTCTAGTATGGGATCACGTCGCTTTTTGACGTTTGTAAGTTCGAGTTCGGACTCAAAATGCACTCTGAATCTCAGCTTTAGGGTTGCTCGGACGGGAGTATTTTGTTTTTCAAACGGTTCTTCTGATACAGAGCGTTCCGAATGAGAATAGCAGTGCTAAAACTACTCACACCCGGCCATCAAGTCATTCCGAATGGGTAATGGCGTCCATCACTGTTTAAACTTATGATCAATTCGGAACTCTTTTTTACACGACGTCAGTGACAGAAAAATTAACCTTAAGGGCCCATAATACCTCAAATCAGATGCCGTGCACGCAAAAACATCAGGTATTTTGAAATCTCTGCTACACTGATGGTTTTTTCATTTTTATGGAACTGTCTGCAGCTACTTTATACTAATATCAGTTATATTACCCACTGACGGGCGCGTCCGTTAATATTAATGGCCGCTACTGTGCGCCGAAACACTTACCTTAATTGCCGCGTCGCGGGCGGGCCACTTGATACATGGTTTTTTATCCTATAAAACCTTAATAAACTATCTACAGACTTACGGTGTCAATGGATTGATTTTGTAGATTGTTTATATTAACTTAAGAAATATGACCCCTGTGTTTATTTAATATGCCTACTTAGAATCGAGATACGTATGGTACAATTGTACAATATTTTCAAAGAGGGCTTCTGATTATTTTCTAATAGCATGCAAGAGTCATTCCTTTGGATTCCAACCATAAAATCAAAAATCCGTTTTGAATTTTTTAGAAAAACATACCATTATACCAAAAAGGTAGCAATTAATAGTAGCGAATTTTTTGCTGCGTTGGTGTGGAATGGCAAATATAAACAAATAATAGGCCAAAAGTATCGAATTTTAGCATTTATTTTCATTTTTGATGCTTTGTTTATTGTTATGTAATGTTTGTTTTCACCAAACAAGGCACAGGTCAACAATAATTAGCGAACATACATAATGATATTTTTTTGTACGTCATAAATTTTTCGTTTTCGTTCCGATGTTTTTTATCACTTTTAACATAGAACTTACAGATTTTTTTTACTTACACATTAACAGTTGGGATGTACATACTATCTAGATTAAATTTAAGATCAAAATAACCAAAAACCATACTTGCCATATGTGTAAATCCATTGTAAAACAACCAAAACGGAATGATTTTCGGTTTCTCACACACAGAAAATAACAGTTTGTCAAATACCATTTATGGCGTCAATATAGTCCACACACTATCTGACTAGAGTGGCAACCACACACAACCGATACATTCAATATAACAACAAAGCTATGACGACGCAATTGAGCACGCGCTGCAAAGCCACTTTCGTGGCTCTTGCGCATTCAAGGGTTTTTTTAAAAAGCCACTTTTAAGCTAATACGCACGTGGGTGGTTATGCAAAGTTTCAGATCTAATTTCAAGTATTCATTGAATGCTATCGGTTTATTGTACAGTTTTCAGGTAACTTTGTAATTTTTTCCTATCGAGAAAATTTAATGGAATCAAGTTTTTACAACAGCATGGACATTAGTCCTCAACTTTATCATATATTAATTTAAGAGTAATTGTTGCAGTATTTGTTGGTATAAAACAGGATCATGCGAAGCGAAGTGAGGTATTATGCACTCTTAAACACAATTTTAAGAAACTTGATAACGTTACGTGAATACTATAGGCTGTCTGAGATATCATGATATGGGTGGCAGTTCAAAGTTGACAGTTACAGTGATGTACCCTAACGAAATATAAACAATTTTATTTTAGTATAGGGCTATCAAATCGATTTTTTATTTGATTGATCTTTGATTATCCAAACTATTTTTTGTTAATTACTAAATTAAACGAACCAATAACTCCAGAGCTTGAGAGTTCAAAGATTTTTTTTGTTTTTCTCGGAATTTCACCAATAACTAAACAAAAAATCAACAAAAACTGTAACAAACGTCAAAACAAATAGCAGGTAAAGCAACCGCACCGAAAACACAAACCCTATGCAAGATGTACTCATACTGACACGATCCTTTATGATGGCCGCACCGATTCAGCGATATATTTTCTATTATGTAGTATCAGTACCTATGGGTTAGCGTTCCGATCCGCGCATCACGTAGCAAAAAGACATTATTTACTGAATATTTTCTTCGTTAAATTTAACAAATACACTGAGATTTTTGTTCCGATTTATAGAGGCATTATTTATTGTGTTTTTTCAATAATTATTTACATTATTTCTAAGACCTATTATTTTCTTTTGTGCCTGGGTGTATGTAGTATGGTGTGAGTAGTATAGGTGAAACGGAAAATTACGAACTGTCACTCATATCATAATATCTCGGACAGCCTATAACAAAGGGTATACTTTACCTACTTGTTGTGCAAGAGTTATTTGCGCCTCATTGAGAGCAATCATTACGTGTTGGTTTGTTCTTTCGTCAAAAATCCTTTTTTCTGGGCTCGTAATTATTTGGTACTATAAACTTAAGTTCACGAAGCGAACTAAAATCTCTGATTCATCGTTTAATATTAAACTCATAAACTACGTATAACCTATTTTTGAAATTGCCGCCGGCCGACTGACACTTTTGATCTCACCGTACGGTCCGAAATAGTATTACATCGTTAAAAGCCATGAATGATTTAGAGTGTGAGGGACCGCAAACGATGTGAAAGATAGCTCATGATTCGGACCGCATTAAAAAAGAACCCTCATAATCGCCCGGCGATCATGACATCTCTTTTGCACACGTTGTATTTGTATATGCTATCCTGCTGTCAGTGATGACGGGCGATAAAACTGAACGCAGCCCAGAATAAAATACGAGTATATAACTTTGTTCATTTAATTTTATTTTGTCAAAGACTGTAATAAACATAAACACTAATACGGTGCCGTGATTCGTGATGGAACAAGAAGAGTTTGTAGCACTGTTCTATAACGTAAACTCTGATTGCGACGATAGCCATTTTTATCGACTCCACAAACACATCTCTCTATCTATATATACTAATAATAAAGTGGTAAAAAAGTCATGTCTGTACATTGAATATTTTCGCGAAATTTTAAATGAAATGGGCTATTACAATACAATACAATACAATATAACTTTATTTGCACACCACAAAGAAGGAAACAAAAATAATATAAATTACAATAGCCAAATAACGTAGGTACAATCAGGCGGCCTTATCGCTTATAGCGATCTCTTCCAGACAACCTTTGGGTAGAATCTGGTTTAAAAGGAGATTGATGAATAGGCGGTGCACTAATTTTAAAATAATATTTAAATATACTATACAAAATCTACATTAATAAATTAAAAAAAAAATAATAATGTATTATAGATAAATAACATGAATGAATAAATATATACATACATACATATATTACATAAATAATAAATAAACTTTAAGAGGAATGTAGATAGTTCAGTGGTCAGAGTGAGAGGTAGTGTTCTTTTACCAGGGCTATTGGTACTGTACTGAGGCCGAAACAACAATTTTTAGAATCTTCGTGTATCTGTCTGTATGTTCCGTTTTAACTCGAGAACCACTTAGCGGATTTGGATGCGTTTTTTTCATTATCATTGTAGGGACCCCAGGGACCACCCAAGCCGGAAACGGAGCAAAGATTGAATAAACGATTTTATAACTCGAGATCCACTTCACGGATTTGCATGCGGTTTTCTTTATTATCATCATAGTTACCCTGGTCAAAACATAGATTACAAAAGGTGTGCATAAAATCACGCCTAGGCTGAAAACGGGGCAAAGATTGAATAGACACAAACGGAAAAGGCCAGGTATTATATACCACATGGTATGGGAAGTCTGATTCGAATTTATATCCGAAACCCACGCGAACGAAGTCGCGGGCAAAAGCTAGTTCACAAATATAAATTCTTCCATTTCGACGTGTTTTCCACGAGACTTTTGTCTGAAATTATGGAACGAAAATCATTTTTGACGTTTCATTCCGTTCAAAGCTCTAAAGTCATACGAATGAATGAAGACATTTGCTTCACTCATGGATTATTTGCCATTCACCTCATTCATTTGTAATCGATTTTAGCGATGTAATTCTATTTCGGACCCGTACGGTCCAGTGCTTACGCTCGGAAGCATGGGCGATGATAACACAACCATTTTAGGGCTATCGTTATCGGGCTAACGTGTCAACGTGTCGGAATGACGATAGACGCGATGTAATCAATTGTTTTGACTCGGAACGCGCTGCTAGTAATGCGAAAATTACACTAGGCCACCTGATTGGTGCAACCAGATTTTTCTTTCTCTTTCTCCTATATAGAATCTATCTCTTTCTGTTAAACGAGTGAAATTTCGAACTATGATCGCACCGCACGTTTTGAAATGCTTCCTTATTATGATTCTTTTCTGCCATTTTTATAATAATCTTTATTCTTTAAATTCTCATACAAAGTTTTCTAAATCATTCATGACGTTTTAACAACTATTTTAGGGCTATCGTTATCGGGCTAACGTTGACTCGGAATGACAATAGACGCGATGTAATCGATTATGTTTTGACTCGGAACGCGCTGCTCGTAATGCGAAAATCACACTGGATACCTACTCCGAAAATGATTACGATATTTCGATAAACGACCGACACACGACCGAATCTATTTTGCCTTGTCTACCACGAAACACTATCGTTTTCGATATTCAACTAACGTATCGTACAAAGTTCGATCGTGACCGAATGATTTAACGAAATCATTGTCGATGGCTTTTTTTTTCTTTTTTTGCTCTAACAATAACCGGATGTGTAAAAAAAAACGTTCCGACAACTTGACATTTCGTCATTGATATCATGCCATCCTTTTCACACTTGATTGAGTGTGGTATGCTATCTCCGCTGTCATATTTTTTATTATCATATGAGTGTTTGGGAATGTTACCAAATGTCAACTGAAGTCGGTACCTATAACAAGTACCAAAACAACGCAGCGTGATGAAAGTTTTTCCTGCCAATTCAACGAAAATAATAAGTAAGTGCTTTTATAATCTTTCCAATGAAATGAACTTCCTTTAATGGGTCACATGATAAACAATTTACTGGAACGAAGACCATCCACAGCACACTGCACCAAGTAATACTTTATAATCTCTGACACTGCTTCCTCTTGCGATCCAATTAGATATCTACTGTATCAACAGAATTTCATAGCCCCCAACACTAACCCAAGCATTAACATTGATGTAAGTAAGTTTCCACTGCTTATATCTGTCATAATCTATAATTGGTTTTAGAACGACTGCTGCACAGTTGGACCTGATGTTCAGCTTCCTTGAGCAGCAACCTCAGTTGGCCAAGGAGTGCCTGCGGGACTTGGATGGTCGGGTCAAGGCTAGCCGCCTATGGCAAGAGTTAGCGAATAGCTAAAAAGAAGATATTATAATAATGCTATAGAAAAGCAACAAATTGAAGACTTGGCCATGTGGCCTTCAAGAAATAAAAAACAATTCTTCAGATTGTATCATTTATGAAGACAAGTACACAGAAAAGAACACAAAAGACAAGGCGGTATGGCTTAGCACTATAGCCTTTCCCTGAAGGGGTAAATTAAAACCGAAAAAAACACCACCAAAAAGGTGGTGTCTGAAGGCCGCCGACATGCTGGTGGGAGGGGTGGTGGTTGGACCACCAATGAGAAGCGGGTACTAGATATAATGGGACCAGCCTTTGGCAAGGCGGTCTCAAATGCCAGAGTGCCTGCTTTCCCTGAGGTAAGGATTGTTTTAAAAAATATAGTAATGACTTTCATACCTATAATGATATTGAAACTAAATGGTGCTTGCAATTTAATCACATTGTTTAATTTATTATTTCAGTCTGGAACTAACATCCATTTGTGAAATAAGAAACTTAGGTCCACTTGCACCAAGCAAACTTAACTCGGGTTAACAAACTTTTTGTTTTGTCCTTTTCACATCAAATTATACTGATAAGGACAAAGCATAAAAAGTTAGTTAGCCCGAGTTAAGTTTGCTTGGTGCAAGTGGATCTTAGACTTGTTATGCAAGACCTACTGACTCATTTAGAATTGGTTTTTAAGAAACCTAGAGCATTGATGAATGTAGCTTAACAAGTTTTAAAATAAAGCTCCAAGTGATATTGCTGTTTTATGTTCAACAGATGCACGGGGCAGAGGCCGTCAGTGGCATCCACCACACACGCTCCTTGCTCGCATGTCAGCGCTCGCAACTGCTTCCTCGAGCATCATCAGTAGTTGACTGTTCAGGCTGGAGAAGTGTGTGCGAGCTGAGACCGAGCGGGCTAAGGAGATGCGCGAGGCTGTAGTCACTCTTAATGAGATGAGGGATTTTCTGCACGCTTTCGTGGAGTCAACGGCCAGCAGAGCCAATGAATAATCCATCTATCCATCAGCCCGTGTTCGTCCACTGCTGGACATAGGCCTTTTCCAAATTTCGCCACTCATGTCGGTCCTCCTCATCCAGCCGAACCCACGTCCTTCAGGTTGTCGGTCCAGCAGGCACGAGGTCAGCCTACACTACGCTTAGCTGTACGTGGACTCCATTCTAAAGCCTTTCGGCCCCAACGGCCATCATGTCAGCAACAAATATGTAATGATTAATGAATAATAAATAAATTAAAAACACTTTCGAGATAATATTTTTTTTTATTTGTTAGCAAAATAAATTAAGAGACTTATGTAAAATTATATGGATGTTTTTTTCTGTGTATTTCATGAAGCACATGGAAAATTGTAATAAATTTTCGGTATACTTAAGCATATTTCTCAATAGAAATAATTATTAGAATGAAGTCTTCAAACGCACTTTTTCTCGTTTGACTAAGGGATCATTTACAGAACTCAAACATATATATATGTATATCTAGATATATTTTTTTTATAAAATTAAAAAACATCCTTTTTTCTCTTTTGTGCTGAATCCACCCCTCTCACATTGCGCTTGGAGTGAGTGACAAAAATAAAATTTACATAGCCTCTTAATAAGATTATAGATATTTTCACAATTTCTAAACAGAACAGTTGTATGTCTCTTCCTTCTCTTTGACACAAAAATTACACACATCCTTAATTTACTTTTATATAAACATTGAAATAAATGTCAAATAAATTATTTATTTTTCATACCAATTCAAAGGGTATCTTGGTGATTATAAACATGTGACTTCACTTGTTTCGTAACTTTAAAAATATATAAAAAATTATTGACTGCATAACATTAAAATTGGTTTAAATTATACTTTACGAAAAAAAAAACAAGTTTAATTTTCCTGCTGAATGGCGAATTCCCACATTTTACCTATCAAGGTGGATCTATTGTGCTAATCTGAAACAAAAATAATATATAATAAGTAATATCATAGGGTGTGATCTGTAAATAGAAGGGTAGGATTTAGTGATAGCACAAGGTTAACTGGACATACAATTATTTCTATCTGTACCAATAATAAAGTAGCATAAAATTCTTTGCTGTACATTGATTATTTTTGCAAAATTTCTTATGAAATGGGTTCCCATTGTCGTACTGACGCCAAAAGTACAGTTTTTTCTGTCTGTATTTCTAGTTTGAACTCGAGAACCACTCAACGGATTTTCATGCTGTTTACTTTAGTATCATTGTATTGACACTGGTTGACATATAGGCTATAAGGGGTGTTATTCAAATAACCGCCAACTCAAAAACTGAAAGACACTTCCAGGCAAGCCAAGCCACAAGCAAAAACAAGTGTAATATAAAATTAGTTGGTATACGATAAGCATCACCACATAAGTTTGATCAGTAAAGTCCCTGTGCAGTTACAGTTAAGGCTAAAGCAGTTCAATTACAAATGGTATACACACCTTGCTCTGTTTGCATCGAGGGCTTGTACCAAAGCAGCTCTAGCCCTCCGTCGTCGCTCAAGTCCCTGCACAGCTGCATGGTGGTTGGGATCACAGGGATGTGGAACAATGGGAGGCTGCAAGAGCTGCTCCTGTTGCATTTCCTCGACTTCCAGCTCCACAGGGTTCAGTCCGGCACACATGCACTTATTGTGCAGCACACTGCAGGCAATTGTAATTTTGTCAGCGAACTCAGGAGTGTAATGCAACTCTCAAGCTGCCAGTAGGGACCTCCAGCATCCTTTGAATATGCCAAAAGTGCACTCCATGGTCTCCATCCAACTGCTCTAGATGGTCCTTTATCTCACAATCGCGCCAGATGAAAGCATTGTGGTCGGCACCATTGTGGGAGGCATCAATTGCAATAATTATGCAATCACCATCACATAACTGAAATACATTTGAAGTAGTATTTATTTATGTTTGTTTCTAAGGAAACAAATATAGAAGTGAAAGGTAAAACTTAAACCAACAAAGTTTCCATACATAATAGGATGGAGAAATAGTCATAGATAGGTTAAGAGACAACATAAATATCTTTTTGAATCAAGAATGCAAAAAGGTAACTTATGTAGTATATGATTTACAAGGACTACAAATTAGTTTTCACTCTTTGCTAGTATTTATTTTTGTATGAGTAACTGAAGCTATGAGTATATACATTTATCAAAAATATTTGAAAATTATTAAAAGATTTTGTATAATACTTACCACTTGAGTGTTTAGTGAATGATAATGCTTCTGATTAAAGCATTTTTCTTCATCTTCTGAGGGACGAATGATGGCTATGTGGGTGCAGTCGATACACTCAATGACCCCTGGCACTGCATACTTATCAAAGAACCTACAATAGTAATATCCTTTATAGTAAAATATGGTGAGGAAACACATTGAGGTGAGTGAGGATAAAGCATTATACCTTCTCTTCAGAACTCCCCTTTGCTCCCTGTTCTGTGGGAAGTATATGTGCCTTTGCACTATCTGGAGAGCATTGAGTGCACTCGTCACTTCACTGTCTGCTGTGCCATGGGAGCATCTATGGTCAATCCCGCGCACGTTTCCGCGGGGATGGAACTGCGGAACAATCTCCTGGCACAACTCTTCGAATAAAGGCCTCGTCAGTCTATAGTGCCTTTCAAATTCTATATCTGGCATTCTATTGACAGTAAGGCTCTCTCGGTGGCTTCTTCGCCACCTTGTACGGTCAGCCTGCTGCTCATCAAAAATGCGCAGCAAAAATGTAGTAAAGTCTTGCCATTACAGCTAAAACATGGAAAAACGTATTATTTATAAATTATGCCACCAATAAATATTATTAAAACAGCCAAAAACATAATAATAATTAGTAAATTTCAAGCTTACGATATTACAACGACACCTCTTGAGCTCACGTAAGAAATCACGATAGAACTTCTGTCAAAATCGATTTATCGGCCGATGTTCGGAAACTTCAGAGTAAGCATTTCGATCTAACTGCTGTCAAAATGAATTTTCGTTCGAAAATCGATTATCAGAGTACCACTTGCGTCGACTGAACGACATTCGACCGAATATTGCACGATCGATTACGATGGGAGTAAGACCCCTGGGCCACCTGAGATTTTTCTTTCTCTTTCTCCTTTATCGAATCTAACTCTTTCTAATAAACGAGGGAAATTTCGAACTATGATATGATCGCATCGCACTGCCTGCACGTTTTGAAACGCTTCCTTATTGTGATTCTTTTCTGCCATTTTTATAATAATCTCTATTCTTTTTATTCTCATGCAAGGTCTTTTAAATCAAAGTAAAGACACGAAATTTCTCAATAAATTTTCTGAGAAATATGTCGTTCTCATTTGGGACGCCCTCAAGTGCTCCAGCAACCACAGGACTGACCGGAGGATTTAGTTTCGGCGCGAATAAGTAAGCAAACCTCTTTTTACAGCTTGAAAACCTTGCAAAGTTATAACTTTTTACGTTTATATTATTTATGACTAAAAAGCATAATATTCGTACATTTACCTACTGACTTTCAAAAAAATACACAAACGTATATTAATTATCTGTGAAAAAATATTAAAAATCTAACCTCTAAATTTCATGAATATTTCTGATTTTTCGTTAAATTTTTGATTGTCAATCGCTTTTCAGACCAGCAACGCCTGGTTTTGGCTTGACGGCTACTTCCCAGCCTTCTACTGGGTTATTTGGGACCCCTGCGTCCAGTGCACCTGCCTTTGGAAGTACAGCTACTCCTGCATTTGGCGCATCTTCGACTCCTAGCTTCGGTGCGACGTCAACACCAGCTTTTGGAGCTACATCCACCCCGGCATTTGGTGCGACAACAGCACCAGGCTTTGGAGCTACAGCAGCTCCTAGTTTTGGAGCAACTGCGGCTCCTAGTTTTGGAGCAACCGCAGCTCCCAGTTTTGGAGCAACTGCCGCTCCCAGTTTTGGAGCAACTGCAGCTCCCAGTTTTGGTGCCACCACCACACCAGCATTTGGATCTACAGGCTTAGGAACTGGAGGGCTGAATTTTGGAGCTGCAACCAACACTTCAACTGCATCCACAGGTAGTAAAAGCCATTAACAATTTCATTGATTATATTCACTGTTACATCTGTTCCCTAAGGGAATGCTCAAGTATATTCATATGGTTTATTTGCAAGGGAACACAGAGTGGTATACAAATCAGTTTAAAATAAACCAAACGTCTTACAAATAAATAGATTAGTATTACATCAATAAGTTATCTTATTATTTACTTTAAGACCAGCGTTGACCAAAAATACATCAATATCATGAAAAATACCGTCCCAACTACCATCAATGGCAAGACTAGACTATGTCGATCACTACATCTACCCGGGTAAACAGATATCATTCAAAAACACAAATAACAAGGAAGAAGTAGAAAGACGAACCAACATAACATGGAAAAAATTCTGGTCCTTTAAAGAAATTCTTAAAGGAAACTACAACATCAACCTGAAAAAAGTTGTGATAGATTTGTGCCTCTTACCAAATCTTCTCGACGGATGTCAAACATGGACCCTCACTGACAAAAATAAGAACTATGCAAAGAGCCATGGAAAGAAGCATGCTGAAAATAAAAAGGATACAAAAAATCAGAAGCAAAGATATATGAGACAAAACCAAAATAAAAGATGCACTGACTCAAACCCTTAACCTAAAACCCCTAGCACCTAGCTCGATATAATGACAAAAGGTGGACAATACTCGCAACAATATGGAGGGGTCCAATTGGGAAAAGAAAAGTCTGTAGACCCTATAAGAGATGGGCAGACGCTATAGTGGAGATGGCAGGAAAGGACTGGTTGAAAAAGGCAAGACATGAGAGACAAGGAGGCATGGAACAAGCTGGAGGAGGCCTACACCCAGAGAGGGGCCCAAATCTGCAGAAACTAACACCACTAACAACTAAACTAAGAAAACTACTAACAAATGCAATTTATAAAAATGTCCTTAACACTAAATTTGGAACATTTAAAATTCTGTGTGAAAATATATTACAATAGGTAGAATTGGTCTTATTAGGTAGCCAAAAAATTAAATTTTTATAAAATGGTTTGTCTAGTAAGAAGTAAAGCTTTAGTTTTCTTTAAAAAGTTTGTAGGATTTGCTGTCTAAATATACTTTCATTTGGGTTATTGTAGATTGTAATGCCACAATAAACTAAACTCTTTAGGTGTCATTGTTCTGGTAGACCCACTAAAAAGCTTAATATTCTTACATACTAGAATAAATTAATATGAATGTATGGTTGATGTCATGACATGCAACAACTCTCATAGCACACAACATTGTTAAAATTAAAATTCCTTCTAACAGGTCTGTCTTTTGGTGCCCCAGCAGCATCAACCGGTCTTGGTGGTTTTGGTTTTGGGTCCACCCTTGCGTCAACACAAGCCAGTGTTGGACTGTTTGGAAATAGCACCACAACTGCAACTTCCAGTCTTTTTGGTGGGTAAATATTAAACATGAGTCTTTAGTTTACAAATGGTGCCGCTTCTGTGTAACACAATTTAACTTATTTGACAGGACTAAATTAAGGGTGGGTTGTTGCAGCTTTTTTCTTTTATATCCAAACAAAATGAAATGTAATGTAATGGTGTGTAATCCGAGAATCATGTGTGTGAAATCTGATAGAGACACAGTGGCAACAGCCCTGAAGACGAGTCATCAAAAAAACAGTTTCATTTAGCAACTACTTTATCCAACTATGAAAAACGGTTGCATCGTAGTGCTCAGAAAAATGCTTGCAAAAAGTGGTTTGTTGCAACAACGCCCACTCCTAGACTAAATTTAAGCATTCTGTATTTTTATATCTGTATCTAAAAGACAAAAACAAGACGCTTAACATAAAGTTGGTTAACAGAATCAATACTATCTGCTAAGTAACAGAATGATTTGATGTATGAAACCAGCGAGAAATTGATTATAATAATAATCCTGTCTACAAAGAAAAAAAAATTGGTAGACAGACAGGTATATTATTTATTCCATTTATCTGTCTGACTTATTTACATTGTGTATTGATGTATTTTATTTTGCGTCTCACATTTAGACAACGCGCGAGTTGAATGCAGTCAGAGGCTTGAGAAGGGCGGGAGCACGTTCTACCGCCGCCGTCTGCCTCCTCCCTCGCACGCCTGCTGTGTAGTGCTGTGTGCGTAGAGAGAACGGCTGTGTGTGTATGTAGCGCATTCCTTAGCTCTGCATTCAACTCGCGCGTTATGTATAGGTTGTAATACATCTAAGAATGTTTCATTATCAGCTAGTCTTAAAGACTTCTCATGACAAATCAGTACAAAACAATCATACAAAATGATTTTATTTAACCTTACATCATATCCACTGTTTCTTTTCCTCTTTCAGCATTAGGATGTATCCGCATTCCCAAGGCACTCCCATGATCCCAATAACTCAAACTTTCCAAATGCTCCCACCTTCCTCTGGAAACACTCAGTACCATTTTATAACACCTTCAATAAAAGTTACGGAGGACATAAACCATATTAATATTGTCACTGCAGAAGATAGAGGGTATAAAACGAAATGTTGTAGGAGAGATGAGTATCGTACTATTATTCCGAGTTGTGGTAAGATCATTATTGTTATATCTATCTATCTATATATATATAAAGCCGTTCTGTGACCGACTGACAGACAACGCACAGCCTAAATTGCTGAAGCTTTAAAGGGTGTAGAGGTGAACTTAAGATATTTCGAAATTCACCGAAAACTTGTTATGCTGTTTATATCCAAAATCTATGCAAAAAAGCCATGGGTCACCTCTAGTTCATTATATAAGAGCTAGCTTGGGCTAGTGCTGAATTACTGCAACATTACATCAACTGTCATTTTCTACTTATGCTACATTTACATGCCCAATTTTAGCTAGCCGTTTTTGAGCTATATACCACTTTGCAGTAAATAGTTCCCGAAATACCAAAAAGTATGTTTTACATAGCCAGTTTTTGCAACTGTGAATTTTATAGTTCCCCAGTAACGTTAGTTTCATTTAACTTTCAGGGCCCAAACTTGGTGCGACAAATGTAACTGGTTCTCTTTCATCCACATCAGGTAAAAAAAATCACAACACAATGCAATCTTCTCACGACTTGATAAAAGTAAAAAAAAAAACACGAACAAATGCTCCGATGACTTGGGTTCTGTTCTTGTGACTTAGGTCTTAAAAAACTAAGAAAGGTTCTTACGACTTACTCCTGATTTCACATTTGAATATTTCATGTTAAAACCATGCTTGGCTTTAGAACAAAGCCCTTCGATTTACTGATTCGCTCAGGTATTGCCTAACATTCACAAATCAGAAACTAAAAAACTAAGAAAGCATCTCGAATCTTTTACAGTGTCACACTAAAACTACAAAATCAGTATGTGCCAAGTTGGTATAATCACTGAAAATCATTTGCCATCATGTTTCTCCTTCATAGACCTAAGGAACACAACAATCTTCAGTCCTGATTCTTAATATTTCCAAAAACAGCTCAACGGCTCATGTCAATAACAATCTTAAGTCCAGTTGCTTAATCTTTCCCATACAAGCTCATGTCAACTGTCCAATTTCGTCATCACTTCTTATATAAAACAAAAATAAGAT
This sequence comes from Ypsolopha scabrella, assembly GCA_910592155.1. Taxonomy (NCBI): domain Eukaryota; kingdom Metazoa; phylum Arthropoda; class Insecta; order Lepidoptera; family Ypsolophidae; genus Ypsolopha; species Ypsolopha scabrella. The sequence continues at coordinate 7,724,811 of OU342972.1, read as the reverse complement.
ACGGTACCCCGCTTCTGGCGCGCGGCCCTGTAAATATAGGCTCAATGGGCCTGTAGCTTGTCTCGTTCGAGGTCCATTTTTCAGTTGACGTAATAAAAACGTAACCTATCTACCTTTTGTTATATCAATGCATCACTTGTTGTACGTCGTTCCCACAATTGAGGATCGTGGCCATACGTATATGATATCTTCATTACTTCATGAAGAATATTTACTATATTGTTGCTATTGTTTCAGCGACTCCGAGCTTGGGATTGGGAGGCATTACAACTGGAGCACCAGGAGCAGGACCTGGTAACACCACCACTTCTGGAGATGGCAAAAGTGGGTATCCATTCCTATTCACAACAAATAATGGTACATTATAGGTACATTATATCCGAGGGGTTGAAAGAAGGGTATTGCCAGACGAGGCAAGCCTCGGTCTACTATAATACGAGTCAGGCAATAGCCAATATAATACCAAAAGTATATTTAATCCCATCTGGTTTCTGTTCTACACCATTATCTCTAATTATCCAAATAAATAACATATTTTTCAGGATATAAAAATTAATTCGACGTGCAATCAATGAAATACGTCGTTAGTCAATCAATATGTCTATTTTTAAAAGTTTGTAATTTTGTTTTCTCCTGGCGCATAAATGGATTTTCATTTCGTATATTTATTTTTCCCTTATGGCAAAAAGAGGCTCTTCGCATCTTCTTTTTTCAAAAGAATAGCGCCTATTGACGAACATGTTCGAGCAAATTGTTATTCAAATCCTCGTTCTTCAATTCTTCTGAGTTCAAATCAAATTAATCAAATAATTTTATGGCGTATGTGGCCCATAGATAAATACCTTACAAACTAACATATGTATATAGTATATTGGTACAAAAATGAGTTAGTTAATAAAGCTTAATACTATGTTAGTATTACTTCACTCTGCACTATGTCTTTGTGTTGTCCTGTGGCGCTTGTCCGCGGAAGCGACGGAACACCACGCCCTGCGGCCAAAAGTTTTCTTCCATTACGAGGTGCAGAAAGCGACAGCTTACGCCGCGCTAAACAATATAATTATAAATAGCACGTCCGCATTGAAACGCGGCACAAGCGAGACTGACTGTTAATGTAACCCTGCCATACAGGTACTTTTAGTACTTAGTGTAGGGAACACAGTTCGACGAGGTACTATTATACTCAACGATACAGTATAACAAGATTGTTTAAATTACTATGTAATCTAGGTGTTTACTCAACGAGTTTTCATGCAGTTTTAACAGTTTCCTTGAGCTTTTGGTAAATTTTTGAGTGAAGTCTAAAAGTAGTAGAGTTGAAATTATTTGAGTAAAACATACCCTAGCTATAATGTAAGCTATAATTAACGAGCAAGCTAAGGCGCCCACAATAAGCGAGAAAGCATTATGTCAATATAACCAGACAATAGAAGGAGCATTAAATAATAACTTTTAAATAATTTTATTATATTGTACTTTCCAGATGATCCTCCCAAACAAATCAAGCTGCCGAATGAGATATCAGCTACCGTGGATTCGTTCAAGGAGTTTGTTAAGAAGCAAAAGGCCATCAGTTCGGAAATCATGAGGGTTTCGATTAAACCATTCCATAAGGTAAGCATTTTTTTGTATATTCAGTTGTGGTCTGCCTAAAAACATTTATTTGTACACACTTAAAATTGTATGTAGTTGACGAGTTTCTGTATTTTTCGCGAGCTCCTCGTTTTGCCTTCGAAATGCGTTTCAGCTACCTACTCGTAAACGGAAACCACGCACAGCAAAGCGTAGCGTAGGACGACCTCTTGCCTCGTGCCCGCTGGACCGACGACCAGCATACTCGTAGCTAATACAGACGAAAATAGCAGAGAAGTTTTGTCTCTAGAAGAAACGTTTGACCAATGAAAACGCAGATAAGCTTTATCACGTGATCATCGCCTCGATAAAACAACTCGTGAAAAAAAAATCTAGGGAAGGTTTATGTTCAGCAGTGGACGAACACAAGCTGATGGATGGACTCGTAAATAGGCAGAAATGTGATTATTTTCTACCCTCGGAAGCAATGGAAACCATTTCAGTCGATGAGTGGGGCTGTTATTACGAATACATACACTCAACTTTTAATTAAAGTTCATTATATTGAAATTCAATCGGATGTTACAGGTGGAGAGAGAAGCAGAGGAACTGTTACGCACAGTGTTGACACTGAGCGGTACAGTGCGAGCGGCGCGCGCGCAGTCCAAGCGGCTGCGTACGGCCGGCGCTAATGCGCTCGCGGCCGCTGAGAGCGCTACACGGGACCCACCCAGTACGTATAGAAAATCCTATTTGCAAGCATGGTAATTGTTACAGCTTGACAGGCTACCTATTTGCAGTTCTTACCGTTGCGTAACGTCAAAGTCAACTTTACCACACTAGTGTTTTATTTTATTTATTTATTGAAAAGAAGTTGCCAGTCTTTTCTTGTGTACCATAGATATCTCCGTCAAGTTGGCAACTTGCGTGCAAAGAAAAAGAATGCTTGCCTTAAGTTAATTTGGAGTCAAAGACGTATAATTATAGTAGCAGACCTAACATTAATAATAAACGCAGAGTCGAAGCGTGGCAATTTTAGCTCCGTGAACTTCGGGCTCTTTTAAATATAAATATTGCTTGTTTCGAAACAAAATATATACAAGAGATTAGTTTAGGAATTAACAAATCTGTTCCAAGCATAAGCCAGCCAAAACAACCCTTTTTTATACGTTTCTTCGTACCATGAAGCCTAAATGTAACTTATTTTTTGTATGGAAACTTGCCACGCTATTTAAACCTTATGTTTGGTCTGCTACTTAGTAATAATTATATGTCTGTGTTTGGAGTATATATTGTTTTTTTCTTGAATTACGTTTTATTTATTTACTCACACTATGCATTGAAAACCGCAGTATGATATACGTGGGTAAGGGCAATAACTTACTCGTAACGTTTAAAACACTCGCTTATCGCTCGTGTTTCAAATCGTCTTCGTAAGCTATTGCCTCTTTACCGCACTTGTAACATAAACTACTATCTCGTCTGTGCTGACACTGACCGTGCGGTCTGATTCGTATTGACAGTTACTTACAGCTCGTTATGAGTTTTTCGGAAATTATGTGCATAGTATTTAATACTTACCACTTGCTGAACGGTGAAGGAAAACATCGTGAGAAAACCTGCATACCCTAAAAAGCGTGTATTTGTGCCCGAAGAACGGCGATAGGGCTCACCACCCATCACGTTGGGATGTAATAATCGTTGGTGAAACGCGGGTATGCCGAGTGTGAACTGCGAGGAGTTTCATTTCACAGTTCACACATGGAACACCTCTGACACCCCCTCGGGGATTCATGTCGTGACGATATATTATTAAAACTCGTACCAAGAGTCTATTTTGCGTTTGTGTTTCACGAATAAGTATTCTTTGTTTGGTGAAAAAACTCACAATTTCCGTTTATTTCTCCAACAGATTCGGAATACGAAGGCTCGGCGCCTCCAATGTTCGTAAAGGAACTGATAGCGGAATTAGAACAACAGCTCATCACCTTCAGAAGACAAATGGACGTCGCTGACAAACAGATGCAAGCTGCACCAAGACTTCTTTCAGAACAAGGCAAGATAGAAAAAGCTATTCATTGATACAGACATACCGGGTGTAAATAGAGTGCGACCTTTAAATAAAACCACATACTCTACTGACCATACTGAACAACTTTTTCCAGAAAAATACCCGCGCAAATCTTCAGTGATGAAGATATTCAACTGTAACTTAAAGACTTTATCTCAAGGTGTATTTTAAAACGCTGAGCCGTCACAGCTGTTTTCCGGATGACGCTGTCTCAAGAAACGCCCGTATGTCGGTGCGTTAGAGTTCACGCATTTTTGTTTGAAACTCAAATATTTCCTAAACTAATCGTTAGCGCGGGTATGTTTCTTGGGAGAAGTGGTTCAGTATGATCCGTAGAATATGTGGTTTAATTTAATGGTAGCACTGTATTTACACCCGGTATACTCAAGCCTGTCTCCCTTTGGGGTGCACAGAACTTTTTTCTGGAAAGGCAATTGGAAGGTCAAGTAAAAATACTTAACATTAAAAAAAATAAAAAAACCAATTTGAAAAAAAATATTGTATGAAGTGCTTACCCTAGCGTCCTACAAATAACGACTTTTCAAAGTCACATGAATTTTTTTCATATTTTTTTATTGTCAAGCTTGACCTTCTCATTACATTTCCAGAAAAAAGTTCTATGCACACCACTGGACAGAGACCACATATCGTCATTTGCTAGGATCCTGACATTACAATCAAATAATAATTTATTTATTGAACAATTAAATGCAAAGCCATAAGTTACATTTCGAGTTATTATCAAATAACAAAAATACAAAAACGGTATGGCTTAGATCTAATTAATTGAGCCCTGGAGTAAGAACAGTATTATAGACTCCAGGATCCCCCAGCCAGTGGAGTACTAAAGGTACTATTACTATGCCCACTTATTGTTCAAGTCTTAACTTAAATAAAATAATAATAACAGAATAAAGTGTGCCTACACTCAGCGGGACCCCAAGTCCTATGACAATGGTAGTAGTTGAGGGGTTTAGTTCCAGATAAGTTCTACCGAACCCAATAATTATTGTTTTCCCTCAAAGTGGATTTTACAGGCGACCTCCAGCCAGCGGGACACTTCCTATTTATAAGCCTCAGGAACTCCAAATGGTTGTTAAACTTTAATTCTACTTCCTTGTATTATCTACCAAGTGAAAACAATGTTCTAACATGTATTATTTCGATAATAATTGGGTTTGAAAAATCCTCCAGGTAGCGAAAAATTTTTTTTCATGTCGCACTTACTCGTACTTTGGGTTTTTGTTTAAAAACTTTCGATTTCTTATTTTACGATGTCCCAAATTCTACGATATACCCACGAAATATAATGCTCACCCGATTAGATAATAAAGTCGATTCTGAAGTCTTTAATTTTAGTTTTAGTGCTGTTTTTTCCCAAATTATATAGCTTTTGTTGTTAACACTAAATAACCATTTTGGAATGAAGAGAATTTAGTTTTGACTGCACTAAAACTAAAATCGAAGACTTCAAAATCGGCTTAAGCACACAAATATTTTTAAAAGAATCTTGGGATCAGTATTTGAACCTGCGATCTCTTGCTTACAAGGCAAGTACGCTACCGACTGCGCCACCGAAGAACTCATCCTAGACCGTTGAATTTTTGTAACTAAATATTTATTTTACTGTACAGACACGACTTTTTTACTACTTTATTATTTGGTATAGATAATTTATAAGAGTAAAATCCCAATATTTCAGAGTTAAACCTCGGTATCCGAAGAATGCACGAGTCTCTGGTGGCTTTGGCTGGTCGACTGCAAGCTGTTCATGCTCAGGTATAGTCAAGTTATTACAGAACGGAAACTCGTATGTTGATGGTTGTGTGTGATTGTCGGCACTTGGCGGAACTTATCACACTATCACATCACACTAATATTTTAAATGCGAAAGTTTGTGTGTGTGTGTATGTATGTTTGTTACTCTTTCACGCTGAAACGGCTGGACGGATTTGGATGAAATTTAGAATGGATGTAGCTTATACCCTAACTTAACACATAGGCTACTTTTTATCCCGGAAAAAAGCACGTCGTTAAACCGAATAACACGCGGGCGGAGCCGCGGGCAAAAGCTAGTTACACATATTGCTTAAAGATGACACTTATATATACTTGTCCACAAAACTATTATTATATTTCAATAGACCTGACCGGTTTCGCTTATAACCGTTTTCTAGGGATTTATAAATAAAAATAACTTAAATAATCGCACAACATTGTTTACATGTTTCATGCGTGCGATAAATGAATGATTATTTTTATGGACAAGTACAAATTTCTTATTTAACAAAGATGGAAACTTGTATCATCAATCAGACCACTAATGGGCATAGGCAACACCAACACTATTTCAATGTGGCTAGCACGCGCTAGAGATACGGCGTCTGTCTATCGTACTTGCCTCTCACGCATATCGCGTTTATAAATGTGCGATGAAGTACATTGTGTCGACGCCGGCGGCATCTCACGTAAGTTTAGTGTGACGTCACGCATTAGCCGGTATAAATCTCTTTTTTCTCTTATATTGCGACGTATTAGTGAAAATTATGAAAATTTAAGACAGCCCACGAGCTGGACAGAATACTGGAGACTGAAGACGCCGATAGTACGTCCCTGTCATCTTCTTTCTTACCTACGTATGTGTATGTCGTGGACAGACCGACTATGATGATTACTCATTGATTACCTAGTTAGCATCACTGAATTCATTCGCGTCTAAAGCGGGCTTAACAGCCCTTCCTCACATTACTAAGCTACAATATAAAGTCAACATTTGTTACTTAAGCCCTTAGACCGTTTAACACGGGACCTGGCAAAGAGTGACTCTTAGTACTGAAATTATTCTGCCGGGAGGGAACGTGAACACGCACAGCACACATTTACTCATTCACGCACACTCCTGCAAAAAATTGATATGTCACACTAAATCAAAAGCTGCAACACAAACACAAAACGCGCACACAAGCAAACTTACATGAACAAATTCGGCAGAGGGGGATAAGCTTGCCTAGTCCCGTGTTAAATGGTCTAAGCTTAAGCCTATATGTTGACCAGGGACACCACGATGATAATAAAACAAACCTCATCCAAATCCGTTAAGTGATTCTCGAGTTAAAATGGAACACACATACAGAAAGATAGACAAAAATGCTAAAAGTTGTAGTTTTTTTCAATGAAGTACTATTAAATTTCATTTCAAATTTTACATAAATATTCTATGTACAGACACGAAATTTTGCTCTATTATTATTAGTATAGATATTGCAAAAACATTTACTGAAAATTTCACCTGAAATTAAACCTATTAAAGCGACATAGGTAGTAAAACAGTAGAACTCCCATACTACAATCGATAGGGTTAAAAAAAGAAACATCTTATAAGGAGGTCTTTTCCAAGACGATAGCGCAGCCCAAAACGTGATAGACAAAAAATCGCTGCATTGAAAAAAAATTCAGTGTGAAGTGTGAGTTTTTTTCAGTTCAAAACCGTAGTCCGTCCAAAGTAATAAAGCAAAAATAACAATAATTACTGTTTTAAACATATAAACCTATTATCTAAAACATTTATCTTTAAAACACTGTCAAATGAATTTATTACCTTTTCTTGATTCACCTCACTACACGGACGCGTATTTTTTCAGATATGTTTATCTCTTTCGTTGTGCGATGGACGTATTGCACCTTAAGCGAGCGTAGCTCAGACGGTAGAACGCTGGCCTCTCAATCTTGAGACGCAAGTTCGATCCCCGGTCGGGCATGCACCAATGAGTTTTTCGGAATTGATGTGCATAGTATTTGTGTTCTTACCTAATACTTACCACTTGCTGAACGGTGAAGGAAACATCGTGAAGAAACCTGCATGCCCTAAAAAGCGTGTATTTTTTCCCCGAAGTACGGCGATAGGGCTCATCACACATCACGCTGGGAAGTAATAATCGTCGGTAAACTGCAGGTGTACCGAGTGTGGACTGTGACTTGCATTTCACAGTCGGGAACACCTCTGACACCCTGTCCGGGATTCATGTCGTGACGATATGTTTATGTTCAAACTTTCCTATTATATTTTTTTATTACAGATTCTAAAATATGTTTCAGGTTATAATTGTTATTAATAGATCATATGTGTAATTTTCAGGTGGAAGCACAAAAGGAGCAGTATCTCAATCTTCGTAAATATGTCCTCAAGGATCAGACCAATGTTTTCGAAAGTCAAACTAGTAAGTTATTGCTTTGAAATTGTTATTTTTAACACTTTCGCTGCTGAAAACATACCAGTGGCGTGATCGCTATCATAACGACTGCGCAGTCACATCCTCCACCCCTGGCGCTTTGCCCATCAAGTGATTAAATTCCAATTATATAAAATACATGCGCTGTAATCACAGGTTAACATCCCCTGCGTGTCGACGCACAGCCGTTCTAGAAAACTCATATTACACATATTCTGTCTCACGAAGTCCGTTTGTCTATGGTTCTGCTAGTGACGTGTACAGATAAGCGCGTTTTGTGTGTGTGGTGCGTTTTGTAGCGCTCCCGAACGGAAAAAAGCGCGCGGTGCACGCACTGTTACAACAATAATCAAACGGACTTCGTGATATGGAATAACTGTAAGTCGATCCGCCCCGTGCTTAAGAACATGCGTAGCGTTATCTGAGTCCGAACTAGTGCTCCCTATTCTGCGTATAGTCAGAATTACGTCTGATACGTTGTTTGACATACACGCTTAACAAAACCGTAGACTTCAAAACGACGTGGTTTTATAATTCTAACTACGTAGGGTGTCAATCGACGTTTTTTCGAAGTCCACGTTTTGACCATAGATATATGTATAACTGACCTCGTTTACGAAAGCCATAGACGTGCTTTCTTTGAACTGAACGTCATTGTCAATCTTTGCGCTCTATGCTCCATGTCAGAAAATGATATTTCGTACTTTGGGAGGAAAGCCTCCTTTCTCTATAATCCTGCTAAAAAGTCTGTCAAGTATACACGTCGTACCTAGCATAGTGGTTCATCTCACGGAAAAAACTCTATGGGGTGATCGCATAATATTATCTTAGGTTAGGAGTTTCTTTTTTTATATTCTGGAATACGGAACCCTAAAAATTATGGAATTAATTATGAAATTATGGTCTTTAGGACCTACAAACATAATAATCTATATATAAATACCTATCATTTCTCTTTCAGACTTGACTTATTTGATCGGCATTTTAACTTTGAGATACCTCAGCAACATGAAACTAATGATATAAAGATAGATTTACCACCGCCAGAGAGCTATCATGATATTAATAGCAGCACTGTGCTTCCTCCGATAATCTTTGGATATTGGTGGCCTTTTCCCATAGTTTTTTCATTCGTAAATCTTTAAGAAATGAATGATTTCCATTGTTATTTCAACCAATCGCTATACAACGCGGCATTATTTCATCAATACTAGTTTCAGTTTTTTGTAAACTAAGTTTCGTATGGTATTTGACAGATACTGAAGCTTTCTTTGGGTCCAGCGACCGTAGCGCCCTCGGTGGCAAAAATTGCCAGTTTTCTTCCCCATTGATATAAGTATGACATTTGTCAAATGCGTAAACGTGCTATGTTTTCCGTTGCACCGTAGCAACGTAGAAACGTGTGTAACGTAACGACGTACTACGTAGATACGTTGCGACGTTGTTCCGTCTAAACGTTTTTGTGACAGTACATCTAAACGGTTACACGTAGGACGTCTCCACGCATGATACGAAAACGGATTGAACCGTGAGCCCTAGTTCGAACGGCTGTCCCCCTTCCACCCCATATGTAGTTTTAGCAGATGCAGGCTTTTCTAAATGAGCGGCAGAATTGATCAACACAGACATAGGGTGCGTTCGTTTCGGTTGTATCAAGCGTTGCGCGATTCTATTACCAACATAACAAATCTAAGCATGGCTCTAAAGTAGAATTATTCTAGTAAGATTCTAAAATGACATTATGTTTTAGTTTATATTGTCTGATGATAGCCCGAAAAAGGGACAGAGTCTTATAAGTAAAGGAGAAACATTGCATCTTGCTTACAATGCAAGAAGGCCCTTTTGTGCGTGTATGTCAGTATAAATTTGTAAAATCTGTTAGTTTATCAATTCACTAGGTTAGGTTAGGTTATAAACTAGCTAACAAAAACCTACCGTTAAACTAGTAGTTTTTTTTTTTTAGTCTATTGAATAATTTATACACATTACACTTAAAAACAATTATTATAGAACTATCTGACGTAAGCCACGAAGGTTTATCTGCCGATAGTGAGTTCTACATTACACTTTATACATACAATAGGTTAATTTAGCTTATTTTATTTACAAAATGTAGTTGAGGTCACTACATTCCACCATGTACTTTTTCAGTTTTGTCATATAATTATTTTTATTATTAAAATACCATTTTTGCAACTCTTTTGGAAGGCTATTGATGATTTTTGGTAGTATAAATTCCCAATGCCTAGTTCCGAAAACATTATTACATTTAGGTAAATTAAAGGTTTTAGTATCGGATTATTAAATCGTGTTTGTCGGATAGTTGCCTTAATTTATTAAATCGTGTATCGCCCCGAACTTTGAACTCGCGCTCGCCCGATTCGCCCTTGACCGATTTGGCTCATGTTCGAACTTAGAAATTCTTTTAGTCTTATTTACACGCCTGCCAAATTTCATGACATTCCGATCAACGATACTCGAGTTATTGTCGAACAAACATTCATACATACATACATACATACATACATACATACAAACGCCGGTTTGTCCAAGTAGACTCTAAGGCTGAGATTCAGAATGCATTTTGAGTCCGAACTCAATCTTACAAACGTCACTTAGCATGAGATCACGTCGCTTTTTGACGTTTGTAAGATTGAGTTCGGACTCAAAATACACTCTGAATCTCAGCCTAAGAACTCGCTCGCTCGTTCATTTATAATCTCACTAGTTAAATTATCAACTATCGGATCGTGCAATCTTGCGGTGACATATATAAACTTCATAATTTGAATTTCACAAAATCCTTCCTTAACGTATGCCTGTGTGGCTTATGGAACTTACCTACATAATTTACATATTTTAGGTTGTGTAGTGGGGCTGTGGGGCATAACGCGGGCGAGAGAAACGTTAATCCACGCGGCAAAAGAGCCTTGTACTTGCACTGCGCCATCTCTTTACTTGAGGGGAGAGTAAGAGGACAGCTCTCAAACAGACACAACTAGGTGGCCCGATTGATGGCGGTATATCCACTCATAATTGTCGGGCCTTATATAAAACAGACTGGTGACGGGCAGCGGCGGCACTGGCGGCGGCCCAGTGTGTGTGGGTATGGAGCACTTCAGGAGGCCCGCAATTTTCTCGTTTTAACGGCATGTTCAAGAACTCAAAGTACGTGCATTATAGGAAGCGCAAAATGTTGTATCTTGGAAAAAATTGCATGTTTTTTTAAAGTCCAGGGGCAAAGTAAGTTTTTCTGAAAAATTTATCATTTGAAATGGTTTTGAACGTACGAATGACCATGCTATTTTTTCCAAGATACAACTATTTGCCCCTTGTATAATGCACGTACTGTGATTTCTTGAACATACCGTTAAAACGAGAAAATTGCGGGCCGCCAACGGCCATGATCCTTTCAATGATATGCTTTATAAGGTGCGCGTCCACATACCGGCATCGGACTATCCGCAGTGACCGCATCAAACGGATTTTAGTATTCTTTGTATGGTTTGCCATACAAGCGCGTCCACTTATCGGCAGCGCACGGAGCGGACGCATCGGACTGTCGGCAATGCCGGCGAGTATTCTCGATGGGGCAACTTTTCCGTTTAGTGCGGATGACGTCATTCGGATTGCCGATCAGTGGACGCACTCGCACGCCCGCTCCGTCCGCCTTTCCTCCCCTCCCGCTTATGTTGTATATTTTTCATAAGCTGGTTTTTCTTTGGGAGTGTTTCACAGCCGATGGGTAGTGTGTAGTGTTTATTGTCTAGTAGTAGTTGGTAAGTGGAGGTCTGATTTCAAAAACATCAGAGTCCACTTGCTATGAAAACCCCGATGTCAATGTTGAAAATTCGTTTGCAAATGGCGATCACGTCGGCAATCCGGTTTCTGCGGTTACAGTGGACGCACCCCCCGGCATTGAGCTCAAAATATCCGTCTGATGCGATTACTGCGGAGCGTCCGATGCCGGCATGTAGACGCGTGCCTTTATTCGATAGTAGGTACTTACTTTTAGTGGCGGATTTGCAGTCTTGGCCGCCCCTTGCTTAGCTCACATCATTTAGGTACTACTCGTTTACTTTCCTGTCAACTTTTATCGAAATAGATTCAGAAATTTCGTTATGTTTATGTCGTAGATAGAATATAGGGCACAGTTAATGAATAGGTTTAAAATAAGGAAACTATGTTTTATTAAGTACAGCTAGTCTAGCATAGCAAACCATATCGACTCGATAGCGCTTGATACAGTGCTCTGTCTCACTCTGTTGATCCACCTAAAGAGCTTTAAAGCTCGATATGGTCTACTATGCTAGATACATTGGTTTTTTCTCATAAATAGTTTTTAACTCGTCGCATACAAGAAAGTGATCTTTCTCCAGAAATGATCTTTCATGTGTTTTTTGCCACGTTTGGGCGCCCCTAATATCTGGCCGCCCTAGGCTCGGGCCTACTGGGCCTTAGGGCAAATAAATCCGCCACTGCTTACTTTCGTCTAAATTGTATCTGCCAGTCGTTTGTCCGTTTGATACGGCCCTCGGCCCTTTTTACCCGAGAAATGATCACTGCAGCAATTGCGAAATAACACATACCTTAAAACGTTTCTTAGAAACGGCACTAAAAAGCTAGCCATTGTAAAAACAGACTCCCGAACCAAGGGTTCCGTACCACCATACACAATGAATTTATAAAATTGTTGCAAGCGTCCTTTACAGAAACGAGGCTTCTTTGAAAAAATAATTTATAGAAGAAAGAGTTTATGTTACAGATTGTTAGTGAGGATATAGTTTTAAAACTACTCAAGGAAATTAAAACTAAGCCGAAAGGCCATGATGAAATAGGTATAGATCTGACAATCTTACACTTCCGTAACTAACCCTGTTACGGACTAAAACTGCTCAGCTGGCGTTAAGCTGTGGTTTCCTAAGAGAGCGGTGCCGTATTATAACGGCCGTAATGATAATGCTCTCTCAATCTTTGCAATAACAGAGAGAGAGAGAGATAAGTATACGAAACGGCCGCTATATTACGGCACCGCTCTCTTAGGAAACTATAGCTTTAGCTATAGCGTGATGACACACAGCCTAAACGTTCATTGAAATCCTTGTTTCTACCGGCTACCGCATCAAAATCCGATTAGTAGTAACGCGGCGACGCGGTTGCGAGCAAAGAGAATATAATGTATACTACGTAACAAGAGTCTGGACTTCCCTTTAACTGATTAATGCGTATTTGCCACGGAATGCCCCGCAACTAGTACCAAACTACAATAAGAAATGACAAATCACAAACAAAGCTGCCAACATAAGTGTTTAGGGATGTACTACAGAAGCAATACATTTTATCGATATCGGTTTTTTTTTTACTGTAGGAATTTCATGTGTGATGAAAAGGGCCAATTACGAAGACTTCAGTTTTATCAGGGCTTTCAGTAATTTGTATGTGACAGTTTTGCAATAATACGTTTCTAGTTTTAACAGCTCTAGATAAAACTGAAGCCTTCGGACTTTTTATGCAAGAAAAGGAAATGAAAAGATTCCTGTTCAATTAATTTAATTCTTATTACATAAAAAATATGAGCAATGATGTTGACTTGGACTCGGCCCTGAAGTAGATAGCTCTGAAAAAGAAAAAAGCAATTACGTCTACATACTTTAAATAATAATATTAAAAACATTTCAAATTAAATATCGAACACAATAATGAAAAAGTAAATGAAGTTGATTATACGGTATTTTTAGGTGTAACGTTGGACAAAAATCTAAATTGGAAACAACATATTAAAGCTGTTTGCAATAAACTCGATAAATTTGTGTTTGCTTTGAGGCGCCTAAGAAATACAATATCTCAAACAGCAGCGATTACCGCCTACCATGGGTACGTCTCTTCAGTCCTCAACTATGGCTTAATTATGTGGGGGAACTCTGTAGAGGTTGAAAAGGCATTTAAGGTCCAGAAAAAGTGCATACGAGCAATCTGTGGCGCTTGGTACAGAGATAGCTGTAAACCTCTTTTTAAAAAATTAAAGATTCTACCTCTGCCGTGCATGTATATTAAAGAAATTTGTTTGTTTGTGGCACAACATCAAAATTGTTTTTTAAAAAATACAGATGCTTATGAAAAGCAGACAAGGCATAAAGACAATCTTTATATGCCAAAATGTAAATTAAACATATTTCAAAAGAATGTTTCTTGCATGGCGATCAAAATTTTCAATACATTGCCACAAGAATTCAAAAGCTTGCCAATAAAAATCCTAAAAAGGAAATTACATACATGGCTCCAAGATAAATGTTTTTATGATATCAAAGAATATTTAAATAATTAAAATGTATATACTTATATTAGGATGTTTACTTTCATATTGTGCAAATTTCATAATAAATATCTAATATAATAAATAATAATATGATAATGTATATACGTACAGTATAATAATTAATAACGTAAATACAATACATATGAGGTAAATTAGCTTATATTGTTGCATGTTAGTTTTTTTTAAGAATAAATATTTGCATACTATATAATATGGTAAAATGTGCTGTTTCTAATATTAAGATACAATAAGACCTGTACTTACAACGCATGTTTATGCAAATAAATTTTTACTTTACTTTACTTTACTTTAAAAATAAATTTTTGCAACTTCAATCTGGCTGGCAGATAAATAAAAAAACCGGACAAGTGCTAGTCGGACTCGCCCACCAAGGGTTCCGTACAAATTTGTAGGTACAAATTATAAATATTTAATGAAATTCATTATTAATTATACTTGTAGTTTAAGATTAAGACTATTTGCCAAATTTCATAGTTCTAGGTCAACGGGAAATACCCAATAAATTTTGATTACCTTGAGAGTGTCGAAATATACGTTTTTTGCGGCATAAATAAACATATCTTTTTTACGTTGCCTTAGAAATTTTGTTTTTCACAGCTTCAAGGGACTGTAAACTTGAGTATATGGTTTTAATTTCAACTCTATACTTTCTCGCGTTCCCGAGATAAAGTGTCTTGACAGACAGACGTATGGACGGACGGACGGACAGACGGATAGACGGACAACAAAGTAAATTAAATTTATATCACTGCGGTATAGAAAATCAGAAAAGTAAATCTGGAGCTCTACTCAGTTGGTAGAGCAACCGCCCGGTAGGTGAGAGGTCCCGGGTTCGGATCCCGGTTCAGAGCTCCTCATCTCCAGATTTACTTTTCTGATTTTCTATAGCAGTGATATAAATTGAATTTGTTATCTCCTTGCGCCAAGTGTTTAAAAATATAGAAATTTATTTCTATCATAGGACAACAAAGTGATTCTATAAGGGTTTCGTTTTTTCCTTTTGAGGTACGGAACCCTAATAATATTTTTAATAAAATGACATATGTATGTACGTATCTAAATACACGTGACAAGTAAACTCATGCAAAATCGTATCAGGAAGTGATGCTTCCATGAGTTGATTTGAAGGTATGGTTGACTTTTGGAACCGAGTTTTCTTATTGAAATGTTTGTCATCAAAGTGCTTTCCACAGGTTTTTTTTTTATTAGTAGATAAATAAGGTCTTCACAGCCAGTAACTTTTACTTACTGCTGTCACCTGTAATAATAGTATTATTTTAAAAAGCAGCTTCACAATATCGTAATTCCAAAAAAAAACAAGACCGCATTTTTAGAACGTGATTTGACTATTTTGTCAGTTTAATTTTTCTCTATAAGTTATGTTGATTAACCAAAACATTTTTCATATTTTAAGCAAAAATTATTATAACCTATAATTTAATAAAGGACTGTCAGCGAAAAAGAGATACATTTTTCACCTTGAAAATATATTGCACTATGATATTAGGATGAAATTATGACACCCTAACCTTAGTGGAAATGTTATGATTTATCGACAAGGTCCCATCACTATTCAATTTACAAATAAATGGTACGAAAATGTTTTCACTTATAAATTTCTTTATAACACAAAATAAGTCGCAAGATGAGTACAGAGGTACTTACCGAGTCCCTTTTAAAAGAAATTTGGCCTGAATATAATGTTTTCACTATAATTTTGACCGCTTCGCACCTCACATATTTCACGCTTTTTATAGTTCATTGCGTGATGCAAATATACGTTCTATTTACTTCTCTATTATTAAAACACAATAGTATGAAACATAAAGCACTATATCAATGTAACACAGTTAAATCTCATTATAATCAGATAAATTAAGTTTTAAAAATAAACAAATAACCGCCATATTGACTTGACACTACGTTAGACAGAGACAAGCTACGTGTGCGAAAGAGTAAGAACATATCGCCATTCGTCCAAGCACAATTTTCATAAAGTCGCCGTCAATAGAAATTGTGGACTATGTAAACAAACCGTTTTCTCAATTTTTCTCAAGGTTCTGTCACGGAGTCTCACTGAACATTATTTCATCATGAAATATTCAATAATCACCAGTTAATTACGGAAAATCATAGAATCAATAGTCAATTCTGTACTGCGTCGAGATTGCTGTCATATTTTTTTCTCATCGAATCTGTATTGTCTTTGAAAATTAGTGATGTACGAATCTATTTGAGTATAAACCTATTTTATTCCCTTTTTTTTTGGCAGCGTTACTTCATAATCTTTGACATAAACGTGTGTGTGATTCTATCGAGAGCTGTGTGATCTTCCAGCGTTGCTCTAAAATCTTTTGTGTTTTCGGTATTATAACGACTTGGCTTCTCTTACTGATTTTATCGTAATAGTAATGGACAATGCCCCATATCATTCGCGTCAAATCGAAAAGGCGCCCAACATGAGTTGGCGGAAGGAGGCTATCCAAAACTGGTTGCGCGAAAAAGAAATCAAATTTCAAGAAACCGAAATCAAAGCGAATCTCATCGCTAACGTAGACAAGCAAAAATATAACAAAAAGGAATGTAGATGAGTTGGCGGTATCGAAAAATGTGAGTTTTGCGCCTTCCACCATATCATTGCGAGCTTAACCCGATAGAGTTGATATGAGCGCAAGTAAAAGGTTACGTTGGAAGGAACAACAAAACATTAAAAATGGACGATGTGAAGATTTTGTTGGACCAAGGTTTGGCGCGGATCGGGCCAGAACAGTGGGCGAAATGTGTAGCTCATGTCCTAAAAGTAGAAGAAAAAATGAAAGAACTGGATGGGATAATAGATACGGCCACCGACGATGTGACGGAATCATTTGTAATTAACGTGGGCGATTTGACTAGCGATTCATCAGAATATTTTAGCGATGAATTAAATAAAGAAAATTAATTGAGCACCTTTTAATCACATACTTACCCATCTCTAGATAGTTCACCTATTCATAGACAAAGACAACATGGCGCTTTGTTTACATAGTCCACAATTTCTATTGACGGCGACTTTACATAACTCCATTTGTACTGAGTTTCGTTAGGCTGGTTGCGAGCGGTTGTATTTTTATACAAAAACTTCACTCGAATGAGTGAATAAAAGCAGTTTTATTGAAGAAGTGCCTGTACTCTATTGGCAATTTGTAATGTTTCTGATTTATACATAATGTACTTAGTTTTAAGTTGTAGTTTTAAGATCATTTCAAATGCAATATTTTTGTTTATGAGTAAACAATATTTTTTGTTTATGAATAAATAATAATAATGATTATGATGATGCAACCGAAAAAAAAAATGGAATTTGTAGGAAAAAACACATGTTTATATGACCGAGGCGATAAATATTATAGGAATACAAATTATAAGTTACGATTGTAGGAGAAAATTGGCAGATCGCAAGCGTCTCGGTCTTTAGTCTTTATTCTTTATTGTATACAGACAATTTATTATTAATACTCGATTAATTAGAAAGGATGTACGGAGGTGAGCTTATCTCTAAAAAGAGATTTCTTACAGCAAACCTTAGTGGGAAAGGTAAATTGTATTAAAATAAATAATCATTTACAAGGTGAAATTAAATTAACCGACCAAATTCATACCGGAGACTCGGTTAGTGATCAGAAACAAGCTTCAACTACCCTTTTGGTGAAATTAGAAAATTGCTGCTGCCTAGGCTTCCTTATTGCACTTAAACTAGTCCAACCAGTAAGCGAGCAAAAAAATATATTTTTCGAATTTGGCCAAAAGGATTACTGAACTTAGTTCCTGATTACTAACCGAGTTTCTAGTATGAAGTAGTATGAATTTAGTCGGTTGATTTAATTTCACCCTATATACGTGCACTACAAAAGATATGACATACATACATATTTTACACATTAGCTAATAAATTCATAAAATAAATTAATATACATCTTGGTGTCAACTGCCGCACTCAAACCGCGCTAGCGCGCTACAATGAACGCGGCTCTAACGCAGGCCCGCGTTCAAACCGCGCCGCCTCCTCCGACCCGCGTTTAATGTGGCGTCTACCGCGCTACTTCTCCGCGCCGCGCTCGGTCCGCGTTTAGTGTGGAGTATAGGAATAGGCTTGTACACAGGGTAAACAAAATATTATTCTATTTAGTCCGTCATTTAGATTTATAAAAAATATTGGACAAGTATTTTTACTTTCTTCAATTAAACAAAAAATGACAGAGATAAAGCGCGTCAAAGTTTGGGAGTGGGGGAAAATGACGTCACTTCTAAGTAAAATTGTACCTAGATGTGACGTCACGCGGAACTTCAGCGGGCTATATCTTCATAATTTTTTGTTTAATTAAAAAAAGAAAAAATACGTGTCCAATATTTTCTGATAATCTAACTGACGGACTATTTTTTTTTGTCATCAAGCCTATTAGTATAGGAAGTCTAAGGGTCATTGAACCTTGCTCCTGGCCACTTATCGAGTCTCCAGTGTAAATTTGGCTTTATAAAGGAAAATAGCCACCTTATATATTAAGAATATATTATTTTAAATTTATTATATATAACAATCAGTCTTTACTTTTACAGATAGCACGAGCTTGGACCAAATAGTGCGCGACGTTGAAAGCTGCAAGAAAAAGTCAAAATTGACCGGATTTGACAGCTTAGGAAGTGCTGTTATTGCGGATCCTAGGGCTGCATTAGGTAAGCGTTAAGGCGAGGTTATCCAGAGAAATCTATCTTGCTCCAACGCTTTCATTTTATACTTTTCTATCCCGTTCAGCGGGAGCGGGCTCAGAAAACTCGTGATGTCGAGGTGTTTTTATTTATTATTTTGGAATTAACATTGGATTTTTAATATGACGACCGTTTTATATCACATTACTTACGACTTTTATTGTGATGTAGTTTTCTTGTCTAAAACCAAATATAACTCGAGTGGTATTTATATCACAGTGTAGGTCTATCTTTGCTATTTTATTGAATGCAGTAAAATGCAAGAAATGTTATATCGAATGGCCGAAATATTAAGTTCAAAGAGTGAAATATAACATATATTACAATTTCACGGCTTAATATGAATTTGCAAAGACAGGATGTCCATATTCTGGAAAGTCAGGGAAGCTCAAAGGTGGTCAGGAAAAGTCAGTGAAATCTAGGGGCCACCTGGAAAGCCAGGGAAATATTTAGATTTTACGCATGCGTCCCAAAATTTCCCAGTCATTTTGAATGAGAATTGAGGAATATAATTTATTCATGCTCTAGTATGACCCTTAATCCAGACTATTAAAGCATTTTTTCCATGTTTTGAGTGACCTACTTAATATGACATAATTTTGGTCTTAATTATATTTTTTTAATTTTCTTTCTAATGGAGTTGAGTGAACTACGTTATGACATAGTTTTGGTCATAATTAGATTACTTCCATATACTTTTAAGGGTTCCGTTTTCAACAAGGAACCCTTATACTCGTAGTTTATCTCGTACTAGAAAGCTGTAATTTGGCATTATTCACGTTGACATTTAATGCAATCATTTAAGCATAAAAAAGGTTTATCTCGATGAATAATATCCTGTATAAAGCTATTAAATACGATTTACTTTCAGAGCGTTAGTGTTGAAAAAGTTGACCTTGCATTATTATAGTATGTATGGCTGAGCACTGCGCGCACTCCATCCTTTATCTTAAAAACGATTGAGCGCATGAAAAAATGTTTGGAACAATATTTGTCGCAAATTTTCTGTTCTACAATTTTATAATAGATGTTGCCATCATTGGAGCTATAGATAATCGCGAAAACCCGATTTTTGTGACCTTTGACCTTGAATAACTCACGACGCGGACACGAGATTTTATGAGTCTTTTCAGACAACTTTTAGAATGCCAAGAGTTTCCAGCTTATTATCTCTCATTCCGAGGTGAAATGATTAATATGAGTGGGGTAAAAGTGGTAAAATAAACCAGGGAAAAAAAAATTTTAGGTTTCCTTTCCTGCACTTAATGTGCGGATGAATTTTTTTCTCGTCCCATGGTGTGGGGTGTCGTTGGATAGGTCGTTCAGAAATATTGCGTTTGCGAAATATTGAGCCTTTAAGTGCTAGTTTTTGTTAGAGTCAAGTGTCTCCTCCTGCCAGCTTAACGGTAATTAATGGATACGTGAAAAAATTCACAGTAGTAACGGGTGGGCCAGAAAGGCGTACGATTTTGAAAAAATAATAATAAAAAAACTAAATACAATTCACATACAAATTTTTATTTCAATTAAAATAGACATCTGGGAAATTCATTTCTTAAAAATAACATCATCCAGGTGTGCACCATCGCGCTGCAAACTTTCCTGAACCTCACATTGGTAATAACTCGCTGGCAAATTGCGCGGGAAATAGCTGCCGTTTCTTCTCGGATATTAGTCTTCAACTGGTTAATTGTGGCTGGGTTATTGGAGTAGACTCTACTTTTCAGGTATCCCCACATAAAAAAGTCCGGTGAAAAGTAGAGTCTACTCCAATAACCCAGCCACAATTAACCAGTTGAAGACTAATATCCGAGAAGAAATGGCAGCTATTCCCCGCGCAATGTGCAAGCGAGTTATTACCAATGTGAGGTTCAGATTCGAGGAATGTTTGCAGCGCGATGGTGCACATCTGGATGATGTTATTTTTAAGAAATGAATTTCCCAGATGTCTTTTTTAATTGAAAAAAAATTTGTATGTGAATTGTATTTAGTTTTTTTATTATTATTTTTTCAAAATCGTACGCCTTTCTGGCCCACCCTGTAGTATATACAACGAAGTTAAAAGGAAATCTATCACAGCTAAGTAGGTTTAACAAGTTAACGAGTAATAGGCGACCAACTTACTTAGTATTTTTTTTATTATGTTGAATTATTATTATGTGTATCATTTCAGTCTATTATTTGAATAGTACGGAACCCTCAGGCTCGAGTCGTTCTCGCACTTGACCGGTTTTTTCAGGATTGGAGTGAACTTCGTTATGATTTTTTTGCTATAACTAGATTGCTCCTTTTTAGGGTTCCGTGCCCTAAGGGTAACCAACGGGGCCCCTATTACTAAGACTCCGCTGTCCGTCCGTCTGTCACCAGGCTGTATCTCATGAACCGTGATAGTTAGACAGTTGAAATTTTCACAGATGTTGCCGCTATAACAACAAATACTAAAACCGGCCAAGGGCGAGTCGGACCCGCGCACTCCCGTACAACAGACATGATTTTTTTGCTGTATTTATAGATAATGGTACGGAACCCTTCGTGCGCGAGTCCGACTCGAACTTGGCCGGTTTTTATTTGTTTCCTTTTTATGTTTTCTTTAAACATTTTATTTTCTGATGTGAAAGTACAGACTAGTGGTCTCTATGAGTAGTTGTTATATATTTAATACGATGGTGGGACAACAGTGTTAAAATGAATGCTAAACAATGTATATTTAATTAAGTATGGCCAAACCAAATTCGATCAGTTCTGAATTTTCCCGGATAATCCAGACTTAGATAAATTATAGATTTCTGAGTTTTAATGACTTGCAGCATACTGTAAAGTAAGCTCAGTATGCTCCAAGTCATTCAAACTTAGAAATCTAGAATTTATATGTTATTTTATTTTGTTACAACTACCCTAACCATTTAACAAATAAAAAATTATAAATCGCTAAATAGTATTTTTTGTTTGATAAACACTTGTACTTGTCCACTTATTTATATTAATTTCCCTTACCGGTTTCGCTGTTAAAGCATTATCAAAGGTTTAGGGGTAGGTTTAGGTATAGGTACCTTTGATAATGCTTTAACAGCGAAACCGGTAAGGGAAATTAATATAAATAAGTGGACAAGTACAAGTGTTTATCAAACAAAAAATGTTTCAAAAGTTCCACCAAGTGCCAACAATCACGAGCATCAACTCCGCTAAATAGTACTGTAAGTTTAAGTACATATCTTTCTTTAAAATTGAAATAGAGGGTCAGGGAAAAAAGGGAAAAGTCAGGGACAAAAAAGCAGTGGACATCCTGAAAGATACAATATCGGGATAACCCCCCATCAGTAAGGACGAGTGTGGGAGAGGCGAATGTAACTTATGTTGTGACCATTGTCCAATTGTAATTATGTTTATTTTTTATTTATTATCTCATTTTTGTTCCAGGGAACATTAACCAGTTGGCCGGACCTACGCCGTTTTCGTACATAGGCACTAACTTGACTCCTTTAGCTGTGGCCGATACGCCGGGTTTGTAATTTATAATCACGAATCTTGTAGAATTATTACATGTGACTGGATTTTTTTCTCTAGACGATAGTATTCTTGGTTTGTCCTGCTCCAACGCTTTCATTTTACATAATTCTCTCCTGCTCAGTTAAAGCGGGCCGCTCAGAAAACTACTTTTTCTAGTTTTTATGTATATAAAGTGACATTTATTTATGCAGCCATATTCATACTGAAAACTCGGTAAGTACGTGGTATCAAGGTTCGATGACCCTCTTTGGGAAATTCGAATATTATTATTTTCCATTTACCCACAAACGCAAACACAGCCCCGCGTCAACAACTATGGGAGATCGCAGGTGCAATTGTGTAAGACAATAATTATTATCGTATTCAAATTGATTGTCATATGGCTATACGCAAATTAGCCCGTTTGACAATAATTTAAATCGTACATTCTTGGCTGTCAAATGAATATAACTGTCTTGTTTTGTTGTTGACAACCAAAAACGTACAATTTCAACTATAGTCAAACGGTCTAATTTGATTATAAGCCGAATAGCCATATTGACAATCGAATTTGATGACGATTGTCAATATTGCATTTTGCGAAATTAGGAAAAAGTGTTCTCTATTCGTCATTATAAAGCCTATAGTATGAATTTGGCTGTAGTAATAAATGTCACCTTATATTCGTCCATGTAGCCAAATGCATACTGGACACTCGGTCAGTGGTCAGGACTAAGGTTCAATAACCCTGTTAGGGAAATACAAAAAATATTTTTGTGCCTCTGGGGCCGTTCAAGTATTACGTAAGCAGATTTATTACAGTTATTTACCCCCCCATCCCTCTTGTCAACAAAAGTAAGCAAAGCTCTTACCCCGTCCCCCCATGCTTACGTAAACATTTTTCAATTATAAATATATATTTTTTTATATTATAATGTTATAATTATAATTTTAGAAATAACAAAATAGATTTAGGATAGAGATTAGATTTTACTGATACAGTATTCAACATAGAGTAAGGGGCAAAAATATACCGATGACGTAATCATCATCTAGACTCCCCTACCCCCATGTCATCGAAAATAAGCAAAACAAAGACCCCCCCCCCCCATAGTGCTTACGTAATACTTAAACGGCCCCTCTATACTTGTTCAAGACGACCTCGACTCTATAGTATAGGAAGCCGTAATTTTGTGTTGCGTATTTCATAGAAAGGGTAATTGAACCTTGGTATTGACCACTTAACGAGTCTCCTGTAATTTGGCTATATAAACGAAAGTCACCTTATATGAATACTTTGTTCTTTCAGGATCCAACTGGCAGCCACAACAAGCCAATTTCAATTCTTCGTTCAATTCGAGCGGATTCGGAGCGTTTGGAGGCGCTGACAACTCGGCGTTTCAGCTGCAAAAACCGCCCGGGAAACGCACCAAGCAATGATATTGGCGGTAAAACGCCCGTTTGTAGGCGGACGTCAATTTAAAGACGGACTTTAAGTGTTATTGACTTTTATCACGATTTGCAAGTGAAAATACGATTGTGACATTTTTCGATATAAACTAAACGCATTGTATTTTTGTGTAAACATTTAAGAACGTTGAACTTCAATGTTTTCATCTGTAAAATATCATGTTTTATGAAACATATTGTAGGTATACTGTCATACGAGGATAAAGGACAAAAAAAACTGTTTTTTACGTATTTTATGATGATGTAGAACCAAAAATAAGGCACAAGATTTTAACAATATAAGGTGACCCTTATTTATACAGTCAAACTCGTACTGGAGGTTTGGTAAGTGATCAGTAACACGGATCGATGACACTTATTGCAAATTTCGCAAAATAAAATCTTGACATCCCATAGTCATTGACTCTGGGCTGTGCGTGCGTTTGTAAGGAACACGAAAAGAATAATTTACGAATTTCACAAAAAGGGTCATCGAACATTGTTACTTAGCACTTACCGAGTCTTCAGTAAGAATTTGGCTGGATAAATTATTATATTTAACACATTCATAAAGACTACACTTTTCTGCCCGACATTCAGATATCAGTTTTCAATAAGATTTCTCAAAGTTGAATTAGGATATAAACTATAAATAATTATAAAGTAGTAAAAAAGTCGTGTCTGTACATCTTTGCGAAATTTTGAATGAAACGGGTTATTAAGATCAAAGGCAAAAACAACATTTTTTTATTTTTTTGACTGTCTGTTTATATAAATGTTCCGTTTTAACCCGAGAGCCATTAAACGGATTTTTATGCGGTTTTTTTATATCGTCGTAGTAACCTTCAACATACGAGATATATTGATAAAATAACAGCCTAGCCGAAGAATCACGATAATAGTTTTATTGAAAAAAATTACCACGCGGGCGAAGCCACAAGCAAAAGCTAGCAAACCATAAACACAGTTCAAAAATCCATACTGTTGTCCAACGTAATAAAAGCGCTACGCAAGAGGTGAGCCACAGACACGACATATTTTCGACCAAGCAGTTCACACAACCGCAACCGCTTCGTCCGAACGCGGTCGTTGAACAACTGTATGGATTTTTAAACTGTGTCCATATTTATAGGATATGGCAAGTTTCAATAAGATTTCATGGAATATTTTACTTTAAAATACCATCATTCAAAAAGTCTTTTCGCTCAGCCCCTATTAAGATTCAAATAGTATGTGTATATTATAAAACCTAAAAAAGATTACCCAGGTATGTAAGAAAGAACCTTGTATTTAGAAACATTCTTTTCTAATTTGTAAACAATACAATTCCTGTAAGAAAGAAAAAAAAAATCAATTGGAAAATATAGGTGTACTTATTTACTCGTTTTGGAATTAAAATAATTAAGTATAATAGTGCTCTCTTAATAAAACAACGACCGAATACGAAATTTCAACAAAATGAGTTTTACTAAAATACCGACCTAAAAAAGCAAGCTGCCTTATGAAAACAACCTTTATGACGTGACGACAGCAGTCGTTGCGTTGGTCTTGTCGGGATACAGGTACAATAAGCAGTTAGTACCCCAATTAGGGGGTATCCATTCATTAATTAAGTGAGGCGTTTTGGGGGGACGTGTCCAGCCGGTTCTCCCCCAATCTCACGGGGGGTCCTGGCAAGTATCACGTAATTTTTTTCTGCAAGAAAGTGTAAAATTGCGAGAAAATTGTTTCTTTTTTTTCATTGTGATTCTAAACTACGATCTTAGTAATCTTAAATGGGTACTAGTCTCAAATAAAAATAACTAAACAAATTGGTTTTTAATTAAATCCAACGCAGTGAAGCATAGATAGGTATGCGTATTTACACTGAAATACGCATGCTTCCGTTTACGGATTTGCTTAGTTGGCGTGGTGAATCTCTTTCAAAGACTTTCGATTGCCAGGCTGTGATTCCATAATTTAAATCAACAAGAAAAAATAATAATCTAGGAGGGCACGGGATTTTGAGGAACGATTATGGATACGGGTAGATTTATTTTTATGGGTTGTAGAGTGATCCCCTAATGTATATCATGTCTGTCTGTCTGTTCGTAGTGGTTGCATCTTCGAGAAATAGCTCATGAAAGAGGCGTCATCGTTCAGCAAATAAAAACGATAACGTAAAAGGTCTGTCTAAGTACATATACGAAGTATGGAGTCTCCGGAGGTGGAACGAGTAAGTCTGTCTGCTCCCAGTGGTTGCCTTTTTGAGAAATATTGCATGAAAGAAAATATTTTTTGAACTTAGCCCATACAGACAGCCACGTATTTTTTTTTTGTTGTTAATTGTTTTACGGCCCTGGATTCTTGTCCTTTTGAGCCATTCGTTTGTTTATTATGGACTTTGAAGTCTAGAATACAAATCACTTTTCACAATTTATCCACTGTCTTTTTAATATAATTAAAAAGCGGCATATAGAATTTTGGTTCAGCTAATAAGTCTTGAAGTCGCATGGGAACATCGCCGTCATCACAGATTTTTTTCAGTTCTGATACAAGTATTAGTCTGTGAATTCCAAAATTTGGGCGGGCTAAATGCCATGCAGACTGGGATCGATCAGCTGACATTGACACTGACGTCTATGGCTATTTTCAATGCACATTTTTTTGTTTATTGTTTACGTTGTGTTGTCATGGGCAACCGGCATGCATAAGCCTAACGTTTATTGCTATTTGCAAGTCACTTTAGGTTAGGGGTCTAAGTACGAACATTTTTATTTTGAGGTTTGTAGGTAAGTAGTTGTGATTACGTGATTAGTGAAATTAAGATTTGTGTAGGTACTTACTTATTGAACATCTACTCTAACCAATCGTGGCATGCGTGGTATTATGATCACTTCAACTGAATTAAACTGGATGACAGTAAAAAAGGAAATCATAATACCTAGGTACGTAATATTCGTCGGTGAAAAGCGGCTATACCAAGTGGGGATTGTGACTTGCACCTCCTACTTTACACATTATAAATAAGAAAATAATTTGTGGCAGGCAAAAGAAAAACAGACATTTCATGTAGAAGTATTGATAATGAATGATTGTGCCTTCTTCCTTTAATCGGGCTGAGGACTGGCACTGTGCACAGTGGCGGAGTTACACAATCACTCATCATTCTTTCTTCAGTTCTTTTCATCATCCCATGCAAACAACCTACATGCAAACTGAAAAATAATAAGTAACCAAAGCGAATAACAGGACAGTGACAGCATGTTAGAAGGAAAAAACACCAAATATAATTATTACTAAGTAGCAGTTAGGTGGTAGAGCTAATGCCGGGCTCGACTGTGGAGGTACCACCATCTTACTCGGAAATCCTCCCGAAGTTATTCGGGGGAGAGTAAGAGGACAGCTCTCAGGCAAAAAAACCAGGCGGCCCACCATTGCCTGGGACCGATGGATGGCGGCGGTATATCCATCCCCAATTGCCGAGCCTTATATAAAACAGACCGGTGACGGGCATCGGGGTCACTGGTGCAAGGGTTTCGGCACCGCGTTCACCAATCCGCCTTCCCAGCGTGTGTGAGTATGGGCATTTCTTCCAGGAGGACCGCCCCAGAGTGGCGAAATCCTGGAAAGGCCTATGTCCAGCAGTGGACGAAACAGGCTGATGGATGGATGGAAGTAGCAGACCAAACTTATGGATTAAATAGCGTGGCAAGTTTCCATACAAAAAATAAGCTACGAAGAAACCTTTAAAAATGGGTTGTCTTGGCTGGCACATGCTTGGAACATGTTTGTTAATTCCTTAACTAATCTCTAGTATATATTTTGTTTGGAAACAAGCAATATTTATAATTAAAAGAGCCCGAAATTCACTGAGCTAAAATTGCCACCCGTCGACTCTATCCATTTATTAATGTTAGGGCTGCTACTATATGATATGTCTGTGTAAACATATGATGTTAACTGGAATGCAGCATGCAAAAACTCCATATCCATAAAACCTGTTAGTGTATTAGTAGGTAATTAAAATTAACCAACTTCTATTTGGAAAAACTATTGATCTTAAATATCTTATGAACAACAAGATACAGCAAGGAAAGCAGTTCCTTCTGAAGGGAAAATGATAAGCTAGACCACACGATACAGCTGCAGATACAATTTTGTTCAGCAACTGCAAATTCTTGAAGCTGGAAAAATATGAAGTAATTATGAATTACAATAAGCTTGCAATAATAAAAATTTATATTCTTACAATAACCTATATGTATTATCAGGGTCGGTCTGGCCTCGGGGCATACCAGGACTTTTCCCGGTGGGCCGGTCAGGGGTGGTGCACGGTGGGACCCGGAGCCGGACTCCAGCTCCATTGTCCCTTCATTTTTATACAGAGTCAAGCCGTGATATGATTATTTTATTTCGAACCTCACAAATGGTGTGGGCTGCAGTTTAAAATAAATTCCCGGTACCTAGTTTTTTTGGCTCGCAGTCCAACAACGCTGTGTATTATGGTTCCACTTTTGGATTGTGTATGAGGTGCTAACATCAACTCCCTTAGTGCAAATCTATGAAATGAAATGACAGTTCAACGGTAGGATGTGCAAAAATACGTAAACTTTTTCAGTATGTACTGCGAAATTATAATGTGGAGAAAATGTAACATTTAACCAAAATAATTTAATTTGTGGAATTAAAATAAAATGATATCCTTGAAAAAAAATGTCAGCTTTGCTGACCAATCACTCATGGGTTCATCAACTTCATCATCAGTGCCGAATAGTGACAGATTTGTCAAATAAAATTCTAAGATTTCATTTATGAAACAGTTGAAAATAGATTCAGCTAACAGTTCAGACAACTAAATCAGCTACCATTTCATATTTTGGAGAAGCAATACTATTGATCAGTAAACTTTTATAAACATCAGTTACCACATAAAATGCAAAAATTTGATTATTATTATTTTACTTGATGGGCTTAAGTCCCTAAGTAATTTGTACTATTATGCAAATGGTACTTTTGAATCCCAATCCAATTGTGGAACAATAATACATTCAGAATATACATAATTGCACCTGAGGGAAATAATTTATTTTATTTCTTTAGAAGGGTTTACACACTACATGTATCTTAAAGGATGTAGAATGCACCTGGCTGGCTGCATGATTGCCTCTTTTCTGTTGACTTCTAAAATAGGTAACATAAAATTTTGTGTAGTTTAAAAAAGGCAGCAGAAAAAAAATCTCAATGTAAAAGCCCAGTTTGCTGGCTTGCACCAAATTATTCTCCACCGTTATCTACACAACTCAACAATTTCGAAATGTGCTCAACCTAACATAGTGGTGAGGGCAGGGCCCCGACTTAAAGTTAACTTTAGAGTTTTAAAACTTGCTCCTATAGAAAATGTAAGAATGAAATAAAAAACGTTGCACACGCGACGAAGAAAATACGGGAAATCTAAGAATATCCATCACATATTGTACGCCTGTCTCCCAGAGGGGGGGTAAGACTGAGAATGGAGATTTCCATCTGCTACGATCCTGACCTGACACAACTCTTCCAGATCCATCAATCTAATCATACAAGCTTTTCTACTTTGGGTACCTATAAAAATCAAAAATTGGTTTTATGTTTAGAGGAAGAGGCCCAACAATAATTAATGTAGTCTAAATGCTCTAAGGTTTCAAGTGAAATATCACGAAAATAAAAAATACTGTTTTTCAATTATCAAAACAACGAAGTAAATAAATAGGGATGTATATACATTATATCGACTCGATATATCGAAAAATTCTCGACGAGTACTTGGTATTATAGATAATATGACATTGAAATTTCGATGTTTTTAAATGTACGACGAATGATGTAGCGTTGTAGTTGAATATTATAACAAAATGCATTTTTGAAAAGGCCAAGGAGTAGAAATTTTAAAGAGCTGTTTTACGAATGTGTTGTAGTTAGGTACTAAATATACTTAAATAACGCTTAATGTTATAAAGGCAGTATTTAAGAAACATTTTATGGCGTTATTTATTAAGCCTATTTCATAAGTTTATTTGATAAGCTACAAATCTTAGTTACACCGCTTACACCAATAAATGTTGTTTTTGGCACTCCGTGACAATAGTTTAATGTAAATTATGCTTTTCCTGCACAATAACATTAAAAGCATGCTTAATAAGATTCAAAGATTCAAAATGTTTATTTGTAAAATAGATACATAAAGTATACGTTTTACATGTCAAATCCAATCTGTATAAAAATAATATTTTATAATGAAACAAATAGGATACTTACGGGAAATATATATAAAGAAGTTGGGCCACTAAAGTTATACACATGCATAAAATAAAGACTTATTGGAATAATAATATTATTACACATAATGCAATTAATAAATAAGTTGATAAATAAACTGAATAGACCATAAATAAATATAATGCCTAACCAAATATATACTAACTTAAGTAAAAAATTAAAATATTGTGTATACATACATAATGCAATGAATAAATAAGTTAATAGATAAATAAACTATAAATAGATTTAATGCCTAAATCCACCCATTCGATTAATCTTGCTAAGAAGAAGGGCAAGAAACTTAGCAAGATCATGTCTTTTTTTATCAGTATTTTTTTTTCAATATGGCTTAATACTATTACAGTCTTTTTAACTTACACAAAATTATACAAAATAATGTATTAAACTTTAATAACTAAAGGATAAAAATATAAAAGACAGAAGGAAATTGTGTCACGAGGGGAAAAAAATACATCTTAGTCTACCTGTCTAATGAGGTAGTAAGTTAAAATACTAAGCAAAACATCATCTACCTGTCGCATATAGTTTATCTTTTTTTATGGTCAGATTATCAATTAATAAATGCTAAGTTTAAGTTATAAAATGTTCATGTCAATAAAAATAAATGTCAAAATAATAACAAAAAAAAAACAAAATAAAAATATTAGTCCACATAAAAACAATATAATTAAACATATCAAAAATTGTTTTCCAAGTAAAGGTTCATAAATTCATAATTGAAGCATGATGGCGGTTCTTAATTTTTTATTAAAAAATAATAAAAAATGTGACTTGTTTTACTTCTTACCTTGATTTCGATATTTCTTTATTAAATGACCCGAACACTATTTAAATTATATCGATACATTTATTACTTACCATATTGGAATGTTGTAATAAAAAAAACGAAATGTCGATATTCAAAATGTATGATCAATTTACATCACTATGCCATCTTAAGTTCGGTGTTGCTATAAATAATGGAACCTCTATCATTTCTGATGACTGTAAGTTCGGTGTTGCTATAAATAATGAAACATCTATCCACACACCATATATTGGATGTATGTGCATCATCATTCATGGAACGCAGAAGCAACGTCCTCGTTGACAGATCATTATCGCCACAAAATTTTTAAAAGTACAAGAATTAAAAGTACAGACTTAAGACTAGACAAGACTTTTTACAGTTTTTTCTAGTTACCGGCTTTAAAAGACAATGTATGCAATTTGAATTTTCGACTGTTAGAATAAGGCCTTAACATATTAATTATTTCTATAATGGAAACACAAAATACCCAATTTAAAAAAGTCATTACGGCAACACTACAAAGTTCATGTTAGGGATTCCCCTAGAATCAAATTGTTTACATAGACAAGCCGACAAAGATTACGCAACCAAATTACGAAGTTCATAAATATTTAAGGTTGTATCTGCAAGATTGGTTATTAAAATAAACCATACTTTGTACGTTTAAATTTATCTCATTTTGCATACAAAGAATGTACTTGTTAATATTTTGTCTAGTAAAATGAATATTTATTTTATTAACTAAGATACAATTGATTTAATCATGCTAATGTAATACTGTCCATCGGCATAAAATGTTGATTCAGATTAAAAAGATTATAATGTAGTAAGTAGGTAACACAAATGTATTTAGGTACAGATGTATTACATTTTTATATGAACTTTAAACAACCATACGGATCATACACTTCTATGATTTACGATATTCTTAATTCATTCTTTAAATTGGAGATAAATATATGTCAGGAACATACAAAACGTTTGTATAACATAAAAAAATTATATGTTTGTGGAAGATTCATAATGTAATTAGGGAATAGTTATTTGATTTTTGTAAATAAAAATTAAATGAAATGCTCTGTTAGTTCGTAGTTTTATTTGGAATACTTAAATAAATATTCGGTAGAGACCACCTATATTGATTCGCATCAGTTTGTCTCATCTCTATTCTATCGATATCGATAGGTATTCTAATTTCAATCGATATGGATTGACAACCTAGCGGTGCGTCACTAGCGCCACTGTGGAAACATTGGAACTACTCGCAATTCACAGACTGTCCCATCTGTAGTTTACTACTAATTCATTCATTTCATCTGTGGGCCTTAATAGGGATGATCCGATACCACGTAAGTATCGATACCTACTCAAATGAGTAGTGTTCAAATCATATTACGATACTACTCATTTGAGTATCTGAAAGGTATCGATACTTACTTATATCGATACATTTATTCAACTTTTTATAGGAATGAGGTAAACTTAAATTAAATAAATTATTTATTTTATGCACATAGTCAAATAAAACACATAAATGTGTTGTTTTATATAGATATCATCATTAAAATCATAAAAGTTTTAAGGACTGCGCGGTACTTACCTAAAAAGCACGGTTCATCTACAGGTTAAAAAAATAAATCAGCTTATAGAGACTTTCCAAAAAAAAGAGTAATTACTGATATTTACGAGTTATGTAACTTATTTATCACCTAAAAAGCACACACGCCACGAGCTCAAACTGCACAGTTTTTTGTAATGGTGGATGGGATGGTGCATTCGATCGCATTGACGCTAGATTTATCATTTATGGCGCCCGCCGGCCCATAGCTAACATACGTTATAACACTGGTGCCAGGATAGCGTACACAATTTTCCACGCGTGTGACAGAGATGGAATAAGAACCCGTGTTGCAGCACCTATCCGTAAACCCCTAGGTTTCGTTTCAAAACAATTCGTTCGGTAATTATTCGGGAGCGTGGTGCAGCGTAGCTAGCATAGCAGTCGATATGAGCTCGATAGAGCCTGTATCTCTTCGATTTTGACAGTTATTCCAAGATGGCAGCCAATCTTATCGTCCTTTCTATTTAGCTAACATTGTACCAAGAAATAAGCAAGTCTTTCTATTTTGACAGATCAAAAGAAACCTCCTTTTTTTTAAATTTTTTCTTTCTTCTTTAGCTAACATTGTTAGACCTTTCTTTCTACTTTTTGACGTTTTTGGAGGAAAGCTGTATCACCGACCCAAGGAGGTGGTGATAGAGTTCGATAGAGCGTGAATATTGTTTTGTTGTGGAAAATGTGTGGATTATATCATACGTTTGTGGAGTTTTGATCGATTAACCGATTAACAGACCAAAAACCACAATATGGCTAGGCCTTATAATGTTGTGCGACTAAAGAGACTCATTTTTATTTTAAGCTATATGTAAATCTACCAAAATTCTTTGTTGGGCCTCCTTTCTGGATCTATAAAATAATTTCGTGTATGTATGTACCTATTTCTTTTTCTAAAACCGACCCGACCCGATTCGATCTTAGAATCTAAGTTTTCGATATTATATACCTATTCGAAAAATTCAACTTTACACTTGAGAGATAGTCAAATAAGAAGAATATTAAAATGGCTTTCACCAAAGATATTTAATGGTACCTACCATTAAATATCTTTCATTTCACATTTACTTTTTTGAGAGGTTATAATGCATGAAAATTGAAAAGTAAACAAGAATGGAAGTGACTAAAGGTTCACTAGCGGCCCTTTTAAAATTATTGGACCGTGAGTTCGGAAAGGGAAGCGGTCCTTTAATTTAATGAATTATTGAACCGTAAGTCATGGGAAAATGCTCGGAAAAATGTTTTCTGCTTGTCGTGAATTCTGTTAAAAACTACGGTGGTCGCCTTACTCCGCTCAGCTTCGCTCGGCTCCCTTATATATACTTACATGTTAATCTAACAGCTCCTCCTCGCTTCGCTTGTCGTCGCACGCGCGCAACCTATCCCTAGCGGTCGAATATAATTAAAACTAAGGGAGCCGCTAACGGCTATTTAGTCACTTTTAACAAAAATTACACCGGATTATTGATGCTGTCCTGCCATTTCCAAAACTCTCATTTTTACATGCCTTCTAAAGTGCAACAAAGACTCTTTAAATTAGTCGTTTATCAGGAAGAGGTTTCATTCATTCAAAAAATCGATTTATCTTTCGATTCATCGACAAACAGTTCTGTGAACGCGATAAAGTAGATACAGACTGTATCAGCATCTCTATCTCGTTTTTTCCCAAGTACAATGTTAGCTAAGTGGAAACAATCATGGTTTACGATAGAGGTTTAGAAAAAGATGACAGTCGATACAATATTAACTGTGCTAGCTATGCTGCATAGCGCGCGCGTGCGACGACGAGCGAAGCGAGGAGGAGCGGTTAGGTTGACATGGTAAGTACCTATATATTAGGGAGCCGAGCGAAGCAGAGTGGAGCGAGGCGACCCCCGTAGTTTTAACAGAATTCACGACATGCAGAAAACATCTTTTTCAGAGCATCTTCTCATGACTTACGATTCAATAATTCATTAAATTAAAGGACCGCTTCCCTTTCCGAACTCTACATTGCAAATTGAACTGTATTAGTTCGTGCTAAGGAAGACATTCCAGCAGCTAAATTGTGACTCACGGTCCAATAATTTTAAAAGGGCCGCTGGCGAACCTTTAGTCACTTTCATTCTTGTTTACTTTTCAATTTTCATGCATTATAACCTCTCAAAAAAGTAAATGTGAAATGAAAGATATTTAATGGTAGGTACCATTAAACATCTTTGGTGAAAGTCATTTTAATATTCTTATTATTTGACTATTTCTCAAGTGTAAAGTTGAATTTTTCGAATAGGTATATAATATCGAAAACTTAGATTCTAAGATCGAATAATAGCGAGTCGGGTCGGTTTTAGAAAAAGAAATAGGTACATACACGAATTTATTTTTTAGATCCAGAAAGAGAGTCACGGAGGCCCAACAAAGAATTTTGGTAGATTTACATATAGCTTAAAATAAAAATGAGTTGCTTTAGTCGCACAACATTATAAGGCCTAGCCATTTTGTGGTTTTTGGTCTGTTAATCGGTAAGTCGATCAAAACTCCACAAACGTATGATATAATCCACACATTTTCCACAACAAAACAATATTCACGCTCTATCGAACTCTATCACCACCTCCTTGGGTCGGTGATACAGCTTTCCCCCAAAAACGTCAAAAAGTAGAAAGAAAAGTGTGGCAATGTTAGCTAAAGGAAGAAAAAATTAAAAAAAAAAAGGTTTCTTTCGATCTGTCAAAATAGAAAGACTTGCTTATTTCTTGGTACAATGTTAGCTAAATAGAAAGGACGATGAGATTGGCTGCCATCTTGGAATAACTTTCAAAATCGAAGAGATACAGGCTCTATCGAACTCATATCGACTGCTATGCTAGCTACGCAGGTGTCGACGCAGTAAGGATCATTCAGAATTTAGTATCACTTGCGCGATTCGATTCGATACAAGTACTTATTTTCCGATACCAAGTATACTGCAGCAAACTTATCTGACCCGGTGACGAGAACTGTCGCTTCTTGAATATAGAGGTCATTTTAGTTTGGCTTAGGGTCAGACAAGCTCGTGGCGCTGTAAGTATCGAAAGAAGGGATTCGATACCAAAAGTACTTGGTATCGAAACAAAAGTATCGAGTACTTACTCGTGTTTACTAATATCGGAACATCCCTAGGCCTGAAAACGAAGCTGGCGAACGAAACAAACTGCGCATTTTAATAAATGAAGAAGAAATACCTACATAATCCAAGAGGTTTCTGGGCCCAGGATGCCCCAATGTGTTACTAAGAAGAAAAAAGAAAGTAAGCAGATTTGAAGCGAGAGAAAGATTTTTCCGGTCTCAACAAATTCCAAGATGTCGACAGGGACGCAAACGAGACGCTACCTCAACAATTTGTCCAACTTTAGTCATTGGAAATTCAGAGTTTTATTTTGTTAGAAGAAAAACAAGTGGCAGATATTTTAAATAAAGAAGTGCTCCATCCATCCATCAGCCTGTTTCGTCCACTGCTGGACATAGGCCTTTTCAAGATTTCTCCACTCTTGGCGGTCCTCCTGGAAGAATTGCGTGCCCCCTTATCGACACTCTGACCATTGCCTATACTCACACACGCTGGGCAGGCGGGTTGGTGAGCACGGTGCTGAAACCCTTGCACCAGTGACGCTGCTGCCCGTCACCAGTCTTTTTTATATAAGGCCTGGCAATTGGGGATGGATAAGTATACCACCATCCATCAGTCCCAGGCATTGGTGGGCCGCTTGGTTTTGCCCGAGAGCTGTTCTCTTACTCTCCCCCGAATAACTTCGGGAAGATTTGCGAGTAAGATGGTGGTACCTCCACATACACCTTTAAAGGAGTGCTACATGAAGTAAAAGGGGATATAAAAGACGACGTGAAGGCACGATATCTAATTGTGTAATGTTTGTGCAACAAGTACCTACTTGGAAATTGTATAGAAGTCCAAGACAGCAGCGGAAATGATGAAGGTTTTGGAGGAAATATTCGAATTTCATGATAGATAGTCTAGGTCAGAGTGTGAAGTCTTTTTTCATATTAACCTTAGTGTTCATTTTTTAAATTGAAAGTAGCGCAGGGAAGTATGTCCTGCTTCTACTTTAGCATGCTGTTTTCATTTCATTGAAATGTGTTGCTTTGGTGTTGTTATTTCCTATACTCTCAGGTCTTGGTGTTGTTTTAATTGAATGTTTTTATAGCATTCAAAAAGATACATATCTTGCTCCCTATCAACACTGACTGTACTTTGGTCTTGAATGTTGATTCTTAAAAACCATCTGGTCTGGTCTATCTAATTCAGGCTTACTTTCACAGTAGAATTCTATCAAGTTCCATTGGATGAAAATTATGTAATGGAGTAATTCATGTGAATTCAAATTAGTATTTATTACTAAATAACAATTTAAATTCATTCAATGTCAGTAAATAAATTTTCTGAAAATGGTGGTAATCATGTGGCATTCTACTTGATTACTATGATTTTCTTAAATTGGTTTTCTGACTTTCATTTTGTAATTCGTAATGGATTTTGTTCAAAATACACATGACACGCTCATTGTCTCTCGGGCTGGTTCCTAGTGATTCCCTATATTTCACTTAAGCTGTTCCTAAAAATAATATAGTTTTCTTTGTTCCTAAAACATACTAGGTATAAATTGGCATATTAACTTTAAATAATGCATGTATCTTTAAAGGTTATTAGGCAAATTTGTATGGAACATGGGCATAAAACCAACAGAAATGCAACTAGTTCTACTTGTTAGGACTTGGTGCCTGAATTGTACATATATATGAGACTAGCTAAATACCTGGTTTTACTTGCAATTTTTTTGCATATCTGTATAAGTCACGGAAATTATTCAGGCTTACTTTCACAGTTGATTTCTATCAAGTTCCATTGGATGAAAAATATGTAATGGAGTAACTCATGTGAATTCAAATTGGTATTTATTACTAAATAACAATTTAAATTCATTCAATGTCAGTAAATAAATTTTCTGAAAATGGTGGTAATTATGTGGGATTCTACTTGATTACTATGATTTTCTTAAATTGGTTTTCTGACTTTCTTTTAGACGACACCACCGCAAAGCGGCACACAGGGGTAAATGAGCCAGAAAGCTGGCCAAAATTATTTTAGTATGTTATATCATTCTTTAGTGCAGAGAAGTCATGTTTATGTTTATTTTTATATATATGTTACGGTCAGAGTAATAAAGCCGGTTTGTATTAATAATTACCGGTAGATATTAAAAATAACCCTATCAAATGGTTAATGTAATTAATATTGATGAATTTATTATTTTAACTGGTTATTATTAATATTTTTTTAATAGTTTCGGTTAAAGTAATATGTAAAACAAACGATTTGTTTAGTTAATCTTTTTAATGACTCATAGAATGTAACAAAATAGAGACTTAATTATTTATTCTGGCACGATAGACTTTTGTGACACTTAGAATTACACAAAATATGTGATTTCTTGCACTTGCAGTGGTCCGAATTGCATCCACCAGCACAATTGCAATGTTGAAAGCCTTGCCCACCTAAGTTTGAGTCTTTTCGGGCACATTCTCGTAGAGCTATAGCAATTTCTGGAACATCGTCAGTTTAAATAAATTTTTCTTTACAGATAGTGTATTTGTTCCTCGAATACATTTGATTTAAAATTCCATGTTTGGTTCCTAGCTTATAAAGGTGTTCTTTTAGACAGATATAATTACAGCAATTATATTTCGGCTGTCTGCCTTGGCCCGATCTACTTCTGGTACCCTTATTCTAACATTTTGGCCTATTTCTGCAACTAGAAATTTTGCATTTGAACGCTTTAACATTTTTTGGGCCTGCTGTTCAAGTGACTTTTTAGCTGAATCACGAGCTTTCTGAATTTTTTGTGATACTTCGGTAAGTGGAGAAGTGGGCCTTTTTATCTCATTACTATCCTCTTGCACGATAATATCTTGGGGCTCAGATTCAATCGATGCAGAATGTGTAATAATCTGTAAATGTTCATTAATTTTGTCAGCATTTTTATCGCTCCCCTCCATGTCATCTTCCGCAATGAAATTTTGTTCTTGAACTGACTGCTGATTATTAGACTGATCTTCTAAGATTGACTCAAGGTCTTCTTCACTAATTATTTTTGACAATTCATCCAATGCTGGCAATATAGTTTTTAAGCTTTAGCTTTGCAACCAAACATAGCTTCATACGGACTACGATTGATTCCGGAGTGATGAGCTCTGTTTTTCATAAACTGAATGAATCTTAATCCTTCGGACCATTTCGTGATGTTATTTGTCTCCAACCATGTAAATAACATCTTTTCAATATCTTGGTTGGCTCTTTCGACTGAGCCTTGAGACTGGCTGTGCCGCGGCTTTCCGTGTACAATTTTAGGTTCATCCCACATTTTGCACAGCTCGTCTATTACTTTGTTAACAAATTCTCGCCCGTTATCGCTATGCAAAATGCATGGTGCTCCAAATATCGTAAATACATCCAACAAATGATACGCAACTTCCTCTGCTCGCTTAGATTTTAGTGCTCTGAGTTGCATAAACTTCGTAAGGTGATCTTGATAAACCATAATGAATTTAAAATCACCATCTGCTTGTGACTGCATGTCAATAAGTTCAACTTGACATCTCGAATTAAATTCACTGCTTCTTATAGGCTTAACCACCAGTCCTTTCTTTGGAACACTCAGTTTTTTTTGGCAAGTTTCGCACAGGTTTAAGTAAATAACCACTATTTCTACGGTAATATTCTTGTACTT
The DNA here is from genome assembly GCA_910592155.1 of Ypsolopha scabrella. Classification (NCBI taxonomy): domain Eukaryota; kingdom Metazoa; phylum Arthropoda; class Insecta; order Lepidoptera; family Ypsolophidae; genus Ypsolopha; species Ypsolopha scabrella. Next base: position 7,685,458 of record OU342972.1, on the reverse strand, counting down.
CCCCTTGAGTTCTTTCATCATTCTATTTCGCCCCCCATGTCCGATAAAAAGATGTGTTTCATGAATAATATCAAAGGTTTCCTCTAAATACGTGTAGTATATAATCGGATCCCTTTCATTTTTTACCGGCACGATTAGCTTCTGAACATTTCCAATTTGTACTGTATCATACCTTGACAATCTTTGATAATCTTCAGGTGTCTTGTTCCCCCACTTGTTTTTGGCTGCTTTCACTTGGTCCAAAAATGAATAATACTCTTCTCGTGTAAATAACTGATGGTTTTTCCCTTTCTTAGATTTCGCTTCCATAATTTGGTCGTTAAATCGCGTTTTCGTAACCTCCACATCACTCATTTTACTTAAGTTTTGCTCACTTCTCAGTACAGAAAAGGCGCGTGCGATCTCAATAGCGTAGGTATTACAACTGACATGTCGCTGCACGTTGCGCTCGCATGGCGGCTACCCCCACTACGTTGCAGGCACCCAATTTATTAAATTTACCACAAGAATGAGGGAATTATTAATACAAACCGGTCAATGTGATTAATTATCACTTCAACCGCCTTTGTTGGTTGGTATTAATAATAACCGATAATTATTAATAATTACCTATTCATTACTCTGACCGTAACATATATACCTACCATAGAATAGAAAATTGTGAATTGTTCATAGGAAAAATAAAAATTTCAGGACTATTTTCATAAATAAAACTGTTTACTGAGTATTGTATAATATAAGAAACATATAACTTAATTTTTTCGTCCATTCGTCAGAGAAATTAGCAATTTCGTCATAGTCAGTGGCTTCAGAAGTCGTAGAAGTAATGTTTTTCTGCAATGCAGGAAGTTCGCTTGGAAGAAGCATTTTCACACCTTCGTTGCTTAATGGCTCTTTTTTAGGGTTCCATAGTCCGTATTATGTTGTGAGCCATCGCAACCGCATTTAAATACCAATTCTAAGGAATTTCGTTGTTCTGCTGATAGACTTTCTAAAACCGGTTCTACGTAAAGTATCAAACGTTCAGATGTGTGATGTAATAATTGTTGCAACTTGATTTCTGCACAAGTAGCATCAACTTGGTAGGTACGCTTTTCAGATAGTACAACATTCCTTTTTTGTCATTTGTAACACTATAACTGGGGTGAAGCTTTTTGTCACTTTCGGTCACAACTTCATATTGTTTTCTGGATAAAGCACCTTCGACAAATATTGGTCGCGCTTGAGTTGGAGTTAATTGTTTTTTTTTTGTGGAGTGTTGCTGTTTCTAATTGCCTTACGATATTTTGCGCCTCGTGTAGGAGACGTGATATCCTTGACAACATTTGCACCATCGATGTTTCCAATCTCTCGAAGCTTCATTTGACCAGCATGTATAAGCTCTTCAGCCCCATTACTGTCCCTAAAGTGCTGCATCTTGCGTCTTTTACTTCAGTGGCTTAAGTCATCAAATGTCTTTGATTTTTTTTTTTTTGTTTATTGAACAATTTATACACATTACACTTAAAAACAATTATTATAGAACTATCTGACGTAAGCCACGAAGGTTTATCTGCCGATAGTGAGTTCTACATTACACTTTATACATACAAATAGGTTAATTTAGCTTATTTTATTTACAAAATGTAGTTGAGGTCACTACATTCCACCATGTACTTTTTCAGTTTTGTCATATATAATTATTTTTATTATTAAAATACCATTTTTGCAACTCTTTTGGAAGGCTATTGATGATTTTTGGTAGTATAAATTCCCAATGCCTAGTTCCGAAAACATTATTACATTTAGGTAAATTAAAGGTTTTAGTATCGGATAGTTGCTTTAATTTATTAAATCGTGTTTTTCTTTGCAAAAGTGGTACTTTATTTTTTTCTTCATTGAGGATAGACAATTTTAATTTATTTTGAATAGGTATTACATGACAATAACGAAACAATTGAGTATAATCTTGCCAATTTTTTTCTTTTATATATTTAGGTACAATTGTTTTGAGAAGTCTAATTTGTAGTTTAAATATATTTTCCAAGTGAGTTTTATGTGTTCTACCGCAACTACTTAGTCCATAACTAATAATGGAATCAGCAAGTGCTAAATATAATAATCTTAATATTTTGTACGGTACTTTATATTTGAGAATAGATAGCTTGCATAAAATAGCTCTAAGTTTTTTACTAATATAGTTACTATGCGGACGCCAGGTAAATTTATTATCAATGACCAAGCCAATATACATGTGTTCTTTAACAAATTCTATTTCCGTACATCTGCATTGAAACATATTTTGATGAAGGCAGTGATGATCATGTGCGACAATAGATGGCTGGTGAGATATTTTGCTATGAGAGGAATGAATATGCATTGCTTTTGTTTTATTCGCGTTTAACACCAGTCCCATATCATGCGCCCAATATAAATAAGATAATAAAAAAAATGTAAATAAGATATTAAAGTTATTTTGTAATTGAAGCTCTGCTTTTTTATATCTCTTTCTGCAACTACAATACACGTGTCATCGGCAAACTGATATACAGATCCCTGTTCAATTATGTTGCACATATCATTAACATAAAGAAGATATTCTGTTGGACCCATAATTGAGCCCTGGGCGGTGCCCTTGGCGGTTTTGACTTTATCACTGAAATTATTGTCTATTTTAACAGATGTGAATCTTTCTTCATGATAATTTTTGAACCATTTTAGGAGAGGACCCTGTATACCATTTTGTGCTAACTTTGTATATAATGTTTTATAATCAAGGCTATCAAACGCCTTGCTAAAGTCGATAAAAACAACGAGCACCTGTTTTTTGTGATTCAAGTGCTCGTTGATTTCATCGGTAAACTGACTTAATAGTTGAGAAGTATTGCGTTTTTTTTGAAAGCCAAACTGTTTGTTGTTTAATATTTCATTTTTTTCTAGATATTTGTTAATTTCGTTCCCAAAATACCTCTCCACTATTTTGTCTATGCAGGATAATATGGTTATAGGTCTGTAATTAGAAATATTCATTATCTTGTTCAAGTATCCAAAATAGCAAGCATGCATACAAAAAACATCAATAAATAATGTTTTGAAAACACTTGAGATTTGTATGGAGAAATGGCAGTCACTAGTGATGTACCATCAACTACGATGTGTCGATAAAATGTGGTTCACATTATGAAATGTTTGTAACTCACGGTAAAAGTTATTTTATCGTTATGGAGTGGGATGCTACCTGAAGCAATTATATAAATAAATTAAAACTGTTTAAATTTTTATTTTAGGTTTGCCCCAGGTAAGTGTCCTACTTATGATAAAAAAACTTTTTACGTGGGTTATAAAAAATATTATTGTCCTTATAATATTATTATAGTAGGTATATTGAACATTTAAAGTATTGCTTACCTAAAAAAAACCGGCCAAGTGCGAGTCGGACTCGCGCACGAAGGGTTCCGTACCATTATCTATAAATCATCATCATCTGTGAAATTTTCAACTGTTTTCTATCACGGTTCATGAGATACAGCCTGGTGACAGACGGACAGCCGAGTCGTAGTATAGTGGTCGCCATGTTAAAAGAGCGCTGGACCCGATTGGTTTCCATATGGGTACACTCGCGCACGAAAATACTAGGCCTGCTGTTTTATTTTTGAACTAGCGTTTCGCTTGCGGCTTCGTATATTGGTTATTGGTAGGTACATTAAAAATATATTAGATAGAATATCACTAAATAGAATTAAAACCATGTTTTATTCAGTGTAGAATGTTTAATATGGTACAAAAAAAAAATTAAATCAAAGTATTGAAACTCCTCCATTAAGTCGTCGTGAGTGACGTGAAAACCAGATGAGGACGCGATGTTGGTGCTAGATGTTGTCATTTCATTGTCGTCGCTTGAGCTTTCATCATCATTTGAGTGAGAATCATCATCCTCTACGCGAATAATAAATGTTTCTGTCATCATGTCGACCACATGATCGCTTTTACAATAATCGGCCTCTATTTCCTTTACCTTGGTGCATAATTTCCCCCATTCTGTTGCTCCGATTAAATTTACTTTTTCCTCAACCAGGTCCGCTATCCGTTTAAGGTCCCAACTCACATTTTTGCTGGCGACATATCCCTTTATTTGGGACCAGGCCATTTCAATGGGATTTAAGTCTGGATGATATGGGGGCAAACGAAGTACAGAATGGCCTGCTTCGTTTAATATGGCATCGATACTAAATTTCTTAAATTATTCTTTGTAATTTTTTATTAAGTTGTACAACTCCGGCTTCAGCATGGATTCTTCAAATTCAATTCCTTTTTGACGGAGCCAGGTTTGCATGTCTGCTTTCTTTGTGTTTGATGTTGGTGCAGCATCGAGTTGTTTGTTGTGGTACGATGCATTGTCGACTACCACGACTGAATTAGGTGGTAAATTTGGCATTAGTTTAGTACGGAGCCACTGCTCGTAATTCTGCGAATTCATGTTGTCGTGGTAATCTCCACTTTTCGTACCGGCTTTGAACATCAGCAAAGCATTCGGCACAAAACCTGCTTCACCACCTGCGTGCACAATGACCAAGCGGCCACCTTTAGATAACGGTTTTTTAATGCCTTTGGTGGGATCGTTTGACCAAGAATGGTGAGACGCATGGGAACTATCTACGTATGATTCATCAGTGTAAATTATTGGTCTTCCTTCCCCTCTACCTATATATTTTTTTTATCTTTCCCAGATATTCAATTCTTTTAAATCGAATTTGTGACTGCTCAATTAAAATTTGTCTATTTGTTTCTGTTTTTTTTTCACTTAAAACCCATTTTTTTATTATTCGCCTCAGACTGGTTGCAGATCCTTGGAAATGTAGATCATCCTGTAACTTTTTTTGCAACTTGCCGTAGGCAATTCATTTTCAGTGACGTGGAAATTGTGTATTTTTCTTTTTATAACACCCTGGTCAAAACTGTCAATATCTGTTATTGGTTTTTGTTTTAATCTTTTATTTTTGCCGGGAGTTGGGAACACAGTAACAAATTCCGAATCTTCTGAACATTTTGCAATTCGTCTCACTATAGCCACAGAACATTTTGTTGCCTCGGCGGTCCGCTCAATGCATTTTTTTAAATTATTTGCTGCATTATCAGCCTCTCTCTTCATATAACAATATATTTGTCTCACTGTAGACTCGGAATTTTTTGATGCCTTCGCAATTCGTTCGATGCACTGTGCATCATTATCAGCCTCTCTCTTCATAAAACCATATATTCGTTTCACTGTAGACTCGGAAAATTCTGTTGCCTCGACGGTCCGTTTAATGCATTGTTCATTATTATCAGCCTCTCTCTTCATAAAACAATATACGTCGTAAATAATTTTTCTCTCTTTTCTATGTAAAACCATTTCGTAGTTAAACACTTTAGTGTGCGACAATACTTGAGAACAAACGTAACGTGGACACAGCGCGGAAATCAAGGGTTGACCGACGAAACAATAGCGCACAGGCATGCGCCCCCACCTGCCCCGCGCTGCACCTCATACCACCAAATAGACCGGTAAATTCATACAATCGGCTCCAGCGCTCTTTTAACATGGCGATAACTATAATAGGGTCCCGTTGGTTATCCTTCGGGTACGGAACTCTAAAAATTATGTAATATAAACTTGTACAAATTTTGAGTTAAAAAAAATTGTATTGAAAAAAATAACATACGTACAAGACTTTGATTGATACTACAAATTTATACTGGAAATTTGATTATTTCCTATTTATGAAATTCACAAAATACAAATTTTCGGCATAGTACAAACAAACAGTATAATGTACTCATATTAATGATGTAAATCCAAATTAAAATAAATTGATGTTGCAATGAAACAAAACAAGTGTAGTTTACTCACATCAATCATGTAAATTGAAATAAATTGATGTTGCAATGAAGCAAAACACAAGTGTGATTTACGCACATGTAAATTGAAATAAATTGATGATACATAATTTCCGGACATGGACACACAGACACATGAGACATTTATTTATTCTTATAATAGTATTTTTTACATATAAATTTATGCTATCCTCAAAAATAAAGATGAAAAAAATACTGTTATTTTTTACACCAACAGTACAGTATTGTGCAAAGTAATGTGAACACAGGAATATTTAGGTTAAATATTGTTTAATGAAAGAAAAAAATGAAAACAGGGTTAGGTTTTTAATAATTAAGTATTATTTAATAAGGTATAAAGGGGGACACCCTTTGGCTTTTATTAAAGCTTCAACTCGTTTTGTCATAGAATCAATTAATTTTTTGCAATTTCCCTTGATTTTATCATCTTGAAACCACACCTGAATGACGGCCTCAATCATCTTACTTTTTGTAGTACAATCCATTTTCCGCAATCTGGCCTTGCATATAGCCCACAAGTTCTCAATAGGATTCAAGTCCGGTGAGTTTCCAGGCCAATCTAGAAGAGTAACCTTTTTGTCCTTGAAATATTTCATCATCTTCTTGGAAACATGACAAGGTGCTGAATCTTTCATGCTGAATGCTTGAACTTTTTCCAGTTCTCTGGATAGACACGTGTCTAACATGTCTTTATATTTTTCACTGTTCATCATTCCTTCGATGGGTATAAGTTTCCCTGTCCCCATGTATGAAAAACAGCCCCAAAACATCTTTTTTACTGGATGTTTTACTGTCTGGACCAAGTGAGCTGCAGTCAACTTTTCATCATCACCTTTTCGCACGAATTTTGATCGGTATCCCTGCACCAAAAAGTGTGTCTCATCTGAGAACAAGACATTTCTTCACTCTTCTTCTGTCCAATGAGCATATTTTTTTGCCCAAATCAGTCTTTTTTTCATCATAACCTCCGTCAGAAGCTGTTTCTTTTGGGGTCTCACAGCTTTTCTTCCTCCCTCCAAAAGGCGTCTGCGAATCGTAGAGTCGTGAACTTTCACCCCTGCCTTTTCTAAGTCTTACTGAAGGTCATAACTTGTCTTTCGGGGGTTCAGCTTGCTATTCCTTAAACGAAACGAATCATCCCGGGAAGTTGTCTTCCTTTTTCTCCCACATTTCCCATCACGCTTAATTTCTACTGACCCGGTCTCCCTTTTTTGTTTAATTATGTTATTGATAGCTCCCAAGCTCACAGAACACTGACTAGCAATCTCTCTTTGCGTCATGGATGTATGCTCATTAAGTGTTATTATTTTTTCTCTTTTCCTTGGCGTAATATCCATGATGCCACAAACACAAATAACCTGCTTTTTCTCCTAAAAATACAAAAACATGTGTATCTTTATTACAGTAACCTACAAAACGACTTAAATTGACAATAACTTAATGAAGAATGATAATAGGTTATGGCATATGACGCGAAACAACTGTCAGATTTGTCACAGTAGTGTTGCCATAATGGATAATTACAGAAATTTCCAATGTTCACATTAATTCGCACAATACTGTATTTAAAATACGGCAGGCACGTTTACAAATTGTCAATGTACAAACAAACAGTATAATGTACTCATATCAATGATGTAAATTGAAATAAATTGAAGTTGCCACGAAACAAAACAAGTGTATTTTACTAACATCAATCATATAAATTGATGTTGCAACGAAACAAAACAAGTGTAGTTTACTAACATCAATCATATAAATTGAAGTTGAAATAAATTGATGTTGCGACGAAACAAAACAAGTGTAGTTTACTAACATCAATCATATAAATTGAAGTTGAAATAAATTGATGTTAGATTATTTCCGGACATGGACACACAGACACACAACACACGTTTACTCAACTTGTCAGATGGGAGGGATCTTTTCACAAACTACCCAAAACCGGAGACCCTCGATATACATTATTAACACCATCATCATCATAACATCCACTGCTGAGTATAGGTCTAATGCCTTTTGGTGTGATAATCAATAAAGCAATCGCCTAGACAGAGAGGCACCTTGCATTTATTGCATTCATATACCGTCTGTCTGGGATATGGGCGACATTGTACACGCCTTCTCCCATTTAGAGAGTTCTTCTGCCTAGAGCGTTGCGTTTCTTGTTCTTCTTCCTTTGTATACTTAACAATTGCATGAAACTCGGGTGGATTACAGATGAAACGCGCAGGGTCAAGTGAGTGACGAGACACAGTACTTTGATGATCTTGTCGAACTGGCTGTGGTTTTAGGTGCCGATGATGAGTAATGATATCTGACACGAGCTGCAGCCAAAAGATGTTGTTGTTAAAGCGAGTGCCCTCAGACTGTTCCACTAAAATGCGGCTGTTTAAACAGACGTGTTCAGAAGTCGCTTAAACATCTTCTTGTACCATTTAAGACACTGCTTACGTTCAACAAGATTCGCCTGAAGCATTGAGTCTTTCTGATCGACTCCACCCATTCCACTGTTATAGTCGCTAAAAAGGTCAAGTTTGTATTGCGAGGGTCGACCCGGCTTTGGAGCGGTGGGAACCTGATCCATTTTGTGGTAGGTTGAAATTCCCCTGACAGGCTTTTTGTCTTGGAAATTAGCTACCACAACATCATCAGCATGCCGCGCCACGTAGCTGCCTTCTTTCATTTTTACATCCGATATAAGACGAGGGACGTCACTTCGCCCTTTTCTCAGAGTTCCGACACAATCAGTCTTATTACGCTTCAAAATTCGGGCAAGAAGCGGCGAATTGAAATAATTGTCCATGTGTAATGCATACCCCTTTCCTAACAGGGGCGCGATCAGTTTCAGAACTTGCATTGTGCTTTTTTGCAGCATTGTTCGTTCTGAATCATCCTTGCCAGTGTAAACAAAGAGGGCATACACATACCCAGTGGCAGAATCACACAATTCGAACGTTTTTATCCCGAATTTTGCAGCCTTAGTCTTGATGTACTGCCGAAACGCGAGAAATCCTTTCCAACCAGTCAGGGATTCATCTATGCAGATCTTCTGTCCCAGCACGAAGAGCTTTTGAAACACTGCATTCAAATGATCTAACACTGGGCGTAGCAGCTTCAGCTTATCTGTATCCCCGTCCGTTATGGTTGCGAAGTGAAGTGCCCTATTCAGTGCCCAGTACCAGTTGCTGAGAAAACATTTTCCTAAAAACATCAGTTTTTAGGAGCGGGTTTAGGGAAAAGCAACTCGCTATGGTCGGCATCTGGATTATACCCAACATTATCCAAAACGCGAATAAGAGAATAATTTCATGACTATTGGTAGGGTACAATGGTCATGAAATGATTTCTCTGTCAGCGGTATGGACGACGCATATTTATTTGTTTCCAAAACAATATGCTCCAGGAAGTCATCTGTCCATATTTGGCGGAAGGCCTGGTACCCACTCTTAAATTTTTGGGTAAGTCCAGGATTATCGACCAAGAAAGTCTCTTTTTCCCCGCCGAAACTGTCCATCGGCTTCCTTTCAAAATTGGTCGCTTCTTCTTCCTGACTAAAACGCATAAAGTCCCGGTATACAGGCAAAATATCACTTTCATCGTCATCATCATCATTACCATCAACATTCACATTACGACTAGTGCCGCTCCTACTACGCTCTCTCCTTGCTTCCTCTCTCATATCTCGCTGCTTCCTCAATAGCTTCTCACGCGTTGCTCTTTGCCTTGCAACCCTCTCACGAACCATGGACTCTAACGTTTCCCTAAATTCAGGAGGAACATCATCATCAGTGGGGTAGATCTCGATGAGTCTGTCCCCCCTTTCCCATTCAGTCCCAGGACGAGGTCCACGAGCAGCGTCCATACGACCGCGTCCACGACCGCGAGCACGACCACGACCGCGAGCGGAACCACGGCCACGTGCACTCGTGCGTCCGCGACCCTGGGCTCTACTCATACCCTCTTCATCCTCGTCGTCACGCATAAAGTCTATGTATTTCTCACGGAGCACTGGGTCACGCTGCACGCGCCGTTCCATGGCCAGCAGTCGTTTCTCCGCCAGTGCTCTGGACTGTCCTAAAACAGGAGGAACAAAGGGCAACCTTGTTACAAATCTACCAGAAGCCAGTCTCGTCGTGTTGGCCTGGTAGAAGGCTTCACATTCCGCATGTTCCGGGTCGGCCCTAGGAACCGTGGGAGGCTCTTATACTTCCCAGAATTTATGCATTGTCTTGTCAAGAGATGCTGTACTAACGACCCGTGACTCATCCGGGTTACAGTCGTCGAAGTCTGGTCCCAGCACAGCATATCCAAAAATTGTGGACACTGCCAACAGTGACGAAGGACCTAGCACTTGCTGGGTACCTAAAAGGATCCATCCTAATACATCCGAGCCCAAGAGAACGTCCACTGGGGCAGGATTATAAAAGAGTAGATCAGCTAAATCTAAATTGGACGTACACGATAGTATAGATGGGGAGATATCCGAGGAGGGCTGCCATCCAGCTATATTATCCATGACCATGGCTGTAGCCGCAATCCTCATTGTGGAGGAACGTACCGAAGAAAACCTAAGTTTATTGGTTATTGTGGCTTTCCTGGTTAGAAATACCAGACATATGGTATACCGTTGTATTTCCAGATAAATTGTCTACAAGATAATAGTAGTTTCATAAGAATAATTTTACTAGAATCGAACTGAATGCGAGTAAATAAAGAAAAAGGGCTGTAAACTGACTTTCCTAAGGAATATTAAAAATATCAAACAACATATAGTTTTCTTTCTGTCCTTTATTTATCCTCTTACTAAAGAGCAATAGAAATATACAAAGATCATATTTACATATGATACATCTTTCCATAGTAAAATGTCAAGAAAAACAACAATTTCTGCAAAGCGTTTTCGTCGTGCGCGTAAAAACATTCCGAAAATCGTTGAACTTTGCACCTTAGTTTTGTTCAACACATTGAATCAAATCCAAGTAATGTATTTAGACAGTTTATTTCATGTTTAAAAGGGTACATTAACATTTAGGGCTCAACACTGCATTTATTTCAAACAATTGGTATATCACAAAACCCTTCGATTTAGCGATGGGAAGAACGACCTTCAAATCTACGCTCTTTATCCAAAATCTAAGCACATACATGAAACAATGAACTTGTATTCTAAAAGTACATGAAATACCCTTCCTATTACCAAAAAAAACAGCACTTATTAGTACAGAAATTAATAGTTACAAGCACTTAGAAATACGCAAATTAAGGCGTCTTTCGGCCTAAGTACGGCAATATTAGTATGGATACGCCTGTTGTGTCAACCTTTTTAAACGTTTTGACATTAAACTGGCGTCTTTGAATGTGAATGACGTGTATCGTGCTTAGAGGCACAAGTTCGATTCCCACATCAATAAAAAAAATAAACAATTTTTTTTAAATGTGGACTTGGGGACCTGTAGAGAAAGTTGTTGGTTATTTTGTAAGTTAAAATTTGATCATGTAGCCATTTTCTAAAAAAAGGATAATCCTTTATTAATGGGGTTTAAATCCATATTATATATAAATATATATTCATATATATGAATATTCCGATTTTAATAATATTCAATTTGATTCATATATAATTCCCTTTAATGAATTAAAAATAAATGATTGTCGATTGTTTTAAGTTAAAATAAACTAATCAAAGTAGATGTACTAGAAAAATTGGTTATCTCCACGAATTTAATACAGTTATTCAAATCATTTAATTTGTCTAATGTGTTCTTTGAACCAACTAGAATTACCCAAAATACAGCAACTTGCCTTGACAATATATTCTGTGATTGTGATGACTCAGACAATAAAGTTATTAACCGCTTGCAGTCTGATCATGGTGGCCAAGCTGTAACTTTCATTGAAAGCGTGAAACACTTGCCCAAAAAAGCCTTTTACAGGCATATTACAACTCACAAACTAGAATGTTTTAAAGCAGGCTTAGAAGTTAAATTACCACACTTTAATCTTCTCCAAGATGACCCAAATGTTCTCTATGCAGACCTGTTTAACATAGTTTCCAAAGAATTTGAAAATACGTTTAAATTGCGGAAAGTTTCTAACAGTAATAAAATCACTTTCAGTGACTGGGCAACGCAGGTATTTTCAAAAGCAGAAATCATTTATACGAATTGTACGACATAAAATCCTACAATAATAATACTAAATTTATTTAACATTTGAAAATATACTCGCGTACTTTCAAATTGGTGTGTTTAAAAGCAAAAAGTATATTTCTGAATAAAAAACTTAAAATGGCCGATAACAAAGTAAAAGCAGTATGGAATATCATAAATACTGAAACTGGGAAGAGTAACAGACGGAATAATGAATTTAAGTTGAATATTACCAATGAAGTTTTTACAGGAGATAAAGAAGTTGCGAAGGCCTTTGAACAATTCTTTACCGACATTCCTGGTGTCTTTCCTGATTTAATGAAGTTGAGTAAATTGATCCCTCTCTTTAAATCAGTTGACAATGAAGACCGGTCTCAGTTTTACCAGTATTTAGTAAGATTTTCGAAAAAATTGTTTTTAATCAATTATTATCTCATTTTAATTTAAACAAGTTATTTCACAGTGAACAATATGGATTCACTAAAGCGAGGTCAACCACTGATGCAGGAGTTGCTTTGGTCAAGCACATATTTGACGCTTGGGAAGCAAAGCAGGATGCGTTCGGTGTATTTTGTGACATCTCAAAAGCTTTTGATTGCGTTAATCATGAAACACTTATGTAAATTGGATCACTATGGAGTTAAGGGTAAATTTTTGGCGTTATTTAAGTCATACCTTAGTAACCGGATTCAAAAGGTAGACATAAATGGAGTAAAGTCATCTGGTGCATTGGTCAAAATGGGTGTCCCGCAGGGCTCCATTTTGGGACGCTTATTGTTTTTAATGTACATAAATGACCTTCTCTACTTAGTTGAAGACTTATCTGAGATAGTTCTATTCGCAGACGACACGTCACTTATTTTTAAAGTGAATCGACATAAAGATATTCTTGATGACGCGAATTCAACTCTCTCCCTGATTCTTAATTGGTTCACTGCAAACAATTTAGTTCTAAATGCAAAAAGACGAAATGTATAAAATTTACATTACCTAATGTAATTCAAGTAGATGTCAGTTTACTTTTGCAGGGGTCCAAGCTGGAGTTAGTAAACGAAACTTAGTTTTAGGTATTATTATAGACTCTCGTCTTCAGTGGGGTCCCCACATTGAAGCTCCTGTGGTAGACTTAGTTCAGCCGCTTACGCCGTTAGACGCGTAAGGCAGATTACTGATGAGGATACTGCTAGATTATTATATTTCAGTTATTTTCACAGCATTATGTCATAGTCATATGGCATAATGTTGTGGGGTCGCGGATATAGAAGCAGTCTTTGTCTTGCAAAAGAGAGCAATTCGGTCTATTTATAACATGAAGTATCGAGATTCATTAAGAGAAAAGTTTATGGAAATTAATATATTTACGGTCCCATGTGAATTTATTTATCAAGTTATTAGATATGTCAGAAAAAATATTGATAATCTTCCGAGGCTTGGTGTGCACCACTCTGTTGAAACCAGAAACAAACATAAACTAGCTTTTCCAAAATTCAGACTTGTCAAGGTAGGTACCTCTTTTGTAGGACATGGTATAAGATTTTACAATAAACTTCCAAAGGAGGTCCTTAGTTTGCCTGAAAGTTTAAACTATACATTAAGCAGGGACTACTTAAAAAAGCTTATTATAAAATCAATGATTATCTGGACGATAATGAAGCATGGTGTAATAAATAATAATAATATTTATCAAAATTGTAAGTCATAATTATCAAATTTTAATACGAAATGTTTGATTCCTCTAAAGGCTAATTAATCTTAAGCCCTTTATAGTTAATTAATATGTAAACTGACTTTGCTATAAAGGTAATAGACAATGTAAGACGGATTGACTAAGATCATTTTTTTTTTCTCTTGGACATAATTCCTATGTGTCGGGACGTATAGCATGAATAACTCTCTCTCCGCCTGGGAGCGGAGTGACGTGCCGACAAGATAGTACATACACATTTACACGTCATGGTTTTAATATATTCTGCTTCGCTGTATTAATCTAGACATCATGCCAACATGTAAGGGGACCCCGAAGGATCCCCCCGAAGCCTCCCTGCACCCCACTAGCCTCGGACCATACCACGCCAATAGATACTTAAATACATATGGTACATATGATATGAATATAAGTTATAGGTTACAGAGGTTGGCAAAATATCCACAGTGAATACAAGAAAACATACCTCGAAGGTTACCCCACGTTTTCGCGGTCCTGTACCTTCCTTTACTTTCTCGTATCCACCAAGGGATGCAGTGGAAACTCGGTGCAGGCTCCTCGCTACGATGCAGGCTAGCTCCGCCTTCCGGGCAGCTCTTTTCCTCCTCACCCGCACGCAGATCTCCCCATTCCTCCTCTTTTCCATTCCCGCTCAGAAAAATATCTCACTGCGTTAGTGTTGCCAATACACAAAAACATTATTTTATAAATCGATTCATTCGCTCACCGATTCTTCGGAGCCGTTCTTTCGCGACACTCCCGACGGCCGACTCCAAAGCAAGGCAATTAAATGGTGCGTCCACTCAGCAATCTTCTCTCTTGCTCGAATGGCCGCCCCCCTTCTAGTCCTCACTTCTTCAGCCTCACCTGCCACTTCAACTTGAGGTGCTTCTGCTACAATCTCTTGGGAAGCGTCTTCTATCACCTCGGTGTCCCTAATAGACTGCTGGCAGGTTTGCCTTTCATTGACCTCTGACGTGCCCTCGTCGAGAGGACAGTTAGTATCTTCAACCACAGTCGCCTCTCGCGTTTCTGGAGTCACGTCCGAGATATCCATCAGGTCTCTACTTAGTCTTTTCATGGTAGATTCCATAGACGTCTCTTCTAAACTTATGGGTGGTGCATTTTCCCTCAGTGGCTTACTAGTTGCAATGAGGTCCGCCTCTAAAGGATACAAGTGTCCTATAGATCGGGTAAACTCACTATTCCCAACCTTCACCCTTGCTGTCCTGCATTCTCCGTCTGATCCCTGGATCAGTGCTGTAATTCTTCCTACCCTCCAGTTTTCCCGGTTTTTGGTTTCACCTTTGATTTGCACGACGTCACCCACCTTAGCGGGTTTCTGTGATAGAATCCTTGACTGTTGATAGGAATTCTTATATCGTTCCCTCAGACTTGGTAGGTATTGACCAACAAACATGTCTTTAAATTCACGAATGATAGTTTTGCCTTTCCTCCAACTTTCAACTAGATTTTGTTTGGTCAGTGTGCCTTCGGGCATACCAACACTTTCTGCCTTTTCGGTGGTGATACATTCACCCAGCGTCAGAAAATCAGCCGGCTTTAGAACATACTCCATGTCAGAGCCAACACTAGTTAGTGGTCTAGTATTGAGCACAGCTTCTACTTCTTTAATAATGGTGAGCATCTGACTATCTTTCAACAAATGTCTCTAGTGTGCGCTTCAAGCAATGTTTGACCAGTCCGACAAGTCGTTCATAAAATCCTCCATGCCACGGAGCTAACTGAGGTATGAACTTCCATTTTATGTTATTTTGAATGCAGTACTGTTGTAATAATATATCTGCTGTCAGTTTGAACTGAAGAGCATTGTCAGATGTGATGATCTTTGGTACAGATCGAGTCGATATGAATCTCCGCAAGGCTAGGAGACATTCTTCAGCAGTTAAATCCATCACAACTTCCATGTGAATGGCTCTCACGGCAAGGCATGTGAATAAACAAATCCACCTCTTCTCCTTCCCAGTATTGGAGCGTACAAATACAGGTCCAAAATAATCTACACCTGTATAAGTAAATGGTGCGCTGTAGTTGACTCGCTCAGGTGGCAACGCTGGTGTAGGTGGAAGTTTATATGGACCACCTCCATGCTTGACACATTGTGCACACTTTTTCAGAACCTTTTGAACTTGTGCTCTACCGTGAGGAATCCAATAATTTTGACGAATCAGGCTAAGCGTGTGTGCAACTCCCACGTGGTAATTCTTTTCATGGATCTCTTTGATGATTCGATCTGTAAAGTCACTGTCCTTTGGGATTAACACTGGATGTTTCATATCGTATGACCAGTGTGTGTTCGTCATACGACCTCGGCATCTCAGAATGCCATCCACGTCTAAGAATAGACCCAAGTTTCTTGTTAAGTGGGATTCTTTCCCGGTAACATCTGGAAAAAAGTTTGACTGTAGGCTTTTGATATCTTGATGCCTTGGTACCTCCATAGTTGCATCCATTTAAATTTCGCTGATCTTTTATCTTCGCTGAGGCATCATATACAATCCTGCCTCTCTTCCCCTCCTGTTTGTCAATATGATGTGGTAAGTAATGAATTGGAGGAGTCTGCTGGTAGACTTTCTCTGGTTGCGGATCGATTACTTCTATTACACCTACCTCCAATTGCTCTTTCAAAATATCATCATATTCATTTAAAATTGAAAGATCCAGCCGTTGGAAGAGGGTCTTCAATCGTCTATAAGCAAGTCCAAAATTCGTTGGAATATCAGGTGGGTACTGAATCCAAGGCCATTTCACTTGGTATCTTCCATCCTGGTATTTCACAGTCTCATTGAAGTGTTTAACTGCTTCTTCTTCACGTGTCGATTTTGGAGAATCTGAGATGCCAATACTTTCCAAAGTCCACAGGAACTTGACATCCATTTCCCGCAGCGGAAGGTCTGGTTGAGTCAGATATGGACATCCAGGATTGCATTGACAATATGTTATTACACTAAGGATATTGTCTTCACCACCATTACTGAGAATACCAGACAAAATCCAACCAAAATCTGTGTCAATCAGGTATAAGTGGTCATCAATTTTTACCTTCTCTTCTCGGAAAAAGGAAAAGTAATAATCATTTCCTATAAGAAGGTCAATTTCTTGACCAGCACTGTTATCATCAGCCATTATGTCCACTGGAATTTCATATGTAGTTTCTGGTACTGGAATTCTATCAGTGATATGTGGAACGACATTCACCTGGATTGACCTTTTTAAACCTCTCTTGGTCTCAATCATAATGGTTGACAAGACGAAAAAAAAATTAAATAAAAAAGAAAAAAATTACAAAGAAAAAAAAATGATAAAAAAAGAAAAAAAAATGAACACAAAGGAAAACAGAATATACCTATAAAAAAAAAAGAAAACATGACAAAAAGAAAATAATATTACAGAGACGAAAAAATATCACCGTCTATTAATTATGAAAAAATTAAAATTTCGAACCTTATATATATAATATGTGTATATTATTATTACAACATGAACATTTACTGTTACTCATATTATTCAAATATAACCATAATTAATACAAACACATTATATTGATATTATTGTACTCAACTAACAATATATATAGGTACCTTTTAAACAAATACATGTAACAAAAAGCGAAATATTACTCAATTGTTAAAGCAATAGCCCAAATGAACAGAAACATTTCGCTAAGGTATAATATATATATATATTATATCAAATATAAGTTCCTACAATGTTAAGTAAGAATAATTCTCATTTATCGTTGACTGATAACAACGAAGAAGAAGAAAAAAATTTTTCATTACATTTTCTCCTGTCTTCATTGACAAAGTAATTCAAACAGCCAACTAAAGTCCTATGGAAAAGTCAAAAAAAAGTTGGCATGAAAATTTTTTTTTCCATTGGAATGTATTCCATTTTGAAAACTTAATCATCTATTGAATTATTTTACTTTGTACTATAGGAGCTTATATATACAAAAACATTGTACTACAATAACTAAGAATAATTGTAAAAAAGTATCATGAAAAGATTAAAAGAAAAGAAAAAAGGAAAAAAGAAATAAAAAAAAAATATGAAAAAATATGTAAACAAAACAAAAGATAAAGAAAAAAAAAAGCAAACAAAAGTAAAACAAACAGAAAGAAAAAGAATACAGACAAAAAAGAAAAAAAATGAAATGAAAAAAAAACAAGATACAATTTAACATTTTCAAATTTAAAACGTAAGATTAGAACGTAAGATTAAAAAATATAATGTATATATATATATGAATTACTATACTCATACATGTTATAATGAATATTACAAGGAAACAATAATTATTTTTTTAAACAACCATTATTGTCACAATTGTATTGTATTTAAAATAATTTCCTTGATGTTATAATATTAAACGTGGATTATACCAATACATGAAAAAAGAGAGTTCAATTACTACTCATCTCCTTTCATATTATGTGGGACACCACTATAAAAAAAATGAGTCGGAGCTGTACCTCCTGGGTGGCATGGAAACCAGTTCAATTAACAAACTTGTACAATAATCAGTTTCTTCCACCCAGTATTTACCCAGTTAATATACATCAATCCAAAGAAGTCACCAACTACATCATCAAAAACTGTCACCAATCTTAAAAAGGTATGAACACTATTATATAATAAAATTCATGTAATCCAACAATGAAAAAGAACTATAATTAAATAATATGTAAACATTAAAAAATTAATTATATTTCAAATTTACTATGATAAAAAATCAATATCAAAAAACTATAAAAATCACTAATTAAAATCATATTTTAGAAACCAACAACACCAACTTGTATATATTGAAATAAATCAATTTTACTATTTCACAATTACAGAATTTACTGGACTGCTGCACTCAACATGCGAAGAAACAAGCTACACAAAATAACCAGAGAAACTACAGCAACACAACTATGTAAGTGTTCAGTCAAAATTCAGAGATCCTTTTTTAAATTTCATACCACCTTTATCACTAATCATCACTTACCAAGTCTCCAATGTAAATTTGACTATACAAACTAATCTCACTTAATATATTCCCCGAGTAGGATACTAAATAGGTGCCTAATGGATAGGTCGACATGTCGTTGATATTATGGCCGTAGGGCCGAGATAGGTTTTAAAATGGAGACATTGTGTTCGTTCGACGAACAACTTAAAAGTTGTTGAATAGTCTATAGCTTTAATAAATTGTTATTTGTTATTATTACTTTTATATGGATACTATAAAAAATAAATTAGGTAGCCGACCTAGTGAAATACGGGAAAAAAGGCTAGGAAGAAGACAAAAAAATAAATAAATAATATACCTGCAGATACCGAGCACGCCATGCGGTTATGTCATTTCTTTCCATAAGGACCTTTCTATTGCTCTTTGTTTTTTTGAACCGGAAACCAATCTTTTTAATATCTTGTCTAAGGATTTCCCGACTGCCTTCAAATCCAATTTCTTCTATCAGTAGACGGTGTAGTTTGTTAACTGTCGGAATTTCTTTTTTGATAACATAAAATTCGTGAATTTTTCGCCGTAAAACTCCAATATCAAAATTATCCATTTCAATTTTGTCCTTCCTTGTTTTTCGATTTTTTCTTGGGGTAACTATTTTAGTTCCTGAAGCTGTCGCCACTCGTCCTTCATTTCCAATCTGTGTTATAGTTCGTAAAGATAGTCCTGAAATCCAATAAAATTATAGATAGAAATACAAAATACAAATTAGTGCTGCAGCAAAACTTAACCTATTTATGTTCATAAAAGGAAGTTAAGCTACGAGGTATGGTATCACTTACCCGTTGCCGCTGCAACTCGCTCATTTACTTTTTCAAACGGTATTATCGGGGCTTCAGCCTGCTTTTCTTTCATGAAAAACTCTTTCACGTTTAAGACCATTTGTCTCACTCCACTACGTATCACTTTTGGCATATTTTACGTATTTTTATTGAATTATAAGCGCAAAATGACCACGACAAACAACACATTGAATGATCCGTCAATGAATGACATTTTACAAGATGGCGTCGTTACTTCCGATTTCCGCCACGCGCCAAAAGATCCTTGTAGCACTGTATGATTATACGAAACCTCAGTTTTGTCGATGGTCTGGTCAATGGAACAAAAGTGATAATCGTTGACATGCTTTCACCGAGAATAATCAAAGTCCGTAAGCCAAACGAAAACCAAATACATTGTATTCCACGCATAACGTTTAAAACTCCCATACAAATAGGAAGTCCCATAGAAATGTACAGACATCAATTTCCATTGCAAATATGTTATGCGATGACGGTACACAAATCACAAGGCCAAACAATCGAAAAAGTCGGCGTCGATCTTCGTTCCGACGTTTTTAGTCACGGCCAATTGTACGTAGCATTAGGGAGAGTTCGAACTAAACAGAATATTTGTATTCTCATTAAAAAAGAACGAATAAATGGCAATGTTCCCTATGCTAATAATGTTGTGATAAGAGAATTGATCAATTAATCTTCTCTCATATTGTATAAATACACTACATATATATTATGATGAATATAATCATAATGAACGAAACGTTCCAACTACTTACTATATAAAGTAAGCAATATACATTTTCATTAAACTTTGTATTTGAATAATAATAAATAATATCAATACAGATATGAGTAATAATCGGTTACTACAGGTGTATGGAAGAATAACGACGATACATAACGAAAAGAGTATGTATTGTTATTATTAAGATTATAGTCTATTCAGAATCGGCTGGCATGTTACCCGACTCAAAACTGTTTATTTTTCTTTTACTTGGATAAGAAAGTATTCAATCGTGACGAGTATATTTATCAAATAAACACTCATAGGACACGTGCGACTAACAATGATCAATCATTTTTGATACTATTCTTATGTTATCTTCCCTTTGATAATATAAGCATAGTCTTTTTTTTGGAATTTATAATATCAAAAATGTCATCACTGGTTAGCTTGCAACATGACACATAAAATCTCAACGGTTCATATCAAAATGATATTTAAACTCAAATGAAACAAAGCCAGTGATTACTGAATTCACTATTCGATAATGAAACATAATTAATAACAATCAAAAAAAAATTAATTATGTATTTATTATTGTTGAAATCTTCTATTATAAATCCCCATGATAAGGCGGTCCGCTGAGGCAAGTATATGTAAATATACTATGGCTGAGTATTAATTCGGGTCGATGACCGTATGTATGATGATATATATATTTTAAATATATAATATTTTATCATACGATACATAACTTCTTGGCCTCAAATAGGCAAAAATCCAAATGAATGAATTTCCAACTTGATAATATCAAGATATCCCCCCATAACCGGTCCCCAGCCCATACATACTGTAAAGAATAATGAGGATGCATAACGAACGAGTATACATTGTTATTATTGATATATCTTGAATAACAAATTCAAAGCCGATAATGTATATGGTGATATATATATACTTAAAGTATGTATCATACTCATATACCACATGTATGCTTTTAACAAGCAAAAAACCCTCCACTGAAGGACAAGCCCCCCAATTATACGAGGGTTAATAAAATGATAATATATGTGTATATTATATATAAGGTTCTAAATAAAAAAATTACAAGACGAAAAAAAAATTAAATAAAAAAGAAAAAAATTACAAAGAAAAAAAAAATGATAAAAAGAAAAAAAAAATGAACACAAAGGAAAAAAGAATATACCTAAAAAAAAAAGAAAACATGACAAAAAGAAAATAATATTACAGAGACGAAAAAATATCACCGTCTATTAATTATGAAAAAATTAAAATTTCGAACCTTATATATAATATGTGTATATTATTATTACAACATGAACATTTACTGTTACTCATATTATTCAAATATAACCATAATTAATACAAACACATTATATTGATATTATTGTACTCAACTAACAATATATATAGGTACCTTTTAAACAAATAACGTGTGTTTTTTTTAGAAGTATAGAACTTTGAAATGGAATAAAACAAAGATGTTTTTTTTTATTGATATGAAATTTATTTTATTCGAAAGACAATCTTTTGGCATTATAATTTAAATATCACTTCTGACATATGTCCGCCACGGCTGGCTCGGACGTAGTCTAATCTGGAGGTCCAATTTTCGATGACTTTTTCTAACATTTGTGGCCGTATATCGGCAATAACTCGCCGAATGTTGTCCTCCAAGTGGTCAATCGTTTCGGGCTTATCGGCGTAGACTTGCGACTTCACATATCCCCACAGAAAATAGTCAAGTGGCGTTAAATCGCACGATCTTGGAGGCCAATTCACGGGTCCGAAACGTGAAACTATGCGGTTACCAAACGTTTCCTTCAATAAATCAATTGTGGCACGAGCTGTGTGACATGTTGCGCCGTCTTGTTGAAACCACAACTCCTGCACATCATGGTTGTTCAATTGATGAACGAAAAAGTCAGTAATCATCGCTCTATAGCGGTCACCATTGACTGTAACGTTCTGCCCAGCATCGTTTTTAAAGAAGTACGGACCAATTATTCTACCAGCCACCACACAGTCAGTTTTTCTGGATGTAAAGGTGTCTCAACATACACTTGAGGATTATCATCACTCCAAATACGGCAGTTTTGTTTATTGACATATCCATTCAACCAAAAATGAGCTTCATCGCTAAAAAAAATTCGCTTATGAAAATCGGGATCGACGGAAATCTTATTTTGGGCCCATTCACCGAATGTACGCCTTGCAAGGTGATCGCGAAGCTTTAATTCTTGGACGAGTTGGATTTTGTAAGCACGCAAACCAAGAACTTTCCGCAAAATCTTCCATAAAGTGGATGGACACAAATCCAATTCCTGTGCACGGTGGCGGATAGACTGATTCGGGTCTTCCTCTACGCTACGCTCTACAGCAGCAATGACTTCTTCTGTACGCACTGTACGACATCTCTGTGGATGCGTATTATCATTTAGAGTAAACGTGGCGCAAAAATGTTTCATAGTTAATTGAATTAATTGCTCTGATGGACGATTATGTTGACCGTAAATTGGACGTAATGCGCGATACGTCTTTCGAACAGAACCATGATTTTCAAAATAAATTTGCACAATTTGGAAGCGTTGTTCAGGCGTCAGTCTATTCATGTTGAAATGCCAAACCAAACTAAACATAAATCACTTGACAGCTGACAAAATGGCCGCCAGTTAAAAAAGTGATGCCAACTTAAAGTTCTATACCTCTAAAAAAAACACCCTTTACATGTAACAAAAAGCGAAATATTACTCAATTGTTAAAGCAATAGCCCAAATGAACAGAAACATTTCGCTAAGGTATCATATATATATATCAAATATAAGTTCCTACAATGTTAAGTAAGAATAATTCTCATTTATCGTTGACTGATAACAACGAAGAAGAAAAATTTTTTTCATTACATTTTCTCCTGTCTTCGTTGACAAAGTAATTCAAACAGCCAACTAAAGTCCTATGGAAAAGTCAAAAAAAAAGTTGGCATGAAAATTTTTTTTTCCATTGGAATGTATTCCATTTTGAAAACTTAATCATCTATTGAATTATTTTACTTTGTACTATAGGAGCTTATATATACAAAAACATTGTACTACAATAACTAAGAATAATTGTAAAAAAGTATCATGAAAAGATTAAAAGAAAAGACAAAAGGAAAAAAGAAATAAAAAAAAAAAAATGAAAAAATATGTAAACAAAAGATAAAGAAAAAAAAGCAAACAAAAGTAAAACAAACAGAAAGAAAAAGAATACAGACAAAAAAGAAAAAAAAATGAAATGAAAAAAAACAAGATACAATTTAACATTTTCAAATTTAAAACGTAAGATTAGAACGTAAGATTAAAAAATATAATGTATATATATATATATATGAATTACTATACTCATACATGTTATAATGAATATTACAAGGAAACAATAATTATTTTTTGATGACAACCATTATTGTCACAATTGTATTGTATTTAAAATAATTTCCTTGATGTTATAATATTAAACGTGGATTATACCAATACATGAAAAAAGAGAGTTCAATTACTACTCATCTCCTTTCATATTATGTGGGACACCACTATAAAAAAAATGAGTCGGAGCTGTACCTCCTGGGTGGCATGGAAACCAGTTCAATTAATAAACTTGTACAATAATCAGTTTCTTCCACAGTATTTACCCAGTTAATATACGAGGAGTGGCTGATATAAAATCTCCTTTGTTAAAGAAAGTTTAAAAAATGTTACTGGCCACTATATTCTCGTATTCTTTGTTTATTCCTTTTTTAAAAATTATGACACTTATTTGTTTCTACGAGTTCAATTTTTTTTTGGCGCGTCTTCGTTTTTATCAAGTTGCAATAAAATTAAAAATGGATAAAATTGAGTAACGCGCTGTGATTAAATTCCTCGGTAAAGAAGGGAATACGCCGACGCAGATCCGAGAGCGCATGTTTAAGGTGTTCGGAGATTCATGTCCTTCCGAATTTGTAATAAAGTTTTGGTCAAAGCAGTTTAAACAAGGCCGTGTGAGCTTAGAAGACGATCCCCGTAGTGGAAGGCCCATTTCTGCAGTTACCGCAGATAATGTGGAAAAAGTGAAGAAACTGATCCTTGCCGATCGGCGAATTAAGCAGTGGGAAATAGCTAGAGATGTTGGCATTAGCAAGGAACGAGTTCATGAAATAATTCATGAACATTTGGGAATGTCCAAGGTGAGCGCACGTTGGGTGCCTAAAATGTTGACCCCGTTTGATAAGCAAAGGCGTGTGGAATGTTGTCAGTCATTTTTAGACTTGGTAAAGGATAAAGAGGAAGAAACTATCTTGCGAATAGTGACCTGTGATGAAACTTGGATTCGTCAGTGGGATCCCGAAAGCAAACAAGAATCGATGCAATGGAAATTTAAAGGGGAAAAACCAACAAGGAAGTTTAAGGTCCGGCTGTCAGCGGGCAAACTAATGGCAACCATTTTTTGGGATGTTGAGGGGATTCTTATGATAGATTACCTGCCAAAAAACACCACGATGAATGCTGAATACTATGCGAACTTACTTGACCAGCTACGCAAAAAAATAAAAGAAGACAGGAGGGGCAAACTTAGCAAAGGCGTTTTGATTTTGCATGATAATGCACCCGCGCACACGGCCTTTAAGGCGCGGTCATCTCTGACAAAAAACGGCTTTACAGAGATCAACCACCCACCCTATAGTCCAGACCTGGCTCCCTCTGACTACTTCTTATTTAAAAATTTAAAGAAAAATTTGAGAGGGCGCAGATTTTCAACAGACGAAGAGATGAAGGACGCTGTGAATGACTATTTTGACGAACAAAATAATAATTATTATTTTAATGGTATGCTGTCACTTATTGACAAATGTCGTAAGTGCATTTCAGTTGCAGGGGACTATATTGAAAAATAAAAAATAAATTATTAATCCATGTATTTTCTTTCATAGTCAGGTAGATTACTTTTCAGCCACCCCTCGTACATCAATCCAAAGAAGTCACCAACTACATCATCAAAAACTGTCACCAATCTTAAAAAGGTATGAACACTATTATATCGTCAACTCCTACGTAAAACTGGCTATCTGCAAAATGCAAACTTTACAATACGGCCATTTAAAGATACAATCCTTCATATTTTTTTAACCGATGGTTCTAGAAATTTAAATTTTAGCAGTCAATTTCGGTGGTCTTTTTGTCAATTTTTGATAATAGTTTTAGTTTTGTGAAATTTTGTCTATATTGAGAAAATTCACATCTGTTATTCTACATGGGAACTAATTACACACATTTTTGCGCATGTGATACTTGCTGTCTTTTACTGCGAATTCTGATTCTGTTTATAGAAGTAAGTGCCCGATGTGTAGTTATTTAAGGGACTTTAAAAATTACGTTTAACGTAACTGCCCAATCTTAACTTAGGATTACAAAGACGGAAGACTTTAGTCTGAATGCTTTTACTAAAATGTATTTTGTTTGTATTTCTCTCAGATAAAAAAATCTCAAAGTTGTGTTTTGGCCTAGAATTTGAGAATAAAGAATAAATCATTACATTATCTTATTATTTTTATTTATTATTTGATAATACTTAATTATATTTGTTAATAATTTTCATTATACCTAGGTAAGTGTATAGAAGAATTAATATATTTACGACTATTTGTATTTAAATAGATATACTGGGTGTTAATATGATGTTGCGGAAGCCGGAAACTGGTGATAGTCCCCGTCTATATGAACAGCTTTTAGTATGGAGCCAACCCTCGAATTGTGAAAAAAATAATCAACTGTTCCATCGAAAAGTGACATTGCTACCTGACCAAACTGTATGAAACAGCTGTTTTTTTTGTACGAAAAGTTGTTCTACCTTTATAATCTAATAATTTCAAAGTGCATTTAATAACGTCCCAAAAATAATTAAGGTTGGATTTAAACTTTTTGTCAATAAACCCTTCAAAAGGAAACAATACAATAGAATTAAAGTGTGTATCTGTTAATATAATTATGTGTGTATGTATTATGCGAATAAAACTCTGGTGAAATATAAAAACAAATGTAATTAAAAACAACTAGTTCTGAATCTTATTCTTACCAGTTACTTATTTATGTTTATATATATTTGTTTTATTGTAACATAATATTGAGGGATAACCATAAATTATATATAAATTATTGTATATATAAAACATAAATATAAAACATATTTCTAAAGCAACTAGGTTCTTATTCTGTTTCATTTAATAATCAGTCTTCTTCACTTTCATTTAATAATCAGTCTTCTTCACTTTCATTGAATAATCAGTCTTCTTCACTTTCATTTAATAATCAGTCTTCTTCACTTTCACCACCTGCATCTCCATGAGGCAGCGATTTATAAAATGCATGATATTGTGCGGGTATAATATAATTGTCACAGAAATACAACAAATCTTTATATTTGGCTTCATTGATCGGGATTGGTGCATTGTAAGCAAGAGGCAAATCATAGTTTAGTTCTGAACTACTTTTAAACCTCTTTGAAATTCGACTGACTGTTGACAAACGCATATACGGCTCATCATAATCTGTTTTGTAGTATACCGTTTCAGGTTCGGTAACATCAATTTTAAATTCTCTGGTTGCTGAGAGATAAAATTTCTTATTACTGTTATTTTTGGCCCAGTTTTTTCCTAAAAGCAGCTGTTTAAGATCAAAAAAGTCGTCTTTAGTCATTTCAGTAACAAAGTATTTCTCTCCGGTTTCCTTCGCCCACCTCACCAAAGCATACCATTGTTCTGGTACGTAAATGGTTTTATTCATTGCCGACCTTTCAATTACAGAGTGAACGCTGTCGTTTTCGTTCTGAGTATGTCCTTTTTCCAAGAAACGGTGAATAATATTTACTTTAAATTTTTGAGATGCATACACAAACATCGAAAATACAATTTTATTTCTATTCTGACCCCCGCAGTTATCCGAGTAGAAAATAAATGTTTTGATTCCTTTACTAGAATGCTCTTCCATAAATTTAAGCAAACAACTGCCAATCTCATTTGCCCCCCTTTTTGCAATGCCCTCGTGCCACACATAACAATAACCTTGCTTTTTGGCTAAGTCAAAAACTGACAAATTAAACACATTAAGCTTTCTTTTATAGTAATATATACCCGTGTCACCTTGTGGGACACCGTGAGCTTTTTGCAGATCGAAAGCTGCGGTCA
The DNA here is from genome assembly GCA_910592155.1 of Ypsolopha scabrella. Classification (NCBI taxonomy): domain Eukaryota; kingdom Metazoa; phylum Arthropoda; class Insecta; order Lepidoptera; family Ypsolophidae; genus Ypsolopha; species Ypsolopha scabrella. Next base: position 7,657,967 of record OU342972.1, on the reverse strand, counting down.
TTGTGTCGAAAGAGTTAAGAGCGGCTAATTTGTCTTCGAGTTTTTGGGCCCTGGCAGCATCTTTGTTCCGAAGATGCACACTCTGTTTAAGTGATTCCTCTTCTGTTATCGGTTTTGGAAGATTTTTATATGATTCGCAAACATCACACTGGTCTTTTTTTGGACGATGGAATTCTAGTTTTATGCTATCATTTATTATATCTTCGTATTGTCGTAAAGTAGTGGCTTTATGATTTATTTGGTACTTCTGAGCGTCAAACCAGTCATTATAAAATTTAAACATTAGTTTAAAACTCAGATTTCCGTCTAAATAGAGTTTTGAAGTTCCTTTACGGCAGTAATGAGATTCTACAGGTTGGAAGGTAGCAACGTGGTCTAAAACGCTTCTTTTCATTTCTTCAGTTAAAACGGTCGGGTGATTTTTATGTTTGCCACGTTTGTCCTCGTCTACAACACCCTCACCATCAACAAATTTTTGTAACGCCGTTCGGATCACCCCATCACCTATAGAGAGGGTGTTCAAAAACATAGTTTTACAAACCAATATTTTTTCCACCTTATTCACATCCAGTTCCGACATTGTTTCTGTTTTTTTGGCATGTAATACCTTATTGTGAAGTTTCTCTTCGAGTCACCTTCTGTTGTTATTCTCGTTTTTGTTATTTGATAGCACCAACGTGTAATGTATTCCCATTGGCGCACTCTGTCACCCAACAACCAAAACTGATCAAACATTTTGCGTCTTATTTCATCTGAAATTATATCATTGCATTTTAGTCGGCAATTGCACGGAGGACCCAATGACTTTGCTGGCTTTTCTTTACCATCTCGGCTAGTATAAGATTGCCCTAGATTTTTCTGCACTTTTCTCTTGACGTCAATCCACTGTGTTTTATATACTTCCCCTTTTCTTCCTATATCTTTTCGTTTCGTGTATCTACGTTTCTTCTTACTGGATTCACTTGGCCCACTTGTATTTGTATCAGTATTTGAGGCTGAGGCTTCGCAGTCAGTTGAAATTACTGAAAGTTCCGATATTGCTGGAGTTGCAGGAGCTGAAAGAGGTAACCTAGCTGAAATCGACGAAACAGATGGCGTATTCACTTGACCAATTTCGATTTCTTCGGCTGGGGAAGGTACAGCAACACTTGCGGGTCCTAAGTTTTGTAAGACTTTAAAAGTTGATGCAGACATTTGAGGGCTTTCTGTTATTATTGAAGGTACTGGCTCCACAATGACAGGCAAGGCTTGGAAAGATGATGAAGTATTTGGAGCTTTTTGATTTTCGTCTGTTAAAATTGATGGAGCAAATGGTGTATTCAGTTGACCAATTTCAACTTCTTCAGTAGCTGGCGAAGGGATAGTGACACTTGTGAGTTCTAAGTTCTGTGAGTTTTCTAAAGTTGATGGAGACATTTGAGGGCTTTCTGTTATTATTGAAGGTACTGGCTCCACAATGACAGGCAAGGCTTGGAAAGATGATGAAGTATTTGGAGCTGTTTGATTTTCGTCTGTTAAAGAAATTATATTGTAAGTGTTAATATTTATGTACAATATGTATATATCATTATTTCACGGATTCCGCAAACATACCTAAATTATCAAAAAGAAAATCCCACTTTTTCAATTCTTCGTCCGTAAAATCAGCACCCGGTGGTAGAGGCGAAACTAAAAAAAGTTAAAATAAACTTATATATTTCTAATCGTTAAATATTTACATAATCATAATGTTTTTAGCGTTAAAATACTTTTAAAATTAATTTACTTTATTAAAATGTATGTAAACTAATACATATAATATGGTAATATTAACTTTTATTTAATTTTACTTTACACAAGTAAGCATAATTTAATTTTGTCTATTTAGACCAAAAATTGCTTCATTTTATGTGTTACATAATTACTAAAATGAAGCAATTTTTAAAAAACTATTTCCTGTCATAAATACTTAATTAACTTCAAAATTATGATTGTCTCAGTTTCCAAGTATTATATTTATAAGGTTTGTTTGTAAAAGTAGTTGTGGTTAATATAATTTAATTTACGTAAAAATGATTAAAGCTACTAAGTTTTCGCAGACAAACTGCAAAGTTTTGCGAAATATATTTACTAGAATAAGTGAATTTACTGTGTTAAATAAATTAATAAAAAAGAAACTTCATTTTTTGCTGAGCAAATTGTAACAAATTGTAGCAAATTGTAACAAATTGTAAATAAACCTAAATCGCGTTAAAAACATTTATAAAAAATCTTGTGTAAGAGTTTGTTTTTAAGACTGCTTGAAATCTATCTGTACATTATACAAATTATTTGGCTAAGTACGAGTCTGATTCGCGCACGTAGGGTCGGTACGACCAATACACCCGTAACCCACGGAACCCTAAAGACATAGTTAATTAGAACAATACAGTTTTCAAAGCAACATTAAGGCGACACAAACAAGCCGCTTAATGGCATTAAGGTACGGACCCCTAATATCTTAACCGTTATATATTTTCTGTAATCTTCACGTAATCAACTATTACCATATTTTGTTTCATAATTTTCGGTCTTCTTTTTTCAAAGTAAGGGGGGGGAGACATGATAAAGTAAAAAAAAACAATTATTTTGAATTTAGAGGCCATAGTAACACGTATTTTGTGAAAATTTCAACTGGCTACTTATAACAGCAGAAGATGTAGACCCCTGTGACAGACATACAGACAGACAGATGGATGGACAGGTGGACAGAAAAGAGCGGAAGCTTAGTAATAGGGCCCCGCTTGGCACCCTTCGGGTACAGAACCTTAAAAAGGCAAGAGTCTTAGTAAAATATCAGTAACAGCGTAAAAGTCACAAATAGTAATTAATTAATTTAGTTTATACTCCGACGTAGTAGAACACAATAGTTAGATGCAATGATTTTCTTAAATAAAAATCCGCGGTAAATATTTTCAAGTACCACTTAGGGCCAGTGAAATCTAATACATTCCAACGTATACAACCGTATCTACCACTTAATTGTATTTACCTAGGAATGCATTACAAAATTATCGAATTTAGTAAACTTATAATAACATTGGATTTAAAAAAACTTCAAAAGCTTTTCTTTTATTTTATTCTTAAACAAAGGTAGTTTAGTAAGAATATGCAAAATTCCACACTTACCAACGTCCCGATATGATTCGTGGTTATCGTCGTCCTTGTCTGTTGACATGATTTCTGGACTTTTCACTATTAGACGTAGTCGTTTAGGACGGTACCTCTTCATTTTTTAAATGAAGGTAGTAATTAAATCGTTAATTTTGAAATTCGACGCAAAGTAATTAAAAGATGCTCTCCCACTGGTGTCTAAGCCACAACTGGCAGTTACTTACACGTGGCTTTATTATGTTCCGCGGCCTTCCGCGTAAACTACCATAAAAGGTAGAAATGGATATTTACGCGGGAGTTGATACTATAAAAATGTAGTTAGGTGACTTGTAAAAAAAAAACTCACTTAAAGTCAAAATTTTGATACCGAATTTGGTGACTATGTAAAAAGTACCGTTCTGATTGTCATAGTGCAATAATCTGAAAAAAACGCATGTGGCACTTAGCCAGTTTTACGTAGGAGGTGACGATATAATAAAATTCATGTAATCCAACAATGAAAAAGAACTATAATTAAATAATATGTAAACATAATTATACGACCATTAAAAAATTAATTATATTTCAAATTTACTATGATAAAAAATCAATATCAAAAAACTATAAAAATCACTAATTAAAATCATATTTTAGAAACCAACAACACCAACTTGTATATATTGAAATAAATCAATTTTACTATTTCACAATTACAGAATTTACTGGACTGCTGCACTCAACATGCGAAGAAACAAGCTACACAAAATAACCAGAGAAACTACAGCAACACAACTATGTAAGTGTTCAGTCAAAATTCAGAGATCCTTTTTTAAATTTCATACCACCTTTATCACTAATCATCACTTACCAAGTCTCCAATGTAAATTTGACTATACAAACTAATCTCACTTAATATATTCCCCGAGTAGGATACTAAATAGGTGCCTAATGGATAGGTCGACATGTATTTAAAAACAATAGGTTAGGTTAGGTTTGAACATTATGAAACTACTCAGAGACGAGCGAAGCGGAGCGGAGCGAGGCGTCCCCGAATAGGGTACTAAATAGGTGCCTAATGGATAGGTCGACATGTATTTAAAAACAATAGGTTAGGTTAGGTTTGAACATTATGAAACTACTCAGAGACGAGCGAAGCGGAGCGGAGCGAGGCGTCCCCGAATAGGATAACTTGATAATCTCTAAGTCTTCTTACATTCAACTGTTAGAAACTGCTATTTTTGTCTAGACTTCTTCGAAAGTTCCTCTTAAATGTGAAAATAATTATGGACAATCGTAAGACAGGATGTTCTGTACCAGCGATTTATTGCTTAAATACTAGTCTTATAATGCTCTGCATTATTATTCATAGTTTTAATAAATTGGAAGTTAATTAAAAAACCTATGTTTGTGAACATTTAATAAGGATCTTTATAAGTTCTTTAAATTATGTAAATGCATGAGTATCTTTTTTGACTAATTTATCAAGATGGCGATCTAAAATAAGAGTGTGATTGTACGATACTGGAATATACGGAAGTTGAAGCCTATCATGGATTTTCTTTTTTAATTCAGAAGTGTTATGGTCAGTGCCCTTCGACCCACAAAGGTTTGGTTTGATGCTGCGCTTGGTAAGTGGAAAAACGGCGAGAACCTACTTCCTATTTAGCTGACGAAATCTTATGGCAGATTGCGCCCTTTTAGTTTTGTTATTTATTACGTCTGCTATTCCATTTTTTTTGTTGCAGTGTTATTTACTAATTATACCGTCGAACATAAGTGATATATGTAGTTAAAACTACCTACTTTATCAAAGACTGGACAAAATTAAAACAAAACAAAGACATTTTTTTTTTTAGCATTGAGCTTGATGTATGTACTAGTGTATACTTAGTACCTCAATGTTTTTCTTTTTAGTTTAATTTTGGTAACCAAACAAGTTTCGCAATTTTGTCATTTGCTTCTATAAGCCGTAAAAAAATCAACGGACATACTATGCACTAAATCATAATAAGTAAGATTTTGTTTTGTATCTACGCTACGATCTTTATTCATTTACCAGGATGGTACGGTTCGATTCCTGTACATTTTGTTGGTTTGATTATTTTGTTTACAACAAAAATAAATGAGTATGGTACGGTGATATGGATGACATCCTCCATCTAGCGGACAGTGGCGGAACGCTACGAGAGAAAATCCGAGTTAATCATAGATAAGTTTTCTTTTAAAACAATTGTAACGACTCTGGATACAAATACTTTTGAGCCATGGTCAAATATCTGTTGTACCGTTGCCAGAGATGTTTATGTTGCCGGAATTGCGACGAAAGTACGGAGTCACGGTGATGGTGGGGTTTGACCCCGCCATTATTGCTACGAACTCGACGACAATCCAACTAATCAGTAGTTGCGTGAGACGATCGCTTGCCGTTTATATTGACATTCTTTTTCTTGTAGGTATTTAACTATATTAATTAAATGTGAGATATTGTTACAGAAAAAAACTCTTGTTTCGGTTTACTGTTACTGAAGGTCGCTTTTCTGATACTAACCTTTTGTTTTCTTTTACTTTCTTTTGCTTTGTAACTTGGTGTTAATTTAATTAGAAAATTATTGTCTGTATGATAAAAATAGTAACCTAAATAAAACAACCTTTTATAAAACATTAAAATGTCGGATCGTGGTTACACACCTCCTATTCGAAATATGCCTAGGCAGATGGAAATACCTGTAAATCGTGCCAGGTCGTATCGCTTGAGTTCCAATCGAGACCGTAGTGAATCAAACAGTCCACCAAGGTTGAGACGCCCTCACTACAAAAGGAAACACTGCCACCACCGTGGTACTTATGATGAGGATTCACAATCACTTACGTCCAATCGCTCACGTTCACGCAGTGCTAAAAGGCAACGTATGCATGCTTATAAGAGAAACCGCTCACGTTCACGTGCTAGGCAGACCAATAGAAAATCTCGGATTGATTCAGCATCATCCGAGCGAAACCGCTCACGTTCACGAACCGAGCGAAGACGGCATTCTTATCATAAGTCTCGTGAAGATATTCGTTACATTAGTCGGGAACGGTCGCGTTTACGCTCCGAATCAAAACGTCAACACACTTCGAACGTCTTGTCTCCAGAAATCGTCTCTCAAAAAAACTGGCACGTTCTGAAGAACATCAGTCAAATGATTCATTGCTTCAACAATTAGTAAAGGCATTGCAAAGTGGCGGAGCTCGAGGACATGTCCCGACACATGTTCAAGGAGCGCAAAGTATTATTTCTGAGTTCGATCCCAATTCTAAATCTCAAACGATGAAAGATTGGATTATAAAAATTAATGAGAGCGCTGAAATTTACGGTTGGACAGAGCAACAGGTCATTTACTATGCTTTGCCAAAGCTAAAAGGGTTAGCGAAGAAATGGTATGACGGATTGACAAGTGTTAAGTTTAGTTGGGCTGAATGGCAGCTGAAGCTCTTAAAAACATTCCCATGCGACCAGAACTATGCGGACCTTTTGAACGAAATGCTTAATCGGAGAAGTAGACGCAACGAAACTCTTGTTGAATACTATCACGACAAAGTCATGTTAGTTAACAGATGTCATTTAAAGGGGCGACAAGCTGTGGATTGTATCGTCCATGAAATTTATGATTTAAACATCAGAATGAATTTACAAGGAGCACATTATGATGATCCTGAACAAGTGCTTAATTACTTACGTCATGTGACAAACAATAAGACTGACTCGCTTCCTTTTAAGAGAATTAACACGGACGAATGGGATAAATTGAGTCGTGACAACCAGTTTCACAAATCAGTAGGTCAATTTCAGGGTAGTAGGAATCGAAATACTAACAACACATTTGGTGACAACAGACGACCCTATTGCTTCAATTGCAATGAAACTGGACATCAGGCGTGGAAATGTTCAAAAAAAATTGTCAAGTGTAATTTCTGTAATCGATATGGTCATTTGGAAGCTGATTGCAATCGTAAATATTCTAACAGGTCAGGTCATGTGGTTGAAAACAATCCCGAAACCACAGACACATCTAAGAAAATTTTTAGTATAGACGGGACTAACGACAGTAATCAGAAATATTATAAAAGTGTTAAGGTTAATGAAGTAATAGTGAAGGGATACGTTGACTTTGGAAGTGAATGCACTCTCATTGCTGACAGCATGTGTGAAGCTCTTAAATTGGGGCTAAATTGTGACAACTTACCAACATTACGGGGATTCGGTAACAACTCAACTATTCCATTAGGCAAGACTCAGGTTAGAATAGTCTTAGATTTTGTAGACGTATATGTGGAAACCTTCGTGGTCCCAGCAACTCTTTTACCTGCTGATATCCTTATAGGCCAGTCCTTTACTGAGCACCCGACTGTGAGAGTTTATAAGACAGATAAGGATTTAACTTTGTATTAGGTTACAGCAAATGAAACAAATTCAGTTGCTCTAAGTATTGGACGTGACTATACAATTAAAAATGACACCATGGTTGAAGTGAACTGTTCATCTGAATATAGCGGCCTAGTGAGGATAAATTCAGAGCTGCGAAAATGTAATACAGGTGAATATTTAATTTTACCTGGGATTTATTGCATCACAAATGGAGTTGGACATTTGGTTGCACTTAGCCTTGACAATAAGGAGATCTTGATTAAGAAAGATACAATTGTAGCTAGGGGTGTAGGGATACCAAAAGTGATATTGCCCGTTCAAAACGAAGACTGTTATGTGGTAAATGTTAGACATGTATATGACGAATCATGTACAATTACTGTTAACCACTTGAATGTCAACGCAGATCTTGACCGTGATGCTAAGATTAACTTACTTGATTTGGTGAATGAACACAGGGATTGCTTCGCCCTCTCAACTAGTGAAATAGGAAAGACCTCAGTTACCGAAATGCGAATTAAACTTAACGATTTAACCCCGGTAACTTATAGGCCTTATAGGTTGTCTCTGTCTGAAAGGGAGAAAGTTGGTAAAATAATTAATGAACTTTTATCAAATGATATTATACGCGAGTCAAGTTCGGAATATGCAAGTCCGATTATATTAGTTGCCAAAAAGGACGGTGACCTACGCCTTTGCGTTGACTACCGAGCATTAAATCGGAAAACAATCAAGGACAAATACCCAATGCCACTAATAGATGACCAGATTGATAACCTACAAGGCCAAAGCTATTTTACAACCTTAGATCTGACTCAGGGCTATCACCAAATACCGATGTCAGAAACATCGAAGCATCTTACAGCGTTTGTTACCCCGGACGGGCATTATGAATACAACAGAATGCCGTTCGGGCTAACAAACGCACCAGCCGTTTTTCAAAGAATGGTCCATTCCATGTTAAATAAACATAAAATCAAGGGAGTTATGGCGTATATGGATGATATAGTAATTGGATCTAAAACTGTTGAAGAGGGGATTGATAAGTTGCGACAAATTCTGCGTGTATTGCGTGAGTCAAAGCTCACACTCGACCTTAAAAAATGTCATTTCCTTAAAACAAACATTGAATACTTGGGTTTCGAGGTTTCAACAGAAGGGATCCGTCCGGGTTCACGAAAGACCGATGCCGTTGTCGCTTTTCCGACTCCCCAAAATCCCCGTGAAGTCCGGCAGTTTATCGGTTTGGCAAGTTTTTTTAGGAAGTTTGTTCCAAATTTTGCCACGATTGCCAAACCTTTAACATCACTAACCAGAGTTAATGCTCCATGGGTTTGGGGAGAAGATCAAGCTAATGCTTTTATTAAAATAAAGGAAATACTTACCACCAGACCGGTCTTAACTATATATAATCCTAAACACCTTACTGAATTGCACACCGACGCAAGTCAGCTGGGTATTGCCGGAGTATTACTTCAGAGGGAGAATGAAAAAGCACCACTTCACGCTGTAGCATTCTTCAGTCGACAGACTTCCTTAGAGGAGCAGCATTTCCATTCGTACGAGTTGGAGACGCTTGCCGTAGTAATGTCATTACAGCGATTCCGTGTATATTTGCTGGGCATTCAATTTAAAGTAATAACAGATTGCAATGCGTTAAGGTCAACGTTGACGAAACGTGACCTTGTTCCACGAATTGCTAGATGGTGGCTCCTCGTCCAGGACTACGACTTCTCGATAGAATACCGTCCTGGAACCCAATTACAACACGCAGACTCACTAAGTCGCAATCCAATACAAAAGAATATTGACGATGAGCCATGTGAATTGAACATCATGAGCATTGCACGAAATGAACACTCCATGTTAGCGGCACAATTAAGTGATCCCAAACTTAAACTAATAAAATGTATTCTAGATAAAGACTGCACAGCAGCTAAAGACATCAAAAATAATTACACTTTAAAAGATGGAAAAATCTACAGAAAGGAGCTAAGATGGGCCGTGCCACGGGATGCAAGATGGAAAATCTGCCTTTTGTCCCATGATGAGAGTGGTCATTTTTCATTTGAAAAGACACTCGAGAAAATGCGGCGAGACTACTGGTTTCCCGGGATGGCTCGTTTTGTAAAAAAATATGTCCGAGCGTGCATTTCCTGTGCATACGAGGGGTGGCTGAAAAGTAATCTACCTGACTATGAAAGAAAATACATGGATTAATAATTTATTTTTTATTTTTCAATATAGTCCCCTGCAACTGAAATGCACTTACGACATTTGTCAATAAGTGACAGCATACCATTAAAATAATAATTATTATTTTGTTCGTCAAAATAGTCATTCACAGCGTCCTTCATCTCTTCGTCTGTTGAAAATCTGCGCCCTCTCAAATTTTTCTTTAAATTTTTAAATAAGAAGTAGTCAGAGGGAGCCAGGTCTGGACTATAGGGTGGGTGGTTGATCTCTGTAAAGCCGTTTTTTGTCAGAGATGACCGCGCCTTAAAGGCCGTGTGCGCGGGTGCATTATCATGCAAAATCAAAACGCCTTTGCTAAGTTTGCCCCTCCTGTCTTCTTTTATTTTTTTGCGTAGCTGGTCAAGTAAGTTCGCATAGTATTCAGCATTCATCGTGGTGTTTTTTGGCAGGTAATCTATCATAAGAATCCCCTCAACATCCCAAAAAATGGTTGCCATTAGTTTGCCCGCTGACAGCCGGACCTTAAACTTCCTTGGTGGTTTTTCCCCTTTAAATTTCCATTGCATCGATTCTTGTTTGCTTTCGGGATCCCACTGACGAATCCAAGTTTCATCACAGGTCACTATTCGCAAGATAGTTTCTTCCTCTTTATCCTTTACCAAGTCTAAAAATGACTGACAACATTCCACACGCCTTTGCTTATCAAACGGGGTCAACATTTTAGGCACCCAACGTGCGCTCACCTTGGACATTCCCAAATGTTCATGAATTATTTCATGAACTCGTTCCTTGCTAATGCCAACATCTCTAGCTATTTCCCACTGCTTAATTCGCCGATCGGCAAGGATCAGTTTCTTCACTTTTTCCACATTATCTGCGGTAACTGCAGAAATGGGCCTTCCACTACGGGGATCGTCTTCTAAGCTCACACGGCCTTGTTTAAACTGCTTTGACCAAAACTTTATTACAAATTCGGAAGGACATGAATCTCCGAACACCTTAAACATGCGCTCTCGGATCTGCGTCGGCGTATTCCCTTCTTTACCGAGGAATTTAATCACAGCGCGATACTCAATTTTATCCATTTTTAATTTTATTGCAACTTGATAAAAACGAAGACGCGCCAAAAAAAAATTGAACTCGTAGAAACAAATAAGTGTCATAATTTTTAAAAAAGGAATAAACAAAGAATACGAGAATATAGTGGCCAGTAACATTTTTTAAACTTTCTTTAACAAAGGAGATTTTATATCAGCCACCCCTCGTATGCAAAGATGCCTTCTGGGAAGAAGCAGGGTCTTCTACACCCAATCCCCAAATCTGGTACTCCATTTGAGTGTGTACATATAGACCACGTCGGACCCTTCATTCGTAGTAAGACTGGCAATACCTACATTTTGGGCATTGTGGATGGATTTTCTAAATTCATCGTCTTACGAGCTGTTAGAAACACCAAAAGTAGGACATCAACACAAGTGATGCGGGAGTTTATTGCTTTGTTTGGGTCCCCAAAAGTAGTAGTTTCTGATCGTGGAACTAGTTTCACGTCCAATGAATTTAAAAAGTTTATGAACTCTAACCAGATTAAGCATGTAAAGAACTCTGTAGCAACTCCGCGAGCTAACGGACAGATAGAACGCTATAACCGTTCAATTTTAAGTTCGCTAACTGCTTTGAATATTGATCAGGATGATCGAAACTGGGATTGCGATCTTAGTAAAGTTCAATGGAGTCTGAACAACACTCTTAATAAAGCTATAGGGAAAACCCCGGCTCAAGTTGTTTTTGGCAAGGATACCGTTAACCTAGCCGAGAGTCATTTGCACGAGATATCCGAAAATCTGGAGTTGGATGAGAAAATTGATGAAACTCGGAAACAAGTGTCCTCTCATATCAATAAACAACAAGAGAGTATGAAGGCTCGTTTTGACAAAAAGAGATGTGCAGCTAATACGTACAAAGTAGGAGATCTAGTCATGGTATTAAAGAACGTGCGTAATGTTGGTGATAGCAATAAACTAGTCCCACCATACAGCGGTCCGTACAAAGTGTCAGCTGTCTTAGGGAATGACCGCTATGAGGTTTGTAGTGTTGAGGGTTTCTCCACCAGGAAATACAAAAATGTTTACTCGGCCGATAAAATGAAGCCATGGATACGACTTGGCACTATTCTAAACTCTGATTCTGATAATCAAAGCCATTCTTCCGACAGTGAGTAACCTACGTTTCGTTTATGTTACGCTAGTAATAAGCATAAGACCTATATTATAAGTCATACGTTTACAATATTATTATATAACAACCAACTCTTGACCTGTAACTTTCATATTTAACCATGACCGACAATTAGTAAACCGAAACTGAGTAAGACGTCGTGAGGCTTCGTGTAGCAACTGCATGCAGATGAAAATGAAGGTCACCAGTATAAATGGCATACAATAATCTGAGGCCGATCCGCCTTGGTGTGAACGCGGTATTAGGGGCCGATCCACCTTGGTGTGAACGCGGTATTTCATCTAAGCTACGAATAATCTGAGGCCGATCCACCTTGGAGTGAACGTGGTATTAGGGGCCGATCCTCCTTGGTGTGAACGCGGTATTTCACCTACGCTACGGATAATCTGAGGCCGATCCGCCTTGGTGTGAACGCGGTATAAGGGGCCGATCCTCCTTGGTGTGAACGCGGTATTTCATCTAAGCTACGAATAATCTGAGGCCGATCCACCTTGGAGTGAACGCGGTATTAGGGGCCGATCCTCCTTGGTGTGAACGCGGTATTTCATCTAAGCTACGAATAATTTGAGGCCGATCCACCTTGGAGTGAACGCGGTATTAGGGGCCGATCCTCTTTGGTGTGAACGCGGTATTTCATTTACACTACGAATAACCTGAAGCCAAACCACTCTACTTCGTCAAATATATTACATTATACAGAGACTTAACACCTAATGCGTATATCGATGCATTGTTCTATCAAGGACTCAACACTGTTATGTAAAAAGACCAATAATTTATTAAGGAATATGTTATTTTCACGTACGTTGGTTGGAGAAAATAAAATTATGGAATTGTAATTATTCTTGTCTTAAATGATTTCATTTGAGTCTTAGAAGTCTTTAATAAAATATAATTGTTTTAAAACATTAGTCTGTCCAAAAGGACCAATCTAGATGTACCTCGTTAACATTAGACTGAACGAGGCCATTCAGTGGGAATAGGATGGCCGAAACGAAGTGTAATGCTGATTAGTTTGTTTTATTGATTGAAGATTAAATCTGAAGAAAAATTACTACTTTGTACTTATAATGAAGAAATATATATACACAAAAGTAAAATATAAAACCATTGTACTTTACATACTCAATTGGTCACTCTTACTTTTGCCTAGGGTCAGGCAAATGTCAGGATGGCCGATTGTTAGAAACTGCAATTTTTGTCTAGACTTCTTCGAAAGTTCCTCTTAAATGTGAAAATAATTATGGACAATCGTAAGACAGGATGTTCTGTACCAGCGATTTATTGCTTAAATACTAGTCTTATAATGCTCTGCATTATTATTCATAGTTTTAATAAATTGGAAGTTAATTAAAAAACCTATGTTTGTGAACATTTAATAAGGATCTTTATAAGTTCTTTAAATTATGTAAATGCATGAGTATCTTTTTTGACTAATTTATCAAGATGGCGATCTAAAAAAAGAGTGTGATTGTACGATACTGGAATATACGGAAGTTGAAGCCTATCATGGAGTTTCTTTTATTACAACAAAAACACTTGCATGTATTTTATATATATATATATATATATATATATATATATATATATATTAAAAATTAATCAACGATACTTTTACAAATTACAGGACTTGCTGAATGAACAAATCCACTGCTACTGGCTTCAAGAATCTACATGAACATCAACATGACTCTACAAAGATTAATTTTAATGAAATTTCACAAGATGCAAATATTTACCTGTCAAATTTCCTTCTTTACTATTTTATTGTTACAAATGAAATTAAATTGATTATTACTATTATACATATTGTAAAATTATTTTCCGTCTACATTCATTTCGTGTAATTATTTTAAAAACACACCAACTATAAACCATCCATCTATGAACCCGTATTCGTTCACTACTGAACATGAACTTTTCCAAGATTATTTCATCATTTTATTACCATTTGACCTCTACTAAGTTGTTCGTCGAACGAACACAATGTCTCCATTTTAAAACCTATCTCCGCCCTACGGCCATAATATCAACGACAAAATTCACCTGCCCACAGTCACTTTAAATTACTGATTTTACAAGTTACTTCAATTACTTTCGATCAAAACTGAACGACTCTGAATCTATAAATCTACATACACACAAACAAAATATACTTGGTTGTCATTCTACTAAAATATAACATTCCTTTTATTTTAAACTTTTCAAAAAAAAATTAAAATCAATACTCATCATTGTCATTATTATTAAATTAATATAAAATTATTCTCAAGATAATAAATGTCTAAATTAAAATCAAAATAATTGATATCAAGAAAAATTTCAAATAATCGTCTTGTATCGCAATTGTTGAAATTATAAATCTTCAAAAACAAACATACCTACGTCAAATAATTAATTATTATTAATCTCCTGTGACATTTACAGAAATGAAAAAAAAAATACATTAAAATTATTTTAAAAATTATTTATTAAAGTACTTGAAAAAATTTAAAAAAAAAACTTCTGCAATTTCTTGGCCGCCACGGGCACCACCACCACCAGCGGCGTTTCCGCCACGGCGACCCCGACTTCCACGACCGCGGTTGCGGCCACGGCTACCACGGCCGCCGCCAGAACCGTTGCGATGCGACGGCGTGTACCGTGACCGCTCCAGATACACTGCATTATGACCGCTTCTCGGCGCTGGTATCGGCTTCCATTCATGTCCACATTTTGGACATCTATAAATAGAAAACATATTTTATAGTAACAGTTCTATTTAATACCATTACAATGAATAATCTCGGCACCGCGCTCACCAACCCGCCTGCCCAGCGTGTATGAGTATGGGCATTACTTCCAGGAGGACCGTCAAGAGTGACGAAATCATGGAAAGGCCTATGTCCAACAATGGACGAAACAGGCTGATGAATGGATTGATGGAACTGCTATAAAAAGTGTAAAATTTAGACAATTTCTACTTACGAATGGAAAGACGACGGCGTAACTTCTAACGCCGATGCTGATGCCGCTGGTGGTGCTGCTTCTACTGCCGGTAACATGGGCGATGGCGGCGACGCAGGTCCCACCCTGCCCGCCATCACCGCCTCTTTCAATTCATTTAACAATTCTTCAAAAGATTTTCCTCTATACAACAAAAAAAAAAAATTGTAATTAATAACTTTCTAAAACTTAAAAACGTAACGAAAAATCTGTATTTTTTTCCTTTTTACTATTCATAATTTAACAAAAAAAATATATAAAGAATTTCAGCCATTACAACCACACCACGCCACGCTATCACAAATCAATTTTGAACAAGTATATTACTCTATTAAGAAATAGTTATTAATAAAATTATACTTTAACATGAAACAATACACACTCGAGATAATTTTTTCATCAAATAACTAAAGAATACTGAATAAACAAATACTTACGACATTTTTACAATTTTCTGCAACTTTTCACTTAAAAATTGAATAGAAAAGAAAATGCCGCCCAAAGAAAACAATTTCCGGAAATGGTTTATTTTTTAATTCATTAAATTTTGTTTCTAACCAGCCAGTCCTAGGGTGCGGTTATGACATCAAACAAAATATAATCAATTTCAATGATCGTTGTAAGTAATATTGTTCAACGGTAAACCACAACACGTTCAACCTATCTCCCCATTTTTTACTTAACATTGTTATTGATTGTAGCCTAATGGTCTTAAATAAAAATGAAACTACAAACACTACCTATACCTAATAAAAAAAATAACAATTCGATCAACACAAATTCATCGATTAATCAAAATTCATTGCGGCTAACTTACAGCCACAACAATGATAAATACTATGAAGAACGATTAAATGTGTTGTAATTTATAACCGACCACGAAATTCATACGAATTTAATCAGTTTATGTTCATAACTGTTTAGACTCATAACCACACCCTATTACTAAGAGCGCATTCCGATTCGAAACATAATACCCAAAAACGATGATCACAAAATGGTTACTATTACGTCACGAATGACATCATTTAAGTCACCATATTGAGCTATCAATGATCTATCAAAAATAACAGTCGGTCGACGGCAATTTCAATAACAGATTATTCTCAGTATTAAACGAAAAATCAAAATTTTCATTCATATCATGGACCTAAATTTACAATAACAAATAATAAAAATACCCAAACAATAATATATAACCCTTTATTAGTATTCGCGTAACTTTATCAAATTCCTTAAAATTGAGTTAAAGATTCATTCCTCTGTCACAAACAAATATACACATCCATGTCTTTTACAATAGAGTTCCGAATAAACAATAACTTTAAATAGTGTTAGACACCATTATCAATTCGGAATGACATAATGAACGTGAGTATACGTGGGACGCACTATAAGTTTCCGGAATGAATATGAAAAAATACTATTAAAGGTACAAAATTAATTTATTGTTTTTCAAAATAATCTCCCTTGGCGTCTATGCACTTTTTCATTCGATCAAACCAGTTTTGAAAACTTTTGTGCCACTCCCCTGTGGTGACCTCTGAAACGTGTTTTTCATACTCCTCGACAGCCTCTTCTGGTGATGAAAATCGTTGACCGCGTAATTGGTTCTTAATTTTTGGGAACAGAAAAAAGTCACAAGGTGCCAGGTCGGGACTGTATGCAGGATGACTCATGAGTTCTACATTTTTCGTCTTCAAAAAGTCGTTTGTCTGTCTGGCCGTGTGAGAACTAGCATAGTCGTGGTGCAGGATGATACAGCGTTTACGGTTATTTTTACGGAGTTCGTCAATAACTTCCGGCAAACAAATGGTCGTGTACCAGTCACTATTCACGGTACGACGATTCTCTAAAGCAACAGTAGCCACGTGTCCAGTTTTATTAAAAAAAGAAGCAATCATCCGCTTAGATGCACTTTTGACGCGCGCCACTTTGGTTGGTTTCGGCTCATCTTGAAAGACCCATACGCTCGATTGCTGCTTTGTTTTGGGATCGTAGCAATAAATCCATGTTTCGTCACCTGTTACTATGTCCCACACTAAATTTGACGCTCCTTCGTTGAATCTGGTAAGCATGGCACTGCACCAAGTGACGCGGTCCGTTTTTTGAGCCTCGGTCAAATTGTGTGGGATCCACCGCGAGCACAGCTTTCTCACACCCAAATGTTTGTGTAGGATTGATTGTATTTGACTCATGCCTATTTCTAAGGATGCGCGAATTTCATGGTAGGTCACATGCCTGTCTGTTTCAATCATACGGCGCACAGCATCGATGTTTTTGTTGGTCACAGCGGTGGACGGCCGACCATCGCGAGATTCGTCACTGAGATTGATACGACCACGCTTGAATTCTGCAAACCAGCTATAAACAGTCGTCTTGCATGGTGCTTCATTGCCAAAAGCTGTTTCAAGCCGAGCGATGCTCTGTTGAGCTGTCAAATTACACTTAAAATCGTAGAAAATCATACTACGAAAATTTTCCCGAGTTAAATCCATGTTGATGCAGACACGCAATTTTTTAAATGGCGCCACAAGGTAAAAACAAAAGACAGTCAGATGAAACAAACTGCATTCTACAGCCAAAGAGTTCTATTTTCAAATGTTGCAATAAATTTTTAAATATTGTTTATGTAAGTGGCCAGTTCCGGAAACTTTTAGTGTTACCTATGTATTAAACACTGCTATCCCCATTCAGAACGCTATATTAAAGACTGTCCTTCTTCCTTGTCAAAATGAATCCTTTTTAAAATAATTATAAATTCAAAAATATATAAACAATACCTTTATGTTAATTTTTTCCATTTAATAAATACTTACATTATAAAATTAATATAATAGAAATATTACGTCAATTCACAATAACAATTTTAATTTTATCTCCGACTTGAACTATTATCAATCATCCGCCATTACAGAAATGTAACAACAAATGAAAAAACATTGTACAAAATGATACAATACCCAGATCATAATGGTTTTAAAACACTTGCAAATAAGAATTCCAGAGAATACTTCCTAAAAACAATACACAAACACTAAGATACCTATAGAAAAGCTATTCTATACCTGTTCCAAGAGCTTGAAGTATAAAACGAACAATAAATATTAGAGAGAGACATGGACAATAAACAGGACCCAACTATTTCAAAATACAAAAATGAACAAGTAAGTAACTACATTATTTATAATCTACCATCGTAAGTACATTTCATTTCATCATTACAATCATAACCTTTAAAAGTTAATTTAAATAAGACTTGAAAATCTTTCATATATTACTTCGAATTGACACAAACCAACCCAGCTTTTACCCAATCTAAGCAATCTTCTTAGAAAATACGTATACTTGCAAACACTAAATATAGAGACAATAATAAACAAAATTCCATAACCTTTACATCAGTAACACCACTGCCGATCACCAAACTATTAAATATAATACTCAATACTATAAAAACAATACAATGCCTTCAATCAATCGCAGGCAATCATAAGTCATCTGGTTTTATGTGTACGTGATTCTCTAACTCTCTACCAAACAACTTTGCAGAAATTTCAAGTAAAATAATAATGACTTCAAAATCAAACCCAGCATCAATTTCACCACCTGCTCACATTCATATTACAATTTTAAATCACTTAAATACATAACAAATCTCATTGTATTACATACAAAAAACAACAAACATCATACACTTGCAATATATCAACATCTGAACCCAAACACAAAATACAATAACTAACAAATTATCATTAAAAACAAATCTATCGCCTCTTCAATTCATCTATTATAAAAACATAATAAAACTCTGCTCATAAAAATCACCAATAAATGTTAAAATCACTATATATATATCGCTATATCTAAAATATTCCTTTTTTTTCCAGAAATAGAAAGAAACATGATGAAATACCGAAAACAATACATATCTACCAGCATCAAAATCAAACAAAAACATGGAATAAGAATTATTACTACCTCTGATTAATCAAGAATATTATATTGAAATAAATAAATGAATAAATTTGACTATACAAATTGATCTCACTTCATATATTACCCGAGTAGGATACTAAATAGGTGCCTAATGTATAGGTCGACATGTATTTAAAAACGATAGGTTAGGTTAGGTTTGAACATTATAAAACTACTCAGAGACGAGCGAAGCGGAGCGGAGCGAGGCGTCCCCGAATAGGATACTAAATAGGTGCCTAATGTATAGGTCGACATGTATTTAAAAACGATAGGTTAGGTTAGGTTTGAACATTATAAAACTACTCAGAGACGAGCGAAGCGGAGCGGAGCGAGGCGTCCCCGAATAGGATACTAAATAGGTGCCTAATGTATAGGTCGACATGTATTTAAAAATAATAGGTTAGGTTAGGTTTGAACATTATAAAACTACTCAGAGACGAGCGAAGCGGAGCGGAGCGAGGCGTCCCCGAATAGGATACTAAATAGGTGCCTAATGTATAGGTCGACATGTATTTAAAAACGATAGGTTAGGTTAGGTTTGAACATTATGAAACTACTCAGAGACGAGCGAAGCGGAGCGGAGCGAGGCGTCCCCGAATAGGATACTAAATAGGTGCCTAATGTATAGGTCGACATGTATTTAAAAACGATAGGTTAGGTTAGGTTTGAACATTATGAAACTACTCAGAGACGAGCGAAGCGGAGCGGAGCGAGGCGTCCCCGAGTAGGAAACTAAATAGGTGCCTAATGTATAGGTCGACATGTATTTAAAAACGATAGGTTAGGTTAGGTTTGAACATTATGAAACTACTCAGAGACGAGCGAAGCGGAGCGGAGCGAGGCGTCCCCGAGTAGGAAACTAAATAGGTGCCTAATAGATAAGTCGAAATTTACTTATTAAATTATATTAAGTCAATGAAATTGAATAATTTCACATGATTATATTTATTCTTCAAACTAACTCTTTCAGTTTCTATTCCATTATCAACAGAAAAGTTCATCAAGTTCACCAAAACATACAGATGCTTCTTACAATTATGCTTTCGACAATTTCAATAATATCTTTCAAAATTCCATCAAAACAAATAATCTGTTATGTAGAATAAAACGAGGAAGTGACTCTTATATAAGATAAATTATATTGGAAACACATCAAGACTTTTGGTATTCTTCTTATCATATTTTAAAAACAATTGATCGTGGGCTATTCATATTTCATCTTGAATAAAATGTATATTATTCACATTGTCCAAACAGATGACAGTTATTGACCATCAAGACATTTGGTATTCTTCTTATCATATTTTAAAAACGATTGATCGTGGGCTATTCATATTACATCCTCAATAAGATGTATATTATTCACATTGCCCAAACCGATGACAGTTATTGACCCATGACAATAATTGTCAAACACAATATTTTCCCTAAAACTCATTTTGTGCACATTTTTAACATTGCTTTCTATATTCATACCCACCATTTAAAAAAAAAATTATTGACATTTTTTAACATTTTTTTTTTAATTGCTATAAATACTTACTCGGCCGCAGTCAAAGAAAAATGAACCTACCGTTCACCGAGTCCAACTAAATGTCCAATTACTATGTTTCACACATCTTCCAACCGATGACAGGTTTTGACACTCGACACACATCCCATCCTCTGTCAATCACGGATTTTTCAACGATTACCTCCAACTTCACTGTAGTTAAAGTCCAACACGTCACTGATTCAAAGAAAAAAAAACGCACAAACAAAAGAAAAAGAAAAAAATAAGGCATAGACAACAATCGCGGGCTGCGATTTGTAATTATTTTAAAAATACACAAACTATAAACCATCCATCAATGAACCCGTATTCGTTCACTACTGAACATGAACTTTTCCAAAATTATTTCATCATTTTATTACCACTTGACCTCTACTAAGTTGTTCGTCGAACGAACACAATGTCTCCATTTTAAAACCTATCTCGGGCCAACGGCCATAATATCAACGACAAAATTCACCTGCCCACAGTCACTCTAAATTACTCATTTTACAAGTTACTTCAATTACTTTCGATCAAAACTGAACGACTCTGAATCTATAAATCTACATACACACAAACAAATTATACTTGATTGTCATCATCTACTAAAATATAACATTCCTTTTGTTTTAAACTTTTCAAAAAAAAATTAAAATCAATACTCATCATTATCATTATTACTTTAAATTAATATAAAATTATTCTCAAGATAATAAATATCTAAATTAAAATCAAAATAATTGATATCAAGAAAAATTTCAAATAATCGTCTTGTATCGCAATTGTTGATATTATAAATCTTCAAAAACAAACATATCTAAGTCAAATAATTAATTATTATTAATCTCATGTGACATTTATAGAAATGAAAAAAAAATACATTAAAATTATTTTACAAATTATTTATTATAAAATTTAAAAAATTTTGAAAAAACAAGGTGGCAATAGTTTCGCCGCCACGGGCGGCACCACCACCACCATCACGTCGACCGCGGTTGCGGCCACGGCTACCACCACCGCCGCCGCCGCCGCCGCCAGAACGGCCGCGATGCGCGCCACGGGCGGCACCACCACCACCACCACGTCGACCGCGGTTGCGGCCACGGCTACCACCACCACCGCCGCCGCCGCCGCCGCCGCCGAAAGAACGGCCGCGATGCGCGCCACGGGCGGCACCACCACCACCAGCGGCGTTTCTACCGCGTCGACCGCGGTTGTGGCCACGGCCACGGCTACCGTCACCGCCGCCGCCGCCGCCGCCGCCGCCGCCGCGACTCCTCGGCGCTGGCATCGGCGTTCGACCGTCGCCGCTATCCATACATCTACAACTTGGACATCTATAAATAGAAAACATATTTTATAGTAACAACCCTTTTTAAAACCATTACAATGAATAATCTCAATCGCAAAACTATGAAAAAGTATTATAAGTAGGCTATAGTGGCATTACTGGTGCACGGGTCACGGCACCGCGCTCACCAACCCGCCTGCCCAGCGTGTATGAGTATGGGCATTACTTCCAGGAGGACCGTCAAGAGTGACGAAATCATGGAAAGGCCTATGTCCAACAATGGACGAAACAGGCTGATGAATGGATTGATGGAACTGCTATAAAAAGTTTAAAATTTAGACAATTTCTACTTACGAATGGAAAGACGACGGCGTAATTTCTAACGCCGATGCTGATGCCGCTGGTGGTGCTGTTTCTACTGCTAACATGGGCGATGGCGGCGACGCAGGTCCCACCCTGCCCGCCATCACCGCCTCTTTCAATTCCTCTAGCAATTCTTCAAACGATTTTCCTCTATACAACAACAAAAAAAAAATTGTAATTAATAACTTTCTAATACTTAAAAACGTAACGAAAAATCTGTATTTTTTTCCTTTTTACTATTCATAATTTAACAAAAAAAATATATAAAGAATTTCAGCCATTACAACCACACCACGCCACGCTATCACAAATCAATTTTGAACAAGTATATTACTCTATTTAGAAATGGTTATTAATAAAATTATAATTTAACATGAAACAATACACACTCGACATAATTTTTTCATCAAATAACTAAAGAATACTGAATAAACAAATACTTACGACATTTTTAAAATTTTCTGCAACTTTTCACTTAAAAATTGAATAGAAAAGAAAATGCCGCCCAAAGAAAACAATTTCCGGAAATGGTTTATTTTTTAATTCATTAAATTTTGTTTCTAACCAGCCAGTCCTAGGGTGCGGTTATGACATCAAACAAAATATAATCAATTTCAATGATCGTTGTAAGTAATATTGTTCAACGGTAAACCACAACACGTTCAACCTATCTCCCCATTTTTTACTTAACATTGTTATTGATTGTAGCCTAATGGTCTTAAATAAAAATGAAACTACAAACACTACCTATACCTAATAAAAAAAATAACAATTCGATCAACACAAATTCATCGATTAATCAAAATTCATTGCGGCTAACTTACAGCCACAACAATGATAAATACTATGAAGAACGATTAAATGTGTTGTAATTTATAACCGACCACGAAATTCATACGAATTTAATCAGTTTATGTTCATAACTGTTTAGACTCATAACCACACCCTATTACTAAGAGCGCATTCCGATTCGAAACATAATACCCAAAAACGATGATCACAAAATGGTTACTATTACGTCACGAATGACATCATTTAAGTCACCATATTGAGCTATCAATGATCTATCAAAAATAACAGTCGGTCGACGGCAATTTCAATAACAGATTATTCTCGGTATTAAACGAAAAATCAAAATTTTCATTCATATCATGGACCTAAATTTACAATAACAAATAATAAAAATACCCAAACAATAATATATAACCCTTTATTAGTATTCGCGTAACTTTATCAAATTCCTTAAAATTGAGTTAAAGATTCATTCCTCTGTCACAAACAAATATACACATCCATGTCTTTTACAATAGAGTTCCGAATAAACAATAACTTTAAATAGTGTTAGACACCATTATCTATTCGGAATGACATAATGAACGTGAGTATATTAAACACTGCTATCCCCATTCAGAACGCTATATTAAAGACTGTCCTTCTTCCTTGTCAAAATGAATCCTTTTTAAAATAATTATAAATTCAAAAATATATAAACAATACCTTTATGTTAATTTTTTCCATTTAATAAATACTTACATTATAAAATTAATATAATAGAAATATTACGTCAATTCACAATAACAATTTTAATTTTATCTCCGACTTGAACTATTATCAATCATCCGCCATTACAGAAATGTAACAACAAATGAAAAAACATTGTACAAAATGCTACAATACCCAGATCATAATGGTTTTAAAACACTTGCAAATAAGAATTCCAGAGAATACTTCCTAAAAACAATACACAAACACTAAGATACCTATAGAAAAGCTATTCTATACCTGTTCCAAGAGCTTGAAGTATAAAACGAACAATAAATATTAGAGAGAGACATGGACAATAAACAGGACCCAACTATTTCAAAATACAAAAATGAACAAGTAAGTAACTACATTATTTATAATCTACCATCGTAAGTACATTTCATTTCATCATTACAATCATAACCTTTAAAAGTTAATTTAAATAAGACTTGAAAATCTTTCATATATTACTTCGAATTGACACAAACCAACCCAGCTTTTACCCAATCTAAGCAATCTTCTTAGAAAATACGTATACTTGCAAACACTAAATATAGAGACAATAATAAACAAAATTCCATAACCTTTACATCAGTAACACCACTGCCGATCACCAAACTATTAAATATAATACTCAATACTATAAAAACAATACAATGCCTTCAATCAATCGCAGGCAATCATAAGTCATCTGGTTTTATGTGTACGTGATTCTCTAACTCTCTACCAAACAACTTTGCAGAAATTTCAAGTAAAATAATAATGACTTCAAAATCAAACCCAGCATCAATTTCACCACCTGCTCACATTCATATTACAATTTTAAATCACTTAAATACATAACAAATCTCATTGTATTACATACAAAAAACAACAAACATCATACACTTGCAATATATCAACATCTGAACCCAAACACAAAATACAATAACTAACAAATTATCATTAAAAACAAATCTATCGCCTCTTCAATTCATCTATTATAAAAACATAATAAAACTCTGCTCATAAAAATCACCAATAAATGTTAAAATCACTATATATATATCGCTATATCTAAAATATTCCTTTTTTTTCCAGAAATAGAAAGAAACATGATGAAATACCGAAAACAATACATATCTACCAGCATCAAAATCAAACAAAAACATGGAATAAGAATTATTACTACCTCTGATTAATCAAGAATATTATATTGAAATAAATAAATGAATAAATTTGACTATACAAATTGATCTCACTTCATATATTACCCGAGTAGGATACTAAATAGGTGCCTAATGGATAGGTCGACATGTATTTAAAAACAATAGGTTAGGTTAGGTTTGAACATTATGAAACTACTCAGAGACGAGCGAAGCGGAGCGGAGCGAGGCGTCCCCGAATAGGATACTAAATAGGTGCCTAATGTATAGGTCGACATGTATTTAAAAACGATAGGTTAGGTTAGGTTTGAACATTATAAAACTACTCAGAGACGAGCGAAGCGGAGCGGAGCGAGGCGTCCCCGAATAGGATACTAAATAGGTGCCTAATGTATAGGTCGACATGTATTTAAAAACGATAGGTTAGGTTAGGTTTGAACATTATGAAACTACTCAGAGACGAGCGAAGCGGAGCGGAGCGAGGCGTCCCCGAATAGGATACTAAATAGGTGCCTAATGTATAGGTCGACATGTATTTAAAAACGATAGGTTAGGTTAGGTTTGAACATTATGAAACTACTCAGAGACGAGCGAAGCGGAGCGGAGCGAGGCGTCCCCGAATAGGATACTAAATAGGTGCCTAATGTATAGGTCGACATGTATTTAAAAACGATAGGTTAGGTTAGGTTTGAACATTATGAAACTACTCAGAGACGAGCGAAGCGGAGCGGAGCGAGGCGTCCCCGAGTAGGAAACTAAATAGGTGCCTAATGTATAGGTCGACATGTATTTAAAAACGATAGGTTAGGTTAGGTTTGAACATTATGAAACTACTCAGAGACGAGCGAAGCGGAGCGGAGCGAGGCGTCCCCGAGTAGGAAACTAAATAGGTGCCTAATAGATAAGTCGAAATTTACTTATTAAATTATATTAAGTCAATGAAATTGAATAATTTCACATGATTATATTTATTCTTCAAACTAACTCTTTCAGTTTCTATTCCATTATCAACAGAAAAGTTCATCAAGTTCACCAAAACATACAGATGCTTCTTACAATTATGCTTTCGACAATTTCAATAATATCTTTCAAAATTCCATCAAAACAAATAATCTGTTATGTAGAATAAAACGAGGAAGTGACTCTTATATAAGATAAATTATATTGGAAACACATCAAGACTTTTGGTATTCTTCTTATCATATTTTAAAAACAATTGATCGTGGGCTATTCATATTTCATCTTGAATAAAATGTATATTATTCACATTGTCCAAACAGATGACAGTTATTGACCATCAAGACATTTGGTATTCTTCTTATCATATTTTAAAAACGATTGATCGTGGGCTATTCATATTACATCCTCAATAAGATGTATATTATTCACATTGCCCAAACCGATGACAGTTATTGACCCATGACAATAATTGTCAAACACAATATTTTCCCTAAAACTCATTTTGTGCACATTTTTAACATTGCTTTCTATATTCATACCCACCATTTAAAAAAAAATTATTGACATTTTTTAACATTTTTTTTTTAATTGCTATAAATACTTACTCGGCCGCAGTCAAAGAAAAATGAACCTACCGTTCACCGAGGGACGAGGTCGCGCACCACAGGTGCGCGGCCGAGTCCAACTAAATGTCCAATTACTATGTTTCACACATCTTCCAACCGATGACAGGTTTTGACACTCGACACACATCCCATCCTCTGTCAATCACGGATTTTTCAACGATTACCTCCAACTTCACTGTAGTTAAAGTCCAACACGTCACTGATTCAAAGAAAAAAAAACGCACAAACAAAAGAAAAAGAAAAAAATAAGGCATAGACAACAATCGCGGGCTGCGATTTGTAATTATTTTAAAAATACACAAACTATAAACCATCCATCAATGAACCCGTATTCGTTCACTACTGAACATGAACTTTTCCAAAATTATTTCATCATTTTATTACCACTTGACCTCTACTAAGTTGTTCGTCGAACGAACACAATGTCTCCATTTTAAAACCTATCTCGGGCCAACGGCCATAATATCAACGACAAAATTCACCTGCCCACAGTCACTCTAAATTACTCATTTTACAAGTTACTTCAATTACTTTCGATCAAAACTGAACGACTCTGAATCTATAAATCTACATACACACAAACAAATTATACTTGATTGTCATCATCTACTAAAATATAACATTGCTTTTGTTTTAAACTTTTCAAAAAAAAATTAAAATCAATACTCATCATTATCATTATTACTTTAAATTAATATAAAATTATTCTCAAGATAATAAATATCTAAATTAAAATCAAAATAATTGATATCAAGAAAAATTTCAAATAATCGTCTTGTATCGCAATTGTTGATATTATAAATCTTCAAAAACAAACATATCTAAGTCAAATAATTAATTATTATTAATCTCATGTGACATTTATAGAAATGAAAAAAAAATACATTAAAATTATTTTACAAATTATTTATTATAAAATTTAAAAAAATTTTGAAAAAACAAGGTGGCAATAGTTTCGCCGCCACGGGCGGCACCACCACCACCATCACGTCGACCGCGGTTGCGGCCACGGCTACCACCACCGCCGCCGCCGCCGCCGCCGCCGCCGCCAGAACGGCCGCGATGCGCGCCACGGGCGGCACCACCACCACCACCACGTCGACCGCGGTTGCGGCCACGGCTACCACCACCACCGCCGCCGCCGCCGCCGCCGCCGCCAGAACGGCCGCGATGCGCGCCACGGGCGGCACCACCACCACCAGCGGCGTTTCTACCGCGTCGACCGCGGTTGTGGCCACGGCCACGGCTACCGTCACCGCCGCCGCCGCCGCCGCCGCCGCCGCCGCCGCCGCCGCCGCGACTCCTCGGCGCCGGCATCGGCGTTCGACCGTCGCCGCTATCCATACATCTACAACTTGGACATCTATAAATAGAAAACATATTTTATAGTAACAACCCTTTTTAAAACCATTACAATGAATAATCTCAATCGCAAAACTATGAAAAAGTATTATAAGTAGGCTATAGTGGCATTACTGGTGCACGGGTCACGGCACCGCGCTCACCAACCCGCCTGCCCAGCGTGTATGAGTATGGGCATTACTTCCAGGAGGACCGTCAAGAGTGACGAAATCATGGAAAGGCCTATGTCCAACAATGGACGAAACAGGCTGATGAATGGATTGATGGAACTGCTATAAAAAGTGTAAAATTTAGACAATTTCTACTTACGAATGGAAAGACGACGGCGTAATTTCTAACGCCGATGCTGATGCCGCTGGTGGTGCTGTTTCTACTGCTAACATGGGCGATGGCCGCGACGCAGGTCCCACCCTGCCCGCCATCACCGCCTCTTTCAATTCCTCTAGCAATTCTTCAAACGATTTTCCTCTATACAACAAAAAAAAAAAATTGTAATTAATAACTTTCTAATACTTAAAAACGTAACGAAAAATCTGTATTTTTTTCCTTTTTACTATTCATAATTTAACAAAAAAAATATATAAAGAATTTCAGCCATTACAACCACACCACGCCACGCTATCACAAATCAATTTTGAACAAGTATATTACTCTATTTAGAAATGGTTATTAATAAAATTATAATTTAACATGAAACAATACACACTCGACATAATTTTTTCATCAAATAACTAAAGAATACTGAATAAACAAATACTTACGACATTTTTAAAATTTTCTGCAACTTTTCACTTAAAAATTGAATAGAAAAGAAAATGCCGCCCAAAGAAAACAATTTCCGGAAATGGTTTATTTTTTAATTCATTAAATTTTGTTTCTAACCAGCCAGTCCTAGGGTGCGGTTATGACATCAAACAAAATATAATCAATTTCAATGATCGTTGTAAGTAATATTGTTCAACGGTAAACCACAACACGTTCAACCTATCTCCCCATTTTTTACTTAACATTGTTATTGATTGTAGCCTAATGGTCTTAAATAAAAATGAAACTACAAACACTACCTATACCTAATAAAAAAAATAACAATTCGATCAACACAAATTCATCGATTAATCAAAATTCATTGCGGCTAACTTACAGCCACAACAATGATAAATACTATGAAGAACGATTAAATGTGTTGTAATTTATAACCGACCACGAAATTCATACGAATTTAATCAGTTTATGTTCATAACTGTTTAGACTCATAACCACACCCTATTACTAAGAGCGCATTCCGATTCGAAACATAATACCCAAAAACGATGATCACAAAATGGTTACTATTACGTCACGAATGACATCATTTAAGTCACCATATTGAGCTATCAATGATCTATCAAAAATAACAGTCGGTCGACGGCAATTTCAATAACAGATTATTCTCAGTATTAAACGAAAAATCAAAATTTTCATTCATATCATGGACCTAAATTTACAATAACAAATAATAAAAATACCCAAACAATAATATATAACCCTTTATTAGTATTCGCGTAACTTTATCAAATTCCTTAAAATTGAGTTAAAGATTCATTCCTCTGTCACAAACAAATATACACATCCATGTCTTTTACAATAGAGTTCCGAATAAACAATAACTTTAAATAGTGTTAGACACCATTATCAATTCGGAATGACATAATGAACGTGAGTATATTAAACACTGCTATCCCCATTCAGAACGCTATATTAAAGACTGTCCTTCTTCCTTGTCAAAATGAATCCTTTTTAAAATAATTATAAATTCAAAAATATATAAACAATACCTTTATGTTAATTTTTTCCATTTAATAAATACTTACATTATAAAATTAATATAATAGAAATATTACGTCAATTCACAATAACAATTTTAATTTTATCTCCGACTTGAACTATTATCAATCATCCGCCATTACAGAAATGTAACAACAAATGAAAAAACATTGTACAAAATGCTACAATACCCAGATCATAATGGTTTTAAAACACTTGCAAATAAGAATTCCAGAGAATACTTCCTAAAAACAATACACAAACACTAAGATACCTATAGAAAAGCTATTCTATACCTGTTCCAAGAGCTTGAAGTATAAAACGAACAATAAATATTAGAGAGAGACATGGACAATAAACAGGACCCAACTATTTCAAAATACAAAAATGAACAAGTAAGTAACTACATTATTTATAATCTACCATCGTAAGTACATTTCATTTCATCATTACAATCATAACCTTTAAAAGTTAATTTAAATAAGACTTGAAAATCTTTCATATATTACTTCGAATTGACACAAACCAACCCAGCTTTTACCCAATCTAAGCAATCTTCTTAGAAAATACGTATACTTGCAAACACTAAATATAGAGACAATAATAAACAAAATTCTATAACCTTTACATCAGTAACACCACTGCCGATCACCAAACTATTAAATATAATACTCAATACTATAAAAACAATACAATGCCTTCAATCAATCGCAGGCAATCATAAGTCATCTGGTTTTATGTGTACGTGATTCTCTAACTCTCTACCAAACAACTTTGCAGAAATTTCAAGTAAAATAATAATGACTTCAAAATCAAACCCAGCATCAATTTCACCACCTGCTCACATTCATATTACAATTTTAAATCACTTAAATACATAACAAATCTCATTGTATTACATACAAAAAACAACAAACATCATACACTTGCAATATATCAACATCTGAACCCAAACACAAAATACAATAACTAACAAATTATCATTAAAAACAAATCTATCGCCTCTTCAATTCATCTATTATAAAAACATAATAAAACTCTGCTCATAAAAATCACCAATAAATGTTAAAATCACTATATATATATCGCTATATCTAAAATATTCCTTTTTTTTCCAGAAATAGAAAGAAACATGATGAAATACCGAAAACAATACATATCTACCAGCATCAAAATCAAACAAAAACATGGAATAAGAATTATTACTACCTCTGATTAATCAAGAATATTATATTGAAATAAATAAATGAATAAATTTGACTATACAAATTGATCTCACTTCATATATTACCCGAGTAGGATACTAAATAGGTGCCTAATGGATAGGTCGACATGTATTTAAAAACAATAGGTTAGGTTAGGTTTGAACATTATGAAACTACTCAGAGACGAGCGAAGCGGAGCGGAGCGAGGCGTCCCCGAATAGGATACTAAATAGGTGCCTAATGTATAGGTCGACATGTATTTAAAAACGATAGGTTAGGTTAGGTTTGAACATTATAAAACTACTCAGAGACGAGCGAAGCGGAGCGGAGCAAGGCGTCCCCGAATAGGATACTAAATAGGTGCCTAATGTATAGGTCGACATGTATTTAAAAACGATAGGTTAGGTTAGGTTTGAACATTATGAAACTACTCAGAGACGAGCGAAGCGGAGCGGAGCGAGGCGTCCCCGAATAGGATACTAAATAGGTGCCTAATGTATAGGTCGACATGTATTTAAAAACGATAGGTTAGGTTAGGTTTGAACATTATGAAACTACTCAGAGACGAGCGAAGCGGAGCGGAGCGAGGCGTCCCCGAGTAGGAAACTAAATAGGTGCCTAATGTATAGGTCGACATGTATTTAAAAACGATAGGTTAGGTTAGGTTTGAACATTATGAAACTACTCAGAGACGAGCGAAGCGGAGCGGAGCGAGGCGTCCCCGAGTAGGAAACTAAATAGGTGCCTAATAGATAAGTCGAAATTTACTTATTAAATTATATTAAGTCAATGAAATTGAATAATTTCACATGATTATATTTATTCTTCAAACTAACTCTTTCAGTTTCTATTCCATTATCAACAGAAAAGTTCATCAAGTTCACCAAAACATACAGATGCTTCTTACAATTATGCTTTCGACAATTTCAATAATATCTTTCAAAATTCCATCAAAACAAATAATCTGTTATGTAGAATAAAACGAGGAAGTGACTCTTATATAAGATAAATTATATTGGAAACACATCAAGACTTTTGGTATTCTTCTTATCATATTTTAAAAACAATTGATCGTGGGCTATTCATATTTCATCTTGAATAAAATGTATATTATTCACATTGTCCAAACAGATGACAGTTATTGACCATCAAGACTTTTGGTATTCTTCTTATCATATTTTAAAAACGATTGATCGTGGGCTATTCATATTACATCCTCAATAAGATGTATATTATTCACATTGCCCAAACCGATGACAGTTATTGACCCATGACAATAATTGTCAAACACAATATTTTCCCTAAAACTCATTTTGTGCACATTTTTAACATTGCTTTCTATATTCATACCCACCATTTAAAAAAAAATTATTGACATTTTTTAACATTTTTTTTTAATTGCTATAAATACTTACTCGGCCGCAGTCAAAGAAAAATGAACCTACCGTTCACCGAGGGACGAGGTCGCGCACCACAGGTGCGCGGCCGAGTCCAACTAAATGTCCAATTACTATGTTTCACACATCTTCCAACCGATGACAGGTTTTGACACTCGACACACATCCCATCCTCTGTCAATCACGGATTTTTCAACGATTACCTCCAACTTCACTGTAGTTAAAGTCCAACACGTCACTGATTCAAAGAAAAAAAAACGCACAAACAAAAGAAAAAGAAAAAAATAAGGCATAGACAACAATCGCGGGCTGCTATTTGTAATTATTTTAAAAATACACAAACTATAAACCATCCATCAATGAACCCGTATTCGTTCACTACTGAACATGAACTTTTCCAAAATTATTTCATCATTTTATTACCACTTGACCTCTACTAAGTTGTTCGTCGAACGAACACAATGTCTCCATTTTAAAACCTATCTCGGGCCAACGGCCATAATATCAACGACAAAATTCACCTGCCCACAGTCACTCTAAATTACTCATTTT
This sequence comes from Ypsolopha scabrella, assembly GCA_910592155.1. Classification (NCBI taxonomy): domain Eukaryota; kingdom Metazoa; phylum Arthropoda; class Insecta; order Lepidoptera; family Ypsolophidae; genus Ypsolopha; species Ypsolopha scabrella. Next base: position 7,625,292 of record OU342972.1, on the reverse strand, counting down.
ACAAGTTACTTCAATTACTTTCGATCAAAACTGAACGACTCTGAATCTATAAATCTACATACACACAAACAAATTATACTTGATTGTCATCATCTACTAAAATATAACATTGCTTTTGTTTTAAACTTTTCAAAAAAAAATTAAAATCAATACTCATCATTATCATTATTACTTTAAATTAATATAAAATTATTCTCAAGATAATAAATATCTAAATTAAAATCAAAATAATTGATATCAAGAAAAATTTCAAATAATCGTCTTGTATCGCAATTGTTGATATTATAAATCTTCAAAAACAAACATATCTAAGTCAAATAATTAATTATTATTAATCTCATGTGACATTTATAGAAATGAAAAAAAAATACATTAAAATTATTTTACAAATTATTTATTATAAAATTTAAAAAAATTTTGAAAAAACAAGGTGGCAATAGTTTCGCCGCCACGGGCGGCACCACCACCACCATCACGTCGACCGCGGTTGCGGCCACGGCTACCACCACCGCCGCCGCCGCCGCCGCCGCCGCCGCCAGAACGGCCGCGATGCGCGCCACGGGCGGCACCACCACCACCACCACGTCGACCGCGGTTGCGGCCACGGCTACCACCACCACCGCCGCCGCCGCCGCCGTTGCCGCCAGAACGGCCGCGATGCGCGCCACGGGCGGCACCACCACCACCAGCGGCGTTTCTACCGCGTCGACCGCGGTTGTGGCCACGGCCACGGCTACCGTCACCGCCGCCGCCGCCGCCGCCGCCGCCGCCGCCGCCGCGACTCCTCGGCGCCGGCATCGGCGTTCGACCGTCGCCGCTATCCATACATCTACAACTTGGACATCTATAAATAGAAAACATATTTTATAGTAACAACCCTTTTTAAAACCATTAGAATGAATAATCTCAATCGCAAAACTATGAAAAAGTATTATAAGTAGGCTATAGTGGCATTACTGGTGCACGGGTCACGGCACCGCGCTCACCAACCCGCCTGCCCAGCGTGTATGAGTATGGGCATTACTTCCAGGAGGACCGTCAAGAGTGACGAAATCATGGAAAGGCCTATGTCCAACAATGGACGAAACAGGCTGATGAATGGATTGATGGAACTGCTATAAAAAGTGTAAAATTTAGACAATTTCTACTTACGAATGGAAAGACGACGGCGTAATTTCTAACGCCGATGCTGATGCCGCTGGTGGTGCTGTTTCTACTGCTAACATGGGCGATGGCCGCGACGCAGGTCCCACCCTGCCCGCCATCACCGCCTCTTTCAATTCCTCTAGCAATTCTTCAAACGATTTTCCTCTATACAACAAAAAAAAAAAATTGTAATTAATAACTTTCTAATACTTAAAAACGTAACGAAAAATCTGTATTTTTTTCCTTTTTACTATTCATAATTTAACAAAAAAAATATATAAAGAATTTCAGCCATTACAACCACACCACGCCACGCTATCACAAATCAATTTTGAACAAGTATATTACTCTATTTAGAAATGGTTATTAATAAAATTATAATTTAACATGAAACAATACACACTCGACATAATTTTTTCATCAAATAACTAAAGAATACTGAATAAACAAATACTTACGACATTTTTAAAATTTTCTGCAACTTTTCACTTAAAAATTGAATAGAAAAGAAAATGCCGCCCAAAGAAAACAATTTCCGGAAATGGTTTATTTTTTAATTCATTAAATTTTGTTTCTAACCAGCCAGTCCTAGGGTGCGGTTATGACATCAAACAAAATATAATCAATTTCAATGATCGTTGTAAGTAATATTGTTCAACGGTAAACCACAACACGTTCAACCTATCTCCCCATTTTTTACTTAACATTGTTATTGATTGTAGCCTAATGGTCTTAAATAAAAATGAAACTACAAACACTACCTATACCTAATAAAAAAAATAACAATTCGATCAACACAAATTCATCGATTAATCAAAATTCATTGCGGCTAACTTACAGCCACAACAATGATAAATACTATGAAGAACGATTAAATGTGTTGTAATTTATAACCGACCACGAAATTCATACGAATTTAATCAGTTTATGTTCATAACTGTTTAGACTCATAACCACACCCTATTACTAAGAGCGCATTCCGATTCGAAACATAATACCCAAAAACGATGATCACAAAATGGTTACTATTACGTCACGAATGACATCATTTAAGTCACCATATTGAGCTATCAATGATCTATCAAAAATAACAGTCGGTCGACGGCAATTTCAATAACAGATTATTCTCAGTATTAAACGAAAAATCAAAATTTTCATTCATATCATGGACCTAAATTTACAATAACAAATAATAAAAATACCCAAACAATAATATATAACCCTTTATTAGTATTCGCGTAACTTTATCAAATTCCTTAAAATTGAGTTAAAGATTCATTCCTCTGTCACAAACAAATATACACATCCATGTCTTTTACAATAGAGTTCCGAATAAACAATAACTTTAAATAGTGTTAGACACCATTATCAATTCGGAATGACATAATGAACGTGAGTATATTAAACACTGCTATCCCCATTCAGAACGCTATATTAAAGACTGTCCTTCTTCCTTGTCAAAATGAATCCTTTTTAAAATAATTATAAATTCAAAAATATATAAACAATACCTTTATGTTAATTTTTTCCATTTAATAAATACTTACATTATAAAATTAATATAATAGAAATATTACGTCAATTCACAATAACAATTTTAATTTTATCTCCGACTTGAACTATTATCAATCATCCGCCATTACAGAAATGTAACAACAAATGAAAAAACATTGTACAAAATGCTACAATACCCAGATCATAATGGTTTTAAAACACTTGCAAATAAGAATTCCAGAGAATACTTCCTAAAAACAATACACAAACACTAAGATACCTATAGAAAAGCTATTCTATACCTGTTCCAAGAGCTTGAAGTATAAAACGAACAATAAATATTAGAGAGAGACATGGACAATAAACAGGACCCAACTATTTCAAAATACAAAAATGAACAAGTAAGTAACTACATTATTTATAATCTACCATCGTAAGTACATTTCATTTCATCATTACAATCATAACCTTTAAAAGTTAATTTAAATAAGACTTGAAAATCTTTCATATATTACTTCGAATTGACACAAACCAACCCAGCTTTTACCCAATCTAAGCAATCTTCTTAGAAAATACGTATACTTGCAAACACTAAATATAGAGACAATAATAAACAAAATTCTATAACCTTTACATCAGTAACACCACTGCCGATCACCAAACTATTAAATATAATACTCAATACTATAAAAACAATACAATGCCTTCAATCAATCGCAGGCAATCATAAGTCATCTGGTTTTATGTGTACGTGATTCTCTAACTCTCTACCAAACAACTTTGCAGAAATTTCAAGTAAAATAATAATGACTTCAAAATCAAACCCAGCATCAATTTCACCACCTGCTCACATTCATATTACAATTTTAAATCACTTAAATACATAACAAATCTCATTGTATTACATACAAAAAACAACAAACATCATACACTTGCAATATATCAACATCTGAACCCAAACACAAAATACAATAACTAACAAATTATCATTAAAAACAAATCTATCGCCTCTTCAATTCATCTATTATAAAAACATAATAAAACTCTGCTCATAAAAATCACCAATAAATGTTAAAATCACTATATATATATCGCTATATCTAAAATATTCCTTTTTTTTCCAGAAATAGAAAGAAACATGATGAAATACCGAAAACAATACATATCTACCAGCATCAAAATCAAACAAAAACATGGAATAAGAATTATTACTACCTCTGATTAATCAAGAATATTATATTGAAATAAATAAATGAATAAATTTGACTATACAAATTGATCTCACTTCATATATTACCCGAGTAGGATACTAAATAGGTGCCTAATGGATAGGTCGACATGTATTTAAAAACAATAGGTTAGGTTAGGTTTGAACATTATGAAACTACTCAGAGACGAGCGAAGCGGAGCGGAGCGAGGCGTCCCCGAATAGGATACTAAATAGGTGCCTAATGTATAGGTCGACATGTATTTAAAAACGATAGGTTAGGTTAGGTTTGAACATTATAAAACTACTCAGAGACGAGCGAAGCGGAGCGGAGCAAGGCGTCCCCGAATAGGATACTAAATAGGTGCCTAATGTATAGGTCGACATGTATTTAAAAACGATAGGTTAGGTTAGGTTTGAACATTATGAAACTACTCAGAGACGAGCGAAGCGGAGCGGAGCGAGGCGTCCCCGAATAGGATACTAAATAGGTGCCTAATGTATAGGTCGACATGTATTTAAAAACGATAGGTTAGGTTAGGTTTGAACATTATGAAACTACTCAGAGACGAGCGAAGCGGAGCGGAGCGAGGCGTCCCCGAGTAGGAAACTAAATAGGTGCCTAATGTATAGGTCGACATGTATTTAAAAACGATAGGTTAGGTTAGGTTTGAACATTATGAAACTACTCAGAGACGAGCGAAGCGGAGCGGAGCGAGGCGTCCCCGAGTAGGAAACTAAATAGGTGCCTAATAGATAAGTCGAAATTTACTTATTAAATTATATTAAGTCAATGAAATTGAATAATTTCACATGATTATATTTATTCTTCAAACTAACTCTTTCAGTTTCTATTCCATTATCAACAGAAAAGTTCATCAAGTTCACCAAAACATACAGATGCTTCTTACAATTATGCTTTCGACAATTTCAATAATATCTTTCAAAATTCCATCAAAACAAATAATCTGTTATGTAGAATAAAACGAGGAAGTGACTCTTATATAAGATAAATTATATTGGAAACACATCAAGACTTTTGGTATTCTTCTTATCATATTTTAAAAACAATTGATCGTGGGCTATTCATATTTCATCTTGAATAAAATGTATATTATTCACATTGTCCAAACAGATGACAGTTATTGACCATCAAGACTTTTGGTATTCTTCTTATCATATTTTAAAAACGATTGATCGTGGGCTATTCATATTACATCCTCAATAAGATGTATATTATTCACATTGCCCAAACCGATGACAGTTATTGACCCATGACAATAATTGTCAAACACAATATTTTCCCTAAAACTCATTTTGTGCACATTTTTAACATTGCTTTCTATATTCATACCCACCATTTAAAAAAAAATTATTGACATTTTTTAACATTTTTTTTTAATTGCTATAAATACTTACTCGGCCGCAGTCAAAGAAAAATGAACCTACCGTTCACCGAGGGACGAGGTCGCGCACCACAGGTGCGCGGCCGAGTCCAACTAAATGTCCAATTACTATGTTTCACACATCTTCCAACCGATGACAGGTTTTGACACTCGACACACATCCCATCCTCTGTCAATCACGGATTTTTCAACGATTACCTCCAACTTCACTGTAGTTAAAGTCCAACACGTCACTGATTCAAAGAAAAAAAAACGCACAAACAAAAGAAAAAGAAAAAAATAAGGCATAGACAACAATCGCGGGCTGCTATTTGTAATTATTTTAAAAATACACAAACTATAAACCATCCATCAATGAACCCGTATTCGTTCACTACTGAACATGAACTTTTCCAAAATTATTTCATCATTTTATTACCACTTGACCTCTACTAAGTTGTTCGTCGAACGAACACAATGTCTCCATTTTAAAACCTATCTCGGGCCAACGGCCATAATATCAACGACAAAATTCACCTGCCCACAGTCACTCTAAATTACTCATTTTACAAGTTACTTCAATTACTTTCGATCAAAACTGAACGACTCTGAATCTATAAATCTACATACACACAAACAAATTATACTTGATTGTCATCATCTACTAAAATATAACATTCCTTTTGTTTTAAACTTTTCAAAAAAAAATTAAAATCAATACTCATCATTATCATTATTACTTTAAATTAATATAAAATTATTCTCAAGATAATAAATATCTAAATTAAAATCAAAATAATTGATATCAAGAAAAATTTCAAATAATCGTCTTGTATCGCAATTGTTGATATTATAAATCTTCAAAAACAAACATATCTAAGTCAAATAATTAATTATTATTAATCTCATGTGACATTTATAGAAATGAAAAAAAAATACATTAAAATTATTTTACAAATTATTTATTATAAAATTTAAAAAAATTTTGAAAAAACAAGGTGGCAATAGTTTCGCCGCCACGGGCGGCACCACCACCACCATCACGTCGACCGCGGTTGCGGCCACGGCTACCACCACCGCCGCCGCCGCCGCCGCCGCCGCCGCCAGAACGGCCGCGATGCGCGCCACGGGCGGCACCACCACCACCACCACGTCGACCGCGGTTGCGGCCACGGCTACCACCACCACCGCCGCCGCCGCCGCCGTTGCCGCCAGAACGGCCGCGATGCGCGCCACGGGCGGCACCACCACCACCAGCGGCGTTTCTACCGCGTCGACCGCGGTTGTGGCCACGGCCACGGCTACCGTCACCGCCGCCGCCGCCGCCGCCGCCGCCGCCGCCGCCGCGACTCCTCGGCGCCGGCATCGGCGTTCGACCGTCGCCGCTATCCATACATCTACAACTTGGACATCTATAAATAGAAAACATATTTTATAGTAACAACCCTTTTTAAAACCATTAGAATGAATAATCTCAATCGCAAAACTATGAAAAAGTATTATAAGTAGGCTATAGTGGCATTACTGGTGCACGGGTCACGGCACCGCGCTCACCAACCCGCCTGCCCAGCGTGTATGAGTATGGGCATTACTTCCAGGAGGACCGTCAAGAGTGACGAAATCATGGAAAGGCCTATGTCCAACAATGGACGAAACAGGCTGATGAATGGATTGATGGAACTGCTATAAAAAGTGTAAAATTTAGACAATTTCTACTTACGAATGGAAAGACGACGGCGTAATTTCTAACGCCGATGCTGATGCCGCTGGTGGTGCTGTTTCTACTGCTAACATGGGCGATGGCCGCGACGCAGGTCCCACCCTGCCCGCCATCACCGCCTCTTTCAATTCCTCTAGCAATTCTTCAAACGATTTTCCTCTATACAACAAAAAAAAAAAATTGTAATTAATAACTTTCTAATACTTAAAAACGTAACGAAAAATCTGTATTTTTTTCCTTTTTACTATTCATAATTTAACAAAAAAAATATATAAAGAATTTCAGCCATTACAACCACACCACGCCACGCTATCACAAATCAATTTTGAACAAGTATATTACTCTATTTAGAAATGGTTATTAATAAAATTATAATTTAACATGAAACAATACACACTCGACATAATTTTTTCATCAAATAACTAAAGAATACTGAATAAACAAATACTTACGACATTTTTAAAATTTTCTGCAACTTTTCACTTAAAAATTGAATAGAAAAGAAAATGCCGCCCAAAGAAAACAATTTCCGGAAATGGTTTATTTTTTAATTCATTAAATTTTGTTTCTAACCAGCCAGTCCTAGGGTGCGGTTATGACATCAAACAAAATATAATCAATTTCAATGATCGTTGTAAGTAATATTGTTCAACGGTAAACCACAACACGTTCAACCTATCTCCCCATTTTTTACTTAACATTGTTATTGATTGTAGCCTAATGGTCTTAAATAAAAATGAAACTACAAACACTACCTATACCTAATAAAAAAAATAACAATTCGATCAACACAAATTCATCGATTAATCAAAATTCATTGCGGCTAACTTACAGCCACAACAATGATAAATACTATGAAGAACGATTAAATGTGTTGTAATTTATAACCGACCACGAAATTCATACGAATTTAATCAGTTTATGTTCATAACTGTTTAGACTCATAACCACACCCTATTACTAAGAGCGCATTCCGATTCGAAACATAATACCCAAAAACGATGATCACAAAATGGTTACTATTACGTCACGAATGACATCATTTAAGTCACCATATTGAGCTATCAATGATCTATCAAAAATAACAGTCGGTCGACGGCAATTTCAATAACAGATTATTCTCAGTATTAAACGAAAAATCAAAATTTTCATTCATATCATGGACCTAAATTTACAATAACAAATAATAAAAATACCCAAACAATAATATATAACCCTTTATTAGTATTCGCGTAACTTTATCAAATTCCTTAAAATTGAGTTAAAGATTCATTCCTCTGTCACAAACAAATATACACATCCATGTCTTTTACAATAGAGTTCCGAATAAACAATAACTTTAAATAGTGTTAGACACCATTATCAATTCGGAATGACATAATGAACGTGAGTATATTAAACACTGCTATCCCCATTCAGAACGCTATATTAAAGACTGTCCTTCTTCCTTGTCAAAATGAATCCTTTTTAAAATAATTATAAATTCAAAAATATATAAACAATACCTTTATGTTAATTTTTTCCATTTAATAAATACTTACATTATAAAATTAATATAATAGAAATATTACGTCAATTCACAATAACAATTTTAATTTTATCTCCGACTTGAACTATTATCAATCATCCGCCATTACAGAAATGTAACAACAAATGAAAAAACATTGTACAAAATGCTACAATACCCAGATCATAATGGTTTTAAAACACTTGCAAATAAGAATTCCAGAGAATACTTCCTAAAAACAATACACAAACACTAAGATACCTATAGAAAAGCTATTCTATACCTGTTCTAAGAGCTTGAAGTATAAAACGAACAATAAATATTAGAGAGAGACATGGACAATAAACAGGACCCAACTATTTCAAAATACAAAAATGAACAAGTAAGTAACTACATTATTTATAATCTACCATCGTAAGTACATTTCATTTCATCATTACAATCATAACCTTTAAAAGTTAATTTAAATAAGACTTGAAAATCTTTCATATATTACTTCGAATTGACACAAACCAACCCAGCTTTTACCCAATCTAAGCAATCTTCTTAGAAAATACGTATACTTGCAAACACTAAATATAGAGACAATAATAAACAAAATTCCATAACCTTTACATCAGTAACACCACTGCCGATCACCAAACTATTAAATATAATACTCAATACTATAAAAACAATACAATGCCTTCAATCAATCGCAGGCAATCATAAGTCATCTGGTTTTATGTGTACGTGATTCTCTAACTCTCTACCAAACAACTTTGCAGAAATTTCAAGTAAAATAATAATGACTTCAAAATCAAACCCAGCATCAATTTCACCACCTGCTCACATTCATATTACAATTTTAAATCACTTAAATACATAACAAATCTCATTGTATTACATACAAAAAACAACAAACATCATACACTTGCAATATATCAACATCTGAACCCAAACACAAAATACAATAACTAACAAATTATCATTAAAAACAAATCTATCGCCTCTTCAATTCATCTATTATAAAAACATAATAAAACTCTGCTCATAAAAATCACCAATAAATGTTAAAATCACTATATATATATCGCTATATCTAAAATATTCCTTTTTTTTCCAGAAATAGAAAGAAACATGATGAAATACCGAAAACAATACATATCTACCAGCATCAAAATCAAACAAAAACATGGAATAAGAATTATTACTACCTCTGATTAATCAAGAATATTATATTGAAATAAATAAATGAATAAATTTGACTATACAAATTGATCTCACTTCATATATTACCCGAGTAGGATACTAAATAGGTGCCTAATGGATAGGTCGACATGTATTTAAAAACAATAGGTTAGGTTAGGTTTGAACATTATGAAACTACTCAGAGACGAGCGAAGCGGAGCGGAGCGAGGCGTCCCCGAATAGGATACTAAATAGGTGCCTAATGTATAGGTCGACATGTATTTAAAAACGATAGGTTAGGTTAGGTTTGAACATTATAAAACTACTCAGAGACGAGCGAAGCGGAGCGGAGCGAGGCGTCCCCGAATAGGATACTAAATAGGTGCCTAATGTATAGGTCGACATGTATTTAAAAATAATAGGTTAGGTTAGGTTTGAACATTATAAAACTACTCAGAGACGAGCGAAGCGGAGCGGAGCGAGGCGTCCCCGAATAGGATACTAAATAGGTGCCTAATGTATAGGTCGACATGTATTTAAAAACGATAGGTTAGGTTAGGTTTGAACATTATGAAACTACTCAGAGACGAGCGAAGCGGAGCGGAGCGAGGCGTCCCCGAATAGGATACTAAATAGGTGCCTAATGTATAGGTCGACATGTATTTAAAAACGATAGGTTAGGTTAGGTTTGAACATTATGAAACTACTCAGAGACGAGCGAAGCGGAGCGGAGCGAGGCGTCCCCGAATAGGAAACTAAATAGGTGCCTAATGTATAGGTCGACATGTATTTAAAAACGATAGGTTAGGTTAGGTTTGAACATTATGAAACTACTCAGAGACGAGCGAAGCGGAGCGGAGCGAGGCGTCCCCGAGTAGGAAACTAAATAGGTGCCTAATAGATAAGTCGAAATTTACTTATTAAATTATATTAAGTCAATGAAATTGAATAATTTCACATGATTATATTTATTCTTCAAACTAACTCTTTCAGTTTCTATTCCATTATCAACAGAAAAGTTCATCAAGTTCACCAAAACATACAGATGCTTCTTACAATTATGCTTTCGACAATTTCAATAATATCTTTCAAAATTCCATCAAAACAAATAATCTGTTATGTAGAATAAAACGAGGAAGTGACTCTTATATAAGATAAATTATATTGGAAACACATCAAGACTTTTGGTATTCTTCTTATCATATTTTAAAAACAATTGATCGTGGGCTATTCATATTTCATCTTGAATAAAATGTATATTATTCACATTGTCCAAACAGATGACAGTTATTGACCATCAAGACTTTTGGTATTCTTCTTATCATATTTTAAAAACGATTGATCGTGGGCTATTCATATTACATCCTCAATAAGATGTATATTATTCACATTGCCCAAACCGATGACAGTTATTGACCCATGACAATAATTGTCAAACACAATATTTTCCCTAAAACTCATTTTGTGCACATTTTTAACATTGCTTTCTATATTCATACCCACCATTAAAAAAAAAATTATTGACATTTTTTAACATTTTTTTTTTAATTGCTATAAATACTTACTCGGCCGCAGTCAAAGAAAAATGAACCTACCGTTCACCGAGGGACGAGGTCGCGCACCACAGGTGCGCGGCCGAGTCCAACTAAATGTCCAATTACTATGTTTCACACATCTTCCAACCGATGACAGGTTTTGACACTCGACACACATCCCATCCTCTGTCAATCACGGATTTTTCAACGATTACCTCCAACTTCACTGTAGTTAAAGTCCAACACGTCACTGATTCAAAGAAAAAAAAACGCACAAACAAAAGAAAAAGAAAAAAATAAGGCATAGACAACAATCGCGGGCTGCGATTTGTAATTATTTTAAAAATACACAAACTATAAACCATCCATCAATGAACCCGTATTCGTTCACTACTGAACATGAACTTTTCCAAAATTATTTCATCATTTTATTACCACTTGACCTCTACTAAGTTGTTCGTCGAACGAACACAATGTCTCCATTTTAAAACCTATCTCGGGCCAACGGCCATAATATCAACGACAAAATTCACCTGCCCACAGTCACTCTAAATTACTCATTTTACAAGTTACTTCAATTACTTTCGATCAAAACTGAACGACTCTGAATCTATAAATCTACATACACACAAACAAATTATACTTGATTGTCATCATCTACTAAAATATAACATTCCTTTTGTTTTAAACTTTTCAAAAAAAAATTAAAATCAATACTCATCATTATCATTATTACTTTAAATTAATATAAAATTATTCTCAAGATAATAAATATCTAAATTAAAATCAAAATAATTGATATCAAGAAAAATTTCAAATAATCGTCTTGTATCGCAATTGTTGATATTATAAATCTTCAAAAAGAAACATACCTAAGTCAAATAATTAATTATTATTAATCTCATGTGACATTTATAGAAATGAAAAAAAAATACATTAAAATTATTTTTCAAATTATTTATTATAGAATTTAAAAAATTTTTCAAAAAACAAGTTGGCAATATTTTCGCCGCCACGGGCGGCACCACCACCACCACCACGTCGACCGCGGTTGCGGCCACGGCTACCACCACCGCCGCCGCCGCCGCCGCCGCCGCCAGAACGGCCGCGATGCGCGCCACGGGCGGCACCACCACCACCAGCGGCGTTTCTACCGCGCCGACCGCGGTTGTGGCCACGGCCACGGCTACCGTCACCGCCGCCGCCGCCGCCGCCAGAACCGCCGCGACTCCTCGGCGCCGGCATCGGCGTTCGACCGTCGTCGCTATCCTTCCATGTACGTCCACAAGTTGGACATCTATAAATAGAAAACATATTTTATAGTAACAACCCTTTTTAAAACCATTACAATGAATAATCTCAATCGCAAAACTATGAAAAAGTATTATAAGTAGGCTATAGTGGCATTACTGGTGCACGGGTCACGGCACCGCGCTCACCAACCCGCCTGCCCAGCGTGTATGAGTATGGGCATTACTTCCAGGAGGACCGTCAAGAGTGACGAAATCATGGAAAGGCCTATGTCCAACAATGGACGAAACAGGCTGATGAATGGATTGATGGAACTGCTATAAAAAGTGTAAAATTTAGACAATTTCTACTTACGAATGGAAAGACGACGGCGTAACTTCTAACGCCGATGCTGATGCCGCTGGTGGTGCTCCTTCTACTGCCGGTAACATGGGCGATGGCGGCGACGCAGGTCCCACCCTGCCCGCCATCACCGCCTCTTTCAATTCATCTAAGAGTTCTTCAAACGATTTTCCTCTATACAACAAAAAAAAAATTGTAATCAATAACTTTCTAATACTTAAAAACGTAACGAAAAATCTGTATTTTTTTCCTTTTTACTATTCATAATTTAACAAAAAAAATATATAAAGAATTTCAGCCATTACAACCACACCACGCCACGCTATCACAAATCAATTTTGAACAAGTATATTACTCTATTTAGAAATGGTTATTAATAAAATTATACTTTAACATGAAACAATACACACTCGAGATAATTTTTTCATCAAATAACTAAAGAATACTGAATAAACAAATACTTACGACATTTTTACAATTTTCTGCAACTTTTCACTTAAAAATTGAATAGAAAAGAAAATGCCGCCCAAAGAAAACAATTTCCGGAAATGGTTTATTTTTTAATTCATTAAATTTTGTTCCTAACCAGCCAGTCCTAGGGTGCGGTTATGACATCAAACAAAATATAATCAATTTCAATGATCGTTGTAAGTAATATTGTTCAACGGTAAACCACAACACGTTCAACCTATCTCCCCATTTTTTACTTAACATTGTTATTGATTGTAGCCTAATGGTCTTAAATAAAAATGAAACTACAAACACTACCTATACCTAATAAAAAAAATAACAATTCGATCAACACAAATTCATCGATTAATCAAAATTCATTGCGGCTAACTTACAGCCACAACAATGATAAATACTATGAAGAACGATTAAATGTGTTGTAATTTATAACCGACCACGAAATTCATACGAATTTAATCAGTTTATGTTCATAACTGTTTAGACTCATAACCACACCCTATTACTAAGAGCGCATTCCGATTCGAAACATAATACCCAAAAACGATAATCACAAAATGGTTACTATTACGTCACGAATGACATCATTTAAGTCACCATATTGAGCTATCAATGATCTATCAAAAATAACAGTCGGTCGACGGCAATTTCAATAACAGATTATTCTCAGTATTAAACGAAAAATCAAAATTTTCATTCATATCATGGACCTAAATTTACAATAACAAATAATAAAAATACCCAAACAATAATATATAACCCTTTATTAGTATTCGCGTAACTTTATCAAATTCCTTAAAATTGAGTTAAAGATTCATTCCTCTGTCACAAACAAATATACACATCCATGTCTTTTACAATAGAGTTCCGAATAAACAATAACTTTAAATAGTGTTAGACACCATTATCAATTCGGAATGACATGATGAACGTGAATATATTAAACACTGCTATCCCCATTCGGAACGCTATATTAAAGACTGTCCTTCTTCCTTGTCAAAATGAATCCTTTTTAAAATAATTATAAATTCAAAAACATATAAACAATACCTTTATATTAATTTTTTCCATTTAATAAATACTTACATTATAAAATTAATATAATAGAAATATTACGTCAATTCACAATAACAATTTTAATTTTATCTCCGACTTGAACTATTATCAATCATCCGCCATTACAGAAATGTAACAACAAATGAAAAAACATTGTACAAAATGCTACAATACCCAGATCATAATGGTTTTAAAACACTTGCAAATAAGAATTCCAGAGAATACTTCCTAAAAACATTACACAAACACTAAGATACCTATAGAAAAGCTATTCTATACCTGTTCCAAGAGCTTGAAGTATAAAACGAACATTAAATATTAGAGAGAGACATGGACAATAAACAGGACCCAACTATTTCAAAATACAAAAATGAACAAGTAAGTAACTACATTATTTATAATCTACCATCGTAAGTACATTTCATTTCATCATTACAATCATAACCTTTAAAAGTTAATTTTAATAAGACTTGAAAATCTTTCATATATTACTTCGAATTGACACAAACCAACCCAGCTTTTACCCAATCTAAGCAATCTTCTTAGAAAATACGTATACTTGCAAACACTAAATATAGAGACAATAATAAACAAAATTCCATAACCTTTACATCAGTAACACCACTGCCGATCACCAAACTATTAAATATAATACTCAATAATATAAAAACAATACAATGCCTTCAATCAATCGCAGGCAATCATAAGTCATCTGGTTTTATGTGTACGTGATTCTCTAACTCTCTGCCAAACAACTTTGCAGAAATTTCAAGTAAAATAATAATGACTTCAAAATCAAACCCAGCATCAATTTCACCACCTGCTCACATTCATATTACAATTTTAAATCACTTAAATACATAACAAATCTCATTGTATTACATACAAAAACCAACAAACATCATACACTTGCAATATATCAACATCTGAACCCAAACACAAAATACAAAAACTAACAAATTATCATTAAAAACAAATCTATCGCCTCTTCAATTCATCTATTATAAAAACATAATAAAACTCTGCTCATAAAAATCACCAATAAATGTAAAAGTCACTATATATATCTCGCTATATCTAAAATAATCCTTTTTTTTTCCAGAAATAGAAAGAAACATGATGAAATACCAAAAACAATACATATCTACCAGCATCAAAATCAAACAAAAACATGGAATAAGAATTATCACTACCTCTGATTAATCAAGAATATTATATTGAAATAAATTAATGAATAAATTTGACTATACAAACTGATCTCACTTAATATATTCCCCGAGTAGGACACTAAATAGGTGCACAATGAATAGGTCGACATGTATTTAAAAACATTAGGTTAGGTTAGGTTTGAACATTATGAAACTACTCAGAGACGAGCGA
The DNA here is from genome assembly GCA_910592155.1 of Ypsolopha scabrella. Classification (NCBI taxonomy): domain Eukaryota; kingdom Metazoa; phylum Arthropoda; class Insecta; order Lepidoptera; family Ypsolophidae; genus Ypsolopha; species Ypsolopha scabrella. The sequence continues at coordinate 7,609,631 of OU342972.1, read as the reverse complement.
AGCGGAGCGGAGCGAGGCGTCCCCGAGTAGAAAACTAAATAAGTACCTAATGTATAGGTCGAAATCTATTTCAAAACAATAGGTTAGGTTAGGTTTGAACATTATGACACAACTCAGAGACGAGCGAAGCGGAGCGGAGCGAGGCGTCCCCGAGTAGGATACTAAATAGGTGCCTAATAGATAAGTCGAAATTTATTTATTAGATTAGATTAGGTCAATGAAATTGAATAATTTCACATAATTATATTTATTCTTCAAACTTACTCTTTCAGTTTATCTTCCATCATCAACAGAAAAGTTCATCAAGTTCACCAAAACATGCAGATGCTTCTTACAATTATGCTTACGACAATTTCAATAATACCTTTCAAAATTCCATCAATACAAACAATCTGTTATGTAGAATAAAACAAGGGAGTGACTCATATATAGGTATAAAATAAAATTATATTGGAAACACATCAAGACACATTTCGTATTCTTCTTATCATATTTTAAAAACAAATTAATCGTGAATCATTTTCAGAATGGCTGGTAATAGCGCTTCCAGGTTTGAACTCATACTAATTCAGCCCCTTTCAGAAGAAATAATAAATACTTACTCGGCCGCAGGCCGAGCCCGGAGAAAGCGAGCGCGAAGCCGAATGCGCGGCCGAGTCCAACTAAATGCCCAATGACTCTTTTTCACACATCTTCCAACCGATGACAGGTTTTGACACTCGACACACATCCCATCCTCTGTCAATCACGGATTTTAAAACGATTACCTCCAACTTCACTGTAGTACAAGTCCAATACGTCACTGATTCAAAGAAAAAAAACGCACATACAAAAAAAAAATAGGCAACACAAAATATCGCGGGCTGCTTGCAGCCGGGCACCACGCAAAACACTAGTTATTCTATAAATTTCTATAATTGTAGAATGAAATCTTTCAATAATTCCCATAGAATTTGGATTATTTGGTGTCCTTATGTGTAATTCTATTTTATATAAAGATAATAATTCTTTTATTAAATTATTGTTGAATTCACTACCAGGATTACTACTATTTTTTCTTGGTGTTCCGTAAAAACTAAAATATTTAATTAAAGCTTTTACTACTTCCGGTGTTGAGCTATTAGCAATTTCCATTGCTTGTATTTACCAAATCTGTCTACAATTGTTAAATAAGTTTGTCCTTCGATTGAGAATAAGTCAATAAAAATTTCTTCAAAAGGTTTATTTTGAGTTTGCATTAGTAAAATCGGTAGTTTTAATGGATTTCAATCATATTTCATTCTTTTACACATTTCACATGCATTTATTATTGCTGACACGGTTTGAGACATGTCTGGCCAGAAATAATTTCCTTTTAATTTAGTCAGAGTTTCTTTTATTCTCCTATGACATGTTTTTCCTTCGTGATATTTGATTATTTAATCTTTTTGTTCCAATTCATCTTCTATAAATTTTATCGAATAATTTCGCGATTTCTTGGACAAAGGTGTTTCGATGTTCTTTTTCATGAAATTTGGTTGAAGGTGTGTAATAATAAAAAATTTCTATAAATCTTCATTATTTAATGGAATAAAAACTTCAAGAATCTTTTGATATTTTTCTTTGTATTTGATTTACTTTTAAATCATTCTCTAAATTTTCAAAAATTAAAATTTGATTAGGTTTAGTATCAATTGCATCGTTAGTGATTGTTAGAGGATCGATTTCTTCACTTTCTGAGAAATTACTAACAGGTGATCGTGTTGTTTCATCTTCCAATAAATCATATCTGAATTATTATTATTACTAGCCGAACTTGTACTTGCTATTGGTTCAGTTAATATGTTTAATTTAATTCTCGATAATGCATTTGAATATGCAATTGGCTTATCGCTACCAATTTGACCTTGAGATAAGACTGCGCCGAGTGCAAAATTCGATGCGTCAGTTGTTAAGATAAACGGCTTATCGAAGTCTAGAAATTGTAACAATGGTGCATTAACAAGTAATTGTTTGCAAGTTTCAAAAGATTTTAGAAATGCTTCGAACTTTGTATCTTTTCTCAACACTTGAGTTAAAGGTTTTGTAATTTTAGCGAAATCTTTTACAAATTTTCTGTAATATCCAATTAATCCTAAAAATGATTGAACTTCCTTAATATTTTTCGGTAATGGATAATTAATAACTGCTGAAACTTTATCATTATTTGGTTTTAATCGTTCTTTTGTTATTTTGTGACCTAAATACTGTACTTCTTCTCTAAGAAATTCTGATTTGTCTAACTGGATTTTCAAGTTAGCGGACCTGAGTCTTTCGAAAACATTTGTAAGTTTTTCTAAATGCTCTTCTAATGTTTCAGAAAATATTATAATATCATCTATTATAATGTCTTCGCAATAAAATATGTCTCTAAATTTAAAACATAGAGCGTATATAAGCAATGTGTCTGATTTATTCATGTGATCAAGCCTTAATTTTTCGTTTAAATTTTTTATTCACTGTTTATTGAAATCTTTATCTCGTACAAAGTTTATTAAACACTTTTCATTAAGTATTTACTTTTGAATTTCCTTAATTTTGAATGAACTTGTGATTTTCAAGTTTAAATTTTCTTGTCGCGTATTTTCTTCCGTAACGTATGCGTACCCTGACGTACAATGCACAATGGGTGTTCTTATCGGAACCAGTGTACTGAGTTGTTTGACTTCCAAACTACCATGACCATTCTGTAGGTCAGTAGGAACTTGTATCGTCTTGGTTTGCATGGATGGTAAAATTATGTTAATATGGTGGAACGATTTTATGTGGTCACTGAGTCGATTGTAAATTATAGGTATAATCACGACATAGAATGAGTACTAATAATTTTTAATTTTTCTTTTGTGATATAATTTTTGAAATATTTAAACGTGATGTTTTTGTTAATAAAACTTCGTGTACTTCCTGTATCAATCATGAAATTAGCATCATTTAATTCTGCAATTTTTATGTACGGTAATTGTAAAAGTCCCAACGAGTGCCCCCATACAATCGTTTTATGATACAGCCAAATGTCAGGCAAAAATGGAGGGAAAAAATTCATGCCGACTTGATTCAGAAATCCATAGTTTTCGACTACTTGCGTTATTTATTACATAACGCGTTATATATCAGAAGAAGCGCAATGAAATACTGAAAATACTTATGTATATCACTTACCTGGATAATTATCCTATGTGGGCATTTTCGTCGATTATATTTTGGAATAACAATAAATTGCACCAGATACACACACATTTTCACTCACAATTTAGCCCAGACGGCTATTTGTAATAAAAACTTATCACAATAACAACCACAAACATATTACGCGGTTATGACATAAATTACATGTACCGGACGCAGGGGAGGGTTTTTAAAAACTCCAATAATCTTTTATTAAGTGTTTTAATGGTGCAAAGGTGACAAAAGTATATAATTAATTCTAAGGTTCTAAACTAGGGCTGATCGCGATGATCACGCACGACCTTCGGCTTACACGGTTGAAGCACAAAGACCCGGAGTCACACCAAAACCTGTCCCACGAAATATGTTTTACTTGTGTCAGCACTAAAGTTAATGTTCACTGAATTAAGGTTTCGTAAGAGTGGGAGAAACAATGCGGTAGGTACTTAGGTAGGTAGAGTTCACTCGTAACACGTCCCCTCCTAGACGAGCAACTATTTGCTGACGTTTACAGCAAATGATGCGGCTTTTCTTTCTTCTAAGGACATCATTGATTCATTTCTTGAAGAAGGCAGCTGCGTCTCATTGCATGTTTGTGGTTGTGGTTTCCATATTTTAATTGTTCGACGACGATATATGAATAACATGATAGTGCAAATGCACCTGATAGTACGATGATGTATACAGGTATTGTTGTATGATATATGGATGAGTCGACTATATCGAGTTTCGCCGGTTGCTCAATCATTATTTGTCGCTGGACTTATGCAATTTATTCAAATCAGTTGTTGTGAAATTATATCGACGAAGTACTTTCGATGATTTCAGTGACATTTTCGGAGAAACGATGATTTCGACAGCGTGGCCACGAAGTTTGTCGTCGATGTTGAAAGCGCTGAACTCGGGGGTTTGTATGTTGCAATTTCGAGGAATCATTGCCAAAAAACTTCCTTCCAGTATACGATGTTCTTCCAGACTGCATATCATTAGCACCTTAGTTGGTTTAGGGAATGATAATATGTAATGTTGATTGTCTAGCTCTAGCATAGCCTCTTTATGGAGAAATACAGGTGTAGGCATGCATGTATCTTCTTTTTCCTGGTGATAGATGAGATCATAAACGCAATCTCGCTGATCTCTTGACTGGAGCCTGGCTTTATTCTTGCAGATATACCATGTTGCAACCTTCGGGCATTCAGCCTCCATGTAGACAAATTCCTTGGAGTTAGTTGCCATGTAAGGAAGACGGTACGGATAATTTGGGAATTTTTATTAGGCACGGGACAGAGTTTATAAAGATCATACGTAGCTTTAGAAACTATAGGAAATTTTAATACTACTACTATTTTTTTATCGACATAGTAGCATCCTAATCTAATTAAATCGTAGAGATACCTGATATCTAAGCCTAAAATATGATCGGAGCCGTATAACTCTTTTACTTTTCTTATCATAGATAAAAGATCATTAACAGATAAAAGTGAATGGTGCACGGATGTGGTGCGACTAAAAGCTAAAATATTTTCTATTCTACTTATTTCATCCGAAAGTTTTCGAATGTTATCACTTAGTAAAGTGAACAGCTGTGAGAGCTGTATGTACTGAATAACGCGCTCTTTATCAGTACTTGTTACATTTATCAAGAATAAGATAGCCTTCTCTAATTTCTGTTGATTTTTACTAATGTTATAAAGGAGCTGATTTTGCTGAAAAGACAATTCTTTAAATATACTAATGTGCTTATCTAAACTGTCAGAAAGTACATTATTATTTTCTTGAAGAATTTTAAAAGCTTTTTCGAATCTCAGAGCGTCGTTGTAATCGAGATTTCCCGATATACTTTTTATGAAAGTTCCCAAAGGGTTAAACAATCCACGCTTTACTCGAACAGGTTCTAAAGTGCGAACTTGAGATGCTATTTCATCTAGTCTATTAGTCATTTGCAGAATAACGTATTTAAACGATGAGAAATGCTGATTCGAAATGTTGTTAGTCAGGAAAGTAAGTTGTGATTTTAGAGAATTAACTTGTTGGTCTATTTTGTCAAGGTCAATTTCTTGAAGGAACGTGTGGTCATGGGAAATAATTTTGGTCAAACCAAGTTTAAAGGGTAGAATACCGGGGCTGTCAGACAAACTGTCAAGTCGGATGGTGTTTACTTGTAGAGGGTCGTCCTGGGCTCGGACCACCATTATGATCACGAGTATCCTGTAACAATTTAGTATTTTTAGTCCTTTTGATTCTTGCTTTCGCCACAGGTCCGCGTTTTTTCGGTGTGTAGATGTGTATGGGTAGATTAGCTAAAACTTTATCATGAATGTAGCGCGGAGTAAGTTTTTTTCGCTGCGCTGCAGGATTTTTTATGTATACATCTTGGTTGAGGTCATAATTTATCTCAGGTTCACGGTCAAGGTTACGTCGTGTCATTACAGACTCGCGATTAGAAAGCGATGATTCATGAATTATTCCGTACACTGTTTCCATTGTACGGCAGTGGTCTTGCATATATTGTTGCAACAGTCTTTGATTTATATCTAGATCGATAGGGTCTCGAGGGTCATAATGTCCGATTATAAGGTCAAATGGTCTGACCTTGGTTAAACTATGCGTCGAACTATTGTAAGCTATCAGTGCGTATGGGATAAGATTACAAGTGAGTTCATTTTTATGTTGCAATTTTAATAAGCGCAAATGCTCGAGAAGCGTACTATGGAAACGCTCAATTGATCCGTTCTCGTTTGGGGAGTGTGCCGCCGTAGTGTGATGCTGTATTTTATGCAATCTGAAAAATTCGCTTACAACTTGGTTTGTAAATTCTGTCCCTTGATCCGTAATTATAGTGTGGGGAAAAGCGTGATGGCTACTAAATGTCATGAGGGCTTTGACTATATTCGGTGCGGTGCAATCTGGTAAACGGTATACTTGCGCGTACTTAGAAAAAGTATCAATCATAGTAAGATATTTTTCATGGTCTATTGACAACACATCAGCATGAATAATTTGGAAGGGTTTTGAGGGCGGGGGAACTATTTGAAACTGGGGACGCAATGGTGTTCGGTCATACTTAGCACGTCCACATATCGAACATTCATTAATATATTTTGCTATGTATTCCTTTAATTTCGGCCAAAAATATTTTTGGGATAACGATAAGTAAGTTTCGTTAATACCACGATGGTTAGTTTTTCCTGTATGGTATTTTCATATTATATCTTGCTGGACCAAATAATCGGGGATATCTTGTAATTCTTTTTTGACGAGAACAAGATTTAGGCTTGAACTTTGAATGTTTCTTTATAGAATGGGAACTATAGAATACATTTTGTCCAATGGGGTTACTAAAATAGTTGTTTTAAACTTCGGATCTATGTAGTTCTTAGCCACTGAAATTATATCCGGTTCCAAAGTACTTTCATTAATCTGTACAGTCGTTCTTTGGAATGTGTCAAATGGTTTCGTGATTTTTGGCTTACTTTTTATGCTATTAGTAGAAATTTTGATAATAATTTGTCGCTTGAATTTATTAAGTGGGTCGTCAGAAATAGGTATATTTAATATTGGGTTTTCTGCACAAGTATGAACTGTGGTTGCAGGTAAGTCATTCGAGATGTCATTTTGTATAATATTTTCAATCACAGATATTGTCGAAGATGAGTCACGTATTGGGTTTTGACTGGGAGCGGTATCAGTTGAAGATAGGCTTATTAAGGGTCTCTCATCGGGGGCAGATAATGTTTCGGAAGAATGTCTTGACGATGAATTGGAACTAATGTTCACAACCATAGAGTCCAATTCATGAGTGTGTATTTCAATGCGGGATAGGGCGTCGGCGTTCGTATTGAGTGTTCCTTTTTTGTATATGATAGTGAAATCGTATGCTGATAAGCTGAGATGCCATCGAGTTAGACGGGCATTCGTTTCTTTCGTTTTCATAAATCCTTGTAAAGGCTTATGATCGGTGATAATTTTAAATTTTCTACCAAAAAGATAAGGCCGAAAGTATTTAGTCGCCCATACTATGGCAAGGAACTCTTTCTCGGTAGTAGAGTAGTTAAGCTCGCTTTCGTTCAAGGTCCTTGATGCATAGGCAATTGGTCTATCGGATCCTATGGGTCCTTGGGATAAAATCGCTGCCACAGCAACGTTGGAAGCATCAGTTGTCAAAATAAATTCTTTACTAAAGTCAGGGTATATGAGCACAGGGTCATTTGTCAGTAGTGTCTTGCAGTTATTGAAACATTGGATATATTCAGGGGTCAAATTAATTTTTGCGCCTTTTTTCAAGCATGATGTCAATGGTTTAGTTAATCGGGCGAAGTCTGGGATAAAACGCCTATAATAGCCAAGAAGTCCGAGAAATCCTTTTATTTGTTTTGAGGTTTTAGGGATGGGGTATTTTTGTATTGCAGTGATTTTATCAGGGTTGGGTTTCACTCCATCGGGTGTAATTACGTGACCAAGATAAGGGGTTTCGCGTTTCAAGAACTCCGTCTTGTCCATCTGAATTTTAAAGTTCGATTCTCTAAGTCTGTCAAAAATTTTGCGAAGATTAACTATGTGTTCCTGTAAAGAGGTAGAAAATACCAAAATGTCGTCTAAATAGACCACGCAAATGACATTTTGGAGACCTCTAAGGATATTGTCCATAACCCTTTGGAAAGTAGATGGACTATTTTTTAATCCCATGGGCATTCTGAGGAACTCATAGTGTCCATGCCCATCCGCTACGCTGAATCCAGTTTTGTGAATGTCTGCTGAGTCCATTTCGACTTGATAGAATCCGCTTGCCAAGTCCAAACAAGAGAAGTAGTTACATCTACCTAGTTTGTCTAGTATGTCTGAGATGTTAGGGATGGGATATTTGTCATCTACGGTCTTTTCATTCAACTTTCTAAAGTCTACTACTAACCTGTATTTAATTTTACCAGACGCATCAGCCTTCTTAGGTACAATCCAGATTGGTGCACTCCATGCTGAAGTTGATGGTCTTATAATGCCCTGACTGAGCATTTTAGCAATCTGATTCTTTACTTCTTCTCTGTGTATGTACGGATACCTATACGTTTTGGAATAAACCGGGGTTTCGTCAGTGGTATTAATTTTATGTTTAATTTTGTTTGTAAAAGTCAGAGGCTCGTTGTCAATATAAAAAACGTCTGAGTATTCATTGCATAACGCCAATAAGTTCGCTCTTTCCTCTTCGTTTAAATGGTCGGTCCGCAAACGCGATAAAACTTCTTGGAATCGCTCGGCCTTATTGTCTTTATCATAAGTGTATGGTATAGTTTGTTCACTAAATACATGTGCGCGCATGGGTTCGCTCAAAATGAAAATTTGGTCATGGTTAGTCAGATTAGAAACTTCTATGAGAGTTTGGCCATTTTCAGCTGTAGACAAACATTCTGTGATATGACAACCATTAATAGTTTGTCCATCGATAGAAATGTCACCGTCCGATTTATCAGTTGGCACATTTATTAGCTGAGTGGAGTATGCAGGTACAATAACTTCAAGCAAGTTAGTACTCTGTGATTCATACATGTAGATAGGATTTTCCGCATATTGAGTCTTTAATGACCGGGATCGTAAATCTATTTTTGAATACCACTTTTCTAAAAGGTCCCAACCGATTAAGCCGTCAAAGTAATCGTGAAAGCGATAAATGAATAATTTGATCGGTCTTTCGTCTCTGAATTCAGGAAAACACGGAATAGTAATAGAGTAATGATTTTGGGTTGTAGCGTGTATATTGGTCACTGTAAATGGGTCATAGTCAGCAGGAAAGTGAGAAAAAAAATTCTGCACTGATTCGGGACTAATGAAACTTTGATTAGCTCCCGTGTCGATCAAAAGCTTTAGAGGGGGATTCATGATTTGAATGTATGGTAAGTTTCGTCTGTTTTGTAAATTAAGTTCTATTCTGGGGCCGTATTCATCAAATCCTTGCAAAAATTTTCTTGCTCATTTTGGGAAGGAATTTCGAACGATTGTTCGAAATCTTCTTCAGTAGTCATGTAATTTTCAGGGTCATATTGGCAAAAGTCATCAGTCTCGTTTATGTTTATTTGTCGCTGATTGTACTGTGGGGTGGGAGGCAACAATCTTGCGGGTGGGTGACTCACACCACTCATAGGTTTGGGATATTGCTGTTGAAAATTTTGGGTTTGCTGAGGCATATTTGGTCGAGGAGTAATCTTAAAACCTGTTGACATGTTCGAACGGGGCAGAGCTTTCATCATATCCTGTGTTCTAGAAACTCCTTGAAAAGGGGGTCTAAAGTTACGCATTTGTTGTGGTTGATTGAAATTCATGTTCTGCATTGAGGGCATAAAATTTGACTTTACTTGATTTGTGAACTGCTGAACTGGGTACTGATTCGTCTTGGGTGAATTTAGTGCAAGGGTATTCTGTTGATAAGTGTGCCTGAAATTTTGTTTTGAATTCGCGCCATGATTATCTCTATTTTGCAAATATAATACGTTTAATTCGTCTTGTGCGAATTCTAACGCTTTTTCTAGTGAATCGGGTCTCATGCAACGTATGCGAGAACCTAGTGGCTCATTCAAACCACGCAAGTATGTCTGCAAGGCTAGTTTTTTATAAAGTTGACGCTTGGCTTCAATTGTAGTGGTTATAGTCTCATGTAACTCTACATAGGTCATGAGGGTACTTAGTAGATTCTGCACATGCTCATAATAGACTTGGGGTGTATCAGACATCTGTGTTAACAGAGATAAGTCGGTGTATAACGCTGATTCATCTCTGTGATCCGAAAAGCTATTGATAAGGGTATTTCTAATACCATTCCAGTCCCTAGGAATGCCATTAGTTGCTAGCATTCTAGCAGCGGGTCCCGTTATTTTATTGAGAATGCCATTCAAAAGAGCGGAATTTCCTAACTTATTTCCAGGGGCTGGGTTCATAAATTTAATAACCAATTGGTCGCAAATGTCCAAAAATCTAATTAGCACATTGGAATTGCCGTCAAAATCTGGTACTAATCTTAACGCTTTCCAAATTTGGTCAGTCACATCAGTTCCAGAGTTCTTCATCGTATATGGCAAAGGGGTAGACGACTGAGAATTATTCTCCATTTCGTCTTTTATTTCTTCTAAACTCACAAGCAAATCTCTACAGTCATAAGAATGAAATATAGATTTTCTGGGTTTTAAACCCTGATTTCGTCTAGGGTGAAAAATTTTTGCAATTTTCGTCTTACTACTTAATTAAAATAGGAACTAGGATAGGGAAGGAAACAAAATAGCAACCAATAGGAAATTTGTGCTACTTACATAAGCAGATGATTCTGCATCGCGCCTTGGCTCATCGAGGTTCGGATGAAGACGCTGCACCTGGATCCTCTCCTAACGTCACGTCACTTTCGTTTGTAAGTTCGTAGAGATAGTCAACACGTCGACGATCCGACTATCAGCGGAGATCGATGTTTGATTCACACTGACTCAACTACCTCTCCGTCGACTGCGCCAATTACATGTACCGGACGCAGGGGAGGGTTTTTAAAAACTCCAATAATCTTTTATCAAGTGTTTTAATGGTGCAAAGGTGACAAAAGTATATAATTAATTCTAAGGTTCTAAACTAGGGCTGATCGCGATGATCACGCACGACCTTCGGCTTACACGGTTGAAGCACAAAGACCCGGAGTCACACCAAAACCTGTCCCACGAAATATGTTTCACTTGTGTCAGCACTAAAGTTAATGTTCACTGAATTAAGGTTTCGTAAGAGTTGGAGAAACAATGCGGTAGGTACTTAGGTAGGTAGAGTTCACTCGTAACACATATATTATTATTATGAAAACACAACATTTTTCATTCAAAACACACAAAAAACTACGGACGCAGCTGCCGCCGCCCGCCATAGCCCGTGCCGACTGCCGAAAAAGTACCGTTAGCACAGAAAGGCGAAACGCAATGGTAACAATTGCTAACTTTATACGGAGCAGACAAAATAAAAATAAATATTTATGTTTTACGAGTTTGCTGTGCATTTATAAAAGAAATAAAAATGATTTAGACTAGAATTATTTATAATGTATTGTATACGTTTATTGTTACTTGAGTATGAATACTGAGTTGATAATCACAGAATAAAAATTTACACGAACAAAAAATTGTGAACAGGTGGTTTTATTTCTTTTATTTACTTCCTCAGTACAATCAGAAAATAATTATAAAATAACAGTGTAAAATATTGTAACACCGTTCTGTTGTTTTAGTAAACTATTACTATTTTTGAGATTTGGAGCGGCCTATGTCCAGCAGTGGACGAATACAGGCTGATGGATGGTTATGGTATTATGATTGCGTCCAAACGAATAGAATACAATGATGCCTGATGCCATGCTGTAAAAAATGAGTTTACGTATTTTACAGTCGTATTTTTAAAACGTGTCGAACAAATAAGTTTTTCAAATGGTTGTTTTTTTATTTATGAATGTATTCGCGTCGGAATGGCGTATCTATAAAAAAACATTCCAAAATTCCTGCTGGTGGGTAGACGAGCTGGGGACAGTGATATTTGAAATGAATATAAATGGGAATCGAACCTACGTATTGCCTGTCTATGAGCCTTAGCTATCATTTATGTAGCCAAATTCATACTGGAGACTCGGTAAGTGGTCGGGACCAAGGTTTTTCACAAAAAGGATTATTAGACCTTGGTTCTGAACACTTACCGAGTCTCCAGTATGAATATAATTATATACCAGGACTAATGGCAGTGGCAATTGAAATGAATATAAATGGGAATCGAACCCACGCATTGCCCGTCTATGAGCTTTAGCTATCATTTATATAGCCAAATTCATACTGGAGACTCGGTAAGTGGTCAGGACCAAGGTTTTTCACAAAAAGGATTATTGGACCTTGGTTCTGACCACTTAGCAAGTCTCCAGTATGAATATAATTATATACCAGGACTAATGGCAGTGGCAATTGAAACGAATATAAATGGGAATCGAACCCACGTATTGCCTGTCTATGAGCTTTAGTTAGCATTACTAGGGATTTGAAATAGAATTTATGTTTAGAATTTATAAAATTATATAATGAACACACAAAGCTGGGAGATGCCGGTGGATGCAGACGCCGGACGCCGAGATGTACGCTGCAGATGCTGCACGCCGGAGATGAGAAGATGGCTGGCTTACTTTCTAGCACTCAAGATAAAAGCTTTGAGAAAAAGATCCTATAATGGTTCAAACATAAAGTTTTAGACTGATATATGAAACAATAGAAACCATATAAGAGGTTCATTCAAATGGAATTTTCAAAGTTTTAGAAAAACATTAAGTTTTTATAAAAAATCATAAATAATGACAAAAAAATATTTTTTTACAATAAAAAACATACAACAAGGTTCATTCAAATAGAGTTATACCATGAAAAACCTAAAAAAAGTCAAATATAATGTTTTAGGCAATAGAAAACATACAACATCCATCCATCCATCAGCCTGTTTCGTGCACTGCTGGACATAGGCCTTTCCAGGAGTTCACCACTCTTGGCGGTCCTCCTGGAAGAAATGCCCATACTCACACACGCTGGGCAGGCGGGTTGGTGAGCGCGGTGCCGAAACCCTTGCACTAGTGACGCCGCTGCCCGTCACCAGTCTAATTTATATAAGGTCCGGCAATTGGGGATGGATATACCGCCATCCATCGGTCCCAGGCAATGGTGGGCCGCCTGGTTTTTTGCCTGAGAGCTGTCCTCTTACTCTCCCCCGAATAACTTCGGGAGGATTTCCGAGTAAGATGGTGGTACCTCCACAGTCGAGCCCGGCATTAGCTCTACCACCTAACATGCAACAGGATCATTCAAATATAATTATACAATGAAAAACCTAAAACAAGTTCAAATATAATGTTTCAGGCGAACATTACAATTTAGGCTTTTATCAAGAGTGCTCGAAAGAAAGCCACAGGCTGTGGAGAAAAACCTGCATCTATGGGAAGTGGAAATCGCCGAAGAGTTATCTGCAGTGCTGCAATATAATACATTCGAATGTCAGCGTCTTGAGGGACAAAATGAATGCAAGCAGAAGGAAAAAAGGCGTTTGTATATTCTGATGAGACTGGTACGATCATCTTACACGAATACTTAGATCATCATCAAGATGACCTCTCAACATACTTACATACATATACCATCTATTGAAAACCCAAGCCCTTCCCCAAGAATTCACCCTAGTACAACTTACACCGTAAGCAAAACATCTGGTTCTTACAAACAGCAGCACTGGTAATTGCCCTGTTCATTGAAAGAGACTATTTGAGGACATGAGATGCAAATCACAAAAAATACCAGTCAGACACACTCATGCATACCCCGCTATCAAAAATCCTTATATTCATCTATATGCACGCTCAGGTACTGCAAAGCCGCAAACACTATTTGCGCTTCCCTCGCCTGGCCCTGACACCTTTGCCTGGAAGTTGTTGAAGAGAGTGCCAATCACTCCAACAATTCTCAAAGCAAAGAAACTGGTCGCAGGTAACGCACTTAGTGTGCACGTCTTTGCGAATACCCAGCTGATTACACATATGACAGCGCCTTCTTTCGTCATTTCTCATGATCTTAGGATTGTGGATAATATTCCTCTTCAGACGGACGTGTTCATCCGCGACATCGACTGTAGTATCTGGTGGACATACGGATGAACGCGTTGTGCACACTGCAATTCAGCAACCTTTTGAACATTTTCATGTACCATTTCACGCATCTCTTTCTTTCCAATAAATACATTGCGAGTTTTTGATCTTTTACATCAACTCCACCCATTGTATTATTGTAGTCCTGCACTACACAGGGCTTCGTCAGTTCCTTTCCAGCCTTTTTTTCCAAGATGGTTTCCGAATTATTGTAGGTGGAAATCATGTTGACCATTTTGGAGTCCTGCCATGAGATACATGCCACGTAACCACAATGGAGAGCAATGATTTTTCTCTTTTCCACCTTTTTCGGAAGTTTCTTGATCTTCTCTGGTACGTTCTTGCGATTAGAACGCAACGTACCCAAACAGTCATAACCAGATTTCTTCAGGTGCCGTGCCAACGCTGGAGAATTATAATAATTATCCATCGTTACACAGTGACCCCGATTTTCCAGACCTTTCAATAAATCGAGTACCACTTGTGTACTCTTTCCAGCCAAGTCTGCACTAGGGTTCTCTACACCATCGTCATGGACCGCAGAAGAATTCTTCCCCGTGTATATTTGGAAACGGTACAGATACCCACTCCTCGACTCGCACAGTTCAAAAGATTTAATCCCGAAACGCGCGGCCTTTGACCTTATCGCTTGGACCCAGGACAAGCGGCCTTTGAATAAGGTCAATGACTCATCAATTGCAACGTCTTGCTGAAGGTTTTTAAGCGACTCGAATTTAGAATTTAAGTGCTCGACGAGTGGGGCAATTTTCCTCAATTTCGCACACAACAATTTTCCTCCAACTCGCGGCATATTGGGACTCTCATCGCAATTGTCCGAGAAGTGGAGGAATTTGTTTAGCAAAATGAAGCGGTTGAACGCCATCAGCGACCTGAAATAGGGCAATTGAAGATAGCCGGACGTTTTCCAGTATTCGTATTGAGCTGAACGTTGATCAATTCCCATCAGCATATACATTGCGAGAAGTACACGAATCTCATTTGCATCGGTGTCCGTCCACCGATTCAAACGAGATCCCTTCGTCAGTTTACCTTTTGCTTTCAAGGCATCGATCGTCTGACGAGCGTATTTGTTGGTTTCAGTAACCATAAGCTCTATGATGCTCTCATCCCAGATGTCACAGAAAGCCTCATAGGGCGTATCATAATTCTTGACAGGTCCAGGGGTTGGACCGGAAAAAGTTTCCTGAACACCCTTGAAACTGCCAAAGTCTTCTTGCCACTCGAAAGCACCAGATTCGCCAATCAAACGGTCAATGGCAGCATCCATTTCAGCCTCAACCGAATGTATTTTATCACGAACATCCGCCTCTTACTCATCGTCATCGGATATCGCCTTGCGCATGGGATCGCGAGCAGCAATGATCTCTTCCACATTGAACTCATCATCATAATCCGAGTCTAGATCACTGCCATCGTTTTCCACTTCCACAGCACGTCGGTCGTTTCTTTGATCCTGCTGCCGCCGTCCCTGAGCACGATGGAACAGGATCATCCCGCTTGGCAGAAGACCTTGAGGACCCATGGGCACCGCTAGTTCCAGGTGACGGGTGCACCTGAGCACTAACGGTGACTGCTGCTGATGCATGGTCACCGCTAGTTCCAGGTGCAGCGTCAGCCTGATCCCTAACGATGATCAACGGTAGGTCACCAAGATCTTCCCCTTGCTCCGACATGCTGTGTGAGGGGCTCACATGCGCAGGAGGAACCTGTTGCGAAAACCACGTACCCATATGATGCTGGTGGTCCTCCAACGCCTCACGCCCCTCCTCTTGCTCCAGCCCCATCTCAGCGGCGATCTCGTCGCCCCGTAGATTGTGAAAAAATTAATTATAATTGTCAATGTATAATAAAAAGTATGTATGTATCTGCATACTTGTACTTGCTGAATGGTGAAGAAAAGAAGTACGACAGTCTTGCGTTGGGGAGTTAAAATCTTCGTTGATAAAAGGTACAAATAACAAAGAGAAGGAACAAATAAATAAGCACTTACAACAAAATAACATTGTATCAATATTGTAAAACTATTTTATGATATGAAGATCTGCTGCTGCTGAGTGCTGAAAGACAAAAAGAAATTCAGTAAAACAATGAGTAGTGAGAATACTCACCGCGATCTGGGCATCGTCCACAAACGTGGCTCCTCCCCCGAGACCTCCCGCTGGGCCCAGGTGGCCGCGGTCGAGACCATATCAAGGCAACGCCTGGACCGCAGATAAGAATCCGGGCCTCTGGCCCGCTTCGGCACAGGCGTTACCGATCTCGACCGCGGCTCTGAGCAGTTAGAGTCGGTACTCAACATACTGAAACAAAAAAATAAAATAATATTAACATTTTTTTTCATGTTCAGTATGAGCAATACTTTTGATGCTCTTATTGGATTTATTGAGTCTGTATAAACGCCTTTTCTTTTATAAAAAAATCTCTACGCTCAATAGTTTCGGAGATAATTACTTCTAAAGATATAAAATTTCAATCTCAATTTACTCGAAAACTATTGACCACAGAGAAAAAATATAAATTACAAAAGGCGTCTTTTTAAACTCAATCTATCGAATAGGAGCATCAAAACTATTGTTTATAAAAAATATCGACCAATTTTTTTTTCCTTAGTCAATATCTTCATAGATATCACCCGCACGGGAAAATTTTTTAGAACAAAAGGTGTCTAAAACTATTTTATGATATGAAGATCTGCTGCTGCTGAGTGCGGAAAGACAAAAAAAAAATTCAGTAAAACAATGAGTAGTGAGAATACTCACCGCGATCTGGGCAACGTCCACAAACGTGGCTCCTCCCCCGAGACCTCCCGCTGGGCCGAGGTGGCCGCGGTCGAGACCATATCAAGGCAACGCCTGGACCGCAGATCAGAATCCGGGCCTCTGGCCCGCTTCGGCACAGGCGTTACCGATCTCGACCGCGGCTCTGAGCAGTTTACCAATTGGCTAAAAATTACATCATTTTTATTTAGATTTATGACTTCATTGGAGTCATTTTTGCTACTTAAATGTTCCTTTACGGAATGCATTTTTTCATTTAAGAATTTGTATAATTCTTTTGTCTTATTGGTGTGATCCCTCATTAATTGCTGCATAAAGTTCTTTTCAAAATCAATGTTTAAGATACTATGCGAATCAGTATGGCCAAATACTACTTCAAAAGGTGTATAACCCGTACTTGAGTGGATAGTATTATTATAAGCCATGATTGCATAATTTATCACAGCTACTGCGGTAAGCGTATTATCATGTTTAATTATTCTATAAATTTCTATAATTGTAGAATGAAATCTCAATAATTCCCATAGAATTTGGATTATTAGGTGTCCCTATGTGTAATTCTATTTTATAGGTATACAAAGATCATAATTCTTTTATTAAATTATTGTTGAATTCACTACCAGGATTACTACTATGTTTTCTTGGTGTTCCGTAAAAACTAAAATATTTAATTAAAGCTTTTACTACTTTCGGTGTTGAGCTATTAGCAATTGCCATTGCTTGTATTTACCAAATCTGTCTACAATTGTTAAATAAGTTTGTCCTTCGATTGAGAATAAGTCAATAAAAATTTCTTCAAAAGGTTTATTTTGAGTTTGCATTAGTAAAATCGGTAGTTTTAATGGATTTCAATCACATTCTTTTACACATTTCACATGCATTTATTATTGCTGACACGGTTTGAGACATGTCTGGCCAGAAATAATTTCCTTTTAATGTAGTCAGAGTTTCTTTTATTCTCCTATGACATGTTTTTCCTTCGTGATATTTGATTATTTAATCTTTTTGTTCCAATTCATCTTCTATAAATTTTATCGAATAATTTCGCGATTTCTTGGACAAAGGTGTTTCTATGTTCTTTTTCATGAAATTTGGTTGAAGGTGTGTAATAATAAAAAATTTCTATAAATCTTATTATTTAATGGAATAAAAACTTCAAGAATCTTTTGATTTTTTCTTTGTATTTGATTTACTTTTAAATCATTCTCTAAATTTTCAAAAATTAAAATTTGATTAGGTTTAGTATCAATTGCATCGTTAGTGATTGTTATAGGATCGATTTCTTCACTTTCTGAGAAATTACTAACAGGTGATCGTGTTGTTTCATCTTCCAATAAATCATATCTGAATTATTATTATTACTAGCCGAACTTGTACTTGCTATTGGTTCAGTTAATATGTTTAATTTAATTCTCGATAATGCATTTGAATATGCAATTGGCTTATCGCTACCAATTTGACCTTGAGATAAGACTGCGCCGAGTGCAAAATTCGATGCGTCAGTTGTTAAGAGGCTTATCGAAGTCTAGAAATTGTAACAATGGTGCATTAACAAGTAATTGTTTGCAAGTTTCAAAAGATTTTAGAAATGCTTCGAACTTTGTGTCTTTTCTCAACACTTGAGTTAAAGGTTTTGTAATTTTAGCGAAATCTTTTACAAATTTTCTGTAATATCCAATTAATCCTAAAAATGATTGAACTTCCTTAACATTTTTCGGTAATGGATAATTAATAACTGCTGAAACTTTATCATTATTTGGTTTTAATCGTTCTTTTGTTATTTTGTGACCTAAATACTGTACTTCTTCTTTAATGATATAAAATATAATAACTGCTGACAGCTTCTTTCTTTTATTATTAAATATATATAATTGTTACTTTACAATAAATATAAATCACAAAATAAATCACAAGATATATTTCGGGTCCGATCTGAACCCGGCATCAGTTGAGTATAAATTTCTTTAAGAAATTCTGATTTGTCTAACTGGATTTTCAAGTTAGCGGACCTGAGTCTTTCGAAAACATTTGTAAGTTTTTCTAAATGCTCTTCTAATTTTTCAGAAAATATTATAATATCATCTATTATAATGTCTTCGCAATGAAATATGTCTCTAAATTTAAAACATAGAGCGTATATAAGCAGTGTGTCTGATTGATTCATGTGATCAAGCCTTAATTTTTCGTTTAAATTTTTTATTCACTGTTTATTGAAATCTTTATCTCGTACAAAGTTTATTAAACACTTTTCATTAAGTATTTACTTTTGAATTTCCTTAATTTTGAATGGACTTGTGATTTTCAAGTTTAAATTTTCTTGTCGCGTATTTACTTCCGTAACGTATGCGTACCCTGACGTACAATGCACAATGGGTGTTCTTATCGGAACCAGTGTACTGAGTTGTTTGACTTCCAAACTACCATGACCATTCTGTAGGTCAGTAGGAACTTGTATCGTCTTGGTTTGCATGGATGGTAAAATTATGTTAATATGGTGGAACGATTTTATGTGGTCACTGAGTCGATTGTAAATTATAGGTATAATCACCTTACTAGTTTGAGGCGTTTTATTTTTAATATTAATATTTGCTTCAAGCAGTGATAACAAGTCAATTCCAGTTCGACCATCGTATTTGTCCCCAATATCGTATATGAAAAAGAAAAAAAAATATCTAGAAAATTTTAAATAACGGTGTTATTATTATCTCGTTATATTGACTTATAGAATGAGTACTAATAATTTTTAATTTTTCTTTAGTGATATAATTTTTGAAATATTTAAACGTGATGTTTTTGTTAATAAAACTTCGTGTACTTCCCGTATCAATCATGAAATTAGCATCATTTAATTCTGCAATTTTTATGTACGGTAATTGTAAAAGTCCCAACGAATGCCCCCATACAATCGTTTTACGATACAGCCAAATGTCAGGCAAAAATCGAAGGAAAAAATTCATGCCGACTACTTGCGTTATTTATTACATAACGCGTTATATATCAGAAGAAGCGCAATGAAATACTGAAAATACTTATGTATATCACTTACCTGAATAATTATCCTATGTGGGCATTTTCGTCGATTATATTTTGGAATAACAAAAAATTTCACCAGATGCACACACATTTTCACTCACAATTTAGTCCAGACGGCTATTTATAATAAAAACTTATCACAATAACAACCACAAACATATTACGCGGTTATGACATATATTATTATTATGAAAACACAACATTTTTCATTCAAAACACACAAAAAACTACGGACGCAAAAACGAAAGCAGCTGCCGCCCGCCATAGCCCGTGCCCACTGCCGAAAAAGTACCGTTAGCACAGAAAGGCGAAACGCAATGGTAACAATTGCTAACTTTATACGGAGCAGACAAAATAAAAATAAATATTTATGTTTTACGAGTTTGCTGTGCATTTATAAAAGAAATAAAAATGATTTAGACTAGAATTATTTATAATGTATTGTATACGTTTATTGTTACTTGAGTATGAATACTGAGTTGATAATCACAGAATAAAAATTTACACGAACAAAAAATTGTGAACAGGTGGTTTTATTTCTTTTATTTACTTCCTCAGTACAAACAGAAAATAATTATAAAATAACAGTGTAAAATATTGTAACACCGTTTTTCGGTGTTATAATTTGAAAGAAAGTAAATAAAATATTGCCTGCTAAAAAGTCGGTATAGGAGGAAAGCTTAGAGTAACTTTACCTGACAGGGATATGGAAAAATTATAATAAAAAAATGCTACGTTCAAGCGTTCTGTTATTTTAGTAAACTATTACTATTTTTGAGATTTGGAGCGGCCTATGTCCAGCAGTGGACGAATACACGCTGATGGATGGTTATGGTATTATGATTGCGTCCAAACGAATAGAATACAATGATGCCTGATGCCATGCTGTAAAAAATGAGTTTACGTATTTTACAGTCGTATTTTTAAAACGTGTCGAACAAATAAGTTTTTCAAATGGTTGTTTTTTTTATTTATGAATGTATTCGCGTCGGAATGGCGTTTCTATAAAAAAATATTCCAAAATTCCTACTGGTGGGTAGGCGAGCTGGGGTCAGTGATATTTGAAATGAATATAAATGGGAATCGAACCCACGTATTGCCTGTCTATGAGCCTTAGCTATCATTTATATAGCCAAATTCATACTGGAGACTCGGTAAGTGGTCGGGACCAAGGTTTTTCACAAAAAGGATTATTGGACCTTGGTTCTGAACACTTACCGAGTCTCCAGTATGAATATAATTATATACCAGGACTAATGGCAGTGGCAATTGAAATGAATATAAATGGGAATCGAACCCACACATTGCCTGTCTATGAGCTTTAGCTATCATTTATATAGCCAAATTCATACAATGAAAAACTTAAAACAAGGTCAAATATAATGTTTTAGGCAATAGAAAACATACAACAGGATCATTCAAATATAATTATACAATGAAAAACCTAAAACAAGTTCAAATATAATTTTAGGCGAACATTACAATTTAGGCTTTTATCAAGAGTGCTCGAAAGAAAGCCACAGGCTGTGGAGAAATACCTGCATCTATGGGAAGTGGAAATCGCCGAAGAGTTATCTGCAGTGCTGCAATATAATACATTCGAATGTCAGCGTCTTGAGGGACAAAATGAATGCAAGCAGAAGGAAAAAAGGCGTTTGTATATTCTGATGAGACTGGTACGATCATCTTACACGAATACTTAGATCATCATCAAGATGACCTCTCAACATACTTATATACATATACCATCTATTGAAAACCCAAGCCCTTCCCCAAGAATTCTCCCTAGTACAACTTACACCGTAAGCAAAACATATGGTTCTTACAAACAGCAGCACTGGTAATTGCCCTAAGGATGTTCATTTAGAAAAGACATCGATGTTTTTATGCGATGCAATACATCGAGAATGTGCATCGATGTTTACCGATGTATCGGATAGAAACATCGATGTTTTTTTATAAATCGAGTATTTTTGTGTTGTTTATTGAAAAAAGCCATTTTCACAAGTTGTTTATCCTTTATTCTACTTTTTATACCAAATTTTAGAGAAATCATTCGCCAAATTGTTTGTTTACTTGTTACTGAAATGCTTGTTCATATAATATAATGAAGAAGGCGAGTACCTACTATACCTACTATTGTTATTAGAAAAAACAAATGAAGTCGATGTGTTCAAATATTCTTTATTAAATTTATAAATATTTAATACAAAATTTATTTCCAATGTTCTTTTGGGAGACTCTGCAAAAACAAAAGTTTGTGTAAACGTTTTCCCTTTAGTCTATTTCTTTGCTGATTGACAACTTGAGCAGCTTTAGAGAACAAACGTTCAGATGGAACTGAAGTTCCTACCATCGTCAGATATTTGTAAGCAATTTTATGGAGTTTAGGAAGCTGAATTCTAAGATCATTCCAAATTTCTAATGGGTTTTCATTGAGTCTTCCTACTGGACTACGCAAGTAAATAGCCAGTTCATCAGAAATGGCATCGTCAGAATTCGTCGTTTTCCAGCTTTTGTGGACTAACTTGTGATGATCTTCCCACAAAGAATAGTTCTCCTCTGGTTTATCACAATGATCTGAAGACGAAGAATCAGATTCCAAGGTTTCATCATTTTGGGAAATTTTCATCAAATCTTTGACCTTGGTGACAGCCGAAGAGCAAGCGATTGGGTCCGTAAAGTGCATTTTTTTGAACCTCGGATCTAATATGGTGGCTATAGCGAGAGGAGTCACTCTCTCTATAGCACCCATTCTTTTGTCAATCTCTTTAAGGACAAGTTCATGCACTTCTTTGGCAAGAGAATCTTCGAATCTGAGGGGTTTAATTTTTAAAACAAGGCAATGGATTAGAGGAATTACCTTGCTGCTAGTGCAATACTTATCACCTGACACTTCCTTAGTTGCAGCCTCGAGCGGTCGCAAAACTTGTAATACCGAAGAAAGAATTGATAGTTCTGACGCAGTAAGCATAGGTGGTGCATTTTTATGACGGATGATTATGTCATTGATAAAGGTGCGAAGCTCCAAAAATCTTTCGATCATATAATAAGTACTATTCCATCTGGTTGGCACCTCTTGTATCAATTTGGTGTCTTTCTTGATCGCTTTACGCAATTCGTTACTACCTATATTGCTTTGTTTGAACCAAGTAACAATATCTTTGACTATAGTTATTAAGCTTCGCAGCTCCGTACAGTGTTGCATTGCATTTTGTGCCACCAAATTTAAGGTGTGCGCAAAACAAGGTATATGTTTTTTCCCAAAAGCCAAATCAATGGCTTTTACCATGTTGGCTGCATTGTCTGTCACTACAGCCGAAACTTTACCTGTGGAAATACCCCATTCAGTACAAATATTCAGCAGCATTTCAGCGATATGTTCTGAAGTATGTCGTTCATTTGACTGGTATACTCCAAGAGTAATTGAAAAAAATTCAATACCTACACCAAAATGTGCTGTTATTCCTAAAAAACTTCTCATGCTCATTGTTTCAGACCACATGTCAGTGGTAAGAGTAATATTTTCAATATTTGACAACTTTTCTTTGAAGATTGTTGATAATGCTTCGTATTTATTATCCACCCAGCGAGTCAACGTTGTTTTATTAGGGAGTTTGTAATGCGGCGCAATAACTTTCATCAGAAATCGAAAGCCTTCATTTTCAACAATCATAAACGGTTGATTATCTTTGCAAATCATATAAATTAAGGCATTATTTATTTTCAAACATTTCTCACCACTCGCCGAAAAAGAGTAAATTTCTTCAAAAGTTTTCGTAATGGACTTTTGACGCTTTGGAGCAGGAGGAGCAGGAACATCTACACCATCTTTTGAAGAGTCGGACTTTTTATCAGCTTCTTTAGTCAATGTTATTATATCATCAGGCGAGCTCGTTGACGGAAGCGACTCAGGAACTTTAGAGACTGATAGCGTATTTTTTTCTATTGTCTCACTGTGTATGTTGGGCTTTTTTGAACCGTAATTATTTAACTCCCGAAAAGCAGCCTTGTGTATATTTTTTATGTGGCCAATCAAGTTTGTTGTATTGCCACAAGATTTTATTGTTTTTTGACAAAGTTTACATTGTGCAGAGTTACTATTTCCTTCAGTTTGTTTGTAAAACTTCCACACACCGCTCTTCTTGGGAGGTGCCATCGTATCCAATAATCAACCTGAAATAAAAACAGATGTTACAATAAAATGTCGAAATCGATAAATTTAACAATCGATAACATCACATCACTATTTACAAATAATATCAATGAAATGTTAAAATCAAAGAAAAACTTTAGTTGTTTATCTTTAAGACACCTCACAACAGAAATTGTATATATTTTACTGTACTTAATTTTAGAGAAATCAAACGCCAAATTGAAGAAATTCACATGGGATTACTTTAAATTAGGTACTATTACTTACTTACCTGTCGTCTTGTCGAACATGTAAGGAAATGATGAGATTCTATCTATACTGTTATTGCAATGTATAGTACAACTGATGAGAATTCGAGGAAGGTGACAATTAGGTTCGTCTTAAATGAAGGGCGAGACTTCAACGTACAACTGAGTTTAATTTGGGTTCCAAGGTGATAACAAATAACATATGTATAAATTATAAAAACACATCGAGGCATTCGGTCGCCTGTCAAGATCGGAATAATAGTTCACCCCGCTCGCCGCCAGTCGCCGCCGCGAGCCTGCTTGTGTGTGTGTCCATCAGCGACACACACATTTATGTATGTGCGTTAACAACAACATTCAATCGAGATAATCCAATCAAAACAATTATCATTTGTTTGGTTAATTGGTTATCTATCTGCAACAGAACGTACTCGTACTAAAGAAAAGGAAGGAACTGAACTGAACGAATGAGTGAGTGAGATGTTTTTTTTTTCAATTCGATTTAGGCCTTTCTGGGAAAGGCAAAAGTGTCTGAACCCATACAGCCATGTCTGATGGTTATTTATCTTATTTTCTTCTTCAAATGCAATTTACCTAGTTACCATTGATTCGATGTTTTATGAAAATACATCGATGCATCGAGTAACTACATAAATTTTCAAAACATCGGATCGATTCGATATATCGTATTGTATACATCGAGTGAATTAGATACATCGATGTATATCGAATATCCCTAAATTGCCCTGTTCATTGAAAGAGACTATTTGAGTACATGAGCTGCAAATCACAAAAAATACCAGTCAGACACACTCATGCATACCCCGCTATCAAAAATCCTTATATTCATCTATATGCACGCTCAGGTACTGCAAAGCCGCAAACACTATTTGCGCTTCCCTCGCCTGGCCCTGACATCTTTGCCTGGAAGTTGTTAAAGAGAGTGCTAATCACTCCAACAATTCTCAAAGCAAAGAAACTGGTCGCAGGTAACGCACTTAGTGTGCACGTCTTTGCGAATACCCAGCCGATTACACATATGACAGCGCCTTCTTTCGTCATTTCTCATGATCTTAGGATTGTGAATAATATTCCTCTTCAGACGGACGTGTTCATCCGCGACATCGACTGTAGTATCTGGTGGACATACGTGGTGTGTATCCAACAGGCTATCAGCCAGGTGTTCGCGGAACTCACGGTGCGTAGTCTGAGGCATATTACGACGCTTCCTAGACTCATTGAAAAGGATGAACGCGTTGTGCACACTGCAATTCAGCAACCTTTTGAACATTTTCATGCCCCATTTCAAGCATCTCTTTCTTTCCAATAAATACATTGCGAGTTTTTGATCTTTTACATCAACCCCTCCCATTGTATTATTGTAGTCCTGCACTACACAGGGCTTCGTCAGTTCCTTTCCAGCCTTTTTTCCCAAGATGGTTTCCGAATTATGGTAGGTGGAAATCATGTTGACCATTTTGGTGTCCTGCCATGAGATACATGCCACGTCACCACAATGGAGAGCAATGATTTTCCCCTTTTCCACCTTTTTTACCTTACGTTCTTGCGATTAGAACGCAACGTACCCAAACAGTCATAACCAGATTTCTTCAGGTGCCGTGCCAACGCTGGAGAATTATAATAATTATCCATCGTTACACAGTGACCCCGATTTTCCAGACCTTTCAATAAATTGAGTACCACTTGTGTACTCTTTCCAGCCAAGTCTGCACTATGGTTCTCTACACCATCGTCATGGACCGCAGAAGAATTTTTCCCCGTGTATATTTGAAAACGGTACAGATACCCACTCCTCGACTCGCACAGTTCAAAAGATTTAATCCCGAAACGCGCGGCCTTTGACCTTATCGCTTGGACCCAGGACAAGCGGCCTTTGAATAAGGTCAATGACTCATCAATTGCAACGTCTTGCTGAAGGTTTTTAAGCGACTCGAATTTAGAATTTAAGTGCTCGACGAGTGGGGCAATTTTCCTCAAATATTCCTTCTATCAGGTTGAATGGATCTTCTCTAGAAGCCACCTATTGACATACAGTCTCAGGGACGTCAAAGTCAACAATACGCAAGCGTGCCGCCTCGCTATTGCGCCGTGTGCGGCCCAGCCCCAACACCCTCCTGTCCACCATTGGGGCCAGGCTTGACTGTACTGAGTCGCTGTTTCATGCTGCACGCAAGTGTCCTCCACTCACATAGGTGCAGTCCAAATTGTATTTTAATTAATTTATTATTTATTTACCAATATTAGATTAGGAACTATCTATTTACTAACAAATTATGGGTTTTAAATTGTAGCCTGAAAGAAATGAATTTATTTATATTAGGATAGGACCTTGTCGCGGTCGGTGGCTGAGAGCGGGGGAGGAGTCGGCTACTACATTAGACATGGTATTACCGCTAGAACTCGAACTCATCCTCCTGCCTACCCGATTGATCAAATGTGGATTACTCTCAATATTAACGGCTGTAGTATTGCAATAGGTACAGCGTATAGACCGAATTGGATAAAAGTAAAAGAGTTCTTTGATGCTTTGACTGATTCAGTTGCCCATTTTTCCCAATATGATCATCTAATTTTGCTAGGTGACTTTAATATTAATCTCTTGGAATCTAACGACAGTAAAACAAAACAATTTTATGAGTTTTTAAAATATACTAATCTTAATAACTATGTGACAGAGCCCACTCATTTCACGGATACAAGTGAAACCCTTATTGATCTTGTCTTTACTGACGCTGGTGTTCAAAGCGTAACTGTCGACTACATCCCCGATCTTAATAAGCACAAATGCACGCAACGCACGCACGGCACTTTTGGACGTTATTGATAACATTCTTGCAGCTCGTGATGTTGGTCAGGGGACTATCCTTGCATTACTGGACTTTTCCAGAGCATTTGACTGCATCAATGTAAATCTTATGCTCTCAAAGCACACAACAATTTTCCTCCAACTCGCGGCTTATTGGGACTCTCATCGCAATTGTCCGAGAAGTGGAGGAATTTGTTTAGCAAAATGAAGCGGTTGAACGCCATCAGCGACCTGAAATAGGGGGCAATTGAAGATAGCCGGACGTTTTCCAGTATTCGTATTGAGCTGAACGTTGATCAATTCTCATCAGCATATACATTGCGAGAAGTACACGAATCTCATTTGCATCGGTGTCCGTCCACCGATTCAAACGAGATCCCTTCGTCAGTTTACCTTTTGCTTTCAAGGCATCGATAGAATAGAATAGAATATAATTTATTTGTCTCACAATTATTTATACATATTATACAGTTATAAAGTAGTTGACAAAAAGGAGTCAGGCTCAGCTTCTTGCCGGAAGTGAAAAAGATCATCTTCACAGCGCTGTTTTCCAGCCTGTCCCTGATCTCACAGATTTAACATAACTGCAGGTAGTCAAGACAAGAAATAAAAAATAAAAACCATGCATTAAAAATAAATATAACAATTGACATCGGGTTTAACAAATATAAAAATTAAGTAATATGACACTAAAAATCGTTGAAAACAACATTAATAATAATCAAAAACTGCACATGTTACAAAGTGAACAAGGAAATTTCTAGTTTTAATAAAAGAAAACAAAACATACTTAGTTAAAGGACTTAGGCGGAAACTTTTCTTTCTTCTTTTTAAAAAGCGGCATTTCATTTATTTGTTTTTTTAAAAGATACTTCTTCATATGTTTTTTAAAGGTGAGAGACGTGATGTTTTCATGCAGGGGTGGCGGCAGATCGTTCCAAATTTTTGTTGCCGCATATTTAAAACTACCTCTGAATCCAGATGTTTTGTGTTTTGGAACGATCATAAGATTTAAGTGCCTTCTGCGATTATTACGAGTGTGAGTATTGTTAGCCCATACGAACTTGGTGAACAAATACAGGGGTCTCTTCTTGTGTACAACCTTGTGGACGAGATTAGCTAAATGTAGTTGTCTACGTGCATTCATCTTTAGGATACCTTTCTCGTTCAGAAATGGTGTAACATGTGCCCGTTTTGGTATGGTAAAACAGAAACGGGCACATGCATTCTGGACTCGTTGTATGGCGCGTTCTGTTTTAGTATAAATTGTTGGACCATATACTACGTCACCAAAATTAAAAAGTGATAGTACCAGACTCTCAGTAAGCATAATGCGGACTTTTTCGCAAATATAGGGCCGAATGGTGTACAGTACTTTGAGTCTAAAGAAGGCACTTTTTATTTTAGCATTAATATGATGCACAAATTGTAGCTCACAGTCTAATGTTAGGCCTAAATTACGAGCCTTAGTGACCTTTTCAATATTGTTATTGCCTAAACGTACAATAGGATTTTTTTCTGCTATAGATCGGCACTAGTGTTTGGTGCCGAGAATCATAAATTTTGATTTCGTTGGGTTGAGAACGAGGCAGTTTTTATTTCCCCAATCGAGTATCACGTCAAGGTCTTCGTTTATCTTAAATACTGCTGCCTCCGTATCCTCGGGTTTAAAGGAAAAGTATAGCTGTGTGTCGTCTGCATATAGGTGTACTTGACAATGTTTGATCTTGTTAACAAGATCTGCAGTGTATAACACAAAAAGCAGCGGACTCAGAATCGAACCTTGTGGACAACCTCTAGAGACAATTTTAAATTCTGACCTAACTATATTCCCATTATCATTATCTACCTCCACAAACTGCATCCGATCATGTAGGTACGACCGAAACCAGTCACATGCCGACTCTGTGAGACCATAGTGACCTAATTTGGCTAGAAGCAGGTCTTGGTTCAAACAGTCAAATGCTCTTGAGAAATCGAGAAGAACGAGCATGCTACCTTGACCGGTATCAGAAGCAGTGATGATTTCATCCGTGACCTGTGCTAAAGCTGTTTCAGTGCCATGACCACTGCGGAAACCGGATTGCATTAAAGGGACAATATTCTGGGATTCTACGTATCGAAGCAGTTGCATATGTACGACTCGTTCTATAATTTTTGATAGTGCAGGCAAGACGCTAATCGGACGGAGGTCTTTGTAGTCTTCCACGGTTGAACCTTTGGGTAATGGTTTCACTTTTGCAAGTTTCCAGGCATCTGGGAAAACATTACACTCAATAGACCTGTTAATAATAGCAGTAATAATAGGTTGCGTCACGGACAACGTCATACGAATCATACCCATCGAAATATTGTCAAAACCAGATGCGTTAGTAGCGACACTTTGAATGATTTTACTGACTTCCTCTTGCGAACATTGTTTAATCGAGAATCGCTCGTCAGTAAATCTGTTTGAAGTAAATGATTCCAGCAATGCGCTATTTACAGTTGAAACACCCGGAATCTCTAAAAAGTAGTTATTTATATCGTTAGGGTTATTGAGGTGACTGGGAATATCAGGCAAACTTTTAGCATTACCTACGATTGATATACGTTTTAGATGCGTCCACATTTTATTCGGAGTTCCAATGTTGCTGTTTACGTAATGTGTAAAATAGGCGCGTTTTTCTTTAATTATGGAACTTGTAACGAGATTTCGAAGCTTTTTATAGTATACAAACTTATGCTCACATTTTGAAGTAAGAGCTTTGCGCCAGGCTTCATCTCTTTGATTCATCATTATTTTAATAACGTCGGTTATCCAAGGTCTTGGGTTTTGTTTCAAACGTATTCTCCTAAGAGGAGCATGTTTGTCAAACAAAACTGTAATAAATTCATTGAAAAGAGATAACGTTTTCGTACTTAAGAACTTCATACCACGGTAAAGATTGAAGTTCTTGAAGAAAGCAGTCGCTGTCTATCTTATGAAGATGACGTGTTGTGACAAATTGAGGTGGCTCTTTTGCTTTGGTAATTAAAAGTTCAGTTAGTACCATCGCGTGGTCGCTAAGAAGTGGATTGTGATGTATACTCACACGCTTAAACAATTCAGGGCTATCCGTTATTATTAAATCTAATAGTGTTGCAGATTTTTCTGTTATTCGGGTAGGTTCCTGAACAAGTTGAGTAAGATTTTGGTGTTCGAAAAAAGATAATACTTCCGGTGCAGGAGATGTATTCGGTTTTAATAAATCGACATTGAAATCAGTTAACAGGAATATGTGTTCATAGCTACTGAAGGAGCTTATCGCCTCGCTGATGGCATCGATGGCAATGCCGGTAGGTACGCGAGTATTCTCCGTGGCGTCGGGTCGGTAGGCGGTGCCGACGGCTATTCGCCCCGCGCCTCGCACCCAGACCTGTAACCACATCTGCTCCAGGTCAGAGACGGGATGTTCACATATGCGTGTGCGCAGTCCGCGGCGCACATAGAAGCCAACGCCGCCACCGCGACACCCGCTCGGGCGGGGAGCTAGTTTTAACACGTATCCAGGTACTTTAGGCAAACTGGTGTCTTGCCCTTCCTTAAGGTTTGTGTTTTTCCATTGAAAACAGAAGTTCGTCCTGACCAGTATTCATGGATCTTATATTGAGTAGACCTAACTTGAAATATTGCTTTTGTGTTTTTTTACTCATATTTGAATAATAATGGCTTTAAAACTTGTTCTTTGTGCAACTTGAAACTCTGTGCGCTTACAAATAAATTTCTTATATGGACGCACAGTTTATTCCATATCATTAGTTTAATAGAATACATCACAATAATAATCACGTAATCATAATGATAACCATAAAGGTATAATTCAATTCCATAAAACAATGTCATATGTAAATTAAAAATATCCTTCAGTAAAAGCAGATTGGTATCGTTCAACCCAATTATCTGTTGGAGTTTCTAAACGCATCACAATCTGTCAAGTTTGACGTTTCATGTCTCTCTCTCTCTCTCTCTCTCTCGGTGTGTGTCGATGGCCGGTTGTACATTTTGTATTACTCAAATAAATCCATTAGAATCTCAGTATATCTTTAGTTGACTCACTAGCCATAGGTTTCCCAAGATCCGAGGACATGGCAATCTCTGACCTAACCTTACAACTCATTATTACATTTCCAACAGTGTCAAGTTGATAAAAACCACCGTGACATGCAGCAGTGGCTATCACTTCACTACCATCAACAATCTTACACCCTTTTGGATTAAATATTACACTATAACCCTTTCTATTGAGTTCACTCACAGATAATAAATTTGCTGAAAGCTGTGGTATATAGTAAACATTACTTATTGTCTTTAAACCATTCTTCAAATTCACTTGAACTTTACCATGACCTGCTGTCATCACTTTGTCCCCATTTGCAACATTTACTTCTAGTGATTCCGTACACTTAAAGTCATGCATAATGTCTTTGTTATTGCACATATGGTTTGTCGCACCCGAATCAATGTAGAACACATCGCTTCGCACATTCACTGATAATGCAGTCAATAGTGACTTGTCATTGAACTGTGACCATCGCTTGCTATCTGTCTTCTGGTTTTTCGGACAATCCCTCTTTACGTGACCAGTCTTCTTACATCTGTAACATCGAACAGGTTTCTTCACTGCCAAAGCATTTAACTCGGAATGTTCAGAATTATCATCACGTCGCTGTTGCTCTTGTAATAACTTTGCCTTCACGTTCTCACTGTTAAGTTTCGCGTTCGAGTTCTCCAGAGCCATGATCAGCGGATCATAGTGAGTAGTCAAGCCGCTGAGCATTATTACAGCTATAAATTCATCATCTAGAGGGGAACCTATATCACTTAGCTGTTGTCCGAGTTCCGTAATTCTCGCCAGGTAGCTTTGCATGCCCTCCATTTTACTCAATTTTACACTAAAGAGTTCATATTCATATTCTTTATTGCACACAGTTATTAATATTTACAAGTAGTCTTAAATTAAATGTGCTATAGGCGAGCTTATCTCTGAAAGAGATTTCTAACAGCAAAACCTAGGTGCTATGGACATGTTGGTAAAAAAGTGCATAGTCCTATGTGCACACATAAAGAAAAATACCCACATAAAAGATTTAAAAAAAAAGGAAAACAAATTTGGAAACAATATCGACTTAAAACTAGCCTTAACATACTCGCTAAATAAATAAGTATAATATTTATTACATAATAATAAAAGTAATATATACAAATCTTTAATACACATACTTAAATAATGTGTATATAAATGGACATATACCTACATAAACGTACTTACATAATACATATTATGTTTTAAATAAGAACATAAACATATTTACATAAAAATATTCATAAATAGTGCTCTTTGAGTTTCTTCTTAAATAAGCTGATCGTTTGACAATCGCGAATCGTGTGCGGTAGCGAGTTCCAGAGTTTGATGGATGTCACCGTAAACGAATTCCCAAAAGCACCCGTGTTGTGACATGGAGTTTTTAAAAGGGATACTGTGTGTGGTCTGTTCTGTTTGTCTTTGGAAAAAAGGGAGTCAAAGCATTCACGCAAATATGGAGGGGTAGAAGGACTCCAAAGGATGTTAAAGAGTCTGCACAGAATGTGGAAATTTCGTCGCTGACGAATAGAAAGCCATTTCAGCTTTTCCCTGTAATGAGACACGTGATCAAACTTACGCAATCCGTAGATAAACCGGATGCCCAGGTTTTGGAGACGTTCTAGTTTGTTAAGCAACTCTTCATTGGCATCTAGGAAACACACATCCGCATAATCAATTATTGGCAATAGAAGGGTTTGTGCAAGAGTGACCTTAGTCCTAAAGGGCAGAAATCGCTGGAGACGCTTGAGGGAGTAAAACGTAGCAAAAACTCTTCTACTAACTTCATTGACGTGAGCAGTCCAGGATAAGTTGGAGTCAAAAATAACACCAAGGTTTTTCACAGTTTCAGCGTATACAATAGAAGTATTGTCATAGGAAACTTGCATAATGGTAGGTTTGTTCAGGAGGTTAGTCATATGTCTGCTGCCGATTATAATTGCCTGAGATTTTGTAGGGTTCACTAAGAGCCCATAAGATTCGGCCCATCTCTGTACATGACCCATATCCTCATTTATTAGAGAAATTGCAGTATCAATTTCAGATACTACAAAGTGTCGATATAGCTGTAGATCGTCTGCATAAAGATGGTAGTTGCAAGAAAGTACTTCAGAGATAGAATTAATAAAAATTGAAAACAGGAGAGGGGAGAGGACGCCACCCTGAGGAACACCAGCAGATAGTTGGCTCCACTCCGAGGTAACCTCATCCGAGCGTATGCACTGCTGGCGACCCCTAAGATAAGAATCGAACCATTCTGTAACCAGTGGAGATACGTTAAGAGAGCTGAGTATACCTAGCAGGACATCGAAGTTAACACAGTTAAACGCACTGCTGAAATCTAGTAGCGTTAAAATAGTCAATTTCTTGTTGTCGATAGCTAGCCTGATATCATCAGTAACTTTTAAAAGAGCCGTTACTGTACTGTGACCAGGTCGAAAGCCAGATTGAAACTGATTTAGCAGATTGTTTCTTGTCAGATAGGAGGAAAGCTGGTTGTGCACGATGGTTTCTAGAACTTTGGAAAGGATAGGAAGAATGGAGATAGGACGGTAGTCGGAGAATGAGGTAGGGTTAGAGGTTTTGGGAAGAGGAATGACAATTGCGCGTTTCCAAGATGAAGGGAATGAACAGGTTACCAGGGAGAAATTAAGGATATCAGTGATTGCAGGTAACAGTTCATCAAGGATAGGTATTAACATCTGTGAGCAGATATTATCATTACCTACAGCTTTAGAGGTAATAGACAAAACAGCTTTCTTAACGTCACACTATTACACAATTGAAAATGAAGGAATCACAATCAGGCTTGGGCTTATTATTCAAGAAATTAAGAGTATTAGTTTTTATTCTGTCTTCTAAAGTGACAGGCGGTTTAGAGAAATGTAAATTTAATAAAGAGTGAAGAGTGATCTCAGCAAACCTAGTCTTCGGCTCAATCCTTTGTCTTCATAGGCACGTTGTAAACTGGTCCACGCTCCATACGGCGTAGTAGCGTTACGAATATGTGGCAACGCTGATGGACCAACTGATAAGCAAATCTTGGCCAGAGCCTTCTGATTCTTTTTCTCATCTTTACTGCCATCTTCGGATTGGATGCATTCGAATAAGTCTTCATGCATGAGGATCATTCTCACCATAAACTTCCAATTGTTGTAGTCTTCCATGCCTCGTAGTTTCTCTACAGGAAGCCCAATTGAAGCGCTTGTAGACATCTTGTGTAAAATGAGGTGACGTGGTGCCGGCCGGTGTCAAATGTAAAAGAAATTTTTGTATATCACGTATTTCACCGAAATAATTATATGGCAATGCGCAGTTAACGTTTCTGGCGCCCATAACCTGATGGATTGCAGATTTAAATAAAGATATACTGAGATCCTAATGTATGTAATTAAGAAATGTGTGATACAATTCTGTGTTTAAGGCCTAGTGCTAATTGAAAATTGTTTTTCGTTTAAGGCCTAGTGTTGGAGTTTCTAAACGCATCACAATCTGTCAAGTTTGACGTTTCATGTCTCTCTCTCTCTCTCTCTCTCGGTGTGTGTCGATGGCCGGTTGTACATTTTGTATTACTCAAATAAATCCATTAGAATCTCAGTATATCTTTATTTAAATCTGCAATTCATCATTATCCGAAAAAAAAATGTTTAACAAATACAAAGATATACACACAAGACCGAAGTACATAGATTAAATTATATATTAAATTATGCATGCCTTTAATAAAATAATATATACCATTACATGGCATCGTTGTTTTCATTGACCTTGGGAAAAATCCTGGCAAGGTCACTTTCACAAGTGATTCGATGGATAGGTTTGCCTTCTTCTTGCCTAACCAGAATTTTACCATTACTTGTCCACGCGAATTTCCATTGACATCTCTTGATCTCCTCTGGAGCCCTCTGGAATAGCCTCCTGTTGTTTTTGGTTTACCTCTCATTCATAAAAATAGGTCTAGGCTTAACCGTGGCTCCTGGCGGGAGGGGAACAATGCCTTCGGTGTTGAGTGAACGTCGCGTACGTACGGCTCGCAGTAGCCGGTCCCGGGTGACGCGCAGCACCAGCGGGCGCGGGCGCATGTGCGGGCCCGAACTAGCGTCTGCGGCCAGCCGCCGCGGTCCTGCGCGGTACACGTCCACTATATCTGCTTCTTCCAGTGAAACTCCAATTTTACTCGCAACCATGGTAACTATGTTGTAACTGTTTTCACCAGTTTGCTCCTGAATTCCTGCAATCTCAATGTCGTTCGTAAAAGTTTCCTGCTCCTTATCATTTAGTTGCATTGTCAACTCCTCAATAGTTTGCCGTAGACTTTGTGTCTCATCCTTACTCTCATATGAGTCCAAACGTTTTTCAAAACTGGTAATTTTCTCCTTAATTGCAACTACTTCCTTTTTGCAACCAAGCATTTCGGCTTGAATTATTTTTATATCGGCTCTAAATTCGGTTAACTCATGCGTGAGATTTACAACTTGCTCACGAAAAAGTCGCATCTCTGTAACCAGCTCCGAAATATTATTTTTTTCCTGGTCTGATTTTGGTAATATTGGAGAAATATTTTTACCTTTATTTTTCTCTTCATCATTCTTCTTCGTTGGCGGGGGTGTCTTCGATTTCGTCCTCTTACTCATGCAGCTAGAGCATTGCGCAACAGTGCTGCCGTCGACAACTACCGTGGCCGAAGCTACAAACTTTCCACAGCTAACCCACTTCATCTGCGCCGGACACAGTTACGAGTTGAACTAAGTAATTCGAAAATGCGGATCTAGATGTCGCTACTTTCTATGCAAGCGTTTTTCAGTAATTATTTACACCACGTTTCAGTTTTTTTCAAGTACATAAGATGAACAGTAAAAGTACATACAGTTTGTGCTCCTATGCGGCAGAAATCCTATATCAAACATACATTAACACTGTTATTGAACCCTTTGGTGCCGTCGTATTGTGTGTAACTATGTGGATTTAAATGCACTAATTTCAGGCGACTGCACTTTCACACACATATCACAATAGCCGGCACTTGGTTTTTGACTCTTTAAGCTTCTTAACTAAGCGTAAATAATTTATTTATGTGGAATAATTTAGAAACGATGTTGACTGCGCAACTACCTACACCAAAAAAAAAAAAATATCGATCGTCTGACGAGCGTATTTGTTGGTTTCAGTAACCATAAGCTCTATGATGCTCTCATCCCAGATGTCACAGAAAGCCTCATAGGGCGTATCATAATCCTTGACAGGTCCAGGGGTTGGACCGGAAAAAGTTTCCTGAACACCCTTGAAACTGCCAAAGTCTTCTTGCCACTCGAAAGCACCAGATTCGCCAATCAAACGGTCAATGGCAGCATCCATTTCAGCCTCAACCGAATGTATTTTATCACGAACATCCGCCTCTAACTCATCGTCATCTGGTATCACCTTGCGCATGGGATTACGAGCAGCAATGATCTCTTCCACATTGAACTCATCATCATAATCCGAGTCAAGATCACTGCCGTCGTTTTCCACTTCCACAGCACGTCGTTTCTTTGATCCTGCTGCCGACGTCCCTGGGCACGATGGAACAGGATCATCCCGCTTGGCAGAAGACCTTGAGGACCTATGGGCACCGCAAGTTCCAGGTAACGTGTGCACCTGAGCACTAACGGTGACTGCTGCTGATGCATGGTCACCGCTACAAATAACAAAGAGAAGGAACAAATAAATAAGCACTTACAACACAGACTGCTCCAACTCCCGCTTGCGACGATAAGTGCCACCGGGAGTTTGTTGAATAGCCACCTTTTTATTGATGTAAATATGGCCTCCCGGTGACACGTCGCACGGCACGGTGAGATCTCGGGGCAGGCTAAAAGAAAAATAAAATAACATTGTATCAATATTGTAAAACTATTTTATGATATGAAGATCTGCTGCTGCTGAGTGCTGAAAGACAAAAAAAAATTCAGTAAAACAATGAGTAGTGAGAATACTCACGGCGATCTGGGCATCCTTCACAAATGTGGCTGCTCCTCCTCCCCCGAGACCGCCTGCTGGGCCGAGGTGACCGCGGTCGAGACCATATCATGGCAACGCCTGGACCGCAGATCAGAATCCGGGCCTCTGACCCGCTTCGGCACAGGCGTTACCGATCTCAACCGCGGCTCCGAGCAATTCGAGTCGGTACTCAACATACTGAAACAAAAAATTAAATAATATTAAAAAAAAATTTCATGTTCAGTATGAGCAATACTTTTGATGCTCTTATTGGATTTATTGAGTACATATAAACGCCTTTTCTTTTATTAAAAAAATCTCTACGCTCAATAGTTTCGGAGATAATTACTTCTAAAGATAAAAATTTTCAATCTCAATTTACTCGAAAACTATTGACCACAGAGAAAAAATATAAATTACAAAAGGCGTCTTTTTAAAATCAATCTATCGAATAGGAGCATCAAAACTATTTTTTTATAAAAAATGTCGACCAATTTTTTTTTCCTAAGTCTATATTCCTAAATCAACCTTTGATGCTTTTATTGGATTTATTGAGTCTATATAAACGCCGTTTCTTTTATAAAAAAAATCTCTACGCTCAATAGTTTCGGAGATAATTACTTCTAAAGATAAAAAAATTCAATCTCAATTTACTCGAAAACTATTGACCACAGAGAAAAAATATAAATTACAAAAGGCGTCTTTTTAAACTCAATCTATCGAATAGGAGCATCAAAACTATTGTTTATAAAAAATATCGACCAATTTTTTTTTCCTAAGTCTATCTTCATAACTTTCACCCGCACGGGAAAAATTTTTAGAACAAAAGGTGTCTAAAACTATTTTATGATATGAAGATCTGCTGCTGCTGAGTGCTGAAAGACAAAAAAAAATTCAGTAGAACAATGAGTAGTGAGAATACTCACCGCGATCTGGGCAACGTCCACAAACGTGGCTCCTCCCCCGAGACCTCCCGCTGGGCCGAGGTGGCCGCGGTCGAGACCATATCAAGGCAACGCCTGGACCGCAGATCAGAATCCGGGCCTCTGGCCCGCTTCGGCACAGGCGTTACCGATCTCGACCGCGGCTCTGAGCAGTTTACCAATTGGCTAAAAATTACATCATTTTCATTTAGATTTATGACTTCATTGGAGTCATTTTTGCTACTTAAATGTTCCTTTACGGAATGCATTTTTTCATTTAAGAATTTGTATAATTCTTTTGTCTTATTGGCGTGATCCCTCATTAATTGCTGCATAAAGATCTTTTCAAAATCAATGTTTAAGATACTATGAGAATCAGTATGGCCAAATACTACTTCAAAAGGTGTATAACCCGTACTTTAATGGAAAGTATTATTATAAGCCATGATTGCATAATTTATCACAGCTACTGCGGTAAGCGTATTACCATGTTTAATTATGCTATAAATTTCTATAATTGTAGAATGAAATCTCAATAATTCCCATAGAATTTGGATTATTAGGTGTCCCTATGTGTAATTCTATTTTATAGGTATATAAAGATAATAATTCTTTTATTAAATTATTGTTGAATTCACTACCAGGATTACTACTATTTTTTCTTGGTGTTCCGTAAAAACTAAAATATTTAATTAAAGCTTTTACTACTTCCGGTGTTGAGCTATTAGCAATTTCCATTGCTTGTATTTACCAAATCTGTCTACAATTGTGAAATAAGTTTGTCCTTCGATTGAGAATAAGTCAATAAAAATTTCTTCAAAAGGTTTATTTGGTTGAGTGTGTGCATGTGTACATCTATATAGGTATATAAATATAGATGTTTTATCGATAATTTTGATAATTCCTCTCTCCTAATTTGCTGTGCCCAACAGGGTCCACAACTTGTATGATGTGAATGTGTTGCATTAAGAAACATTTTGTGGAACGCAAATAAAATTATTGAGTATTGAGTATTTTGAGTTTGCATTAGTAAAATCGGTAGTTTTAATGGATTTCTATCATATTTCATTTTTTACACATTTCACATGCATTTATTATTGCTGACACGGTTTGAGACATGTCTGACCAGAAATAATTTCCTTTTAATTAAGTCAGAGTTTCTTTTATTCCCCTATGACATGTTTTTCCTTCGTGATATTTGATTATTTAATAATTTTCTTCCAATTCATCTGCGATAAATTTTACCCTTTGCGTGCATTCTATGATATTAATGCTCATATCATCGAATAATTTCGCGATTTCTTGGACAAAGGTGTTTCGATGTTCTTTTTCATGAAATTTGGTTGAACGTGTGTAATAATAAAAAAATTCTATAAATCTTCATTATTTAATGGAATAAAAACTTCAAGAATCTTTTGATTTTTTCTTTGTATTTGATTTACTTTTAAATCATTCTCTAAATTTTCAAACATTAAAAGTTTGATTAGGTTTAGTATCAATTGCATCGTTAGTGATTGTTAGAGGATCGATTTCTTCACTTTCTGAGAAATTACTAACAGGTGATCGTGTTGTTTCATCTTCCAATAAATCACATCTGAATTATTATTATTACTAGCCGAACTTGTACTTGCTATTGGTTCAGTTAATATGTTTAATTTAATTCTCGATAATGCATTTGAATATGCAATTGGCTTATCGCTACCAATTTGACCTTGAGATAAGACTGCGCCGAGTGCAAAATTCGATGCGTCAGTTGTTAAGAGGCTTATCGAAGTCTAGAAATTGTAACAATGGTGCATTAACAAGTAATTGTTTGCAAGTTTCAAAAGATTTTAGAAATGCTTCGAACTTTGTGTCTTTTCTCAACACTTGAGTTAAAGGTTTTGTAATTTTAGCGAAATCTTTTACAAATTTTCTGTAATATCCAATTAATCCTAAAAATGATTGAACTTCCTTAACATTTTTCGGTAATGGATAATTAATAACTGCTGAAACTTTATCATTATTTGGTTTTAATCGTTCTTTTGTTATTTTGTGACCTAAATACTGTACTTCTTCTTTAATGATATAAAATATAATAACTGCTGACAGCTTCTTTCTTTTATTATTTAATATATATAATTGTTACTTTACAATAAATATAAATCACAAGATAAATCACAAGATATATTTCGGGTCCGATCTGAACCCGGCATCAGTTGAGTATAAATTTCTTTAAGAAATTCTGATTTGTCTAACTGGATTTTCAAGTTAGCGGACCTGAGTCTTTCGAAAACATTTGTAAGTTTTTCTAAATGCTCTTCTAATTTTTCAGAAAATATTATAATATCATCTATTATAATGTCTTCGCAATGAAATATGTCTCTAAATTTAAAACATAGAGCGTATATAAGCAGTGTGTCTGATTGATTCATGTGATCAAGCCTTAATTTTTCGTTTAAATTTTTTATTCACTGTTTATTGAAATCTTTATCTCGTACAAAGTTTATTAAACACTTTTCATTAAGTATTTACTTTTGAATTTCCTTAATTTTGAATGGACTTGTGATTTTCAAGTTTAAATTTTCTTGTCGCGTATTTTCTTCCGTAACGTATGCGTACCCTGACGTACAATGCACAATGGGTGTTCTTATCGGAACCAGTGTACTGAGTTGTTTGACTTCCAAACTACCATGACCATTCTGTAGGTCAGTAGGAACTTGTATCGTCTTGGTTTGCATGGATGGTAAAATTATGTTAATATGGTGGAACGATTTTATGTGGTCACTGAGTCGATTGTAAATTATAGGTATAATCACCTTACTAGTTTGAGGCGTTTTATTTTTAATATTAATATTTGCTTCAAGCAGTGATAACAAGTCAATTCCATTTAGACCATCGTATTTGTCGCCAATATTGTATATGAAAAAGAAAAAAAAAATTATCTAGAAAATTTTAAATAACGGTGTTATTATTATCTCGTTATGTTGACTTATAGAATGAGTACTAATAATTTTAGTATGATGATGATGTTTTTGTTAATAAAACTTCGTGTACTTCCCGTATCAATCATGAAATTAGCATCATTTAATACTGCAATTTTTATGTACGGTAATTGTAAAAGTCCCAACGAGTGCCCCCATACAATCGTTTTACGATACAGCCAAATGTCAGGCAAAAATGGAGGGAAAAAATTCATGCCGACTTGATTCAGAAATCCATAGTTTTCGACAACTTGCGTTATTTATTACATAACGCGTTATATATCAGAAGAAGCGCAATGAAATACTGAAAATACTTATGTATATCACTTACCTGGATAATTATCCTATGTGGGCATTTTCGTCGATTATATTTTGGAATAACAAAAAATTGCACCATATACACACACATTTTCACTCACAATTTAGCCCAGACGGCTATTTGTAATAAAAACTTATCACAATAACAACCACAAACATATTACGCGGTTATGACATATATTATTATTATGAAAACACAACATTTTTCATTCAAAACACACAAAAATCTACGGACGCAAAAACGAAAGCAGCTGCCGCCCGCCATAGCCCGTGCCCACTGCCGAAAAAGTACCGTTAGCACAGAAAGGCGAAACGCAATGGTAACAATTGCTAACTTTATACGGAGCAGACAAAATAAAAATAAATATTTATGTTTTACGAGTTTGCTGTGCATTTATAAAAGAAATAAAAATGATTTAGACTAGAATTATTTATAATGTATTGTATACGTTTATTGTTACTTGAGTATGAATACTGAGTTGATAATCACAGAATAAAAATTTACACGAACAAAAAATTGTGAACAGGTGGTTTTATTTCTTTTATTTACTTCCTCAGTACAATCAGAAAATAATTATAAAATAACAGTGTAAAATATTGTAACACCGTTCTGTTGTTTTAGTAAACTATTACTATTTTTGAGATTTGGAGCGGCCTATGTCCAGCAGTGGACGAAGACAGGCTGATGGATGGTTATGGTATTATGATTGCGTCCAAACGAAT
Organism: Ypsolopha scabrella; assembly: GCA_910592155.1. Lineage (NCBI taxonomy): Eukaryota > Metazoa > Arthropoda > Insecta > Lepidoptera > Ypsolophidae > Ypsolopha > Ypsolopha scabrella. Next base: position 7,567,705 of record OU342972.1, on the reverse strand, counting down.
AGAATACAATGATGCCTGATGCCATGCTGTAAAAAATGAGTTAACGTATTTTACAGTCGTATTTTTAAAACGTGTCGAACAAATAAGTTTTTCAAATGGTTGTTTTTTTTATTTATGAATGTATTTGCGTCGGAATGGCGTATCTATAAAAAAATATTCCAAAATTCCTACTGGTGGGTAGGCGAGCTGGGGACAGTGATATTTGAAATGAATATAAATGGGAATCGAACCCACGTATTGTCTGTCTATGAGCCTTAGCTATCATTTATACAGCCAAATTCATACTGGAGACTCGGTAAGTGGTCGGGACAAAGGTTTTTCACAAAAAGGATTATTGGACCTTGGTTCTGAACACTTACCGAGTCTCCAGTATGAATATAATTATATACCAGGACTAATGGCAGTGGCAATTGAAATGAATATAAATGGGAATCGAACCCACACATTGCCTGTCTATGAGCTTTAGCTATCATTTATATAGCCAAATTCATACTGGAGACTCGGTAAGTGATCAGGACCAAGGTTTTTCACAAAAAGGATTATTGGTCCTTGGTTCTGACCACTTACCGAGTCTCCAGTATGAATATAATTATATACCAGGACTAATGGCAGTGGCAATTGAAATGAATATAAATGGGAATCGAACCCACTTATTGCCTGTCTATGAGCTTTAGTTAGCATTACTAGGGATTTGAAATAAAAAAATTATAAAATTATATTATGAACACTATATTTACACATTATATTATAAAAATTATGATTAAATAAACATGAGGAAGACCGACATGAGTGGCGAAATTTGGGAAAGGTCTATGTCCAGCAGTGGACGAACACGGGCTGATGGATGGATGGATGGACACAAACACACAAAGCTGGGAGGTACCGGTGGATGCAGACGCCGGACGCCGAGATGCACGCCGGAGATGAGAAGATGGCTGGCTTACTTTCTAGCACTCAAGATAAAAGCTTTGAGAAAAAGATCCTATAATGGTTCAAACATAAAGTTTTAGACTGATATTTGAAACAATAGAAACCATATAAGAGGTTCATTCAAATGGAATTATACAATGAAAAACCTAAAAAAAGTCAAATATAATGTTTAAGGCAATAGAAAACATACAACAGAATCATTCAAATATAATTATACAATGCAAAACCTAAAACAAGGTCAAATATAATGTTTTAGGCTATAGAAAACATACAACAGGATCATTCAAATATAATTATACAAGGAAAAACCTAAAACAAGGTCAAATATAATGTTTAAGGCAATAGAAAACATACAACAGGATCATTCAAATATAATTATAGAATGAAAAACCTAAAACAAGTTCAAATATAATTTTAGGCGAACATTACAATTGAGACTTTTATCAAGAGTGCTCGAAAGAAAGCCACAGGCTGTGGAGGAGTACCTGCATCTATGGGAAGTGGAAATCGCTGAAGAGTTATCTGCAGTGCTGCAATATAATACATTCGAATGTCAGGGTCTTGAGGGACAAAATGAATGCAAGCAGAAGGAAAAAAGGCATTTGTATATTCTGATGAGACTGGTACGACCATCTTACACGAATACTTAGATCATCATCAAGATGACCTCTCAACATACTTACATACATATACCATCTATTGAAAACCCAAGCCCTTCCCCAAGAATTCTCCCTAGTACAACTTACACAGTAAGCAAAACATCTGGTTCTTACAAACAGCAGCACTGGTAATTGCCCTGTTCATTGAAAGAGACTATTTGAGTACATGAGATGCAAATCACAAAAAATACCAGTCAGACACACTCATGCATACCCCGCTATCAAAAATCCTTATATTCATCTATATGCACGCTCAGGTACTGCAAAGCCGCAAACACTATTTGCACTTCCCTCGCCTGGCCCTGACATCTTTGCCTGGAAGTTGTTGAAGAGAGTGCCAATCACTCCAACAATTCTCAAAGCAAAAAAACTGGTCGCAGGTAACGCACTTAGTGTGCACGTCTTTGCGAATACCCAGCCGATTGACATATGACAGCGCCTTCTTTCGTCATTTCTCATGATCTTAGGATTGTGAATAATATTCCTCTTCAGACGGACGTGTTCATCCGCGACATCGACTGTAGTATCTGGTGGACATACGTGGTGTGTATCCAACAGGCTATCAGCCAGGTGTTCGCGGAACTCACGGTGCGTAGTCTGAGGCATATTACGACGCTTCCTAGACTCATTGAAAAGGATGAACGCGTTGTGCACACTGCAATTCAGCAACCTTTTGAACATTTTCATGCACCATTTCAAGCATCTCTTTCTTTCCAATAAATACATTGCGAGTTTTTGATCTTTTACATCAACCCCTCCCATTGTATTATTGTAGTCCTGCACTACACAGGGCTTCGTCAGTTCCTTTCCAGCCTTTTTTCCCAAGATGGTTTCCGAATTATGGTAGGTGGAAATCATGTTGACCATTTTGGTGTCCTGCCATGAGATACATGCCACGTCACCACAATGGAGAGCAATGATTTTCCCCTTTTCCACCTTTTTTACCTTACGTTCTTGCGATTAGAACGCAACGTACCCAAACAGTCATAACCAGATTTCTTCAGGTGCCGTGCCAACGCTGGAGAATTATAATAATTATCCATCGTTACACAGTGACCCCGATTTTCCAGACCTTTCAATAAATCGAGTACCACTTGTGTACTCTTTCCAGCCAAGTCTGCACTATGGTTCTCTACACCATCGTCATGGACCGCAGAAGAATTTTTCCCCGTGTATATTTGAAAACGGTACAGATACCCACTCCTCGACTCGCACAGTTCAAAAGATTTAATCCCGAAACGCGCGGCCTTTGACCTTATCGCTTGGACCCAGGACAAGCGGCCTTTGAATAAGGTCAATGACTCATCAATTGCAACGTCTTGCTGAAGGTTTTTAAGCGACTCGAATTTAGAATTTAAGTGCTCGACGAGTGGGGCAATTTTCCTCAATTTCGCACACAACAATTTTCCTCCAACTCGCGGCATATTGGGACTCTCATCGCAATTGTCCGAGAAGTGGAGGAATTTGTTTAGCAAAATGAAGGGGTTGAACGCCATCAGCGACCTGAAATAGGGCAATTGAAGATAGCCGGACGTTTTCCAGTATTCGTATTGAGCTGAACGTTGATCAATTCCCATCAGCATATACATTGCGAGAAGTACACGAATCTCATTTGCATCGGTGTCCGTCCACCGATTCAAACGAGATCCCTTCGTCAGTTTACCTTTTGCTTTCAAGGCATCGATCGTCTGACGAGCGTATTTGTTGGTTTCAGTAACAATAAGCTCTATGATGCTCTCATCCCAGATGTCACAGAAAGCCTCATAGGGCGTATCATAATCCTTGACAGGTCCAGGGGTTGGACCGGAAAAAGTTTCCTGAACACCCTTGAAACTGCCAAAGTCTTCTTGCCACTCGAAAGCACCAGATTCGCCAATCAAACGGTCAATGGCAGCATCCATTTCAGCCTCAACCGAATGTATTTTATCACGAACATCCGCCTCTAACTCATCGTCATCTGGTATCGCCTTGCGCATGGGATTACGAGCAGCAATGATCTCTTCCACATTGAACTCATCATCATAATCAAAGTCAAGATCACTGCCGTCGTTTTCCACTTTCACAGCACGTCGTTTCTATGATCCTGCTGCCGCCGTCCCTGAGCACGATGGAACAGGATCATCCCGCTTGGCAGAAGACCTTGAGGACCCATGGGCACCGCTAGTTCCAGGTAACGTGTGCACCTGAGCACTAACGGTGACTGCTGCTGATGCATGGTCACCGCTAGTTCCAGGTGCAGCGTCAGCCTGATCCCTAACGATGATCAACGTTAGGTCACCAAGATCTTTCCCTTGCTCCGACATGCTGTGTGAGGGGCTCACATGCGCAGGAGGAACCTGTTGCGAAAACCACGTACCCATATGATGCTGGTGGTCCTCCAACGCCTCACGCCCCTCCTCTTGCTCCAGCCCCATCTCGGCGGCGATCTCGTCGTCCCGTAGACTGTGAAAAAATTAATTATAACTAGTCAATATATAATAAAAAGTATGTATGTATCTGCATACTTGTACTTGCTGAATGGTGAAGAAAAGAAGTACGGCAGTCTTGCGTTGGGGAGTTAAAATCTTCGTTGATAAAAGGTACAAATAACAAAGAGAAGGAACAAATAAATAAGCACTTACAACACAGACTGCTCCAACTCCCGCTTGCGACGATAAGTGCCACCGGGAGTTTGTTCAATAGCCACCTTTTTATTGATGTAAATATGGCCTCCCGGTGACACGTCGCACGGCACGGTGTGATCTCGGGGTGGGCTAAAAGAAAAATAAAATAACATTGTATCAATATTGTAAAACTATTTTATGATATGAAGATCTGCTGCTGCTGAGTGCTGAAAGACAAAAAAAAATTCAGTAAAACAATGAGTAGTGAGAATACTCACGGCGATCTGGGCGTCCTCCACAAATGTGGGTCCACCTCGACCTCCCGCTGGGCCGAGGTGGCCGCGGTCGAGACCATATCATGGCAACGCCTGGACCGCAGATCAGAATCCGGGCCTCCGGCCCGCTTCGGCACAGGCGTTACCGATCTCGACCGCGGCTCTGAGCCATTCGAGTCGGTACTCAACAAGCTGAAACAAAAAAATAAAATAATATTAACATTTTTTTTCATGTTCACTATGAGCAATACTTTTGATGCTCTTATTGGATTTATTGAGTCTATATAAACGCCTTTTCTTTTATTAAAAAAAATCTCTACGCTCAATAGTTTCGGAGAAAATTACTTCTAAAGATAAAAATTTTCAATCTCAATTTACTCGAAAACTATTGACCACAGAGAAAAAATATAAATTACAAAAGGCGTCTTTTTAAAATCAATCTATCGAATAGGAGCATCAAAACTATTTTTTTTTTTAAATTTCGTTTTTTTTTCCAAGTCAATATCTTCATAACTATCACCCGCACGGGAAAAATTTTTAGAACAAAAGGTGTCTAAAACTATTTTATGATATGAAGATCTGCTGCTGCTGAGTGCTGAAAGACAAAAAAAAATTCAGTAAAACAATGAGTAGTGAGAATGCTCACCGCGATCTTGGTATCTTCCACAAACGTGGCTGCCCCTCCTCCCCCGAGACCCTCCCCTGGGCCGAGGTGACCGCGGTCGAGACCATATCAAGGCAACGCCTGGACCGCAGATCAGAATCCGGGCCTCTGGCCCGCTTCGGCACAGGCGTTGCCGATCTCGACCGCGGCTCCAAGGTATAAGAGTCGTTACTACACATACTGAAACAAAAAATAAAATAATATTAACATTTTTTTTCATGTTCAGTATGAGCAATACTTTTGATGCTCTTACTGGATTTATTGAGTTTAAATAAACGCCTTTTCTTTTATTAAAAAAATCTACGCTCAATAGTTTCGGAGATAATTACTTTTGAAGATAAAAATTTTCGATCTCAATTTACTCGAAAACTATTGACCATAGAGAAAAAATATAAATTACAAAAGGCGTCTTTTTAAAATCAATCTATCGAATAGGACCATCAAAACAATTTTTTTATGAAAAATATCGACCAATTTTTTTTATATTCCTAAATCAACTTTTGATGCTCTTATTGGATTTATTGAGTTTATATAAACGCCTTTTCTTTTATTAAAAAAATCTACGCTCAATAGTTTCGGAGATAATTACTTTTGAAGATAAAAATTTTCAATCTCAATTTACACGAAAACTATTGACCATAGAGAAAAAATGTAAATTACAAAAGGCGTCTTTTTAAAATCAATCTATCGAATAGGACCATCAAAACAATTTTTTTATAAAAAATATCGACCAATTTTTTTCATATCCTAAATCAACTTTTGATGCTCTTATTGGATTTATTGAGTTTATATAATTGCCTTTTCTTTTATTAAAAAAATCTACGCTCAATAGTTTCGGAGATAATTACTTTTGAAGATAAAAATTTTCAATCTCAATTTACTCGAAAACTATTGACCATAGAGAAAAAATATAAATTACAAAAGGCGTCTTTTTAAAGTCAATCTATCGAATAGGACCATCAAAACAATTTTTTTATGAAAAATATCTACCAATTTTTTTTTATATTCCTTAATCGACTTTTGATGCTCTTATTGGATTTATTGAGTTTATATAAACGCCTTTTCTTTTATTAAAAAAATCTACGCTCAATAGTTTCGGAGATAATTACTTTTGAAGATAAAAGTTTTCAATCTCAATTTACTCGAAAACTATTGCCCATAGAGAAAAAATATAAATTACAAAAGGCGTTTTTTTTAAATCAATCTATCGAATGGGACCATCAAAACTATTGTTTATAAAAAATATCGACCAATTTTTTTTCCTAAGTCAATATCTTCATAACTATCACCCGCACCGAAAAAATTTTTAGAACAAAAGGTGTCTATTTACACTCGATATGTCGAATACAAACATCTGAAGTAGTGTTTACAATGACCAAAAAAAAAACATAAAAATAAAAACAAAATATTTTTATTTTAATTAACTACTTTCAATGGGACGTTTATAAATTGATTTTTGACACTGTTACCGAGACGAAAAGGTAAAATAAATCACCAAATTTCACACACGACAACGAAATCTTTTTTGCTAACGGTACTTTTGGCGCGGAACAGCACGTGTTGCTAAAAAAAAAATTTACAATTTTCACGATAGATTGAGTAAATTCTAATAAGAAAAACGTAATCCTGGATAAATTACGAGAAAACCTATATATTTCTTTTATCATAATATCATCATTGAATGGAAATAACCCGCGATCAACCGGCGTAACCCACGCTTCCAAATGGCGTCATACAAAGTTCCGAGACTTTTTCACAAAGATATTTTACGAATTGGGTAAAACTAACACTTGATACATAATCTACACTACATTCTCAGTAATCTGATATATAATACATATCACAAATACTCACCGTTTCAGTCTCCTTGACATTTTAACCACACACGATTATTCCACCTTAGAGTCACAAACAGAAATGGCGGCGCGAGGTCGACTTGCAGCAGAATTCATTTATTTCCAAGCAAAGTAATTGCCTCTCGACCAATCAGCGCACATCACCGTGTAGCCAATAAGACAACGAGAATGCTGGGATTTTTCCACGACTCAACGGCAAAAACCGTCAAACAAACATGGAGCCGATTTCGCGCGCTTTCTTAAAACGCTAACCGAGCGTTCGTGTCACTTGTGTCCCGTGTAAGTCAAAACGCTAACTGAACGTTTTGGACCCTCGTAATGCAACATGTGAATCGACATTTCAAATAATAAAGTTTTTACCAAAAACTACAATGTTTTCTTAATTTTAAATTTTAACCTAAATCCTCAATAACTAATAAGTTTTAGAACAAACTATATCAAAGCTGTTACAAAATTAAAATCCTTCCTTCCAAAGACTTAGGTAGAATAGAATATTTTTAAAGTAATCATTGTTTCCCCGAATGAGAAACAAAGTTAAACCACAAAAAGTATTTGCAGTGATTTGATCAGTGGCACTGATTTCGAGAAATCTTAGAAAAACCACAAAATAATGCATGTTTACCCCTTATTGCCGAAACTGGCAACCGAAAAAAAATTACGGTTATAGGCCATAACTAGCAAATTAAATAAAAACTATGGCAATTAAAAAATAGGTCAAAATAAACATTCGACTGATGCCGGCCCCATAGTGGGCCGAAATATATTTCGAAAATTGATATTTTTTTTATTATTAATACAAGTTAAAGGAATCAAAATAAACAAGGAATTTAAAATAACAATCAAAATAAATAAAAAGAATATTTTACAAAAATAATGGGTATCAAAATCAAGGCATTAAAAAATTGATTGTAAAAATATATAATTTGACTATATTTACTTGCATCTATTTCGAGAAATCTTTGAAAAACCACAAAAAAATGCATGTCCCTTATCTCCAAAACGAATGAACCAAAAAATATGAAAAAAATCATGGTAATTTGAAATTACAATAAAATATAGCAGTTGACAAATTCACGATAGCAAAATGACAATGGTAGTTTATGCTACGAGAGCGTAAAGGAGGCATTAGCTTGTACGAGGAACGATATGAAACACGAGCGATAAGCGAGTGTTTTAAACGTTACGAGTAAGCTATTGCCCTTACGCATGAGTATCATACTACGTTTTTCAATGCATAGTATGAGTATATAAATTAAATGCAATTAAATAAACAAATAAACAATAAATATAATAAATACATACTCCAAATGAACTTTAGGCGGGCATTCTTTTCCTTTTACTTTGCACGCAAGTTGCCAACTCGACGGAATTAAGCTGCTTTCAGTTTTATGCGTTCGAAGGCTGCTTTCAGTCAAACATAACATGAATTCGACTTCACCAGCTTATTCTACACAATAATGTTAACAACAATGGCTGCCCGATATTGTCTATTCTTTAGATACAAAGAATGTTGTTAACAAGGAAGACCGATTGTAACATGGTGAATGTTACATGGAAGACGTTACTACAATTTTCATTTGTTTTGTTTAAAGTTGAGATCACTCACTTTGAATTTCTTTCTTCAATTCGATGTGTTGTAGGTAAGAGGACAAAAGACGGCACGGTAGTTTTATTTTGTCTTTGATTTTGTTTTTTTTCTCCTTTTGAGCTGTCAAGGATTGGAACTGTCAGATTCACTTGCCTTGCGATTTTGATGGAAGATGGTGTTTTAATTTTCCAATCTTAAAATATCTTCAATTTTATTACTCCATCCTAAAATGTGAGATTAAATTTTGGTGCGGTGGTCATTGAAGCAGGTATGTTAATGTATATTTTTCGCTTTTTTAGTGTTTTTGGCAAAATTTAAGAGAACGCATTTTATTAACCCAACTTTTGGAAAATTTTTACATTGTTGGTTGATTTCTTTCAATTTCCCTTGTAAATTCATTTGTATCGAAGGTTTATTGGTTTTCCATTTGGTATTCCTTTCCACATTTTTCAAGAAATCAATTTTTCTTATTATTTTCAGCCGAATTAAAATGTTTCATTGAAGCTTGGTTGACATCCGTTCGAGATGTTTATTTTTTGGAAAAACGGTATGTTAAGTTATTTAATTTAAGTCTAATCAGCTTTGTTTTGGATTAATTTCCGTAAATAACCCAGACTTTTTTTTTCTCTTTGCAGTCGGGTTCGACGTTTTTTTTTTAATGTTTACCCTTAATTTTATTACCTGGAATGCAGCTATAATTTAAAAAGCTTCATTTCTTTAAAACTCAACATTCCCATGGAGCGTTGATTTGTTCTGGTCATCTTCGGGTTTCTACCTTACAAATTTTCCTGTCATCGTGCGAGGACCTAGTCAGGTTTCTGCGAGTGGTTTATTTTTTCTTAACAATGCATAAGACTTTTAGATAAAGGCACTAAAGGTACTGTAAATCTTTTTATTATGTAAAAACAATTGTTACCTGCAAATACTTTTTGTGGTTTAACTTTGTTTCTCATTCGGGGAAACAATGATTACTTTAAAAATATTCTATTCTACCCACGTCTTTGGAAGGAAATATAGTGAAAGTATATATTTTTATAATCAGCTCTATAATGTATACAGTTTTATACCCATATTATTTTTTTTTTCTGTTTCGTATTGGAAATATTTTAAACAATTTCAAATTTTTTTGCACCATTTTGTGTAAGCTGTTGAATGCTATTTTTGTAGTAAATTTCAAGTCTTTCACCCCTACTAATAAACGTGGAATAAAAGTTGTGACGAGTATTATCCTAGGAATAAGCAAAATGTTTACTTATAAACATATAGTGCGGTACCTAAACATACCCCTATCGAGTTGCTACATGTCTCCAACACTCCTACTGACTCTTGCAATAAAGTTAATAACTTTTTCGTAAACATAGGCAGTCAACTTGCGGAGGAAATTACTCCTACATCTCACCATTCAAATAATCCTGCCTCACCCATGCATTTATCCTCTAATATTCTTTCGTCTTTTGTATTACTAGAAACTGATAATGAAGAAGTGATATCTATTATACGTTCACTTAGGTCTAATGCTGCTACGGGTCATGACAATATTTCTACTACCTTCTTAAAAAGATACTCTACTATCTTGGGTCCTATTTTCAGTCATATTTTTAATTTATGCTTCAACACTGGCCACTTTCCT